>CM032058.1:88079138-89399592 GCA_018831715.1 Matsumurasca onukii
AAATTGGTAAGCCTCAATTTGTTGTGATTATTTCCGTAAAGCACATTTTGTTTTAAATAGGTCTTTAAAAATCTAATTGTTGTAGAGAACTCGTTTTATATGGAGTTTTGAGAATACCATAAAATAAACACTCGAAGATTATTCATAATGAGCTTGAGATTAATCTGACATTGATTGTGATATGACCGAGTACGTTATCATAAAACAAATGATTGATTGATTTACACTAAACATACCCTTCATTTTCAATCAAATAGTTGTCAATCATTCCGTTCAGATATTGACGGGCCCCAAATTGGCATTTATTTGACAAATAAAGGTTTGAGTGTAAATTTTTAAGGTTAATTCATTTTATTAATCGGATACTAATGTATGTTTGTTTTCCTGAAATTAACTTTTATAATTTGTTTGTTGACGAGTGTTTAGTGTTACGTTAATAGTAAGCGATGAATCACCTGGAAATTAATAATGATAGCCAATTTAAAACAGATTTGCTCTTGTATTTAATGAGCCTGGAAGAAATCTTTTTTACGCCACCGTCTTGGTCTGCTGGTGGATTGGATTTTCTGATTTTAAATACCGTGTTAGGGATAGTGCTATAAATGTATTCTAAGTTTAAGATTAAAACCGTATTATAACACAGTTTTATAGCATTAAACGCAGTTTTCGTGGGAATACGCCTTCCTGCAAACAAATACACTCCCGGTGTAAATTATAAGAAATTCGCTAGGTGTTACGTTAGTGCTCGTGGCTAAGTTATTTTGTTACGTTACGTATTCCTTTTTAATTACTTTTATTATAATCTCTACATTTCTCGACAAGATTATTCAGATCTCAGACAGAAGAGTGTTCTGTTCCACCTATACAACACCACATGCCGACAACATGTACACTTCCCCGCCTGTTTCTCAGAATCTGTAGACTCCGCAGACCGCGGGGCTCGAAAATAGCCCGCCACAGCTTCCGGTGCGTCGCGGCGCTTCCGGGTCTGGACTCTGGACCAATCCGGCGCCCCTGGCAGATCACGTGACTCCCCCCACCCACTACTCAAGTCACGTGTTACAATACTCTACTCATTAGGTGGTATTCAACGCGAGGAGTGTAGGACCGATTTGTCTCCCCTTGGGTACCGTAATTCCGGCGCCATTAGCGGCCATTTGGGTACTTGTTGAATATAACGTGTATGAAAAAGTGTTTAAATCCAACAAAATTGTAACAACAGTCAGTAAAAGTAGTAGTAATAAAAAATTGAACATTGGAAAAAGCTGAAGTATTGGTAAACATTACACATTATTACCCGAAAGACATCCCGAGAGAACATTGAAATAATTAAAAATGATAATAACTTCAACAAAGAAGCAACCACTCCTGAAGAAGTCTTTTCGATAGTGTCACAGCCAATAAGAACATCGAAAGTTGGCATTTCTGTTCCAATGAGCGGTTTGCATCCCTGTGACCAATAGGATAGCAGACAGCAAATATCTCAGTTTCAGCCAATCAGTGACTGAAGGCGGTAATTCACAGCGAGGCCGAAATATTTCAAGCTAACTATATAGTGATGTTTTACCGTGGTGTGAACCGGAACTAGATTATAATACAGAAAAATGTTTTATATATCTGGTTCTACGATTCCGGTTAGGCAAAACACACGTCAGCTGAAAATGCTATTTTTATCATCATTATTGAAGCATGGTAATGACTTTTAGTTTGACAATTATAAACAATGATACGCGACTTTGTAACTTGTCTGCTCCCGAAATTCTATTAGGACGCCATGTATATTTTAGCATTGAGAAGTAAAAGCATTGCCACACATATACTCGTATCAAATAAAGTAAAATTTCCTTGCAGACGACTCGGTAAAAGTGTGTTTTGAAAGTGAAGTTAAACACCCACAAAACTGACAATTCTAGTTTTAATTACTCCTTCCAAATGACTAAACGATAAACCCTTTAGATTTGCGACACTGGGACCAAAATACGCAGTAATGAGGCATCAGAACGTAGGTTGATTCTTTAGAGGGGGTTGTACATAAAGTTACCAGGGTTGTGAATGCACCTAAGTTGTGAAGAATGAATGACTGCATTCACAACGTCTTCCTTGCTATCCCAACCTTTTCCACTCATAAAACTTGGCTTTCTTTAATTATCTTCTCGGTAGGTCTCGCCGCTCAAACCCGTGATTAATGTTTCAATCAAGAAAATTCAGATTTAATCAGTTAGCCAGCAACTTTGGGAGACACCAGTTGGAAATTAGATTTGTTTTACCGTAAAACCAACGTCTTATAGCATTTAAAATCTTTTTTACTAATCGGAAATGTAATTAAGACATTCATCGATATGACAGTGTACTGTTCTAAAGAAGCATTCAACTTACCTTTTGCCCGCATTACATATTAAAGATGAAGATTCACATACCTGAAACAAACATTTGACATTAGTGAGGAAATTAAGTCGGATTTTTAGCATTAAAAACTTGTTGTTATTGTAGCAAAGTCCAATGGCACCAACAGAAGAAAGGGTTAGTTTAAAGAAACGTTAACGAACAAATTGTAGATTAAAGCACCCTATACACCAAAAAAAGAATTATGGTAATCGCGTGCGACCCGAGTTATTAGTTTCCCACTTATTTGTAATGAGTGCATGAAAACCACGTATAATGTCAAAACTTTTAAAAAAGCTAGATCGCTCCATCTTACACAGAGTTCCAAAATATGCCCGAAGATTCATAAAATATCGTGGAAAATTGTTGTTGACGAATTACAAGGGTTAAGTACCCCAGACGTTTTCTGTCGTTTTAGTAAAAATTTGAAAACACGACGTTTTCGGGACGACGTGATAATATGAAACCTCTTAAAGCTATTCATTCATTCGCATGTTTCGGACATAAATTTATACATATTTATCCTAATAGACTGGGACTATAAAAATAACGTGGCGTGGTCCTGTAATCCAGCTTCATGGAGGTCAGGTTTTGAGGATGAGCGCAGCAAACAGCCTATAGGTGTAAAGCGGCTCAGATAGTCTCAGTGATCATTGATGATACCCGCATCAACTCCCACCATCGCGGACATATCAGACCATCACCTGCGTGGTTCGGAAGTCACGTTAAGCCGTTGGTCCTTGTATTTCCATTGGTCATTGGGCTATTAATTAATAATCCATTCTAAGGAAGAGTCGGCCTTAGTTTGTAACAAGACTACACCTCATAACTCATTACTACCACTCATCACACTCATCCCCACCACATATTTGCCTTAAAATACCCTCATGAGAGTGGTCGGCATCTCAAATAGTGATTTAGTGATATGCACATCAAAACATACTACAGAGTCGTCAAGCAAAAATACTACTTTATTTGATCTTTCTTTTTGAGGGTTTCGCTGGTGCTTGGTAAGTTTGTCGTGTCGGAAGGCTGCGTGAGCCGCCCCTGGATTTAGGGGTGAAGTGCGTGTGGGGATGAATAGCCCATCAGCTCAGTCCTGCATGTCAATACATACCTTGCCTCTCTCAGACTATCCTGGTCCTTTGATTTCATACAGTTGTAGATAAATAATATACAGAATGTGCAGTAATTAATTACTAGATCAAACTTCACCAGGCGATTTGTCAAAATAAAGAAAAGATGTTCATTCACATACAATCATATCTCATAACTCATAACCTTTTCTATGCAAGGAAAGAACTACTGCACCGTGTTAAAACGTGGGAAGGTATTTGTAACTCGACGATGATATGAATGGCTTCGAATGTGATCTAGGTTGTGTCACACTAATATGACAGGAGACATGCAGTAATGTCGTTCAGGACTGTGTTTCATTCAGTATAGTATTGAGTGCATTTGCGAGTAAAATTTTTTGAAAATGAACAAGTCGGAAATATTGCCATCTTTGATATCTTCCAAGGGCCGTAACCAGGACTTTATACTTTGGGAGGTGCTGAATTTTATGGAGCGTCGATAGAAAGAATGGTTGCGAGTCCTCACTTAAAGATAATTGACGTTTAGGCTTTGCAAATTTGAATTTTAAATCTGGCAACTAGTCCTGAAGGACGTCTTTTCAATAGTGTCACGGCCAATGAGAACATTGACAGTTGGCATTCCTGCTGCAATGGACGGTTGGTAGCCCTGTGACCAATAGGATAGCAGACAGCAAGTAGCTCAGATTTAACTAATCAGTGACTCAAGGTGGTACTCCACAGCGAGACCGAAATATTTCTAACTAATAATTATTACTTGCACAAAATATAAAATATATAACAAGTCTACGAAAATTAAACTATTATGAAAACTAATTATTATGATGTTTTGAAGGGGTATAGACCTGAAAAACTAGATTGTAGTTGAATTTTATGTTAATTAACATCAATCAGATCACACTAGAGCCGCTAAAACTTTGCATCTGATCTTTTCAACGTATATATAGCTATACATTGTTCGACCTCTGGAATTATTCAAATGTATAAATCAGAACAGTTGCCAAAGAAAGGAAAATATATTCAACTTTAATTTGCCATGCTATTTTCTTCGTGTTGCTACACAAGATTCTCAAACATGCAAATCTTTGATCAGTTATCTTACTTCTAGCCTAACAAATAGCCTTTCTATTTAAATTTTCGAGGAAAACGCCACGCATGCAACTTTGACTTAAAAATTCATCAACAATATGAACACGCCAAGAATGTACAAATCATAATAGAATTCTCCTGGCAGTCAGCTGGCAGTGACGCGCAATTACGCTACTTATACAGGGTGTGAAGTGTCAAGGTGGAGGAAATGGGTAAAGTGGTGCGGTGGAGGTGGAGGCGGTGACAAAGAACCCCGCGCTCAAATTTATAGCCTCCCTGCTCCAGTCTGGATTCAAATATCCACACCGACGTCTCTTTTAATTCTGTTCCAGCCCGAGTGCATTGATTTGTAGCTTTGATTTAGAACCTGTTAATTTTACTTGTTTGAACATTCGATATTTGTAAAAGATCCGTTCAATGTTGTTATTGTATAATAACCACAGAGGGGTCTTATTTGGAGTTTGGATAAGGATTTGTCTTAATATGCTCTCTGAAACCTCTCCTGAGTATAAGGGTGTATAAAATCTGAAAAAAGAGTTAAGTAGACCTTGAATTTTGGCCACTAAGAATAAGAACTATGTAAAATCGTGAACTTTCTTAGGACACCACACGCCTACAGTTATTTAATGTTTATGGAATAAACTTGTTTTGTAAAGTGTATTAAATGTTTTATCTTAATAATGGCTCCTTGAGCCAATCTTTTCTCACTCATAAAACCGTGAACAAATCTAAGAGTTCAAAACTTTGAGTTTAGATATCTTGTTTGTACTATGAGCCCTGTTAATTAGTAGAATTTTCAAAAAAAGTGGCCAGCAAAGTCAGTGCAGTACAGTGTCATCTTTCTAAAAGATCTGAAGAAAATTGTAGAGCGAAGGGTATTTCAATAAATGCTTCTTTTGATTCTTGTTGAAAAAAAGCAAATGGCCAACAGGTAGTGCACTCTTAACACACAACAATACTACTACCCCAAATTAAGAGCAGAACATGAATACTATAAAAAATGTGTAAAAATCTCTACAAATTAGGATCTACAGGCTAATAAGGTATTTATAATACCATAAAACATATAAGGTTGATCCTCAAACCTAAGATAACAAAACAAATGCATTGTTAAACCAGATCCACACGCAGCTAAACGCCAAAGCGCCACTGGCGTGAATGAAGCGAATTTCTTTAGAAATGTGTTATACTCTAATTCGCTTCACTGACTCTATACTCTCAGCTTTGCTTCCTGTGAGATCACGAACGTTAAAGCAGTTCGTTACGTACACAGCCTTGCTCCGACCTCAGCTTTACATCCCTCCTCTGTCTGATTCGCGGTCAAAACAAACATTTCTCTGGAACAGTCGGTCTACATTGAGCTACGTTAGAGTAGAGGAACGGCTAGGTAGTAATAACTATCTGACAAGTAAATTAAAGTGTTGCTATCTAATGTTTGAATTGACGTAATTTCTCACGTCATTATCAAGAATATCGCGTGCCGCTACCACCTCATCAACCCCCCCCCCCCTTCCACCGCGCCTACTCAACTTGTACCACTCATACAGGGTGTTTCAAAACTCTCAGAGAATATTTTAAGGTATTGTTTCTGGGAATAAATAAAGACAGAAAACCATTAGTCCAAAGTCTATTGGCTAGTTTAATGTTCAGTTACCATTTTGTTTTTGTATTCAAAGGCGTACGGACTTAAAATTGTGCATACACCGTAATACTTATGAAACAATATTAAAGTTGCTTATAGTTGTTAATTTTAAAAATGAAATTCACCATTAGAGTTCACCAATACGTAGTAGGTTTTAAACAAATTTTTTCATTGTTGGACACTAAAATAAAGCTACAAGAAAGCATAAGCACAACGGCATTTTTTAGCTAGGTTAGGTAAATTTTGCTAGGTTAGTATCTTACTGAAATTTTAAGGAACAGATTTACGCGTAAAAGAGAAACGAAGGTATAAAAGTGTCTGAGACGCAGGATATAATTATCCTCTTCTTTCTCAGGAGACTCGAGTCAGTTCACAATCCACATCACGTCTCAGCTCAGAGTGGTAACAATTCTCACTTTCTCACTCTACAGTTCAGCCAGGGTCAAATATACCACAAGTCTTTATAAATACACTACTACAATACCACAATCTTGTATACGTATAGGTGTCCGTACTCGTGGAGCATGGCCCCTATGACCTTCCAAGAAAATCAATTTTACAAATTTCACCATCAAGCAACACTGAAAAACTCTTTTATGTAGCAAGAATGTTAACAATTAATTTTTTTTAAGGTATCTGGAAATTCAAGTACGTGGGCAGTTTAGAGGGTGCAAGGGGTAGTGCCACTGTGTTATACAGGGTGATTAAAAAGTCATTGGACTATTGTATTTAAATCGTATTAAAAGAAGGCATCATTATCATTAGAACTTACTAAATTTTAACTGAAACGCGTTAGTACTATTCGTTTGGTCCTTCTAAAAAGCTTGTTCATAAATATTTCACTCGTGTGCGTGCAGGTGCTGTTATTTGTTATTCTTAAAGCATGTCGAGGATCAGTTTAGCCCTAAACCCAGATAGCGTCTCTGAAAGCCCATTCATAGGGTGCTTTAAAAGTAAAGTTTTACTATGCAAGTTCATTACGCATTCTTAGATTATTTAGTTCCCTTGTTTATTTTAGTTCCCTCAACCTTCAAATTACTTGATAGATGTGGTGAAAATGTACATAAAGCCCGTTATATTAATCACTTTTACAGTAGGCTTCCATAATAGTTTGAATATTTCTTTCCTTCCAGAGATGTTATGGATCAGTCTTGTTCTCGTTAAAATTGTCACACTTTCAAGCCTTAAAACAACATAGCGATAAGTATTTTTAATTGGTAGATCATTACAAAGAGATCTTCATTGAAAAGAAAACTGTCAAAGTTTTTGATAAACCTTTGAACAAATTTGACAACATAGATTAAAAATTGTAGCCTTTAAATGTGGTAAATTATTTTTCAAGAATGCACAAAACGTGTTTTAGTTTACATTTCGTGGGCTTGTATTTAAAAAAATTTAAATATATTTACATGGCTTATATTTTGTAATTTCCCCCGAGGGAGGACCCCAGTATGTTACCTCCCCCCACCCTGGAACAAATCCTATGTGCGCCCTATATTATCGTGAATAATGCTTCTTAATACCTGTTACCAATCAGTTATCCACCACCAACTGACAATCGGTTAAAACGCTCCCAAGGCGCATGTTACCTTTAGCACGTGGGGTACGCGTAAGGGTTGTGCGTGACTATGTGCGTGACTACGCACCTGACTTACGTGACGTCACGTCACATTACTTCCATCTACTGTGTGTACAAACACGAGGGGATGATACTGTCACAGCTCCGCCCTTCAGTGCGTGACCAGCTGAAAGGGTGCTGTCAAAGTTAACAGCTGTTTAATTATTTCAATTTCTCGATCGACGGTGACGATACACTGGGTAAAATTTAATAATTTAATACATTCAGTGAGTCTTTTTTGTTATCTTGATTAATTTTCAGAGTTTTATGAACCGTTACTGTTTATGAATCACGTGGGTTGTGATTTTCGTGCAAACTTCTATTTCATATTGAATACGAATTAATTACATATTGAGAGGAACAGTGTAAAAATAAGCATTTTTACGACACCTCTGCACGCCTCCAGTTTTCATCAGATCTTAGAAAAGTCCAATGAAAATTATAAGGTGCTCCTAAAAAGTATTTGTTTACATTGTTCTTCCGGGACAAAATTCAAGGTAACTGCCTCTGCGGCGCACTCTTATACCTAATGAAGAAATAAAGATGACTTTACTAAATAATTGTCGACTCACTCAAGCATTCTGTTAGAAACATCGATCCCGTGTTGGCCCGACCTGCTCCCCGCGATCATCCCTTGATCCCTGCTTCGTTATTTGTTGACTTTGAAAAATCTGCTTCCTCATTTTCCTCCCCCTTTCCGTGACCCTCGAGTCCTGATAGTAATCAATCCTTGGGACTGTTCATCTCTTTGTTTGTGACGCTGTAATGGCCATTTTGTTTAGTGAAAACAAATAACACCGATTACTAATGATACGTAGTAAAATTAAACTTAGTAAAATTTACTTCAAGTTTAAATATTCTAGTTACCATGGGGAAAATTAACAATCTTTGCCATTTTTTAAACCTGAATGAATACTCAACGCGATTTTCAAAATCGCCCAAATGTAAGAGTCGTATATTTTAAAGCTTGAACTGGAAAGTGTTTATTTTTGTTTGTTATGGCTATGACTATGTTATGAAAATAACGAAATATAAGCCAATTAGTAGACTTGCTCTTTTTTATGTGTAATTTTAAAGTATGTAAAAGCCGATTGGCATCTATCTCTTCCTGAAGAAAGCTTGAACTAGGATATACTATAATAGCGTGAAAATTAAGTTTTAAAACATTGCACAACATTTTATAAAGGGGTCTCATCATTGATTAATTAGCTGTTTATTATAACTAACTGTTATAATCTCATCTTCAGTGTCCACCGGAGTTGATAAGACCTACTTTTAAAAGAGCAAAGCGCATTATTCAGAGGTCACGCTAAGCCGTTGGTCCATTCCATTGGTGGTTGGGCTATTAATTAATGACCCAATCGGGGAAACATTCGGCCCTAGTTTGTAACAAAACTAACCTCATCACCATCAAAACACTCATCACCTCAATTCCATATTCACCTTAAAATACCTCTAAGTGTGGTCGGTGTCTCAAAGCAATAGTATCAACTACCATTTCTTAGGAATACTTGACTTTGCACACTTGGGTCCCAAGTCTGGCTGTGACCAAGATAGCTGCATGAAATTAATAACTCAGTTATTCAGAAAACCATCAACACTACTGCGTTGTTGGCAAGAAATCGAAAAAGGAAAACTATTTTAAAGAAATTTAAGACTTCAAATTTTTTCTACCACTCAACCTCGACCTTTACCTAGCGTTAGCGCATAGTATCTTAACACATTGTTTTAGCGATGACTGCGGGATCGAGCCCGCACCACCGGAGTCGCGCGCGATACCAACCCACCACGGCTCCGCGACTATCATTAATTTTTCCCCAAATGAAGAGCGTTTACAAAAGACGCAGTATAAATCCATACAGCCTTCACCTGCTAACGTACTGCCTGCAGTTACAAGAGAAACGTCAAAGCCACACGGACATTATTGTCGGGGCTGGAGGATACGAACCGTGAAAGCGATAACAATTTAGTTTTTGGCTGGTTCGTTCCTTTGTTCCGGTGACAATAAATACATCACGGTCCGTTCCACGATTCCGCGTCCACAGCGATGCCTCGTGTGTCATACAGGCTTCATAGCCAGCTGTGTATTGTGTTCTTGTGATATGTTTTGATTAAGTGAAAATTGTGCACGAATGAAGATTTGTTTGTGTCTAGAGCCTTTGACGATATTAAAAATGGAAAACTCTTTAATACATTGCGTAGCGTAGAACTATGGACGGGCATCGTGATTAGGTTTAACCCGTTATAATGAGAATAACTAAAATATATTTGTTATTTTTAAATAGTTTTTGAGACAAGATTCAGTTGGATGAAAATATAAGCTGACAAAACTGTTGTCGGTGTAAATGTTCATGATGCACAACACTGTAATGTACGTGTTAACAGTTGAAGATGAAATATGAACACTTATTCACAGTTTAATAAAGCGATTTATGGTCACGGTACTGTAGCTAACCAGCTAGGCTCCGGAGATTTAGGTCACGGGTTCAACTCCCGCTATAGGCCTTTGGTTTTCGCACCTCAAGATGTTTGTATACCTTCGCAATCCACTCAGCTGCGTGAGGCAAGTGAATAGCTACGCCTATTGGCCTAATGCATCCTGGCTACGAACACCGGCTCGTTCTGAATCAAATGCTATCCAGTCGCGGGGTTTTACAGGACCCATCCACGGATTAAAATGTAATAGAACATCTTTTAGACAGGCTACCAAAACCACCAAACAGTAATTGTTATTTCAAAATTTATTGTCATATTTTCACTAATTTGTAATGTTTGTTTACAGGTGAGTGAACACATTAGCCAAGTTCAAGTTATTCGTGTCTATTGGTAAGTTTTATTACTATTGAGACATATTATTATCGAATTAAGCCATAACTTAACAATATAAAAAAGGTTTTTTAAATTTTTTTCTTCAGTTGCTGAGTGTCTCTGAAGATATATGCATTTGATTGGCCTCAGAAAATAGAAAAGTTTAATTATTAGACTGTTTGCAGTTTTCATTAGTTCTAAATTGTCTAGACTTAGCTCTCAAGATATAAATATAAAAGAATGTTCAAGACCAGATGAAAAGTACGGCTTGAGAGGGATGGACAAGGAATAACGGAGTGGACCGCACTCCATTGTATATTGCGGAACGAGGGAACGGGCCAAAGCCAAATCATTGTTATCGTGTTCACGGTTCACGGCACTCTCTAGTGCCAATAATGTCTTCTTCGTAACAGTTCTGTAAACATTGCAGACAGAATAGTTCACCTTTCTACTGCAAAAATGTAACTTTTATATTTAATTTATTTGCATTTGGCTGTTTTTGCTGGCGAGCTATACAAGCGAATTTATTCAAATGGTATTTTTTGCTTTTGCTTATGCAGCATCTTCATAGATTTTTTGATAAAACAATCACTAAAAAAATTTCATCATCGCAAAAAGAAATTTAACTAAGATTTGGTTATTTAAAAAGGTAAAAGGTAAAGTGTGTCTTGTTTTAACGAGGCGAAGCGAAGTTAGGACTACAAACTCCTCTCTACTATATAACCTCAACCTTTACCTAGCGTTACCGTATAGTCACATTACAATGTAAGTGGTGACTACGGGGATCGAACCCGCGCCAGCGGAGTGATCAGCTCCGGAGTCGCGCACGATTCCAACCCGTCACGGGTCCGCAAAACAACTATTAAATAACACATTCATTATAAATTTGTTAAGATTAATTTGACCACAGTTTTTATTTATTTTCTATCAAGCTTAAAACTATTTGTATACAAACCCGGAGAAGTTACACTCAAAAAATATTAAATAAAACATTAATCCTGATTAATAAACTGACATTAAACGCGCAATAATGTCTCTCCGTTGAGAATAATCTCATTACAATGTAATTATCGTAATTGATTATCAAAATTAGATCAGGTGCAATTTAGAGTAGCCTAAGCTATTCAATCAACTAATTGAAAACTGATTAAGTAATAATGTCGCTAGATAATTTGCGATAAACTATTGATATGATTATCGATATCACAACATAGGAAAACCACATTAACCACTCTAGTCATTAGTTTAAAGATCAGTTTAATATTTAATGCTACTTATTCAGGCATTAGTATTGAGAACAGTTCGGACAATTGAATACTAAACAAATTTATAAGACAATTATTCTGTAAAGGTAAAACTTAATATTATTTTATATCAATTCTTGAATTGGCGGATTTGGAAAATTATATATTTATAGTTTTAGTTTGTCTTTAACTTGTATTTAGTTTTTTTTAACTGACCATGCCTTAGCCGGCGAAAGCTAGCTCTTCAAAAATTCAAAATTATGAAATGTTATAAAAATGACCAAAAATAAAATGTGTAGTTTTGTCAAAAGTGGTCTAGGACTTGCGAAAAATGTCTTTACATTTATATATTCTAAAATAAACAGTCTTGTGGTAAGAATATAAGACAATCTTGCAAAAATCATTGTAATAATTAGAACATGTATTTAAGAGTAAAACGCAATTGACATGTTTAACGCAGTTTGCTAAAGAGTACTTTGTTGATTTTCACTCCTAAACACGTCAGTATCTCTTACGTGAATCTCCCATAAGATTTCTAAAAACAGGCAAGTCTAAAAAATAAATTGAGGTTTTTTAAATGTTCTTTACAAGAAAAAAAACCAATAAACACAACAATTAATTACAAAGACACTCCCCGTTTTCCGAGAAGGGGAGGAGGCAAATGAGCAAGAAGATTTTTCAACGTCAAACTCATGACGAACCGAGTCAAATAAAACAAGGGATGATCCCGAAGAAGAGCTACTACCCCTACAGACAGGGCTGATTGTGATACAGGACACGTCCAGGCCACCGCCATGGCAGCCAATTCTGATTCACCTCAGGTTTCAATAAAAAGCCAGCCTACAACACGTGTACTTCATACTTTCATAAATGTTGGGCCGATTAAGAAATTCACATCTCGACTTGAGTCTAATATCACATCCCCTCGCCGCGAAGTGCCTTTAATGTTTTCCGGCATTCGTGTTTCACATCGAGAATATTCTTGCTAGGCTATTCGTTAAAACTTACGATTGGGACTCGTGGCGTGGTCCTGTAATCCAGCTTCATGGAGGTCAGGTTTTGAGGATGATATAGGTATAAAGCGGCTCAGATAGTCTCAGTGATCATCTGATGATACCCGCATCAACTCCCACCATCGTTCAGACATATCAGACCATCACCTGCGTGGTTCGGAAGTCGCGTTAAGCCGTTGGTCCTTGTATTTCCATTGGTCATTGGGCTATTAATTAATGACCCATTCTAAGGAGCAGTCGACCTTAGTTTGTAACAAGACTACACCTCATAACTCATTACTACCACTCATCACACTCATCCTTCACCACATGTTTGCCTTAAAATGCCCTCATGAGAGTGGTCGGCATCTCAAATAGTGATTTAGTGATATTTAGGTTTCAATGATAGCCTAAGCTCAGCTCACTAAGATCCTATAGGTTTAACCGAATTAATAGGAGGTATAACGATTAATTTCTACTGTCATGTAGAACAAAGCCTCGTAGATAGATACGGAAAGCAGTTATGAGCTCCCCAATGTGACCTGAGTCAAACGCATTGAATACAGAGAAGCAATGCGTTTATATTATTCTGTGTTCGCTGGTCAAACGGAACAACTATATGTATACAGGTCGAGTTTTAAATTTCGCCCTTCCCTAACTATTGAAAAAAAATATTTTAAACGCTTTTGGGAATGTTTTTATAGGATTCTGAAGTTTGTCTTGACGTACTTTGCGTCAAAGTTGGGGACGTACTTTGCCTCCCCACATTTTTAAATACAAACTCCCCCCTTGTTTTAACACAAATTTAACGACGAAAAGAAATTTTTGATCTCAACTAGTTTTTGTTATCCCAATTTAAAGGTTACACGAAATCAGATTTAAAATGCCACATTTCAATTACAAATTATTTAGAACTACAGCATTTTCTTCAAAATACTCCGTGAGATTATGTTACAGGGTGGTGATGTTTCCCTCAGAGTATTGTTAAGAACATTTTGTCAGTCAAACGCGCTTCCCTCCCCACCCAAAATGGATTGGACTCTGGTGTTGACTAATCTCCGTTACAGGAAATTCGCTGAGCTTCACGGTAGCGTGTGATACATTCTTATGATGTTATAGATTCGAGAATCGAGAGTTGAATCTAGTAGCTTCGGGTTATAAATCCGAAATACTACAACGAGTCAGTTCCAGTTGTACGACAAGAAGAATTGAATTACCAGACATTTGTGGCGAGATGAGATTTCAAGTATCCTATCTCAGCTCTAGACTGATTCCCTCACCAAAACTGCCAAGTTTACAGAACTTTAGGTCAACATTATTGTTCATAAGGATGGTATATAAACTACAGTATATATAGGAATCATCATTACTGAATCACTATTTGAGATGCCGATCACTTCATGAGTATTTTTGGTAGTTGTGAATGTGTGAGTGAGTGGTAGTAATTGTGTCTTGTTACAAACTAAGGCCGACTCTTCCTTAGAATGGGTCATTAATTAATAGCTCAACGACCAATGGAAGTACGTACCAACGGCTTAACGTGACTTCCGAACCACGCAGGTGATGGTCTGATATGTCTAAACGATGGTGGGAGTTGATGCGGGTATCATCAGATGATCACTGAGACTATCTGAGCACTGACCTATATCATCCTCAAAACCTGACCTCCATGAAGCTGAATTACAGGACCACGCCACGAGTCCCAGCCATTGAAACGTACCAAACGTATTTGTGACGTGCATTTATATTACAGACCATTTACTAAGTCTGCGCTTAGTGCAAAACCAAATGCTCGGCAATTTAGTATAAAGCAACCCTAACTGGCAGTCGTTATTCATATAGCATAAAAATCAGAGCGAAAACATCGTCCCAGAAGAAACAAAAGTACGGCATTTAGTTTTTGACTGAAGGCGTATTTTAATTCTGCAGTATTTTTGGCGAATTTCTATTGGTTTTGTTTAAAATTTGAATATCAAAATATTTACATATATTTTATAGCTTCAGTCACTTTTTTGTTCTTACTTTCTGTAAGTTATATGATGAATCAGCGTATAATCGAATGCAGCTTAAAACTACTGTTCTGCATCCCCAGTTCAGTAGTTCTCCGACCTTGCCTTATAACGGCATGCGTACACCAAATTTCTCGGGTCTCACACTTTGACACACACCACACACGATTGTTTCCAGAATGTACCCCGTGTTCAGTTGTAGATTGGCACGCCTGATGTCCCCGCACCACGTGACCTGGCTACTGATAAGCTGACTGATAAGCCAGCAGGATCAGGCTTGACAGGTGACAAATGTATCTGTAATACGTTCTTCCCCTTCAGTATCAGTGTGGTGTTGAATACCTAACCAGCGACAAGTCAATAAGACGTCTCAAACAATGCAATACACTCGTCGAGTATTGTACGTAGTGGTAGTAATTTCTCCGTCGTACGTTTTGTCAATCTATATTAAAAAGGCTTCGTCCTGACTGGCTCACTCATCATCGCTGAGCCAAAACTACAAGGCATAGAAATTGAAAAATTGTATGAACACTCCTTTTATAGTATAAGCATCCACTAAGAGAGGATTTTTTAATTCAAAAGTGTAGGTGGGTTTTTGGGAAGTTAAATTTTGGGAAAACTACCTCAGAATTTCTTTACTTTGACATTCAGGGCACTGGGCAGATTTCTCCACTTTGACATTCAAGGCACTGGGTAGAACTTTGACATTTAAGGCACTGGGTAGAAATTAAAAAGTATTGATAATTTAATCACAACAATTAGTTTTTTTAATCCAGTAGCGTAGCCCAGGTATTGTCAGCTAGTTTTTGATAACACTTTTAAGTCAGGCTCTACCCGCGCCATCTTGGATTTATTCTCCATAAGCTCAATGCAAACTAATAACCAGATTTTTCAACAAACGTCGTCGTCGTAAAGAATGTAATTGTGGTTCAACGTTTACATGAAAGGACAATAAATTATTTAGGTGGATTGAAAATCTATTTCCAAAATTTTGTTACGTTTGAACTTTAAGACAAATTTATTTTGGAATACGTGAAAACACAGCAATCTTTAGAATATTTAAAATCGCATAACTATCTAAAGTTTAAAACTTAAAATTCTTTCACGCCCGTTTACAGTAATCGGTCAGATTATATCTGACTCCTTCACTGCACCCATAACAAGTTACGGACCGTGACAATCGATTTGCGTAGAAACAGTTTATGAATAAAACAATTTCTGAATTTAATTTGAAGTGTGGCCTTCGTCTGAAGAATCATTTTCAAGTATATACAGGAGAAAATATACATAAATAAATATTAAAGTGTGGTAAACATAAGATATGCTTGAAAACACTTCCATAAAATTAAAATGCTCCCTTTGCCGTTACGCTTCATTTCGTCGCTTTTAGCCATTTTAGTCGCTTTCACGCGTATCAGTATTTAAATACTCTTTTAAAAATATCGTTTCCTTACTTTGTTGAAATATCTTTTTTATCTTTGGTACTAGTTGTGCCATCCTCATTTAATACTTCCACATTAATTATTCAAAAATGCGCAATTTTAAAATCTACTTTTATTTACTTTTAATTAGTTATGGATATTAAACCTGATTTCCACTATTAGTTGTTAATGAAGTTTTCCTTCAGAAGGTCAAAAGTTCGTGAAATATTTAGCCGTATAAATTATTGTAACTTCTCACTTAAGACAACATAAACGTTTTGCTGTCCTATTTTCAAAAAATTGATTTACTATATAAAACCAGGTCGACACGCAGGTAAGCGCTGAAGCACCGCTGGCGTGAGTAAAGCGAATTTCTTTATTACCACAAAAGCTACGCTTCGGCCTTCTTGAAAACGCAAATTTCAATACAATCGGACCTCTCATTCCGCTGTTATAGCGAAAAATCACTTTTTTGGCCGCCATTTTGAAACGACTCATTGGATTTTATAATTATCAATATATTAATGGATAATACTTAAATAAATATTTATTTCAAACTTCATCAAAACCGTATAATATTTACCATTTTTAGATAACTAAAACTACATTTTGATAAAACCTCCAACCCTAAAAGGGCACTTCCGATGGTTCGATTTTGACCGAGATATTTACAGAAGAAACATTCGTAACAAATTTCATGAAAATCTGAGAATACACACATTTATACATAAATATGTATATAAAGTGTTGAAAAATGCTCAAACCGTGTTCTCGGGGCCAGGATCGGTGCACACTTTATGGCCCGGGGTCTGAGTCTTACCTTGCTGACGGCATGAATATCTCATTTTTCCAAAGAAATTTGCTAATTATTGAGTCTATATTTTGTTGTATATTACTATCAACCGGAGACAATTTGTATAAAACACACTCAGATGACAGCGAGCATAAACAAACCGGGAGAAGGCACTCACGTCTCTTTGATAAGAACAAACTACTGCCTCGGGAGAAGTTATGGTTACTGCGTTACGCTAAAATATTACCAACTACGCTTTTACAGTCTTTCTTACTTACAGAATTACGCACACGCTGTCGCAGTGTTTATACAGGGCCGTTTCTTCTGTCGAAACTCAGTTGATGATGTTTTAGGGAATTTTCACAGGACGAAACGTCGTGGAATAAAACGGTTAAAGCGGCTAAAGATAGTCTAAAGCGGCTCAGATAGTCTCAGTGATCATCTGATGATACCCGCATCAACTCCCACCATCGTTTAGACATATCAGACCATCACCTGCGTGGTTCGGAAGTCACGTCAAGCCGTTGGTCTTTGTATTTCCATTGGTCATTGGGCTATTAACTAATGACCCATTCTAAGGAAGAGTCGGCCTTAGTTTGTAACAATACTACACCTCATAACTCATTACTACCACTCATCACACTCATCCTTCACCACATATTTGCCTTAAAATACCATCATGAGAGTGGTCGGCATCTCAAATAGTGATTTAGTGGTTTGCACTTTCGAGCTTATCAACACCTCTTGAGCCAAATGGCACAATTTTAATATATATACTATATTTTATAGTTGTTTTTTTCCAGTTCACGAAATTTGATTCAAAATAGTCTTTTAGTAAATGTCTATTAATTCGGTGGGGTATTTTGAGTATAAAATCACAACTTTAAAACTTCCAATGTCTGTATTGAATGTTTATTAGCGAATTTCCCTTGGAAATAGAGCTATTCATCTCCAAATAGAACGAAACGTCGTACAACAAAAGGATTGCAGTTTTGCAATTTATTATAAGCTCGAAAAACCATGATGATATAAGTTTTGAAGGTTTCTCAAGGTAATAAGTATCTACTTTATTCATCAAAAATATTATTATTATTTAATTAAAATGTTTTGAACCATTTCTGGTTTTCCTAAATGGAAATGTAACTTTTGAATTTCCTCCAAATACATTTTGAATTTAGATTCCCTCCAAATTCATTTAGGATTAAAGACTTGAATAATTTTTACTTTGGATTATAACTCGTTATAAGTAGATTTATATGTCCATATTAATACATAATTGCTAAGGGACTTTTTGCTGTCTCTACTGACCTATACGTTTAAGAGAAATCGCAAACTCTCATATATTCCTGAGAATTTACGACATTTGCGAATATTACCGGAAATATTCCCTGGGAGTTTTCCCCAAGTATAAATTCCCGGGAATTTTACATCTTTACTTGGTAATCAAATTTATGTTAACGTACCTAACATGTCTACCAAAAATCAACAAAATCTGTTCAACCAGAGCAAGATGATAGTGGAAAGTTGTTTCATCAATATATTACCATAAAACCAATTATTAAGGAAATCCCTTCCGCTATAAAATACCCCCGTGTAAAAATTCGCTAAAATTCACGGTAGCGCTTGTGGCACTGCGTCGGCTATATTTTTAGAGTTACAGTACTGAGAGCGCCTGTAATTACGTATTGCCGTATTGTAGACTGATGAGCAAACTTACTGCGTTTGCAAATATGCAGGCGCTTTACATAAAGCCTTTCCAATAGCTGACAACTAGAACTGGTTTTTACGTTTTACTACCGTTGTAATTAATGTTTGTTTCGGTAATTTTTCTTATACAGTATAAATTACAGTTTTGGAAAATACCTATTAGTATCTTATTTCTATGTGATTTGGCTGTTTTATTTTGTAAAGACGAATATTTTCTTTATGTTTTCATTTTTCTAAATTACATAGAAACACGTTGAAACCTTGTGTATTCAGACGTAAGAACATTTATTTATTTGCAGTGTGTAAAGGGTGTAAAGGTAAAGAGAACCTGAAAAGTAAGAATAATATACAAGACATCCAGTTAGATCTATATTTTCAAACCTAAACTTAAAAACAAACTTGAAACAAAAGAAAACATACAAGAAAGTTAACCTTGTATATATTAAACATGAATTATTATTCCTACAGTATTAGTTTTGTCGACTAGAAAATAATGTTCGTAATAAACGACTAATAGATTAATACGTCGTGTGAGGTCCATTGAACCAAAATATTCCGGGTGGGCTTCCCATCAAATGATCGCCCGAGGCCCCGAACCCTCCCTAACAAAAACCCAAACATAAGTGTAGGCGTGTAACAACGTTATATTTTAAAATATTATCGCAGACATTTTCCGTCTTTACTACTTGTATAGTAAATTCTATTTGCATAATTATTTATTGAAAAGTATTGCCAGTGTTCGTTTATATGCTGTGTACTAAATCAAACGAACTGTTTAGCACGCTACGTTCAAGACATCGTAATGAATAGACATTTAAATAAAATATTGGACTGGGAACAGGTAAGCGCGTTATAGGTTTTTGATCTATGCCAACGATGTTGGCTCATCAGTACAAGGGCACCTTGTCTAGTACGCAGATGACACGACTCTCTGTTTTCAAGCAAAATCAGTCAAATAATTGGAACCATTAGCATTCATTGAGCTCAACAGCACAATCCAGCACTTCAACGAGCTCAATCTCAAAACCAACCCAAACAAATCTTCTTTCACCCAATTATGTTTACGTCGTCAGACATACTCAGATCATACTCCAACTGTCATGCTGGATGAGAATGAGATTGAAGAAGTCTACCCAACAAAATTCCTCGGGATACACCTCGATCGAGGTTTGACCTGGGGTTTTCATGTAGACTATGTCTGCTCCAAAATTTCCTCAGGCATTTATGTTTTGAGATAGCTATCCAAATATTTCCCAACTCAGGTACTGATGACGGCATATTATGGAGTAGTCTTTCCACACCTCTCCTACGGAGTAGCACTGTGTTTTTCATTCTCCAAAAACAAGCAGTCAGAACAATAACATAGCTGCAATGGAGAGAGTCGTGCAGACCAGCTTTCAAAAATTTGAAACTGTTGACATTACCCTGCCTCTACATTTTGGAAACCTGCCTTTTTTCAGACAAAAATGCGACCCCGTAAGAGGGAGTGATATCCACTCTTA
Organism: Matsumurasca onukii; assembly: GCA_018831715.1. Lineage (NCBI taxonomy): Eukaryota > Metazoa > Arthropoda > Insecta > Hemiptera > Cicadellidae > Matsumurasca > Matsumurasca onukii. The sequence goes on from CM032058.1 coordinate 88,099,440, forward strand.
CGTAACCAGGGGCAGGGAGAACTACCGAACTGGGAGACACAGGACGGTAGCTCATGAACGTTTGCCTTCACAGGCAGGAGTTCAACTATTCAACAGACTGCCAAATTCGATTAAAAGTCCACCTACGCTAAAGGCATTCAAAACTCGCTTGAAAAAGATTTTGGTCGCAGAAGCATTCTATAATATAAACGAGTTTATAGCACACGACTGGGGCTCCGCGTAAACAGGGTTTACTCTGAAAATGCCCAGAACCATCAGGTTTTGGGAGGCCGTTTCGTAATGGTGGTAGAAATAAATAGCTCTTTTTCTATAAAAGAACTGATATCGAGAGGGTTCAATTGTAACTACAATACTCTTCTAGTGTAATCCAACACTAAATTATCGACCTTCCTGTCGACAAGATATATCAGTTGAAAGCGAGAACTCAACAGTAGAGGTATGGATAATGGACCCACAATCAAGCACAATAGAGCAAAGCAGTGCAGAACTGGGACTGGAGGCTGAGCCAGGTTTAATCTATATGCTAATTGTTCTGTCTTCACATCCAACATACACATTACACTTCACTATCGAGCTTTAACAATTCAACCAGTTTTCAAGTTTCCTTCGTGAAAGGTAACTTGAAATAAGACACCGAACTTTAGAGTTGCTGACTTTCTTTTGTAAATTAATAAAATTCCCATAAAGGACTTTTAAGATATTTCCTTTCCACCTAACCACCGTTTGCTTGTACCTTCAATTACCTTTGAAGGGCAATTCGAGCACATTTAAACACGTAACTGCGAAGAAGTATATTCAAGGTGTTCAAAAAGTCCAAAGTCCTCAAGGTTTTGACGTAATTCACGTCCAACACCCCCACCACGAAAATGGGGAGGGCCCTTTAAATTTTTAAATACAAACTCCCCTCCCTTCTTGTGACAACTCAAAAAGGTTCACATTTCACGTACAATTTCTTTTGACTGACACATATTTTTTGCAACATTCTCAAAGGGAAATGTCAAAACCCTGTAATAAACCCCTTATAGAGAATTTTGTTGACAAAATGGTCAGTCAAAAGAACTTGTACGTGAAATGTTACATTTTGAACGTAAATACTGATGGGCTTTGAAAAGAATAACCTAAAAATGAGTTGAGATAAAATGTTTTTCTTTTCGTCGTTAAATTTGTGTAAAAACTACCTTACTTTTGAGGTGCCCAAGGGAGTGTTGATTTGAAACAAATAGGGAAGCCCTTTCCCAATTTTTTGGTTGCTTCGGGTGGGTGACGTAAAGTACATAATGTCAAAAACAAACTTCAGGATCCTATAAAAACATTCCCCATGAATTTTTCAAAAACTGTTGTATTGCTAAATAAGTATGTTTTGATGTATCGATATCGTATTTCACCCCTAAAATTTATAACATGTACAGTAGAACGTTATTACGACGCCGGGAAATAAACTCATGTTACCCGAAGTTCGTAACAATATATCACTAGCAACATAGAATACTCTATAGTTTGCCAGTGGCAACGGTTATTGTAATTGGACTGGTCTAGATTTCTGTTTGCGCTGTTCGGATTAGGTCTGCAATAACCGTTATTGTATTGGAATTATTAAAGTTCTAAGCCAACCTCAAATAGATATCTCGGTTTATCGTGGTTTAGCATGTGACAAATGCCAACTACTGTATTGTTAGTTTGCTTTAGGTAGGCTGTTATTCATTAACGTAACATATTTTGTTTAGGTCTCTATGTGTAAGCACTGTTGTTGTTTTTTCAGTGCGTTGTTTACTTTCTTATTTGTTTGGGCGTGGATATTGTCATTCATACATGTTACTTTAAAACTTCAGTTTTGAATTGAACTAATTTTCAATCACCTTATATTATTTTTATGTTGTTAATAATGTTGCACCCTAGTTATGGCTTTCTTTAAACGTGCACTATACACTCCGTTTCACTCCTAATGGTAGCATTACTCTTATGAAAGGAACCCTTTTACCTTTCAACCTAAAAATGTCACATTTTATCAGGAGATTAGAGAGGAAGTAAATTATTTTCTCTCTCTGATAAATAATCTAAAAAGGAATGTACTTTGTGATATTTTATATAAAACTGTGATACTATGGTGCTAATCAATGAGTTCAATCCCGCTTGCCAATTAGGGCAATTTTTATTAGTTTTTACTGAAAAATTGAGTAATTAGGTAATGTAGATTCATGATTAAACGTATTATTTTCATCTACATTTTCGGTTTTCGTATCTTTAAAACTTGTGTTTTTGGTTTTTGCAACTAATGATTATTTAAAGAAAATACTCATATAGTAAATAGAACAAATACGCAGTAGTCCAGAAAACAAGACAGAAACCAGCTGACATTTTCAGTTGGGTAGTTCCTTTAGTAACATAATAATTACATGGACCTCTTGTCAACCAAGAGTAAAACTGAATGTAGACATCAATTTTAGCCATTTCTGCAAAATCGACAATCACAGATTTTACCTGCAAACATTTACATGACATTACGTATGTTGTACGCCTCTGAAATCATCAACCAACAGTTACCATTTTGGATTCACAAAAATGCCTAGTGAATATTAACCCTCTATTCGTCCAATGTCCACGTTCATTACTCGCTATAACCTAACCAAGCACCTATAACAGTTTAGTGTGATCAGGTCCGGCCAATACAAATATTATCTTTGTTAACCCCTAACATCCCTGGAGGCCTCTCTAGACACCCCTTGTCTATACTATATAAACTGGCCATTCTCCTCCCCTCGCCGGCTGATTTCATTACTACAGATAAATGTTCCACACATTCCAGCCCTGAATGCATTTATCTGTGGTCTCCCTTCACGCCGGCAAGTGGTTTAGCACCGGCGGCTGTCAATACTATCTGTAACACGGTTGGTTGCAATTCCAAAGTAATAGATTTGTTGCATTTTTACCGAATTTCTATAGGAAATATGTTTATTTATTTCTACCCCCGTGAAGAACGAAATGTCATAGAAAAAAGCAGTTTTGAGCTTTGCAGCACTTTCAAAGTAAATGACAAATGCTTTTATTATTAACTTCATTTTTTGAACCATCCAAACATATGTTATCCGTGTTCGTCTATTCTACACAGCTCGCATGTTATGTCCGATTTTCCACGTAGTTTAGTACCTGTTGCAAATGTTTAAGTCGGTTTCGTTAACCAGCAATGACCTTTTAGGAGAGGGGTCTCACAAATAATAATGAATGAACGAATGATGGAACGAATGAATGAACGAATGAACGAACGCATGAATGAATTAATTAATTAATGCATGAATGAAAAAGTCTTTATTTACGTGGCGAAGTTAGGACTTTATAGTCCTCACGAAAAAATAATAGGTTTTTATGCTATAAGAACTATGATTATAATCCGATTAAACTTGGTGGAAACATTATAGCACACCGCATATACGCTAACATCCTTACCAAAGGCCCCCAACAAAGCACGTTCATACAGACCAGGATATTGGCAAAAAAGTTTAAAAAAGTATTTAAAATACAAGAAGGCTAATAAAGATTGATATTTTTGATTCACAAGCGCTTTCGACAGAAATGCTGTCATCATTAGGCAAACTTGTTACATGAAAATTAAAATAACCAAAACAAGTTGAAAAATAGTTGGTTCACCGCCATTTTGGTCTGGATAGTTAGATTTTGTTGGTTTTGGTCCACATGTTAGATACAGTGTGCCATAAACGTTCATTCAATTTTAATGAAAATCATATCATAAATACAGCTGTTTAACCTAAACCGCCATTTTTGGTGGGGAAACACCCTTCCTATACAACAAAGAAGCACTTCCTGTGTAAATCATCCCCGTGGAGAGGATATTCGTGTTTGACACAGAAACTCATCACGTCTAGGGAGCATAGCAAACCCATCATTAAAGCTACTGAAAGGCACGTGTACAAAGTTGACGCGAAACACGATAGTTCGTATAGGACAGAAAACAAAATGGCCGACAGGCACTGGACACCCTTAAACTTCACATCGCATCTATACAGCGGATCACGTGGTCGGATTGGTATCGCACGAGACTCATTGGAGCTCATCAATTAATGACCGGAAGCGTCGGCCTTAGTTTGTAACAAGACCCCAGTACACCTCACTCATTACTGTGACTACTCATCACACTCACCTTCACCAAGGTCGATTGAGTGGTAGAGGACTTTGTAGTCCTAACTTCGGCATCTCGTTAAACAAGACAAACTTTACCTTTTATACATATTGGCCTAAGTTGCCATTGCAGAGCGGAAAGCCAGGATGACAACACAGCACAGTACAGCACTGTGACATGTCCGACATTGTGACACTAAGTTGTCACGTGACAACTGTGACGTCATGTCATGTTGGATGCTGTTAGTGTTACAGTGTCCACTCATCTCTACACTACGATTGTAACTCATAACTCGACACGAGCTTTGTCTTGATTAACGAGTCGAAGTAAGGACTACTATGCCTCTCTACCATTCAATCTCGACCTTTACCTAGCGTTATCGCAGTCACTTTACAAACTGTTACTGGTGACTGCGGGGATCGAACCCGCGCCCCGGAGTACTGGCTCTGCACAGATCCCTACACCGTAAAATTTCCAAACTCGTATGAGTTTATTGTAATATGTTGTAACTTTAACCAACCAATAGAGAAATGTGTTGCTAATGTCTAATCCTACAAGAACAATACAAAAAAGGAATGAAAATTCTTTGAAAACGATTTAAATGTAATGAAGTTTAATGAATTGAATTCGAATGAAAAGAAATTGTACAGACAGCTTATAACTGACTTATCCTTTTCCAAATTAACTATAGAATTGCAAATTGGGAAGAATGTCAGGAAATATTTAAAAATATTGTTTTTATAAAAGAAATAGGACTACGTTGAATCGACAAACTTTATTCGAAACAACCACGCCAAAAGTGTTTTAATAAAATATTACCTACTACATATATTTTTAGAAGCTTGCATATTCGCTAAATTCAAATCAAAATAATTAAATACCTGATTAGGCTACCATGAGTGAAAAACCAGATGTTTGAAACATTTCAACAAAATCAACACATTTTTAAAATGTATGACAAAATTACTAACTGAAATAGGATTTAAATTATTAAATGAGTCACTTAGAAAAATGAGATGAAAATATAGTACGTTGCACAAATTCAGAAAACAGTTCAACATACTAATATTAAAAAAAACTACTACAAAATAGAGTTAATAAAAAAGTTAAATTTGAGATGTATTATGTTTAAGCCAAATTACCTATATGGAAAGCCATGCTATACAGGGGTAAGTGCGCACAACATGTAATCAATATATTATTATTATTCCTGAATATTTTTAAGATACGATTTGACGATCAAGTAAACAATATTACTTATAACGAACGGGGAACAAAGCTAAAAGTGAGTTGATACGAAATCAGCTGGAATGAGATAGTGAATGTCAACAGATACAGATATAGAACGGAAGCTGAGCTGTGCTGAGTCAATGCAATCAGCATAGAGATTAGCTGCTCTCGACTCATTATCTAGATTGTGTTCACTGTGTCTATAGTGTCAAGCACTTTCTATTCTATTCCGTTCTTATTATCATTGTCAGACATGAAGAAGGAAATTGTTGGACATTTTCACCAAATCACTAAATCACTATTTGAGATGCCGACCACTCTCATGAGGGTATTATAAGGCAAATATGTGGTGAAGGATGAGTGTGATGAGTGGTAGTAATGAGTTATGAGGTGTAGTCTTGTTACAAACTAAGGCCGACTCTTCCTTAGAATGGGTCATTAATTAATAGCCCAATGACCAATGGAAATACAAGGACCAACGGCTTAACGTGACTTCCGAACCACGCAGGTGATGGTCTGATATGTCTAAACGATGGTGGGAGTTGATGCGGGTATCATCAGATGATCACTGAGACTATCTGAGCCGCTTTAGACCTATATCATCCTCAAAACCTGACCTCCATGAAGCTGGATTACAGGACCACGCCCCGAGTCCCAGAATATTACATAGTAGATAGTTACATGAATGACTAGGATTACAAAATATACAAACATATAACCAGCGCGTAGCTACAAGAGCTACTAGAATCCTAGCTAATTTCCTATAAGGGGTATAGGTTACAACGCAAGTCCCTTTAAGGAGTATTTCCCCATAAATTGAGGGCTAGGCTACAAAAACTGTATTTTGAACGGATTTCATTTAAATTAAACTCGTTATATAATTTCTTTTACTGTGGTCAATATGTCAAAAATAGCCAAAATCCGATCGGCCAGACCAAGATGGCGGTGAAAAAGCAAGTTCCGCTGCCATCTTGATCTAATGAACGGATTTAGCAGACTTTTGGTACACGTTTTAAAATTATTGGTCTGTACTTAATTCCATTGTAATCGGATCATACATTCTTTATAACATAAAATCCTATTTTCAGGGAGGCCCAAGATTTCACGTACATTGAGCAAACCGACTTAAAACTGCTAACCAAATTTGTTCTACGACTTTTCATTTCAATATGGCGGTAAAAATGAATGATCTAAGTCCTATGAAAATTCTTACACAAAAGTTTATAGCCAACATTCATTAATTTTGCTAAATCAACAACTACTCCAATAATTATTTGACGTTTTATTGGTAAAATCTTTCACAGGCTTGCATCGACGGACCATAGCTTGCGAAAGATCTTACCAATAAAAACTCAAATCATTATTGGCGAAGTTGTTATTTAACAAAATTAGTTATATTTTCCAATATGAGTAACTTCAAGAATGATGACTAACAATAATTATAAATAACAGTGAATCGTCGAACACTCACCCATTCAATCCAATTGCAGTCAACAAAATTAAGATAAGAAAAAATATTGTTGTGCCTATCTTTCATTATTACAATGTTTACAATCTTTCCTGCTGCTATAAAACCCGTTTTTGTTGATATTATTATCGTAAAGCGATAAACATATCTGAAGTTATAAATTAATATACACCATATTATATATTGTGGAAAAACGGCTTATACACAGGTCAAGGGCAAAGTTTGGGTTTGGACAATGTAGGCTACAATGTACATTATAAGCTCGGGGTTACATCGATGTAAGCCCTGGGGTATATCCTGCTACCTCACTGTCCTATAAATACACAATCCTACCTCAGGCGCTATGTATATACAATAGCTAGAAGCGTCTATATCTAGGTTTAGACACGATGTTGAGGAATAAATTATCTTGCAGAATATCTGCGTTTTGGCATGGACGTTTGTTTATAAGTTGTGAGTGATAAGAAAGAATTCATTCGTTGGACATGATTTAGGAAGGGTTGGCTTTGTTTCTCTTTCTATACTAAATGGTTTCTCCGCAATTGTGGTCCACCCATTAATTCAATGATTAACGATTTTGCAAACTCGTATCAAAAGCACTGTCTACTTCTACAACACATAGAATAACTAGTACAGAACCTAGAAACAGAATAAATAAAATTTCAACACACACAAAAACTACACCTTACAAGATTCTAGGTTATTTCAAATATTTTATTTGAGTAAAGACAAGCACTTTTATTTCACTAATAGGCGAATCGGCGCTCGATTTGTTGGAAGTGTAGAGACTTTTGGAAATATACAAGGTTACCGTATTCAAAAAGAATGTCCTACTTTCATCCTTCTGTAACTTTTTTAGTGTAAGGGCTTCATTAATATTTTACATGTGGTTGAAAAGAAGAAATTCAAAGAATTGTTTACATACATTGAGCGGCCATGTTAGCTGTATTTATCAACAAGATGGCTCTCCTTCAACACAAGACGTTTTGCGTTATCGTATTTTCAAACAGCCAGTCTGTTCAGTTCAGCGAGAATTTCCTCGTAGATTTGTGATTTTCGTGATTTTTCTTGTAGGGCTATGTTAAGGAGAAAGTGTAGCGTACCCCTTCAGACAAGAAATCTAGATGACCTGCGGAACCGTATCAGAGCTTCAAAACAACACCATAAATCGATATTTGCTTCGTGATGTATGGGAAGAGTTTGATTATCAGTTTCATTTTTGCCGATCAGTCAGGGGAGGAAATGTTGACCATTTTAAGAAGTATACCAAAGGAGACAAACTTTGTTGAAAAGTGTTCTTTTTACTAGTATTCAATTTATGTATATCTGAATCATAGCTAATAAAGTAGAGTTATCTGAAAGTTAGAAATTCTTTTCGAATAACCCTGTATAATAACATTACGTTCTACAAAACTTTCGATACATACATAACACATGTTATATAGTGTTGTCTGACCACTAAAGCTTCAATTCGGACAAATAGAACGTCCCAGAGACAATGTTTGACAAATCTAAGTCGGCCCTAAACCGGGGATGTTATCACCACTATCAAACCTGGACCCTTCTTCTATTTAACGAGCTTTGCCTTTAACCATCTCGACAGTCTTACCCCCTCTGAGTCACAACCCTTAAGCTGTTAGATTAAATATTTCAGCATCTTGTAACATCGTAATGTTATAAAGACAAATCAATAATTATGTAATTATTTTTTCTATCGAACTTTTTGAGCTTTTAATTTAAAAGTGTCACGGGATTAAAAGTATTAAAAGTTTCAAAGGGTTAAAAATATAAACATAGCCGACAGTAGTGCTATCGTGAATCTTAGCGAATTTCCTGTTAGAGGAGTGAATTTACACCATAAGTGGCCTTTGCCGGAGTTTCCTCAAAAAATGGTATATTAGGGTATAAAAACTGTATTTTTGGTTAGATTTTGATTTTTGTTTGGTACAGTATACCAGCCATGGCACACGGTACCGATTTCGCTGGTTAACGAACTTAAAAAAAGGTAAAGTCTGTCTTGTTTAACGAGGCGAAGTTAGGACTACAAAGTCCTCTCTACCACTCAACCTCGACCTTAACCTACCGTTTCCGTATAGTCACATTACGAATGTAAGTGGTGACTGCGGGGATCGAATCCGCGCCAGCGGAGTGATGAGCTCAGGAGTCGCGCACGATTCCAACCCGCCACTGGTCCGCTAAACCTAGAGAACTTAACCTAGAGATTTACAAAAAAAATATTTGCACTGTAGAATTTCATGAAAATTATGAACGGGGCAAAATATAAAGTGTTGGGAAGCTCAAAACTACAAAACATTTTGTTTCGGCAACATTTCGTTGTTTTGTGGCGATAGAAATGAATAGATAAAGGAAAACCTTTTCCTATAAACTTCCTTTCCTATGTGAATTTACTAAAAACAATTCTTAAAGATACCGGTACATACTGTTCAGCGCGAGCAGGTTAAATACCCCAAACCTCCCCCCAGGTTGATGTAGCCATAGTTGAACAAGTCCTCGGGGACAGGTTAGCGGTCGCCCCATTCCACTCCAGGGTACAGTTACCCACTCCTAGAACCCACTGACAGTGTGCTGTAATGTTACAGTTTAACGTGGTGCGAGCACCAGTCGCGCCAAATTATTCCGCCAGGGCAGCGCCACATGTACTCTACAGTGTCAGCCGCTTGGAGTGCTCGCCTCTGCGCGTGAACTCACTCAGCCGCGTTCTCTAACTGCACTGCACTGTACAGTGTACATAGCGTAATGGCTTAACCGATCCTACAATATCACATCGAGTGGCGTGAAAAAAAACTAAAATACAAACTTTGAGGTAATTAAAAAACATTCGTGTTCTTATCAAAAATTCTCACTTAGTTCACCTTCTCCTACAAAATTACTAATGTTTTTATTTGTATTATTAGTATTGATCAATAGTTTATCATACGTTCATAAAGATAATCAAAATAAACTTTTAAATGCACATCATTAACACGTTTATAACAGTTAAGGTACACAGAACAGTTTACATACACCTACCAGTAAGAAAAAATCAGGCTACTTGGATTAAAAATGAAAGTTACAGTACTTTGTTATAGTATTACGTCCATTATTTTCTTGCCACATGACTAACATTTTAAAATTAGAAAACTATAGCTCGAACACATAAATCACTATTTGAGTTCCCGACCACTCTCATGAGGGTATTTTAAAGCAAATATGTGGCGAAGGATGAGTGTTATGAGTGATAGTAATCAGTTATGAGGTGTAGTCTTGTTACAAATTAAGGCCGACTCTTCCTTAGAATGGGCCATTAATTAATAGCCCAATGACCAATGGAAATACATGGACCAACGGCTTAGCGTGACTTCCGAACCACGCAGGTGATGATCTGATATGTCTAAACTATAACATATAGCTCGAACGCAATGAAAGCTGGAGTTCAAGACAATAAACAATGAAACAGTCAAGACAGAAGAGGGGAGTTTTGCTTTTAATCTCTATGTTAATATTGTTTACTTTCTCCCTGTAACCACTCTATCTCCATTTATCCAACTGGTTGATTATTAAACGCAATATTTTCCCTAACGCTCGTCGATGTATGTTTCCAAAAATATTCTACAGCAAGCTAAATGAAAAGAAAAATAATTATTTTACTGAATTTTACTTAAAAACGTAGACTAACAAATACTTGAAACTTTCATCGGATAATAAACTCCAGCATAAAACGTAACAGGAATCTCTCTGCCTGAGTTAGGGGTGAAGACTACGGGTTTAAGGGTGCTTTATACAACTTTAACTCAACATTGAATTGGAGTCATAAACCTAACAACCCAACCTAAGCTCTTCATTCAGTTTATCGCCTATTCGACTATTTTACAGCGTTCCCTTTGATGGCTGCTCAGCTGGGTTTATGCTGAGGGATGCTTCTTTTGTCGATAGAAACATGTTAAGGGATGCTTTTAAGGGTTTTTTGTCAGAGGTGTTTTATTGGGGGTTAAGGGAATGGAGATTTTCCCGAATACGGACACTGGGTAAAAAAAGGTAAAGTTTGTCTTGTTTAACGAGGCGAAGTTAGGACTACAAAGTCCTCTCCACCACTCAACCTCGACCTTTACCTAGCGTTAGTAGTCACCGTATTAGTCACAATACAAATTGTAAGTGGTGACTGCGGGGATCGAACCCGCGCCACCGGAGTGAAGAGCTCCGGAGTCGCGCGCGATACCAATCCGCCACGGATCCGCTCTAACCACTTTAAAATCACTTTATAGGTGAAAACTCACCTTCAGAAGAGGGCTTCCCGCACTGCAGTTTCCCTGGCTAACCAACTTGACCAAAATATTTGCAAAAGGAACATTTTAACACATTTTGTACTAATTTTATGAAAATAAAAAAATATGCCTGCTAAGAGCTCAAAATAAATAAATATATAGAGGTTGAATCCACATCAGTCCCGGGCTGGGCCATATGGACCACATAAATATATAACTTTTAAAGAAAGCATTAATTATAATTTTAAAACTATAAACTTCTTGAACTAAGGTAGCCGACATCTGCAGTAATGCCAAACTGCACAGTCTAGATGCTATCAGAACATCTGTTTAGTTAACTTTAATCAGAACAGACGAGTCAGTTAACTAAATGGTTAAGGGCAAACTACACTTCAGGGTAACATAATACGCTACGAGAATCCCAGAGTTGTTTCTTGCTTTTCAGCGTAACGTTCACAAAGTTTCGTTAATGTAACGGTTTCATGAAATACGTAAGTTAAAGGTAATTTCGTTAAAAAATAAAACGAAAAGAAAATGGTAAAAATTGTCTTGTTAAACGAGACGACGTTATGACTACGAAGTCCATTTTACGACTCAAACTCGACCTTTGCCTAGCGTTACCGTTTAGTCACTAGTTTGTAACATCTGCGGGGATCGAACCCGCGCCACCAGATGGGTGAGCTCCAAAATCGTGAAACCAACCCGCCACGGGTCCGCTAGAAGAGTAGTTTATCATTCGACATGGTGAATTATAATCAGGACCGATATTAAAATTCAACCATAGGGAATTAGTGGGGAAAAATTTAAAAGCATGAGTTGTATGAATGTGGATACTGTAAGTTTTAAAGAACAATAATTTTAATAGTTCTCACTGACGATGATGCCCATGGGTGTAAAACAGAATAAAACATTGATTTATTTGTAGAAAGTCACATAACGTTTTGAGAAATGTTCATGTTTTGTAAACAACATAATGAACGTCACAAGATAAAGACACAACTCACAACTAAGGTCCCGGACTAAGTGTTATGACTATTGTGTTCTTGTGCCAAGTTACACCAACATCTACGTCATAGCTCGAGGTGGATTTAGTTGTTTACTATCGTTCTTGTTCCTATAAAATAAAACCTATCTTCAATATTTGTCAGGTTCACATCACTAACGATTCAGATAAAATATATTTTGTGTTATACAGCGTGACGGAAAAGATATTTTGAGAAATAAACGGGTTATGATAAACAATTCAAAAGCAATAAAATTAGATTCATGCGAAATATTATGGTTCCTTTGGCGAGTAAACAAATTTCATAACTCCCTCCAGACAGGGTGGTTCAAAAATCACTTCCACATTTTTAATTGCAAACCCCATCAAATGATACATTACTTTTTGGCCCATAATGGATCTACAATAACCCATTACAAAATGGCGGCCAGTCAAAATTGGGAGTGCAGACTCTAGTCACAGAGAGTTGAAACTGTAGTATTCCCTTTATCTCTCTACACCCTCAAAAACTGGCATTCTGTAATTAATTTCAAAAATACTGTCTTACAAATAAACCTGAGCTTGAGGTTCCGAGTTCAAATACCACTCTAGGCGTACCTCGCAGGTATACTATCAGAGCCTACTCAGCTGCTTGAGGCAACTGAGTAGCTAGCTACCACAGAGCGTAATAGTAATATTGTACTTGTACTGCAGTGCTACGCCTACCTGGTAACCTGGTATCGAACACTGGAATCAAAACTGTTCGAACTTCGAAGCGAACCACTTGTCCCGATTCAAACGCCGTCCAGTCGCGTGGTTTAGTTGGCCGATTGCGGAGGATTATAATATTTTAATTACATACAGTGCAATTTTGTAAATAAAAAGTGCAGAATGGAAAACATAATAAAAACACACAAAATCATGTAAACAATCCTACCTTAACTGCTATCTTCATCGGCCAAGAATCCCAAGAAGGCAAGGCTCCAACTTTCTTCTGTAACACAATAAAGAATCACTGACTCAAACACAATAAAAAAAAAGCCGTAAAAAGTTCCTTAAAAAGTCATGTAATGAAGGTTAAAGACGTTCCTCTACGAATGATCAATTGGTATACATATTCTTGAGACTGTCGAAAAATAAAAATAACAGTGGAGTTTTCAAAACTCCCGTCACCTCTGTAGGATGTGAAGGTCATTCGAATTTGATACATAGGGCCTTTCAATTTTGATTCCCTTTTTTTATTAGTTTCCGTAAATATCTAAAATTTGCACTTTTAGTTTTTTTTAGCATTGATTAAATTTAACATAAGGTTGAGAAAGGTTTGCATTAATAGTTTTGACGTGATTTTCTAATTACAATATCCGAAGGAAGATATATTTTCTTTTACACGAGGAAGTATATAGTTTTCATACACATAATTGCTATCAAAACGTGTGTCATATCTACATTAATAAACAAGTTATTTACAAAATCTCCTCTTTCTTGGGCCACCCTGTAATTTATTACTGCCAAAACCAACAGCATACGTATTAAAATATCTACTAATACCTTTTCAGTCATTAAATTATATTAGAAGAAGAGTTGAATCAGATCTAGCAGGACAGTACACCAGCATTACACTGGACGCCTGCAATACTGCAAATACTCTTTACTACGTAACAGTGAAGGTTACCTCACTTCTTTATTGAAGGCGCCCTAATAAATGGGAGAACTTTACGCTATAAATTTAACTTTTGTTATTTAAACTGTGTGAGTTTTCAAATTTCATTACTATATTAGTTTCGTATATTCGGCTATAAATAAAATCTTACTTATTCATTTTTATAAGCTTATAATTTTGAATTGTTACGTTTGACTAATTCTGAGTATTCTTTTCAGGTGTGTGAGCGGTGTTTTTAGAAAGGTGCTGGTTTTCTGGTGGGACAGTAAGTCAAAGTTTTATTTAATACCAAGCTGACACGTAGCCACAAGCGCTACCGTGAATCCTAGAGAATTTACTGCAACTGGGTATAACGTACGCCGACATTTCCACCCAAAAACGGGGTTTAATGCTATACAAACTGTACATCGATAAGTCAAACAATAAGTATGGTCAACTTTCCGGAGTGGTTTGCAATCGAACACCTACAGGGTGTGTTTTAAATGCCCCCACGTTAACTTTCGAAAAAGGAAATATGTTTAAAACCCTTCAGGGAATGTTTTTACTGGATACTGAAGTTTGTTTTGACATACTTTGCGTCACCCACCCCCACCCAAAACCGGGGGCCTAAATTTTATAAATACAAACCCCCTCTTGGGCACTTCAAAGGAAAGGGAATTCAAATACAAATTTATCTTGACTTGTTTTGATTTGTTCATTTTTGTAATGTATATTTAAAGATTACAAGAAATCAGGTTTAGAACGCCACATTTCACAAACAACTTTTTTAAAGACAAATTATTCTTGACAATACTTTGAGGGAATCATCACAACCCTATTACATAATGGTGGTTAAGTGGAAGAGAGGACTTTATAGTCCTAACTTCGCCACATAATAAAGACTGATTTCATTTCATAATCCCATGGAGTATTTTTAAGAAAAATCTGTCATACAAATTCTTTTATGTGAAATGTAGCATTTTAACCCTGATTTATTTATTGTAAACTTTAAAAAGGAAAAAGAGGTAAAGTTTGTCTGGTTTAACGAGGCGAAGTTAGGACTACAAAGTCCTCTCTACCACTCAACCTCGATCTTTACCTAGCGTCACCATATTAGTCACAATACAAATTGTAAGTGGTGACTGCGGGGATCGAACCCGCGGCACCAGACTGATGAGCTCCGGAGTCGCGCGCGACACCAATCCCTCACGGATCCGCTCGGAACCTATATTTACTTTTTATAGATATTACAAAAGAACGGCTCGAGATAAAAAATTTCTTACCGTCGTTGAGTTTGTATTAAAATTGCCTTTCTGTGGACAAGGGGTGTGTTCGTATTTTAAAACATTGTGGGGCCCTCCCCCCATGTTTCTGGGTGGAGGAGGGTGAGGCAAAGTACGTCAAAACAAACTTTACAATAAAATAAAACCATTCCTTAAAAGACTTTTAAAACTATTTCCTTTTCAAAAGTTAAGGTGGGGAGGGGGCATTTAAAACTCACCCCGTATATTATCGATAAAGCAGTGTTTTACACCCTGTATATCCGCGCGGTTGGCGCTTTATATAGTATGTTTATGTGTGGATTTATCGAGTCTGGAGTCTATCTTCACAGTCACTGAACAGTGAGCGGAATAAACCCAGGAACCCCGGCCAAGTGAAAACTTCACTCAGATAAGACAACGTCTCCATTCATCATTTACACAGCATCTCGTTTATGTTATGTTTTATCCTCATATACTTTGTACCTAACTGGGACTCGTGGCGTCGTCCTGTAATCCAGCTTCATGGAGGTCAGGTTTTGAGGATGATATAGGTCTAAAGCGGCTCAGATAGTCTCAGTGATCATCTGATGATACCCGCATCAACTCCCACCATCGTTTAGACATATCAAACCATCACCTGCGTGGTTCGGAAGTCACGTTAAGCCGTTGGTCCTTGTATTTCCATTGGTCATTGGGCTATTAATTAATGACCCATTCTAAGGAAGAGTCGGCCTTTGTTTGTAACAAGACTACACCTCATAACTCATTACTACCACTCATCACACTCATCCTTCACCAAATACGAGTGAGAGTGGTCGGCATCTCAAATAGTGATTTAGTGATATCTCATAGTATTTTAAAGAATCTGAAATGCCCAAATAGTCATTCAATTTAAAAAATGTCATAATTGCAATTGGTAATGCATTAACCAGTGAAAGTACACTAAACAATTATATTCATTAATTTAATACAATTGATTACCAATTTCATCAAGCATTCAACTAAACTAAGACTGATTAAAAATATCACGAATTTTGATTTAACTGATAAATGACATACCAAATTGTTTCTGAATTTAGAATTAACAATAGTTGGTAGCTGGGGCGAGTTTTGGGTTATGAATTGGACAGACCTGTCTATCTGGGTAGCCTATATTATAACTTTTACTTTCCTTACTGAATTAGACGGCAATTTCAATCCCATATAAGAGTTTAAGCTTTATTTTTTCAGACTGCATCTAATCTTTCCTGGTACGAAAATGAGTTTGCAAAAAAACAAACGTGAACAACAAGCTTAAGGTGAGAGTTAACTAATCAATTGTTGTGTGAATCATTAGTTATTTAAATTGTAATATCTTTGCACTTTGGGTAAGGGAAATAGAGGACTCTAAAGTCATAGCTTCGCCACTAATAAAGACGTTTTTCATTTCATTATTTATCATTTACCACTTTCAAGATCAGCCAAAGAGCATTAGGATCAAAGAATGCTGTTAGGTACAAAGAACTCATTTTGAAACTGAAAAATTGACAAATTTAGGCAGATGTAATTAATATTAGTATACAAATCCAATTATCGCTAAAAGAAACCAATGCTAAAAATATTGTATTGAACATAAGTATAATAAATTGAGGGACACAACTGAAAATGAGCTGTCATCGAAGAACAAATTCATAAACACGACCTCAAAACAGTCGAGCTACCACAATTCTATCGTTAACCAAACTTTCATTTCTTTCAATATTGGGTTGTCCAATTTACAAGAAGAAGTTTAAAAGTTTGTTTGACGCAGAAGTGTCGGAAAAGTTACGCTCAGAACGAACGACATTGGGAACTTGTCTTGGCCAAATCAGCTCCTTTGTGTCATTGGAAATGCCGTCAACTTTTCTCGCGCAGAATGTTGAACTTTGTCTGCGAAATGAGTTCTTTACCGGCACATTTCTCAGCAACAATGCATTTGTCACCTGATAAATCTGGCCCACAGTTTAACAACGCTTTGCCAGTTGTGTTTTGTGCTTACGTTCTTTATTGTGTAACAAAAGTGGACTTTGAAATAAATTCTATTTCTAACTTTATTCAAGGTCTAGGGTTGATCATCTCTTTTTTTCAATTACAAATAATCACACACGATTAAATTTATTTCTAACTACTGTTAGTCATCTGTTTCTTGGTTCTACAAAAGGACATTAAAAGATAAAAACCCTCTACTCAGTATGGGTTGAATCAAAACTTAGGGTGATGCGACATTTTTGTAATGCCCTTTTTGAATAACGTATTTGTATTGGTAAGGTACAGTTCGTTGGAACCTTCCATTTACTTCCATTGTTGAGTTATTGTCTTTTGGTCTATTGCGACGAACTTCCCTCCCCCTGAGATTGTCAACTACCTGGGAGGGACAACATACGTTTTATGTTCACCTAGGTGGCCAAAACAATAATCAAAATTAAAACTGCGTATAACTGAAAGTGCATGCTCAACCCCGGTTAAGTGCTGTACTAAGCGCCTATTCAGAAATTGCTAACTTAACCTAGTTTTAGCGTAAACGACTACAAAATCACTAAATCACTATTTGAGATGCCGACCACTCTCATGAGGGTATTTTAAGGCAAAAATGTGGTGAAGGATGAGTGTGATGAGTGGTAGTAATGAGTTATGAGGTGTAGTCTTGTTACAAAGTCACAAACTATGCGATTTTCATTTCAATCGGTGAAATTCTTAAAGTAAAACCAACTAACACTACTCCCAATATATGAGTAACCCGCTACGACCTTGGTCTCGGAGCGGTTGCCTGATATCACGGTGGACCCCCGCAATAATCAATCACGTGACTCAGCGTAGTGGGCTGATAATGGGCACTTGCCGAGCCCGGCTCTACCTTGGACAAACTTTAGATTGCTACTCGACTTCGATGGGTCTGAGACCTGTCCTTGACGAGAAAACAGCTTTATACCAATTCTGTCAGCCTTCACGCTACGGGCCATCGTAGGAAATAAGACAAATCAGTTACGAAAAGTATTTGTTGTGGTCTCATTTCCTACTAAATTAGTTCCGAAGTAGTTTTAGAAATCTTCTACTAAATTTCTAATACTTAAATCTTTACTCATAGTGAGTTTGAAAAACTGTATTTATGATACTAACAACTTGATCAGATTCAAACTATAATATTATTTACTCATATTATCCAAGATCACGTACTTATAGAGTCCAGTTGCATGTTTGGCTTGACCCTTAGCATGTAAGCCCATCCTAATTTATGTAATTCTCTAATAAAATGTATATTGAAATTGGTTTCTGACCGTTGATAGAAGAAAATAGGATTAACATACAATCGGTGTGCAAAAGTAGGTAAAAAAAAATCAAACTGTCTATGATGAAAAGTACCGTGTTAATGAGGGTAGTCAGGGGCTTCGAACGGTAGGGCTCGAAAATCCTAGCGTGAGAAGAATTTCGTTTAGAAAAAACTCCTTTTCAAGTTGGGAAGTTCATCCAGGTCCCTCCCCACATCAAAAAGTATGTCTAGCGATATTCCTGGGGAAGTTTTGTTTAAAATCGTTTATTTTCCTTTACTTTAAAGGGCTTTTGAATTTGTTACCTATGCAATCACATTAACAGTGCACTTGGCTACTTTTTGACTGAAGTTTACAAAAACATAACTTACTATAAGTAACTTTTGCAAGTACACAAATCACCACAACAGCGATTAAGAAAACTTTCAATCAGCAAACAAAAACCTCTCTTGAGAGAAAAAGCTCAAACATTAGGAAAATAAGGTTTATTTGTATTTAAATTCCAAGCCACATCAACACCATTCAGGAAAAAAGCAAGTGGACTCTACAGATCGTGCCGAGTATCAGATAGAGATCTAGATGTGCTAGAAGCGTGCACAAATTGTTACTTGCTAACACTTGTCCATTGATAATGGCGGCTAGAGTATAGAGTATATTGTGATGCCGGTGTCGACAGACTGTTACAGATTGTTGTTATTATCACTGGAACAGTTCCTAGATACCTGTTACACAGGTCGTTACTCTAGGCGTTGCTGTTATTTGTCAGAACACGTTGCCACGTACGATCCTCCTCCCATGATGGGTTTGCCACCTGCTCGCTTTGGAATTGTAGAAAAGTGACGTTTGTTGTAGAGATCAGAATGGAGTCAAACGTGGTTGAAAAGGCCACGATGTATTTAGGGTTGGTAGAGGGTCGTAGGGGTTGGTAGGGACATTCAAAGCCTAACTAAACCCAACCTAACTGGAAGAAAAACAACAAAAGAAACAAATAAAGATACCAAGCACGTCCACTACTCTTGACGGCTGCCCACAGACCGACTGGCTAGCTGAGACGACCAATCACAGGCGTGTCTCAGACTGCCCAACTGTCAAAGAGAACACCAAAATACCTACTTATGCACAGCCAATAGGGGAAGAAACTCCATCTTCTCTTTTCCCCTCAATTGGCTGTGCATAAAAGTTATTTTGTGTTCTCTGTAACAGTTAGGTGTCTAGCGATTGGTTGCAATATTCCAACCTCAGAAACCAAAGATAATGTTATGGTAGGTAGATTTGGCACAGATGCCACATGGCTGAGGCAGGAAAACCAACACAGTATTGGCAGCTCAAGCACTGATAGCGCTGCCATATCTTGTCGTCTTTCTCCCCCTCCACCAACCCCGTGGCTCCACATGTCCGATGCCAATGACTAAAATGTGACCAAATCGTGCGATTTTCAAGAATGAACGCACTTGCGCGTACGCCAGTGGCTTTACTTGGGACACTTAGGATTCCAACTGTGCTTGGGCTGCCGCAACTATGCCAACTTACTGCCTCAGCCGTTCAGCATCTATGACCTATCTACTTACCATAACATAACCATTACTAAAACCGACACTTTGTATGAAGCACATTCTAAAGCACATCTCCAGCAAGTTCCTTCGCGCAGCAAATAAATTACAAATATCCAATCCTTCCGTGACCCAATTAGGCGAAATACATCTCAGCGCTCTCGACCCAGCGCTCGGGGGCGAACCTTGATTTATAATCTGAAAGGGGATTAGACGGAGTCATAAATGGTAAATGTGCTCATCAGCAGCAGACTCGCATTATGAAGATAATCTGCTTCATTTGTGGCTGAACTGAGCTGCAGAAGGAGAAGGATTGCTGTTTGCATTGCTTTGATTGCTTTAATGTGGAAACTCCAACAGAAAATGGATGCGGGCGTTGAGCTCGTCGTGGTTTGGACCGTGTGAAATACACTGGACCGTTATTGATTAGTTAAATGTCACGTGGTTAGTAGTTTGGCGGACCCGTGGCGGATTGGTATCGGAGCTCGTCACGCTCCTGGCGCGGGTTCGATCCCGCAGTCACCACTAACAATTTTTTAATTTACTAGTCGGTAACGCTAGGTTAAGGTCGAGGTTAAGGTTTGAGGTCTCTTGTCGTTCTAACTGCGCTTCGTTCAACACACATATGTTTTTATCTTTTAATGTCCTGACACAAATGGAAGATGGAGAACTAATTCTAATCTGTCTTAATGAAGAATACAATAATTATACTTGACATAAATAGATTGCAGACTGTAAGGAATAAACCGTTGAGAAAATTGCTATAGAGTCAATACAACAACATAAGGACCAAAACCTTCTGGTTATAAATTTGTTGAACATACAAGATGGAAAAATTATTCATTTTACTCAAAGCAGTCACAATATATGTTGAGCCCAAGGCCAAACATTGAGACTCATAGTGGTTCGGAAGTCACGTTAAGCAATTGGTCGATTGGTCGTTGAGCTATTAATTATGGATCCAATCTGGGGAACAGTCGGCTATAGTTTATAACTACACCTCACAGTCCATCAAAACACTCACCCTCATTCCATATTCACCTTAAAATACCCTCTAAGAGTGGTCGGTGTCTCAAAGCAAAGTGAAGTAAGTTGAGGATTCTGTTTAAATTTTACAGAGGAAATTAAATGTATATGCCAACATAACTTTTTAATTTTAAATTGTTCATTTTGACCTTAAATTTCCTCTAGTTGGGAGTATTTTAAAACTTGGAACCTAGGGCTGATTGCCTTATAAACCGTGGCAGTCCTCAACTAAAGGATATTTTGTTTATCAATAGTCGTATATGCTAATGATGATACTAAAATGTAATAAACAAGGCCAAGATTACAGTGTACACCGTGTATATACGTAACGCGTATTATAACTTTTACTATGCGTAATACCACGATAGTTACAAAATACAACTAAAAATACATCAAAACGTCGTCAGTCTCTCTTTGCTAGCTGGTTTATATTTTAAAACATGTATTATAAAAGTCTCCCAAAGTTGTTACTTTGCATGAATTCAAAACACTGACCACTCCTTGAGAGTATTTTAAGGTGAAAATGGGATGACTGGTGAGTTTTTTTATGAATGATGAGGTGTGGTCTTGATTCAAACTAGGGCCGACTGTTCCTTAGATTAGGTCATTAATTAATAGCCCAACTGTCGAACATTCATTGACTGGTGTGTATTGACTCTATTTAGTCAGTACTCCTTTTAGCCTATCAATTTTGAAGGTGAACCTTGCTTGTTTACGCTTAAGGAAAAGACCATCACTCCTACAATACTTGAAGAAATGATCATCTGGACCTCCCGTACTGCAGGCTTGGTAAAAGGATTGCTACGCATCTTCGCTCACGAATGTATAATAACTTAAGATGGATATTAGACTCGTCACCTGCGGGTTCAGGAGCAGCCTAGAAGACTTTTACTTGCAAGGCCATTTTACTCTTCAGGGCGTTCTTGTCGAAAAGTTCCCTAGGCTTGCCATTTTGTAAATAGTGTATATAGATTTTAAATTAATTGACGCTATCCATCAGCAGAGCTGGTCACCGGTTCAGCAGGTAATTAAGGTAATAGGTAATATAGGTATTACAATGACCAATTGAATGAACCAACAGCTAACGCGACTGAGTTGAAATGGGTTTCGCGTTAAGCAATACACAGATGCCTGGCTAAACCCCAAATGGTGGAAGTGAACTGATACTGTTTGGACAGTTATGGTCGGTGTTGTCGAACTGCGCCGCTGGACAGGCAGTAGGGACACAAAAGGGACTACAGTAGGGAAGCGCCGGTGCACCGAGGGTGATGGCTAACGCGCTTCTTTGTTCAGAGCAGGTATAGGACCGTCGCTTTGTTCTCAGTGGGTTCGCTCAAGCCAATAATTTAAAGCTCTTCTAGAAACTTAGTAAAACTGGAAACAATACCCCTTCATTATGTTTTACGTTTTGAACTCATTGAATATAATATATTTAAACTAGAAATGATGAAACTAACGAGCTCCAAATATTTTATACGACAATCGGCTGTGGCAGTACGCTCAAATACAAATGTAGTTTACAATCTGCAATTTTATATTTTCACGCAATTGCCATTTTCACACAAGACTTTAAACTGAATGTCCTTTTTCCGTTCTAATATACAGAGAGTCTCGAAAATAGACCTGGTAGGCTATTACGGGTGGTAAAAATGACGATATAGTCTGACAAATTAGTCGTTGTTGTCAATTCACGCCTAATCTGAAATAAAGCATTAGGCCTACTGAAAAGTTGATCAATAGAAACACTGGACATTTTTACAAGTTAGGTTTTACTTTGTATATTTTGAATTTGCATTTTAGTGTAAAAATTGATCCGCTCTTGTGACAGTGGTATAGGCTAAATCCTCGTAAGTTCGAACACTCAACTTCTAACTAACACGGAAATCAAACCTAAGTAATATTACAATTTTATTTTAATAGCATATAGGTAATTTACTTAAATGAACATATCAAAACCTCCGAAATAAATTAAGGGAGTAATCAACATTTAGTATTATTTAGATAATGTTTTTCCCACATAAGAATAATATATAACTGAACTTTATTGCAAACCTCAATTATTGTATAGCATTTTAATTTGCGGAGGTAACATCATCTTGTTAATTTTACTGCTACCTGATTACTTAGTATTTCGTTATGAAAATGAAGATACTTTATTATATAATTTGGAGAAACTAGTTCACATAAAGGGCTACTTATAGAATAATACTAATGAAGAAGTAAACGATAAAGCACCCTGAATATTACGAGTATTACACGATTAGTTTCAGGGCTGAGCCCCACTATTAAGTGTATAAACAAGGACTTCATCATTTGTAAAAGGATGGCTTCTGGGATATTCTTATTGCGAAAACTATCTTCTCACTGCAGCGCAGATGTTTTGAGAATGGTTTATTTTGGTCTTATACATCCCCACATATTATATGGTATATAATGTTTTGGGGGAACTGCGAGGATACAAAAATTTCTAGACTGTTGATTCTTCAAAAAATTGGCACGAATAATTGCAAAAACTAAAACATAGAGAATCCTGTCGAGATGCTTTCAAATCAACCGGAATACTGACAATTACGTCACTTTGCGTATTAGAAACTTTATTATTCTGTTTTCCAAAATTTCAATTGGTAGAGTCAAGCCACTCTTATAATACCCGTAGTGCAAACATTTTAAATTTTAATAGCCACCGTTTGGAAATGTTCAATAAATTGCCGATAAATTCTGGTAAAAAGATGTTTAACAAATTACCAGAAAACATCAGACAAATTCAAAATTTTAAAACTTTTAAGTGTGAACTAAAGAACTTTTTACTG
Source organism: Matsumurasca onukii (assembly GCA_018831715.1). NCBI lineage: Eukaryota > Metazoa > Arthropoda > Insecta > Hemiptera > Cicadellidae > Matsumurasca > Matsumurasca onukii. Next base: position 88,123,085 of record CM032058.1, read on the forward strand.
TCAAATTCGTTTTATACAATGCGAGAATTCATGGAAAGTGGTATTTAAATTTTAATTTGCAACACCAAGATATCGGACTCTTTAAAATCCCGTATAATAGAAGTCTCATTTTCAAACCAAACACGATTCTCAATTGCTCTAACAATATCACTGAGGTTATTCCTCAACCGACAAGAAGTTACAGTGAACAAATTGTTATAAACATTTGCTCTATGTTTATGTCCTTCGGCCTCAGACTTACAGCTTGTTTTACTGAAAGTTATATTACATATCACGAAAGGACAACACATGTTAAATTTCAATCTAATCAGACAATTCATTCCGCTGTTGTAAAGGAAAATGATCTAATTGGCCGTCATTTTGAAGTGAATTGATGGGTTTTCATTATTTTTGGTATATTGATGTATAATACGCGTACTAAAATGCATATTTATTTATAATAACACGAAATTTACTGTATTTAGACCATTAACACCTTTTTTGGCGAAAAGTCGCTCCCCAAAGGGGAGTTCCGGGAGTCCGATTTTAACAAACTCGACCGAGATTTTTACAAAATAAAAATTTGTACTAAATTTGGCGAAAATCGGACAAAAATGAGACCTGTAGAGATGATACACATATAGACATGTGTTCAAAGTACATGTTAAAATGCTCAAAACGAGTTCTGGAGGTCAGAATCGGTGCTCATTTCGTGGTCCCGGGCCTGGATCTTACCATGCTAACTACATTAATATCTCATTTTTCCAACAGAAATTTGATAGTGATATTGGCAAAATCTATGGTTTATAATCGATATAGTGTATGAAATAATAGAACATAGCGCCCTGATATGTAACTTGTGTTTGTTGTCATCGCCAGGAAGATGGGCTTAACAGTTGAAACCGGTCCCAAAAAAGCAAACATCTTTTATCCAGGGTGCTATGTTCTATTATTATTTATTTCTTACACTATACAATTCTTGTAACCTTTAGTGTGCTAATGTGTTATAACTATAGACATCGAATATTAATATATCAATTGATTGAACCCTTAATATCCCATATTAGGTATTAATTATAAGTACACAAGCAGCAACAGTAATGAGTAACAACAGCTGTCGGCCGAATTAACCCTTGAAAGCGTCTATTTAGACAAATCCGTTTACCGAGAAAGCCCTTGGTGAAAGACCCGTCTACCTGCGTGCGCGCATTCAGCCGTACATAATTGACCGCTAGGGGTACGGGGCTGGAGCGCCGGGATTTTTCCCTTTGAAAAATCCCTCCACCACCGGCGCAGTTGCATGTCCGTTATGGTCAGTCCCATATTGTTGATTGAAACTATATGGGGTCTTAAGTGCCCATATATCTCCACTTATGGGCTGGCGAGGGTGCCGCCCCTTGGTTTATGGCCGCGGTAATTGACAATACTCTTGACGACGTTAGCTCATCAATTAGTTTTATCAACACAAACTTGAACTATTTACATTTATCCTACGTTAGTTACTGACTAAAAACAACAGATATAGCTAGTTTATTGACTATTTCAAGCTTGTCTTGCTTAAAGCACAGGAAGAATTTCCATTTTAGTTTGTTTTGAGATTAACTACTCAAAACCCCAATGGGGAATCTGATTGATATTTTTACCTGGTTTGATAACCTGATACTGGGGCACAGCAAAGATGATGTCTAAAGCTGGGTAGGTTTTTGGCTACTCATTAAGACATTTCCTTTCTTTTAGCGGGTCAGAGAGGGAGGGCTAATAGAGCGTACGCTAAAGAGGGTTCACCCTTGAGAGTTAATTGGCTGAAGAGAGAATGCACATTATTCTCTCACATACCTCAGCAGCATGGATCTAGAACTTCACAATGAAGCGGTTTGAGACGACTTGATTTAGGTATTCAGGGATGAAAAAGCAACCTTCCCATCACCAAAATCAGTCGCCCAACAACGATGCAAGCAGACCCATCCTCTTCCTTAACTTGTTCCATATATCTTGCCCACTCCAAAAAGCCAAAGCCTGGTCGAAGTTAAAAGCACAAAAAGCCTAAAGGCTGAGTTTGCCCAGTAAACATTTTCCTTGGCTGGCAGCCCGTGTGGCCATGCCAATTGTCAACATAAACAAAAAACCCTCAAAACCGACTAATTTATTGATGCTACTTTGATCTATTTCAGATATTTTATTTCAATGAAAAAAGTATTAGCCTACCAAAACCACAGACAATTTAATAACAATACTTAGTAAGAATGACAAGAAACATTCCTCCAAAACTCCCATCCTGTCCTCACCCGTAAAATAATGACCACCTTTCCCACTCATACTCTTCTACCAATACAATGACACAGCTGGTACTTTTACATATAACCACCACAGCCTACCAGCTGACGTCTCCTGGGCGGTCAGCTGACTCCATAATCCATATTCTGACACCGTCTCATTATCTTGTCATTGTCTTTGAGCGACCGACCGCTCCGGAATGCTATTTGTTATTATCACTTTCTGTGTGTGTGTGGTAGTAGTTGTAGTTGTGGAGGTGTTGTTGAATTTCGTTACAAAAATTGCACTGGCAAGTTGCGTAGATTTAAAAGAAAACGCGTAACTTCTAAAATGTGAACAAATGGGGAAAAATGTTGAAAAGGGTAATTGTTGATCGAGTGTTAGCAAATTTTCATGAAAAATAAATACATATTAATTTATACCGTCTTGTAGAACAAAACGTCGTTGAACAAAACGAAGCGTTTTGAACTTCTCAACACGTCTTAGATCAAATGGCAAAACTGTGATATACAAGAGGTGTTATTTTTAAAAACGCAACCCAACTTTCAAACTTAAGTAAGTCATTCTTTACGAGCGCTATAAGGTCATGTAATTTTATTGTCAATGGTTTTGTTTGCTTCAATATCTAGCAGATGGTATGTATTGTTGCAGTAATATAGAAGTTTTTGATTCGCTAATTTTTATGTTATTGTAAAATAAACGCAATCATGGTTTTAACAAAGACCGAAAAGAGTACTTATTATTGAAGAACACTTAAGAAAGGTCATTTTTGTCAAGATACGTTTAAAGATTAAAGTATCCAGGTGTTAGTAGGCTGTCTGCTTTTGTTGTATCAAAATTTTTGAAAGATTTTTTTTAGGAGAATTTTATAATTCAACCTAACATTGTCATATTTCTTTATTCAGTACAGTCCGCCCTCTGTTATGTTTTTCCGTTCCTACATAACCTATTTTTGTTAAACTTTTTTACAAATACGTGAATTTTAGATTTGTTTGGAATATTTACAGTACACCTGTAAACTTGACCCCAAATTCCTCTTGACAAAAACTATCTTCTTCTTAGAGTTCTTCAACGTAAGCACTGTTTGATCTTTGCTGTAAACCGTGATTGCGTTTATTTTACCAATAACATTTGCATCAAATTAGTACGTCAAAATAAATTGCAAAAGTACATTTCAACTGATAGATATAAAGTGAACAAACCAATGGTACAATTTACGACCTTATAGCGTTCGTATAAAATGACTACTAAAGTTTGAAAGTTGGGTTGCGTGTTGAAAAACACCCTGTATTTGTAGGGTGACCCCTCTGAGGCCGTTTTTGTAGGATTTAAACAAACATCTATACAAATGATACATTTCTAAATATTTTGGTTCGATTCTATAACTAGCAAAAACGGTCGACCGAAAGTGCACTTTTATTACACCAAATTTCATTGAGGTCGATACATAAATGAAGATATTAAACACCACTTTTAAGTATAATATCTCTCAACCTCGGTTTTGAAAAATCCCCAGGATTAACGGTAGCGCTGTTATACGTCGTCACGTTTAACTCTCCGGCTTCAAAAATGCGGGGAGCTACAATGCGTGGGTGGTAATGTGCGTGTGTTAGGAACCTACATGCACTATTAGGTTTCTGATGTATAACGATTTTGACCACCGTTTCCACGTCATAAAACCCAACATCTGTATAAACGAAAGTACTCTAGACCAGTGAGTAATTGCGTGCATGTCAAGAGAAAGTATTCTTCAGTAATTGTACTTATTAACCATCAAGAGAATGTATGTGAAACAGTGTCTGGAAACTAGAACACTATCACTTCACTTCACATGTACGAACCCATGGCTGCTGAGATGTGAAAACTATGAAAACTACGTCGAGTAGCAAAGAATAAGGAGCTTACTGTTATTGGTTTTATTAAATTAAAAAAAACACGTGGGTCTCGTGGCGTGGTCCTGTAATCCAGCTTCATGGAGGTCAGGTTTTGAGGATGATATAGGTCTAAAGCGGCTCAGATAGTCTCAGGGATCATCTAATGATACCGGCATCAACCCCACCATCGTTTAGACATATCGGACCCATCACCTGCGTGGTTCGGAAGTCACGTTAAGCCGTTGGTCCTTGCATTTCCATTGGTCAGTGGGCTATTAATTAATGACCCATTCTAAGGAAGAGTCGGCCTTAGTTTGTAACAAGACTAGACTACACCTTATAACTCATTACTACCACTCATCCTTCACCACATATTTGCCTTAAAATACCCTCATGAGAGTGGTCGGCATCTCAAATAGTGATTTATTTAGTGATAATAATATCGATTGAAATCAAGATTAATATACATAATATAATTTACACAAGAGTTAAAGAATCGTTCTCAATATTAAATGTACACTTAAGTATTTTACATTGTATAAACTAATATACTATAAAGCCGGTTGTTTATGTAAGTAGTGGTAGGAAGCTTTTGTTGTGACACCTTCAGGAAAAATCTGAAAACATTCTTTTTTTAATACTTTAATAAGTAGTCGGCCAAAAAAGATGGCGTCTGAAAATGTACCCTTGTACCCGATATTTTGCATCATAGCGGCAAAACAGTTGCTCAAATTTTCAATCTAATGAGAAATCGTTGGCGTATAAACAAATTTCCTACAACTTTTGTATTTAACACTTTTTCCTACCTCTGACGGTTTCGTTGCTAGATCAGTTTGAGGTTAAATTGTCTAAAATTCAACTGTTCGCTGTGTTTGGGCTCTTAGTTACGGTACTTATCAACCACCCAGACATATAAAATGCATGTGTGCGTATAAAAACCATGATTGTTAATGCTGTCAAAAACAAATTAATGTAAAGTTTCATAGATATACAATTATTGTGTGCAATGCATTTTGTTTGATTTTTTGTTATTCCTCAACAATTTTGTATTGTATAGTTGGATAAAAAATTAAAAATAAAATGTTTTAATTTGGGAAAACGTACTGAAGGTCACTCTATTTAAAAAAGTGGTTGTTTGGCACCTGAAGTTTGAACAAATCAATTTGTCCTATAAAACTGCAGTGGTTGTAGCATATTTGTATTATTATAAGTGTAGCAATGTCACCAAAATATGAGGCCGTAGGCCGAGTGAGGGCCTGGGGGGGGGGGCGCAGTGAGCCCGAAGGACGAGTATAATTTAGAGAGGGCTGCAGTGGTCTAGCGGCTAAGCCACGGGACTCTGAAGTTGCGGATTCGAATCCCGTTCTAGGCGTTTGGTTATCGAACCTCAAGTATATCCTTGCAGTCCACTCAGCTGCGTGAGGCTACGCCTAGTATCACATTCTGGTAACGGACAATGGAATAAAAACTGTGCCAGGTTCACAACGAACTATCTATTCGTCCAGGTTCAAACATCTTTGATTATTTTATTTAAAATCACGATTTCTCTTAGATACGAGTATTGAAAGTTGAATATGGGATGAAGGGTGAGTGAGATGACTGATTTTTATGGATGATGAGGTGTAGTCTTGTGACAAACTAGGGCCGACTGTTCCTTAGATTGGGTCAGTTATCGTCGAGAGTGAAATTTATTTATAATAAGATATTCGTATGATCTTGACTACGCTCCAGATGCATGTTGGTGTGAGTACATGGTCGAACATGTGAGTGCAAGATGTTATCAGAGCAGACAGAACAGTACATTGGTAATGGAAGAAGAATAGTATCGTGATGTAGCAATAATGAGAGGTCGGAGATTCCATCAGTATTGTTCAATAGGAGGAGGTGTCTTCTAGATCTCAGAGAGCGGTCTTGTCGATGATATGCTTCTGATTCGTGAAGTAGAGAGAGAGAGGAGTTAGTTTTGTGAGGTGACTCTTGAAATGGAAACTTTTGTGTAAAACTTTTAAAAGTGTTCACATGCAAAACGTTCTGGAATATCTCGAAGTCTAGCATGAGGAAAGTTGCCTGAAGGAGTGTACACCACGTGAAATTTTCTAGGATACATTTCAAAACATCGTATTTTTGCCCCTATTTAGTTTGGTAAGAAACACTTAGCCTCTACTATTCAATCACTTAAAACTTGAACTCAAGGTAATATATTGTATTTGAACGCAAGATCATCAATTTGGTTTCATCAAACATCACCAAGATATTTCAACATCATCTATCAATCGCAGAGGATTTACATATATTATTCCTTACTGCATTATCTCTTTCAATCCCAGGAAAACGAAACTAAATAAATATGTCTTTCCTTTTAAGTAAAGGATAAAATGTTTAGATCCATCAGGTCTTGGATCTGATGTCTCTCTGGGCTATTTTTATTTATTTGTTTACTGCAAACAAATTGACTATCTTTAAATGTCTATACTTAGGTCTATCTTATAAACGCAATTCCAAATGTCTTCATTCACTACTCTATGAAATTTAGTTGTGCGTAACTTTATAAATCGACATTCTGACACAGGGATTATTAAAAGAATTATTCTCAATGTCCATGCATCCTGAAAAAAGGAGTGTAAGTAAGGTTTTTCTGGATATTGTACAGTTTAAGCTCACATTTAAATAACATAGTTTGGCCCACTGAGCGTGAAGAGGTCAACGGAGTATAGTTCTACATTTCTTCTTGCAAATAACCCAACGACTAGTAAACAGAGGGTAGAGAAACCAAGGTTAATATGTAATGTTAGGTAAGGCCAATAGGCCTATATAGACCAATAACCTTGGGTCAAACAACGTTTCGTAGGTTTTGTGTGCAGCAGCAGGTGACGGTTCAAAGGTTGTTGACGTCTACGATGATATCTACTCAGCACTCTCAGAGTGGGCGACCTGAGCAAATGTTATCTTCACCATCAAATTTACCGTTTCAAAGAAGCTCAAGTTTCCCGAGCGACGATCTCCTTTGAATTTAGTTAACGTTTAATATTTTAGTGGCTTTAAAAGATATAAGATATGTCTTTACTTTATGAAAAGTCCGTTTGAAATTAAAGTGTACACGTTGTCTTTGTGGTTCTAAAGAATCTACACAGTTCACATCTTTCGATGGTTAAAATGAAATAAGAACAATTTTGTTTACACTACTGTTCAATTATTAAATTTCTGCTACCGAATACTCTAGATCTAGAGTCTAATGGACAACTAAAAGTTAGGTCAACACATTTTTAATGTAGACCATAAAGTTGTTCTGTATTCGTGTATTTAAAATAAACCCGATTTGGTTTTTAATTGTTCATTTATCCTATGCTCTTAAAATGTTAAAGAGTGCTAGAAAGGTAGTCTTTGTGATTAAATTTATTGATGTACCTCATACGCGTTGATATTGTACATTTTCTATTTATTGTACATATTTCGAAATTATTAATTACATTATTGCTTCAAAAAAAACTTCGCAATTAATTACGTCTCATAGTCGTTCTTTGATTCTCATTAACAAACTTGTAAACCGAAAAGAGTAATTTTGATATAGTACAACTGATTTTGAAACTTATAATTACCTCAAGAGATTCCCTTCAAAGTAAGACTCTTTTTTGAAAACCTTGTACCCTCTGGAATCTTTAATTGCGTGTCCTGCTTTTCAAAACCCCAAATCCCACATTAATATGGAACCAAAAAACTGCAATTATTATTTTAGGACGTTTCGCGATTGAACTGTGCCCCATCTTCAAGACCCCCCACTCGGCGTAAGGTTGACCACGTGACTACCGTGCCTGTGTACCGTATACCCGACCCTGTGACCGCTCCCAGACACCGAAGAGGAGGTCCCGGCCTGATTGCGACAAGAACATCCTGACTAATTGTGAGCCTTGATTGTCTATTAGTCCAGAAGACTCGCATTCCTGGACGAGGCGTGCTTTTCAATTTAGAACAATGTCGACTGTTAATTTGTGTGTGTACATTTTAAGTTTGAACAATTTAATTTAAGAGTTTGAACGACTTTGAAACCAGGAAGCTTTGTCCACAAACTACCTTCTATTATTTGCTTCAATGTCGAAGGCATTTAGATCTCGCCTAAAAATAGTTCTCACAGAGAATATGTTTTACAGCAAAAACCAGTTCATGGTACGCAACTGGGAGATCACATGACCAAGACAAACAAACCCCAAGAACTGTAGAGGGAACATTCGAAAGAGTGAATAGTAGTTTTTGTTTATTTGAAAGGGATTCGAAAGAATGAGTGAAACAGTTTAGATAATCAACGTTTAACTTTTGCGATACAATATACTGCATACTTAACTCTTACGCTATCGTCATAACTATACTCTAGTTCTTCCGGTTCACACCGTCAAAACATCATAATAATTAGCTTGAGACATTTCGGTCCCGCTGTGGAGTACCATCTTCAGCCAGATTGGATTGGCTGAAACTGAGCTACTTGCCGTCTCCTATCCTATTGGTGGCAGGACCATCGAGATCCTATCGATGTTCTCATTGGCTGTGAAACTATCGAAAAGACTTCTTCGAGGATGTTTAACTTTCCAGAAGTGGCAACCAGTCCCGAAGAAATCTTTCGGTGTCACAGCCAATGAGAACATCGACAGTTGGTATTCCTGCTCCAATTGGCGGTTGGCAGCCTTGCTACCATTAGGATATCAAACAGCAAGTAGCTCAGTTTCAGCCAAACAGTGAGACCGAAATATCTAAAGCTGATTATTATGATTTGAACCGGAATAACTATTTTATATTATATGTTGTTTAATACAATAAATATGTATTCATTTTATCAAGTGATAGTTATAAACACAATATTTCATGAGTTTTAAACTTTCGTCTCAGTATTGTAACAGAATTAAATGATGTACGCATAAATAGAATTCAGATTTTTTTTAGTTTCCTACTTGAATATATCCAGGTGCAGGTCTTTCATTAACGAATAATTATATTTTCGGTTCAGCTATTATAAACGCAAATTGATCACAAAGTAAGCTAGAACTTGTAACGCAAGTGAAAGCATTATGTAAACCAAGACCGGCCAACTTAGGTACTTGGTGGTGAGATGGATTATGATAATGAGTTGATCTCTAGACAAGGCTGGTTTTGTGTATCATCCCTTATCCTCCCCCCCACCCCCCACTGTGTTTGATCCCCCATCCAACATACACCACAAGCTCTCTCCGCTGCCGGGATCTTGTTACTTGTAAAGCTATTATTACGTTAAGTTTCAACTCTCCATTATGTCCGCGTCGAAATATGTTTAAAGTTGCCTCTTTTTCCTCACATTTTAAGTATCCTAATTTCATATCTTAACCCTACAGTTGTTTTGCGATACATCAATTGACAAATGTGTTTTGATAGTTTCAAAAACACATTCCGTCAAGTCATATATAGCAGATGTACATACTTACAAATTGTATCGAAAACACGATTTTCAGAAGAAGAATATGTATTCAATGCTCTAACATAAAAATCAGACGTTGTTATTTTGCAATCTAATATTATTTTGGACGTTTTTATATAGAGGAATCCGACGTTTCAGGAACAAGAATCTGGTCCCGTCATCAGGTGAAAACTAACCTTTAAAACACATGACATCAAACCTGTTTTGGAGGAAAAATTAAAAAATACAAACACAACTAAAAAAGCATTCACAGAACACATCGTGTTTGCTTGTAAGCTCAGAGTACATACTTTGATTAATATAATATAGCTCATCGTCTAATGCTTTGTGTTATGTGTTAGGTAATATTTCACCTGAAGACGGGATCAGATTCCAGATCCTGAAACTTCGTGGTTTTGTTCACTAAACTGTAAAAAAATATCCGAAATAAAATTTCCAACTACAGATTCCATTACCGTCAGCAACAAACTTCAAACAAAGAATTTATACCAACCGAAAAAGATTTGACACAGTATACACCTTTTAAAATTACACCCCAAACATTCTACTTTCGACCAACTGACAAATGCTCGGTTTGCGAGTAATTGCTCCAAACCAGGCACGTTTCACACCAGCCCTCGCTGCCGGACGGCAGTGCTTCATCATCGCCCCCGCCGTGCGGGACTGGGGTCCGTGTGTAATAGGCCTCGTCAGGCGAGCGCACGCACCATCACTCCACGACAGTTTGGGAATGCAATAACCACGCCGGCACGCAACCAGCAAAACATTTACATTTGTTTTGTGGAATTTTTGAAATATTAACTGTGTGTTTTTCTGTTGGAATTTAGGAAAATAAACGTGGACTTTATTTTAAACGAAATGTGATTTAAATAGCGGCGTTTACAAGTAGAAAAGCCTTACTTTTTGCTAGGAAAAATACATTGATTAGTAAATGTTCATCCGAATTGTGTTGTTCGTTTGAGGTGCGTTATAGGTGCCAGTAAAAAGAAGAGATAAAGCACAACGATTTATTCACATTTCAGGTCAACCACAAAATAGTTCGAAATTCACTCGAAGTTCCATAGCAAACTATCCAACATAGGAAACATTCAAGTAAATGCAGTTTTAGTACAAACTTTTTTAAGAAAAATTAGGAAACATTGAGGTTACCTTCATAAAACTGAAAAATTACCTAATAAACCATCCATTTTACACTTTAGACAAATTTATGAATACCTCGACTATTTAGTATAAATTATTATAGTTTTAAATTACATAGTTACGGAATTGGACCTTGTCTTACCAGTGGTAGTAGTCAACACAATTTTATTGTAAAAATGACTACAAATAAATAAAATAAATTATCTGTTTTATAGCAAGATCAGAGTAGACCGAAAAAGATGTGAAAAATTGCCTACAGGACTACTAGTTTTTTTAGTAAAACAACTCCATGTTCTTTCGGGAAAGATTAAACAATAAACTATCACATCCAAAGTTTTTGGAATAATTGTTAAAAAGGTAGCTAATTCCTCTTATAACGTGAGGAGATTATGGACCAAAATAAATACATTTTCTACCAAAGATGTAGTAGCTAGTTTTAAATGGATACAAACTAATTTGCTGCCTTATCGTTATTAATGACTAGGTACTTTAACTTCTTGTAAATCCTTTGCTCCACCTTTTCATCTTGTCAACTATTTGTTAACTGGCAAAAAGTATTATTTCGAAACACGACAAAAAGTGGACAGTGCTGCATTTGACGCAGCAACCAACAGTCACATGAATGATCTTCTGGGAATATTGGCAATTAATAGAAATGAATTTAAAATTTATTATATTGGCCTACAGTTTTTAAATTCATTTATAGTCACATAAATAGTAAACATGAAAACTTATTACACATCATTGATGATAAGATTAAATATTGAAGTCAGCTATAGGAATAAACCTATTTGGATAAATGCAATACGAATTGATGCTAACAACTAAAATGTAAAACCAGAATAATTACCAATAAATAGTATAAATGAATATATGTAACAATGAATTAGTGAAGAACGTCAATGATTTATTAATTTTCAAAGATTCATTCTTGACCAAGTTGAAGTAAAAATCGGGCTTTTCCAATGAATTATTTTCATTTTACACGAATCCGGTCGGTGCATCGAACGACCAGTTTGTAACGGGTCGAGTGGGCCAGGGAACATTAATTGGCCAAGTAACAGTTGGAGGTTTACTGTTGGGCTTCACAGACGCCGAAGAGTTACTACCTGGCTGATGGCTGCCCGAGGTTTTACAGCCGAACTTTTATTCCACACGATTCCGAGAACGGCCCTTTTACGGTTATTGTCCCTGTGTATACAGGGTGTGTAGTGTGTGTCGCGTCGTGAGCCGGTGTGGGTCGGGTACGCGCGCTCGGGGCTAAGCGAACAGACAATCTTTTAGAGCTTGAACAAGTTAACAATGTTATTGTTTGAAGAGAGTGCATTGAAATATAAAACAAGATGGTAAAATGTTGACGAAGATTTTGTCTGGACTTAGTTTTTTCCTATTAGACCCATAACTCGAACATCTAAATTTTTTGACAACTGGGATTTTTCAGATTTTCCATAATCCTCAGTAAAAGAAGCCTGCAAATGTTTAATAAACTACAGACATGAAAAATGGGAATTTCAGATACCTAAAGTCAAAGAGCAAAGCCACTATATAGTAACATGAAATTGTATGATCGAACTACCATCTAAAATCGATGTTTACCGTCGCCTCTACAACTCAGGAGTTTTAACTCGCTTCCGTTTGAGTCACTGGTTCGAGCTATAGAGGTATAAAATAATTCGTGGTGTGGAAAATTCTGAAAAATACACTCACAAATATCGTTTGTTGTATCGATACTATTTGATTCGATACAATGAGGTCCTACCGGGTTTGCTAAAAAGCACACATAACTCGATCATCTCATATTTGGCCCAAAAACTTAAAATTAGGTATGACTTATGAACGTGGACATCGCTGGTGGCATATCCCACTATGGACCATCCACAGGCTCTTAAAATACTGAGATTTGCATGTTTCGACTGATAAAACAAAGCAAACATTATCCCTTAGACACGTCGAATGCATGAAAAGGTAACCGAATAATTGTTAACCCTTATAATTTGGGTTAACTTTATCTTGCACCACCCTGTATAAGCAATCACACAGACAGCCTTCAATTAGGTTTTACACATCCTTCCTGCAAATGTAAAATGCCGTCATCAGAACCGCGAGCGTGGTACAATGGTGTTGACCATGGTCAGTGTTGGGAGACTGACCAACATGATTCACGTTACTTTCTACATCACACGCACACAGACACACACATCTCTCTCACTTTCTTTCTCACACTCACGTGACTGTTCAGGATTGCCAACGCAACAACACAACAAACACAGCTAAGGAACAAGCCAGAGAATTCTCTTGTCCATTACAAGTGCAGTTCAATGATTCATCAATTTCCATCCGTATTTTAAATTAACGACTTTTTATCCTCTGACAAATTAGCAACCTTGTAGAACGATCATAAGAGTTCTAACAGATCCTCTTCCTCTTAAAACGGTAATAAAATTGAAAAATTCTTATAGGAGATGAAGGATTTTTCATACGATTTACAGTGTTGCAACCTAATCCAATCCAGGAGGATTTCCGAGGTAAAAGAAGTTTTTGATCAGTATCCTCGATAGAAAGTTGAATATATTGCGCTGAATCAAACTTTTAGTGGTCTGGTAAAGCGACTTTAACAATGATTGGTAAATGAAATATAAAATTATTTGATATTTTTAAAATATGTTCTCGAAAAAGTGTCAAAGAAACCCTCTTTGAAATATTGAAAAGCTCAGCTGATCATACAATTTGTAAATACTGATAGGCTACTCAAATTCCGAACTCCCGCACACGTCTTTTAAAAATAAGTTTAATTTATATATTAAAGCGGAGACGTAGCGGGTTGGTATCGCGCGCGACTCCGGAACTCAACACTCCCCTGCAGTCACCACTAACAACACGTAATGTGACTATGCGGTAACGCTAGGTAAAGGCCGAGGCTGAGTGGTATAGAGAGCACTTTGTAGTCCTAATTAAGGCTCGTTCAACAAGACAAAATCTACCTTGTAATGAACTGTATCATTACGATTTGGTGGAGAACCACTTTGTTTCATCTCCCTACATGATTGTTCTCCCATAGTTCCAGCGTGTACAGCTGTTATTACCCGTGTTACTGTACGCAGCCCATTACTTGACCACTGCCAACAGGTCGTGTCGCTGACAAAGAGGTCTTGTCGGCGAGTGTTAACCAGGACTCATTATCATGATACATGCAAACATGCACGAGATGCATACATACATACATAGAGAACACTGGTGGTCTGCTGTATAGAGAGCTTGTTAATAGTCAATAGCCTGCCAGTGATAGTGGCGCATGGGTTTAAACCATCTCATATACTAGAGCTATAACGTTGCACCTGGCTTTGCCAAGGTGGAAATGGAAATGACAATACTGTTTAACAGTATTCTACCTTTTGAATTGATCGAATATATAAAAGAGAGCTGTTACCGAATGCAGGGAAATATTATATTCAAAATTAGTACACTTCTACTTCAAATGGCCAAGCTACTAAACCGTCAAGTCTTTTTTTCAGAAAATTCGCAAACGCGTTAAAATTTAAATAATTTTAAAAACTGATGTTCGTAGTGTTGTGTACATTGCAAAAAAAACTGTCCCAGTAAACCGGAAACGGTTTTGAGCTCGACTCTGAGGTTTCTACTGGAACATATTTTCAACATAGCTTTTCAAACGTTACACATTTTGTTTACAATATTTAGCTAAATAAGGGATTTTCTGATATTTTACTACGGTACATGTTTACTAAGCAATCTGTGTAATGAAGCATTTTTAGTACACAACAATTTTCAAACTTGTTCCTAACCAAAGATTTGTTTGTTCCAGGTAAATAAAACATATCATCGATCGATTCGAGTTGTAAGCAGAGAGTTGCGTCGACTTTTAACAGGTAACATAATATGTACATGTGTTTAGTTGCAAATAATCATTGTTCATTTTTATTGCTTATCGATATCAGCCTTGATGGTCTGGTTGGACGGCCAGGCTATCTGACTCACTCTGTAGATTGTCAGCCGTGAAAAGCCATAAGCAACTATTTTATAGCACACAAGAGCAACCCAGGTAGTAAAAGGTGCTAAAAGATCAAAAAGACCTGTAAAGATTATAAAACTAAGTGTTTTATTTTTCGTTTATATTGTTAATTCAAAAGTTTTCCTTGCAACGAATTGCTCATAGAACTCACAAATTGTTTACGATTCAATAAAATTCGCTTAAGTAACATTGACGTGTTCATAACTTCCTTTAACGAAAAAATGTTGATAAGAACACATAACTTTGTTGATAACCAACACCTCCTGGAACTCATTACATATTCCGTGCCCAGCTCGTTCCCAGGGACGCTATCACAACACATTAACACACCTGATATCAGTACACAAGCTTGCCCGGGTCATGATCTGGTCGTAAACCCCTGAACATACGTCGCCAGGGTCGACCCTGCACATTCCTGCGCAGAAGAGACGATCGGTAAACAATACAAATCCGGAGGTAATGTGCTCGAAAACGTATTTCTGTTATAAGTGTAAATGGTCTAAAAGATTATTAGCGAAATTCCCGAGGAAATTGAGCTATTTATTTCTAATTACACACTGTACAAAACTTCTACTTAGTTTTCCAAAACCTACTAAGTTGAATGGCAAACCTTTATTTCTATAAGTCAAATTTTGTCCGATGTTCATGAAATTTGGTACTAATGAGCCTTTTGTAAAATATCCAGGTTAGGTTCGTTAACCATCAAAATCGGTCCACCGTAACTGTCATCCCTAGTGTGATAGTCGAAAACTATTTACCGCCGCCTATTTAACTATTTAGCATAACCGTGGCAGTTTGGAATCGTGCGCGACTCCGGAGCTGATAACTACGCTGGCGCGGGTTCGATCCCCGCAGTCACCACTTACATGTTTAATGTGACTATACGGTAACACTAGGTAAAGGTCGAGGTTGAGTGGTAGAGAGGACTTTGTAGTCCTAACTTCGCCTCGTTAAACAAGACAAACTTTACCTTTCTTTTTATACCATGCCAAATTGTGTATAACAAAAGCAAACAAAATCGGATCATAAATACAGATTTTTAGTGAATCCCATTTTTGGGGAGAAACTACCACAGTAAGCACTCCGTGGCTACGCGTCGGCTATGTTTCAATTTCACAGTTACCGCTGAGGCGAGCCTAAGTACAAGTGGCGCGGCCCTGGCGGCACAGTTTGGCACGACTGGTGATCGCACCACCTTAACGCCGCTCGGTGGATGAATACGCTTGACTCGCAGCACACTATGGAAAGTGAAGTGGTATCGGTGAAGCGTGCAGATATGCAAGGCACGGCCCACTGTTGTTCTACAGCTTGACGACTGGTTTACTGCCTCTCTGTTGCAGTTTATGGCAGTTCATGAACAGCTGCGTATATACTCACTGAACATGTGTCCGCTCGCACTCAAGTCAAATATCACTATATCATCCTGCGCTTTCCATGCATTTGCGAACTGTTATCATCTGACTAGTTTGACCTACCTCGTGAGTTTATCTAATAGGGAGATAAAGAAGATGTGAACGTGATCTGCGAATGGTTAGAGCAGAATTGATCAAAATTGGTCAAAATGAGCAACAGCCATGTTTCATTTTCATGCTCAACCAATAGGAAGTAACTGATGGGTTAAATTTTCTTCAGCCTGTCAAGGTATAGTTTAAATTATTGTGTTGATCTTATTTCATTAAACTCCGATTAGGAATGTGGACGCTTTTTTTCAAACCAACTGACAACAAGCTCAGCTTTTAGAATGTAATTTGATCGAGAATTGACTTGGGATTACCAGTAACACAACATTTGCTCTAAATTGGCTTCAGGCATTTATGTTCTGAGGAAACTATCCGAGAACTGCCCAACACAGGTGCTGATGACGGTGTATTATGGAGTAATTTGCCCACCTCTATTCTACGTATTGGAACTGCGAGGTGGACACACAAGCAAAACTTCACAATAATTTTATCCGTCAAAAAAATTATATTTGAACTATTGCCAACACGAAACTGGGAGGTTCGTGTATGCCAGCCTTTCTAAATCTGAAAGTCTTAGACACTTTTCTGTCTCTACACCAGAAACACGTTTGCAACTAGAGACAGTGAAAACTACCGGACTAGGAGACACAGGACGATAGTTCACGAGCGTTTGATTATGCAGGCACCAGCTCAAATCGTGAAAATTGATTTCAAATTCTCTAAAATATGCCCAGTTTAAAACTTTCGAAAACCTCCTGGCTTTGGCCAGTTACAGCACAGAAAAGTTTATGGTACATCAGTGGGTAACATCACTGACTGACTTAGTTCCGGGGTTAATGAATTGCAGTGAATGGGCGATTTTGTATGTTTGCTAGTGTCTCTCGGTTAAATTTTATACAGCAAAATTACCAACACTTGACGATTTTAATAAAACGTGTATGTTTTTACAAATGAAATAAAGTATTCATCATTTATTAGCTCATATGGAGGAAAAGGCGGTAAATTAGTAAAACCGCCTCCTAGGATTAGTTTAATATTCAATACAAGCTGACGAGAATGCCCCACCACTGCACTTGCAATGTGTTGCCATTTTTCAACGGCACAACCACTAATACTAATCCCGCTCGTACCTACGCGCAAATCCGCGACAATAAATCAGACTATTTACTCGCGAGCCAAGACGCTAAGTCCCACGTTCAACCCGCCCAGCTTTATTTATTTCTTTCGTTCATCCCTTTCTGGCAACGATCGCGCTTTGTTTTGCATTTGAATTTGTGCGAGCTTTAAAGCACAATAAGTGGGCGAACTTACAGAACTGAGGAGTTTTCTATTTGGATAAGAAAACTCTGGAACGTTGGCGGATTTTACAACTCAAATGAAAGCCAGTAAGCTACATCAGCTCTTGAACTAACGAATAGAGAATGTACGGCGATAAGATTATAATTGAGTCTTTGAAATGAATATCACTCAGACAATTATCGTTCACATTTATAACTTCTCAAAATCATGACCACCCAACTTTTGAAACTTTAGATGGTCTGACTTTTATGACTCAAGCTTTGAAACGAGTGTTTAATTTTGACGCCACCCGTTAACAAGGATCTTCCGACAGGCCGCCTCGGCTTGTTTCCAAAAATTAGGATTTCAACTTTCAAACAAGTGCCCCATATTTCATAATGATTTCTCCGGAAAAACGTCCCAAAGTACACATTACTTATGTAAAATACGACACCGGCCCGTCTCGGCAATTAGATTTATTGCCGGCCCCGAGCGGTACGGTCCTCGTCATAAACGTCGTTTTGACGGGCGAGAGCGCCCAGCGTTGTTTTGCGCGGGACCTCAAGGTCGGAGCGGGGGGCGGGGCAGTGCGCAGGTAGCTGAGTGCGCTAGTCATGCGCAGGGGATTTTCCCGGGATTTTTCCCGCGGAGGGATTTCTTTTAACCCTTTGAATAGATCTGTTTTCTCAAAATTTCACAATGAATAGATCTGTTTTAGGTCAAAATGTTCACAATGGCCATTCCCCGTGGTTCGGAAGTCCGTTATCCGTTGGTCCATTTCATTGGTCGTTGGGCTATTTGTACCAACCCAATCGAGGGAACATTCAGCCCTAGTTTGTAACCAGACTGCACCTCATCATCCATAAAAAACCCTCATCACATATTCATCATAAAATACCCTCTAGGAGTGGCCTGTGTCTCAAATCAAAAGTAAAGTTTTAAAAAGATTAGACATGAATAGATACAATATACAATTTTAAATCTGAACAATCGAGTTTTGTTTTCAAACGTGTACGTTGACTGAAAAGTCAATACTTCAAAGTGTGCGTTTGCTATCTCATGTGTACCATCTTTATAGATTGGAATGTCGTTATTAGTAGTTATCTATAGCCTTATAGGTTTAAAACTAATAGGTTTAAATTACCTTTCAGTCAGTAGTTCAAGGTAATTTTAACCTGATTTGAGTTTAACAAGCAGCCCTGAGGCTCCTATCTATAACCTTTTAAATCCTATTTATGAACAGCTGTTGCCTTTCAATAAAACTAGACAGTATAAAATTATGGCAGACCGGACGTCATCAATAATTATCCATATAAAAGGAAAACGTAAAATGAATGGTGATAAAAAAGTTGATACATTTAAGTAAATTAGTTTAAAAAATTGCAGTTAAATATTTTATAGGCTACAGATAGAGACATATAGTAAAAAATCTGCATGATCAACTAAATTGTCTTCAAAATCTCTAGCGTTTACTTAAGCCTCCAAACCTCGATGATCAGTAAACATTACACCAGACCAACCCCCAGCACAGCCCTAAGCTGACAAACTACAAATTAAACTTTCCCAGACGAGGGACACTCGAGGATTTCCCGCCTCGCTCCGAGGGACCCCAGTGCCCCCGAAGACACAGTGAGTCTGCGTAGTGCGCGCGCCGCGGGTGGATCTAGTGTCGTGTGGTGAATGTAGAGTGCGTGCAGCGTGCAGTGATGAAGCAGAAGGGTGGTTCTAGTGTCGTGGGTGGAGGGGGAGGTGATGGGGGTGTGTTGATGTGCAGACAGTGGTGGAAAGTGTGTTGGATATACGGGGATCAGGAGAAGTACTACAGGCAACTGTACGGAAGGAAGCATACACCCTCGGCCACGGTGGTGTCGCTGGGTCGGGAGGTGATCTCGATAGCAGCTGAGTGAGTTTATATATAAGGAGGAATCAATAGTGATAAGGAATATCAAGGATAAAACTATTTATCATCTGGAAGCTAAAGTGGGTGGTTGGAAGTTCAAAGTATACTTCGGTTTTAGAGAAAACAAAGTTCCAGTTATAATCTAGTTCTTCCGGTTCACACGCGTCAAAACATCATAATAATTAGGGTGAAATATTTCGATCTCGCTGTGGAGTACCATCTTCAGTCACTGATTGGCTGAAACTGAGCTACTTGCTGTCTGCTGGGCCTTCTTAAGAAGTGAGTGGCTGAAGATGGTACTCCACAGCGAGACCGAAATATTTCACCCTAATTATTATGATGTTTTGACGCGGTGTGAACCGGAACTAGATTATAGTTGTGACACCAGCCGCGAAAGCCTAAGAGTTAAAGTTCGAGTTATTAGAGAAGAACCACACATTTGGTTTGTCTTCGTCAATGCTCTTGTAATCAATCTCGAGGTTTCAAGGGTGTGAACCTTGTAACCTATTGAACTAACTCACCCTCTCTATAAAACAAATCCGGCATGAGTTAACGTTAGCTTCTTTGTAGATCCAAAGTATGCTACACAACATCAAAGTTCTATTGTACGTCTTTCGATCGCGTTTGTGGATGAAAGCTATCATTGCAATGTGTTCAAAAATGTGTCATGGTTCTTTGTGTCTACATGAAACTAGATAAAAAAGACCAGTTCTGATTCCGATTCTATATTAAAATAACGGCCAAATCCAGGATCATTTTTCAGTAAACCAATCTGATGGCATGTTTAGGTGTGGGGAAAAGTCTGTTCAACTCAACTCTACGCAATTTTCAATTATCCCGTTACAAAAAAATATTAATTTGCAATCACTGAAATTAGATAACTATCAATTAAAGAACACAACCTTAAAATTTCCTAAAGTTAAGAAACAATCAAAACATATGAAGACACCTGAGTCAACTTCCTCCGATATCTTGGCTACCGCGCGTTGGTGTCTAATCTACGAGACATTTCGTGAGACACTCTCCGCTTTATGAAATGAGTTTGGTATAATACCAAATGAAGCTTTTAGACTAGACAGACCAAAACGTTTGCCTTAACTTGAATACCTATGTAGGTTTCCTTTGTGTCCTTGGCAACCAAATAAATAATAACAAACCAACAACTGATAGACAAGACAGGAAGGCAGTAAAATGTGTGTACATTCAGAGAAGTATGTTAAGTACATCAATGTTGTGTTGACACCACTACTATTGCATAATAAAACCAAAACAATAAAATCAATGGTCCCCGTATAAAATATCGCATGAAACACTTGGGTATTGAATTTCCTTTAACACTAAACGCTGGTCAGGCTTTCCCTGAAATCATACCGACTATACCAACCGTGAACTAGGATTTCCAAAAACGTGTTAGTAAACAGGTTAGAAACCGTGGCAAACGCACAATTGCCACATTACTGTCAATACACACTGGATTCCTGTTCAGAGTACATTGTATCTGTAGTAACCTTCTACAATGTGGTTCCCGTGAAGAGGTTTACGCATTATAGGTAGAAAGCGTGCTTCTGTAACTGGTACCGTACCTACTTTGTACTCTCTTGTAGACGTGTTAGTAGTGGGGACCTTACTATACAGGATGTGAAACCCCGATAATCACTAAATCACTATTCGAGATGCCGACCACTCTCATGGGAGGTTTTAATGTGGTGAAGGATGATGGAGTGGTAGTAATGAGTTATGAGGTGTAGTCTGTTACAAACTAGGACGACTCTTAAAATGGGTCATTAATTAACAGCCCAATAACCAATGGAAATACAAAGACCAACGGCTTAACGTGACTTCGAACCACGCAGGTGATAGTCTGATATGTGTAAACGATGGTGAGTTGGTGCGGGTATCATCAGATATCACTGAGACTATCTGAGCCGATTTAGACCTATATCATCCTCTAAACTGACCTCCATGAAGCTGGATACAGGACCACGCCACGAGTCCCAGTCGGTATTAACGTTAACTGCACCAAAATGGTAATAAAAAGCTGGAAAGGAAATATCTTTTCAGTTTTGTTTGATATCCATAATAGTTGCCAAAGCCGATAATTGCGTATTGAAACGTGTTCCATTTTGGAGTTTTTTTTTATTAAAATGTGTTTTACATGAATTCTTACTGACGTGGGTGTCTTCAAATATTGTTTTTGTAAAATATGATTTATCTTGACAATATGAAATTGCGTTTTGGTAGTCCAAGATGAAGACTACGCGAGATGTAAACAAATAGAACCTGATGAATCATTGAAGAACTTCCTATAGTTTTGTGGGAAATAAGTGTTACGATGAAAAAGAATTAAGGAACTCGAAAGCTCAATGTCTAGTTCGGGTATTGAAATTCACTTATGAAAAGGCACTTTTCCTTTTCTTGCTGCAAACGTTTTTTCTCGGAACTCTAAGTTGGCCTCGAAGTCTTTCATACTGTGTCACTAAATCACTATTTGAGATGCCGACCACTCTCATGAGGGTATTTTAAGGCAAATATGTGGTGAGGGATGAGTGTGATGAGTGGTAGTAATGAGTTATGAGGTGTAGTCTTGTTACAAACTAAGGCCGACTCTACTTTAGAACGTCATTAATTAATAGCCCAATGACCAATGGAAATACAAGGACCAACGGCTTAACGTGACTTCCGAACCACGCAGGTGATGGTCTGATACGTCTAAACGACTGTGGGAGTTTATGCGGGTATCATCAAATGATCACTGAGACTGTTATTGTCATTGTTTTAAGAATAAATTCAAGCCGTTTAAATTATTTTGGGGTAGAACTCGTATAAAATCGACCCGACGTAAGAAAAATTCCTTTTTTCCTTAAATTTCAAGCGGTCAATCTCAACATTTCCAGTGATACATGAGACGCAACAGTTTATGGGTTCTTCAAAGCGTTCTGGACGACTTTATTTAATTTTAAGTCGAGTTGTAGGAGTGTAGGTTGGGATCTTTTCAATGTATATAATTTCTTACGTATTATTTTCAACTATATTTACTCTAAGGCTTCCCCTCGCTGGATAGGCAATGTCACTGCGGAGTCTCCAGATGGTTTCCTAAGATAGAAAGTGCTCTGAGACACGAGTGCCTGTGATTGTGCGGCCGCCAGCCGCATCCAGCCGCAGCGTATCATCAGCCGCAGCAGCCGCAGTGAGAGTGACCAATCACGCAGCTAGCCGCCGGCAACACACACACGCGCACAGATCTAGATGATCGACACGCCAGATGGATGGTCCTACCGAGACCGTCTCTCAAAGGGATTTTAAAACCCGAACCGCTGAGTGTCCATGCTTCACTACAGAAAAACACACGACCCAAACGAATAATTTAATGCAGACGAACTTATCTAATAATCGTAACCACTGAGCCGTTCTCTGAGTGGTGCTAGGAGCTACACTACATTTCACGTTCGGTTGTTGATGAGATATTGAAGCTATGAGTCAGCACATTTGAACTACAAATAACGAACGTGTGTAATCAAATAACAAATTAGTTTGTAATAATTGAACAATTTCTTTAATAGCCATATAATAAATTGTATAATAAATAGCCTATAATAAATATAAAATAGCCTATAATAAATTGAACCAGATGAGATACATAAGGTAGAAAATAAATGCTTCCCATCCCATCGATAAATTCTTTCTGGATTTAAAGTGTCGTAATTGTTTCCAGCTTCCGATAGACTATTGGAAGACACAGAACGGTAGCTCATGAACGTTTGCCTTCACAGGCAGGAGTTCATTTCGTCAACAAACTTCCAAATTCGATTATGTGCCCCAATGCCGAAGGCATTTAAAGCTCGTCTTAAGCAATTTTGATCGCAGAAGCATTTTATAGTTCAGACGAGTTTATGACACATGATTGGGTACCGTGTAAACATACAGACAGACGGGTGAAATAGAGTGAATGAGACTGTATGAGTGTAACTTATGTATGAACCAAAATTTTAGCTAATATTTATTGACGATTGAGTTATATGTGTTGTAACATATCTATTCAATAAAACATTTATTTATTTGCTACCATCGGACTAGGTGATGGCAGTGATACAGAGTTTTATGATAGCGATGATAGGCCAATCTTATTAGAGGAAGTTAGTGTTTTTGAGGGAGAGCTACCGAACTGGAAGGCACCTACAACAGTAGTTGTTCATGGACGCTGTGTCCTCTTAGCCAGGAGCTCAATTTTTCAGCATACTTCCAAGGTTAAGATTAAGAGGATTAGTCAACCAAGCAAGAATCCATGTTTACCACTGAAATAGCATAGTGAGAAAATACCACCTTTGAGAACATAGAAAACAAGTGTTCTATTCTCTACACCAAAAAATAGCGTCCAAAACGGGGGACTACGAGAGCATGTTTTGAGCAACTTTTTCAGGGATGATGAATCCTCTTAAGGGTGCTTGATGGGCAATGCATTTAATACTAGTCTAAAAAAAGATATCGCGTGAGCCTTTTTTAGTCCAGACTAGTTCATGGCACATGACTAGGAGAAGGTGAACCCATCGACCGAAGAGAATCTAGTAGAGAAACTATTCTAGTGAATGTTGGGGAGCGAAAGCAATGTATGTTTAAAAGATATTTCAACGTGGCAATAAACGTGAAATTTTAGTTATAATGACGATTGCCGTGCGTGTGTTATAAACATTTTGTATACAATACTATATACAATTTATTTATTTTTGTAGTATTTTGACTATAAAGCTGTAATTGTTATTAGTTTAATCTCGTCAAAATGTTATTTAAGCGTGTACAAATATGAAATTAAACGTAATTAGCCCTTCAAATAAACTGTAATCTATTTCCACAAACATAACACTGGTTTTCACATTAATCACGTACAACAACAGTATTCGCATGTCATCCCGTTATTGTCATCTACAGTCCAAGGTCCACGACAAGAGCCCGTCGCATTGCGCAAACTCCACTCTCCCTTCCCCCACCACTGCTCAGACTCTGACTTATAGTTATTGCCCACCTTTGACTCTAGCCAGCTGATATACGGCGCTATTGTTAATTATCTACTAATTCACCGCATTCCCTCTCATGACTGATATTAAAATACCTCTGGAGATAATTACACAATTCGCACCACCCTACTTGGCCCTGCATTAATGTGACGGACGTGTTATAGGTAGTAAATATCCTCCTTCGGCCTGTTTATGTAGGTAGGGTTATTTATGGTTAATATAGTATAAACGCTTTGAACTTTTATGATGGTCGGGATAAAACATTTTGAATTTTAATTGTGCATTAACCTTTTTGTGAGTGATCATAACAACAGTTTGTCATCTGATGGTATTTTGTTTTATACTACTTTTTTTAAGTATACTTTTTATCAAAACTTATGACTCCCATTTCCAATTTCATCTACATTACAATATTTGCATCAGAACTTCAATAAACTTAGAAACAATTTAATGTTATAATTGCTCTTAAAGGCTAAACCTGGCCATCAAAATCAAGTAAAACTGTTGTTTTAAAACGACAAACATCATCCCTTTGAATGTATCTAAAATCTCATGTTATACATCGCGTGTTATATACATCAAGCTAGGGACTACAGTAACAACATTTACTGTTAAGAGAACCCAAGTTAGTAACCTTATTGAGTGTATGAAATAAAAAGCAAACATCAAACTCTAATAAACAAAACCAACGCGTAATAACAAGCGTTACTGAGAATCCTAGCGAATTTTCTACAAGAGGGTATAATTTACATTGGATGTGCCTTTTATTTAAGAAGCGTTTCTGAACAAAAAATTTATAGGGCAAAATTGAAAAACAAAATTATTTTCCAGCACCATTGGTGTTTAATCAAAACCAGGCCGACACGCAGCTAAGCGCTAAAGCGCCACTTGCATGAGTGAATCGAATTTCCTTGCAATTTGTGGCTCTTATTCGCTCCGTTCACAAACTCCCCCCCTGGGGAGGTTGCGATAGCCCGATTTTGCTGGTTAACGAACTTGACCGAGATATTTACAAATGAACATTTGTTACACAAAATGCCATATGTAAGTACATATATACATGTACATAAAAATCTTATAAAAATTGCAAAGCGTGTTCTGGGGTCAGGATCGGTGCTCATTTCACGGTCCGGGTGTGGGTCTTACCATGCTGACGGCAAAAATATATCTTTTTCCAAAGGAAATTCGATAATAAGATCATGAATACAGTTTTAAAAGTATAAAACTTATCATCTTCTAACTTAGTTCAGTCCCAAGCTCAATATACTGCACACGAACTCAGGTAGCTTGCCAGGTGACTGGGAGAATGACCTACAGGGTCATTGAAACTAATTGGTGTTTGGTGACGGTAATTAGGTCGATGAGGAGGGATAACGCATTTTGAATTTAATGGCTTAAATAAAATTATCGCATTGAAACCTCGATAACAATAGAGCACAGAACTGTAGCGTCTTTGTGCCGAGGACTAAACTGGAGCCGTGAAACAGAATCACATTATGCGCGTGTTACCGTCCTTTGTAAAAGTGTGAAATAACATGTAACTCAGGATGTTACCCTTTCAGAGCGTGTGGGTAGAGGCTTTCTTTGATATGTCCTACCAAAAATGTTAGGCGACAACATTAAACTTCTGAAGCAAACACTGCGAACAGTTGTATTCTACGACGTTTCGTTCCTTTCGGCGGTAGAACCTAACAGCTCTATATCCCACGCAGGCTCACCAATACTCTAACAAAACCCCAGAATCGTGTGAAATGAGCCAGAAACAGCTGGAAGACACTGATGATGAATAATCCATTACCGATGCAGAAGAGCTGAACATAATCCCACTGCGGTGCAGCGGACAAGAGCTGTCAGATATGACAAGACTCTCAGCTTCATTTACATAGTGAGCACCCGTCATACTGCATTCTGCTGCACCCGGCCTCTCACTGCTGCACCGTGTCTCCGTCCGAGCAAATCACGTTGTTGCGTAATGTCAACACGATTAAAGAATGAAGCCAACGCAATTGACTGGGACTCGTGGCGTGGTCCTGCAATCCAGCTTCAAGGAGGTCAGGTTTTGAGGATGATATAGGTCTAAAGCGGCTCAGATAGTCTCAGTGATCAGCATCTGATGATACTCGCATCAACTCCCACCATCGTTGAGACATATCAGACCATCACCTGCGTGGTTCGGAAGTCACGTCAAGCCGTTGGTCCTTGTATTTCCATTGGTCATTGGGCTATTAATTAATGACCCTTTCTAAGGAAGAGTCGGCCTTAGTTTGTAACAAGACTACACCTCATAACTCATTACTACCACTCATCACACTCATCCTTCACCACATATTTGCCTTAAAATACCCTCATGAGAGTGGTCGGCATCTCAAATAGTGGTTTAACGCATAGACACAAGCTATAGCATGAACCCTAGCGAATTCTTTTGTAACGGGGGATGATTAACACAGAAAATGCCCTTTTGGGGAGGGGTTTCCTCTAAAACAACTATAGGGTTTACGCGATGTGTTCATTTTTTCAGTTAAAATTGTTATAAATATTTATGGCAACCGTGTCTTTTATGTGTACCAAAAATCTACAAAACTCAATCAGCCAGCCGAAGATGGCCGGAGAAAAATGATTTTCCATAGTCATTTTGGTCAGTCGGAACGGACTTTCTTGATCAGTTCCTTCCTAGTGGTACACCAAAATTTTTCTATTCCAGTCCATCATCTTACAGCTACCGAGCGAAACCAACATAGCCTACGCTGGAGCTAAACTCTGGAACAGCCTGCTTCAAGACCTGAAGACCATAGATAAGAAGTTGTTCGGAAGAAGATTAAGACGGTGGCTTCAGGAAAATCCTTTTACACGTTATCAGAATATTTTCCGTACGCAAGATCACAAAATTGTATTTAAAGTAGAAATTAGTTAGACAACTGTGTGAACTCAAAGTTCATACAGTTAAATTAAACAATAGGTATGGTGCCATAAAAGTTGATACCAGTACCAATTTTCATCGAAATCGGATCATAAATACAGTTTTCATGGTGTAAACCCTCAATTTTGGGGTAACACCCCCTCCCCCAAAAGGCCACTTCCAGTAGACCATACGTTATGTAGACTTGTGTTTTCCTTTCGCGAAAGAAGAATATATTGTACATAAGTTTTGCCATTTGACACAGAAGGTGTTGGGACGCTCAAAACTGCGAACTATGGAACAGAATAGTGTTAATTACGAAGCCTAGTAAGAAAGCCAGTTCTTTCCTAGTCAAAGTTCAATTTTAGTTATGTCCGACACCGCTGCTCAAACATGGACGGTTGCTTGAAAACAGCCCGGAGTGGAATGGAACCACGTTGTTGGAGACTCCTAACCACATTTACGTAGAACCAAATGTATACAATATTTTTTATTTATCCTTCATCCAAGTCCCAACCCTCCTGACACTACTAGTAGCATCCAAGTGAGCCCGTTTGTAGAACTGCTAGCGGGGTTCTTATAAGGTCTCATACTCGGTGCTCCAAGTGCCTGGGCGAGGAGCCTGCAGTATGACGGGTAGACTCCATTTCATTATCATAAGCTGTCTACTCGTCCTGTCCAGACTCGGTCTCTATAATTACACATTTCCCTTAATAACCGGCTGACTGCAGAGTGACTACCTCACAGGCACCTGTCAACCTCACCCACCAGCTCTCCAGGCTTGAAGGTTTCATTTCAACAGCCACTCTAGAGTCTAGAACACCCTGACTTCTAAAATGTCGCAAAAACTGCTTCTGTTGTACGCAAGGCTATATCCCGCTCTGATTTCCCTACCTACCTCCTAAATGGAGACTCTTGGGTATAAAATAGTGGTTGCAGAAGGGTTTTAAGGTTTGATAAGCCAAACATGATTCAATTCAATCGTTGAGCAAACAATGTTAGCAAAATGAACAAGTGTTTTACTTTTTACTGCAAAACGTTGGATGATACGGAAAACGTATTGGAGAAAAACAACTAGTGTGACTTACAAAGACATCGGAGTCATTCTTCGTCACTAAAGCTGCCTCATTTGAAGCCAGAATTTCAAGGGTTGAAATTTCATTGCATGTTCCATCGTTTAGTAAACGATCACTAAACGAAAATATCCACTATAGTATTTTAAACTCCAATCTCATTCTCTCAATAACAAATCTAATTAAAAGTTGGCAAAAAATTCTGCTAGTTCAAATAAAAAGTGAAACATGCCCCACGTTGGGCGCCATTTTAAGTGGTTGCCTCTAGAAAGCCATTTGGGAAGTGTAGAATTACTGTACCATTTTGGACGGGTGCAAAACTGTAAAAATGCTATCGTAACTTGACTTATGTAGTTACTCAAAGGCCATGTGTTGATACATACGTAAAGCATTGTTATAACAATGTTATGTTCAAAATAAAACTTCCTTCCCAATTCACAAACTCGAATTCTTTCCTTCTATTATTATGTATAACTCTAACCAACAACACAACGACCACCCTGAAAAAATCCTATTTCAGTCCAAAAAACACCAGATTACCAATTACTTGTAATCCCATTAAGCGCTAATTGGACAAATCATTACGAGCAATTAATTAGTACACGTTGTAGCCTAGAGTGGCTTTGACCTGTGCGGAATTCACCACAAGCAGCTGGGTGAACAGGCACTTAGCATCACTCAGAGCACTTATTGTATATGACGGGAAGTTCTCACCGGCCAGTCATTGTTGATACAGGTGTGAGCTGGAAGCAGTGGTGCCAACACATGCACGCTATAACACGTCGACACATGCTCTTATACTATGTGCAATGTTACAGTGTTGCTGCTTTGTTGAGGTTATGTTAGGGGGTTGTCCCCAGTGTTTTATTGCAGGAGGCATAAATAGAAGAAAAGACAATGTTATGGTAGGTAGAAAGCGCATAGATGCCACATGGCTGAGGCAGAAAACCCAACATAGTTCGGCAGCCCACGGGCAGAATGCGCTGCGAGCGCTGTCGCTCTCCCCTCTCGGCTCCACATGCTCGAGTTTGTCCGAACGAAGATTTCCGAAAACAACCGAATTTGCTGTCAATAGCTCTACTTGTGACTCTAAAAAGAATTCCCTCGCAACGCATTCTTTGGTGAATTTCCTGCCTCAGCCATGTTGCATCTATACGCTATCTACCTACCATAATATTGTCTTCGATAGCCTTAATTTGTCAACCAATCTCAACCTTTAGTACTGTTGTTCGAAGTAAGGCAAAAGAACGATTAAATGATCTCGGCAGTTTAAAAGCGGCAGGTATGACACAAAAGGACGTTTATGATGGAAACACATTTACACAAGAAGTTTTTGATTGGAAAGATGGTCAGAGGGATGATACTTATAGGAGAGGAGTAGCTGGACTGATGAAAGAAAAGAGTTCATTCCGAAAGGATGAAGCAAGTCTGGACACAAAGGAAAGCCAACTTGTTAAGACAGTGTTAATGTACTTCGCATGGTCCAACTGGGTCTATAATTGAATAAAAAAATAATATCTACCTAACTTATGAACTCTGATAGCATATTATGGGCTTATCTACCTCAACTATTCTATGAATTAACGCGTTAAGCGTTGTGAGATGGTTGCTAAAACGCCGATTTATATACTAAGTTTACGTTTGTTTATTCTCAAAATATAGTGCGTACAATCACATAACTCAATGGGTCTACTTGGGCAATACGTCATAACAATTGCCCTTTCTCTTTTATGGTTTTATATAAATCTGCCTCTCTATTGTGAACTAAGATTTCTGCTGCACACATGCACTCTGATTTTATTACAGTGTTGTACAATTTCCGAATTTGCGTACTTAGAGATCAATTTCTTTTTGTAAAACTCTTACGTTATTGATATTAAATACACACTATGGATCGGAAAGGAACTACCATCAAAGCACAATGTTTTAAACAACAGTGGAACGTATTGTGGCCGAATGGAGAGAGGAACGGCAATAAATGCAAATGTAGGGAAGCAGAGTCAATAGAATCAAATAGCGAGTACGACAGTGTGTTTATTGAATAATGCAATAGATGGAGCTCGCAGCGTGTTGTAGTTCAATACCGGCACTTACAACTTGGACTGATGTCGCTACTCTACTTGGTAACTACTAACTGTATATAGTCTAGTAGTGGGACAGAATAACATTAGTAGCATTGTAGTAGAACGCTGGAAAACACTGTAGGATGTTTTAACTTGACTAAAGTGACGATTAACGAGCTGTAATTACCTTTTTCATTTCTTTTTTCAATTTAGACGGTTACCACTATATACCATTTTTTGTGAGCGGCCCCTGTCGCGGGTTGGAATCATGCGCGACTCCGGAGCTCATCACTCCGCTGGCGCGGGTTCGATCCCCACAGTCACCACTGTGGTTTCACATTTGTAATGTGACTATACGGTAACGCTAGGTAAGGTCGAGGTTGATTGGTAGAGACGACTTTGTAGGCCTAACTTCGCCTTAAACAAGACAAACTTGACCTTTTTTCGTAGAAGTAAACACAGCCGACATGCTACCGTTAATCACAGCAAACTTTCATGAACAGGAGGGTAGTTTACTAAAAAGTGTTCTTTTGCTGAAGAAAAATTGATGTCCCCACAACCAACATAATTATCTGCCAGAAAGTAGTTTTTGTCACTCTCTTAGCTTGACTGGTTAGATTAAATTGACCCTTTGCACCCATATTCATTATAAATTTGATCAAGATTGGATCTTAAAAACAGTTTTTAGAGTATAAAATTTTAGAGTATTTAATGATTGAGAGGGGAGTTGCCCTTGTCATATTGAACAGATTTTGATGATGCACGAACTTAAAATGAATTTCCAACTCCTAGCAGGAGAATGTCTATACATTTCTAATTCTATGAGTGGTTTGGAGAATTGACGCTGCTTTTTATCGTAACATTTACACATTTTGTTGGATATGTGTCATTACTTTCACTGTTATTAAGTGAATAGAAACTTAACGTGGTGTGAGGTTTGGGACGTTGTGGGAAAAGTAAGCCGCTTGGAAAACTTAAGACGTGGGATAACCTTGTTGTCTTAATTTCGAAGGGAGCGAGCAAAAATGTCCACAGTGAAGATTGGACATAATCTAGTTATTCCGGTGCACACCGCATCCAAACTTCATAATTAGTTTGAGATATTTCGGCTCACTGACTGAGTGACTGAAGATGGTGGTACTCCACAGCGAGGCCAAAATATCTCAACCTAATTATGAAGTTTGGACGCGGTGTGGACCGGAAGAACTAGATTATAGTTAGAACACCGATCGCAAAAGCCTGAGTTAAAGGTTGGACTGTTTTAAAATTAATTTCTTCACAGTACGACAAACTTTAAGACCTCAGGACTATCTTAGAACTTTTTAACTTAGAACTTTAGGACATTAGGATTTTAAGATCTAGACCTACTGACTTTTCGCTCCCAATCCGTCCGATCCGTTATCCGGATGTGAAGTGAAGTGTACGGGATGAAATTCGCATGCCTCAAAGCGACCTCGCTCCTCCTATCACCCTGTTAAGTTCGGAGAAAATTCTGATAGTGTGTAGGTCCCTCTCCTACCAGGAAAGTAGCACTCATGCCCGCCGGTACCTCTACGCGTCTCAAGACTGATGTCCTCATAATCATCACGTCACTTCCCAGAAGCTCGTCATTTCAATAATTACCCACCGTCCTCTGTCATTTGCGTCTCACCACCAGTCCTCTGTCCAGTTGTAATGCGCCATTCTCTCCCCGGGATGCTAATTCGCTAGTTTCTCTAGGTTGGCTATTCATTTTCTACGCGGATTCCGCTGTACTAATCACAGAAGTGCAGTTAAGTAGGTGTAATTGTGCAGAGGTGATGTCTGATTAGTTTTCAATGCGTGCTTGTAATGAGTGAGTAGTTGGCGGTTTATGAATAACCATAAGGTTAAATAGATGGTTGGCTCAGTCCGGTTGTGAGGATTATAGCTATTTTGTAAATTAGAGAAAATTGCATTGACAATTTGCTTTACAATGTATGTGAATCATGATTACTCACAAAGTTTCGAAATTCGCAAATTGATATGTGTTTGCAGTTCTTATAGCTCAATGAGCAAAGTATAATATGCTTAAACATGTATAGGTAAAAGTAATGTTTTTGCTTATCTTGGTTCCATTAATACAACTGCTAGCAATTCTCACGGGTTTCTAATTTTTATTTGAATAATAATCATAGTCTATATATATGACATCTGTTTTTTGATGGTTTTAAACCATTATTTATTTACATATTTTCTTCTAGATAACCTTATATTTTGTATTGTACCACTCACCGGATGATGGGCTAGACCCGAAACCACGGTCGTGACAATTATACTTTACAGGGTACTCGATGTTTTCTTTTTTACATTTTATTAATACTCGTAGTATACCTTGGAAGTGAATCCAAACTTAAAATTAATCTTATATAGATATTAACTAATGCGATTGGTAGTTTCAACTCCAAAAATTCACAATAAACCTAAAAAATTTCTTTATTAAATTTTATAAATTTTAACCTCATATACGCGTAAACAAACTTAACGAATACAGAGCCGACGCGCAGCCAAAAAGCGCTACCGATAAATCAATCGAATTTCCCATAACGAGGTGCATAACGAAAATGCCCTTTGGCGGGGTGAGGGGGGAGTTCCCCAAAATGGTGTATAATAGTATAAAACTGCATTTATGATTAAATTCCCATTGAACATCATTTATTGGCACCGTTCCTTACATGTGCACTAAAAACCCACAAAAATCGTCCAGCCAAGCCAAAATGGCGGCGAAAAACTAAATACGATAAACAAATAACAATCAAGTTTTGACTCAAAAGGTGTTGGGAAACTCAAAAATGCCAATCGTTTTATTATAATTTCGTTCTCTCTGGTTATAAAAACGAACAGCTATATTTCCTACAGAGATTCTCCACACTGCCAACTTTACAAGAAACTCCTTGTCTAACAACATGTAGAGTCTGTAACAAGAGCCGATGATGCTTTCACCGCGATTCCCCGCGGGCGGGAACATATCCCGCAAGTTTCCCTACTAATGGCGGATCAGTGAACAGTCTACCGTGGAGGATTAGTTCAACAACTTGTCATAAGTGCTCCTGACAGACTGGTCTGACAGGTGTGGGTTGTCTAGGTCATCATACAGACTGCGAGAGTGCTGGCGAGTTTTAACTTGAATAACAATTTTGAATTTTGTTTGTTCCAAGAACATTTGACCCGAAGGAGAAGCTACGTACTCGTGTATGGCTGAATGATAATTTTAAATGGGGTTTTATACTTGTGTTTTAAGGGTCCGCCCAGTGGACAACTGAAAATTAAATTCGTGCGCACAAAGAATGCCACGACACTGAATACGTATTGACTGGCTAAAGAAAGGACCTTCTTTCGACTTATAACTGTAAGCTTTGCAAAGGTTAGGTTATCTTTTAAAATTAATTTTAAAATAACAAACTTGGCATGTTTAAAACCAGAAGTGGTATTCTATTCTTGTTTGGAGCCCAATTCTTTGATCACTCCTGTTTATACAAGTAGAATGAAAATAAGACTTCTAAAAAGTTGATTTTTCAATGTTTTATCCCTAGATTGTATGCTTGGTGGGTAGAATTTCGAGAAACTCTCTCTAGACGCGTGTGAAAATGCTCAATTTTATAGCTTTGAAAGTAACGGCGTATTTTACCCTCTTGCAGAACTTTACATTTACACGGAGACTACTTTACACATGAGAAGCTACGCCTAGTAACGCATCCTGGTGTCGAACTGCAATTCGAATGAATGAATGAAAAAATGTATGGAAAATTTTAGCTTTTTAAATTGGTTCAATGTGTCAATTTATTTATTTATTACGGGTTCACAGCGAACTAATTGTCCCAATTCGAACACCATCCAATCGTGTGGGGCACAACCACGGATGATGATTTATTATACAAGTAAAAGGAAAAAGAACATTAAGTACAGATAACACAATACAAATTACATACAATAATGTAAACATTCCTACCTTAGCTGCTTTCTCCACCGTCCCCGAATCCCAGGAAGGTAAAGGCTCCGTCTTTCTTCTGTAACACAGTAAAACATAAATCAGTAAATCACTCAATCACTATTTGAGATGCCAACCACTCTCATGAGGGTATTTCAAGGCAAATATGTGGTGGAGGATGAGTGTGATGAGTGGTAGTAACGAGTTATGAGGTGTAGTCTTGGTAACAAACTAAGGCCGACTCTTCCTTAGAATGGGTCATTAATTAATAGCCCAATGACCAATGGAAATACAAGGACCAACGGCTTAACGTGACTTCCGAACCACGCAGGTGATGGTCTGATATGTCTAAACGATGGTGGGAGTTGATGCGGTATCATCAGATGATCACTGAGACTATCTGAGCCGCTTTAGACCTATATCATCCTCAAAACCTGACCTCCAAGAAGCTGGATTACAGGACCACGCCACGAGTCCCAGTCAATAGTTCTATGTTCCCAATTCATTTATGTTCTCAAAATAGATGCCCAAAAGCCATATCTGCAAGATAATTCGTTATAGATTTAAAAAAAACTATTATATCGACTCAAAAAAAGAAACCATATAAATTTTAAACAACATATGTTATAAAATGATAACAGATAAGAATAATTTCTAATTTGGTAGCAAAATAATCAGAAAGAACAAGATAGTTAAATTTATATTTAGTATTTCACGAACATCGGTTCTTTTCCTCCCAAAGCCTATAAAATACTGAGAAATGTTTCTCAAACATATAATTAGTTCTTCTAAACATCGCAAACACCATATTTACAGAAGGATAACATGTCAAAGTACTTCAAAGCAAGAGAACATGTTCCTTTATCTTATTTTAAAGGGTTCAAAGGTAGCAGAGATTGAACCCTTTCGTATGTAATTTTCGGAAATAAGAGACGAACAACAATCAGACGACCTTCTGAATCCGCTGAGATATTCCAGCTTTGTGATTTGCACCATCCTCTTCACTGGACACCTTCAATGTTATCTCGCTTCAACTTTTGTTGTTTGCACTTGTGAATTTATTGCAAATTTTCAACAAAAATCCAACAACTGTTATACGATTTAATTAAGTGGCTTGATGTAATTTACTTTTCTTTTTAAATTAAATTATTACGTTCCTTGAGGTTTGGGCCAAAGTATTTAAGTGTCGATGATGAGAATCG
The DNA here is from genome assembly GCA_018831715.1 of Matsumurasca onukii. Taxonomy (NCBI): domain Eukaryota; kingdom Metazoa; phylum Arthropoda; class Insecta; order Hemiptera; family Cicadellidae; genus Matsumurasca; species Matsumurasca onukii. The sequence continues at coordinate 88,158,643 of CM032058.1, forward strand.
AACACCCCAAATTAGTCAAAAGTAAGGCAAATATAATTTAAAAGTTTTGGTCAAGTAAGTAATTTTTAGTTAAGTTAAATATTGACATGTCATTTTGAGTGGCTACAAGATTTTTAAGTTTTTGGATGGAAATTATTTTTTGGATTTGTTTGGTAGCTAGTTTATTGCATGGATTTAGTTTTATTTGCATAATTTAGTTATATCAGTCTTAGTAAGTTTTTAGTTTTATTCGAAGGATTAACAGTCGCCGGGCTATAATCGTAAATGCGACCAGACCATTTGATCCATCTTGTTGCTAAATACCTTTAGAATTTAAATACAACTACACAAACCGGAAAGTCGTAAATGTTTTATAAAAGTCAGACTTATTACCCTTATGGTACAAATCGTCTCACGGTCACGAGACCTCCATTTTTCTTTTTTTATGCTCTGTGGTAAAACATAATTTCTCGGAACTCTAAACACTGCACAGGTAAATATTTCCGTTAAAATGCACGAATTGAAAGACTGAAATCCCACATATTTTTCAGGTGAGTCAATAACAGCTCAATTCCACGTGCAAACAGACAAACTGCCGAACAAACAGACAAACTGGCAAACAAACAGTCGGGCCACTACGACAGACCAACAGATACGCATTGTGTAATCCTGCCCGCTTCAACCAATACGTTCTGGTTCCGTTTACACAGCGAGTATAGCCCAGAGTGCATTTTCTGCACATCTCGATACAAACTGACGGACTGGTTCGTGTATTTTCATGACGTAAATACTGATTTCAGTAAGGTTGAATTTTGCAGAATTTTAGCAGAGGAAAGTACCGCCCTCACAAATTCAAAATATTTACTCTCTAACAATAAAGTCATAACTCTGAATTCAATGATTTATAACCGCACCTTTTCAGCAATACTAACAGAAGTTAAAGTGACAAAAATCTGGGGAGTTTTTTTGATGCGGTATAAAAATGGTCCAGATCAGACTCAGGCCTTTGCTATTCAATGTTGAGGACAAATGAATCGAACCCTATTCTGGGAAGACGATGTGATGTACCTTTCGACCAATGTTGAGTATAAAATTATCCATTAATTAACATTGATGACCGACTGATACAGTTATAGTATTGCTACTATATTGTGATGAAATTCAACCATCCGAGTTTCGCTGTGGTGCCCAACGAATAACTAGCAATGAAATAGAATCTTGCAAGTTCTATGAACTGAAAGATATTTTGAAAGACATTCTCTCATCCAAAGTCATTAACTCTTGCCCAAAACCTGCACAAACCTGTGGAAACAAACAATTTGACTGGGACTTGTAACGTGGTCCAGCTTCATGGAGGTCAGGTTTTGAGGATGATATAGGTCTAAAGCGGCTCAGATAGTCTCAGTGATCATCTGATGATACCCGCATCAACTCCCACCATCGTTTAGACATATCAGACCATCACCTGCGTGGTTCGGAAGTCACGTTAAGCCGTTGGTCCTTGTATTTCCATTGGTCATTGGGCTATTAATTAATGACCCATTCTAAGGAAGAGTCGGCCTTAGTTTGTAACAAGACTACACCTCATAACTCATTACTACCACTCATCACACTCATCCTTCACCACATATTTGCCTTAAAATACCCTCATGAGAGTGGTCGGCATATCAAATAGTGATTTAGTGATTCATCCCAAATTCCGCCAAGACATCTAATTTCTCCCCGTACTTCCAGTAGGACATCGCATTTCACACTCTACCCCTCATTAGGCCCCGCGACCCGCATTTCGTGCCCAGCTCAAAATCATCATCACCGGTGGAATTAAAAGCGCACGATCATCACCGCCTCTCATCAGCTGTTATTGTTTATGACAGTTTTGTCGTTACGGCGGCCCTCGTGGCCCGTTAAAGTATGAAAATGGGGATCTGAAAGTGGTTTCTTCGCTCGCAGTTAGTTCGCCGTGGCTCGTAAACGTGTAATATCCCGTTTAACTGCTCAGAGAGATTTATCCCGTCAGGTGGACGTGTAGGCGCTTCTGTTTAATGGTTTCAGTTAATTTCGGTTTCTTTGCCACGTTTGTTTGAACTGGCCGATTTTAATTGATAGTGGCCGGTCGGTGGAGACGTTACGTTAACACGGGGCAATTAAATCTTGTAATATAAGTAAAGGTATGTAAATCTAGTAGAACTCCACACAATAAAACAGAACAGTTTTTCTATAAATGTCAACATTTTATAGCGATATCATTTCATTGAAATACGCTATAAATTTTACTTTTGATTTAATTTAATTTTCTTTAATAATAATGGTTTTATGACCTTTTGGTTGGGATTTTATAGGGACTTAAGCCGCCGGGTCATAGGTCAGGGTCTAAGCAGCCGACATGAAGAAAAAGAATTTACGCCCTCTCATTAGCTCTTAAATTATTTCAGCCAATCCCAGGGCTCCGTTTCTTTTTTCCTTCGCCGCGTTGGATTCTCAGTTAAAACTCAACCTAACTGTGTGATGAAAGTGGTTTTAAACCATGCAATTGGATTTTAAAATTTGGTTAATAATTTATAAGCAGGAATACGCAATTACAGAACACGCCGGCCGCTCTTTAATATACTAAACAAAATAACTAATTTGTTCACAGAACAATAATTTAACTTGACCTTTTAGGCAAAATTTACATTATCCCTTACAGTATTGGCAGGGGACGTGAATAAATGAAACATTCGTTGCACGTGAACCCTTACATTTGAATTCCTCATTTGTACATCACTTACATCCCCTGGCCACCGCTCTATCAGCCTCACAGTCTCATGACAATGGCATCAGCGCGGCTGGGGCAGCACGCTGCTGATAGCAGAGGTAAGTTGTTTATGCGCTCAGCAGTGCGGGAGGGGAGGTAATGGGGGCGCAATTATCAGGTAATCTGAGGGGTCTCCCCTACATACCCCTCCCCTCATACTCAGCATCAATCAGGACTAACCCTTCACGGGTAAAACATCTGCGATAAATCCAGTCTAAGTACACTGATACGTCTTCTTGTTGAACGGGTGAGAACAATAGTTGGCAAATTTTCAGAAAATAAAAAGAAACATGCTCATGCAGTTTTCGAAAGAAAACGAGAAATTAAATTGGATATTCGATTTATTGTTTGACCATGCATAGCTACTCCTCAGTAATCAAACATTCATAAAGTATTTTGAGAAAATTTTAGGCCACACTTGATTGTTTGTGCTAGAAGTATTGAAACCAATGAAACGTCGACTGCTAGAATATCCTGTGTTAGTGTTGGGCATTTGCTACTTTACTATTGAGTTCTAATGACGTCAGTCTGTTGGTTGTCACTTCATTTCACCTTGGAGCCAAACAGCGTTGTTCTACGTCAATTAGTCTTATCTTTACGTCCAACTGTAGTTAATTACATTTGGATTTAATTAATTAATTGATATTGCTTCGAACGAAATCATCTATGGGAAAAGCTGTAAGGAACTCCTCCTTTCCACGTAGGTGGCGGTATCCACCTGAATAGAGATTGTTACGAACGGAGCACAAAAGGCTTTCGAGGAGAAATAGGTACATGCTGTAAAATAACACTATAAGTATACAAGTCCCCAGTTGATTATCGGGTAAGCCTGGGTAATCAGATGTTGATCCAAATGTGTAGTTCTTTTCAGAATTACTGTCCTTTGTTTTGGAACTACTCATCTCCTTGTTCATCTGTGCCAAACTTGGGAACAGTCGGTTCTAGTTTGTAACAAGACTACACCTACCATCCATAAAAACACTCACCCTTGTCCCATATTAATCTTGAAATACCCTATAAGCGTGGTCAGTGTCTCAAATCAAGTGATCAAACCCCATGTCACATCTTCTCCACGTGCTTTGCGTCTCGCAAATTTAGAAGAAAACTTTATGTTTATGTCGAATGATTATTTGTGCTCCCTTAAGTACCAGCTGATAAACCTCTACCCTTTGTTTCAGGAAAGTGTGTCGCAACTGCAAGACTGCCCGGGAGGACCACGCTGAGAACATGTCCGTGTCTCACTCCCCGGCCCCCGCACCACCACTGCCACCCCCGGGCATGGCGGGGGACTCCACCCCCGGGGGCAAGGGGGTGTTGGACCCCCAGAGGCACTCACACTCTGATGATGACTCAGGCTGCGCCCTCGAGGAGTACACCTGGGTACCTCCCGGCCTCAGGCCTGACCAGGTAAATTTATTCTACACAATTTTAACTGACTCCAATATAGAAATTCTCCATAATAATAAAATTTGTAATACGCTAAGTCAAGCTTATCCAACGTCTCGAACAGCCGTATGACTTTAAGTCAATTAACCACAGAGATCCAATTGAAACAGGCATCGCTGCCGAACAAGAGACACCCGAAAGTCAATTTCAGTAGGAAGATTTTTTTACAAATCCTCTACTTTAGCAGTGTTAAATACATAAGAAATAAGAAGTTAAGTTTTGTAACGAGTGCCAGTGTTTTGTACTTCCTCCAGTTCCAGAACGTCCATTCCTAATGCACACAGAGCGTTAGCCGACGGCTAAATTAATTACAGGGTTCGCAAAAACCTCAGCGACGGGTTGGGGGGCACTGCGAGCTTGTTTTTGCCCGCGCCCGGATTTTGATGTCCTGCGCGCCCTATCTGTGATTAATGATATCCGTTATCACCCCTGACCGGTGCTACCCCCTCCCCCAACCCTGGCCAGGGATATTAGCCCTGTATATCTCCGTGCGGGAGCCGCAATAAAAGTATCAACCTTAGGTGATCTACGGCATCGTATAATATGGTGTATGTCCTGTACCGCCCGTGTGGCTTCGTATTTATGGTATTTATTTTGCAATGTAAGGAAAATATACAGTTCGCCGTTTTGTTTGTTGTTCGCGTTTTGGACTGTTGGACTCAGTATAATTTTAACAGACCCCTTCTTGAACGGATCTATTGGTATTGTTATTGGATCTATTGGTGACTTTAATTTTTGGATTGTTCGAAAGCCATTACACCTTTTTACTAACAATAAAATATACAATACTTTCGAGGCTAAAAAATTGTTTCCGTGATTTTTTTCGAACTCTAACATGTACATTTCTTTGTTTAATCTTAGTAGGACACTTGGTGAAATGCAGTAGAACAAATTTCTGCCCCAATATAGCGTGTTTTGTGTATGTTAATTGTCTTCTGGTTCAAAAAGCAAAACACATTTTTAGAGAATATCCATAGGAACTAAAGTTACCAACCAGAAAAATCTGTTCACCAAAAGTGGGTTTTGGGGGGCATTTCCTCAAAGAAATGGGTTTAAGCTAAAGGAAATGTATTTATGATCTGGTTGTTATAGCACTTGGTATAATCAATTAATCATTTATGTTACCGTTCCAAATATTTGTACCAAATCAACAAATTTCGTTCAGCCAGACCAACATGGCGGCGGATCCCATAAAAAGCTGCACAAGCTAAAGAAACCCTACTTTGAGTATTGAGGTTCGTACTCTGAAGATTTCACATTCTATGTAAATTGCACATTAATGGAACGTATATTTTATCTCCACGCAGATAGCAAGTTCCTCATGTTCATAACTCATGTGGTCGGCCGCAGCCCGTCTTTACTGCGGTTTTATGACCTATGTAATTAACTGTCTAATCGGCATATTTCGGTGGCAGATTTACCGAGACCAGTTTCTAATGAAAGCTGTCGAACATCTGTTACTCCTCAGATAAGACGTTTTCCTTGCTAATGTTTAAATGATATTACTGATTCGGATGAACATTTTGATTACTTTTTTACACGGGTTGCAAATAATAATGAGTATTTGTTAGATCATTTACTATATAATTAATAATGCTTAACGAATTAATTAATGGCTACAAGCTTTTGGCTCATGTTTCCCAATTCGCATGTTCCTGACTATTCACAATCCGGCGCTAAGTCCTTGGTCCTCCTGGAAGCATTCTCCGGTCTTAGTCTCACGAAACCAAAATGTGTGAAAATCACAAAGAAGTTCACTTTGAAGACAATTTTGCCATTCAAAATTGATTGTATGTGAAATGTCACATTCGAAACCTAATTTTGTGTCATCTTTAAATTGGTATTACAAAAAATGAGTCGAGATAAAAACTTTTCTTTGCGTCGATGAATTTGTGTTGAAATTCCCTTTCTTATGAGGTGCCACAAGATGGGGGTTTGTACTTAAAAATTTGGGGCCCCTCCCCCACGAATTTTGGGTAAGGGGTGGGTGATGCAAAGTACGTCAAAACAAACTTCAGAAGCCCATAAAACATTATCTACATTTTTAAAAAATATTTCCTTTTCAAAAGTTAAGGTGGGAGGGGACATTAAAACTCACCCTGTATATGGGTTGATAGGACGCTCGAACAACCGAGAACCTTCCAGACGATATTTAATTCAAAGCAAGATCAATGACATCCATGGGTCTTTTCAGGCTGTAGGCAATAAAAGCGTGTCACTAGAAAAAATTAAACCGGACGAAAACGTCAAAGAATCTGTTTTGGAAAAGAGTTGATGAAGACGTAGTATAAGTCAAGGTCGGTAACACAGAGGCTAAACATTTAAATTGTATCAACGAGAAATATCCTTTCTTCGTGGCAAAATGCAAGATGGCGACCACTGATACAATATGTCGGATTGTACAGAACAATTAACACCGGTTGCCTTGTTAAAGGCTTGGCCGATACAGGATTGGATTGTGTAGAGAGATATAGTGTAACATTAGCACTCTGACTTGTCCATTGTGAAAGCAGTAACTGAGACTTTGCCGTGATCAGGTTCTTGCCTTGCCTCGCCTTTGTGCAACACAGTTTATTGCAACAGCAGGCGCTCGCGTGACTCAGGTGGATTCCTGTCCAGTGACCTACTTAAGAGGAAAGATAGTACAAATACTGATCTCGGATGTAAAAAAGGTAAAGTTCGTCTTGTTTAACGAAAAAAAGGCGAAGTTACGAATACAAAGTACCCTCTACCACTCAACCTCGATCTTTACCTAGCGTCACCGTATGGTTACATTACAAAGTGTAAGTGGTGACTGCGGGGATCGAACCCGCGCCACCGGAGTGATGAGCTCCGGAGTCGCGCGTGGTACCAATCCGCCACGGATCCGTTTAACATCTCGGATGGCATTTAGGAAGAATATTAGGTGGTCCTCCCGATAAGTTTTACAAACAATAAAAGTCAACATTAACCTAACTTGTCTAGTAACATTTCCGAAACCAATAATTTAAAACGTTAATTTTCCTGGAGATAATAACATTGAAGTCGTTCTAATTATAATACAAATGATACATCTGTAACAACAGAAACATTTAATTAGAAAGCCGGAATTTTCCGGCCACTTCAAGAAGAAAACTACTCCTACGTTTCAGGCAGTTGGGAAACTCCACTTGTCCTCGTTAAATTGATCTCCGCCACTATTATGAACTTTAAATCTAGCAACAGAAAACTTTTGCCGAAATTTCATAACGTGCTTTCAAGAACTAAGAAATAATATTATATTGGCAAACAACGACTAATTCTAAGTGAAAAATTCTACTTTCAAGTACAGTTTATTCCACTCACTAGGCATTTAAGTAAGAAAAAAGAAAGAATCCAAATATGAATCTAAGAAGTAATTGGACGATTTGTTACGACTTTCCCTTCAACATCGTACAATTGCAAAACACTCTTGGACAAGAACCAAGATTATTTCAATCAAACAAACAGAGGCCATCGAAAAAGGTCGAAAAATCAAAATATAAATCCAGAAATAATTGGACGATTTCTTACGACTTTCCCTTCAGAAGAACGTACAAATGCAAATCCGTTTTGAATGAAGACGGTTTGTACCTAACAAGCCGGACAGTTGAATCAGAGCAAGTACTTCTAGAAACCTAGTGATAAATAAATAAAGCAATAACTCATCGACAACGCCCACCGCCACCGGTCCTCGTTCTGTGATTGCTAGCATTCCAGTCCAGGACCTGTTCCAATCCTGCGAGCCGATCAGCCAGGATATACTACTGTAGTGGCGAGGACTGGGACTCGTGGCGTGGTCCTGTAATCCAGCTTCATGGAGGTCAGGTTTTGAGGATGATATAGGTCTAAAGCGGCTCAGATAGTCTCAGTGATCATCTGATGATACCCGCATCAACTCCCACCATCGTTTAGACATATCAGACCATCACCTGCGTGGTTCGGAAGTCACGTTAAGCCGTTGGTCCTTGTATTTCCATTGGTCATTGGGCTATTAATTAATGACCCATTCTAAGGAAGAGTCGGCCTTAGTTTGTAACAAGACTACACCTCATAACTCATTACTACCACTCATCACACTCATCCTTCACCACATATTTGCCTTAAAATACCCTCATGAGAGTGGTCGGCATCTCAAATAGTGATTTAGTGATTCGAAGAGGGGATTCTGTTAATGTTACGTTTATGGGAACTAGAGTTCCCAAAGTTTCCAAAACACCAAGAGGAGGTTGGACTCTTGACGACATGTCCTCTTTTGCTTGGCCAAAGGACACTTAATTTGGTTTTCGATTTAAATCAAATAAATAAATAGTTACACATCATCATGGCAATCATCATCGTTAACCCGAATTTAGCTTAATTCTCAACATTCGCTCGAATAGTTCTACTAGACCTTTCGAGCATAGAGTATTTTCGTGGACGGTATTTTTTGCGACAAGACTATCAATCGATTTGGTAGATTGTGGTCAGATTGAACCCTGTCTGAGAGTACAAACGTTTATAAAGTACCGTTCTGTGTCTCCTAGTTCGGTGTTTTCTCTGCCTCTAGTTTCGTAACAGTGAATGTTGATTCATCTTATGAAGTCCAAGTATGTCTAAAGATGTACTGTACTCTTTAAGAATGTATTGTACTCCTTATCGATTTCTTTGTTCATCCTATACACGTAATTTACTAAAATTATAGTAAATATGATTATTTACTTGGCTTTGGACAAGTTTGCATAGACATCCTTGAGGATGACCTTGGCTCGTAACTCGAGATACACGCTTGGTTTGTGGTCATGTTATCAGCGGATGATTGACTTTTTATACGTCTCGCTTTTCCTTGCACATTCTGTAATTGGATATATCATATGTTTAAACTTACTTACAACAAGAACCTTGATAACAAGTTAAGGCGATAAGCTTGAAAAAAATGTAGATCCCAGAAAAAAGGTAACCTCGAGGTGTGGTAGTTAGGAAAGGGTAAAACTATTTTTTCTAGAAGTATATTAAAATAGACAAGCAAAAAGGGAAATGTTTAGGGAAATACAAGGTTCAATCATTACCAACCACAAACATACAGAATTCAAAGTAATAAGGAAATAGAGAAAACACGAACCTTGAAATTCAACAGTCATATAAAAAGAACCTAACCTAACAATGGAAATTTTAGAGTTTTTAACTTGAATGTAGGTTAAAAAGAAACCATTAAATGAATCGTGCCAGTTAAAGAGTACTTAAATGTATGTGATATACATGGACATTTATAATGGAAACATATTTAAACCAGAAGTAAAACAATAAGCAAGAAGTAATAAGTAGTAAGTCAATTTAGTAATAAACCAGAAGTAATTGATTGGAGAGTCGGTTACAGGTAAATTACTACAAGGAGTGTGGAGTATATGGCTTTGACTAAAGAAAGAAAAGCTCATTTTGAAAGGACAAGCAAGATTTGAGACAAAGAAAAGCCAACTTTCAAGACAGCGTTAACCGGTAAACGTAATGAACGTATAAGTAAATCATATAACTAATCAACAATTTTGCAGGACATCGACAATTGCAACAGTCAGCCAATTACTGCATCACTTAAACACAACGAAAATGTTCACAGAATTTCGCAAAACTACATATTTCTCACATAAGAGAACCTCCCAAGCAGCAACAAGGTATATTATCACGTGACTGAACTTGCTCCTGAAGAGCCTGTTTGTATAACGAGCGCGAATGTTTTCCTCGGCAACGATGACCCAAACTCTTAGCTTTAGACATTTTAATTAAGCTTATTAACCCTGGAAGCGGCGAGGGGAGCGCCCTACGGCGTGGCATCTTCATTAATTCATGTACTCTTACAATACGCCGCCTTATCTTTACATCTCGCTCGAGATTAATTTTATGCCCTTATCGATTTTTATGGAATTCGCGAGAAATTGCTTGGGATGAGTTGGTGTAAGGCTTGAGAACGACTTGTTTATGATGACAGCTTTCAAAACAGACACAATTGATGGAATAGTTGTGGATTTTAAATGTGGACATACCTACGCGCATGTTTCGACAAAACCTTGACAAATGGCTTTTCCTCAAATATTTTTAGAGTTCCTTGAGAAGGCTCGGGGGTTAGAAAGATAACGTTCAAAAGCAAAAAATTACGAACAAATCTTGAATTCCAAACTACTTTTAACCAACAACACAGGGAGAACTACCGAACTGGGAGACACAGAACGGTGGCTCATGAACCACGGCTGGCCCTCACAGGAAATAATTCAGCTCGTCGAATGGTTGCCAAAGTCATATAAAAGTGTTCCCATGCCAAAAGCATTCACAAATCCCCCGAAACAAATGTTGGCCGCAGAAGCTTTCTATAATACAAAAGAGTGTATAGCAAATGACTGGGACTTTGCGTGTGTGTATGATGGTAAAAGGGGCTAGACTGGAAAACATCGAATGAATGAGAATCGAGCGTTGTACTAAATGTTTGGATGTGATTTCGATGTACAATGTTTAAGAAACTAAATACAATAAAATTGACTTAACAAATGTAAAAGATTTCATAATTTAAAGAAACCCCTGGACGGAAGGTGTTCTGAACGTATGTGCGGAGAGACTGGTCGGTGAGTTCAAGAGACGGCATCAAGTGCCATTACTCATCCAAGATGGCGGCTTGCAATATGTCTACCGTCTGGCCTCTGGGCAGGGGACATCTTAATCTTTCCTGTGTCGCAGCTGCTGCTTGCGTGAACCAAACGTATTCATTGGGCTTGTTTTATAGATATTTTAGTCAAACTTTCTTTTGTGTTTTGTCAAATATTAGAAGATCTGTTTCATCATTTCAACCAATCCATAAATTAGACATGATTTCGTTGGTGATCATATTATAAAATGAACGATTTCACTAAAATCCCCCATCCTAAACTGGCTTAGATAATCGCGCAAGTAAACTTGAGTCTTTACCTTAAACCTTTGACCATTTCCATCGTTCCCCAGCCTTAACCGGATAGAGTTTTGTCAGTTAAAACCGATGAAAACTATAAACTCGGGTGGACTTCATCAGTCAAAAAGAAAACGCCGTCGTTGTAAATAGTGTTGTAAAAGTCTTTAACTTTAGAACGAAATTATTAATTTAAAGATACAAAAAGTCCAATATATTGCTGCTGAAAGCGCTTGTAAATTTAAAAAAAATTACAATATATTGGCCTTTTGTCCCTTTAAATTAATAATCTATTGCCGATAATCTCAACTTCAAGAATTTCAAATAAAAGATCAATACATTCTTTAAAAATATAAAAAACCAATAGTTTCTAAATTTTATTTTTATTCCGAGAAAGATTTACACTCGAGACTGCAAGCTGCAGAGATGTTTTCATTACAGAAACAGCGTAGCGTATTCACTATGCACAATGCGGTCTGTCATTATAATCATTAGTTAGTTACTGTATGCACCGCATAGCGCTGCTGTGCTACTCATTACAAACTTTGCCCCGGGTACATCCAACATTGGCTATCACGGCGTAATAACATAACGGCACAGTTTGAACCCACCTTTTACACCGTTTAACCCTCTAGTGCAGCTGGCAATAAGGAAAACATCGTGTGGCTTTAAAAACATCATTCAGTTAATTTAATGTCGCTCTTTCGATCGTAATAATTCAAATACAGCCGCTCTAAGTGGGATTTGTGTAACGTTGCGACATTGATTTCGAGCCATCTTCTCTTTAATATTAATTTATAAAAATACAATTCCTTTAACATGATAACTACAGCTGTTATTCGGCTGACTAAAGTTATTTTTAGATGGAAGATTAGAATAATATACCCTTTGGTTTATTGTGCTGGCTCTCTGTTCTCCTATATAAGCAACACCACCCCCGTTTGCTTACAAAGCTCGAGGATCACGCTGCCAAATTCAGATGGATGTAACTCCTGCCACTCCCGAGCCTCCAGAAGACCTCTTCTCCTAGCCTCGAGGGAATCACATTCGATAAGACATCTTCTCTTTGATATTAATTTGTAAAAATACAATGCCTTTAACGAGATAACTGCTACTATTATTCGGCTGACTACAGTAATTTTAGATGGACAAAAAATCAGAAATATTCGTGGAATTAGCCAGGTATTTTAAATCTATTTAATGTAAACGAACAGATTTTCGAATACGCGCGAAAACCTCTTTCCGCATCCGGTTTAGAAACTGGGAAAACTTTTAAAGTGTGCAAATGTTTGGTAGATCAATATTTAAAAAATGTTAAGCTTTTGTGATTATTTAGTGCAAACTGATTTTTTTGCATATTGATCATTTTTAAAACAGCTTCGCAAATTGAAGTTGACGTCCACCGAATTTGAGTATATTTCCCCATTTTAAGAACTGCTCTCATTTATATATTTGATTCATTCCAACAGTGGACTTTTATTGAACATTGTTTTCATTTTCATTTATACCTTTACAAGACCAGATTGACAGTTATAGCGGCTCTAAAGTATATTATTCTACGATTTACTACTATAAAAAAACACATATGCCGAACTATGGACACCAGTATTGTAATTTTCACATCACGCAATACTCTTTTATATCCATTTATCCGACCTCCTGTTTTATCATACAGTAACAGAAGTGAATGCGACACCATACACGGATATATTACATTACAAGAAGAGAAGAGGAGGAGAGAGCTGTAGAAAGTGTAGGCATTCACTTACACACGGCGTACATCAAGATATCAGACTACAAGTGACATGTACATAAGCTTGGTAGACGCAGTACATGTGCATATATTATACTTTATGTGATATGCCTATGTGTGTGTATGTGTGCCCTTTCACTATCAACGATACACGTCACATGAATCCGATGATAAGTTATGTAGTTTTACAATCTCATTAGGCTTTGAGGTTATGGCCACCTCTAAGGGACTCGTGGCGTGGTCCTGTAATCCAGCTTCATGGAGGTCAGGCTTTGAGGATGATATAGGCCTAAAGCAGCTCAGATAGTATCAGTGATCATCTGATGATACCCGCATCAACTCCCACCATCGTTTAGAGATATCAGACCGTCACCTGCGTGGTTAGGAAGTCACGTTAAGCCGTTGGTTCTTGTATTTCCATTGGTCATTGGGCTATTAATTAATGACCCATTCTAAGAAAGAATCGGTCTTAGTTTGTAACAAGACTACACCTCATAACTCATTACTACCACTCATCACACTCATCCCTCACCACATATTTGCCTTAAAATGCCCTCATGAGAGTGGTCGGCATCTCAAATAGTGGTTTAGTGAAGGTGAGAAAAATATTTCGTGTGCTCGTCAAATTTTTGAGATCAAAATATTATTGCTATAGTTTTCCGTAGCTTTTAAGTGAAAAACAACACATCGTTTCGGGAACTGGAATCTGATCACGTCTTCAACCTCATCTTCAACAACAAACTTTAAACAGAAGATCGCAAAATACCTCAATAGTGTGTAATTTTATAAACAACTGCAACTACCTTGCTTTATTTATGACTCAGTCTTCGCTGGGTTTCTAAAATAATGCCCGTCTGCTTAAACCTACATATGGGTAAGCGAGTATAGAGCTATGAACCACAAAATAAAATTCAAAACCATAAAATTGTCCTTGATATTATTGTTTCTTTGGCAATAAAAGCTCTATTAAATTAGTAATTATTTGGTTGATGGTCATAGAAAACTTAAGTAGGACCGAACTGTAACACTAACTGTCTTCAAGTATCTGAAACTTATTGGCGAATTTCCATAGGAACTGCCAATTGGATACAAGATTACAGTTCGTCAGGTTTAGCATTGCCGGTGAGATGGGCTATAGGGCCATAAGCGGCCAGCAGGAAATCTCAAGGCCACCGGCTATGCTATAACTAACGAACTGTAACTGCAATCGGATCATAAATACAGTTTATAACATGAAACGCACTTTTTGGGAAAAACGCCTTTCCTTCCAAAGCGCCCCTTCCGGTTTTAATTATACCCCGTTACATAAGAAATTCACTAGGATTCACGATAGCGCTTGTCGTTACGTGTCGGCTACGTTTTTGGAATTCAATCACGTGAGATTTAATTATTCTCACAAAAACAGGGTCGAAAAATAGTGAAAATGTTGATGACAACTTTATCACCCCATGTATGTCCTCCTCAACCACCAGGCAATACCCATCACGCGCAGATAACCTCATCGCCTAGCCAGGAGTGGTTATTTCATATAGTATAATGTCGGCGGCGGTGCTGCTATCTCCCCGCCTGGTGGGCGGAACTTGAACTACACAGCTGTTTTAATTATTCCCCCGCGTGGGATCTAAGGCTACGGATCTAATCTATCTGTAATGTATTCGGTAGGAATTAGTTTACATTCATCAGTCGTTGTTCGGTTACAAATTTCACTTTTTTGCCTCGACAACTAAGACATTAGCGGTAATAATTTACGCACTGTTTAATAGCTGTACTGGCGATGTGTTTCATTACGCTGTCTATTGCAGTTTTTTATAGTATTTATCTTGTTTATGACTTGAAGGCTAGAAAAAGTTTTTTTAATAAATGCTGTTGCAGGCGTAAACAAGAGTGTTTTTTAGTTTTTGCATGTGCACGTGTAAATATTGTAAATAGGACATGATAATATTTCTCCGTATGTTAACATTAGTTTACAGAATCGTCCAAGGAATTATTCGATGTCTATAAATGTTTAACTTGCTACATCCCGAAACATACAAGAAAACAGTGTTGCCGGTCACCGTACAGTTTTATATTTGGCAACAAAAGTACCCAGCCCACGTCCTTTAGTTTTTGTTTTGATAAAGTTACTATATACACGACGATAAATTCCTTGCCAAACAAACTATTTAAAGCTTTCTTCTTGGTTCATAGTCATTGAAACTTTATTTAAACTGATGTTTTGACCATTTAAACAATAGTATATAGGGCTTATGTATTCACCCTGGTAGTATGGAGTGGTTATAACAATTTAAACGAGGGTGTCAGAAATTTGACGGGGATTCTCGCAGTCCAATCCAACTCTTTTAAAATAATGGAATCTATTGAGTTTCTCTGAGGAAAATCTGAGAAAACAAATCAAAACACAAAATATTCAGGAGCTTAATTAAATCGTTCGTATGACTTTTCGCCTGAAACGTAGGTGTATACAAATATTCAAAATCTCTTTGCATTTTGGCAACTAATTAAAAAAACCGATCTCTATATCTCGGAACACATCTCCGTCAGCTGGCTTCCAGGCCAGACATGATGAAAGCAGTTCCGCCTGCCCCAACAATTAACCTGTACTCGTTTCCGAGAAAGTTAATCCATCAAGTATGCAAACTTCAAATTGAAATCATGTCGGAAAAGAGAGTTGGGCTGGTCAGTATGTAAAATACGCCTTCTTCTTCGCCTATGGGTCAACCTTGGCCTTGGTTAGAAGGACAAGCAAGGCTCTATTTGGAGTTTCAGGTCTTGATCAGTGTCGAAAATACTCATCCATAATAATAAATAGAAGATTTACAAGAAAGGTTTCGGAGGAGATTTCTTTTAATCCAACTCTTATGAAACAACGGTATAGAACTTTCATGGGAGTTTGGAAATCATAGCCGACGCGTGTCACAAGCGCTACCGTGAATTCTGACGAATTTCGTGATAAGGAAATAATTTACACCAGATGTACCATTTACTTTTAGTTTCCCTCTAAATATGGGGTTTATGCTATACAATCTTATATATTTTATGAAACTTTGCAAAAACACTTTCGACGCTGTAACCAACATGTACACCAAAGATCAACAAAATACACTCAGCCAGACCAAGATGGCGGAGTAAAACATCCCCCAAAAGATTAAAAGATTGTGCTGGGTAAATCTTATCCTGAAGATTTACAAAAGGAACATTTCTACAACATTTCGTGAAACCGTACAAAAAATACGACTTGTAAAAGCGGTCAAACACTTACATAATTATTATAATGATTTGCCATTTGACTCGGGAGGTGTTGGGAAGCTCCAAACTGCAAACCGTTTTGCTCCACGACGTTTCGCTCTATACGACAATAGAAATAAATAGCTCTTCGTGGAAATTCGCCAAACAGGTTTTAGCCCTTCGACTGTTTCACAAACTTTGCTCCGAACACTTATTCAGTAACACCAATGAGGGCTTTAGAGTATATTCCTTGCATTCAGGACTACAAACACATTTATCCCTACAAGACCACAAACGTAACTTCACTGAACTGAAACACAGTCAAAGCTAGTTTACGTACTCTATAGACCGCTGCAACAGGTGTACGACTACGACAGATGGTCGTTAAAGTGGTGCAAGAACCCAAAAGAGGGGCAATGACATGTCCATCTTCTTTCTGCCACTTTTCCTCGTAATCTCGAGCCCATCTAACCGCATCAACTTGTAATCAAACCACAAGAAACTCTCAAACGAAAGGTTTAACACGCTTTGAAGATGTTGATTGAGGCATGTGTGTTGGTAAGACCTTGTTTTAAATTTATGAGTGTATGTAGTTTTGCCATCGAGTTTACATCTAACGAACAAAAGAAAGCGAAGAAGAGTGAACAATAATAACTTCGTACATAATTATGTACTTGTTAAAAATTGTCACAATAAAAGTCATAAACGTTATAAAACTATATGTACTCCACCAGGAAATTTCACCGCGAAACAACCCAACCAACCGAGCAGCAGCCGCAGAAGAAAGTCGCACGGAATTAATCCCGACCAAGACAAGTTACAAGAGACATAATTTACCGTGACAAACAGGCTCAGACAACTTCTCATGCGTCTAACAAATTAATCAGAAGACGCAGGAGCAGCGGGAGAGAAGGAGATAAGGACATGCAGGATAAAGGAGAAGCAGCGTTGCAACAACTGCATCCCGCTATCAGGCAGGATCTAGACCAGCCATTGTCCTGGCTTCGACAATGTCCTTGTATCATCTTGCAGGATCACATATTGTCTCCAGACGCTAACAACTTGTTTGGCGACCCATAACCGCGCTTGCTGGAACGAACAGTCTGTTGGACTATAAAATGTGGTTAGTTGATCCGAGGTGACCAGGGATGAATGTCTTGATGAACTTTCCAGACTTCTGAAAGCCAGTGAAAGGTTAAGACACGTTAAAACTGCATTAGCCTCAAAAGCGTTTAAGATGGAGACATCATATCATGGGAGCGGAATTCACGCCTTGATGATTTACAGAGCGGAATGTTTTTGCGGCAGATTTATGAGATCGGAACCAGTTTCAGTTAAGCCTCTGAGGATTGCAGATGTCTTCACGCTGACTGCTTTAAAGATCAGATTAGTCCCATGTTTAAACCTCCTCGCGACCTCTCCAACAGACGCACTTGAGTCTTGCCTCCTGCGCTTCAGTTGCATCAAAGTGCTGTAAGCGCAAAACTCCACGATTCGTTTGAGAAATAATATATCTCTATTGCAAGTCAAAGATTAAAGACACTTAAGATCAAGTGAACTTAATACTTTTGACGTTAAGTCTTGTGATTTGTTTTCAAAAGCTGTGCCTTTTCTGTTGATAGAAATTGTACATCGCCATCATAGCATTGAATTATTATTTCTAACCCGTTGAAACAAAATACTTAAAAAAAGATCAAATAATTGTTTCTACTTTTCTTTTTCTGGTTTGACAAAGTATGGTACCTGCCACAACGTAGTAATTCAAAACTAAAACTGCATACAAATCAGCGTTGATTGAATATCTATAAAGGTCGTCAAGTATAAAATTTAACACTTATCAACATTTTATGGTCATTTTAAATAGTAATATGACAGATTTCAAAGAACATACAGTATCTCTGCAGTCACCACTAACCATTCGTTAAGTGATTTTATGATGAAGCTAGGTAATAGGTCAAGGTCGAGTGGTAGAGAGGACTTTGTAGTCCTAACTTTTCCTCGTTAAACAAGACAACATCTTCGGGAAACAGCTTTTTGTTGGAGTTTAAAAATAAATTCGAGTTTGAAAACAAACAATTCATCAAACCTTGGGTGAGGACTTTCAGAAACGAACTTTATATTTTCGGACCAAACACCAACTTGGAAGATAAGAGACATTATAGACCCTCCCCCAAGCACAGGTATTTTTTGGGAGGAGTAGTTCCAAGAAAAAAATGTAATATAATTTAATATAATATAAGACAAAATCCGTCTTATAACACCTTTGGTTTATTTACAGTACTCTCATTCTCTACACGAATATTAACGCCACAATGTATCGGCTTTATCCTCATTACATCCATACTTGAACCCTAACCTTCTATCGACCTAAAACTTACAACACCACAAGAATTTCCTTTGTCCCTACCAGGCGAAGAAAACAAAGCCAATATAAATTCACATCTCGCAACAATGGCGGGGGAGGTCGTGATTTCACGCTTCGAGCCAAGAACACCCGCGGGTACCAGGGGAGGATAAGCGAGTAGGAGGGTGGAGGGGGTGATAAAGCGGACTAGAAGGGGTCAATGATAGCAGCTATCAGTAACCCGAACACGTAGGTGAGCTGGTCACCCTCCCCGGCGAACAAAACCACACCAGTCTTTGGAAATTAAATTACTGCGTCGACGGCTTTCAAATGGACTTTTCCGGCTGGAAGGGTTGGAAAAGGACGATTCGGCCGGGTTTTGCTGCAATTTCGAAAGGAAGTTTATTTTTCCTTTCGCAAGGTTTGACAATCCGAGAAAATTATAAAGAGTTCATAATTCTATTTGTATTAAGGGTCCGTCTCAGTGGTCACCTCAGAGAAAGTCTAAATTCGTCTGCACAAGGAATACACGACACCGCGCACGTAACAACTGGCTAAACAACGGGCCTTCTTTCAACTGATGCGGCCTAACTGTCAAACCAAGGGCTTGCAATGGTTACGCTTGGATACTTTTTCACCTTTCAAAATAGTTTTATAGTGATTAGCCTAATGTATTTGGAAACTTTAGAAGACTTTCGACACGTTTGGAGCCGATTTCGTAAGTTGTTTACTAGTTTCACAAATCAACTTTTACATTTTCCCAATTTTAGTGCTTTTCAACTCCATTTTGTACACTTAAAATGCATAATTTTACAAACAACGCTCTATACGCGTGTAGATAAGCCACTTAACATTAAAACTAATGTAAATGCTGGATCATAACTTTAATAGTGTCGGCGTATTTTAGATCATTACATACCCTTATTACGAACCTCTAAGAGTTTATTATCGTATTCTGCACAACGTTGTAAGCTAAAGCTATACATGACGAGTTACACAACCGTCCGTGATACAGTTTACAATATTGACTGGTAATATTTAAACACGAAGGTTACTCAACGTGTCACTTTCTAACAGTAAATCTTCTGCAGAGTGTACGAGAAAGTGAACCGGTAATGTATATGTATTGAGAATATACGATATAGAGTAACAACTCAATGATGAAACCTGTTCGCAGCCAATTGTCACGTGGTTTCGTCTATAGGTGCACCACATGGTTACTCTTGCCAGCTGAGGCATGTTTCATATTGAGATACTACTAATATTATTTATCAGCTGTTTCATTTAAAACAACACTATTTGTTATTAACAGTATAACTAATATGGTTATGAGCTTTAATATTGGAAGGTATACAGTAAAATAAATTTTAAAGCTTGTATAGCCAATATTAATTAGTATTTAATCGACAAGATCTTTCAAAAAGGTGGCTTTCTTTTGTGGCCAGACCTGACGAAGATTAAAAAATATATTGTGAACCAAATAAAACTTAATTGTGAAATTGGTTTATGCTGACCAAGTGCAGGTAAAACTCAGAATTTAGAGTCCCATTTGAGTTCTATAACATGTCCTCAATGGTGTATAATATATAACTTGGTCCATCATCTTCACGCCAATTTACTAGTAACAAAGTACGCCTTGAAAACTACACCGTATCTTAACTGAACCAAGTGTTAAATATCTTTGTGCGATAGAAACCGAAGATAAACATTAAAACATACTTGAAACCAACCATGAGAGTAATTAAAAGTAAACTGGAACAGCAACAGAGACTATTGCACGGTCACACAATTACAAGCACATTTGGACCAATCCGGTGCTGAGGAATCAATTCGCTCTGCTGCAGTGAATGTGATTGCCTCAGCACAGCTGCTTGCTGATGACGTAACAATCTTCTCTAACACTCACAAGTGCGATATCAACGCGTTAAGGTTAGAATATTGATAATTTCAGAGGTCAATACATCACTATTTGAGATGCCGACCACTCGCATGACGGTATTTAAAGGCAAATATGTGTGAGGGATGAGTTTGATGAGTGGTAGTAATGAGTTATGAGGTGTAGTCTTGTTACAAACTAAGGCCGACTCTTCCTTAGAATGGGTCATTAATTAATAGCCCAATGACCAATGGAAATACAAGGACCGGCTTAACGTGACTTCCGAACCACGCAGGTGATGGTCTGATATGTCTAAACGATGGTGGGAGTTGATGCGGGTATCATCAGATGATCACTGAGACTATCTGAGCCGCTTTAGACCTATATCATCCTCAAAACCTGACCTCCATGAAGCTGGATTACAGGACCACGCCACGAGTACCAGTCAATACGATAAGCCAAAACCACATTACACCAAAAACTGTTTTCAAAAGCCATCTTCCGTGGTAGAAAACGTCTACTTCCAACATTTCCGGTTAACCGATTTGGCTGGTTAACGAAACTAGAGATTAACAAAACGAACAGTAGCAAATGACGTGAAAACCGCACACAAATTGTGGACTGTATATTAGTTTGCCATGTGACTCAGGAGGTGTTGGATATCTCAAAACTGTTTTAGTTTAATTCTGCCAATGATTACGAATCCAATCAATTGACATGATGACATTGAGTAACAAAAATAGATTTGTAATCAATTGAGTAGATTAGTAATCATTGATTCTACGACGTTTATATGAAAGTTCGCTAAAAACTCGGCATATCATGATAACAAATCCTCTCATAAGCCTCTCAAGTTCGTGGTATACAGCCAGTTAAAAGTATCAAACAAATTCTGCAACATTAGTTTTGTAACGAACTTTCCTTCAATATATTTTACTTAATGTGTAAACATGATCAATTTTTCACTAATAGAAAACATTCGCTGGTGAAATCCATAAGGATTATTTTCATCAGCGAGTCAAGAGTGACAAATCGTCAGCGAAGCCAAACATAATCAATTAGCGAGTAGACTAAGTACACTAATTAGACAAATCCCTGGTTTAATCTGTGTAATTGATCTCACTAATGTGTTTGAGCAGGGTTTAAACCTTGTCAGTTTGTGTGATGAGTTCTGACACTGTCATAAATACCGCCTGTGAAATCATATCTCCCTCAACACACTGAGATGTGTTTGTCTCCACTAATGCCCCGTCTTGGGTTTCTTCTTCGTGGAATTTTGTTTTCAAAGCAATAAGTTTGATAGAAACTGTTATAAAATATTCGCCGTTATGGTTGTTAAAGGATGCGTCCAACGATTAATTATTTTCTTCACCAAACAATTTCAAAGCCGTGATTTTAAAATAGTTACGTTGGTCTTCCAGGGTAAATTACAATCACGATAAATGACACCGATTCATATTAAAGATTATTTTACGTTCTGTTCCTAATTCATTTTGATGACTCATGTCAGTTTGAAACAAGAGAGCGGCTAGTAAATACAGAACGAAATTTTGCAAATTTTGACAAGCACCTTTGGGGGTTGTGCAAGAATTTGCAGCCTAACAAATGCGGTTGTAAGTGACAATTTTCTGTATATATCGTAATTTTCGTTGTGTCAGACAAAGTGTCTAGGGAGAAATGGAGTCATATTTTGTAAATTCCACTTTTAAATGGGATTTTCAAGACTTCTAAAGTACTGTACTTTCTTGAAATAAAAATAACATTTAGAAAATTACTTCCATTCCACCCTAAAGAATACATAGATCTGTCATGTTCATGTGTGTGAAAACAAATTACAATTTGTTGTTTTTAATATTTTGCTTTTCAACACATTTTTAATGTACACTGCAAATAAAGTTATTTATTTATTCATTTAACCGGTAGAAACTCATTGTAACGTTATGCACAAAGGCGGCATTTGTTGGAATGTTAACCCTCTATATCGTCACTGCTTGCACGATTGACGACGACATGAATTGTAAGTATCCACGTAATAACACATTAGTTTGTTCACTTCATTACAAAAATACACGTTAAAATGTAAAATCCACTTATTAAAACGCCACAGAACTACAACCCTCTTAACGACGCAATTTTCGAATAAGCACTAAAAAGTTTGTACTCATAGACATTGATTGATATCTCTCGAGGTTCAGCGGTTGGAAAAAGTTATCGCGTTGTATTGTATTGGAAGCCGTTTATAAAATTGAGGATCTCCCCCCCCGGGGTACCGCGTCTGGCTTTCCCTATACACTACGTGTCCTGAATGGTAATGTAATGTTCGCGGTACAGAGACTTAGCTTTTTCTTGTACTGCTATCGATAAATTTTAAATTATTTTAGACTGTTTTAGCTTTTTAGACAGTTTTGTTAGCTGAGCTATCACTGTTATTGGTGAAAAATTAGTTGTTGCTTTTGAAACTAATTGGTTTGTAACAAAATAAACCCTTTGCATGCAATTTAGAGCTATTTTGACGATAGAAAAGGTTTGGTCCAAAGCGGTTCCATATTTTTTCAATGCTCGTAACGTAATTTAGCATTAATTTTACATTTTAGACGGGAGAAAAACTTGACTCACAATGATGTGCACACGTTTTTTAATTAATGGTTTATTAATTAACTTTTACACAATTTTCGAAAGAAATAATCTACATAGTTTGACAAAAGCAGTTTCTAATTATACAAAGTCAAGATGAGCTTCGACATTTTAATCAAGAAGTACTAAAGTTAGCAAACATAATAATAAACGACCTCTACACAAGCCATTCATAATGAATTATAGAAAAAACATACATGTGTAATTATTTATACGGAAGTTATGGAGATATTTAGACACAAACAAGGTTATCAATAGTTCGATAAAATTCCACGCTAAAGCACGGAGGAAAAAGTTAAAACATAGATTCGAAATAGCATCCTGTGAACTCTAACAATATTTCAGTGAAAGGAGCTCAGAATAATTGAATATAAAGCACCATAAGAAGATCAGTTCTTTAAAATAAAAATCTATACAAAAAGTCGCCTGAAATTGTTAGAAATGGTCCTGCACTACGCACGCGCTGATAGGACCTTTCGAACTCATCCGTCACTTCTTCACCACCGCGACCCCAGCGCTTCACAGCGGCCAAGTGCCGCACTAAGCAAGTTCTTGAAATTCCAGCCGTGAGCTATATTTCAACTGTTCTTATCGCTGCACGGTCAACGGCATAATCACACACACCAACAAGAACCAGCTAAAGTAAAGTGATGCATCCACGGTGTTAATAATTAACTCAAACATCCCGTTACCAGCACTAGTATAACGCTGGGGATAAATCATCGTGGATGTCGATATCTGGCATCGATCTGACAATCGATTACTCACTCGGACAGCTGATTAATTAGAGAATCGATAGCTGGCTGACACGGGCTGCCGCTGGCACCTGGTTTTGCGGAACTCCTAGAGCTAGGCTTGTCTGTCCAAGTCCTAGAAGTATGCGGTAAGAAGTATGATTTATTGAACTAGTTTTTGCGCTCGATACACGATATCTATGAGTGGTTTTCTATCAGAAATGGGGGTTTAAGGTTGAGAATATTGCTGTGTCTTTGACGTAAGCTCCTTTACTTGCGGGGCGCAAAAGGGATGAAGTTCATCACTTGTCTGAACTTGGGAGAGTCATTATGAGGCTTTATGGTCCTTTAGGGGTGGTTCTCTCAGGGTAAGATGACTGGGGTGGTACAATAAGCCTTTGGTTGACGTAAAATTGGTACATTACCAGCCCTTCTTTAATCTAATGGGCTTCTCTAAAAATGCATTGTAATGTGGGCTTTCTAAACTCTCGTAACGTCTTAAAGTGTTACTATTGTACTGTTTAAAATTTAACTATCATATTTTGAAGTATTACACCTTTTATGTAGTGAAATATTGGCCAACAAAGCGACCATAGCAATTCTGAAAACATCATAGTATTCTTTATTGATCATAGTCGTTAAAAAGCAAAAATTTAGAAATTTCACTGCAAACCATTTAATTTAATTGCGTGTATTTGCAAAGTACAACGGTGTTAAAGTACATTTATTTTGTTATTTTTAATGCCCTGAAATAACAGCCGTTTAAACGGTTTCAATTCGAAGTCAAATACCTTTTTCACCAACATCCAGTCAAAAAACAATTCTCCGTTTGTCTGGAGTTTTGACAGTAGCTTTTTTCGGCATTTCATAAGCATTCTATTTGTTTCGTTGTAGCCTACAAAAGTTGTAATGTTGATCATTTAATATTTTCCCCATTTTCCCCATAAAGAAAGACAAAGAATAAAGAAACCGGAGAAGATTTTAAGCTTGACACGGAGACAAACACATCTCAGTGTGTTGAGGGGAGATATGATTTCACAGGCAGTATTTATGACAGTGTCAGAACTCATCACACAAACTGACAAGGTTTAAACCCTGCTCAAACACATTAGTGAGATCAATTACACAGATTAAACCAGGGATTTGTCTAATTAGTGTACTTAGTCTACTCGCTAATTGATTATGTTTGGCTTCGCTGACGATTTGTTACTCTTAAATCCCTGAAGTGATATTATTAAGGGAAGGTTCTTATCTCAAATTAATACACATGGATGAAATAAAATACATTTTAAAGAACTATGTACATTTTAGAGAGAAACACAGTAAAATTGGGGTGATGTGCGAGGATACAATGGTTTTAAGTTTGCATTAGGTTCGTTCAGTTTTTACTTAACTTCAACAAAGATCTTCTGAATGTCGTAGTGAGCAAAATTACATCAGCGTAGTAAACTTTCATATATTTTGAAAATCACAACGTAACCTTTTGCAAATAGGTTGAGGGAAGTTGGGTTAAATGCTAGTTATATTAATAGCTACAATAATTGGGAAATTTCAAAACACCTATTATCATTATATCATGCCGAAACTGCGATCTAAAACACCCAAACACTAACTACTATTTTACCTCAAAAGTGCTTCTAAAATCGGTAAATTAAATTTTGCCACATAAACCCTTAATGTCGACTTACTTCGGCTGGTGTATTTAGTAATTTAATCAAAGAACCTAATCAAAATGCATTTTTAAATTTGAGAACAAAGTAGACTACAGCGTCACGCCAACTTCTACAGATATATTTGCTTCTAATTTTACCGGAAGTTCACTAGATTCACGCTAGCTCTTGTGACCACGTTTCAAACTCGTTGTTTCAGCCCAGCTTAAGCATTTAAGCCCACACCTTTACTCCGAAGGCTGTAGTAATTAAGTCAACTACACCGGTAGCCGCTACGAACGCCCACCACCGCTCTAGCTTTAGTCTAACGACACACTGACCACTGCCATATCCGTCTGATACGACAGGTTATATAGTTGTATACAGGGTGGTAGATAATAGATAGGCTACAGTTAACTACACCATATGGAAGATAACAAGTGCTACCGTTTTATGCGTGGGCTTTCTGCGTAGTGTTTAGTCAGGTGGGATTTGTTTAGAACATAGCAACAATTAAATTGAAAAAGTTATATAGAAACACGAGGTGTGCTTTTCTAAATGTAATTTGGCTGAATAAATTTGGTTGATTTTTACACACGATTGGTACAGTGTCATAAATGTGTAAACCAGATTTAATCGAAATTGGATTATAAAATATAGTTTTTATAACATTAAACTCTATTTTAGGGAGAAACACCACCCAAAAACGCGCCTCCCGAGTAATCTTCACCCCGTTATAGGAAATTCACCAGGATTCACGGTAGCACTGTGGCTACGCGTCGAACATGTTTATTAATGTGTTAAAATTTATTTTGTGATCAACATTTTAAACGTTGTCCTGAAGACATTTTACACTCTTTCGAGTTAAACGTATCATGTTCTTCACGTGCTTTTGATACGTTCTTGCAGTCTCAACAAAATATGAAAATAGTATGAAAAAGTATCATCGTGTCAAGAAAATACTTGTTAAATACATTTTTTCGATTTAAATAATTATTCATTAAAAAGGTTTTGCTCATTCTGCTCCGAAAACAGCTGCTTTAGACACATGCATTGTCATGCTAAAGTGTCACTTTTAACCCAGGTAAATAAAGGATTGTTTTGATGATCTTTTTCTCCCTAGGGAGAAAAAGGTCATTTAATGATCTTTTCGTGGCATGGGCATCAGCTGGTCCAATGGTTTTGTTGAATGATTTGTTCGATTATTGTTTATAGTCGATACAACGACTAAGCTGTGAATATCAATCTAAATCGCAGTTAATTTAACTTTAGACTGAGTGCGATGTGTCGATTTAATATCGAATCGTAACACTGGCAATGGTAAATCAAATGAACAGCTGCTTATACAAAACAATGAAAAATAAAACTGTAGCGTTTAACACCATAATTCTCTAAAATATTTTACAACACGTTTTTAAATTAACTAACTAACCATTTTAACCACTCCTTCTACTTGCATCATGACAAAAAGTGTGAGCTCCTATCAAAAAGTGTCACTTTAGGACCTAGTGATGAAATATACTATTATTTAATTTAAAACCAAGAGCGCTTTCGCCAGTCAAGGCATCATCAGTTGTAAACACAAGACATCTGTATGAAAATAAGATGTCATACAGATTATTTTTAAATGAGTAATTATTTAAATATTCTTGAAGTTAAATCAAAAATTTAACATAGAAAATATTTCTTCGAGTCAGAAAGCGACACTTTTAAAACCAACCATCCGTTGAGAAATAAATAACAACTTCGTGAGTGGGTGCAATTATTAACTTGATTGACCTAGTCAGAGAGTCAGTTAACGGACTTAATAAACCTAAATCAAACTCACTCACTGAAATTACCAAACGATAACTCAAACCTAACGATCGTTAATCAGTTGGTTTATAGAATAATTAAAGTAATTAAATTAACAAATCCGCTGACTACCAGACCGTAAACAACGACGGGATTACATAAAACCACTAATTATACATTTCGCGATTCGATCGGCCAATAATTTATTCCAAACGATCACTTTCTAAGAAAACCATGTCAATGTCTAAGGTGGATTTGCATATCTAGGCAACTATTAGCTTATATTGCGTCTAAATATGGTTCGCGTGGTGATTCATCTCATAGGGGTTATCTAGAGGCTATAAATTCCTTCAGAAGCAGCGTGTACCACAACCTCGTGGCCGGTGTTTTATATATATATCAGCTTTATCGGTGAAAGTGACTTGATTCCTCGGACAGTTTGATGGCCGATAGTTTATTAAATGTTCTGAGCGCTGGCGGTAATAAAGAGAGAAACCGAGATTGCGCTGTGGTTAATGGAGTCGTAAATGAGCCTTGTATCGCTGGAGATGTTGAACGCTTGGATTTTGACTGACTGAGTCTCTAGTGTTCCTTGATTACAAAAAAAAACACAATAAAGTTGAAAAGATAGTGTTTACTTTCAAATAACTGAAAAAGAGGTCAAAATCTGTACAATAATGCTTTTAGTGCATATATTGATCGAATCCTAGGATCATTGAGAAGATTTAAATATTTGGGATGGATCAATTTGCAGTTTTCAAATTTAAGCGTTAATTCTGTCATTATGTTGGAAACAAACTTTAGGGATTATAACGTTACACCCTGTACGACGTTCGGGATTAAACAAAAGGACAATTGAGAATTACTATTTTGAGAATTACTAGAAAATATTTTATTGTCTATTTAATTCAGAGGATTGGTTTTGTGCACGCACCACAAAGGACTGGGATTTTTTCCAACGACCTATAAGGTCGAGCCATAGGATTAGGTTTCAGCCAATCAGAGACTGAATATGGTACTCCACAGCGAAGCCGAAATATCTCAACCTAGTTATGAGGTCTGGACGTGTTGTGAACCAGAAGAACTAGATTATAGTTATAAGGAACCAAATGGAAGCTGTGAACGTAGGGAATACCAGAAAATATACAGCACGCTATAGAATACGAAAGAAGCAAAACTTAGATATAGCAATATTTACAAACTAAGTCCAATAATACCTTTTAGCGATGATCTTCTGAAATCTTAGAGACTATACTCCACCAACAAACTCAATCTCTAAACTGGATGCAATCTTTTGTTCAACATTTAATTTATACATTGTTCCTAGTGTCGATATATCTGATCAAGAAACTAAACTTGTTTAATTTCTTAATGAAAAATGAAATGCTGACCTCTTCGTCATTCTGTTCCAGGTGCATCTCTACTTCTCAGCACTGGGGGAGGATAAAGTACCCTACGTGAACTCTGCAGGGGAGAGATACAGGGTGAGACAGTTGCTACATCAACTGCCTCCTCACGACAACGAAGTCAGATACTGTCACAGTCTGTCTGACGAAGAGAGGAAGGAGCTCAGACTGTTCTCCGCTCAGAGGAAGAGAGAGGCTCTGGGTAGAGGAGCTGTCAGGCAACTTGCAGCCCCTATGCCTTGTGAAGGGGTGAGTAAAAGTGCAAGAGTATTCTTTTAAAACTCAATCGAAAGACAATTCAAAATAAGTGAGGAATACCTACAAGTTGATATCAAAATCGGTAAAACATGTCCATGTCGCTAGCTCAACTTCTTATAACTCCAACATATTGGACTCTTTGCAAATGTTGTTAATTCTTAATTCTTTAAGACGTTGTGAAATACACTCTTACGAAGTTAGAGAGAGACAGACAAAGCTACCGAGCTGAGCGACAAAGGACGATAGTTAGAGGTTATTTAGTCAACTGGTTGCCAAATTCGTTGAAAAATGTCATAATTCTTAATGCTCGTCTGAAAGCAACATTGGTCTCAAAAGCATTTTACAGTCAGATAAGTTAAAGGTATACAATTGGGAGACCCAGATTGGCTGACTGATGACGTGCAAAGAGTAGGGTTTTTAGTCCTGAATGAGTGGATAAGATTCGTGTAAACTATGTGTCAATGTAACTATTGAAAGCAAAATGTTCACTTGCTACTTTTTTATTTGACGATTTTAATATTGATTAATCGATTTTAACTGTCCAAACGAAATAAAACACCATTTGGTAATATTATAATGGAAGAGTAGGTTGTAAAGATTATTGTTAGGTACAGTTTTATTATAATCAGTTACGTTTTCAGCTTAGGCCAAATTCAATCTGCTAATACTTTTAACCATATTTCAATAATGTATCATAACAGACCAAGAAAAATTCATCACCCCCATAAAAGGGTGTTCAAAACAATCAATCATTAGGACGTGAGACACTTTTAACACATCAAACAACACCACCAAAACTCATCCTCTTAAACGTGTCTCTGCAACAAATCATCGACACGAAGGGGAAGATGGAACAACACATCAAACAGGGGGAAGAGGCAATAAGCAGAGGAATGATAAAGTGGGGAAGTGCAAGGTGTCAAAAGTAGCGCCCTCTAGCGGCGGCAGATGTTAGGTCGTTAATATCGGTAGCTACAAATCCCGGCCAAGTTTATCAGCAACATTTATTAAAGGGATAAAACTTTGCGAGGGCGCTGACGTAACGATGCGTTTCTCGTTCTGCTCGTAAATAATCCACGCGATCTGCTCTTGGTGTGGCGTTGGTTGTTACGAGAAATGAAGAATCATTCAAAAAATTAACCAAGTTTTCTCACTATTAATGTTGCATCTTGGCTAAAAACTAAGTTTTCGGCTGGAAATGCGTCATTTATTTTGGTTAAGATTGGTTAAATGCTCCGTTGTGGGATGAACAATCTAAAGATCTTTATGCGATGCTTATCTAGGATCACGCTTAAAGGGACATATCTTTTAGAGGGTTAAAGTACTGGTATGCACTCTTAAGCACCCCTCACTGACTTTTTTCCTACACGGCCGCTTCTAAGAGTCATTCGACGGATTTCAAAAAGTGGAAAAGGTGTGATCCACCAATGACGAAGAGGTTCAACCTTTTTGTGATGATTTTCTACTGGCTAAAGTTGTTTCTGGATACTGATTGGTCTGAATATGATTTGCAGTGTGAAGAGAGAGTGGGTACTGGAGACATGGCAGTGTTTGCATCCAGAGCTGGTCCCAACTGTTGCTGGCATCCTGCTTGCTTCCTGTGTGCGGTCTGCAAGGAGTTGCTGGTAGACTTGATCTACTTCTACAAGGACAACAAACTCTACTGTGGCAGACACCATGCAGAGTCTCTTAAACCGAGATGCGCTGCTTGTGACGAGGTTAGTGATTCATCTCCAAATCCAAATTGATACAAAACACCGATATTTATTTCAAGCATCTCAACTAAACTTTCTACGTTTGCTTTGACATCAACCCCAACAGTTCTTTTTGGAATGATGTAAATGTTAGTGCATTCAATCCATTTGCGGCATTCAAGTCATTAACATGTCTTCACAAAATACTCGGTCCAAACAAAGATTCCTGTTGTACATCATTACAAGTCCTTAGTTCTTACGCAGGACACATAAGATCTTCTTTTGGAAATTCTGTAAGTGGAATATTTGGTTTGGTGTTTGGTCCCGACTTATTCTATGAATTGTGCAGATAATCCTGGCTGACGAGTGCACGGAGGCCGAGGGGAGAGCTTGGCACATGAAGCACTTTGCCTGTCTGGAGTGTGACCAGCAGCTTGGAGGTCAGAGGTACATCATGAGAGACGGCAGACCGTACTGTCTCCACTGCTTCGACGCCATGTTCGCCGAGTACTGCGACTCCTGCGGGGAACCTATCGGCGTTGATCATGGTAAGTAGTTGAAATCTTAACTATGAACTCTTCAGTTTACCCTCCTCTAAGTTTTTTCTCTCAAGTGCTTTTCGTTGGGTTTCTACATTAATTTTTATACTTTGTCTTCAGGTCAGATGTCTCACGAAGGACAGCACTGGCACGCCACGGCGCAGTGTTTCTGCTGCCAGACTTGCAAAGCAGCTCTGTTAGGACGTCCCTTCTGCCTCGCCGAGGCGCCATCTACTGCAGTATAGCTTGCAGCAAGGGAGAACCTCCTACACCCTCTGACAGTTCCGGTCCTGCTACTCGCCTCGGCCAACCTTCCTCTTCCACTCCTCCCTCCTCACCCTCCCGCCGTAGACGTGCCTTGCCTCCTCCTGCTCCCGCCACTACCTCCTCATCCCCCAACGCCACCCGGAGCAAGATATCTCCATCCACCCCATCAGTGCCAACATCACCACAAGACTGCGCCATCTATTGCCAAGGACGTTACCAATCGTGAGTTTGTTTTTATTTAATTGTTAATCTTATGCAGCTTATCTTTGAATTTTATCCCAAAAGAATACCATCAAAACATTGTCTTTAACTTTCAGTTGAGAAAAAGACATCCTTAATCTGAATCTCGCATTGAAACATCAATAAACTATTATTACTTTTTCATTTCGTAGTTTTTACAGTGACTAGGTTCACAAAGTAACGACGATTGTTTTCCTCGATTCCACTTACTCAAGTGCAATGAAAACATGTGTGTGTTGTTACAGAGGCAGGAGTTCCCCTGGAAGCACTCAACAACAAGCGTCAAGAGGTTCGCCTCCTGGAAGATCTCCAAAGATGGGAAGAAGAGCTCTGCAAAGATCTCCAAACAAGTGCATGAACTCAAGTCCTCCAGACTACAACTTCAATCAGAGGGCTGCCTCCTCTTCCTCCCTTACCACCACCTCCAGGAAGTCCTCCCTCTATGGCCATCGCTTCCTCCAGCTCTAAAGGACTCGACAGGGTACTTCTGGAGAGGAATTTGGAGAAACTTCTCACGGAAAGAGGAGGTTCCAACCACTCTTCAAGTTCAGAACATCTTCCTCTTGAAGGTGACTTGGGGAGAATACTTGGTCTCACTGATGGATCAGGGTTGTGTCTGGAGTCCCACATAGAAAAGCTCAGTTTCAAAGACGACTCTGGAAAAACCACCAACCTGAATCTATCCAAGTTGTCAATCAGCGGGAATACCTCAGCAGATGTCAAACCGGAAATGAAAAAGCTCTTTTTGGAAATCGATACCTGTGATAGCGGAAAACTGGATCAAGAAAAGACTTTAAACTGGTCCTAGATCACCACCAAGACAAGGAAGACCGACAAAGTAAAAAACTAAACCTTGACGAAATAGAGACAGTTCTTGAGTACGAGAAAAGAAACGTAGACCCTCTCCGACTCCAGGAGCCGAGTACCAGCCTCGACTGGAGACCTCAACTTCACGACTCCTCCCACGACAGCGGACACGCGTCCTCCATGCCGGAGCTGGCAGTGCAGCCCCCCACCCCCAACTCGCCACAGAGGAAGAACGTCCGGTTCAAAGGAGCGCCTCCGGAGCTAGAGGAGCGACGTCTCTCCAGGAGTAGAAGCTACTCTGGCAGACCAGACCACAAGCACGATCTGGACGACACAGAGAGCTACTGCTCCACGTGTTCCTCTAGCTCGAGCAGTGACGACATGTCTGCCTACCAGCTACCGCCACGTCGCGCCTACGGCGGCGTCCGCATCTCCTATGTTCCTAACGACGCCTTCGCCATCGCGCGGCAGAGGCAACACACGTTGCAGCAGGTCAAGTCGCCGACCAAGAAAACAGTCGATGACAAAAACTGCGTAATATCCTGATCTTTGTTTATTATTTTAGTCAAATATTTTAAAGTGTAATTTTCCCTGTGGTTCTCCGGTTTTAACTCAATCTTGGTATAGACTTTTATGACTAAAACCAAATTAAATTCCAACTGTTAAATTAAAACAATATATTTTCTGTGCTTTTGTACGTACTGGTCACGTATTTCCACTCCACTTGGATATTTCACGAAAACACTTAAATGTTTTTTTTAATGGAGAGATGACAAGATTTGAACATTTTAACTATAGTGACAATTAAATCAAAGTAGAATCGTCATTTAACTTTGAATTCTCCCCCAAAAGTTATCAAGCAATCCAAAACGTAATAATAATAGTTTATAGATTAAATGTTTTATTTTTATAAAAGCAATGTAGAACGTAACTTATTGATTGTCCTCCTATAACTCTAGTTCTAAATAGTTCCTTATAAAATGTATTTTACTAAACTAAACGTGTAATAAACTATAGTTTCGAGCCAAGCAATCGTATCCAGGGTACTTTAAATAGCCTAGATTTATTTTTGTAATAAGTAAATACACTTTGTTTAACTCGCTCTTTGTGTTTGTAATTTATGTTGTATATTTTGAAAATACAGAAGCTGGTTATCTGTTGAATTGTTGTTAAATATGTTGTAATTAATATTTGTTGACTTGTCATGACTAAGTTACCTAAATTATACTTTGTTTTTTGTGAGCATGGTTTTGACATGGATTGTATATTTTTAGAATAGTGTACAATATAGATTAATTTTTACAAGAATAATTTTAATACAACTAAAGTTAATGAGTCGACTACTGAGTTTTATTTCCAAAACTGTACCTCTGTACTTAGGATCTACTAAGATATCAAACACCTGATCGAATTAAAATTAGATTACATGTCATGTCATTAAACTTTGAGTCCAATATTTCAAAGACATCTGTGATAGTTATCGGACAACTTATAGAAGAGAAAACTCTGGAAACTTTGTTTAAATATTGTTAGAGGGTAAAATTAACATTCATTATGACTGTCGGGACACTTCAAAGAGACAAACAAAAACGAAACTTTGCTTAAAAAGTAAACAAAGTGGTCAAGCGTAGTAAATTGAGTACCTTATTGTCATTCATATCAGCTGTTCTCCATTTCCAAACAACTAAGAGAGAAAGGACCCATTATAGTCCATACGATCTCAACGACAAACGAAACGCTACTTCTAGGCAGGTTATGAAATTAGGAACAACAAATATTATTTGGAAAACAAACCTTTCAAATTGTGGGTCATAGCGAGAAGATTAATCACAGAAAATTCTTGTCTTTTACTACACATTTTAATTTCTATAAAAGTACACTGAATTATAGGGAGAAAATGTAAATTCAAAGTATGAAAATATCCGAAAACGCAAATCCACAAGCACTACCGTGAGTTGTAGCGAATTTCCTGTTAATAAGGGACTCGGATAATTATCACGTCAAATACCCTTTAGGGAAACTTTCCCTCCCAAAATTTGGTATTTTAAACAACAAAAATTAACCGATGTCAGTGAAATTAAATGTGCATTTTTAAGTCACCTTACCCTATATGTGTACTAAAAATAATAAAACCCGTTCCTACAGACGAACTCGGTGTCGAAAACTATTTCCCGCTACCGTTTGGTCTGCCCACATGAGTTTTGTTGAATTTCGGTACACATGTTACAGAAGTACAGTTTTTATAAACCGCTGTTTGGAGGAAAATGCCTCTCCAAAAGAACACTTCCAGTGAAACCATTTAACTTATTAACAAACAGAGATTTACAAAAGAACATTTGTACCAAGATGCGTGAAAATTGGACCTCAATTTAAACTGCCACCTAAGAAATCAGTCAGAGACAATATTATCCGCATTAACCTAGTGACAGGATTTTGTTCAGCAAAGTAAATGGTTCAGGCTGACAAATCTTGAAGCGCTTTACATCTGGGGTTTTTAGATTTAAGTACGAACCATTACATTTCGGGCAACTCGCTGGACGTAAGCTGCGAGCACCATCCAACACTTTCGGTAGCATGACTTTACAAACATGTTCACAACTTCCTTTAAGTGACAACAATGAAAAGCTACCCCAGACTCGCTAAAAATAGTCGAGCAGCCCAACAGTTTTCTTCAGCTTTTCAGACGTTGTTTCCTTTATTACCTCAATATTTTTGGCGGGCCACACGTGAAACTACCCCCCACAACCCCTACACGTGATTGCTTTCAATAAACGGAACGTCTCTTTCAGTGCCCCCTCCCCCCTTACCGTAACACTTATGTACTGCCCTTGTGCTGTATGATTTATTTGTGGGGGGGGGATTACTAGCTCCCTTAAGTGAGCAGTAATGCACTGCTTTTTCAGTTTGACAGCAACGTGTGTTGCCAGAAACTGCTGCTGTCGTCACAAATGGGTTGGGTTTTATACAATCAGAAAAATTACACCGACAATTTCAGCGTCTATTGTAGTGAAAAAACCGATGTTGCCATATCGAACCAATCCCAGATGCAAAGTTATAGCGGCTACAGTGTGGTGTACGTCTAGTCCCGTGTATGTTTAAATATGGTTTAGAAGCACGGAGGTAAGCTCATCAGTATCTCGGCATTGGCGGTCAAGTGGAATAATCTCGCCGGCGCCCAGAATCCATAATAACGGAACCAGGTTCATGTTAATATTCTTGCACGACATTATACTGCTTAGCAGGTTGTAGCCCTATCCTCTACCGAGCAGAAGCTGGTGAATCGTGAAACGAATCAAACTACGACAACATATGAACCACTCTTAGGATACTGGGTCTAACAAACTTGGGCCCAATATTTCCGAAAGTGGATACTTTACTTTGTTTTAAGACACTGCCCACTTTTAGAGATTATTTTAAGGTGAATATGGAATGATGGTGAGTGTGATGAGTGTTCTGATAGATGATGAGATGTAGTCTTGTCACAAACTAGGGCCGACTGTTCCGCAGTTTAGGTCATTAATTAATATCCCAACGACTAATGGAGTGGACTGACGGCTGAACGTGACTTCCAGAACCACGGAGGAGTGGTCATCGTGAAAAGGTATCACTGCGCACGGGAATCGATCCCGGGCCGATTTGGTGGGAAGCACGCACTATACCACTGAGCTATGACCACCCCCAATGTGAATGCGATGGCCGGAAAACGAACTTGGATCAAATGCTCGGAAGGCAACGAATAATTAATTAGCCTGCAAAATCGTAATTAGTACTCCTTATTACTTCATCTGACCGTTTGTGTTTCAATGTATCGTTATTCAAAATAGGTAGGGGTAAATATTTACAAATTATATTAGCGAGGCGACGTGCTCTGTCTCACACTTATTGGTTTAAAACACCGGCTACTTTTGTGATTTTGGCATAACCTCTGGTGGCTAACTTTTATTTTAAAAGTAATAATAACCTATTTTACCCTGTAAGGAAGTTTAAACAAAAATAACGTTCATAAAAATCCTGTATGCGTTCACTGTAAACTCATATCAAGTTACATTGCATCATATTGAAGAAATACACGGTATTTATGAACGACACAGCTGAAAACTGAGCAAATACTTTATCATGGGAGCATAATTGTGGCTTCATTAAGTACACACCTTTTATACCTCTACTCGAAATAAAATACAATTTAAATCAACTGGCAAAGACTCTGGAAATTCCAATTACAAATTTATCAAATTAAAGCACTTACAGAATTAGCGGACATATCGTTTTACGCAAAACGCTTAAAACTAGATACGCTTAAGTAATAACCTCGTGTCAAGATCGAAAGGTAAAGTTTGTTTTGTTTGACAAGGCGAAGTTAGGACTATGAAATCCTCTCTCCCACTCAATCTCGACCTTTACCTACCGTCACCGTATAGTCACTCCACAAATTTTAAGTGTGGACCTCCGGAGTCGCGCGCTATACAAATCCGCCACGGATCCACATTTAATCTAATTGCAATTGTTAGAAAATTCGCTTTTGGGTTATGGAACTGTTTCCCATTCTCACGTCAAAATAACAACCCCTGCTGATGCAGACCCCCACTCCCTCTCTAAATCAGAAGGTGGTGGAGGGGGTAGTCACATGTGGCACAAGATCTCTCAGCTACTTTATTGTCACATCTCGAGACATGACAGAGCACCGCACTTGTACGAAGGGAGTCCTGCATGCTCCTGGCAACTTTATTGTAACACGTTTCGATTTTATAGACCTACAGTTGTGTATGTTAGCGATCCTGTTTGGCGTGTTTATTCAGAACTACAGTATTTTCTCGTCACACTAAGTTTAAAAAATTATAAAGATCGTTCCCCATTGTTAGTGAACAAGAATACATGTACACGCTTCTGCCCTTAGGGCACCAGATTGAGGAAATTTCATGTTTGAAATGTGATATATTTTCTTTAAATATAAAAGGTTCAATCAAAAGGTTCTACTTTGGGGGATGGAGCAGCAATCCCCAACTATAGCAATAAGTCAAAGTAAATTAATGAAAAGTAAATTGTTACCTTCTGGTTATCCGAGGGTCCAGGTCAATGCTTTCCCAAGAACTTCCGAAGACCGGAGAAAACTCCTGAAAAAAACATCGGTTTAGTTATCATGTTAAATCAGAAGGTTAGGGTAGCTTTGACTACCTCCTAAAAATTAAGGAGTGAAAACCACTCAGAAAGAGTGAAATTTTGCTCTTTTGGGTGTTGAAACACAGTCACTCTCGTTAAAGAGTGGCTCGATCTTCAGTCTTTTGGAGTAGTTTTCACTCTTTCATATTTAGAGTGTTCATAGTTAAACTTAGGAACCAATTGCACAGACTTTAAATAGAAGTCATCTTGTCCTTTACGGTTTCCGAGAACCCTTTAAATCCAACAATAGTTCAAAAACGAAAAATTAGGGTTACCAACCAAGTGCACCAGCGGA
Source organism: Matsumurasca onukii (assembly GCA_018831715.1). Taxonomy (NCBI): domain Eukaryota; kingdom Metazoa; phylum Arthropoda; class Insecta; order Hemiptera; family Cicadellidae; genus Matsumurasca; species Matsumurasca onukii. Next base: position 88,196,438 of record CM032058.1, read on the forward strand.
AATAAACAAGTTAGAGTTCAATCGTATAAATTTCAATAAATAATCCACTGCTACGTATAGAACTGAATCAGACCTATGTAGCTGCAAGTCGGTAGACAATAGACGTACACGACGCAGCAGAATGTATCACCGGTCTCATGTGTGTCAATTGAAAGAACAATCAATGTCGTGCACAAGTGACAATACTGCAGATCCTACAGGAACATCTGTGTCTTCCCTAGGGATCTGTCATGTCCCCTCCCTCCCCCGACACGAGACAGTCCTCCCTTGGCAGGAACAGTTGCAACTCGTCAAAATTTAAGAATCGTCTAGCTTTCCTGCTTTAGTTTTCAATTCATAGTGAAAATATGTCGTCTGTTAGCCATTGCAAATGTTTGATTGTCGAATAATTCCCTACATAAAATCCGTTATTAAAGTTCATTTCAAATTGCCCCTGAACTGTGTATTTATGACTAAAAACTAGGTAAATACCTTCGTCAAAGAGTTCACATTTTGGTGGTTGTCTCTGGTAGCTATATGTTTCGACTACGTCATCGTCAGGTGAAAATCTTTTGTGAAGACGATGACGTATAGTCGAAACTTATAGCTACAGAACAACTACCAAATTTAAACTGTTTGACGGAGATATTTGCCTAATCTTTAGTCATAAACTCCTAATCCTTCAACACAATATCAGGTTTATCAGTGAAGAAAATTATCCTCTTTTAAAAGCTGCGTTACTAACATATAGGTACGATTTGCCCGAAAACAGAATCAGGAATATAAAAATAATAATACCTCGTCTTTTTTTGGTTTAGTACGTAGAACCGAATCATACAAAAGCGTTACAAGGCACAAGAAGAATACAGAATAAGTTTATGGCTTTGAAATATTATTTCAGACGTTATCCATCGCTATTGATTAAGAAGATCACGACGTTTCGGAATCTGTAATTTGGTCCTTTTCAAGGAAAAGGTTAAACATAACACAAAATACTGTATTAGAAAATGAGCTAGCCTAATCCAAACAACATATAGGCGTGTGTATATGTGCTTTAGCAAAGCAAAAACACAAAGGAATTCACATATTGTTTGGTTGTGTTCGACTAGTAGGCTTACGCTAATTACTTTCGGCTAGTACATTTTCTAATGTTTTGTGTTATGAAACTTCTTACCTGAAGATGAGCCCAGATTCAGATTCGAAAGGTCGAGTTCTTTTTGTTCACTTACGATGGAACAAGTTCGTAATAATACTTTAAACTCAAAACTGTCAAAAGTTTATGGAATTTAATACCCTCATGGCAATGAAGGTTTGCAAGCAAGAGTTTACAAGAAATAGTATGACTCACACAGATTGTCGTTTGCAGTAAATACAGTAATTCCAACACCTTCACTTTGACACCCTCCATGAAGAGTGCCCATTGATCAAGACAAGATATCGCAAGAGCTCGGTCACGATATCACATCCTAGACTATACTTTGACACCAGGCACATTGTGAATAGTAGAGTATAAGGTACGGCTAGTTTACATGGATATTGTGTGGTTGACATAGTGTGGCCTGTGGAGTACAATATACTTTAGGTGTTGATGGGTTACAAACCTATCCGCGTGTTCATAGTTTCGCGAAAATTCCAAAGATCTTTGCTTATCACATTGTAAATGGTTGGATGAAACTTAAGAAGGGTATCCTTTAATGGACTGATTACGTCTATTACGACAATGTCTACTTAACTAATTCTTTATGATATTTAAACATTTATTGACCTTTATTTCTCGTTATTATTTTTATTGTGACAAAATCGTTCATCACTCGGCCCGAAAGTGTCTTTTTGACCCTCGGTCATTTAACGTATCAAAAGTGTCACTTTAGAACCTAGTGATGAAATATGCTCGTACTATTTCTACATACTGTTCAGAGGATTTAAAAAAAAGCTATTCATTTCTATCTTCAAATCGAACGAAACATGGTATAAGAAAACAGCTGTTTGCAGTTTTAACTTCCTGGGTCAAATGATACACTTTACATGTATAAATGTTTAATCACTGCCATAGGTCGCATTTGGTTCGATTTTGCAAAAGAAATAGTACAAATTCTCCTTTTGAAAATCTTATTTCACTGGCCAGTAAAATCGGTTCACCGAAAGTGCCCTCTTGGATGGGGCAATCCTTCTCCTCCAAAAGAGCACATCCAGTGTTAAGTATACCCCGTTACAGGAAATTCCCTACAATTCACGTTAGCGCTGATAAATACGCATCTGCATATTTTTTAACACATTTTTTTCTTAGTTTTTATGAGATCAACAGCAGCCTATATAAAAAAATCCAAAATAGGTCGGCCTATCACTGACCTACAAAACGAAACTTATTAGGCCTACACTACACAACGCACTATAGACTCGTCCAATGAGAAACTAATCTATAAAAGATGAGTGTTGTGGATTGGTCGGAAGAACTCGAGCAATCACGAGCGACTCTGAGGAAATCAAGCGACCAAGTTACAGAACAGCTGATCGGTGAGTGTGTGTGTGTGTGTGGGGGTGGGTGGGTGGTGGGAACGGTGAGGAGGGCATTGTTCCTGAGGTATCGGTCTCTGCGGACTTCGTGTGGTGGAAGCTGACCTGAGATTGGTTGCCTTTCCAGAAATCAGCGTAGAAATTATAGTTTTTAAATTCCATGGAAAATGGAGCAACACTTTCCAACCACAACATGCTTTGGAAAAATTTGAAAATCCGATGCTAAATAAACATAATTACATTTTAATTTGGAAGGAATTGAAATTGAAATGAGCACCCTGACCCCAAAATAAGTTGTTTAGCATTTTGCCAAAACTTTAATTACGTACTTAAAGACCTAAAATCGCATTTTTATCCAACTTTCATAAAACTTCGTACATTTTTTTGTAAATATTGGTCAGGTTCGTTAGCAAGTAAAATCGTAGAACAAAAACTCCTTTCGATTGTGAGCGTTTTATTCACAAAAACTGTTTAATGGTCTAAAACAGTAAATTCCATCCTATATTAAAATAATTTGAAATAAATACATATTTGTATGTAGGCCTAACCCATGTTGACCTTTACACACGAGTTATTTCAAAATGGTGCCTGTACCATCACCGTAAATTTGAATAGAATAGAATAGTACTTTATTGCCACAAAATACATCTTTTACATGGTGAAGCTAAGTTCACTAAGACAAGTGACATTGTCAAAATAACTACCTTATTGTTATACAATTTTAAATTTACAGTTTATAAGTGAAATATAATCTAAAAATAATTACAATGAGTCGTTCAAAAATTCACTTATTTTTTTAGTTCCTTTTTTAAAAATAGGCTATGAATTCTCATTAAAACGTTCAGTAAAGGAACCCGCAAATCTGAGGCACTTGATATAGGGCACGAAAAGCTGAGGCCGAAGGCCGAAGCGAACCTGTAAGCGTAGCGAATTAGAGTAACATTGCAAAGAAATGCATTGCACTCGCGTCAGCTGCGTGTTGGCCTGGTTGACGCAACAGTAGGCGTGAGTTGAGCAGAGGTGGTGTGCGTGTGAAGTACCTTGCTTGGCTTTACACTGATAGATGGTGTACAAGTACAAGCCAGTGACATTAACCCTCTTCATCCCTTAACTCCATTACACAGCACAACTCTCCCGTCACACTCACAACCTCTGATTACACACCCGACACTTAATATTCATTGCGAAGAGGACCTTTCCCACAATACGCAGCGAGTGAAATGCCAGAAACACAAATTAAGGGAAGACTAGTTAAGAAAAGTAATAGATAACTCCATTCTTTCGAATTTTCCTTCTCAGACAAACTCTAGAGACTACAAGATACTGTACTAAAGATTATGTTATGGTTGACAGATAGTCGGGGAGTGACTGAAACAGGAAAATCAACATAGCTGCGGCAGCTCAAGCACAGATAGCGCTGCAAGGGAATTCTTTAAAGAGTCTCAAGTAGAGCCACTGACGCTGTGACGCACGCGCAAGTTCGTTCGTTCTCGAAAATTGCACGATTTGGTCACATTTAAGTCATTGACAGCGAACACACTCGAGCATGTGGAGCCGAGGGGGATTTTCCCGCCTCAGCCATGTGGAATCTATGTGCTATCTACCTACCACAACATAATCTTTGAATATACTATAGCTTTTACTATTAGGAGAAATTTAGCCAGTTATCTGTCAATTCTTCGGCCTTTGTCTCCTATTCGGTCAAATACGTCCGAGGTAAAACACTTTTTCAGACGAGCTTTGAACGCCTGCTTCAGTACTTTTAAATGTAAATGCGACCTTGTAAGAGGTATAAATGTACACTCTTATGGAAATTAGAGGTAGGGAGATATGCCGAAAACGTTTATAGCTTGCCTCAAATCAGTTCTGGTCGCAGAAAGTTTCTACGGTTCAAACGAGTTTATGGCACACAATTATAAGACTCGGAAAACAAACTTACTAAGAGTAGATTGAATAGATTCAATCAACAATTCAATTCATTGGGGATAGTGCGGTGTAAGGGATAATAGAACTAATCCAAAAAATCTCAAATGAAATTGACGATTGAGATACCTGCTTGTTAACATGTTTATTCAAAAAACTATTAGCTTTACAATGCACTGTTTCTGGATTGAGCAGTTGATCCATTATAAAGTCCCACGAGACAAAGATTAAAGAACGCATCCGAAATGGGCGAATGATTTTAGCGAATTCATCGCAAACGACGCAATTAATCAATCCAAAAGTATGTACGTGCCGAAAACTGAACCGCCAGCTTAACTAGAATAACTCCACTGGCAGCGATTTGAGAAGCGCTTGACAGCGTAGAATGGGTCGTAAGGTGTTTTATGGGGCTCTTGAAGAGATCGGCCATTTGAGTAATGGAACTCCTGTGTCGAGCGGCTGCTCTGTATTCACAAGTCATGGCTCTAGGGGAGGCGACCCTCCCCCGTGCTTGTGTAGGGACCACTTGGATATACAGTAACAACCAGGCCGACACGCAGCTAAGCGCTGGCATGAGGGAAGCGAATTTGCAAATTTGTTACTTGAGAGAAAACAAACTAAACCACATGGAAACAAGGCAACACAAATAAATCACTATTTGAGATGCCGACCACTCTCATGAGGGTATTTTAAGGCAAATATGTGGTGAAGGATGAGTGTGATGAGTGGTAGTAATGAGTTATGAGGTGTAGTTTTGTTACAAACTAAGGCCGACTCTTCCTTAGAATGGGTCATTAATTAATAGCCCAATGACCAATGGAAATACAAGGACCAACGGCTTAACGTGACTTCCGAACCACGCAGGTGATGGTCTGATATGTCTAAACGATGGGGAGTTGATGCGGGTATCATCAGGTGATCACTGAGACTATCTGAGCCGTTTTAGACCTATATCATCCTCAAAACCTGACCTCCATGAAGCTGGATTACAGGACCACGCCACGAGTTCCATTAAGGCACATTTAGACTATAAACAAATTTAAACTTCCAAAAATTACCACGGAAATTGACAATTAAGTTCGTTGTATACCTTCATCAAAATAAAAAAGATGTCGACAATGCGAGACTACTTTCGAAAATGTCATCTGTTTTATGATAAACAACTTTAGTTTAAAATTGATAAGATTGAATGGATTTTAAATTTTTTGTATTGATGGGTAACATTAAAATACACATTTATTTCAAATTTCATCGAATAAATTTACTGTTTTTAGATCATTAAACCCGCTTTTTAGGTGAAAACTCCCTCAAAAGCGTACTTCCAGTAGCACAATATTGCTGACTAACAAACTTGACAAGATCTCTACAAAAGAAACATCTGAATCTAATTTTATAAAAACCTGACAAAAGGTGACCTGTAGAAAATAAATACATATATCTAGTGTACCAACAAGCGTTTGGTTATGAAAAAGTATTTTCGAAACTAGTCACGTATCGTCGAGATCTTTTTGAATTTTGACGAAGGTATATAACGTACTTAAATTTCTATTTCTGTGGTAAATAGTCAAAATTTGTTTTATTTGTTTTGTCTTGTCCCTTGGTGCTTTAGTTTGTGTTCTATCTCCCCGCCACCCCAACCTCAGTTACCCCGTCATTTGATTCATTTCCCAAAATATTGGTACAATGCAAGTTAATACTGAAAAGATTATTACTTTTGACATTTTTGGATACTTTATCGACAAACGCCAGCACAAGTGAGTTAGTTGAACCAGACAAGCACAGATAAATACATTGTACAAGTATGTTTGATAACGACTGGGACTCGTGGCGTGGTCCTGTAATCCAGCTTCATGGAGGTCAGGTTTTGAGGATGATATAGGTCTAAAGCGGCTCAGATAGTCTCAGTGATCATCTGATGATACCCGCATCAACTCCCACCATCGTTTAGACATATCAGAACATCACCTGCGTAGTTCGGAAGTCACGTTAAGCCGTTGGTCCTTGTATTTTCCATTTATCATTGGGCTATTAATTAATGACCCATTCTAAGGAAGAGTCGGATTTAGTTAGTAACAAGACTACCCTCATAACTCATTAAAACCACTCATCACACTCATCCTTCACCACATATTTGCCTTAAAATACCCTCATGAGAGTGGTCGGCATCTCAAATAGTGAACATGTATAGCAAGTGGAAGTGCATGGTGTACAGTGTTGTGGAATTACCCAGGTAGAGGTGTAGATGGTGCTCCTGAGACTCTTGAACTCATTCTGTATTCATGGCTTTGAGCCCTAGTTAATGCAATCTCAGCTCCAATGTACACGTGTGTGTTTCTGCGGCAAAAATCTTACTTTATTTGTTTAAATTTTAAGAAGGCTGGTTTGTTTTAAATTAAAACTGGGTAGGTTCTCAAACAGTACTGTACATTGGCCAACCATTTCTAAGTTTATTTATTGATCGTCACAGAAACCCGTTGTAATGACATCAGTGTTAGTATTAGATCTCCAAGACCATATGTCTCTATAATACTCGAAACTTCACATTACAAGCAATTTATAGTGTTAACAAAGCAGACTAATGCTAAGAGCTCTGATAAGTTATTAATAAACTGTCCATCAACTCATGGGGACACAAGGCCAAATATACAGGATGTCACAAAAATGTGTAGCAGCATGCCACTTCAAAGTCAAATTCCAATTTGGTTCCATTTGTCTTTGAAATTTTTAAATGACCGCCATTTTGAAATGTGATAAGTTAGACGAACAATATTTTTGGAAATGTTATTAGGAAAACAGTTAAGGTTTATACCAAGTTTAACAAAAAATAGCTCAAAGCGTTTTTGAATTATTAGTTATTTTCAAAGTTTACAGAATGGCGGATCACGGCTAAACTAAGCCAAAATAAAAAAGTGTTACTAGACACTTTCAACTTACTTTTGTATGTAAAATCCGGTTTTACATAGCGCGCTACACATTTTGTGACACCCTGTATAATATATAACAACCACGCATAAACACCACTAAATAAAAACGACAAATTACACCCGAAGGGGAAACATTACGTCTAAATTCAAAACCCCAACTTTAAATCATAATGGGAGGCAATGTTTCAACCGGGGGTCAGCCCCGGAGGCGTACTTTAAACTTGATAGCCACTCAAAATGAAAAGTTAAAAGTTGAAACCACGTGATGTACGCCAGCCCCAGGCCTACAGTGTGTTAACCTTAGCGCCATTCCCCGCTATATCTCCCGTGTGATGTGTCAAATTGATGAGACGCAAAGTAGATCAAAGTTTAGGCGTTATGAAGGTTATTCAACTAATAACTTCGGGTAATGATTTCGTCCTGTGTGGCTACATAACCATTCCATTACTCAGATTGCCGCAGAGAGATTTTAGTGCCTATAAAACCTCGGTTTTTAAGCATGGGAAACGCGGTAATTGTTATTGCAGATAAATGAGTATGTTGATAGTAGCTTAAGTGTGGAGTAGTGGGTTTGACCTTGAATTTCTACTCATAAGAACAATGTAAAACTGTTTTATTCTATACTATTTAATTCAATTAGGCTTTGATGGAAAAGAATGAACTTGTTTTTATTAACAACTATTTTCACAACAACATAAACAAACTATCTCATTATTAAACATACGTAAATTAACATATGTTTACACAACATCCTCCCTTAAGATGGAACATCTTCCTAAGGACTGTCTCGGTATCTTAAAGGTTTCCGTGTGTTCTTGGTTGCCTTTTGGTGTACCGTAACTGACTGGAATGAGATGGAAACGATTTCTGCGTATCACATGCTTTTCCGTGTCTATTAAGTAGAACGGGAACCAAGCACCTTGATTATTTTCCCATGGCGTTTCAAGTCAGTGATCCACACGTAATCATCGCAGCTGAGTTGTTAGTAGCTTGATAGTGGCTTTGAATTTCTACTCATAAGAACAATGTAAAACATTGTCTTGTGACAACAAGTTTTCATTGGATATTTATCAAACAAACGGGGTTTAAAGTGGATTAAATGTTTTAATGACTCTGCTGAGCCGTTATTTCCATTTTCTCATTTAAAACCGTGAAATACGTCCAAAAATTTAGAAAAGTTGTAGAATAGAAGAATGTTGTATGAATAGTAGAATGTTGAATGAATAGGAGAGTTCTGTTAAAGAGGCTGTAAAATACAATGTTACACAATTGCAACAATGTTACAATAGCACATATTTTAACCCTTTCAAAGTAAATCTTCTTTAAGAGTGTGTAAATTCATACTTAATCCCATAAAGGCCAAAAATTACCGCTTTTAGGACCAAAGGTTGTTAACACGTTTACCACATGGTTTAACAAACCTGCTACAGATTTCGAGGCTACCTGTTAGCGAATTTCTATTCTATTCATTTCTCTCGCCAAAGAGAACGAAACTTTGTACAACAAAACAGTTTGCAGTTTTGAGTTTACCAACATCTCCTAAGACGAATGGCAAAACTGATTCAGGGACTTTCCCCCAAAAATGCAATACAAACCGTAATTATGATCAAATTTTGACGAAACTAGGTATATACACTTATGCTACTGTACCAAGTATGTGTACAAAAATCAACAGTTCAGCCAGACCAATATGTTGTTGAAAACACGTTTTCTCGTCGCCATCTTGGTCTGGCTGGTTTGATTTGATAACATAAGGGCCATAACTCAGGAGTACAAAGTGCGTGTTTCGCACAAAATCAGCCCGGGTTCGATTCCCGGGCGCAGTGATAACTTGTAACGATGGCCACTCCCGCGTGGTTCGAAAGTCACGTAAAGCCGTCGGTCCATTCCATTGGTTGTTGGGCTATTAATTAATGACCCAAATCTGGGGAACAGTCGGCCCCAGTTTTTACAAGACTACACCTCATCAACCATCAAAACTTTCATCATTTCACTCATTATCATTCCATATTCACCTTAAAATACCCTCGAAGAGTGGACGGTGTCTCAAAGCAAAGTATCAAAGTGCGTATACGGAGTTTCATCAAATCGGATCACAAAATCCAGTTTTGTAGCATAATAAACCCATTTTTGAGGAAGGGCCTCCCCAAAAAGCCAGCCACTTACGGTTTAAATTTCCCCAGTTACAGTAAATCCGCCAGGACTCACGGTAGCGCTTGTAGATATGTTTTCGCATGTAAAGCTGCTGTACGTTAGACGGGTCGTGCCAAGACGGGCTTACACGGTGCGAATTAGCATTTAAAAGCCTCAGAGCTCTTATCTACAGATACAGATTGTACTCGGCTCAATTACACCCTCACTCCAGGAGACAATTTACATTTACTGAAAACAAACAGACGGTAGATACAGTTTGCATACGGAAACAATGTCACTGGTATCTGCTTGAACTTGGGTTTAGAAAAGTATACTTCTTAGATTTAAAAATGTTTACGGAGTTAGGTTAAAGAGTGTTTCCAACACTTTTGGTCTGAAAGAATATTTATATAACTTTAAATAACTAAATCACTATTTAAGATGCCGACCACTCTCATGAGGGTATTTTAAGGCAAATATGTGGTGAAGGATGAGTGTGATGAGTGGTAGTAATGAGTTATGAGGTGTAGTCTTGTTACAAACTAAGGCCGACTCTTCCTTAAAATGGGTCATTAATTTATAGCCCAATGACCAATGGAAATACAAGGACCAACGGCTTAACGTGACTTCCGAACCACGCAGGTGATGGTCTGATATCTTAAATGATGGTGGGAGTTGATGGGGTATCATCAGATAATCACTGAGACTATCTGAGCCGCTTTAGATCTATATCATCCTCAAAACCTGACCTCCATGAAGCTGGATTACAGGACCACGCCACGAGTTCATGCTACCCTTTTCAAACGTAGGCATCTTTAACTACATAATAGATATAGAAAACGTCCATTTTTAACGAAATTCCATTGGAAATAGAGATATTCATTTCTATCATTGCAAAAACAAAATGGCCGACTGGTACTGTGCACTCTTAAAATACCCTCCAAGATTGGTCGGTTTCTCAAATCAAAGTATCAAATGTATACCCACGATGGCCACTCCCCGTGGTTCGGAAGTCACGTTAAGAAGAACGAAATACCGTAGAACAAAACCGAAGTTATCAGGTCTCCAGCACCTCCTGAATCAAATGGCAATACTGCACTTATATTCATAGAAAAACTACCACGCATTGGCCTCCTGAGTTTTGGGGTGTAGCTTTTTACCTCTCCTTGAGTGAGTTTTCACAAGGAGAACAGTTTTTCTTTTCTTAACTCTTAAGCTTTCGCGGGCGATGTCATCATTAATATCTAAGGCTTCCGGTTTACAACGCGTCACAGTTGAAATACAAATACTGCTAAACGTTTTGACCTCGCTGTGGAGAGTCATCCTCAGTAGCTGGTTGACTGGCTGAGACTGGATTGGCTGGCCGTGTCGCCTTCTTATATAACTGTTATGAATACACTGATATTATTGTAATCCCTGCAGTTTTGTGCAAAGAATTAATAATTTATTGATTGTATTTTTTCAAGTATACCGTCGCAGTCTACTCAGCTGCGTGAGGCAAGTAATAGTAACGCTTACATTAACGCATTCTGGTAACCAACACTGGAAATAATATTTGTACATAATAACCCCCACCCAAGAGCACTGCCGGTTTAAACTCCCCTCCCTTCTCGATACAGGAAATCCGCCAGGATTCACGGTAGCGCTTGCGGCTATGGTTAATCTGAAATTGCTGCATGGTTGGCAAACATGGTTGAATTATGTAAGTTGGTAAAAAGTTATTTCTCCTTAATATTTTGTTATTTCATTATCTACGTAAGAAAGCCTGAGCGAGAGTTGTCGAGGAAGTAAGGTCGTATGAGAGCGTAGATAAAACTCAAGGATGAAGTTTATAAAGAGTGTTTATGACCAGATTTACAGTTTATTGTCTCTATGTATACGGTCCTTCTCGTCCAAGCCGTACGTCAACCCTCAATAATTCTAAGAACGTTTTCAAAACATCTAAAATATGTTACAACTTCATTTCTTGGTTAAAAAATTACTATAACAAATCCATCACAAGAAACGCATTGATCCAGAGCCACTCTTGAAGGAAGAAAGGCAAGAGAGTATAAAGGAGAAAGTGATAGGCGACAGTAAACTGTAAATCGACTGCCATAAAGACGCAAATCCTTTGCGACTCAGCACAGCTTAGCTTTAACATCCTTCTGTCCTCCCTCCCTGTATATTCCAGCGACCCTGTCCTCTTCAACGCTAAGTTATAGATGTGGAGGTAACTTCAGTGGTGAATATAAAGTTAAGGGTCCGCCTCAGCTGCGCGGCGATCTTTCGATGCAAGGTTTACGGCGGCCAGTTTTTACCTTTTAATATACTAGAGCAATTTTTAATCTAAAAGCTAGAGAATCTTGTAAAGAAATATTTAAACAAAATAAATTATTAACCGTTCCAGACATATATATTTTGAAACAATAAAATTTGCCAAAGAAAATCCACAATATTTTACATTTAAAACTACAAAATTAAAACCTATAATATCAGACCGAAAAATCTATTAGAAAATATATTTCATAACAAAACCTTTTACGAAAAACATTCAAAATTCAACGCCATCAAACTAATTAACAAGTTACCTCAGGAAATAAAATTTGAAGACAACCTTAAGAAATTCAAAAAGAAGTTAAAAAATTATCTGATTGGTAAGACTCATTATTCTACTAATGACTATTTGGAAGATAATGAAGACTTCGTTAATTTTTAGTTTTAAAATTCCTATGTAATTGCTTATACAATTTTATTGTCTACAGCAATAAATATTTATTATTTATTTCTTTATACTTTTTACATTAATAAACACGATAGGTTTGGAAACTAGAGGAGTTTTCCCGACACGTGTAGAGGACTTTTTTTAAATTATGCGTTTAAATGTACAAAATGGAGTTGGAAATAAAGCATTACAATTTAGACAATTTTACAATTCATTTGTGAAACTATCGAACAACTTATGAGAAATCGTTCTCTATACACGTGCCAGAAAACCCTTCAAGTTGAATATACCATGTTTATCAAAGTAAACATTAATTTAAAGGTGAAAAACGGGCCGCCGTAATCCTCTGCAAGCGCTTGGTTGGACAGGTCGCATCAGTTGAAAGGAGGCCGTTGTTTAGCCAGTTGTTACGTGCGCGGTTCGTCGTGTGTTCCTTGGGCGGATGAGTTCAGTTTCTAAAGTTAATCACTTAGGTGGACCCTTATTTTAAAAGGCAATATTTACAACATACTACTTTCTAAATGGACTCAAAGCAATGCCGGCCATTAGGCTGAGTCGTTCACGCGCGAAAATGCGGATCCGAAGTTCGCAGGGTAGAGCTTCAGCCACATGTTGGTAGTTAATTCATCACTAGGTAACCTTAGCACAGGCTCCATTGGCTTATGGTGACTAACGGATTATATTTTTTTACAAACAACTCTAGTACTTCGCGGACGTGTTTCAAATGCGATATTTGTTTTAAGAATTAAGGTAAAGCATTAGAACATAAACATTAGAGAACATGTCGAATAGATGCTCAGCATAATCATGTGGTGCTCATTGAGATATTTGGTAAACGAACTGTTCACGCCATTATCTTCAAAAAACTATATTTATTCGTTTCATAAGCGCACCATTTCGTATTTTTATTACTGACACAGTAGTTTAGCGGATAGGTATCGCGCGCGATTCCGGAGCTCATCACTACGGTGGCGCGGGTTCTATCCCCGCAGTCACCACTTACAATTAATTCGTAAAGTGACTATACGGTGACGCTAGGTAAAGGTCGAGGTTGGGTGGAAGATAGGACTTCGTAGTCATAACTTCGCCTCGTAAACAAGTCAAAATTTACCTTGTTACCTTTACTCGCGTTTCTGTAATGTCCAGGGCTTATACTGTGTTTGTAGGACAACTCTGGGAAATCGTGAATATTTTCATCATAATAATATATTAGTAAGTATTTTAAAGCGAAGTCTCACACGGTAGGTCGACCTTGCAGTTATCCAACTTACCTGCAAAAACCGCATAAAATATCTAAAAATTACCCCTTCATTGTTGGCCAAGTACTTTTAAACGGTATCTGACGCAACGTACTAGAGTATTACATTTCAAAGGAATTCGCTTTACTCACGCCAGCTGCGCTAGCACTTAGCTACGACTGTGTCAAACTAGTTTATACTACATAATTACATTTGCCAGTGTATATAAGTTTTGGTTTAACAAAGTCGTAAACAATTTGAAGTGGTAACCCAAATGTCTAAGATTGGTAAAGTTTAAGTGTTTTTTACTATAAAAACGACACTCTTCCGAAATTCTATAAAAGCATGTTGAACAAATAAATAAAAAGTAACTTCAATTTATTACCTCAAAGTCCATAAGATTGGCCGATGTGTTCGGTAAATGACCAAACAGCTGATTTTGTCTAAACAGCTGGTATTTATTTAACTCTGAAAGGAACCCAGGATAGGATTGTCTGCAGTTTAATCTGGTGATAAGGATCGCAAACTCGGCGTGCTTTTAAATGCAAATTCCAAACTCCTTTTGGCAAGCGACTGCTTTTGTCCGCCTTTCGCAAAACACTCTTAGCCCCCTCCCCCACCCCACGACATTCTTCAGCCAATTGTAATCTCACGTCATTCTAACCTTCACTAACCAGGACTACACTAATTTAAATCTGTTAAAGTTATTGCCGATGCAATCAATTAAACCGGACCTAGGCTTCAGAAGATGAAAATTGCCAAAATCTCATTTTGTACTTTGGTCATTTCAAAACAAGAAAATATCATATCAATGTGTGTCAGTGTGTCATTATTTCGTTGGAAATTCACTAAATAACTACATTATACTTCACTCGGATATAGGTGAAATTTAGCACGGATTGCAAATGAAAATGTATTGTACACAACATAAAACATACCTTACCAACAAAGTTAGTTTTCCTTGTTAATCTGTTTTCCCAAAGTAGAGTTTGGCATCATTCTTTTGTACCCTAAGCAAAGTTCGATGTTAGTCTGTTTCACCCCAGAGTTTGGCATCAGTTTCAAATAGATGAAGCTGCAAATAAAATGAATTCTAGGTATGCGGCTTAATTAAATAGCACTAATAATTAAACATGTCGAGTTGTATAATTGTTTAAGCAGCATCAATTATTGACCACTGATTGATCTGGACCATACTTTGTACAGTACTAGTTGAGCTCTGGGCCCAGCAGCTACCAGAAGCAACCCTATGGCACTCCAGTCAAAAGGGCTGTTAATGTAGTTAAGGATGAAGTTAAGGCGTGAAGGATGCTTAAGGTAGTTGATTGGTCCCAGAGATCAACAAGAACCCAGAGATCATACACCATACAGAGTATATAGAATATAAAATTTTCTTTCTGTTTGGGCTTTTTGCTTTAAGGTGTATAAATCCCCAAAAATTAAGGATTTGTCTTACCAATCAATTTGTCTCAAACAGCCCATATCAACTTTCTACTTCTCTATCAAAGCTAGGCTAGTCAGCTGTAATCGTAAATGTTAAAATAAAAAATTACTTGGCATAAACTCTATTTGTAAACCTTTGTGAAATGGAACAGTATTGCATAATGCTATAGAGCCTAGATGACTCATAGTTATTGATTCGCCTCAAACCAACCATATCGAGTTTTTACTTCTAGCTATCAGAGCATGTATTGTTTGGTTAGTGAGCTATAATGTCAAATTAAAATATTACTACCGCATAAAATTACAACGAGTCAGTACCTTGATTTTACCCTGGCAGAGTATTGCATAATGTTGTACAGCCTAGATGACTCAAAAGTTACCGATCGATTTACCCAAACAACCCGTATAGACTTTTTACTTCTGTAATAATATTCTGTATCGCATTTAAAGACAACTGTAATGTTAAATTTATAAATTAATTCGCTCAAAGTTCATTTGTAAATCATTCCAGGAATGGCAGAATATTGCATAACGTTGTAAGACCTAGAGCCTAGATGACTCGTCATAAAAACATGTTTCATTGAAAGCCTAATCGAAATCTTACATTTAAAACAATGTATAGTTAACCAAGTAAAGAATCATACATAATAAACTCATTTACCTTAGCAAATTGTCACCAAAATTTCTTTTCTCCAACTTATAGCTTCTCGTTTACACGACATTATTTCACGACGAACTTTTGCACACGACACTAAGGGCACTTTTGCACACGGCACTAAGAACACTTTTGCACACGGCACTAAAGGAATTCAATAACGAACAAGAACCATAATTTTCCGAACGCGTCTATCCACAGCCTTTGGAAAACAGCTGTAACGCTCTCTGTTTTGGACTATACTAAATACTCATATCATTGGTGGTATCTTTTCACGTACTGTACGATATTAAAGGTGTGTAAATATTTATCAAACGCATGTATGTGATATTTTGATACTAAAAGTATATGTGTAAAAGTGTATAATAAAGAATATATCATTGCTATTATAAGCCACAGATAATCAATCTTAGTAAATATTTATCAAAACGCATTTGTACGTCAGACGGTTTAATGGCGCTAAAGGTATATATTTAAGTACATGATAAATGCATATGTATAAATTATTTTTATATAAAACAAATAATTCCTTATAATAAAATTAGCGGATGTAAAAACCCCTATGCCGTTAGTGGCAATAATTTAGTCGTAAGGTTGATCTTTAGAGGTTATGTTCTATAGGGAAGAGTTTAATTATTTTCTTACAAAACGCGTAATTTATTTATTGTGTTGGATATATACAGGGGGTGTATTACGTAAAAAATCAAGCAGTTAAAATGAAACAATTAATAGATTACAGCAATTTAGCAATAAAACCCGGGTCTTTCTACGATTTATTGCAAACATATTGCACTATACAAAACCGAACTGTGTACCATTTAAGCGTAGATTATCACAAGTTACGTGAACACATAGTTCACAGATTATATACAACAGAAGCTACCGTGAATAAACGAATTTGACATGAATCCTCGAATACGATTTTGCCTATTTATGCGTCTAATTCACATGAATTAATCTCCCAATGTAAAAATTATTAGAAAGACAGAGAGCCGTACACTATTCATTGAATATTCATATTCAATGCACTAACACATCACTGGTATTGAATAATTATATTCAATCACAACACACAACACACCATCACCCGCGAGGACAGACATCACGTAACTAACAGTCGGTGCCCAGAGAGCAGCCCAGCTGACCGCTATCGCTTCCAGTTCTTAGAAACAGATAAGATAAAATTAAAAATAGCTCTCCAGGTATTTTTCCAAAATAGTTCTTCTGTTTTATCTTGAAACTTTATCTCGCTGGTTGGTATTTATAAAATAAACTGTTTTATAATCATGCACTCCAAAAATAAATCCTACTTTTCCTTCGTCCAATTTGATTATAAAATGCAGAGGTCACCCATAATTTATGGAATGACTTCTGGAATTGCTTTGCATTATTTATTCAGAAGAACTTCCAAAAGCCAATGCCCAATCAACAAACTTCCGCCATTAAATTTAAACAAGCCCACTTAGCTCATTGCAAAGCAATGAGTCAAGAATGAAGGGACGAATAATAAACTTATTTAGATTATGACGATCTTTGAACTTTTAATGGATATTGAAATGTTAATCATGTCATTCGCTTTACGTTTATCAGTGGCCGGTCCAAATTGGAAAAATAGTTAAATACTTCAATTGAAATATGTTATTAAAAGTAGGCTACACCTTGGCACGGCGACGTCCGATGCAAAGGTCTGCGAGTGCAAAATTCGCCGACACCTTTAAAGCTATAAGTTGAGTACTGTATTTAAAAAAAAATGTTTTATTTTGTCTAACGAGGCAAAGTAAAGACTACAAAGTTCTCTCAACCTCAACATTTACCTAGCGTTACAGTAATGACTAAACAAATTGTTGGAGATGACTGTGGGGATCGAACCCGTGACATCGAAATGATGAACTCCGGCCCGGAGTCACGCTCGATACTAATCCGCCACGGATCCTCTTAATTTATTTACACTTATAATTAAGCCAAGAAAGTATCTAAACACGTAAATAGTTGTTTTTAATTGTTCTTGGTTGCGTCTATTGAAAGAAGACCCGCTGTTTAGTCTGTTGTTAGGCGCGTGATGTGTATTTCTTGTGCGGACAAATTCAGGCTTTTTCATAGGTGTTTAGTGAAGCGGCCCTCAAGCAGTGTATTGTATAATGTTTTACATTTTTAGATAACATTGGACCAGTCTACTATTCCTGATTTTGAGAACCTGCTGTGCTTGCATTCGTAAACAGTTGAGTTATAGGAATAGTAGCTGAGACAAAAACTACAAACTATTGTGAATTGAAAAATGTTTTTATTAGTATATTTTAATAGTAAGGTAGGTTCTGACTTACTAGCATACTTAATATTTTTGCATTTGCTCCAGCCAAAAGTCCCAATAATTTGACACTAGTCCTAAACTACCTTATGTGCTTTCAACGCGCATTTTTAAATTCAGCAGCAAGTCTTCTAAACCTAAAACTAAATTTCCCGTCGTCACCAGTTCCATTGACTTCTGGAATTACCCAATCCCAGCGTGTTCTGCGGTGATGTTAATCATGTTTGCCTCTTCACGGGCTCGGGAGCGGGTCGTGACACTGGTGTAATAGCGTCGTATTACAGCGGCAGTCTGTGTAATAAGCACGTTATTACAGGGCGCGTGCCCAGCTTTGATGCACTGTCCACGACCCAATCGTCTTTGAGACACTCTTGGCTACAGAATTATGTTATACGGCTGAAGAAGATTTCTATATGGACGTTCTAGGCATGGTGAATGGTTTGCACACGTTATATATCATGCTGTCCGTACGTATCTGGGATGTTAGGGTTCAATCGGCTGATGTATTAATATTCGATTTCTATAATTATAACACATTGGCTAACTAAGGGTAACTAGAATTGTATAGTGCATGAAATATATAATAGAACATAGCACCCTGGATTAAAGATTTTTGCATTTTTGTGACCGGTTTCAACTGTAAAGCCCATTTTCTTGGAGATTACAACAAACAAAAGATACATATCAGGGCGCTATGTTCCATTATTTCATACACTATATCGATTATAAACTATAGATTTTGCCAATATTACTATCGAATTTCTTTTGGAAAAATGAGATAATCATGTCGTCAGCATGGTAAGATCCAGGCCCGGGACCATGAAATGAGCACAGATCCTGACTCCCAGAACACATTTTGAGCATGTTATCAATACTTTGAACACATTATGTCTATATATATATATATGTGTATATATCTACAGGTCCAAATGTACATAAAAATCAAATGTTTTTGTGCGGCTTGAAACTACATGTGTATTTGAGCGTACTGCCATAGCTGATTGTAGTATCAAACATTTGGAGTTCATTAGTTTGATCATTTCTAGTTTAAATCTATTAGATTAAAATATAATAAAATCGACTAATTTCAATGAGTTCAAAAGGTAAAACATAATGAAGGGGTATTGTTTCCAGTTTTACTGAGTTTCTAGAAGAGCTTTAAATTATTGGCTTGGCCGAACCAACTGAGAACAAAGCGACGGTCCTATACCTGCCCTGAACAAAGAATCGCGTTAGGCCATCACCCTCGGTGCACCGGCGCAACTATGTAGTCCCTTTAGCTTCCCTACTGGCTGTCCAGTGTTGCGCAATACGACACCCCGCCATCCGGCCCACCTACTTATATGCCTTCAAATTTAGAAGTATTTAAATCTGAATGTTTATTCGAAACATGTGACTGTCAATAGCAACTTAAATCTAGAAGCTGTTAATATTACAAACAGACTTTAAATACTGTGGTCGGATGGTGTAATAGTTAGCATAATCAGGTGAGAAATCCACGTTTGAGTTCTTTGAGTCATTACGTTCACAGACCAAAGAGTCCTACCAAGAAAATTAACTTTAAAATTAAACATGGACTAAGACAAGACCGCAGAGCTTTGTTCCCAACATTCAAAGCGGAAACAATGGGAGCAATTGAACAAGAACAGGGGTGCCAACAGATGCACTTGCGAGGGGAGGTTCTGATATTTACATTCTAATAACTTTCTGTTTGCGTTCCAGCACCAGCAGAAGGGGATGAAGCTATTGCCACCTGGGGAACCGAGTGACTTAAATGTTCAGCCATTTAGTTGATCTTCTGCCCCTTCCCAGTGTATTGACTATTGAGTTGAACAAGTCTTCTGAAAATTTGGAGATTATAAAAATCTGTTTTCTCTAAAACTTATTTTTTGTTGAAGTGGTAGAGTTGATAGCTTTGTAACACAAATAGATTGGTTTTAATTTTGGAAAAGTGTACACAGAAATGTCCTAACTTTGATGTACAGTAACTTGAGTTTTATGGATTTTTGAACGTTTCAAAACAGCGTAACACCAAGAGGTTCAAACTCTTTGAAATTCTGCAGTGTTTATCAATTTTATTGCAACATTATGTCAGACAACTAACTTCGATTTGTTGGGTAACAGTAAAATTAATATTGATGCAAGCTGACACCTTTTTGCTGTTTTATTGATGGCATCTGTTGAAATAAATAAAACTATTAAATAATTTACCAAAGGTTCTTCCACTTACCTGAATTTAAAGAAGTTCAACCAAGGTGCAAGTATCTCCCATTGTTTCTCATTGTAGATAGTCAGGACAGCCAAAAGAAACACTTTTGATCTTGTTTTATTTGATTTTTGCTGACATAAAATGATGTATATTGGTGAGACAACTTTATTCAGAATCTATAAAAAGCAATGATAAAGTTTAACTTATCATTGTTTGTGTTGTTTTGTTTTTGTTGTACCTATTATTTTATATAAAATAACTGGCAAATATAAAACATTATTGAATCTCATAGTTTCTTCACACAAGTCTTACCCACAACTTTAGATTCACAAAGTTATATTAGATCATTGAGATATTGAAAAGTAGTAACTGATTGCGCTTAAGATTATTGCGTGTACCATTTTAGATCATCACATCAGCATACTCAAAAATTACAAATATGGTATCAAATTTTAGGAATAACCTTTCTGTAGGAACAGGAAAGACATAACTTTGTCAGTTGGCTGATCCTATGCAATACTCTAAATCTTTTAAAGTTTTACCTAATCCATTAGAGCATTTAGATCCCACTTTTCACGTTTAAAATTAAAAATGTGGCAATATTTATAGTAGTATTTAACTTCTTTGTGTGCTGCTGTAGTATATCTTGCATATAAAAATAATGTTAGGTATTAAAATAGTGTCTACGGCCAAAAAGGGTCTTGATTCTTGAGACAAGCCACTACAATTTATTTTATGTACAGTTATGTAGAAAAATTATGATTCTTGTCAATTTGTTAAAAAGAAAAAAAAGGTGTAACTCTTGTGTTAGTTAAACACAAAAGAAAAATCAAATATAGATTTAAAGCTTACCAGCAATGTGATTTGTTAGTAAGATCTTGGTTCTTGAATCTTAATAATTCAATACATAGTGTGTAATGGTTCTTTACATTTTCTTTACTCTTACTTCATTTTCATAAATCTGTCTGCTAATGCGTTTGCACCAGCTGAAAAAAGGAAAAGGAAAACAAAGTCAATCAAACAATATAAATATACTTTCTTATATTTGGTTTCTAGTCAGGTACATTCTCAGAGTTGTTGAATTCTGCTCCTTCCAAAGAAACGGACTCTGGTCTGAAACACAAATAACTTAATTAAGCAAGACACTTAAATTTTCACTAATTTCTTTCATCCAACAAAACTCATTTTAATAATATTACTCATGTGTATTGTTCCATGGGGCTTTGTCAGAAAATGGTTAATTTCTTTTATTATTCTTTGTTTTACTGTAATCTGGAGGTTTATCCTTTTAAATAAAATTTCTGCTACATGATAAAACCTTATTCATGGTTTTTTGTGCATATCAATAATTGGAATTCAAATACGAACTAGCAAATAAAGCTGGACAGATAAAACATAGGTTCTCAAGCAGCGGGGTGAGAGTATTGTGGGGTTACTCTTAAAGATTTCTGTTTGAAAATCATAAATAAAGTTTTATTAAATAAATCTTTTAACAAACTGGAGTGTTTGTATTTCATAAAATATACTTTTAATATGGAAATATATTTGACCGCCGCTGGACATAGAAAACTGTTTAAATCTGTGTTTAAAAACCTGTCTCAAATCAAACAGAACTTGACTTTGGAAACCTAGGTTTAAGGTGACTTATTGTTAACAATAGATTGAAAAAGGAATTATTAGTTATTGTACCAAAAGTGCATAACTTCTGTTCATTCTTAAGCAGTAGCTAGATAATTTACCCCAATCAAAGCTAAATAACTATTTAACCTTGTGTTGGCTTCTGTGGTATTCATTACTAGAGCATTTTGTACTTTTTACCACATTTTTAATTTTTAAATATACATTTATACTGATGATACTGAGGCGAAACATGTCTATTTAGAAATTAAAAATGTGGTAAAAAGTACAAAATGCTTTCATTCTATACACATAAATATAGGTTTCCAATTGATAGTCAAGTTAGAGGCAGGTTTCTGAAAACACAGATTAAAGTTGGATCAAACCAGCCAATCCACTATTAACCATACTCCAAATTATTTAAAATTTCAAGTGCAAGTAGGTAAGCACTATGAGATTGAGAACCTCTGGACTAAACTAATGCACTTAAGTTGTTAAAAAGAACAATCAAGAAGCTCTACGATACCTGTCTCTTTAGGAGAAGATGTTGAACACCCATCAGACTCTTGTTCATCAAGATATGGTGCAGTTCTTGTCCACGGCAGGTTTCTTCTGCACCTTGCTCTGTGGTTGAAGCTGCTGTCTCTGCCGCGCAGCTGCCAGTGCATCGTTGGGCACGTAGGAGAGCCGCACTCCTCCGTACGCTCTGCGTGGAGGCAGTTGATAGATAGACTCCTCATCACTGCTAGAACTCGAGGAACAAGTCGAGCAAGTGCTGCTGGTGTCGTGAGTTCTTCTCACTTCAAACTTCTCTCTGTTCCTTCTGCTGCTTCTTCTCTTTCTTCTCCTTTCGTGGTGTCTTCTTTCTTCTTTGCTCGGTTGGGGTGAGGGCCCTTGAAACCTGACGCTGAGGTTTTTCTTTACTGGAGGACTTAGGTTCTTTGTTCCTTTTCTTCTTTGTGTCTCTAGACCACTATTATCGCTTGAATCCGTTTGGAAGTTGCCTTCATCAATGATCACTTTAGCTTCTATGGACTTTACATCACTGTTTCCCTTTTTCAATGTGTTACCTTTTTCGTTGTTTGGATTATCTTTGACAGTAGCATTGAATGTTGACATCAGCTTTTGAAACTCTGCTCGGATCAACTCACAATCGCTTTCACTATTACTTGAACCAAAAAGTATTTTCTTTAGTTCAGGTTTAAACTCCAACAAGTTTGTTCCTTCTAAAACAATCCTGTCTACATTCATTTGGCAAGACTTAATACCTTCTTCTTCCCGTAGGTTGCTTTCGTGTGAGACTCCAAAGTGATCTTTGAAGGATTTAGTCCGAAAGCTATAACTTTCTTCGTAGCAAAGTCCTTTGTTGGGGGTTCTAACGTTGAATAATGATTAGGTTGAATGTTATTTGTTAATTTGTTGTCTAGATTTGTTATATTTCTCCTATTATTTACACTTGTGGATTGACTTTTAGGTTCTTTATCTTCATAATACGGACTAGGGTGAGTGAAAGGTGGAGGTATCGGAGGTAGTCTTCTCAAGGATAAGTAGTCTGGAGGTTTCACACTCTGGTTGCTGTGAATTCTATCCTTACATCTTTCTGAGGACGGAAGGGACTGGTACTGGCTCTCTGGAAGAATCTGGCAGTCTCTGAAACATTTAATTCAAACTTTAGGATACAAACATTCCAACGCAGTAGTTCCACAAATGTTTAAAGAAACAAAAAGGGTGAAATTATCCGTTAGGTCCATTTTTTAATTAAACTTTCATAAAAGAGATTTAAATACAAAGTGTTGATGTGTTCACTAACCTTTCAGGCTATTTGAACAGTCTGGAGATAACATAATTGAATTAGTAGTTTGGGAAACAACAATACATTAAATAAAACTGTAGATGATACACTTATTTTAATTTCACTTTGTGGCCGGAATAAAAATACTAAGTGACCAAAACTTTTGGAACATGTGCTGCACCAATTTTCTTAATTTAAAGCTCTTTATTTTAAAAATCATTTAAAGAGTCTTTGAATTTTAAAATAGAGGAGCGCTCTCAGTACCACACAGGAGTAATATATATATTGCCTGTATCCTCAACTAGACACACATAGGATCTTCAAGCTCAAATACAAGGTACTTAAATATTCAACTAAATAACCTTATGAGACAGTTGTTTGTTAACCGTTTTGTAAACTAAATAAACTAGTTATTCATCATTATTATTTAAAAATACGTTATATAATTGTCTCTAAAGAAATTAAAAACCAGGTGTAGCCAACTTTTATCTTTGTTTGGAAGTGAGAGAGAGGATCTAAAGGTCAAACTCTTCTCTTGGTGAATTTATGAAACAAATTCATAAATCTTTACCCTTCATCTCTCCCAGCTGCTATCGGTGAAGGCCGTCTGCTGGACAGTTCACCTGGACTGGTCACATGACCTGCAGTCTGGCCTGGGATTGGAGGAAGAGCTCTCAGCTTGGGATTTATCACTCTCTGAGACACAGTAGACACAGGCTGATAAGATTCTTCAAGCCTGCTGGAAGTGTTGGATGTGCTGGAAGGAGAGCCTTGGTTGGTTCTGGAGCTCGTTGAGAGGTTTGTGGACTCAAAGATGGGTTTGAACCCTGTCAGATCTGTTGGGGAAAGAGTTTCTCTGCGCAAACACTCCATGATGGGTTCTATTCTTGGAGAACCGTGACGAGAAGCTGGGTATTTCTCTCTGAAAATAAAAGGCACATATTTGAATAAATATATGTCAGATGAAATAATTAAATTTAAGAGATTATTAAGAAATTATGGACTAAAACTACCAAAAGAATTAGTAACAGTTGTGCATTAAGACATAAATAAAAATCATTTGAGCGCTGAAATGTGGTTGAAGCCCCAGCTATGATTCATCAACTGGAAAACTAATATGAGACATTCAGTCACTTGCCTGTACATCTGTCCTTGGCTGTAGATGGTACTGTCTTGTGGTGATGTTGGCACTGAAGAAATAGAGGGAGACATCTTGCCCGGGTGGCATTTGGAGATGAGGAGGCAGTGGAGGGAGCAGGAGGAGGCAAGGCACGTCTACGGCGGGAGGGTGAGGAGGGAGGAGTGGAAGAGGGAGGTTGGCCGAGGCGAGTAGCAGGACCAGAACTGTCAGAGGGTGTAGGAGGTTCTCCCTTGCTGCAAGCTATACTGCAGTAGATGGCGCCTCGGCGAGGCAGGAAGGGACGTCCTAGTAGAGCTGCTCTGCAAGTCTGGCAGCAGAAACACTGCGTCGTGGCATGCCAGTGCTGTCCTTCGTGAGACATCTGACCTGTAAATACAACAGAACTGTCAGAGGGCGTAGGAGGATCCAACCTTCATTTCACCGCACTAGATGGTGCTTCGACAAACCATCATCACACAAGATAGGAGGAAGCCAAATCTACCATTCTTCCGAAAAGGTAGCTCGTAGGCTAAGAATAAATCACAAAGTTGGTAAGAGATAAAAAATCTAAGGCTTTGCCGATCCACTGGTGGACACCCAGTAATTGTATCGTAATTGTGATATAATTACGAATAGAACTAAAAGAGACATTATTCAAGCTTACTCATATAGTACCATTGGTCTGATCAATTGATTTGAATCAACCCTTGAGATTGATATGTTCCTCGATCAAGGTCAATCGTAGATTTCTGTGTCTAGAACGCCAACTTTGGGTTACGGTGACTGTCAGAAACCCTACCCTACAAAAATCTTGGATTCAGCAGGCGCCAAAATTTCAAACCCAATTACTCTATAATCTTCCTACAGTTGTTAGATTTCAATATTTGAGAAGTGGGTGCCCAGTGGGACTGAGAGGCAGCATTGAGACATGGAACTAAACTTAGTCCCTTCTTGTTTCAGGGATGTCATTGTATGTTATTAATTCTGGCTGGTGTAAAAGCTCTGACACAAACATTTTGCGAACCAACAGTCAAAGAATAATTGGAAACTATTATATAATCTTTACCTTGATCAACCTTGATGGAATCCCCACAGGAGTCACAGTACTCGGCAAACATGGCGTCGAAGCAGTGGAGACAGTACGGTCTGCCGTCTCTCATGATGTACCTCTGACCTCCAAGCTGCTGGTCACACTCCAGACAGGCAAAGTGCTTCATGTGCCAAGCTCTGCCCTCGGCCTCCGTGCACTCGTCAGCCAGAACAATCTGTAACATGGCAATCGAGTTTAGTTGCAGGCACTTATCAGAAAGCTAAAGAGAAGAAAAATAATCTTTGACTTAAAGAAGCTAAGTTGACGGGAAAGCTTTTGCTCTGCACAGATTCGATTTTAGCTCTGAGAACCTGCTTATGTTCAAAAGAGAGTTGAAGATTTAATGATAGATAAAATATTCATGGCCGTGTTCCATATACTGACGAATTTTAGTTGTCTTTTGGACATTTCAAACTAGGTCTATTATTCCATCCGAAGACCATTTTAGATGGTATCAGTTGTATGCAGAACACTTGGTAGGAGTTGTATGGACTCCTAATAATCACCTCATCGCAAGCGGAGCATCTGGGTTTAAGAGACTCTGCATGGTGTCTGCCACAGTAGAGTTTGTTGTCCTTGTAGAAGTAGATCAAGTCTACCAGCAACTCCTTGCAGACCGCACACAGGAAGCAAGCAGGATGCCAGCAACAGTTGGGACCAGCTCTGGACGCAAACACTGCCATGTCTCCAGTACCCACTCTCTCTTCACACTGCAAATCATATTCAGACCAATCAGTATCCAGAAACAACTTTAGCCAGTAGAAAATCATCTTAAAAGGTTGATCATCTTCGTCATTGGTGGATCACAATAAAAATTTCTTCTTTCTATCTATGAATTTTTGTAAAATCTACTCACCCCTTCGCAAGGCAATGGAGCCATCAGCTGTCTCACAACTCCTCTTCCCAGAGCCTCTCTCTTCCTCTGAGCGGAGAACAGTCTGAGCTCCTTCCTCTCTTCGTCAGACAGACTGTGACAGTATCTGACTTCGTTGTCGTGAGGAGGCAGTTGATGTAGCAACTGTCTCACCCTGTATCTCTCCCCTGCAGAGTTCACGTAGGGTACTTTATCCTCCCCCAGTGCTGAGAAGTAGAGATGCACCTGGAACAATTAGGAACGATTCAGTAAATTTTGTTAGGTAAAGCACACATTTCTGAAGGAATTATCGAAAAGAATGAATGGAGAGTACTCTAGTAGGAGAGATATGTTTTAAAGCCTATCGTACAACGTTTTTTGTTGGAAATTTCACCTGATTAAAACCATCATTTTTTATCAGATCCGATCAAAAACCTTTGAATCAGACGCCTAACTCATAACTTTTCTCGTCCTCTTTGAACTGGGACCAAAAAAGCTAAAAATTTATCAAATGTCAGATTTTCTTTGCAATATTTGTACATTTGAATAATTTATAAGGCAATGCTGTAATATTTGAGACAAGAAGGGGAAAATACATAATAAAAGGTCAAGGAATGAAACGACGGGAAATCCTGTGAAGATTGTTCGATTGTCACTTGATCTTTCAATGCAAGTTGTGACAGAGGTGCCTCCGATAAAAATCACACTATCTATGAAAGCGTATTCACATAACGAGTGGCTATCGGACTGACATATTTCATTAGCGATAGTGTAGGGTTGACCGTTTGAGGCTATCTTCCCGAAGCGTTGTATCATTTAGGACCTCTCACCACCGCTGTTATCTTGACTCTTCCTACTACCAGCGTTTTCTTGTATATTTACCAATAAAATTAGAGGAAATTCCTGTACAACGAGGTCGAGGCGGTTAATGGCCGGAAGACAACGTAAGAAGCTAAGTGGGCTCCAATCTGATGGAGGCTTGCATAGGTAAGTAGACCTGCGCCTGCAAGCGGCAAATATGCATGCATTAACCTCTATAATCACTCAAACTGATTATTTAGTCAAAACCTGGAGAGATATTCCCAGAAGAATCACCGTTTGGTGGGTTTTAACTGCTCTAAAAGTTGGTGTCTTCTCTAAACGCGCTAAAAGTGGCTAAGGTTATCAAGATGTGTTCGAAAGCCGGAAGTTGTTTACATGTAAGACACACTTTATAGACTTCTCTAAACATTGCAAACTTCCTAGAACGCTTACGTTACAATTCAGGTGGCTGTGGACACCTGGCGGCGTCGAGTCCATTGTAGGCAGAAATGGTAGTAGCGATATTCCAACTTTGCTCCGCTCACTCAAAAAGGGGCAAAACATAGTTTCGTAGTCCCCGGTTTCCGACGCCGTTTATGAACCGAAATGTACAAATGCGGGTTTATATTATAGGGTAGGAGTGGTTCTATGTTCCTTGTACGCGAAAAAGGCAAAACTGCTTGTGAAAAATTATAATACACTTTTGAAATAGCCTGTTTTTGGCCAACCAAAACATTTGTTTGCTAATTTTTTGCTAGACTTTTGAAAAACCAGGCTATACAAACCTAAAGACAACCTTTGAGAACAAGGAAAACCACTTTTCTAATCTCTACATCATAAAACACCGTCCTAAACGGAGGACTACGAAAGCATGTTTAAGCAACTTTTTCTGTAGTGATCAAGCCTCTTAACAACGTGCCTTCTGATTGATGTGGTCCAACTGTCAAACCGAGCCTTAACAAAATATTACGTGGGTATGTTTTTCACTTTTCAAAATCATTTTAAACTAACAAACTTGATATATTTTAAAACTAGAAGTAATGTTCTACTCTTGTATAGTAGTTACAGCCCCATTTTTAAGTACAAATAAATTTCAAAACAGTTCAATACTCCGTGTTCCCCTGCTTGTGGACTTGGTAGATACAATTTCGAGAAAAACTATGAACACGTTTATAGTATTTCGTTAGTTTTATGATTTAAGGAAAAGGTAAAGGAAAGTTTGTCTTGTTTAACGAGGTGAAGTTAGGACTACAAAGCCCTCTCTACTACTCAACCTCGACCTTTATCTAGCGTCACCGTATTAGTCACATTACAAATGTAAGTGGTGACTGCGGGGATCGAAGTGATGAGCTCCGGAGTCGCGTCCGATACCAATCCGCCACGATCCGCTAATGATTAGTGTGAATATCAAATGTTATGGTTTAAATTCAGTCAATGTAATTGGTTTTTGTAGTCCCTTGCATCGGGCTTCGTCGCGGCACTGAGGCAGACCCTTAACAATCTTGTTCCCAAACTACAAAATTAAGTTCCTCACCTTTATTTCCAGCTGATTTATCTCCCTACCTTAGCACGTTCACAAAGATGGACTCCGTTTCACATTTCAATCCCAAAGTCATAAACCACTCGTGGAAACAATACCGGGAGAAATCGCGATCCCCGGGTGAAACATTCAATCCCGGACCACACCTGGGTGTGCTGTGTATTGTAGCTCCCGCTTAGCGGGGCTCCCAGATACCATCTTATCACTCGGCTATCAGCGGTATGAATAATGCCTCTAGTTACAGACGCCGCCGCCTCGCGCGCTAGGGTCGCCTCCTCCGCTGCACCTGCAGCAACTAGCAACGCCCTCACTCGGCCAATCTTGTAATCACAACACAACACCACTCTGATTACAAACACGTTGACTCTGATAAAAATAATAAGGGTTAGGGTAATTTAAAATGGATTCCGGGCACAAGGAAAGATGAATTATAGCTCAATCTGAATAGACCAGTATCGGAAGACGCGGTAAGGCGTAATTGTCGGCCATAATGATCGGCCGGCGCTAATTTATGGCATGACATTATTTAACCTGTCAGTTTTCCTTTTATTTAACAGTTTTTGCTGTCGAATTCCTCGATAACCGCGGACATTGTCGTGTCCGATCCCGTATGCTAATGGGCTCCATCAAAATCACTCACGTCAGTCAGGGTGGGTGAAGCACGTCAAAGAAGGTGGCAGCTAATGCCCAAAGTTCATCGACTGCGGAACAAGTTTCGTTCTGATATCTGTTTAATATGCAAACAGCGTTGTGTTTTGGATTGGGGAATCAGCGGAGAACATGGGGAAAAATGGCTGTTGATTATACATTTCTTACATTGAAGTCTAATGGAGCTGTTTGTGTGGTCAGTTCTCCTGTAAGATTTTGTCTTAGAATAACAAATGGTCGGGTGTCTTAGAAACATTTGAGAGGCGAAAAGAAACTGGTTGGTTTGTTGACAAATTGATTATATTAAAATTCAGTGGGTTTTGGTGAAATCAGTGAAACACAATTAAAATTCCAGTGGCACATAAGACCTGACCTGGCCGTTTCCCATGTATTTTGCGAGCCGCTGGACAATATGTATAAAAAGAAACATTTAATTTAAACCTACATTAGAATTATTTGTGGAATAAATCATGTCTTTAGAGCTTCAAGAGGCATACTGTTCCAAAATTTGGAGTATCTTCTCATCAATGTTTTCAATGTTAACTTTCCGGACATAGTAAACTCGATAAAAAAGACCGATTTCATTAATCAAGATTTTAAGTTAACCACAAACCTTTTTCCGATGACACTGAATGTTGATTACACTGATCCAGATCACCAAATTAAGGTGACCCAGATCTATTTAGGAAATTAGGTCTCTTTATACATGAAGGAAGTCAAAGGTTTGGGACTACTTTGGTGCAGGGACTACAGATGTTATATTTTGTGCTTAAAAAGGTAAAGATGTTTTGTTTAACAAGGCAAAGTTAGGACTACAAAGTCCTCTCTATCGTATAGTCACATTACAAAGTGGTGTCACGTTACTGCGGTCTGCGGGGATCGAACCCGCGCCAGCTCCGGAGTCGCGCACGATTCCAACCCGTCACGGTCCGCTTTATCCCCGATTTACACATTTAAATTTCCGCACCTACAATGAAATAAAATCCTTACTTCGAAGTGTGGTTTTGACAATGCGGTGGTAGAGCTTCTGATGGTGAAATATTAGTACGGACGTTTTTCATAGCTTTTTAGCAAACAAGAAGAGCAAACATGACGTTACAAAATCTAAACTCCTTCGGATCTAGGTTACTTTTTACCTGAAAACGGTATCAGTCTCCAGATTCCGAAACGTCCTGTTCTTCTTCACTAAAAACTATGGAAAACACCCGCAATAAGAGTTCATCCTCAAAAACAAAATCCACCTGGAAAATTTCTGACCAGTAATTCAAACACCCCTTCCCGATATCAGAGTTCGAACTTCAGAGTATGACGCATATGAAACTGTTTTCAATTCCCGGTCATCCTCGACCAGACGTCTCCCCGACGGACCCTCGTCACATGATCATTACAACTCCGTTACATGACGTTGCTAGCTGCTACAAACAAGCAGACAACAGACAGCAGACACATCAAAGCATGACTTGCGCCGTGACCGAGATGATTGTCCGGACGCTATCAGCTGTCTTATCATCTAGATGACCTTCATTTCCGGTCCCGGCTGTTGTACGGGTTCACACCTTTGTACCATCACTGATGAGTAGGTACTCGGGATCTCTTTGATTGTTTGTTGGGGTCTAGAAGAGCCATCCCAGAGTTTCAACAAACCAAAGTAACAAATACTGTGAACTTAATTTGTCGAACAAAGAATTTCACGTCATTTTGCTCAAACAGTTGCTTTTAACACATGAATACGGACTTTACCATTGAGGTTAATAGGGTTTAATTCACTATCTGA
This sequence comes from Matsumurasca onukii, assembly GCA_018831715.1. Lineage (NCBI taxonomy): Eukaryota > Metazoa > Arthropoda > Insecta > Hemiptera > Cicadellidae > Matsumurasca > Matsumurasca onukii. The sequence goes on from CM032058.1 coordinate 88,227,700, forward strand.
GAAACAATCGAATCCAAATCGATACTAAGCATTAAATGATGTTCGGTCAAATGAACTAGCATACACTCTAAAAATGAAGGAGTGCAGGCCACTCAAAAAGAGTGAAATTTCTCTCTACAGGATGTTGAAACCCAGCCACTCTCAGAGTGTGCAGTAGTGGTGGCCGTGACCTTGAATTTCGTCCCATAAGGACAATGTAAAAACATGCATTTTCTTGAGACACCTCATGTCTACAGTTTTCATAGGATCTTTTGAAATAAACTTTGTTTTAAAGTTCATTTAATGCTTTAGTGACTCCACTGAGCCGAATTTCCATTTTCTAATTTGTTAAACCATGGTCTTAATCCAAAAATTAGGGAAATTTGTATCTGGATTTCTAGTTTTTACTGGTAAACTAATCAAATTTTGAAAAAAGGTGGTCAGCGGAGTCATTGCAGTACATTGTCATCTTTCAAATAAAACCTATTTCAAATAGATCTGATGAATATTGTAGGCGTGACGTGTGTCAAAATATTTGTTCGTACATTACAAAATGGCCGACAGGCACTGTGCACTCTTAAAGAGTGGCTCGATTTTCGCTAATTGATCCTCGCTTATATTAACGTCTCTAGTGTTAAACTTGAGTTCGTATCAAAAAAATTCACCTAAAGACCTAGCGACGAAATATACTATTATAGGCCTACCTTCTTCAATGGGTTGATTCACGATTTTCTTTTTTTTTGCTGTCTACGCCAATGGCATTTTTAACGAGTTACTTAACTTAAGGTTTGTGGGCATCACAAACGCTTATAGGGAAAGTGGTCCAAACCCTTGTGCCTGCGCTGGGAATCGAACCCGCGACTTTGCAAGCCGTGACTCTACCCACTGAGCCACTGACGCAGGCAAAAGACAAATTAATTTAAGACAATCATATCTCATTGCTCACAAATAAAGCGTTACCATCTACATAGATAGTGTTTTTAAAACATCAATCTCATTATACACGTTTACATAAGAGTAACAACCTTTTACACTGGTCACACCTCAGTGGTTCGGAGGTCATGATGGCCCATTTCTATTGGTCGCTGGCTAAATCACCAAATCTGGGGAACAGTCGGCTCTAATTTATAACAAGACTACACCTCAATCTACTAAAACACTCAATACCATTCATCCCATATTCACCTAAAACTCCCCTCTAAAAGATGTCGGTGTCTTAGATTAGAAGTCTATCATAAATACGAAACCATATAGTTCCATTCCCGTGGTTCGGAAGTCACGTAAAGCCGTTGATTCATTCCATTGGTCGTTGGGCTATCAATTAATGACCCAATCTGGGGAACAGTCGGCCCTAGTTTGTAACAAGACTACACCTCATCATCCATCAAAAACACTCAACACACTCACCCTTCATCCCATATTCACCTTAAAATACCCTCTGGGAGTGGTCGGTGTCTCAAATCAAAGTATCATAAATGACCCAGTACAAGTACATTACTTCAGCATCAAAGACCTAGTTTACCAAACAAAGAATAATCCGCACAGAACAAAAGAACGGAGCGACAATTATATGCAGCCATTACAGCGAAATCGGCTTGTCCTGAAACCGTAACGAAAACAATAACTGAATCTATCGACGTTTTACAGGTAGTAATTTCCTTTCTCGGGGCCATTTCCTCGGCTTGGCTGTTGGTTGTTTCTTCGCTTCGATTGTAACGGTAATGCAGCGCTGGATTTATTGCATTTCCCGGGACCCACTGCTGCTGATTGCGGAAAATCAAGATTAAGTGTTCTTTAATGTTTAAACGGTTATTTCTTACAAGGTTTATTTAAGTAGAAAGTAGTCGATTAATTACAGTCAGTTATAGCAACGGGAATTCGATTATTTCATAGGTGATTAAATATTACTTACAATTATTAAAGCTCGTTATTATCTTTCACCCTTCACTGTGAGATTCACAAACCTAAATAACACAAGTATAAAACCACTTGGAATCACACTGTGTAAATCAAGTCGAAAGAACCGTAGCTAACCAATAAAGCCAGAAATGGTAGATAATTTCTACGTCAATTTATAGTCCCATGCATAACAAAAATATCAGAACATCTTATTAATGTGCATGTGCTAGTACAATACTATTTTAAAACAGGAAAAATTACTACTCTATAAAATATTTCGCAACGTACAGTAACGACAAGAACTCATCTTACTAGCCATGGTTGATCAAAATAATTATTTTGCACGAAGACAATTTACAATACTCAGTTTAAAAATTCCCAAGTTAGACGGTTAATTGCAACATTATTCTCCCACTACATCGACCTCCACACTTTCAAATACCTTTCAAATAAAGTCTATTTCGAAAAGATCCTATGAAAACTGTTGGCGTGAGGTGACTCAAGAATATGCTTGTTTTTACATTGTTCTTATGGTACAAAAAACAAAATGGCCGACAAGTACTTCATCTTCACTGTGAGTTCATTGGACAGCCAGATTTTGGCAGTCCTATTTTCTCCGGTGTAATAACGTCCGACCATCACGCAGTACGCACTCGCACGCACGCGCTGTCAGAACGCAGAACAACACGGAACACAACACTTCAATCTGGGTCCGATCTCGCGTTTCAAGATGGCGGCCGCCGGACTTGGCTCTGTTATTATTTTGATTATTGTGCTGCCGCGGCTGCGTCCAACAAGACAAATTACTGTAAAATCGTGTAATAAGTTAAAGACCGGTCGCAGAGTTACTTGACAACGTGATCGAACGTAGGCCTGCGACTCCGTTAGGTCGGGGTGGTCAGCGATCAGGCAAATTGTTTTAGAGTGGTGATTCGCAGGCTGTCATTTCATTTGGATTGTCATCTTGATGGTGGGTGAAGAGTTTAGAGGTTTAGAAAGGAAGAAATAACGGCCTTTTTTCTAAAGTTTGAGGACTGGATTTTTGGCACAGGTATAGATCTGAGCTATGGTTCCAAAATTAATACTGCCCTATTTTTTAACGGAGTGAAAGGTTTTAAAACTGATAAGAATCGTACATCTATCGACATCTATTGTATTTAACACGGAGACGAGTCAGCGAAATTGGCAGCACAATTGGCACTAGTTAGGTTCTGACGAGTCAATAAAAATGGTACACACAATCCATCGACATTAAGGGTTGACACAAAAATTAGGCGATGGTCTTTTGAACTAATATTTGTGGAATTAAACTCTACTATTTTTAAATACAACTCAACAAATTCTACTACTTCTTAAGGGCCAGCCCGTTATTACCTAGTGGCGATGTCCTAGAGTTCTTTACCAGTCTTTAGTATGTTCTCCATCAAGAAAATTTAGGTGGATATCAGTTCTCAAAATTATTTGAGATCTAACCACCTGGAGGAATAGTGCTACGAGTATAATTTTACAAAAAAGGGCATACGATTATTTTGGAGTTTAATTGTATACTCGTGTATTTAGTGTTTGGAAAAATGCCCTCCGCCTCATCAGTTCAGAGATTTCATTCAAAAATTCAAACTTTACAGTGTTTAGGGTTTCAAACATGTAATTATTCAATGATACACCGTTACTTACAAACAGGTCTTTGCAAGGTGGAGATCCATGATTAGCATCACCAATGCAAAATGATACGGAAGACATCAGAAGAGAAGAGCAAATTAAAGTATTTGGGCGTCTGCATTCCAGTGACCAGTAGTGGGTCTATAATAAGCTTTAACCACCACAACGTGTTATTAATGACCGCTATCTGCCCACAACGGACACGGGTTTCATGAAACTACAGCGTTTCATATTCATATCGATGATAAGTTCGGTTGAAATCCGTTTGAAAAAGTGTTTGGGAATGTTTTTGGGATCTTGATTGTGACGGGTGGTGTAGATTCGAATCATATTTTATAACTTTGGTTTTTATACATTTAAAAAAGTAAGTGCTGATAACAAATCATCCGAATGGTTCTTACACAGCAACTTAAGGCGTGACCCGAATAGTTTTTAAATTTTACTTCTTCAGTGTATTATATATTTATATTGTGAGCTCTGAATACCAAGAGGTACAAACATATTGTTCAACAATTCTTGTCGATGTATTTGGCTAGCTACAATTCTAGGAAGAGTGGAATCCATTTGTAGCCCAACTCGAAACTGCTTATCCTAAAATAATATTTCACGTTGTATATTTTTTTACTTTTTAAATTAGTGGTCTGAAAATTGATATATTTAGTTTGACTAAAACTTTAATGCCTTTTTTGCAGCAATAATTTAAAATATGACTAATATGTGGACAAAAACTTGCAATTTTAAAACAGTCATAGTGAATTTACCAAAACTTAAAAACACTAAATATGCCTGTTTTTATAGAACTAGTTGAAAAATATGGTACAAGAATCTATTTTTGAGTTGGGCAGAAAACGGATTGCACTCTTCCGAAACTTATAGATAACTTGAAATAAGTATAAACAACTTGAATATATTTTTGTAGTCCTTGAAAGGCTCCTACAACCCTTACATAAATCTAGATAGGACACTAACAATTAACGGTTAATAAATAGTGAGATGACATTCTTACCCCAAGTTAAAGTTGGGAAGTAAAAATTAAATTTAAACCAAAATAAAGATACACATTATTTTCCGAGCTCACTCAATTTGGAGAAAGATACACCGCGGTTGCATGTTGGGGTGGGAACAGACGTCCCTGAAGATTTGACCCTTGTTCCTCGTTCCAGTGAAAATGACACATCATCCATATGTGTCCTTCCCTACTTTGTTTATATTTATATACACACTCACCCCATATGCTTTGTTTTGATACACTTCTGACATGAGAATCTACCGTTCGGATGAATTTACGATGAAAATCATCTGAACCTTTACCGACTGGATTATAGTGTTGTCGAGGAAGAATAAGTAGCTAATATTTCCAAGCTCTTTTGGTGAAATTACTTTTCCGCCCTCTAACACATTTTTTACTCAGAACTATCAGGTTTTAAACAACTCAACTCCGCAAGTAATTACTAGAAGCAAGAATTGTTTATGGATTATTAAGCGAAGCATTCCAGATCGCCTTGGCAAGATGAGAGCATCCTTCCTAAGAAAGATGCCAAGAACAATCTGGGCAGGCATTTTTATGAGATTTTGATGCAAAGTTGGATCCATCACGTCGATGCCAATAGTCTTCATCTTCGCAGCTTCATGAATATTCCGGAGAAGAAATTGAATCATTGGCTGGCAACTAATCCTTGACGCCTATCTCGCGAGCGATGCACTTGGGATTACTATACTATAAGAAAGATAAATCCAACGAGAAACTATCTGAGTCTGAGATATCGTTAAATTATCGCGAAATCAAACTATGGAATCGGGTTCATAAAGCTAGATCGAGTGTTCCTTATAACATAAGTTATAATATTGAGCCAAGAAACCTTAGTATAGAAAGCGTATCAAATTTCTCTAAAATCCAAACAACCAAAATCCAGAGAATACATAAAAAAGAAATACAGTATATTAAAAGATAGTTATGATATTTGTACTATTAGCCTATTTTATTGAAGAAAAGAAAACATGAAATAAGGTCATTATATTATAGTTTTGTTGTGTATAAGATAGAATGTTGTAATTAAAAGCTTTCAAAGATGCTCGTATCTACAAAACAACCACAAACTTTTATTTTAAGTTTGTTTACCAAAACTCAATTTGGATAGTTTATTTAAAAATTTAAAACTCAATAATTCAGTTCATTATTCAGTACAGAGGTTGAGGTAGTTTGAGGTTGAGTGGCAGAGAGGACTTTGTAGTCCTAATTTCGAACTTTACCTTTTACCTTTTTTGGCAATCTGGAGTAATGAGATCCGGGTAAACAGAGTGCTACTACACGGCATGCCTTTGGTAATAAAGTTGCCATATTGTAGCAATGTGATATCAGAATCACCAAATAAATAAATAACGTAGATTTGAGTTGAATAAACTATTCTAGGACAGAACAAAATCACTGTAGGGTAGTCAAACTAGTCAACTTGAAATTGTTGAGCTTATACTTGAAATAGTCAAGAGCCCATTGAAAGCTACACACATGGTAGTTTAGCAGCTAAGAATTCAAAACTACCCATTGGAACACATTCCCGAAGGCATGTTCCGCTACACTGAATCACAAATTATCATTAAACCGGTTCTAATAATCCCATAGAGGTTCTTCATGTGGTCTAGAATCTCGGCAGTTGATGGGCTTAAGAGCAATCTAGATGGGGTTATAATTTTGACAAATTGGTCAAGTGTGTTTGGAATGTGTGAGCGCTCACCTACCTGACGCCCTCTTATTAATCTCTTCCGGTCAAATTGAATTCGGCCTCAAATTTTCACCGAAATTAATCCGCCCTGAACCGGATTTGCGCAGATAACATCTAAATGAGGGCGCGGATTGCTTTGGTGTGAACACGGCACACCGTTAGATCCTCGACCCTTCATGTTGAGGAAAACTGACCCAATGTACGAGCTGTTGACCTTCTAAAAAATTAGTGCTGTTGTACTTGTCCCTTTGATGTTGCTATACTTGAATCTTCATATGATACACTCGTGATGAAGCATAATACTACACTCTAAACTGAAGGAGTGAAGGCCACTCAGAAAGAGTGACATTTCGCTCTTATGGGAGTTGAAACCCAGCTACTCTCATCAAAGATTAGCTCGATTTTCACACTTTTGGGAGTGATTTTCACTCTTTCATAATTAGAGTGCAGGAATTGATACACCAAACACGACAATAATTATGTACTTTTGAAATTTGAAGTATGTTTGAAACAATGATGAAAATGCGAAAAACAAGACTGCTCATAAGACAGCACTCAACGTACCATTACTATTGGCACTACTAGCAAATTTGATGAAAACTTTCACCTTCTCGGGTTTTGATTCCTACTGTGTACAAATGGTATTTATCGACGGTTCATCTAAATCTTTGATAAGCTACATATTCCTTAACGCAAAAGTCATCATTCAAAAATGTATTTAAACCGTTCAAGACAAATTGAAGAACAAAACCCCTCAGGGCACTCAAACAGCGGTTCCCTCATACAAACTCTGGTTCAACTAATTCCCCTCCTCAATCTTCACTCAGACAAAGTTCTCCAACATCTTCCACTAAGTGAAGAATGCGGAGAGCCGCTGAAGAAACGACCTCCATTACAAGTCCTTCAGCGGCGCTGAGAGAGCCAGAGGCGAGCCATCCTCTCCATTACTTGCCAGAGCCGATACAGCAATGAGCGATCACTCTTTGATGATCCTTCTCATTAGAACCGGCAGAAAAACTAACAGTTACTCGTAAACACCGGTTGTAAAACTTCAAGGAGGGTTAGGGACATGGGAATCACTTCTTTACCTCGAGTTGGTTCTTTGAGGCAAGAAATGTCCCCTGGGATGGTTCTGGGAAGGAACCACTCGGTGGAGGGTAGGGAAGAATGTCTTGGTGATGGTTGAGGCAGGACTGTAACGTGACGTGCAAGAAAACTATGGGAGCTTGTTTTTCTTTGATTGTTTGGACTGCACTATCATGCTTAATCTCCTGAGCTTTGAAATAGTATGTCTTCCGAAGGGTGCTACGCTTTAGAACTACTGATCGTTCCAAAATAACGTTCTTCAAAATGTTCAGGTCAAAATCACTATTCATAGCTTTCTTTAGTGACATCAAATCCTATCAATCAGTAAAATAATCTCTTTTAAACAACCCCGACATGTAATAATTGCAGTTTCTCAGAATTTGGCGAGATGAAATTCCTGGTAGTGAAGATGGAATCATTAGAACCCTTCGAAAATTGAGTATTTTCTAACAGAAGATGAGATGCCATTAAATGAATATATGATTGTGGTTGTCTTACCTGGTCAGGTCTGAGGCCGGGAGGTACCCATGTGTACTCCTCGAGGGCGCATCCTGAGTCATCATCAGAGTGCGAGTGCCTCTGGGGCTCCTGAAGGACCTTGGACACGTCCCCGAGTGGAGGGAGCGACATGGAGGGCAGTGAGTAAGTAGGCAGGGTGGGCAGGGGCAGGTTCTCCCCATGCTCCTCCCTCGGGCTCTTGCAGTTGCGGCACACCTTCCTGAAACAAAGATCACGGACGTTAGGAAATTTCCTGGAAGAGGAATCCATAGGATGGAGAGAGGCTGAAGACTCTGGACGGACCGAGTTTTAAGGGACGTAAAGTAGATTAGAATCCATACCATTACACGCCAATTCTTTAAGACCTCTTTGTCCCATATAGTACATTGTATCCCAGAAACAATACACAGTTTTCTTCTTCTTAAGCCCGTGTAAATTCTTTAAATCCCAAATCGTCCGGAAAACTCTTCAAAAAGGTAAGCAAAGGGGTCTATCAACTTTCTTTCTACGCTATAACGTTCGACAATCGAACAAATATTAAAAGCAACTATAATACGAGGATAAAAATATAATACTACTAGGTTTGGCACACTTACATCAAAACATAATGACAATGCTAAGACACTCCAGTCAGTTCGGATATTGCAGAAAAAACACGAATCGATCATGTAATGAAACATAATCTTGTATTTTAAGAACCCAGAAATAACAACAATTTGTATCCAACAGTAAACAGTATTTTTATATCACACAGTAAACAAAATTTTATTTAACCCAGAAGAATAGACTAGATCCATTTGGTCGCACATTACTTTGCTTGTTAAATGTAATTGCCAAAAAGGTTCTTGTAATTCCTTCCTGCTTAGAGAGACATGTTAAGTTTATAAAGACGTATTCATCTCTCCCCAGTGAAAAGTACACACATGTCACGTGATCATGTAAGCGGCAGATGTGACCTGCATTATGTATATATGTGACGTTATACGTACAGAATATTTCTCATTCGTACACATTTCAACTTGTTACATTGATGTTGCCTGACTCACTGTACGGTAGGATGAAATAAGTTATGGGTCTTGAGAGAACAATTAGCAAATCCAATGATAAATGTAAATATCTAACTTTTCTAAGAGTACACAAAATTGAGTATTTTCTTGATTGTCTTGAAATAAACGTCTTTTTATAAATTAACAATATAATATTTTGAACACACAATTGTTGATGTAGGGTCGGTTTTCAGTACCACCGGTTCCTGAAGATTGGTATACTGGCACTGAGAGCTGAAATAAAATCCCGGCACTTAGTCAATTCTTGGTACGAAGTCTCACCAACGGTACCAAGGGGAATCCAAGAGGAAGCAAAGGTACTCAGAACCGTCGGTGCTGGTACCAGTACTTTGTCAGTTGTCCCAACAAATTCGGGAACCCTTAAGAGTCCGCCTCAATGTGACGCCCCCCACGACGACGCCCAATGCAGGGGAAAGGGGATCTGCAAGAGGCCAAAACACGCAGACACATTAAAAGCTAAAATTGTGTAAATCACTATTTGAGATGCCGACCACTCTCATGAGGGTATTTTAAGGCAAATATGTGGAGAAGGATGAGTGTGATGAGTGGTAGTAATGAGTTATAAGGTGTAGTCTTGTTACAAACTAAGGCCGACTCTTCCTTAGAATGAGTCATTAATTAATAGCCCAATGACCAATGATAATACAAGGACCAACGGCTTAACGTGACATCCGAACCACGCAGGTGATGGTCTGATATGTCTAAACGATGGTGGGAGTTGGTGCGGGTATCATCAGATGATCACTGAGAGTATCTGAACCGATTTAGACCTATATCATCCTCAAAACCTGACCTCCATGAAGCTGGATTACAGGACCACGCCACGAGTCCCAGTCGTAAAGCCAAGGAAATTATCTACTCGCGTATAGAGCGTTTTTCCGAAATTTTCCTGTGAACCTACAATCTAGAGCATGGCAATTGAACTTTTTAAGGCAAAAATCTTGTCTAGTATCAAAAAATACTATGTTTGATGCCTTAAAAGTTATTTGAAGGGTGAACAACGTATCCCCGTAAACCCTTGCAAGCACTCGGTTTGAAAATTAGGTCGCATCAGTTGAAAGAAGGCCCGTTGTTACGTGCGCAGTGTCGTGTGTTCTTTGTAAGAACGAATTCAGTCTTTTCTGAGGCGGACCCTTAACGCGATTGGTGGAACATGAAAGGCCAATCAACTCATCAACTACACTACCAGTAGCACAATGTAAAGCAACTGCAACAGCTGTGAGAGCTGCGAGACAGTTTACAATCTGTGGGAAGAGGCTTTGCACTACAGCTGCCAATTAGAGTTGATACTGTCCCATTATCTCACCTCGGCCTCGTCCTTTGATTAGTGATAAGCTTATTGGTACATCCCGGCTATTAGCATTGTTCTCTATGAGGAGCAGATTGTAGTAGACTTGTTGTCAGGTTGTCAGAAGATTTTAATTGTGAGTCAAACTACGTCACTGGATTATTTAAATTTCGCAGGAACATGTTTTTCTTCGTCGTCAGAAGATAATATTTTGTATGTTTGCTGTGGTGTTGATTTCTTGGTCTATTAGGTTGCTGTTTCTTTATTTTCTTCTTTGAAGAGCCGGAAGGGTACAATCAAGATCAAAGATGACGAATAGGGAGTTTGAACCTAATGCTTAAAAAGAATTTGGGATTTTTAATAATTTGTGACTGTAATGTTTGGGTAATTTTTTGTATAATTTATAAACAATCCTGAATTTTTTCGCCTTGTAGTTTGGTTTTTCTTTTACTAGCTGTGTGTTTCTTGCTTGAGGACAATATCTTACTGTGAACTTAGGAGTGCTCAGTACCGCTCGGCCATTTTATTTTATGTCCTAAAGAACAATTTAAAAACAAGCATTTTCTTGAAACAGCTGGCGCCTACAATTTTCATCTGACAGTACTTCAATAGTTACGCCAATGACTACTTTTGTGTCAAAGCCAATTAGTTTAGTAATAAAACAATAAGTCAAATGAGGAAGTTTTAAAACCTTGGACTTAGGTCACGGTTTTATCAAATTAATGAGAAAATGGATTCGTCTTAAACTTTCAACCAAATGTATTTGATAAAAACCCGATGAAAATTGTACGATTAAGTAAATGCGGGTTTTCACACTATTTTTATGGGAAAACTCAAGGTCATAGCCACTACTGCACACCTTTAATGGCCTTAAGACACTTTTTTCGTAAAAAACACGCTCTACCCTGCGTCCGTGGCTCAGTGGGTAGAGTCACGGCTTGCAAAGCGCAAGGTCGCGGGTTCGATTCCCGACGCAGGCACAAGGGTTTGGACCGCTTTCCCTAAAAGCGTTTTGTGATGCCCACACACCCTAGGTTAAGTAACACATTAAAATGCTATTGGGTAGAAAGTACAAAAAAGTTTCCACCAAAAAATGCTTTTCAAAAATTTATCTTCCAGCAACATCGGTTCAGAAGAGCTCTTTTAAAGCTCCATTCAACAATACGAAAGATTTTTAAGTTTCGCTAGATTAACAACACATAAGTTTATTAATTCTACTTGCTCAAACTTCCAATTTTATTCGTTGACAAAACACGAAATCGTGAAGAGCCTCGCACATTTATTCAGCGCAATTATTCACAATCTCGCCCAGCCTGACTCGTTAGCCACCGCAGTCCCGGATGACTTATTTTGACCAATGTATCGTTAGTCGGACAAGATACCCGACCCTGCTTGCCTCAGGAGCTCGAATGGTTATTGAATTCAAAACGTTGATGGCCAATTTGAATCTCAGCGGTCGTATGAATAAAAGATCAGTTTGTTTCTTGTGCTCATAGACTTTGCATGTGAAACATTCCCATGAGCTTACCGGGGAGGTCAGGCTTAATGTGATCCTAGGGTTTGATACCAGAAGATATTGCTTCAGGACTTGTTTGTGGTGACGGGGAAATAGTTTCGCGTCGTTAACTCCGGTGACGGGAGTCAGAGTGGGTTTGCCGTTTGGGTGTAGTTCTTCGGGAGGTGTTTTGGATTTGGAAAAATGCTTGGTCTGGCTAGGGGAAGATGCAGCTTTTGAAAAGTCTTTGAAGTTTGATAATGCCTTTTGAGCTAAATACCTTTAAAATACCTGGTCTTGGGAAACGTTTCTTTAGGATAATTTATGAAGAGGGGTATGTCTAATTATTTTGAATAAAACTTCGATTTGATTTACTAAAAACAATACATCACAACTAGACCCCGAAAGTTACCTCCAAATTTGGAGACTTTTGTTCTGAATTCACTCTGATCCAGAAGCGAGAAACTCAGGACCTATAATGTCCCCAGTGAACCAAACCCTAGTTTCCTGTACAGTTAAAAAAGTTGCCATTTTCCTTCACAGGGCACCCTTTTGTCCAAGAGAACGCCAAGTGGGACATTCTAATCTTCACAATAGTTATCACTTCCTAATGACACAAATACCAATATTACTAACACAGTAAAGGTAAAACTTGTTCAAACGAAGCGAAGTTAGGACTACGACATCCTCTTTAACCTTGACCTTAACCTAGCGTTACAGCAAAGTCAGTCACTTAAAAATTGTTAGTGGTGACAGCAGGGATCGAACTTGCGCCAACGGAGTAGTGAGCTACGTAGTCGCGCGCGCTGCCAACCCGCCACGGTGGTATTCCATTACACTTGTGTGAATCACGTGACTGCACGGTTATGGTGGTGTGTATGGGGAAGTGATCTCAGCTGCAGCGGGAGTATGTAAATAGCTCTACACTGAACAATGGCGGAGATGCAACTTTATGACTGCGGTGGGTTCACAGGTGCTTGCCTCTCTGCATTCTAGACTCTACAGAATATTCTCAATATTGTACTGTGTAGAGTGGAAATAATCGTGTTAACACCCTATTGGTTCAAAAATTTAAATTAATCCTTTTTTCTTATTGTCAGTTCTTGTGTTTTGTTACCTAATTTCAGTTTTAGGGGTGAAGCCAAGGAGGAGCTCCGGGCATAACCCCCTCTCCCAAGACCCTTGATAAGGTCCCAAAACTGCCCTTATGAGGAATAATGTCTATACAGTAGAAATTATTGTATAGAATTTTGGTTCAACCGTACAACAAATAATAATGTACAAAGTAATAATATTACAACCTCAGAAATTCTACCATCCCAACAAAAACCTTTAAATAATGAAGTATTATGGAATTTTAAATCCAAATTAAACTACAAAATTCACGACAAGAAAATTAAATACATACACTTACTTTATATGAGATTTTTGTTCTATGCCAAAACATAATATAAACCTATAATATAAACTTTAGTCTCTTTAGTCCTACTAGGGTCATGAAATGAAATACGCATTCCCTTACAGAAAAGGTTATAAATCTAGCCCAGTAGGAAGTCATATAGCATTTACGCGGCCTAACCTCTTTCCTCCTAATCACTTATTTTTAAACACTTTTTTAATCATATACGATATTATTTTCTAAAAAGTAACGTGCCGTGCTTTAAGTTAGATATTTTACAATTTATTTTGTTGCTAAATGACTTTAAAGTCATCAAACGAAATGGCATATAATATTCTTTATGATGCCAAATTAGTTTTTTCGTGTACAACACTAACCTTCAACAATCTGGGGCTTCGCCCTCAAACCCTTTCTTCCTAATCGGTCTACTGAAGCTCAATTATCGTCGTCTATTCGATTAATTCCAAGTTCCTACTTCTAGGAAATTCCACTCAATCATGCAACGGTTTCTTCGACCCAATTACCCCCGGAGGCTTCAGTGCCTTTACCGCTTCTGCAAACCGCAATCGCAACAGTCAAGTAATTATGTCAGTTCTCATCAAGCCGACTGTGTCAAGTCTGAGTAGATCAGTCAAAGCCTTGTACTTCCGCTGCGCGTTACACCTGTTTCCGGCAATTACTCCTCCGGCTGCAGTGCTACCAACTACCAACCACTCCCACTCCACATTCTCGGACATACTATACGCACGCAGTCTATCAACATTGGCTCATTATGTTATTAAAGTTACTTGTTTTGCTGCGTACAGTTACGCCGTTACAAGAGAATCTCCCTGCTGTAAGTGGGCTACACCCGACCTGACTCACTTGCGGTAATTTCTCTGGAAATTACGTGAAATATATAGAACACACCATGAATTGCTTTATTGAGACTGGTAATAGCTAATAATGAAAACGTTAGTATGACATATTAAATTACCTGTAAGATAACCAGTATCAGGTATAATGATTTACTTGAATGAAAACCTTGAAAACTCTGCTCAGTCAGAAATTAACAGAAATAAAAGTTGTTCTTTCGTATGTTTTCAGATTTTTTACAGAAAGGTCTTTATCCTTCGTTCTAAAATACTATGAAGTACATTTGATAGTACAGGACTCAATAACTACAATCAACAGGTTGTAAAAATGTTCCACCATTACAAATAATTTGAAAAACACGGAAGTAGTGAGTCTTAGTGAAAAACAGGGAGCCTTACTTAACTTCACGAGCATAACATCATTTCTCGTTAGCAAATTTCTTTAGGAATAGATGAGGAAAAACTTTGAACAAAATGGTAAGTAGTTTTAGCCTCCCACCACATACAAAGTCAAATTGCAAAACTTTAGACATTGTGTGACCACTCCATAAGTCGCACTTGTCATCAGATTTTCACGAAATTTAGTACAAACGTTCAAGTTATCACTCTAGATTGAGTTCGTTAAAGAGCAAAATGCTTCAACAGTTCCACCAGAAGTGTGGGGAGGGCCTCAAAAACGTGATTTTATGCTAAAACCTTTTAATTATGACCCAATTTTGATTAAACTTTATGGCACCATACCTGTTATGTGCATGAAAAATCAACAAAATCCATTGAACCAGACATAGATGGCTACGGAAAATCATTTTAGAGCACAAACCCCAATTTTGAGGAAAAAGTCCATTCCCCAAAAGGCACTTCTGGCATAAATTTCAACCTAACCACAACATTGTCTTTGATTTCACACATCACGAACAGAGAAAGTTACTATCCAAAGAACGGTCATTACTCAATCATTCTCATTAGCCCTGCTCGAACAGCTCGCAGGGACGGCTGGATCAAGGTTACGTTACATACTCCTGGTGATGGATAGATGAAGTTCAGGAGCCCACTGACCAAAGCTCGCAGCTGATTTACATTTCAATAGTGAGTTGGACCACCACGGCTCAGCAGTCATGTGTGTAATTACTCATCATGATTAAGTGAGTTGGTGTCGTCTGTTGTGGGTTTTTCTCGAGGTCAAGTTGCCTCCCTGGTTTTGTTGGTCTTGCTAATTGTTATCAACCCCTCAACAAAGATTTGCACAGATTTTCAAGCAAATATTATACTGGTTTGCTTTGTAATAATTCATTTGTGCTTAGTAATAAACAGTCATTTAATTTAAACATAAGAAATTAGATTAGATCTTACCTCTTTGGTAGAGCTGAACAAGTACAAGTGAACAACCATCTATCAACTAAAACAGAAATAAAGTTTGCCGTTCCACAAGGTTCTATACTTTGACCAGTACTTTTCCTTTCCTGTAATTTGCTATATGACCTCAGTCATGTTGTAAATCCTTACCAAATTTTCCAATACGCTATGTCCATGAATAAAAAGAAAAGAAACATTTCAATCAGCCTTGCTGAAAACACTGGTAAGGTCATTAGATTTTGTTCACGGCCCTGTTCGTTTTTCAACAATGTTCATCATCACTGGTCCATAACGTGTTTGGTATAAAATGGCAAAACACTCCGGTGATCCCTAGAATCTAGATGGCGGTTAGTAGATGATGATTTTTCATTTACCAGTTAATCATCAGCAAATGTGCATTGTCTGAAGACCTCACGGCGAACAAAGAATGAAACTTTCAGATTTATTCTAGAACCTAGATAACAGTTCTTAGATTATTTCTTGCGGTGATTATGATTATTCTTTACGGTCCTATATTGTCAGCATTCTGTAATAAATGTATCAAAGACCTCACGACGAACAAAGAAAGAAACACCGAGGTTATCTCTAGAATCTAGATGACAGTTCTTAGATTATGATTATTCTTACTCTATCATCAGTATTCTGTTACAAATGCATCGAAGAACTCACGCCGAACAAAGAAAAAACGCTCAGGCGTAGACAATCATAGCTTGAAATCGGAGGAAAGACCAAATGTCTGGGACACGGATGATCAAGAAGAGACTGATGAGTCCGGATATATGCTTCACCATGAACATCAGTCCGACTCCAAGACGATTTGAAACAACGTCGGTTTTTGTAAACTTATAAATTTGACACTTTTCCTCGTTTGGACGGTTTCGTGGGAAATTTTAAAGGAAACTTAACTTGATAACTCGACCTGAGACACCGACCACTGGTATTTTAGAGTAAATATCGGATGAAAGTAAGTGTGAAGAGTCTTTGATAGATGGTAAGGTCTTGTTACAAACGAGAGCCGACTGTTCCCTGGTAATTAATTAATAGCCCAGAGACTAATGAAAACGGACCAACGGCTCACGTGACTTCCGAACCACAGGTAGCAGCCAGGGAAAATGTTGTTACTGTAGGGCTTAGGGTTGAATTCGGGTAGTTTTGGTGCGGACATTATACCACTAAGCTAAGGCTACCCCTATACGAAATCAAAGTTATAGTTTGTTGTTTTCGATAAAACAAAAATTAATCGCAAACAACCTTTTCTGTTGTAACTTTTGTTATGATCTAATAATATGAAACTCCAAAAAATTTATGTTTTACTAATTGGGTTTGCTTTGTAATTAGTCATTCTTTCTTAGTAATCAACCATTATTTAAACATACCACATGCACTAAACACCAATCAACAAAGGCTCTGATGAACAGAGGATATTTCTCAGCATAGCCCGGGGGGAAGCTCCCGAGTCTGATGTAGCGAGAGAAGGTTCTCACTGATCTATCATATGTATAACAATTAACAAGGTCCATGTCTCAGTTGATTGGGACAAGCTCTCATTAGCATTTCATTCCCTGAGAGCAAGACAGAGAGAGGGGGAGCGTGGGGAAATATAGGGGGAAATAACGACAACACCAAACTATGCAATTAATAGTACAAATAAAGCAAATAAAAGAAAGGTGCAAAACACAACACATGATAGAACGCCAAAACCCCAAATGAGTGAAACACCTAGATAAATATGTAATAAACAGAATTGATGCTGCCAGCGCAAGATGAAAGACACGGATAATGAAACAACAACCAAAACTGTGCACAAACACAATAAATAGAACTAAAATTAATAGAACAAACCCAAGAAGCGAAAGAAACCCAAATACATTATACAATGAAGATAACAAATTAAACGAACTAAATAATTATGGGCAGCATCAATTCAGTATGAAAATAAACAACAAAGTGATTGAACAAACACAACGAATAAAACATAAAACAAAAATTACACAACAAATACGCAAAAAGGTCAAGTTTGTTTCTTTTAACGTTAAGGAGTTACTAGGATAAGTAGTCTGAAAAGTACTCTCTACCACTCAATCTCGTCCTTTACCTAGCATTACCGCATAGTCATTTGTCAAATTGTTAGTGGTGACTGCGGGGATCGAACTCGCGCCTCCGGAGTCACGCGCGATACCAACCAGCAAGTCAATAATTCTAAATTGAATTAATTTACGTGAAACTACAACACAAATAGAAGCTAACAAAGAAGATGCCAAAACAGTTACGGAATGTTTCAGGACAGCACTAAATAGACGATGTGTATAACCAGTGTTGCCTTGCTTATTCTCAACTGAACTGAGCAGTATAACTTACGGTGTGTACTTAAAATCACCAATTAAATGAAAGAACATTGTTCACGTCGATGATTGGAGGAAGTGTCTTGTTCTAGAAGTACAGTAAACTCTAATAATGTGTCTCAGTAACGGAACCTACTGTGTGAACTGTGAACGGGAATTACTTGATGTAAGACTTAAAGTGTTTTCATTGAAAATCTATTTGTAAACTCAACTATAAACAATTTCATTGGAATTAAATCTTTGTTTGTGAAACCTGCCGCTCTTCTTCAAACTGTCGCGATCCATTCAATTGTTTTTTATATTATTACTAAACAAAATCCCTACGAGCATTAGTGTAGGGATATAAAACTTCAAGCGTTACTTCTTCCAGTTTTATGCTTTCCAGAACGACCATGACATCAAGACCCACAAAAGCTAAACACTAATTGAACTACGCACATCCATGTTCGTTATTACCCTGTATAGAGTTTGACGACAAAACCCCCCCGTTCCCAATTTACGACCAAATCCTTCGCTTTCACCGGTCAACTCAGGTCTTCTGAAACAACGAGTTGCGTTCAAGACGTTCTTCTCTGATCCCGACATAACATTCGGTTGTAAAACGGTGATTTCGGCTTTATTACGCGATAAAGTTCACATTTTATGTGCTTCTTATTTACCTGCTCTATAATGAACGTTTGAACATAAACTTGCGCTGTGAGGGTCTGCGTCCCCTGGGGAAGATGAACTGACGAAAGGTGCGTTTCAGTTACGACTGAAGGTATATTTGGAGATAAAAATTGTCTTAAATATAAACCAGGCCGACATGCAGCTAAGCGCTAAAGCGCCGCTGGCATGAGTGAATCGAATTTCCTTTGCAATTTGTTACTCTAATCCACTAACAGCTTCGCTACGACCTACAAAAGGAACATTTGTGGTGAACATCGGACAAAACATGCGACCTGTAGAGATGACACACATATATACATATGTAAAAAGTTTTGAAAATGCTCAAAACATGTTCTGGGGTCAGGATCGGTGCTCATTTCCTGGTCCCAGGCCTGGATCTTACCATGCTGACGGCTAGAACATCTCATTTGTCCAAAGAAAATTCGATAAAAATACGAACCAGAGAATCTAGAAACCTATCAAACTTCTACAATCTTTGAGTGTATGTGAAAAGGAAAATCTACTTACTAGTATGGTATGCCTGGGTTATACAGGGTGTTATAAAGAGGATTTTTGCAGTTAAACCAATTTTGCTGGTTAAGAAACTTGATACTTACAAAAAGAACATTTGTATAGAATTTTGTAAAAAACCTACTAAAATTGCGACCTTCAGAGTGGTCATACGTATGCATACATGCAAAAAACTTTTCAATTCGCCTCAATAGACGTTGGGAGACTGTTCTCAGTTTTGTTTAACGACTTGTCCTTCTCTAAAGGGGTAGAAGTTAATAACTCTAGTTCATATGGAAATGAGCTAATAACTTAAATATTCGTAGAAAAACAACCCCGTTAGTGGGGAACATTTAAAAAATATGTACAAACCCCTGTGTTTGGTTTAGTCTAACACTATAACACGGTTGCTTTTCTATGGATTTTTAAGAGTACGCAGTAGTGGCTGTGACCTTGCATATCGTACTGTAAGAGCAATGTAAAAACATGCACTTCCTTGGGACTCCTACAGTTTTTATCGGATTTTTATGAAATAAACTTTAAGTGTATGTTTGTAAGTGCAATGAAAGTTTTAGTGGCTCCGCTGAGCCGAATTTTTATTTCCTCATTTATAAGATCGGGACATAAATTCAAAAATCAGAGAATCTGTGCATTTAAATTCCTTGATTTGACTAGTAAAATAATAAAATTTTCAAAAAAGTGGTGAGCGGAGTCATTGCAATACATCTTTAAAATAAAACCTATTCAAAAAAGATGCAATGCAAATTTGGGGCGTAAGGTGTCTCAAGAAAATACTTGTTTTTACATTGTTCTTATGGGACAAAACAAAATGGCCGATAGGTACTGTGCACTCTTAAGTTTATGGTGTTTTCAATTCAATTTACTAAAGAATTCTGTATTAGAAAATCTTTCGTACTTCTCGTCGTAAAAATATGATAAGAAGGTCTCCAATTGAAAATATGAAATTTGATCGAATTAGTATGTTTTTCAGTAAAGACCTTGACTAAATGCAAAAGCCTACCAAGTGTGAAAAAGACGGTCGCGCGTTAGCGGATGGAAAAAGATTCTGAAAAGGAAAAGGTGGCCAATAAATTAAGCATTTTTAGGAAAAACACGTAGTTCTTTCATTACTCTTTATTTTTCCCCATAGAATTACGTCTCGAATTTAGGACGTTACAACTCCGTATTTCGAACCTCGTTAAACTTGTAAAAACGTTATTGGAACTTTTATACAAAAACTACAGCCATTAATATCAAGGAAACCGCACAAAACGTTGACTTAATTTAATTTCAAGTAGTTAAACACGACCATTAATTGAACTGCGGATATTTTACTACAAGTTAACGCACGAAACTACTTATAAAAGACCTGAGAAGTACGAGTAAAACTGGATAAACCAGTTAAGTAATAGCGCCTATCGTTATTTTAACCCAGATAATGGTTGTTTCATGGGTAAATGAGTATAAAAGTAATTTAATTTGCTGTATGCTTGCTTCTGGACAAGAATTAGTCTATTAATCTGTTTGTGTTTAATTACTACAGGATATGAAATACAACCACGTAGTAATTTCGATGTTGGTTGTTGAGATCATGCGAAATTTTAACGTGCAATACATAATATACTATTAGTACTTAATTTGGACTGTTAAAATTTTTGACTCCTAAAATATGACGTTTTGGTTATTATTATGTTTAGCGTATGGTGCATTCTAAGATTTTATTAAGTTTATTGAAAATGTAAATTCTCGCCGACCATAATTCCAGAGTTGTAAAATATGTCGAGGAGATCATGTCTTGGGCACTCAACCTTTTCGCAAGATTTTCGGAATTTAGTTCAGTCCTCCGATCCATTAGAATGACAACTATTTTATTCTCCCATAATATTATATCTAGGTAAGAATTAGTTACAAACATTTTCTTGTTAAACCATCTCTTACGTCCTTTTTATCGAAGTTCCTTTGGAAAATTGATATATTCATGCCGTCAGCATGGTAAGACCCAAGCCCCGGACCATGAAATGAGCACCGATCCTGACCCCTTAGGACAGGTTTTGAGCATTTTTCAACACTTTATATACATATGTATGAATGTGTATCGTCTCTACAGGCCTGGTCTACGTTTAATTTAGTAAATACGCTAATTTAAATTGAATTGTTCTAAATTATTTCTACAATTATTTTCGCAATTTGCACAAGTAAAAATGTATGAAATACCATAGTTATAATATTTTAATAACACTTTATACACTGCTGTTTTCGCTATATCTTAACTTATATCCATAAAATTTTACTCACTCTTTTTCATCCCCGAGGGTATCTTTAGGCACCGTCACCACCGTGGCCTTCCTCCCGTACAGTTGCCTGTAGTACTTCTCCTGATCCCCGTATATCCAACACACTTTCCACCACTGTCTGCACATCAACACACCCCCATCCCCTCCCCCTCCACTCTTCGGGGAGTCGAACATCCCCTTCCTTGTCACAGCGGCGAGGTTCTGCAGTTCGATCATCGGAAACAGTCGCACAACTCGATAAGCTAAGCACGCGCGTGGTACGACAACTGTTCGCGCATGCGCTAAGGTCTCCTGCGCGCGTGACGCTCGGCACCTGACTGCGCCTGCGTTGTGCGCCTGCTCTGCTCATGCGCAGAGCTCGCCCCGCCCCTTCAATCCTGACGACTGCGCAGGATTCCGTAGAAACAATTTCGCCCGCGGCGCCTCAGGTAGCCTCTGCCTCACAAACAACTGGAGCTCGTGCTCGGCAGCGTTGTTTTGGGATTTGGTTCGATTTCGAAAACAATCAGGAGCAATAAACACAGATTGCTGGCTTTTAAATTAATATTTCTAAAAGAATTTTAGGCAAGAATACAAGAAAATCTTGCAAACTCTGATTTCTTTCCATCAGCGTAGATAGTTCAGGTTTTACAACGTTATGCTTTACATTAAGAAAATCACCTTCATTTGGTCGAAACATGTAGTGAATGAACTGTAGGCCTACACAATTGTGTTTGTTCTTTAGTGTTTTAATGTTATGTTTAAGAGTAGATTCTTAAATATAAGAACCCACAATCTACCCTAATGTTGTCAGCCCCGCCACAAACTTCCTCACGAAAGAATAAAAATACTGTGGTAAAGTTAGTTATACAACAAATTTTCCGGTGTAATATACAAATGTATTATCTCAAAAAAAGTTGTTCGAATTTCCTTTGGTAACAGTCCTAAGTCTTTGTATCAAGTTGATAATTACTTGTTTGTGAGATTTATTTCTAGCAAATATACGTGACAACCATCCCTTATCACCTACCTTTGAATCGAACCCTGTATTGACGCTCTATTACTTTAAAATATTATATAAAACGTAACATCGTCATCATTCTACGGAAACAATCAAAACCCAACTGTACTCCAGCACACCCTCGATAGCAAACTGCATTATTATCTATGACAGCCGCACAAGATCACATCTTCAACAACAACAGACGCGTGTGACCAAGCAACAATGTGACATCACGTGTGACAAGTCACGTAGAATATGTCTTGTTAGCGACATACGTGTAGCACGTGGGCACTGTGATGCCATCTAGACAATTATAACTTGGATGCTGTTTTATTGGATAGCAAGAACTGGCGATGCCAACAGACTTGGAATATCAAAATGCTTGTAACTCCAAGGCATGCCTTATGGTTGTTGTTAAAAGTGGCTAATATATGAGTAAACTATTAGCTAGCTGACTAAGCATGGACTAGCTTGCCAATTTAATCTAAATACTTGGTCACTGAGCCTTTTAAATACAGTACTCGTACATCATTGCATGCAATCGTCATATGTACCATTTTTTTTTTTTAATATTTACTGGCCGAATGTAATATCTAATAAAGACCTGTGGACTGCTGCAAAGGAAGAGCCCATAGACAACCAAATCAAAACACGGAAATGGAAGTGGATAGGACTTCATAAGAAACCCTTCAAACAAACTATGTAAAAGATGAAAACGTTGGAATCGTTGTAAACTTGAAAAGAAAGATTTTGATGACAGGCTCTCAGTTGGAACCCCAAGAAAGAGAGCCTGGAAGACCAAAGAAGACCTGGAGAAGGACAGTCGAGGAAGAAGGCAAGAGAGAAGCGAAGAGCTGGAGAGAAGTAAAAGCCTTGGCTGCCAACCGTGTTCGATGGCGCTGTTTCGTAGAAGCCCTATGCTCCGTCCAGGAGTGAAAGGAAATAAGTCAAGAGTAAGTCAAGTCACATGTACCATACGTTTAACTACAAAATCTTACTTTCTTTCCTTCTAATAGCATTCGTAAATGGGCTTTTTGAAGTAGTTGAGAATTTTGGGGTTGCCGATCGATCGGTGTTACGGAGTTGTGATTGAAAAGTTAAATTTGAGATGGACATGTCGGCCTGATTTTCTTTTAAGACAACCCGAACGCTTGCCTTTTTGTCAATCAAAAATTATTGAAACGAGTTGTCAGAATTTACGTAGGTTTGCGTTGAACTATTGTATAAGATTGTTAGCCTCTAGAAAGGAAGTTTGTTCCAACACATGAACATTAGAGCTGGATACTGAACCCAAAAGTCTTCTTAACTAAAAAGAAGTCTATGTATCACTGCAAAATTGCGACGAGACAGGCGTGTCTGCATCGCTTGTTGAATGTAGCATCATTAAAAGTTTCAAGCTGTCTGATGTCGGTGTTTCCTGGGGGCTATAACGGTCCAAACACTTGATTGCCCTTCATTATACATTTCACTTCTCTGTCGGCCCATTTTTCTGCACTAACTTATTTTATTTTGATCGGAAACATAATGTGTATTTTAAAGTCAAAGTAATGTGTTCTAAGTAAATTCAAGCGTAAGTTCTTATAAGTCTTCCACTTCCATTTCTAGGAAAGTAAACCCTTTCCTTGATTCTTCATGTGTAACAGAAAAATGGCATTAGGGCAACCAGGGTTTGTACTGGTTTTTCAAAATAAAGTTCCAGGATAATTCCAGAACAAATTCCTAATTTTCCAGGTCACTTGAAGCGAAATTACACTTGGTGTACTAGCAGGGTGTATTGTGTATTGCACACAGCACTTGGTGTACTAAAAAATATGCAATTTATAAGAAAAATCTGTTAACGAATTTCCTTTTTATCGTTAAGGTTTTCTTTCATTGGTTAAAAATTTCATTTATTCAGATCGCTCGGCCCCGCTAAGCCCACAGCAAGCATTTTTTACGAATTTAAAGATACGCTAAATTTGTGGCACATCAAGTCTAAAATTAAAAATAATCGCAAAGATGTCAGCAGTACCAAGTCTATAGTAAGGTAAAGAGGAAGTTACGATGGACTCAGTATAGTCAACGGTGGTTGACCATTTCTACCTTGTCAGTATTTATCTCTTTAGTGTTCGCCTGAATTATTTGAATAAATGTTTGGTACATGGTAAAGAGTACAAACACAGATTAAGGAGTCATGAACAAAATTAGTAAACTTACCATGGGGTTTCGCTTGAATTTCTATTGAATTAGAATAAATAGTTGCAGTTGTCAATCAAGTTAAAACTGAAAATTTCCAGAACAAAATTTGAGTTTTCCAGGTTGAAAAAAGGACAATTCCAGGACAACCTTTCAAATTCCAGGTTTTCCAGGACGCGTATGCACCCTGAGTCCCTGACAAAATAACAATTACACATATGTCCTTACAATCTCAATCCATACAGGAATGCAAACTGACACTGCAGATAATTTGAGCTAAATGAACCTTTCAATAAACATATATCAATTTGCTTCCGATGAGATCCATGAAAACTCTAAATTTAAATTGTTGAAACCTTTCATTTCGCTACACACCTCTGCTTTCAGTTTAGCATTACACTCATCACCTAATCGATTCCTGGCAGAATTCACATCACCCAACTTTCTCAGCAGGTCACGTTCTCCAGGAAGTAAATGTTTTTCTGATGTCTGTCGCCAGTTGACATTAGGGTGTTTTTCTCCAACTCACGTCCCGCTGTACTCTACCGTGTCATTTCTCCCTGGACTGACAGTGTAGTTCACGGACCTCCCACCAGGAGCGGGCTCTGTTTCTTTCAATCCTGGGCTCTGTAATTTCATTTCGTCCTCCACATTCCTCGGCCGGCTCCATTACTTCATAGGGCAGTCAGGTGTAATATGATTCCGGAATCAATTCGTTTTCAATCCTCTACAGTGAGTGATGTTTGCTGGATCCGTCATTAAAAGTTGGATTCATCTTCGAAGTTGGGGCCTCAATGTTTAATTAAAGCCTCAGAGGGGTTTTGTTGCTATTTCGGAAACTGTTTTCAATTTTTAAAGTTGGGGATGTCAAAACGATGATAAACGACATCATGGCATGTTTATGCCAACCTAATAGAGACAAGGAATTGTTGAAAATGTAATTTGTGAGCAAACGGTCTTATGGCCAACGTTTAATTCAGAAGCACAATTACACAATATTGGTCTAAGACGGACATCGACCAATGACAACTGTGCCCTGTTTATGCCCAACCAATAGAGAAACATGGAATATAATATATGATTTGTAAGGAAGCGATTGTCGGACTAAGTCAGAATGAAACATTACTGGTCAAAGATGGTAGCCAACCAATGACAACCAGTGACCTTTTTATACTCAACCAATAGAGATACGAGGATCAACATACATTGTGATCAAATAGCCTATTATCTTACCAAATTATCCTTGTCTTGTTGAGGTGGTTTGGATGTGGTTAATTTTTTGTTATTTCATTTAATTCTGTTTAGGAAGGTAGAGATTTTTCCCCCCAAACTAGTATCTAGCCAAGATCAACTATGGATAGGTGGTAACCGCATAAATTTCCCTCTGTTTACAATATATTTAAAACAATGTTAATTGATTTTCTGATCAAAACTTTAAGAAATTATTTTCAGTGAACAACAAAATACGTTCATGTACTTTCAGCTATAGGATTTTCTGTGGGTTAGTTCCACTCTTCGACTATTTAAAGACAATTCACCACCAAATACTTTATATTTCCTTGCCCAGAAGTATTTTTCTCGTCCCCAGCACCATGACTACTCTCTCATCACCAGTCATCCAGATTAATCACCACGGTATTGTACATCAGACCTGTCCATCTAACTCTCTCCTGG
Source organism: Matsumurasca onukii (assembly GCA_018831715.1). Classification (NCBI taxonomy): domain Eukaryota; kingdom Metazoa; phylum Arthropoda; class Insecta; order Hemiptera; family Cicadellidae; genus Matsumurasca; species Matsumurasca onukii. The sequence goes on from CM032058.1 coordinate 88,253,622, forward strand.
ACCTGAGTCTGTCTTTGAACGCTTTGAACCCAGTGAATGACTGCTGTAATCACCTATTGAGTGAAAAGTTCACCAGGCTTCGTAATTGTGCTCTGGCTGTATTTGTGCGTCAGCTCAAGCTTGTGATATGCGTTCAACTGAAACTGTATCTGGTTGAAGACTGTGCCCACATTAAGGTCTGAATTTACTGAGAGAGCTAGTTATCAATACCAAGATGTAATTTTTGTTGAATATTTGTTTTATTTAAGATGTGGACATCTTGAGGATCACACAGAATACGTAAAGAACAATACTTTAGCGGATCCGTGGCGGATTGGTATCGCTCGCGACTTCGGAGCTCATCACTCCGGTGGCGAGAGTTCGATCCCCGCAGTCACCACTTACAATTTGTAATGCGACTAATACGTTGACGCTAAGTAAAGGTCGAGGTTGAGTGGTAGAGAGGGCTTTGTAGTCCGAACTTCGCCTCGTTAAACAAGACAACCTTTACCATTATAGTAGGTAAATTCAGTGGGGTTATTTATTTATTCGTTAAAACGTCGGAAGTTGAATTTGCCAGTAACAAATTACTAATTACAACATGTAAACAATTATTTCCAGCTACTAGCAAAGTTCTGATGCCAGTTAGAGACCTTGTCAATAAAACAACATTAATTTGGTTTACTTATAACTCCAACTATTCGTCATTGGTCTGTTTACTAACCTCATTTAGTAGACAAACATTCAGTCTTATTGAAATTATATGAACTGTCACTTGACAAAAATGTAAACTATTAGGATTGCACGTCAATTACAGGTAACGTGTACTTTCGATACTTTGATTTGAGACACCGACCACTCCTAGAGGGTATTTTAAGGTGTATATGGGATGAAGGGTGAGGATGCCAAACTAGGGCCGACTGTTCCCAGATTAGGTCATTTATTAATAGCCCAACGACCAATGGAATGAACCAACGGCTTAAACGTGACTTCCGAAACATGGGTAACAGATATTGCAACTCTTTAATCATCCTAATGCTGGCATTTGCCAATTTGACTGGGACTCGTGGCGGGGTCCTGTAATCCAGCTTCATGGAGGTCAGGTTTTGAGGATGATATAGGTCTAAAGCGGATCAGATAGTCTCAGTGATCATCTAATGATACCCGCATTAACTCCCACCATCGTTTAGACATGTCGGACCATCACCTGCGTGGTTCGGAAGTCACGTCAAGCCGTTGGTCCTTGTATTTCCATTGGTCATTGCTATTAATTAATGACCCATTCTAAGGAAAGTCGGCCTTAGTTTGTAACAAGACTACACCTCATAACTCATTACTACCACTCATCACACTCATCCTTCACCACATATTTGCCTTAAAATACCCTCATGAGAGTGGTCGCCATCTCAAATAGTGATTTAGTGATTGTCAGTAAAATTTCCAGGATTCCAATAAGCAAATTTGTATCCACTACGATTTCCCCGAGGAACTTTACAATCCAATCGTGCAAAACAGGAATCCACTAACGCAAAGACAATGGGTTGAGTATAACGTGTCACCGGCAGTGACACAGTTGAGTGTGACACGTACAAAGTGTCACACATTGTTATTGTAACACCACGAGACGTGACAGCCCGCGGTGTCGTGCTTTGAACACACCGTGTCACACTCCGCTACAGTAGTGACAGCTCAGAGGGATTTCATCGCAAGATTAATCGTATAATTGCTTCTAGATGGATTCTATATAGTGGCGAAAACTCGGGCGAATAATATTTAGCTACCTTTTGTTTGAAGTTTGTTGTTGACGATGGTGCAATTATTACGAACGTTTCCATCGTTTTTGAGTGAATAAAAGTACACGACGTTTCGGCAACTAGAACGTTAGGGCTTTTTCTAATACAATATTTTGTTTTATTTATATTTGGGTGTGGCCATAGCTCAGTGGTATAGTGCGTGCTTCGCACCAAATCAGCCCGGGTTCGATTCCCGGGCGCAGTGATAACTTTTCACGATGGCCACTCCCCGTGGTTCGGAAGTCACGCTAAGCCGTTGGTCCATTCCATTGCTCGTTGGGCTATTAATTAATGACCCAATCTGGGGAACAGTCGGTCCTAGTTTGTAACAAGACTACATCTCATCATGCATCAAAACACTAATCACACTCACCATCATTCCATATTCACCTTCTGCGTCCGTGGCTCAGTGGGTAGAGTCACGGCTTGCAAAGAGCAGGGTCGCGGGTTCGATTCCCGGCGCAGGCAGGTGGGTTTGGACCGCTTTCCCAAAAAGCGTTTGGTAATGCCCAAAAACTCCTACGTCAAGTCTCAAAATTAAATGCCATTGGCGTAAACAGTTAAAAAATATTTACTCTCAAGAGTGGTCGGTGATTCAAAGCAAAAGTAAAAAGTATAAAAAGATTGTTTTAGGTTACTTTCACCTGAAGACGGAGTCAGATTCCAGATCCGGAAACTTCAAGCACTTTTTGTTCACTCAAAAACGATGTAAAAAGTCCGTAATATTATTTCAACGTCAGATTTAGCTCCCGCTTTGATATACCTTTTGAAAGTATATTTGCGATATCAAAGAATTTTCCATCGTTGGACAACAAAATTTACACGACGTTTCGGGATCTGGCATCTAATCCCGACTTCAGGTGAGAAGTAATCTTAAACACAAAGACACCGAAGTTACGCGGATAACTTTAGACTAGCTATTTTTTCAGTTTCCACTCGACGACGGGATCAGACTGCAGATCACGAAACGTCGGGAACAAGAAGAATCTTGTTCACTTACGATGAAAGACGTTCGCAATAATATTTCTAGCTCAGAAATCTGAAAGCCCGCATAATCTAATATACACCACAGAATCTAAGATTTGTTTTAAGATAGATTAAATACAGTTTTTACGAAGTGTATAACAATATAATTTTAACCCATGCACAAAGTACCCCGGAAGGGTCCTTAACGCCCAAAAGTACCAATAAGAAAATATAATTTCTAGAATTTAAAAAATATTGTATTAACATTCCAAACCATTCCCCACCCTACTCAGGTGCTAAAACCTCAAACCACCGTGATCTGGGCGCAACAAATAGAGCGGGCGGTTTTCTTTAATCTCAAACCTTCGTCCATTAAGGGACGACCTTTCGGCGCCTCTTGCTACCTCCATTCTCCGGCCCTCTAGAGTAGATTAACCTTTCCCACGACAGAAGGCGGCTCCAACCCCACCCAGACCTACACGACAAGTCACTTTCATTAAGAAACCCAGATTTTATGGGTGGTTCGTCTGATTTTGTTAATTTAATTACGCGCTGCCGTGCTGAATTCATTCAGGAGGTCGATTTAATTGGCAGAATATTTAATAAAATACGTGAATAAAATAGGGTATATTATTCGAGGTACCCAGTCCAGACCTTTAGAATATATAAACAATTAAATATTATTTATACAGAACTGCAGGACCAAAGAGAAGATTATTTACGTATGTTTCACTAGCCTGGAATATATGAGAGTAACGTAAAGCCCATTTAATTGATTTTAAATTTGTCGACAAGGAGTTTAAAACTGGATTCTGGACTACAGAGTTTAAGGTTTTTAAGCATTTGGTTTATGTTCCTCAAGTATACCCTCGCAGTCCACTCAGCTGCGCGAAGCAAGTGAACGGCTACGCCTAGTAGCGCATCCTGGTAACCAACACTGGAATCAAAACAACGGTGTCGGGTTCACAGCGAGTTAACCATTGTCCCAATTCAAACATCGTGCAGTAACGTGCGTTCCTGCTGGGTCCAACCGTGGATTGTTGTGAATGGAAATTAAAATTTTAACTTAACTCTTAGGCTTTCGCGGATGGAGTCACAGCTATAATCTAGTTCTTCCGGCTGAAACTCAGCCAATCATTGACTGAAGATGGTACTCCACAGCGAGGCCGAAATATCTCAGCCTAGTTATGATGTGTTGTACGCGGTGTGAACCGGAAGAACTAGGTTGTAGAAATTAAAACATTGTAAGGCAGCCTAATTGTGAAATTTTAGACAGTAGAACTTGGATGGCCTATTTCTAGGGATAGACTCTCACAATATTTGATAGTAGCCATTTGTTCTCTTCTTTTCCAAATAATAAATGTTGCTAGTTATCTTTTCAACTTTCACCCGCACGATCGAAATAGTAGTAAAGATATCTCCAAGATCTGACTCCGAGAGCGCAGACTCCAAGTTGCGTGACGGTGTGCGTGGCGGAGGACGGTAGCCCGGGGCCCGACAGCCGCCATAATGAGGGCCCGGGCCCCGCAGGTCCGTCATCAGGGCCCAGACCCACAAATAACTCAGGTGCCACGCAACCGCCGCCCCCAGACACACGCGGTACTGCGCTCACCTTAGCTTTGTAAACTGGTGTAATGGTGGAGGAGTGGTTGCAGGCGACGAGAGAGCTGATGGTTCAAATCCTGCGGCGCCACTGCGTTTGTACGGAGAGGCAGTCTTTTGTTTGTAGAACAAAGCAATAAGGGCGAAATTTAAAAATATTTTTTCACTTTTGAGAACGTGGTTCTGTAAGAAAGCTTAAAACATCAAATTTCAATTTTCGAACATAAGTTGTTATGAATAATTCAGTAATTCATTGAGTAGACTAGATAGCATGTATTTCAATGGTCATCTTTAGCAAAAGCTAAAATCTTCGATTCGCACATCAAAATCTTATACAAACATACGAGTACATAAACAATACATTTTCCCATTTTTTGCACATTTTCCCAGTTTAAACCCAAAACCGCCAGGGAGTTCTCACGGTTTTCCTATCATGTGCCATAAACACGTCCAAAATACAGAAACATTCCGCGATCATGACTTCATTATGAGACGTGCTTTGAACGCCTTCGGCGTGGAGATTCTTCATATTGGGTTTGGAAGTAACATTTTGAGCACCATGTTTGGCGTACGGTACATATCTTTAGAAATAAACCTTCTTTCTTTCACTTTTTAAGGTTTGTTGACAAAATGAGCATCATGTGAAGACAAACGCTCGTGATTTGCCGTTTGTGTCTCCTAGTTAAATAAATAAATAAAATGTGTCATTCATTCTCACATCTAAGTCCCTTTCATACATACAATTTTTCCATTCTTTCCTCTCATTAATTCCCTCTTCATTAATTGTCCCACTTTAGTCCCTAATAGGTCAGCCAATTACAAGGTCTCCCAATCAAATGCCATAAACTCGTTACTGTTGAGTGGACAACACATTTTTTAGACGAGCTTTGAATGCCTACGGCACTTGTGCGCTTTTAAACGAATTTGGTATTCTGTTGATGAGATGGATACCCGCCTGAGAAGGTAAAGAGTTTATGGACCACCGTCCTGCGTTTCCCAGTTCGGTAGTTGTCTCAGTTCTGAAGTTCTATCTGCCTCTAGTATCACAGTATAAACATACCTCTTACAATAACGCATATCCCTATAAAATGTCCACTTTTCTAAGATCTAGAAACGGGGAAGTGTCAACAATTAAAGTTTTTGAATGCTGGTCTGCACAACCTTCCTTTGTAGTTTGGCAATTTTCCGGATTACGCGTTTTTGGAGAGTGAACATTCTGGAAAATTAGTATTTGCGCAACCTGCCTACAAAGCCACTCCGTCTTTTTTAATTATCAGCCACATCTAGAACAGCCGTCATCAACTAAATAACAGTTTTCTCCATCACTCAACCTGTACTACAGCACATCTTATTAAAGAACCTGCAACTCACACTGTGCTACGAGCTATGACGCCGCGAACTGTGCGCTATGCCCAGTCATGTTCTACGCATGCGCAGATCCACATATCATCCTAGTTATCCGCTCTGTGCTCTACCGCCTGTCATCGCTGACATCTCAGGTTCATGGTGATTATCTACAGTAGGCTAGGTCTCGGTTGACCGTTGCTGCAAGGGAGGGTCTTGCAAAGAAAGGGTCTTGGATGTTTTGAGGGTTTTGAAACCCCTTTTGGAGACCTTAGCCGAATAGCTTGAAACCTAATTATTACAAGTTGCTCCTTTTATGGAAATGAACCCTGAAGAAAAAGAGAGTCTGGTATTATCTTGGTCCCAGATCAGTCCTTATGACGAAATCTGCTTGGACTGAACTGGAACCCAGTTAAGAGCAAATGTTTCTACAAATTAGGCTTTACTAGATTCTATACAAGATTCTACAAGTCAAAATGTCGTAACTTTTTCAGACTTTCCAGCCACAGATTAGTGACAACTTTCAGGCTTTTAAAACGAAAAGGCTTATATGATTTCTGACTATCGGTAAAATTATGTGCTTCACGTAGATCTTTCTGAAACTGTCCTAGCGTTCACCATTTTTACAAAATGCCCTGATTTGTCCACGATGTTTCACTCCGGGCAACCTGTACATATGGATGAATTTGATACAACAGGATGAACCCAGGTTGTAGCTGATAGTGCTTCGGCAGTTCAAACCAAAATCCATAAAGTACAGCTTGGAATAGATTAGGAGGAGAAACTCAATGCAACAAATTGGTCAACTCCTGACGGAAGCACTCTAGTAGCAGGTGTGGGAACTGAGAACTCGGCCATTAGTTCAGCTCCGTAGCTTACTCAGTGGCAATAATATTTGTTCATCAAAAGATGACAGCGGTTTAACGAACAGAACGGAGCACAACTTCAGACCTTCTCACGCCCGTAAGATAACTCTGGAAATACAACACGATTTATTTTGACTTCTCTAGAGTTATAATATGGTTTAGTATGTTTTATGTTATATTTTTTACCATGTAGTGTTGGCAAAATGTAATTGAATTAACTCAATTTTAAAAATTGATCAGGTTTTATTCAACTAGTTAGCGAATTTTCTTTAGAAAATTAAATATGCATGCAGTCAGTATGGTATGACCATGAAATGAGCACCGATCCTGACCCCCAGAACACATTTTGAGTAATTTGTTCAATTATATACATATGTTTAAAACTTTATATAGGACCTACATAACTTTATATCTCATGTATATTTATATCTCGTATCTATGTACTCTCTACAGGACGCACTTTATGACAGTTTTATATAAAATGTGGTACAAATTTTCCTTTTGTACACATCTTGGTCAAGTTCGTTGGCCAGCAAAATTGTATTACCAGAGGTACCCTTTAGGAGGAGAGAGGGCTCATCAAAAAATGTTTTAATGATTTAAAAACATTAAATTTCATTCGACTTTGATGAGATTTGAAATAATTCTGTATTTTTTACACGTCAATAAAATAAAATGTATTCAGTCGTTTCAAAATGACGGCCGAAAATGATTTTGCTATTACAGCGGAATGAGTAGTCCGATTTTAATGCATTTTGAAATTCGTTTTCTTTTCATGGTAAGTGTCAAAACGTTCAGTAAAAACCCCCACGAAAACTGAGAAGAGGTCGAACTAACGTCGTGAGCGTAGCGAACAGCCTCGTAATGCCCGTGGGAACACGAAAATATGAGGATGAAGGCCGAAGCGAGGCTAAGAGCGAACAAGATTAACAATTAATGAACAGAATTAGATCACTATTTGAGATGCCGACCACTCTCATGAGGGTATTTTAAGGCCGACTATTCCTTGGAATGGAGCATTAATTAATAGCCCAATGACCAATGGAAATACAAGGACCAACGGCTTAACGTGACTTCCGAACCACGCAGGTGATGGTCTGATATGTCTAAACGGTGGTGGGAGTTGATGCGGGTATCATCAGATGATCACTGAGACTATCTGAGCCGCTTTAGACCTATATCATCCTCAAAACCTGACCTCCATGAAGCTGGATTACAGGACCACGCCACGAGTCCCAGTCAAGAGAGAGTAAAAATTGCAAAGAAAATTCGCTTCACATTGCCAGTGGCGCTTTAGCGCTTAGCTGCGTGTCGGCCTGGTTCAAGAACAAACCACCAGCACTTTCACACTCTGCATTCTCCCCAGGTGCTGATCCCTAACCTCCGCTATAAATTGAAGCTGTACATCCTGTGTAAATATTCATAGCACTAAACAATGTCGCGAGATTCGATACCTTGTCGTAAAGCTGCTCAGCGACCTCAACCTCGCGTTATTGCGATAAAACTGCGCCATTTTCATCCGACACTTGACAACGCGTTGTCTTTCATTGCCTCGTAAACAGGTGAAGAGCTTTTAGTGGCGGGTTCCAGTTCCGGCACAAGGTTTATACAAGTTCTCAGATATCATTTTCAGAATAAATTCGCTGCATTAGGGTTTGAAAGTGCTAATTCGTTTGTTTGAGAAGCTACCCAATAGGTTTGGAACGTCAGAGAACGACATAATATTTGTTCACGGTAAAGATTGGCATTTACAATGTGGTATAATATTACTGCGAAAATATCGTAAAGAATGCCATGGTAAATTATATGCACGGAAATAATATAAGCACGATCCGAGCGAATAAAAATTACAAATATTGGACAAATAAAAGAAGAAAAATCTAATTCATTGACATAGAAGTAGTCCAGTGTTGACCTTAGAGCAAGAAAAAAATACTACGAAAAATTGACTACTTTTTAAGACGGTTCGTAACCAAAAGTCATCCAAGGAGAACCAAAAGGAACCCAAAGGGGACAAAGGACAATCTTAAACGAGAGCATAGGTCATGTAACATATGAAGAGAGAAGTACAATACAACAAATTGAATCTCGATAGGTTGACTCTATCCAAAATGGCGGCAATTAAAATTTTTGAGCTCAAAACTATGAAACGCTGACATTTTGTTAGAGTAACTGACTCTAAACGTCTGCTTTACGACCGTTGTTCCATTTATACTCTGACGCTTTGACTTGGGACACCGAACACTCTCAGAGGTTATATGAGACGAAGCGAGAGTGTGATGAGTGTTTTGGATGGATGCTGAGGTGCAGTTCTTGATACAAACTAGGGCTGGCTGTTCCGGAGATTGGGTCATTAATTAATAGCCCTACGACCAATAGAATACGGCTTAGCGTAACTTCCGAACCACGGGGAGTGGCCATCGTGAAAAATGTGTTACTGAAGCGCCGGGAATCGAACCCGATGCAAAGCATGCACTACGAGCTGAGCTATGACCACCCCAGAGTACTGTTGTACTGTAGTACTAAATACCCTTTCGATCTTTCCCATCAGTTAGAGGACAGAAAAACATTTAATTCGTCGATATCCTGGAAGTGAATTAGGTTCTTCTTGGATCTGTTTTACGACAGAGACAATCAGTAAAGTCGCCGAGGCGAGATATTTCTTGTACGGAACAAGACGAGTTCATCAACACCTGCCCGCTGACTCGGAACTGGGAAAATATTTTCAGAACCAAACTTCTAAAAATTACAAACATTCTAATAAAAACCCATGCCGACACGCAGCTAAGCGCTAAAGCGCCGCCGGCATGATTTAATCGAATTTCCTTTGCATTTTGTTATTCTTATTCGCTGCGCTCACAGCCTCGCTTTGGCCTTCGGCCTCAGATTTAAATGATTTTTTTACTGCAAGTTGTATTATATAGGTAAACGAAGGTAAAACGTATTTCAAATTTTACTAAAATCAGACTACTTATAACGCTGTTATAGCGAAAAATGACTTTTTTGGCCGCCATTTTTAATTGACTTAACGAGTTTTCATAAATGTTGGTACATAAATGGATATTATCAAAATACATAGTGATTATAAATTTCATCAAAATCGGATGAAATTTACTAGTTTTAGATAATTAAGATCACTTTTTAATCAAAACTCCCTCCCCCCAAAGGGTGGACTTGACCGAAATATTTACAAAATGAATATTTGTACCTAATTTCATGAAAATCTGACAACAATGCGATCTGTAGAGAGTATACACACATATACATACATTTACGTATAAAAAGTCTTGTAAAATTGCTCAAAACGTAATCTGTGGGTCAGGGTCGGTGGTCATTTCATAGTCCCGAGTCTGGATCTTTCCACGCTGACGGCTTGAATATCTCCTTTTCCAAAGGAAATTCTATAACAAAACTGAAATGCAAGTGAACTAAAAGAAAAATTGCTTTATAAATAGATGTGCAGCTCATTTTCGTAAGAATTCTATTTAGGTTGGTTTGGGAAACCATTGATTTTTCATTATGGGGTAGGAAAAATCAGTACTGTAGTTTAATTGAAGAAAACTATCAGTAAAAATAAACAATCTACACTGGCTAAAAGCCTTTAAGTACAATTTTAAAAGCTGTATTAAAACCAGAAAAAGATTCTATCAAAAAACCAGCATAAAATCTTTAGTTCAGTGCACTTTTGCTAACGGAACCCTGTTAATATCGCACGCCCCAATTCCAAATTAAAATAAAATAATAAACAAAATTCTAAGCCCAAAGAAATGCAAACAGCCAAACAGCTTTAAACTACGGAAGTTGTGGAATTCTCATATCGCCAGGAAAGTTTATTAAAGACGCTTTGGGGAAGAAGTATGATGAAATTTCAGAGTTTGAACTTTGCAAGTTTTACCTGCAGCTCGATAAAGATTCTAAGTAGTTTCCAGCGTTCTTAGGAAAGAGTTGAACTCAAGTTACTGCTAATGGGATGCCACCTGTTTTTAACCCTTCAAATTCACTTGGAATCGTCTTAAATATATTATAGAAAGAGTAATCAGCCTAACAACTATTGGTCATTTTGTTTAAAAGCAGAAGCTTTAGACACTTTAACGAGCTAAAATTGCACTTTTATTATAGAAATATCAGGGAAAATAAAGGTTTGATCATCTTTATATGGCAAGGATATCAGCTGTACCAATAATTTTGTTTGATCGGAATTATTGATATATTTAAAAGAAGTCGACTGTTGTAATTATCGATACTCTAACTTCGAGCTTAATAGGGTTTAGGTTACTATCTGAGAAATAATCAATTCCAAATCGATACTTAGCACTAAGTGATGATTGGTTAAGATTAACGTAAGAACAGCTTTTTCTGCGAGAAAACATTACAACTCAGACTAATACGGTTCAAATGAGTAGTTAAATTTAAATTATTTTAAATTCAAATACAATTGAATAGAAAATACAACGTTTAAAGAAAATAAACATGGTACCCCGTTTCAAAGATGTCTATTCGCGACCGGTTTCGGCTATAAAGCCATCAACTCGGCGAGTACAACAAAACCTACCCTACGAGTACATTACATTTTGTTGTGATCTAGTTCTTCCGGTTCACACCGCGTCAAAACATCATACTAATTAGATTGAGATATTTCGGTGTTGCTGTGGAGTACCATCTTCAGTCACTGATTGGCTGAAACTTCAGTTGGTTTCAGCCAATCAGTGACTGAAGATGGTACTCCACAACGAGGCCGCGAAATATCTCAATCTAATTATGAAGTTTGGACGCTGTATGAACCGGAAGAACTAGATTACAGTTCTGACACCAGCCACGGAAGTCTAAGAGTTAACCTTTTGTTGTACTCGCGAGATTATGGCTTTATAGCCGAAACCGGTCGCGAATAGACACTTTGAAACTGGGTGCTATGTTTATTTTCTTTAAATTTTGAATAATTCTATAAAACCAAAGTGAGTCTATGTGTCATAACAGTTTAACAGATTGATGTTATACCTGCATCATGACAAAAAAGTCCCGTCCATCAATCGGCCTAGAAGTATCTTTTTGACTTGAACTCGAACCAAGAATCTACAGTAGGATCTACAGGCACCAAAAGGTAACTTGTAATAACACAAGGTCCTTCAACTGGGAAAATTAAATAATTTAATACATAAAAAGCTTCACTTTAGAACCTAGTGAAGAAATATACCATCTTCTCCCTAAAATATGCTTTATAACTTCATCTCCTTAAAAACTCCATCTACGCAACCTTTTCGTCTCGGTTTCCCGAATTCTCATCACGACCCGGTATACAACCATTAGGCGGCGACAACGACGCAGTTTTTTGGTCAAATGTGAGTCCGGGACCACCCAAAGTGATAATTTGAAGAAGACTCGTCCTCCATGGCGTAATTACTGTTAAGTGGTTCCTGAAAGTGTACTCATTTCTACGACACATCTATGCGGAGCTCATAACTCCGGTGATACAAATGGGATGTTGGGAACTACACGGGTCGGCTCTCTGGACACGGTTTCGGTGATTATTCTCTTGTTATGGGCCTGCTGAAGAAGATAACAGTGGCGGTGCTAATGGAGAATGTATATCTAATGTAGATGTGAGCATGATTATAATTAGCAGTGGCTAGGAGAGCGTCAAATCTCGGCACTCTTTGAGATTTGTCACTTTAGGAAGAATTCAGTGGTATTTGCAGTTCATCAGTTGTAATTAATCGGCCTAGAAGTATCTTTTTGACTTGAACTCGAACCAAAAAGATCAACTTTAGAACCTAGTGAAGAAATAATTATACCATCCTCTCCCTAAAATATGCTTTATAACTTCATCTCCCTATAAAAACTCTAACTTCTAATTTTGTGTATGTTTACAATTTGTTCGTCTTTTGGAATTACTGGTTTCCTATAAATATAACATTGCTTTTCGGCGATCTTCCAGCAAGAAAACCACTGCAAAGCTCAACTTCCGTATTTTCTTGACAAAACTTATAGGTAAAATACTTATTGTTTATAAAAAAAGCTAGTGTACAGAACTTAGAATTACTATCGCTGTTCCGTTGGTGTCGAGTCAATCCTGAATTCACTTCAATTTATAAAGTAATCTTATAAATATTAAACAAAAAATTAGTATTATCATTCACGTATAGGCCCGTCAGACTACGCAAAGTACATTAAATTCGTCTTGAAAAGTTGGCTTTTCTTTGGGCCTAAAATTGCCTTGCCCTTTCAGAATAAGCTATTTTTCTGTACATTTTTGCTTTACGAAATCAACTAACCGCGTGAGTCAGCTTAACTCATTTCTTTTAAAGGGATATAAGGAAAAAAGTCTCTATGAGCGGTATTGTCAAACGCTCCTCAAAATCGTGCCTTCCTCAAGGACTCCTCCAAAGTTGAGGTCACCTTAAAGCCAAAACGCATTCTTGAACACTCCTCCACCTTTCCTTGGTCGAGGGAGGACCCTCAAAGCTTGAGGTCTGTGATTTAGGTTGTAGGAGTTCTGTGAGGTCTCCTCAAACCTTGAGGAGCGTTCAAGAATACCGCCCTATATTTCGTTTTATACAAAACGTTTGGGAGAGAAAAGAGGAAAATCTTAATTTTATTTCAATACACGTTTAATCCAACGATTCAAACTGCGACGCGTTGTCACATGTATCTCAGACAGACGACAGTTGCAGTGATATGACGTCATGAGAACGACAAAGACTGACGTCATGGTTGTGACGTCAGCGGTGCTGAGGTAACAACAGCTGTCTCGAGTACCACAACACGTCAGTAACTGTCACAGAGGTTTCAATTTCACGTCGGGGTAATGTTCACCTTGCTGTTGGGCGACATTTTTCAGCGAATTTCCATAGGAAATAATAGAGCTATTCATTTCTATCGCCAGTGAGGACGAAACGTCGAAAAACAAAACAGATTGCAGTGTTCAGCTTCCCAACGCCTTCTGAATCGAATGGCAAAACTTGAGTGGTCACAGGAGTAAAAAGTCAAAAGAGCATTTCCGGTGTAATTCTTCCGTTTTAGGAAACGGGAAATTCGCTAGGACTCACGGTAGCGTTTGTATCTACGTATCGGCTATATTTATTAGCTTTGAAGTGTTGAACTATTATTAATTTAAAAGAAATGTTTGGTGTTTTAATTGCGCTGCCCTTGTTCAACTGCTGATCTCAATAATAAATCATTAAATCACTAGTTTAGGATTGTAAATCACTATTTGAGATGCCGACCACTCTCTAAGGGTATTTTAAGGCAAATATGTGGTGAAGGATGAGTGTGATGAGTGGTAGTAATGAATGTCTGTTACAAACTAAGGCCGACTCTTCCTTAGAATAGGTCATTACTTAATAGCCCAATGACCAATGGAAATACAAGGACCAACGGCTTAACGTGACTTCCGAACCACGCAGGTGAGGGTCTGATATGTCTAAACGATAGTGGAAGCCGACGCGGGTATCATCAGATGATCACTGAGACTATCTGAGCCGCTTTAAACCTATATCATCCTCAAAACCTGACCTCCATGAAGTTGGATTACAGGACCACGCCACGAGTCCCAGTCAAAACTAATCAATAATAAAACTAATCATGAGTGTAAATTGTACGTTTTTATTAAGACACGGTTTTCATACCCTACTGGACTTGAAGATGTGTTAAAAACCTTTCCAAGTAGCCTTTAGAAAAGATATGCCACTATTGAGCTGTTCTTCTTTACATGTTCTCCTAAATTTCTAAAATGATTCTAAACCTTTTAGGACTATAATAGCGTTATAAGAGCATATAACCAATTGTTTAGCATCAGATTACGAGCTAGGCCTATTATGATGAAGAGAACGCCACATAAAGCAAAAGTGCTAAACTACAGCATTTTTATAAATTCGAAAACATAATTTGTACATAAGTCAACAAACGCTGAGAAAAGAAATACACAATTTAAGATTTAAACAAACTACAACAATTTTGGTTTTGCCCAGTCCTTCCCTTCAAATATTCCCATACTTCTCTTTAAACCAGAAATACATTTTAAGCAAACAAAACCCTCTGTAAAATTATAATCAATCCCCATAAAAATCCAAAAGCTTGTCACCGATAAAACGTCATTTAATATTTCTTTTGAAGGCGCAAAGTGAAATAAATTAACGTAAACGAAGCGCTGTGTTAATAATCCATAAAGTAGGTGCGTTCCGGTCAATTTGCACCCTTTGAACATTTAATATCTGTCCACACATTGAAATTAATACCCGCATAACAAGCTTCCCCTCAGTGGGAGGGGTAATGGACAACCTCCCTCTCCCACCGCGCCTATGTAATGTAGCGTGTTGCGCGGGAGGTGTTGTTGTTTATGTTGTTGTTGTGTGTTGTTCAACATGGCACAAGGGAGAGAGTATGTGGCAGCTTTGTGGCTTTTAGGTGGGATTGAAAATTATACTCGCGAGGAGTTAAAAGCGTTGTTGTGTAGAATTTGAACTGGTAAAAAGAACCTGTTAAATTTTATTTGTATATTATTTGATGCCTAATACAGTAGCCTTAGCTTTATGTAGACAATAATGTTTCGCACAAACTTTGCTTAGAAACGTAGTAATATTGTCTGTTACCTGTGCAATTTAACGAAGAGCTTACCATCAACTGCATGTTAACGAAAATAATATTACTTGACCAAACGAAATCAACGAGTGCCACGCCACTTGCGGGTTCGATTCCCGGCGCAGGCTTGTGGGTTAGGACCACTTTTCAAAAAAAAAAACACTTACAAGAGCCTTTTTTGAACTACCAACTAAGAACTTTACTGACGTAGACAGTTAAACGTGTTCAAAGATTTATTAAATAGTACATTAACGTTAGGAGTACAGTAGAAACTCGGTGGTTCGACGACTAATTTTGGACCGAAGGAATGTCGATCTATCGAAATATCGAACTATCTAGTACTGTACCTACAGGATTTTATCACAGAGAGGTATCAAAATACTACTAACTTATAGTATAGTTTATTCAATGAGCCAAATGGTACAAAGAAAGAAAAATCTGAATAACATAACTTGCATACATCATTAATATTGTACACAATATTTTTAAAGTTTTTTTGTCTGACGATGTTGTTATTACCAAGAAATTCGTCGAGCTGTTGGAAGTTTTGAACTATAATGAGTGTCAAACAATCGAATGACTTTTCAAATTATTTGATGCTGGTGGAAACACAAGCGACTTTTCGGTCGTCCTGGACACAAAACCCCTTACGCATTGTGTGCGTGTGTGTGTGTGTGTGGAATGCGTCCCTACGCACACGTGTGTGTTTATCTTCTGGCCACTTTGCCCACTGGAGGGTTAAGAGAGTGTTTCTCCAGTCAAAACAAATAAACTCAAGTCACCGAGCGATGAATAAACCATGCGAGTGCATTTCGCGGCGAGGTTTCAGCTGTTGTGGGGTAGACGTTTTTCTGTAGTGAACTGAATATGCTGTGATTGTTCTGGAACAACTCCTGTTGGAATGTATCTCAGTGTCTCACAAACAAACAGACACATACATTTAATCTGAAGAATCTTCAACCACTAGCATGACAGAGTTGAGATAAAATTTTAGATATGTGATACATTTTGCTTTGAAACTAGTCAGAGACGAGTTATTAACAATATTAATAGGAGAAAAGGGTTGTTTTGTCCGATTTATGTTCCTTTTGCGAATTTCTAGGGTAGATCTTTCTGTAACCATACCTAAAATGAATTCAAGTAATGAAGTGATGACCTGATTCTAAGTAACCTTTTTAATTTATAAGAGCATTTCCAAAATGAAGAAGACCAGCAGCACAAATCACATCGGCTTCGCCAAAACATGTATACAAACAAATCTGCAAAATTCGTTCAACCAGACCAAGATGGCGGTAGAAAGTATTTTTCGCCACCATCTTGGTTTGACTGTTTGGATTGCATTGATTTTAGTTACTCATGTAGGGTACAGTGATACAATTTCAACGAACTAAGTTTGAACTAAGCGTAAACTAATTTCAACGAAATCGGATCATTAATGCGCAGTGTTTGTAGCCTGAAATTACTTTGTTTTTAATTATCCTTCGCTTACAGGAAATTCGTTAGGATTCACGGTAGCGTCTGTAGCTACGCATCAGCTACATGTTTCTTTGAGAATGAAATTAATTACCCTTACTTATCTCAAAAACCATTCGTAATTTTCTCTTGTTCTTAAACAAACAGCCAGCACAAAAAAGCTTTGCCGATACTTTTAGAGCTAGAAATTTTAATTGACAATGTAACATCGCCAATATGGCTCGAGATCACCCCGAATTAACCTTTAAAATCTCTTAAAACTGCAATACACATAAAAAGTGTCACATAAAAAGGGATTGTTTGCAAGGACAATGTACATGTAGAAAGACAATTAGAGTTAATTATTTTGTTAATCCATACCGCTTTATCCACTTGTGTTGTCAATTTTTAACACGTGACGATTTAAAAAAATAAAATTCTCCTCCCTTTGATGAGTAAACAAATACGTTTAAATCAAAAGTCAAAACCCTACTCGCTCACACGAAACTCAGACGAGATAATTCCCTCCGATAGAAGGCAGAAGCAAGAAACCATTCTCCTGCCGAAGAAAGAAGCGAGCCTAGCTTCTTACAGAGAGTTGATGGACCAGCAGGAGTCAGAGTCATCAGGACTAATGTTCAAGACCTTGTTAAACAATACTTTAAATCTCATTACCAGTCCGAACCGCTCAGTCATTCCTCCTGGCTTGTCCATCATGTTGTGAACACAGTCCGTTGCTGCTAGTCGCCAAGGCGGGAGGTGTGTTCTGGCCTTGTTATTGAAAATGGACAACATAAAGGGGCGTTTACTTTTTTGAGTCACATGGGGAGCTTGAAGAAACTAAAACGAGAGAGTTATTTTAGTTACTTGTTTTCAAAGAAAACTTATTTTTTAACCGTGAAAATATCTGACAGTAAAAGCTCAATAATTAAAATTTTAGGTACGAAATTGTAAACACGTTAAAACCTTTTTTTGACTTTCATTTTTATCATATTTTTCAAATAGCCTAAAGACATCAATTTTGTGTTTGCGTATTAACCAAAACAGTTGGCTACTATGAGAAACACCAGTAAATTTATTAAATGACCTATGCTATGACGATATTACAGGTTACTGAATTAACAATATTAAATGCCAACTCACAATTCAATTTTTATACAAAAAATACAATTTATGTGTAGTCTAAATTGTATAATAAACTTCCAAATAACTTGAAGCAAGAAGTGTCGTCCATTTTCCGGATCAAAACTAAAAAGTATCTCTTGAAGAAGGAAGGCCTTCTACTCAGTACATAACTACATGATGGAAGAAATATACGAAGAATAGCGTTGTTTTCCTGGGTCTTTTGGTTGTTTTGTTTATGTGTTCTTTGTTATATGTTTTTGTTTGTATTCCTATGCATCTTGTATGCCATGGATTAAATATTTCTTTCTTTCCACGCCGTTATTATGTAATCGAAACTATTTGAATCTACAGGGGTGGGTCTCCCAGGCTAAGATAACCTAGGTAGTACAATAAACCTTTGGTTGACATACAACTGGTTCACTACCAACCCTAATTAATCTAATCTAATTTGAATCCAAATAAATCATGTTAAAGTTGGACTTTACTCTACTATCACCATTTGATTTTAGACATAAAAAAGATTAAACTTCTTTCCTAAACTACTTTTAAGATACTCTTCTGGACAAAATTAACGCATCACTAACAAAATGTCAAACAATTCATAAACAAAGATTGGTTCTATCTATTTTCTCAAAGTATAACTATGTTGCATATCATTCGTTTACTGTTTAATTAAATTAAAACTTACTTACATTTAACCCGAAAAGTTCCAATTTTGAAATGAAAGAAGGATGGTTCAAGTTGTGAGAAACAAATTGAGCGGTGAGTTAATTTTGTCCAGGAGTGTATTTCAAAATTGCAAAAGCGAAACAACATTGTGGGAAGTTGTCGCCGTGTAAAGCGGACAGCTCTCATTAAATCTCCTTTTAATTCCGCTTGCCATCAGTTTTCCAAGTCCCTTGAGACCAAGATAAAATATACCCTTGGTACATGAGTACCCTTCTGGCATCAACAGACTTTTAGAACTTTACAACAACAGAGAAATCACCTCAGAAAAAAATCAAAATATTCCAACTGAACACAGCCAATTCCACAATTCCTTTGCCAGCTTCCATCGGATTCCAGAGGTAATCATCTCCTGGAGAAACCACCAGTCCAGAATATTCCTCCCGGGGCAAAGAAGTCCACAATTTGAGCCCACTAAATGTGAAATTTACGCAGTGGAACTGATCGATATAACCAATTAAAGTGGAGCAAAGACATTGAAGAGAGGCCCGCGGCGCGGCCATGCAACTCAGGAGGTTACACTTATGTAAATGTAGCAGACGAATGTGTGTGTGTGTGTGTGTGAGTGTGTAAATCGACCAGATTGAACTGAGTTCTCGGTAACCTCAAGGTCGACCGGAGAAGAATTCATCTTCATGGGAAGTTCAACTTTTGACGGAAATTCAACTACTGAGCAGTGTGCGTTTTTAATTTAAGAGTGTGCAGTAGCAGCCGTGAATTTGTCCCATAAGAACAATGTAAAATATGCATTTTCTTAGGACACTCTTATGCATTCTTCTCGTGTATTATCTTTTATTATTCTGCTGTGAGCGCAGCGAACAGCTGTAACACTCGTGACGCTAGTGATCATACAGGAGGCCAATCTGAGGCCGAAGGCCGAAGCGAGGCTGCGAGCGTAGCGAATTAGAGAAAACAAATTGCAAAGGAAATTCGATGCACTCATGCCAGCGGCGCTTTAGCGCTTAGCTGCGTGTCGGCCTGATTTTACATTGTTCTTATTGGACAAAAACAAAATGGCCGACAAGTATTGGCACGCAGATAAAAAGGTCTCTTGTCGGTAGTTAGAAAGTAACTTTTGTAGTATAACAAAATCAACAAATCATATAATTATTTTAAGCTTTTTCTAAAATCAACCTTTATTTCATTACGTCATTATGAATATGACATTTTCTAAAAGACTTTTCAACATGATCATATGAGAACCAAATTATAATCGTAATACCAGACTACACTGAGAATTTCCAAAAATATTACTTTAGAACAACACTTGATCGTAAAAGATATGTTTGTCGATCCTAGAGCTTTTAACTAATGTCACTTTCAAAGTTTTACATTTTGTGAAGCTCAAGTCATATTAGTGATTGTATAAATAAACGGAAACAAAAGAAGTGTCCCAAAACTTAGTATCATACGATTAAATTTAAACTTACAAATAAAAATCGTTTTCGTTCACTCACGATAAAAATGCTCCAAAATCCCCAGCTTACCTGAAAACAAACAAAATTAATTGATAGGACTAAACAAGTTTGTAAAATAAAGTTTGCCTATCATGTAGTAGACCTAATCTAATCACAACTTACATTCTAAACAAAACAACCAATACAACCAAGCAATTACAGCACAAACCTCAATATACAATTACAACCACACAACAAAGACAAAGCCATACATCACGAAAGACAATGCAACAGAGTTCAACTATACACAACATGAATACAGAATATCGTCTAACAAAGATATTGGTGTCACATTTCGCAATAAATGCACCATTCACAGTCGATATATCGCCTTGAACATTGCTAATTATAACGTGTCTAGATGATATCTTTGTGTATTGTCGCTATTCAAACCTTACTGTATGTTGGCTTTGGTGAGTTATGAGTGGGATTTCACATGAGTTATTTGTAGTAATGAATTGAACACGTTTGTTCTTATAGTGTTTATTGTGCTTCAAATCAATTATTGATACGGGTTCCACCTAGAACGTGTTATACAAGACCATCCGTATCATATGGATATCTAGAACGATTGGCTGATGAAACGAAAATTCCAAATTTAAACCGGTTCAAAGAATTCAGGAAAATTATTTTCACTTTCTAGTACAGGGCGTATCAAAACCGAGGGTCATGGGTTCAAATCAATTTTCAAATATAAATATATGGGTCATTATACATCATTTTAAAGCTCTCTTTAAATGAAAACAATGATGAAGAAAAATTGACCGTTACAAAATGGCGGCTGAAAGTCTAAAAATATAAACTGTTACGAAACGCCCTGTATCAAAAAAATCTAATTATTGATTTTACTTGTCATGACGTAACAACGGTATACAACTTATGCTATTTCAAACACCTTAGCACCCACCAAAAAAACGAATTTGAAAATGGTCTTTAAAACCTTGTGTTTAAAATATGTTGATACCGTAAAGCTTACGTCATGACGTGTTTGGAAATACAGTTTCGTTTCAGTTTTATTTTCAGCCGCAATTTTGTAACGGCTCATAAATCATTAGAGAGCTTTAAAATGATGTATAGATGACCCCTTTATATTTGAACATGAATACGGATTCTAGAATTTTCGTTTCACCAAGTCCAACCCGTTCTTGAGATATACATATGATACGATGGTCTGAGACACCCTGTATAAAATCAAGAGAGTATACGTTTGTTGTTGACGATGGTAGAGGTTTCTAAGGTTAAAATGTTATTGCCATTTTCCATAGTTTTTAGTGAACAATTGGAACACGACTGGTCAGTTTACGCTGATAACATTTAGCCTGTGGTTCGGAAGTCACGTTAAGCCGTTGGTCCATTCCATTCGTATTGGGCTATTGCTTAATGACCCAACCTGGGGAACAGTTGGCCACAGGATGGAACAACCTCATCACCCATCAAAACACTCATCACACTCACTAGCATTCCATATCCAACTTAAAATGCCCTCTAAGAGTGGTCGGTGTCTCAAAGCAAAAGTAACTGGCAAATTCGGTGTACCGGAAATGTTCTTTTGGGGGGTATTCACTATTTAAAATTGGGGTTTTGCGCTATAAAAACTGTCTTTATGATCAGATTTTGATTAAATATAGTAGAAACATTTATGGCATTGTATATTATGGTACGTATTTATGGTATTTACCAATACGGCTACTAAAGGTCGCCATATCAAACGTTTTATTGTCAGGAAATAAGGCCGCTTGTTGCACTGTCAAATGCTTGTGATTCTAGAAAAAATGACAAAAGAAATTTCTGCATCAGGAGTTCACGTTAAGGGTCTAAAGACAAGATCATCGCTGATTTTGAACGAATTTTCTAAAAATTAGCAAAGCAGTGTACGAATTATGGTTTTTCCGGCCGTCAAACATTGGTTTGTGCACTGTATCCTCTCAGTCCTTGAGCTACTGTTCCACCTGCCATGCTCTCTGATGAACAACTCTTCTTCTCACACCGCTGGTTTTTCTCCTGTCTGCGTCTTCTTGACGAGATCCTCAACTCATATTCCTGTATTAATCTCAATCACAGCTGTTTCTTGTGTTGCGGGTAAGTATGACATCAGCTGTCGCATCACTCCTCATCTTCGCTAACTAGATACCAGTTCAGGTGTAAATAATCAGCTGATGTGCTCGTTTTCATCCAGTTTTTACTTCAGCTGGCGTTGTGTGAAATGTGTGAAAATTAAGATCGTCCGAGATGATATGTCGAGCTGTCGCGCTGTCGGTGGACAATTTTGCAACCACGGAACGAGAGCATAAAGATCAAAGGCGTGCTATAAATGATGAGATTTCCAGAAAAAATCCACAATATAATGACAGGTATATGTGTACTTTTACAAAATGTGTGTCTTAAGGCTGCGCAGTATGGGCGGAAAAGGGGGCTGCACTCCAAAAAGGCATCGTTATAAAACGTGTTACTGTGTTTAATACATTTTTTAGGGCGGATTAAAACCATAATTTCTAAAATTTGAACTGTCTAATTTGAACAACTTACAAGCACAGTACTTTTAGAACTAAGAAGCCATATTTAAGTATAGTAATTGGGTTAAAAATAAACACAATGTGGTTTTAAAAACTTGTTGACATTGCAGTATGTATAAGCTCTTATGTAAATGTACAGTCAAAAGATAGCAGTCGTTTTTGATTGTCAACCCTTGTAAAGCCTAAAAAGCGCGCGTACAAAGTTGACACGTGAGATTTCAAAGTGAAGTTTGTCTTTAGGCAAAGTTAGAACTACGAAGTTCTCCCTTCCACTCAACTTCGACCTTTACCTAGCGTTATCGCATCGTGTTAGTGGTGACTGTGGGGATCGAACTCACGCCATTATTTGCTCCGAAATCGCGCGGGATAGCAATCCACCACGCTTTTTTTAGTAGCGTAGACTACAGTCATATCCAAAAATTATTGTAATGTGCTGACTCCTATGTGTGCTGGGCACTTTTAATGTTCTGTCTTATTGGCAAATTAGCAATTCACTGTGGATAACCAATGCTTTTTTATATGTGCGTGAAGCCCTTAACTTAGTTCTCCCCATTTGTACTTTTATAGGGTTTCCTAATTAAATACAACATCAAACCACCGCTTAATGCTAACTTAACGATCAGAAATCTTCAAGAAAGTTCCATTTAACCGCGACTTTTAAGTGTTGGTAACCTCAAAAATGCCTCATTAACATTCCACTCACTAACCCTACACATTTGATTCCACTCAATTCAGCCAAAACCCGCGGTTTAACGGTCCGATACGCCGCGCACACTTTGGGAATGGTTACTTTTATCACTTTAAAACTCCTCGGGTTCGAACTCCCCGCTTTTTTCTCCAAATTAATAGGACGACGTTCCAGTCGCCGAATGTAAACACTCACGATATAAATTGTTTATTTCCCCAACACCGACGTCAACACGTCCGCGGGTAGAAATGAGCGTAATTTATGTCACTATTAGGCATATTTAACGTTTAGGCATCCGAATCAACATATTTCCCAGATTCGAGATCGGAACTCCCACGGTTAGGAAGAATGCCTCTAGTAGAGACGAACATCGAGACTCATTTGAATTTCCTACCAACACTAAACTGCCCGCACATATTTGAGATTTCTTCGGGACAAGGTTTATTGAGTTTTACAGGCGGTGTGTGCCCGTTATCTTTTGATTGTGGGGTTGTTTTATTAGCTGGATTTGATGGCTTGGGGTAACTAAGTGTGGTTTTATGTTTCCGCAAGACCTGCAGCGTATCCGGTCTATGAATGTAGTGGTGGTAAAGACCTACGAAATCATTCGATTGCTTGAATCACTCAATGCTCTTTGAAAGACTGAGTTCAGGGAGTTCCATTAGAATTCATAAATAATTTCTGCACTCAAGAAACCAAAAGGTCCATGTAACTAAGTAACATTCAAAAATATTGAAATACACTTTGGAGTGGTCAATTTCGGGGCCAATAACATTTTACTTCGTATACAATCAGTTTGACTAACTCGTTGCCAACCCTAATTATGCCAAGTAATTATGTTTGCAGATGACGTCGCTATTCCTTTAAGTAATCCCGATTTTAAGAATTTATAAGTAAATTGTTTTCTACAACTATAAAATATTTGTAGCTATATTTTAAGAGCACAATTTATACTTTAACCCAAAAAAACCCAAATGTTAAAATTTTTCAAACATCAGATACGTTGAATCAAGTTTAGTTCTTCAAAAAATACTTCTAACTTCCAGTTGAGCTTGAGAGACTGACCCTATAAAAAAGTTTATCGGCCGTCCGTTCAATAGATTGGCAAATTCAAAGTTGAAGTTAGTAAAACTTGAATATATTTCTCTATCTTTAAAGTAAATGCTATCATTTATACATTTGATACACACCAGAGGTAGAATATAATACAGTGCTTCCATTTCAATGTAAACCTTGACAAAGCCAGATGTAAAGTTATAGCAGCTGTAGCACAGCCAACTTTTTAAACGAAAACTCCCTCGTCCTACTTTTTCCCAACAACCTATCACTCTCTTGATCGCCACGTCGAGGACGGCAATGAGTACTCAGATTGTGAGAGATCACTGAGATGATATTTAAGAGGAATCTCGCCGGTCTGACCAGATCTACAAGATACTGCTAAGACCAGTGCGGACTCGATAACGGATTGGTGATGGGTCAACCAATTGACCTTCTTAGAGGATTAATTGCTCCAATCGGCCAACTCTTCGCAATCCAGACGCTGCAGGTATTTCCGGTGGTATTTAGACTTCTCTTGTGCTACTAATAAAAAAGATAAAAGGTTGTCTTGTTTAACGAAGCGAAGTTAGGACTACAAAGTCATCTCTACACTCAACCTAGTGTTAAGGTATAGTCACTTTACAAATAAGTGGTGACTGTGGGGATCGAACTCAGGCAGAGAAGTGATGAGCTCCGGAGTCGCGCACGATTCTCAACCCATCACGGGGCACTAATATTGAATTTTTATCATGGTTGGATTCAAAACGGTGGTGTGAACGAAAATTGGGTTGTAAAAATCCAAGCCCACAGTTTTTTGTTTAATTGTACGTTGCCTATTTTAGAAGTTATGTCTTAAATTTATATGAGTGGTGAAAATTTAAAATAAGTTCGTACGGTTTTAGAAAACTACATGATATAGTTAAATTTAATATATCGTTGTTGTTGCAGTATAGTCCACTGGTGTCTTAGTTGTTATGTCATTACTTCTCATTTTACACATTGTTAAGTCATCCACTTGTTACTAATTATTAAAATAGCAAGTCATCAACAAATGAATCTCTTATAATTTCATGTAAATGGGGTAGGCTATTATCATATACGTAAATAAATTAAAAACTACTGTTCTAACTAGTCCTTTGGTAAGGTGTGAGAAAATCTTTTATGTTATTCTGTTTTGATAAAGTGCACGTATCTACATGTATCTAATAATAAATGTAAACTTGCGTTAACATTGTAGAACGTGAATTCTTGAAGAGGAGATTATTGGCAAAGGTAAATTATATTTAGAGAAAAAAAGAATACAAACAGGCCAATAATAGGGATTATTTACCACTAGCGCTTTCGACAGTCATGCTGCCATCTTCAGGTTAAGCGAAAGTTACATATATTAAAATGATTAACAAATCACTATTTTTGGCCTGTTTAAATTTTGTTTTGTTTTCAAAAAATAGTTGTAGAACGTATAACAATCGTCAATTTATGTTACAAAAATGTTCCAACTACACAAAAAATAATGAAAATTATAAAACTAAATACATTATTTATAAGGATAATAATAAATTAATACTAAATCAAGTTAAAATTTAATCTCTAACAACCCTAAACGTCATAACTTTCAAACCTATCACCGAACATAACAAGTCGAAATTTATACAAAACATAAATTAAAAGATAACACCAAGGACCCTATATTTATACAGCAATACGTGGTCGACTTCTCTGTCATCTCTAATGATTACCAACAAAATATTCTTCATAATTACAGCTTAACTTTCTGAATAACTATTTGATCTTGATTCTGTTCAGTGTGAATCTACATAAATCAATTGCATCATCTGCTCAGTCTGTGATTTTCTCCCACACCGAGAATCGTTGATCTGATTTCTTCCATCTGATTGGAAAGTATTAACTAATGCAGAACGCTTTTGGCTTTTTCATCCGACATAAATCATTGCCTCGTTACCTACCCACCAGCCAACAGCTGTTCATCGCGGTGTTTTGCATTTATTAGGCAAATGTTCGCGAGTTGAATCAGAGATTGGTTCGATTCAGCGTTCTTTTATAAAAAATAAACATCATTATGGTTTTTGAACTTTTACAGATATTACAAGATGTATTTTGCAAGTAACTAAGGCGTAATGGTGTAGGCAAGTGAAATATTGCAAATTTGTAGCGAACAAATTGTGTTTTTCTTATTTCAGCCAGCCTTAATTCTATTTTTATAAACTACCAAACACAATAAACCTTTTTTCATTCCTCCTTCTTCTTCTCTTGAAAAAGTTTTATTTTTAAACGAAATATAGTGTTTTTTGTATTATGTTCCTTTTATTTACTAGCATTCCTTTTTCAGTAATATAAATTACCAAATTTATTTTTTAGGTATACAGTATGAGGAAAAGTGGGGACTGGGATCTAGTAAGGGGTATAGACATAAACTCCTACGACGGTAGGGAGGACTACCGAACTGGGCGGCACAGAACGGTGTAGAAGTAATAAAAGTTAAAAACAGTAAACTTTATCCGATTTTGATGGAATTTGAAATAATTATGTATTTTAACGTTGTTAACCAGTATACTAAAAACCATACAAATCTTATGAGCCGTGTCAAAGTATCGGCAACCCCCTGATTTTGCGCTATGTCAGCGGAATTAGTATTCCGATTTTAATGACATTTTCCTTCTTTTGATTATAACTTGATTCTTAGGCCTTCGTGATTGGTGTCACAACTACTAAAGTCTAGCTCTTCCGGTTCACACTGCGTCAAAACACAAAAAGTTGGTTTGATTAGTCTCAGTTTAATCCACACTTATCAGTCAGCTTCAGCCAATCAGTGACTGAAGATGCGTGGTAGTACTCCACGCCGAGACCGAAATATTTCAAACCAATTATTATGACGTTTTGACGTGGTGTGGACCGGAAGGACTAGATTATAATATAGATATACCAATTTACAGTAAAAGAACATTGAGATCTGAATATTCAACCACAAAACTCATAATAACGTCATAAAATTTTGAGGCCGAAGGCCGAAGCAAGGTTGTGAGCGTAAATAAGAATTACAATTACCCAATTAGGGTTACAAATTGTAAAGGAAATTCGCTTTATTCACGCCAGCAACTGCGAGCCGGCCTGGTTTTTAACCAAGCTTCTCAGGGGCCCGACTCTACGTGTTTAAAGGCCTGGGTGGGTCTAATACATGTGCATATATTTGGTTAGGCGCACGTCGACCCTACACAAGCTTGTCAATGTGTTTAACTTGACACACAACTTTAAATTGACTCCCCGCCGCCCCTCTGTGGTGAAAACAGTGACCTCTCTATATGTGAACAAGTTTTGTGAACCTCTATGTGACACTTAGATCAACGTCCGTTTAACTTACTCGAAATTACATTTTGATAATTATGTATTATTTTTCTCTTTTTGATTTGTTCAGTAAATTGACCTGTAATTGTTGTATGTTCTGTATATACTAAAAGATAAAAATAAAATTTGTATTGTTTAGCGAGGTGAAGTTAGGACTACAAAGTCCTCTACCACTCAACCTAGATCTTTACCTACGAGATCACTAAATCACTATTTGAGATGCCGACCATTCTCATGAGGGTATTTTAAGGCAAATATGTGGTGAAGGATGAGTGTGATGAGTGGTAGTAATGAGTTATGAGGTGTAGTCTTGTTACAAACTAAGGCCGACTATTCCTTAGAATGGGTCATAATTAATAATTAATTGATCAATCCACCAAGAGTCCGCTAAAAGTCTTAAAGTCAAAATATAAAATAAGTGTTTTCATCTTCAAAGCTAGAAAAATTAAGCAAAACTGGTGCTTATCGAATGTTCCACTCCTTCAATTGACTCCCTTGTCACATTATTTATTTATAAACAATTAAATCGATTCATTTTCATGATTTTCCTTCTCGCACTTAGGGAACGCTCTGCAATTTTAAAACTAAATTTTTAACGGCCTTGCGTCATTGCTTTTGAAAATGTCACAATAAACGCCAGCTGCACACCACTACAAACATGTGTTTTGATCACTACTGTATATTCCATTCTCATTACGTATGTGCGCTTGTACTCATTTCATTACTGTTAATGTCCCCACGCAGTGCACTATGCACTATTAGCCAGTCGATACAATTACTGATTGCAGTTATTGAATAACTTAATGTACTAGCTACGCTACGGTTATTCTACTAGTTGATAAATTAGCACTGGTCAGTGGTAAATTAGTATGGATAAAGACGCTAAATTAAAGTTTATATTTACTTACGTACAAACTAAAAACCTCACTGATTGTAAAAACCTGTTGGAAATGATCGAAGCAATGTAGTGGTGTGGTGTTCCTCGACCTTTACCTAGCGTAACCGTATTGACTGGGACTCGTAGCGTGGTCCTGTAATCCAGCTTCATGGAGGTCAGGTTTTGAGGATGATATAGTTCTAAAGCGGCTCAGATAGTCTCAGTGATCATCTGATGATACCCGCATCAACTCCCACCATCGTTTAGACATATCAGACCATCACCTGCGTGGTTCGGAAGTCACGTTAAGCCGTTGGTCCTTGTATTTCCATTGGTCATTGGGCTATTAATTAATGACCCATTCTAAAGAAGAGTCGGCCTTAGTTTGTAACAAGACTACACCTCGTAACTCATTACTACCACTCATCACACTCATCCTTCACCACATATTTGCCTTAAAATACCCTCATGAGAGTGGTCGGCATCTCAAATAGTGATTTAGTGATATATTCGCATTACAAAATAAGTGGTGACTGCGGGGATAGTGAATAAAAAAATTTCGTCTAATTCAAAATAGGTAAATGAAAACTTCTTCTGTTTTATTGGAAATTCGCTAAGATTCACCGTAGCACTTGTGGCTACGTGTTTGCTATGTTTGATGTAACGCTTCTCTTTAGGGGCATATTAAATATGATATGAGGCATATACAGTGAATTAATACACGAGTGTATGTGTTTACTTTGTCTATTGGGAAATAAACAATGGTCATCATCATAATCCCACAGTGATATGTTTTGTATACACGACGGGCGATTGCAAAAGTAAATTAGTTTTCAATGTTACAGCGTTTGTAGCAAGGTTGTTCTTTCTTTCAGCGGTTATTAAAATAAAAACTGTACACAGATTAATGTCCTTTAATGTGTTTTAAAACGCCTTAAACGGAAAAACTAAAAGTAGGTAAAATTTCTAGAACACTTTTATGTTTAGAATGTTTGTTTATCTTTAGTCCAAATCCATAAACTGAAAAATATAATCAGTACTGACTTAATTAATAACCTTTGCATCTACATCTTTGCGCTATTTGGCTATACTCGTACATTATTGGTAGTGGTTAATGGTAGAGAGGACTATAAAGTCCTAACTTCGACACGTAAATAAAGAATTTTCACTTCAAAGTTGAATAAAATATTGACCTGTAAAAATAGGACCTGTGATGAAAATGCCTATTGAAACATACAATTGTTAAGTTTAGGAAAGCTTTTAATGTAAACAGGAAACATTTGCTTTGCCTAGAGGACCGGGTGTTTTAATATTGCTAACGAGTGGGTTATATAACCCACTAGGGTTCGTTGTCCTAAAGCAGTTACATACAGTTTTAACAGTAGCCCCTTCAGCGATTGGCCAATATTTATGTAAATTGCCAATGAACTAGGCTGGTTACAGCTGTCTGCTAATCACCTAATTCCTACTTCAAAAACTCTGTTAATGATGAAGTCTACATAGGTTGTTTTTGTATCATATACTTAGAAGCGGAGGTGCTTATATGCTAACAGAATTGTGATGAATTCATATAAAAATATTCTATCGCCGGTTTCAAATTGGTTATCATCCGATGGGCGTAATTCTGACGCGATTGTCTGATAAATTAGTTACTCTTTTCCAACTACCTACGTCGCCAAAAATTCAAAACCTCGTGCCTATGGTATAATTATCCCAGTAAAAATGTCGATAGTAATACAATACAAATCTGCAGGGAGAACAAAGGTTAAAAAAAGGTAAAGTTTGTCTTGTTTAACGAGGCGAAGTTAGGACTACAAAGTCCTCTCTACCACTCAACCTCGACCTTTACCTAGCGTCACCGTATTAGTCACAACTCACATTACAAATGTAAGTGGTGACTGCGGGGATCGAACCCGCGCCACCGGGGTGATGAGCTCCGAAGTCGCGTGCGATACCAATCCGCCACGGACCCGCTACTAACCATTATCACATGGTTGAATGGTGATTATTGTTAAATGGATCTTAAATTTAAAACCTAAAACTGCCGGGTTCAAATTGGTTATCGATGATAACCAGGTTTCAAATTTAAGGTCAATCTTTGTTTTTTCGACTAGTTTAAATTGATATTGTTCACTTGAAATTGATATTTGAGATCATTTCACCTTGGGTTTCTGAAGTTATCAAGATGCAGGTTGTTAAAAAGAGTAATTAATTTATGGGATTGTCCTGAGTTCTAGAACTATCTTACAGTCTGGATTACGTCTATTGGAAGTAACTTATCATCCAATAGACGTAATCCAAATTGTAAGGTAGGTCTGGAACCCAGGATTATCCCACGAATTAATTACTCTTTTTAACGATTTGCTGCGGCCCAACTTCAGAAAACTCACGGTAATATGATCCATCAATTTCAAGGGAACTAGAATATAAACTAGCCAAAAAGTTTAGATGTGAAGCACTTATAGATACAAAGCACTTTGCATACAAAACATGGGTTTTGCCTAGAAACCAGCCTTTTTATTGGTAATTTCTCTGAATTCCAGCTGTTGCTATAAAAGCCTAAGAGGAATTTCTGCACCTCGAAATCTGATTTTGGCACCACGACCTTCAAAACTGGGATCAGCCGAGGAGAGATAATCTTCAGTGGGTCAGCGACTGGACGTGGAGGCATGGAAGATGCTGGGTCACGACCTTTCTGTGGTAGACCTACTGGTGCCTTCGTCAGTAGCCTTCTCCACTTACCACTTGCCACTATATCGTTTGCGATAATAGTATGACTTTACAAGCTCGCCTAGTTTCAACTGAAAGTAATTTTGGGAAATATTAAAGAAATTAAACAAATTGCCATGGTTTCAAAAAATACTAATTCATAAAATAAACTTTAGCGGAACTGGGATGTGTTGGTATCACACGTGACTCTGGAGCTCATACTGCGGTGACGCAAGGTAAGTGTCGAGGTTGAGAGAGACTCTGTAGTTTTAACTTTGCCTCGTTAAACACCGACAAACCTTACTTTAACCTTTTTACAGTTATTAGACTCAGAAATGAAATCATGACTTGAGTTTTCTCCCCGGGGACAATTTTCAATCCGCATTTAAAAGCCACAAACACAAAGCTATCCCAAGCTCCCTTGGGTCATGTTGAACAACAACACCTCACTGCCAACAAGTTACATGATAGAAGGTACGTAAGGCGATATTACTACGGAAAATCCTCGATTTGCAAGCAAAATATTGCAAAAATTACTTTCACGTTGGAAAATGCTAATTTGTAAGCTTTGTCCAAAGAATTATTTTTGTGAACTTAAATTCTACACGACATCACTTTCAACTACCCGGGCATAATTTTCAATCCTCACCTAAAAGCCACAAACACAAAGTAACCACACTCTCTCCCTTGTGCCATGTTGAACAACACACAACAACAACATAAACAACAACACCTCCCGCGCAACACGCTACATTACATAGGCGCGGTGGGGAGAGGAGGTTGTCCATTACCCCTCCCACACTGAGGGGAAGCTTGTTATGCGGGTATTAATTTCAATGTGTGGACAGATA
The DNA here is from genome assembly GCA_018831715.1 of Matsumurasca onukii. NCBI lineage: Eukaryota > Metazoa > Arthropoda > Insecta > Hemiptera > Cicadellidae > Matsumurasca > Matsumurasca onukii. The sequence goes on from CM032058.1 coordinate 88,285,545, forward strand.
TTAAATGTTCAAAGGGTGCAAATGGACCGGTACGCGCCCACTTAACGAGTTTACCTCGTTAAATTTAGCACATTTAAACGAAATAGTATAAATGAGTTTAAGTTTTGTTTTATGAGAACCATTTGCGTATTAATAAATGTGTGCAATTTCCACAACTTATTAAGCTTCATGATTTTTAAATAACATATCGTTACTGGAGCGCTTATAACAGATTGTGTTATTGAATAGGCCCAGTCGGACCACCCTACGTGGGTTAACGCTGTCTTGAAAAGTTGACTTTTCTGTGTAACCAGACTTGCTACAACCTTTCGGAATGGGCTCAATTTCTTTCACGTCCCCTGTTTTAATTTGAAATGATCCTGAAAGTTCCTCCGAAAGTTTACTTTTGATTTTGTGTCTGTGAGTGTTTTTTTTTTATAAAGGCCGAAGTATTAACGTCAAGACCATCCCTTTGAGAATTTGGAAAAGTGTCTCAAGGTCAATTGAGTCGTTCTTAAGTGATCAAAAGAATTTATGTCGAGGTTCTAGTTAAGTTGATTTTGTAATCAGTCCTATCACCTTTCTTGTAGAATGGATGGATTAAGGCATTTTTCCACTCAGTAGGAATTTTTCCGGTTTACCAAATTTTACAAACGATTTGAGTGTTATATTTTACAGTAGAGCTGCTTTTAAGTGTTCTGTTACAATGCCCTCAGCCGACGCGTTGTTGTTTTTGAATATGTTTATGAGTTATCTCAGTTTCAGATGGTGTGTGTCTTGGCCAGTGATATTGGTGTGCAGTGGCAAAATTTACTATTGAGTTATTGACTATTTAGTCGCTTGTCGAATAGACAATTCAGAAACTGAGCTCTATTTTAGACCACCAGATGGAAGGACCGCTATTTTCGTGTGAACTACCGACACCCGTGGTCTAGCTAGATTAGAAGAGGTCTATGCTGGTATGATGGGAAAGGCTCAGAAGATTTGTGGGTCAATAGCACCATTTGGCGGTGAAGGTCTGATTTTGTGGTCACCAATGGTGGATATACCACCTATTTATTTCCAGAACGACTCACAGTCTCATTGAGATCAGTGCGTGGTGTGCTGTGGTAAAATTAGGAGCATTAGCGGATCCATGGCGGATTGGTATCGCACGCGACTCCGGATCTCATCACTCCGGTAGCGCGGGTTCGATTCCCGCAGTCACCACTTACATTTGTAATGTGACTGATACGGTTACGCTAGGTAAAGGTCGAGATTGAGTGGTAGAGAAGACTTTGAAGTCCTAACTTCGCCTCGTTAAACAAGACCATCTTTACCTTTACCTTTTTTTATTCCTGTGCTTGGTGGTATTTTTAAGCAGCCACGACCCAATGGTGCATTGTCCTGTCGCATGAAATTCAAACGCATTATTCGTGTAAAAAGCCCAATGGAAATGTTTTGACTAATCATGGCCTTTGTAAGAGGAGCAAAGTTCACTACAAGCTCTGAATACAAGTTTTAATTTTGTGAATTAATAAATAATTATGATAGGATGAAGTAAGTCGGGACACAAAGAAACCCCAGATTTCAAAACGGCTTTAGCGCACTTTGTGTGGTTCAACTGAGCCTACGTAAAAAATAATGATATAATAAAATTTAAAATCGTCCAAAAGGGCAACATTTAATACATAAAATGGATTCGTTAGTATGTGACGAGATACGCCTGCAGAAACGTCTTGGCTAACAGCTGACTGGAGAACCAGACGGCATAGTGGAGGAATTCACGCTGGCGCAACCATTTGTTGACAAATCAACATCAAAACTGCTTAAGCTTATGTTTGATGTTTCCAAGATCAAAGGATCAGGATCGAAAAATAGTATCGGTGGTTTTCCTCAGGTTTTAAAGTTTATTTATCACTAATATGTCATTTTCCATTATACGGCAACGTCAGGGAAATTTTTGGCACATTGACAAATGGAGTACGTGGTCCCCCTCGGAAAAATGTAATATTTATCTTAGAAAATAACGCGATACTGACTCACAAATGATCCATTTCCAACTGAATTTTCCGTATTGTAGGCGTTCACAGCACCGTTTCGGACTTTGACATCAGATTTACTTGGACTTTTCTGCAAGTTTTCAACTCAATTCAAATTTTATTGAAATTGGACTACTCAATTCGCTGTTAGGCCTACACCGGAAAATCAATTTTTTGCCGACATTTTGAAACGACAGAAGGTATTTCTGTATTTGTTAGTGTATAAACTAGGTAACATCAAAATAAATATTGATTTTAAATTTCATACATCTCTAACGAAATTTACTATTATTCGATCATTAAAACCACTTTTTTGATGAAAACTTCCTCGTTAATTATACAGCCATCAATTTTGTGGAATTGCTGGATAAGAATAAAATCCATTGTATAATTTGAATGAATTTTAAAATCTTCCTAAAAAAATATTTGGTACTCCAATTTTGCTGGCTAGCAACTTAACGGACATACTTTCTAAATTTGTTTTGAAAATCGTACAAAAAATGTTATTTTTAGAGAGTTTACACACTTAGACATAATATTAAGTTTTGAAAATGCTCAAAACGTGTACTGAGCCAGGCAGGATCGTGTGCTTGGTCTTACCACGCTGACGGCTTAAATGTCTCATTTTCCAACGAAAATTCTCTAAAAACTCAAATATCCATTACAATCAGTGAAACATAATTTCACGATGGAATAAGTTATCAGCCGACAGCGATATGATTTATCAGCAGTAATGAGAAAATAACCGGTTTTTAATATCGCGTAACACAGCAGCAGCAGCAATATCGGCGATATTCCCTGGACACTAATCATGCACTGTAGCGGCGACGTCTCTAATGACTAACTGTGCTTCATTGACTAATGGAGGACTAATGAACACGAGCTCAACAGCTGAAATGCCAGCTGTATATTGCTCCCGCTTGGGACTAAAACCAAAAATGTGATTTTGTATAGGAGTTTCAAGGTTTTAATTTGTCTTTGTGACCCAAAAATATTCTGTCATTTTTTCAACTTATACGACATTTTAAACATTTGGAAAAACAAATACAGCACTTAGAAAAAATATTTATTTTATTACTGTACTTACAAAAAACTATGTAATTTAGAACCCACCAAACGCCAGTTAGCAGTAGGTAATATAAACCGAATATTAAATTTTCTTGTTACGTAACATTTTGGAAGTTTTATATTTTATACGATATTTATTATTTAATTAAAACATTTTACGTACCATTTTATATAATAAATTCTAAATTTGCTACAAAAATAAGAATAATTAAGAAACATTAGCGCGAGCGCCTGCAAAAGCGAAACGCAACAACATTTTAGTTGAGGATGTATTGGTGGTTTAGTTTTTGCAGGCGTTATCGTCTCATGTGCTTCCGCGTAATGGTCTCAAAGTAAAACCTTCTCCACCGTGGCATTGGAACGCGCTCATGTATTGTGATGTTGAAATATTTATTATAGAAGGAGTTTATTTAAATTTAATCACATTTCAAATCCTTTAAAATGAAATGAGTGAATGAATACAAAGATACTTCGATTTGAATGGAAAATTTTAGATAACCTAAACTACAGACGATTGCGATTGTATATTGTTTAAAATGTATTATTTATTTAAAGAAACATGTTTTTTAAACAACTGACTGTAGTGTAGATGAACGTTTATATTTTAAATAAATGAACAGTTATAATATTTTCAGTGGTTTAATCCAAACAGTTCTTTTATTAATGATCAACCACTTAAGTTTGAAATTGAAAATAATTTTAAAATTTATTTCAGGTCCATTTGTATGACAACTTGGATTATTTTTTGCACTACAGTGCTCACTCTTAAGTATTTCTTAAATATTACACTAGTTTGTTAACCTATGCAAATTAATGTGTTCTATAAATAGTATTTATGTAAACGGACATGTCTAATAGATGCGTTTGCGCGTGAGCTCATGATTTTCAACATTTTAATTCAGTAAACGAAATTATCAAAGAAATTGTATGTGCTTTTTATTATAACGTGTAAAATTAAGTACGTCTCGTAACTTTAGAACGAAATAAACACAACATTTACGAAAGGGTTTAAAATTTTAACGAACGGTGCCTGTGAAAGGAACTCTTTCTCGTCACAGATGCATTAGTGCCGCTTTTTCGCTTTAACCTAAACCAAGACTTAAGTACTACTGTATTTAAGATTTTAATAAGTAAGGAAACTGTGGTTTTTGCAGAAACAGTTGTAAACAAGTGCAGCAATTTCAAGGAGATACTGTAAAATAACACGTTCTTCGATAATATGTCGTGTTTCGTAGATGTTCTACGCGTTTTTCAAAAGTAGAGTAAATGGGAAAAGTACCACTTAATCCATTCCAAAACCACAAACCTTGGAGACTTCATTTTTCCGATTTAGCTCGAATAAAAATGAACTAATCAGAAAACAGTTCCAAATCTAAGAAACCCTATTTTTCCATCACTTATCGATTCTTCACATCAGACACTCAAGGCAACTCCAGACGCAGGATTGCCACATCCATCAGCGTGTGAGGGGAGAGATGGATCACCCCCCCCATGGTCAAGGGGAAGGACAGGGTGTGACACCCTGGACACTGTCACAACCACCGGCGCATGTGGCAATGTGTAATTGTGTTAGTGTAGAGGGGTGTTTTTGTGTTCTGTGAGAGCATGTGCTCAGCTTGAGCAGGTTTATTTCAACATAAGCCTTGGTCACCTGGTCCTGGTTTGGTGGAAGGCCTTAGCTGTCCCCTGTATATCAGTCAGTGGGGGGGTGTTAGTAAATCACAATATTGACCATCGAAAAAAACATGTTTTGTTAGTAATTATTCAATTAATGTTTCCCTAATTTAGTACGGGCACGTAACCAAAGATAATCAGTGCGTGTAGTTTGAATGACAATTTTCAATTGTCGATTGATTGAATTACATATTGTAACATACGCATTTTTGTCCAAATCATTTTGAAACTACTCTACTAAAGAACCTTTTTTATTGATGTGAGTAATTTTTTTTCATGGGATTCTGTTGGTTATAATTGACAAATTACAGCTTGACTTGATTTTCAACACTAATAAGCAAGTAGGGATCACCCATTCTACCCAGTTATACTCTAGTTTCCATGAGTTCGTTCAATAAGTGGTCAGGTTTTAACAATGTTTTTGACTGCTCATTTCGCTTTATAGCACATACATTCAGGCAGATTTTGTTCAATCGTTTTTTCACAAGAGTTACTACTCGTGGTCCTGTAATCCAGCTATGGAGGTCAGGTTACCAAAGCCGACTCACGCAGCTAACTCCCACGCTAAAGCACCTTGTATTTCTGGCATGAGTGAAGGCTTAATTTAACCTTTACATTTGTTACCTAATTCGCCGATTATGACTCTAGTTTGTCCGCTCATTCAAACATAGCCGAGCCTTAATTACGTGGAATCTCGACGCTAATAATTCGTTTTATGCTAAACTGCATTTTACTCCGATTCCGATGAAACCCCCCTCCACAAATGAAATTCTGTACACCCTTTTTTGTTTTATTTTTACAACACATTTTTACCCTAAACGGAGTCATTCATTTCGCGTTTACTTTAAGTGCAATCTCGCTCGGAAATATTTCACTGCAACAAAAGCTATTGAAAGATCAAAAGTGAGCCTTTCAAAAGACTTCCGACAGAACATTCCACATGCGTCACAGGGTAGAAAAGGGTCAAATGCTTCTTGTCTTTAGAAATGTTGACCTTATTTTGTAATTTTAAAATCAAAAATATGTTAAAATTTAAGGATGAAAAATTATTATAAGGATCGTCCTAAAACGTGTATTTTATACCTCTCAATGTTTTGTCTCGAGTATTTGTAGAGTGGATTTCAAATTTATATCTTTAGGGGAGGAAAACGTTCAGCATACGGTGCAAAAATAGAGTTTTGACAGGAAAAAGATTCTGGAAAGTTATGAATATTGTCAGCCTTGATCCTCGCGCGGAGGGTGTTTTTACACGCTGCGAAATAATTTACGAGAAAAAGTTAAACCTTTTCAAGTTTATGGCCTTTGTGTGAGTAGCTTTATGGGTTTGAAGTAAAGTCAATGTGTGTTTCTTGTCTGCCTTGAAATTGGAAAAGAACTCCGTCGCCACTTTTGTGTTGTTGAAATATTGCTTTTTCAAGTTAATAAATGCTATACATGAAGGGGTCCTGGTGGTGTAGTGGAGCTTGAGGTTAAGGGTTCGAATCCCGCTCTAGGCGTTTGGCTTTTGCACCTCAAGTATACCCCGCAGTCCACTCAGCTGCGTGAGGCAAGTGAGAGCTACGCCTAGTAGCGCATCCTGGTAACCAACACTGGAATCAAAACGGTGTCGGGTTCACAGCGAAACCACTCATCCCTTTCAAACACCGTCCAGTCGCGTGGTCCTACCGGGCCCAACCGTGGACTAAATTTAAATACATGAGTTCAACTTGAAAAAAGCAAGTCACGAGTTGTTGAACATAATAATTTGAAATTATTTTAGTATAATTTAACTGCAGGGTTTAAACCTATTAAATTACTTTTTTGTCCATCTACATTGTTTGAATTGAGTAGAGGAAATATTATTATAAAAAAACCGAAGTAGAAAAGTAGTTCAACAAAAAGGGAACTAGGCCCACTAATAAAAACATAAGGCCAACAAATAAATTGCTTACTTAAATTCAAATATTATCTACTGTTAGTTCTAATGATGACCCTAAGTATTTATTACTCCATAAACTCGCCGATAGTGTAATGACCACACTGCGTGACGTGACGTTTAAAACGCGACTTAACCAGCGTAATGGACTTAATAGATTTAATAATCCGTAAACAATCAACACGTAACACGGTGCTTTTAAATCCAGTTAGAAAACGGACTACAAACCTATAAAGCCAACGCGTGAAAACTGAATCACCGCAACACAATATTGTCCCAGACGTGTAATATCAATCCAATTTCAATAAAACCCCAGAGCTCTACCACATTTAATTACAGACGCCAACAATCTGTACGGCTGAGCCGGCGCGTGTGAGGCTGAAGGCCGAAGTGAGCTCACGACACAGCTCTGCACGTGCTGTACAACTCATACGTTGTCTTGTATATTCCATATTCCCGTCACACTGCAGTTCCGTATGCGCTGTACGTGCCTTGTCTCTGTGTGAAAGGCGGTCGCATATCGTACCGTAGATGTAATGGCCGTGTCGTCTGCGGCAGGTCTGTTTGTAGTGCGGCAGGATGTCGTGGGAATAAACCGAACGTTTGTAGCTAATAAATAAGTCGATTGAACTCGACAGTTTGTGTGATTTCAACGGATGATATTTCATTGGTTTAGAACTCATCGACCAATGTTTTTAGATTTTTCCTGTAATCCAGCTACATGGAGGTCAGGTTTTGAGGTTGATATAGGTCTAGAGCGGCTCAGATAGTCTCAGTGATCATCTGATGATACCCGCATCAACTCCCACCATCGTTCAGACATATCAGACCATCACATGCGTGGTTCGGAAGTAACGTTAAGCCGTTGGTCCTTGTATTTCCATTGGTCATTGGGCTATTAATTAATGACCCATTCTAAGGAAGAGTCGACCTTAGTTTGTAACAAGACTACACCTCATAACTCATTACTACCACTCATCACACTCGTCCTTCACCACATATTTGCCTTAAAATACCCTCATGAGAGTGGTCGGCATCTCAAATAGTGATTTAGTGATAACATCTAAGGCCTTATTTAGTATAAGACTATAAGTTATTAATAATAAGTAGGGGTTTATTGCAAGAACATCTTTAAAAATTGAGACAATTGCCAAAAAATAGTCTAACGTAAAATTGTTCATTGGCTCAAGACATTGAGATCTCTTTCGGGATACAAAATGTACATTCATCCGAATGTGAGAATTATGTTCAGATCTACCAGTTTTGTGCAAACCCTCGTTTACGCTGTAAGCAATTACAATTCACAAACCAGCCGACACGCAGCTAAGCGCTAAAGCACCGCTGGCATGAGTGAATCGAATTTCCTTTACAATTTGTTACTCTGCTCACAGCCTCGCTTCGGCCTCCGGCCTCAGTTTGGCCTCCTGTTTGATCATTTGGCTGTTTCGCTGCGCTACAGCTCGCTTTTTCGGTCTCAGACCTACGTAATATTTGTTAAATAAAGGTTATATACTACATACCATGAAATGAAAATACATTTTAAATTCAATGACATTGGACTACTCATTCCACTGTCATAGCGAAAAATTAAATTTTCCCCGCCATTTTGAGACGACGATGTTTTTTTATAATTTTGATAGGATATATTGATACATAGTAACCAAATACATATTTATTTCAAATTTTATAAAATCAGACGAATTTACTGTTTTTAGCTCATTGAAATCTTTTCATCCGACAGTTTCATTTTTCTAGTTAAGGAACCTGGCCAAGATATTTACAAAAGGAACATTTGTACCAAATTTGGTAAAAATCGAACAAAAAAATGCGACCTGTACAGATGATACACACACGTACGCATGTATATTAAGTGCTGAAAAATAGTCAATAGCGTTCTAGGGGTCAGTATTGGTGCTCATTTCATGCTTCCGGGCTAGGTCTTATCATGCTAACGGCTTGAATATCTCATTTTTCCAAACGAAATTCGATCATAAAACCACCAGACACGATGTCGTTTTAAGTTCCGTTCTCCTGGTATGTGTTTGCAAATTATTTACGTTCAAATATCCATCAAACTCTAAAGTAAATATTCAAAAACTCATGTAAAACTGCTTTCATACCACATTTCTTTTCCCTTTAGTCGATTACTTGAATCAAGTTTCATTCCGAAAGTCAAGATGTCAGCATAATGCGGAGTCAGCAGGCTTACGTCCTTGTGCAATAAACCAAAAGAAGGGATAAAAAGATTCAAGGAGCAGTATTAAGTTAGGGGTTAGAGAGGGTAGGAGGGGAGGTTAGGGGTGTGAGGACATGATTTATATCGTCCTATTCAGCCCTTCTTTGCTGCTGACGCGAAACAGAGGTTTTGCTGGGATACTTCTCACAATCGACTTTTTTTGTCATCTGACCTCGTTACAAAATAAAATTGTAGGAGTCAAAAAACAAAATTTTAAATTCTGAACTCTCCAGTTTCGACCAAATTATTGAGGAAAATACCACCGCATTAATGCTTTAAAGATTAGAGTTCACGTTGAGGCATGTATGTCTGTCTGTCTGATAATATTTTACTTAATTAAAAATAAATTACCACTACACATTGCTTCAGGTGAAGACCGCGTTAAAAAAGGTACGTGAAAGCCTTTCACGTCGTAAAAAATAAATAGTTTGGTGTCGAAAACAGTTGCTTGTTTTGGTGAAAAGTCCAGAACTTGATTCTGAAAGGCAAAAACGCCTCCAACTTCAAAGACTAAAGACTTCCGCCTTTACATTCCTGCCAACTCTAAACACTTTTCGAAATATGAAACTCTTGAAAAATGCTATTCAACTTAAAGTTGTAGAAAAATGGTGGTCATGAATTATCTAAAAAAGTTTAATGTTCAATGGATTCTAGATTTAGAACAGCATCAAAACCTAAACTCTTGAGTTTTCTTTCTTAGCGAATCTTCATATGGAATAGAAATATTCATTTACAAACAAAACGTCGCAGAATAAAAAAATTTGGAGTTTTGAGCTTTTAGCACTTCCTTAGAATCAAATAGCAAAACGTAATTTTTATACTTTTTCTGTAAGTGTCTATATTTGTATTTGATCCAATCTACCGGTCAAAATCTACATGTCCGATTTTCACGAAGTTGGTTCAAGTGTTGCGTTTGTAAATACGAAGTTCGTTAACCAGCAAAAACAGTCCACCGGAAGAGAACTTTTGGGTTGGCTTTCCCCCCAAAAATGGGGTTTTAGCTGTAAAAACTGTATTTATGATCTGCTTTCGATTTAACCTTGACATAGGCATTCATGCCACCGTATCTAACTTGCGTACCAGAAGTCAACAAAGTCCGTTCTTGCAGATTGCAGCAAAAATCGTGAAACACCCCCCCCCCCCAAAGACACTTCCAGGGTAAGTATCCCTCTTTACAGAAAATTCGCTAGGATTCCCGGTAGCGTTTTTGGCCTCACATCGGCTATGTTTAAAGTTGTTTCTGTGTAACAATAGTGTTTTCAAACCAAGTATGGACCCCAGTACGACAACGAAGGTTAACCATATTCAAGAACTGCACATAAACCCCGACAGAGCGAAGCACCTGGTTATGTGAATGTAAATCTCTGGTATGAAGGGGTGAAGGGGGGTTGAGAGGGTGAGTTTCTGACAGCATCACACGGCGGGGGGGGGAGGTTGTGTAATGCAGGGGTAAGTGTTGGTAAATATGCTGCCAATCTCAAGAGTTGAGCAATCCTTGTGTTGGATACTTGTGTTGCAGAAATACAACTTTGCATCTTCGTGTTCAACAAATAGATTATCCGTGTGATAGGATATACGAAAGTCACACCATGGGTGATTATGTTTTACGTCTAGTGAGCAACTATAACCAAGATGACTTTGGTGTTGTTGAAAGGAAAATGTTTCTGATACAGAAATCTATACTTTATTGTCAATGCCATAATTAGAACATTATTTTTCAATCTAGATTAAATTTTGGGTTTTTTGTTACCAATCTAAGCTTGTTTGACGCAGGAGAAAGTAATGTTTTAAGACAATTTCTACAATCAAAATTGTATAATGGTATAACTAAATGGTTCAAACTAAATGGTATAATGGTATAAAAGGTGTGTTGTTTTGGTTTCCTAGGGTTATTCAGTTATTAAAATAAAGATGCATATTGAGAATGTTCACTTATTAGAGCTTATTCATAGGAAAATGAGCAATTTATTCCTACAAATAGTTTTTCGCTGTCATCTGGTTTGCCCAATTTTTTGGGGGAAACGCCACCCTCCCAAAAGGGTTTTATTTATTTATTATTTCAGCATTCACTTTTTACAATATATGTTCTTACAATAATTATTACAACCTTTTCCTGAGTAAATTATGTGCCTCCTGTTAAAAAAAATTCGCTAGGGCTCACGTTAGCGCTTGTGGCTAAGCGTCGGTCATGTTTTTTATTTAACGAATGAAACAAACGAATTCACGTCTCATCTTCCCCATACAGACTCGAAATTCTAATTTCACCTCTTCAACTCCTTAACCAGTGAACTGCCAACAAGTTCAAGAACCCATCCAAGTATTCACCAAACGACTAAGTTATGTCGAGTTTTCCGCCCAAAACTCCCAACTTCGAACTTTCTCAGATCTCTGACTGCACCCAGAAATGGAAATTAACTCGGAGGACGACGTATGAATACAAACATCAAGCAAATCGGTTTATTCTGAGACGTCAATGATGTGATTTTCTACTTACGTTAGATATTTTCATAGTCAGATGATCCAATAATTACCTGAAACAAAAAATTATCGTTATTCGAACAACTTCAGTATAGAAACCATTCCTGCATTTAACTCTTAGGCTTTCGCAACCGGTGTCACAACCTAGTTCTTACGGTTCACACCACTCAAAACATCATTATAACTTGCTTGAAATATTTCTGCCCCGCTGTGGAGTACCATCTTCAGTCACTGATTGAAGAGCTCAGTGGCTGAAACTGAGCTACTTGCTGTCTTCTATCATATTGGTCGCGGGCTTCCAAAAATATCAACAACAGTTTCAGCTTTAAAAGAAGAATATATTAATAAATTTCAACCAGAGATGGAGTACAATTGATAGGATCCCTCAGAGGATTGGATACAAATAACTGCAATTAAATAAGGAAATTTGACAAAGCCAAAGTATGACCGAGAGTCATCCGAGAAACCATTGAAATAATTAAAAATTATAAAAACTTCAACAAAGAAGACAGCACTAAACTTTCAAGAACCTGGCAACCAGTCCTGAAGAAGTATTTTCGATAGTCTCACAGCCAATAAGAACATCGACAGTTGGCATCCCTGCCACCAATAGGATAGCAGACAGCAAGTAGCTCAGTTTCAGCCAATCAGTGACTGAAAATGGTACTCCACAGCGAGACCCAAATATCTCAAGCAAATTATAATGATGTTTTGACGCAGTGTGAACCGGAAGAAATAGACTACAGTTCATTCGTGCATAGTTTCAAAATCATGTCAGTCCAGAAATCAGAATGAATTTAACACGTAATGTTGTTCACTGAAAGCCGGCATTACTCTAGCAGATGAAGATTATTGATAGGATCTAGGGCAAGTATCTTGTTACCTGTAACCTGTCAGTGTGTAGAGTGTAATCAAGTGTGAACTTGACATTGTGAGACCTTGGCGTCTAGTGCAAGCTGCATGGCCACATACGAGAAGATTGAACAAAGTCCTTTATCGGACCCGTGGCGGGTTGGAATCGTGCGCGACTCCGGAGCTGATCACTCCACTGGCGCGGGTTCGATCCCCGCAGTCACCACTTACATTTGTAATGTGACTACGGTAACGCTAGGTAAAGGTCGAGGTTGAGTGGTAGAGAGGACTTTGTAGTCCTAACTTCGCCTCGTTCAACAAGACATGGCATTTTACCTTTTAAAATACCGATCCGTGGTTGATAGCAAATAGATAAATTAGTCTATGATGATTGATGGTTACAATAATCTATTACTTATTATTATTTTAATGCAGAGGTATGGGATTCGTAAATTTCGTTAGAAATATACTGTCAACAAAGTAGGCAAATCCAATAGAAGTTCTTGAAAAAATGCGAACTGTGAAATGAAATGGAAACACATGCCCTAGTATATAACATCTTTGTTTAAAGTTTGTTGTTGACGATTTCAGGGTTTAAACGATTATTGCGGACATTTTCCATCGTTAGTGAGCAAGATGATCACAACGTTTCGGGATCTGCAATCTAATTCTGTCTTCAGGTGAAAAGTTACCTAAAACATAACTGCTTGCTATGGACAAAGTTTTAGGTTGGCCAACGAAATCGAACGCGCAGAAGTCTTCTTTTAGGAGATATTTTTCACCAAAAAGAGCGGTTTTAATTATCTAAAAACAGTAAATTTTATCCTATTTTGATGAGCAGTTCAAGATAAATATTTATTTCAATGTTACCCATCAATATTCTAAAAACTATGAACATCAGTTCGGTTGTTTCAAAATGGTGGCCAAACCAGTAATTTCGGCTACAACAGCGGAATGACCAATCCAAAAAATGTATTTTCCCTTCATAATAAGTATTAAAACTTGCAGTTAAGGACCAAGTTAGTCTGAGGCTGGAGGTAATAGAGCCTGAAAAGCTAAGGCCGAAGGCCGAAGCGTGGCCGTGAGCGGAGCGAACAGCCTCAAAAGATTCATCGTAAATTATCACAGAATTAGTGTTATACTTAGCGAATGAGAGTAGCGAATTGTTAATAAATTCGTTTAACTTACGCCAGCGTTTTGAAAAATTCACCGTTTTAAAAAACTGTACAATAAACGTGTACTTTTTAGCTTTCCACATCACAAACAATATAAATCGACAGTAAAACCATGTATTACGCAACACACAATTAAACAAAGAAGTCAACAATGTTAATTTAAAATTGTTATCTCATGATTTACGCACACAACACAGTCTCGAGCCCAACTGACTATAATAACAAATCCGATAGTAAGAACGTTCGAATAATCTAATGCAAACTAAATCAGTATTTGAGATGCCGACCGCTCTCACGAGGGTATTTTAAGGCAAATATGTGATGAAGGATGAGTGTGATGAGTGGTAGTAATGAGTTATGAGGTGTAGTCTTGTTACAAACTAAGGCCGACTCTTCCTTAGAATGGGTCATTAATTAATAGCCCAATGACCAATGGAAATACAAGGACCAACGGCTTAACGTGACTTCCGAACCACGCAGGTGATGGTCTGATATGTCTAAACGATGGTGGGAGTTGATGCGGGTATCATCAGATGATCACTGAGACTATCTGAGCCGTTTTAGACCTATATCATCCTCAAAACCTGACCTCCATGAAGCTGGATTACAGGACCACGCCACGAGTCCCAGTCAAACTACAGTTTCGGTTGGTTTTATACTTTTCCAACAAATGTAAAACCTCTGTCACATTTCTAAGCATATTGCCCAAACACTTACTCCTTCACCCTTACATTTTACATAACTCACCCTCTTCATATTCCCTGTCAGAATCTCAACTCATCCCCTCCTCCCTCCCTTACCATCCCTTCCCCCTCATAACACAGTGTTATATTCAAATAACCAGGTGGTTATAGCGTCAGCTCAGTGGTTGGTCTCTGGGTATTACGTAGTTTTAAAGTATTATATTATTTTTATGGATAGATTTATTGAGAAAGTCATGTCATCACTTTTAATATTATTTTAATTTTGCAATTAAGATGATGTCTCAGCTGTGTGGTCACTGAGGATGCCACATGATACAATGGGCGAAACGTCTGGCATTTGTAGTGTTCGTTCTCTGACGCGGTGTGATATTTAAAGCCTTGAATCTAGTAATTAAGAAGCCAGATGACATTTTAATGCATGGCTTACACCAAGACATTGTCAAAGTCCATGTACCTGTACCAGGACTCGAACCTTCACTTCTTTCTCTTGGCATCTCTCTCGGCTTTGCGGAGTGGATAATCAAAATAAGCTACCTTGGTAAGGTGTAGTGCCTGTAGCCTAAACACGTGTTTCGCAGCGCTTGTGCTGCATCATCAGTAGATTTAGGCTACAACCTGCACCGTAGGATCTACAGGCACCACAACCAAGGTAACTATAATAAAACAAGATCCTGCAACTGGGAAAATAGAAATTTATCAAAATAAGCTTTTGAGAGAGTTGTCGTCAAAAGTTCGAACCATTGCAAAATTGCAATGGAGAGAGTCGTGTAGGCCACCATTCAAAATTTTTACATTGTTGACGCTACCTTATCTTTATATCTTGAGAACTTGTCTTTTTTCTAATCAAAGTGCGGTATCGCAAGAGGAAGTGACATTCACCCTTATGCAACAAAAGACAGCGACAACTACCGAACTGGGAGACACAGAACGTCAGTTCACGAACGTTTACCTGAGGAAGGAGTACAACTTACAACAGGTTGCAAAATTCGATCATAAGTTCCCCAGATCTTAAGGCTTTCAATGCTTTTTTGAAAAGGATTTTGGCCGCTGAGGAATTTCACAATACAGACAAGTTTATAGCACATGACTGGGAAAACACGGAACACACTGACTAACTACAGGACTGTAGTGGTACAACTCAAATTAACAAAGGAGGAGTTATTAAACTAATTGACGATTGTGTAACATGTTAACTCTTCACACAATTCATCGGGACCAATAACTGCGCTATCAACCAGCCACGAAGCACCAGCTTTCTGTTCGCTGTGTTTCACGAGAAAACCTCTCTCTCCTTAAGGTCCAAAGTTTAGTGGAAGGAAAGGTACAACTCCTAAACTAAGTAGGATCGATGAAGTGTGTTATTTGTTAGGAAGTTGACTCGTCAGCGACGTCGGGACCGGATATTAAACTTGACGCACAAACACTTTATATTGGCTTTCGAACCCTTCTTCCTTCTGCTTATTACCTTTTCGCGAAAACAAGAAAGGTGTAATCTTACATTGTTCTCGAGTAAGAGATTTCAGGTTATGAGAAAACCTTATGAGAAAATAATTCAAAATATATTTGGGTCCTTACATTGGCTAATTATTTAGGAATTTAAGTAGCGCGACAATTGTATTTTTATTAGAGCAGCACGTTATAGTAACTCTTTCTGATATTTATTGAATCCGGAACATACTTTCTGTCAATTTTCAGGACGGTTTGATTAATCGTAAGATTCGGATAAGTAGGAAATGTTTATTAAATTGAAATCAGGTTAACTTGTGAAACCTATACATTTCGCCACACATATGTTATCCTATTAAGTAAATTCAATATTTACAGCATAACCTAAATAATACTTTATAAAGGCAAACAATCAATCAATTTTTGTTTATACGACATACTACTGGGTTAAGTTATAATTTTTTCAGATGTTACGACGTAAAATTAATGAAAACCAGTGTTTTAGTCATTAAAAAATGTCTAAGCGACCAGCAGTACCTGGGATATATTTTAAGGGAAGTCGACTGACCAAGAGTAAGAAAAGAATAAAATATATTTACCAAACGGGATATCGTCCTATCCCGTAATAGCTTTGATGTTTAGGGCTAAAACGCAGCCATTTAGAATAATTTTAGGTGCGTTAATATATTGATTGTCAAATAAAATATACTGTCAAACTGTGTGAAGTAAATCCTAACCTCATTATCACATTACATTACATACTATACATGGAAAGTAACCTATTCAATTTAACTTAACGTTTGTTTAACATGATTAACATTCATTTTCTCGAACTTTCTAGACTTCCTAAAACTTCATAAACTTCACGTCGCGTATTTGCGTAAAAACACTTATCAGATTACTGTAGCTGGATTATTTTACAACTGTACGTCAACGTGTGTTGCCACCACTGACCGTTATACCTTCTCTCGTTCCTATCACTGCAACCTTGACCAGTCCATAAAGGACTCCCAGCTATCAATCCTTACCTCCACACTCTAATGAACCTGATTTGACAAGTCATTAGTGAGGAATGACGCTTTGGACATCAACAGTCGGTCCAGATGTCTCCACATCACTGATATATCTGCCGCCCCACCCCGCCCCGCCTACCACTTTCGAGTCCCTGTTCGGGCGCCAAATTCTAACTGTAAGCGACCCAGAGTGTTTGACCTAGTTTTGGAAACCGTCTGTCAAGAAAGTCTATGGGAGGTAAAACTAAAAACAGTAGTTCTAGTCGTGGATGATTTATTCAGGAACAAAAAAATTCGTAGTGTGAAGTTATAGTAGTAGTGACGTCGGGAGAATTTCTTGAGTTTGAAATATTATTTCGGACGTGCTCTATCGTTAGTGAACAAGACGAACACGAAGTTTAGGGATTTTGAAACCTGGTCCTTTTTCAGGTGAAAAATAACCTGAAATAGAGCTAGCCAATCAGCGTAAGCTAACTAGTCAAAAACAACCAAACAACATGCGTCGATCTGTTGTTGCTACTTTTCATATGACGACGGGATCCGATTCCAGATTCCGGAAGGATTATTGTTTTCAAACGATAGAAAACGTCTGAAATAAAATTTCGAACACAAGATACTGTTTTCTAAAGGTTATAGAAGTTACAACTACGTAGTCCTTTATATTAGTTCTTATCAACCAAATATTAGTACAAATATACGTTTTATAAAATGTCTCAACAAATCTTCAGGGTATTCAGGGGCCTCCAATAGAACCTCTTATCCTGGGAGCCAGCCCCCAAGACCCCCGGTGTTACTCTTGCCCCTTTCCCATCCCCAAATGCAAAACCTCTAGAATCACCATTACTCGAAAGGCTGTTAGAACATAGATCTAGGCATAGACTAACGTACTCTATAGAGTGATATAGGATACAAGCATGTTTGCGAAGAAAATCCTGATAACTTGTAATTGGTCTAGTTTTGTGAAACTATCTGTATAGTTGACTTGTAATAAAACAGCGGATTGTGACGACACATTTTTTCTTCTTTTTTGTCGACGAGTGCCAATACAAGTCACACCCCAGATTGACGGACGCCGGACACCTGCCACGCCATGACACTAACTTGTGCGGAATGTGTTGACGATGTTCCGCTGAAGGAATCGCTCCGTTCCGCACGCTGCGGCGTGAAACTCATCTTTTGTCAGAAATGATGGGTTCGGAATCATGTGTCATCTTTGTACTGGACAGTCATTCCTGCGCGATTCTTGCTTTTGTGTCCGGATCCGTTTTCCAACGCTACGCGCGGCTATTTGTTCATTTTCATCTCAATTCAGAGACTGCATTCATTCGTGTATTCAATATATTTCGTGAATTGTTTATTGTTGAACAGCTTTGATCATTCTCATATATTTAGGATTGTGTTCAAAACAGAAATATTTTGTTGTAGCTTACCTGTCCCTTAAAACCCCTCTTTTAAGCAGAAGTTTGGAATTTGCAAAATAAAAACAAGATTTTTAGCCCATTACTGGTTTAGTACAATTAGTTGATTTAAGGTTTTGGTCCTACATTTTGGTCGATACACGCTATAACCTATACTCAGACAGCAGTTATAAAGGTGCTGTATTTTATATTTCCATTACAATTTAACACAAAGAGCTATTTAGGTACACTTCAATTTTCCCTTATTGAAAACTGTGTCAATTTTAAAAAAGCAATCTCAGAATAATCGAGAAAATGAACAGGAGAGTGGTAAAGGTTATCATTCAAAATGTTGGAATTGTTGACAATACCCTGCCTCTATGTTTTGGAAACTTGCCTTTTTTCAGGTGGAAATGCACTCCCGTACGAGGATGCAACATCCACTCTTACGACACGAGAGGCAGGGAAAATTGCCATACCGGGAGGCACAGGCTTATGAAGGTTTGCCCCTCAGTAAGTTCAATGTATCAACAGATAGTCAAATTGGATTAAAAGTGTCACAACACTTAGGTGTTCAAAAGCCGTCTGACCGCAACTTTGATCGCGGAGGTATTTTATAGTGGCACACGACCGGGAGAACGTGTAATAATCATTGATTGACTAACACTGACACTTTACGCTAAAGTGAGATAATTCGAGTGCACGTTGTATGAAAGGGAACAAATTTATGTCGAAAAGAATTTTGACGCAATACAATATTTCGATTTAAATTAATAAAACCTCAATTACTATTAGATAAAACATTTTTAGCATACGGTCCAACTTGCAGCTATAAAAAGAGAGATCAACTAGAGAGAAAGGTTCTGGGCAGGGCCTGTGCTGATTACGAAGGCAACAGTAATTATTGACGTTTTCACTGCTTGCCTCTTGGCATATGACGCTGCAGTATTTCCGCTTGACATTCAGCCTCATTGTCAAAAGGTCCAACACTTCTGAGCTCACTGAATAGCCTACTCAGGTATCAGTCTACGAGTTGACTTTCCCAGCGTGTTTCTCACGGTATGGCAACGAGAGATGTATGGAATCTGGTGATGTTTGGTGGTTTAATGGGTGGGAAAAATCCCTCAAGTCGAAGTGACAGTTGCATCAACAGTTTTTGGATCTGAGTGAAAGTTCCAGGATCACCAGCCCTCCATGGATTTTGATTAGAACTCCAAAAGGCCCTTTGTGTTAAAAATTAATCTTACAGTGGCGGAGTGCATGTAGTGCCTTGACCTTAATTTCCATGCATAAATTGTCCATAAGCAATAAAAACATGAATTTTCTTGGGACACGCACTACTAAAAATATATTTGTTTGTTGTAAAAGTAGGTCGCATTAAACATTATCGTAACATCGAGCGTAACTATGACTCTCGCAGGGTGACCAAACACCGAAAACCACCAATCCAGTTTGCTTGTATGATGATTACTGGTTGATTTGGGGCTGGTGATTTAGTTCTTGGGTGGTAATTCAAAAGGTTTACAGATTAAACTATAACAATGGTATATGAAAAACATTTCAAGAATATTATGCAAAATATAAATTTTAACACTTTATCAACGGCTTGGTATAAAATAACGTGAAATAACTGGAAACACCTCCGTCCCTCCCTTCACCACGCCATCCATTCCAAGCCCCTGGCTACGCTACTGAGTGAAATTCAGGATAAGAGTCACTCAGAAGAGACTGCAAATGCAAAAGGCCTGAACTTGGGTTTTACGTCCTACATCTTTTGCGAACTACCTCTGCTCGAAGTACAGAAACGCATTTCGCGAAATAGTTCAATAATGGACATCCGACGATTCCTAGTCCAAGAACGACCAGAACGTGTCCACTTAAGAGCCACTACTCACTAATGCATCTTCCCAATAAGCGGTAAATGAGCCAGAGTCCGAGCGGCCATCAAGGTTCGATCCAGTGGCGGATGGAAGCTATCGAACCTTTACTGCGCATGCCCTAACCGGTTCCCGCCAGTTTATGTGCTGCCAACCTTTGAACTTCATTTTATAGTAATTATAAACTTATACTACCTGCAAGTGCGCAGTGTTAATGGATTCGGTTTAAATAAATTGCTGTGAAATGTTTAAACGTTTGATGCGCTAAGTGGGGGAGCGTGTGATGATGCAGTTGGACAACTTATCTTGTGAGGTCTTGGAGCGCTGTTGGTAAAGCATCTGGAGTTTTTATTGTTTGACAAAAGACTACAGAGTCCTCAATAGCTTATAGGTGCGCAGTAGAGGCGTCGAAAAATGTAATTTGAACTATGACCGACTGACTAAAAATGTACTTGACTGGGACTCGTGGCGTGGTCCTGTAATCGAGCTTCATGGAGGTCAGGTTTTGAGGATGATATAGGTCTACAGCGGCTCAGATAGTCTCAGTGATCATCTGATGATACCCGCATCAACTCCCACCATCGTTTAGACGTATCAGACCATCACCTGAGTGGTTCGGAAGTCACGTTAAGCCGTTGGTCCTTGTATTTCCATTGGTCATTGGGCTATTAGTTAATGACCCATTCTAAGGAAGAGTCGGCCTTAGTTTGTAACAAGACTACACCTCATAACTCATTACTACCACTCATCAGACTCATCCTTCACCACATATTTGCCTTAAAATACCCTCATGAGAGTGGTCGGCATCTCAAATAGTGATTTAGTAGAGGCGTCGAAAAATGTATTATGACTAGTCATACGGGCGTAAAAAATAATATACTTGGGAGCTGCTAGAAAATACAAAACCTCGCGTCAACTTTGAACAAGCGTCTTTTGGTCGCTCTGCATGGGTCAAAACTGTATTTGAAACTTTGATAATTTGATGTGTGTATTGCAATTTTAGCGTTATGTCAAAAATAGTATGTAGAGTTAAGTACGAATTGGAGCCACAGTTTTGAAACTCCTACTTTTTCCAGACATCTAAAAGTATTGTATTTACTAATTTAACATTTTTAACAGTGAATTTTTATAAACTAATATTAAATATTGAAAATTGTCTTCCAATCCTCCCTAAAAAATATATTGATCCTCCATTTAAAAGTTAAAACTCACAATAACACCGGCAGCATTTGTCGGACTGTAACCTTCTGCATCGTCAACCTTTTCCTCGTACTGCACATCGGTCTTTACCTAGCGTTACCATTCGTTTATCAACTTGAGCAAAATTGTCAGTGGTGACTGCGGGGATCAAGCCCGCGCCACCAGAGCTTGAGTCAGTTGCAAAGGTCCGAAGGTCATTTCTCTGGGTTAGAGATAATCATCACTAAATCACTATTTGAGATGCCGACCACTCTCATGAGGGTATTTTAAGGCAAATATGTGGTGAAGGATGAGTGTGATGAGTGGTAGTAATGAGTTATGAGGTGTAGTCTTGTTACAAACTAAGGCCGACTCTTCCTTAGAATGGGTCATTAATTAATAGCCCAATGACCAATGGAAATACAAGGACCAACGGCTTAACGTGACTTCCGAACCACGCAGGTGATGGTCTGATATGTCTAAACGATGGTGGGAGTTGATGCGGGTATCATCAGATGATCACTGAGACTATCTGAGCCGCTTTAGACCTATATCATCCTCAAAAAGATATGGTTTAACAGGCGTAGATTCAAAATTAGAATCTACATAAGGAATTTTATTTTAACACATTTTGACCTGCACCTCTCGTGTTCACCGCGCTCAAATTCCAAACCAACTAACTATCCCAACCCCATAAACCCAACTCTTCATCACCACGCTCTCAGGTCGGCTAAACACCGCGCTCCCTTTGACCCTCTTAATTTACCCTGAGAGCGGAGAGTGTTCTGCTTTATCGTCTGATTTCATTAGTCGGTATCCCTGATAGTGTGATGGTGACCCGCACAGTTTACGAGCCCTGTGATTGTATTACTCTGTGGAGGGAGTTCCCGCCAAAACACACGTGACTGTTGCGTGTTCCCGCCATATTAGACGCCGCCATCTTGTCCCTGTCAGCTGACGCCTCTAATGAAACCCTGAGTGGATTCAGGGCTGATTGTCTTTGTCTCGAGATGGCGAGGGAAAGTGTGCAATCAGGCTAAATGGCAGCGGTGTCTTGCAGTTAAATACTTAATGTGAGTTTAGTATTTCTAATGATTTTAAATAATATTCTCAGTTGAGTTGAACTTTTTATAATCATTGGTTGTGTATTCCGTCCTTTAAACTCTTTAGGCTTCGGAATTAACGGGTTCGATTCCCAGGAGGGCTAATTATCTAAGTCAAGTCATCAATTCACTGTGATGGAAACAACGGGGAAAACAGTGTGTATTATCAATTTTAAACTTGAGAGTTTAGTAAAAAGGTTATGAAATCTTTTGGAAAAAGACTTATTTGGAAATTTAAACCTTTACCTTAATGTTTTGAGATAAATTGAACCAAATTTTGTTTGTGTGTGTTTTTAGGTAAATCCACTAGTCACTCTGGGCCTGTACAGCCTCTGCGGTGACTTTAGAGACGAATAACTACCGATCGTTGGCTGAGGCAGGGCTCGAACCTGCGAACTTCGGATCCGTATTTCGTGCTCTACCGACTCAGCCACCTAACCGGAAACACTATTCAATCTGTCAGAAAGAGACATCATTATGCCGCAATGTCACTATATTCACTTATGTTTTCACCTTTGCCCCATGTTAAAAGGAAACAAAGGTAACGTTTGACGAAGCAAACTTTAAAACTAAAAAATCATCTCCATCACTCAACCTCGATCTTTACCTAGCACCACCGTATAGTCACAAATTGTGGTGAATGCGGAGATCGAACCCGCACCACCGGAGCGATGAGCTCCGGAGTCGCCCGAACCCGCAGGTTCTCCTGCCCCGAATGCCTCCCTTCCAGAAGAACTCTACAACAAGAAGCACAGCCTCACATAACGTAGTGTTATGTTCGTCTACGCACGTCTACGCTCTAGGCACACCTCTCTTCCAGTTACAGTTCTCCTCAGTAAATCCACCTCTTGGCAGTTATACCGGCGGTAAATCATTGTTGCATTAATACTACTTCTACGGGTTGTAAATAATTCGCACCGTGTGTATGTACGCTAGGCGTTAGTTTTAGTTATGTGTGCGTCATATTTATGCGTCTGTAGTGGTGCTACTTACATCGGGTAATAAGTCTGCTTAATAGGCCACTAGTTTTGATTATTGATTATATTATGCGTTCGGACTATGGGAAAATCTGTTAGTAGCAAGGTGCGGAATGAGTTATAACTTGCACGAGCCTATTTATATACGTTTGATTGATAATGAATTTTTATTTAAAGGTACAGTTTGTCTTGTTTAACGAGGCGAAGTTAGGACTACAAAGTCCGCTCAACCACTCAACCTCGACCTTTACCTAGCGTCTCCGTATGGTCAACAATTGTAAGTGGTGATTGCGGGGATCGAACCCGCGCCACCGGAGTGATGAGCTCCGGAGTCGCGCGCAATACCAATCCGCCACGGGTCCGCTGAAGAGATTTAGAGATTCTCACAACAGATGCACGTGTAAGAAAAATAATAGTTTTCATTAGTAATTTGAAGTTCATCATAAAATTGCAGAAATTGTACTAATAGTGAAATTCAACGTTATTTTTGTACTATTTTCTAGCAATATCTTCAATTTCATGAATCATTGCATGTTTAAAAAGGGAAATTGTTACTTTTTCACACCTTTTTTATTGTGAGTTTAAAGAAACCCTACTGTCCTTAAATAATGTGGCTTTAAAGCTAGTGGTTTACCATTTAATATTCCATTTGGTTTTGTCCCTAATGCAAAGCAAGCCAACTTCGAACTTTTCGAGCTCATCACTCCGGTGGCGCGGGTTCGATCACCGCAGTCATCCCTCCTTTTGTAAAGAGACTATACAGTGACGCTAGGTGAAGGTCGAGGTTGAGTGGTAGAGAGGTCTTTGTAGTCCTAACTTCGCCTCGTTAAACAAGACAAACTGTATCTTTATTTGTTCACGCTTCCTCACATGGATTCACTTTACGGTAACATATTCTGACGTTTACACTCAAGAACAGAGTTTCACCTTTTACTGTCAAAAGAAGTCAAAATTAACAAAAACGCTATAACAAATACTCTTCCGCTATATTTTTCACCAAACAAACGGATGCTCCAGGCAGAGAAGCCCAAAGAAATATTCAAGAATCTCCACAGAGCCGGTCAGCTGTATGCACAATGATATTATACTCGAGTCATGGCTGACCAGTTTAACACCCGTTCCAGTAACCAGTGCAGTATTGTGCACACAACAAAACAATCCTTAGAGCTAACGAACCATTGTACCCGGCCACGGTCAAGTCATCTCTGGCTTACTGAAACAAACAGCTGACACGCAAATCCTTATTCAACAGCGGAGATCTTTGGGAGTTTTTCTGTTTTGTTGAACTGGGGATGTCTTGGATACTGCGTGAAGCGTGGAGGGCTTAAGGTGGTGCCAGAAAGGATGTTGTTTGTAGTGAAAATGGTACCGTTGAAGACACACACAATCATTCACTCAGAAATAATTGATAAGAAATCAGTTATGCGGGAATCCTCAACCCGTTTTCACACCCTTCTCTGCAAATTGGGAAATCCTCCTTTGACCATAAGGAAAACCAAAACTCTACAAAACAGCGATTAACGTAAGATTATGAACAGGACGACACGCAGCTAAGCGCTAACAAGTGTAATGATTTGATACATTCTGTAGAAGAGTAAGGAAGCCAAGTGCAGCAAATAATTACTGTCATAAAAGTCGGATGAGATTAACTGGTTTCACATAATTAAAAAATATGTTTTGGTGGAACACCACTTCTACAACTGCTTTTCCAGTATGCTTGCTAATGATATACAGTATTTCCAACGGAAATATATGTACTAAATCTTATGAAAATCGGACAAAAATTCTACCTGTAGAGAGGTCTCACACGAGTGATCAACACATGTTCTGGAGATGAAGATCTATGCTCATTTCAGGCGGTTCCGATCTAGGTCTTACACGATGCTGACTTCATGAATATCTCATTTTTACAAAAGGAATTCACCAATACAAGAAGACAACCACTTCGCCAATGCAATACACAAGCCGGCGGCAATGCTGTAAATATGATTCAAATCTCAAACACGATTACAAACACGACTACTACGCACAGTGTATATGAAGACATAACAACTACAGACTGTAGCAGATAGTAGTACGTCACTGTAATGTGCATTATGCAAAGATTTCAGATACTACAGCGGCACACCTTCACAGCAGATCACCTGGGGCGATCATTGATCACACCACCGATCAGTGAACGGTGATCGGAGCTACCGGCGAACATATGGTTTATGTGAGGACGCGAGGTGGAAGCATTTGTGTGAAGTAGACGGGGCAAAGTTGCTGTTAGTGGTTGGGGGAATTCGACCTTCAAAAATAATCCGGGGTCTGTTAAGAAGCAAACTTAAAAAATATCAGCCCACTTTCTAACACGGAGCGGATCCGTGGCAGACTGGTATCGCGCGCGACTCCGGAGCTAATAACATGGCGCGGGTTATTAGACAAATAACGAGATGTTTCGACCATCTAACTTTTCTGGACTTAAAAATTAAACTTGGTTAGTTAAAATCACAATTATATCTAATAAAACACAAGCCAACTTTACACACGATAATGTCCACTCCTCACCTTAACCAGTTGCGATCATTGAATACAGAGAAGCATAGAACGGCTTTCCGCTATACTGGACCATTACAGGTGGTGTCGACAGGTCACCATCTTGGTTAATGAAGCCTGCTGACAGTGGCGACAGCATTTTATTCCGATGCCCCTTCTATATATTATTCTGTGTTCGCTGGTTGCGATATACAAGGCGGATTAAACAGTTTATTGATATAAATAAGGATACTTTTCCTACAAGGCTTTCACGGTGCAAGCTGGGCAGTTTGAGGTAACATTTTAATCTGAATTTATTCACATGCGCAGTAAGTCTGTTTAAGAGGTGAAATGCTGCTTTGGACGAGTTCCAGAACGTGATTATGTTTGACCTTCTTCCCGCTGAGTCTGTGCGCATGCGTTAACAGGATTTAGCTGTCAGTGTCGCCCGTAGCGGCGCGCAAGTGCAAGAGAGTGCACTCTCGGGAAGTTCAACTGTCCGGGGATTTTCTTAAAAATGGTTTAAAATGTTTGGCAAAATTATTTAGCGACAAAGCACTTTCTAAAAAATGGTTTAAATCACTAAATCACTATTTGAGATGCCGACCACTCTCATGAGGGTATTTTAAGGCAAATATGTGGTGAAGGATGAGTGTGATGAGTGCTAGTAATGAGTTATGAGGTGTAGTCTTGTTACAAACTAAGGCCGACTCTTCCTTAGAATGGGTCATTAATTAATAGCCCAATGACCAATGGAAATAGAAGGACCAACGTCTTAACGTGACATCCGAACCACGCAGGTGATAGTCTGATATGTCTAAAAGATGGTGGGAGTTGGGAGTTGATGCGGGTATCATCAGATGATCACTGAGACTATCTGAGCCGCTTTAGACCTATATCATCCTCAAAACCTGAACTCCATGAAGCTGGATTACAGGACCACGCCAAGAGTCCCAGTCATAATATTGACGATGCAGAAGGTTGCAGTCCAAAAAACGCCACCATAAATGGTGAACTGTGAGTTTTAAATGTTTAAATGAAAGGAAATTATAATCTTCAGGGCAGATGGAAACTGATTTTCCAAATTTTACTTTTATTTCAAAGAACCCTCTTTTGAAACAAATAAAGACCAAGTACTTTTAGCTCTGAACCCCTATATACAATTTGAGTTTTAAAATGTGGCTCCAAATTTTTTCTCGTTTAAACTGCGTTTACTTTTATTATTGCTGTATTTCACCAAGCACAGATGAAATGTAAATTTACGATGTTTTACCTTCAGAAATGTTATCGGCCCATCCTTAAATTTGTGATAATTTGAATAGATATTGACAGAACCAAAAATTTGACTTGAACTTTTGACACTGTCCGAAACATTTCGGTTTTAGATGTTAAAACATAAAACCCCATTTTAAAACAATTTTTTCCAGTACACGCTTGAAACCAACATCACCAAGACTGCTAAGCCAGCAAGACAGGATGTGGATAATTTGACCAACACCCGAATGACACGCGAAGACGGACGGACAGGAAAGAAAGGAAATAAACGTCTGCACGACCTGCCTCTGCGTCCAATCATCACCCACAGCCAATCCACTGGTTCCCACAGTAGCGTCACGTGACCTTATACATCAACCATCACCACCAGCTTGTGAGGCTCGAGGGTAAATAGAGAGATAAGTCAATCATTTCCAAAGATTCTAAAGAACTATTACGGCTTAGGTACACGAAAGGACTTCTTTTTATGGACGATATTCATGTGGCCTAGGCACCGACGACGACATTAAACTCGTCGACGTTAAACAAGCCTGCAAGCTTTTTCGAAGAAATGCTGTCATAGAAAGTCAAATTTATACATAAAAACTAAAATATATAAAGTTTAGCAGAACCGTGGTAGATTGGTATCGCGCGCGTCTCCGGAGCTCATCACTCGATCCCCGCTGTCACCACTAACAATTTGTTAACTGACTTTGCGGTAACACTAGGTAAAGGTCAAGGTTCAATTGTATGGTAGAGAGGACAGCGTATTTTTAGAAATACACTTCAGGCCAAAACGCCCATTTTCTAGGAAACCCCTAACAAATAAAAAAAGTTAATTCCATGATCTCCAAGTGTTTTCAAGACCAATTTGTTAATTCCAGACCTCATAGAATAAATCTTCTGAAGAGAGTAACCATCGTCTGTGATCCAGTCCTTTAGAGCGCGTGCGAGCAATTTCTTTAACATCATTAAGTTCCCATGACGTAATTGATTTGATTTCAATAAAAGTCTTTGACCTCACTAAATCTTAAAGTACGATCTAATAACCAAAGGTAACCCAATTTTAAACTTGCCAATTAAAAACCTTGTATTCATCACTTCAAAATAACACTTAAACGGAATGCTTAAAACTTTTTATCCACTACGAAAGCCCAACAGATGTTGCACGTACTGTTAAACGGTCTCTCGACTGTAATGGCCACACTTGCTGATGCCATTACCCTCAACACGAGTCTTTATATTAAACCAATCCAACTCCATATCTGGACATAAACTTGCTCTGATTCTGGTTTTTGCTGACGACATTGCTCTACCAATCAACGATACAGAGTGCGGAACAGTCTTCGTTAAAACAGCTGACATGACATCGCTAGCAGTATATGAACTGTTTCTGCGATATCTTGACACTTGTTTGGAATTCGTTGTTGAATGTACAGCATTCGTCACATTCAAACTACTTTGGAGGTCGTCTGTGATTTTCTTAAACATGTCAGGAAAAATGTATGCAAAATCATCTACGGATGGAGCGGATCCGTGGCGGATTGGTATCGCCAATAGGTAGAGAGGACTTTAAAGTCCTGACTTCGCCTGGTTAAAGAAGACAAACTTTACCTTTTACGAATTGATTCTAATTTTAAGAAGTTGGTTGTCTTTCTAAACGAATATGATTTTCCAAACTATTCATCTTGATATGTAAGAACGTGAACTTCTCTTACATCGAAATAAGTCAAATACCTCAATGCTTTGGATTCATAACTATTTCTTTAATTCAACTTACTTGAATACTTGAAATGAGACAACGACCACTCTAGAGCATATTTTAATGACCGACTGTTCCCCAGATTGGTCCACTAGCTTCCAAAGAAAGGACATCAAAGTTTGGTCTCAATGTTTGAGGTAGGAACTAAAACATTGCAAAATGATCGAACCTTAAATACTCACTTTTATCAAAAAGAGTTGCTCATGATAACACAAAACTTTAGAAAAGAGGAAATACTAAGATTAATTTTCCTCGCACATTCCTCTTAGCAAGACCTACTACATTGAACAGTCTGGTTTCTTACAAAATTGGCAATAGATGATAGTTCAAAATTTTTTTCGATTTGTAGATGTTGTTTGGATGTCAAAGTCATTCATTAATCATAATCAACCTATCGTTGTCCATACTTTTTTTTAAATTTTGCTCCTAAATACTCTAAAAGCAACTGTGTGAATTGTTATACTTCCGGCTGTGACTGCTAAGAAACACGGACACCTGGAGGTCGGGAATATGTATGAGCAGACGATGAATCAGGCAGATGACAAAACTGATAACAAGTATAATGAGCCACACAACGCCCCTGGCGGTAGAGCCTGGCAAACCAAAGTGCCTCACCTACTGAAGAAAGAGGCCGTTGTTTAGAAGAGAAAGTTCTCTACTAGCTGTCGATGGATTTGCTTGGGTCATTTGTCAAATTGTCAGGTGTTTCAACACAAAAGTACACAACCATAGAACAAAGTTGGGTAGATAATTGTTTGATGACAAAATTAAACCGTTGGAATTAGATCAAAAACGAAGAAAAAAATTGACAGTCAAGGAAAATTAAGATCTTCAAATTATGTATCTGAAGATACAAATCGAGTTGATGGATCTACCATGCCCAGGAGTGCTCAGTTTGGAAGAACAGGGTTCATTTAAAGTGTCAATTTTACTTCCAGGTGTCATTTTTTAGGGTTCCTAACCAATCATCCAAAGAGCTTACAGTGAACTGAGTTTTCAGCAACAAACAGTTCGCGTGGCGGTATGTTGATACAAACTATTCATCTTAGGTTTTAGTCAGAATACTTCATTCTTGTTTATGATTTCGGAGATCCTCTAAGCTCCGACGTAACCAGTAGACTTTAGGCGTTGACAGGATATCAAACTAAAACCGATATCTGGAAGCCACAGTAAGTATGAAGAATCACTTGGCACCCTACAGCGTGACCGGACCATCCGGAGGAACTAGGCGCGGTGAACCGTGGAGACCGTGAAGCCAGGTCATGCCAGGCAGGGACCAACCGAGGGTGGGAACACTGTACGCGATCTGCTAGGTGAAGAACAGAGTATAAGAGTCTAAATTGAAATCCCAAAAGAAAATTGATTCGTCAAAACAAAAATGTAAACTTTTAACTTTCATCTGCAAGTTATATTTTCCCTTTGAGACACCTTCCATCTAGGGTATTTTAAGGTGAATATGGAATGGTGGTTAGTGTAATGAGTGTTTTGATGGAGGATAAGATGTGGTCTAGTTACAAACTAGGGCTGACTGTTCCTAGATTAGGTAATTAATTAAGAGCCCAACGGCCAATGGAATGGACAACTACTTAGCGTGACTTTGAACCACGGGGACTGGTCATCGTGAAAAGTTATCAATGCTCTCGGGAATCGAACCCGGGCCGATTTGGTGGGAAGCACGCACTGATTAAATAACCTCTAACCACTAACCAGCCCGTGTTGCGTATTAACAAAGAAACTTGATTCAAAAACTATGTTTTTCCTAGAAAAGCGGACCATTTTTCACAGCCATAACATTAACGTGTGTTCGGTTTTTAATGCAATCATATGGAAGCGTTCACCGCTCTCTAGGAAAACACTCCCACTATCACTATTTTGAGATGCCGACCACTCTCATGAGGGTATTTTAAGGCAAATATGTAGTGAAGGATGAGTGTGATGAGTGGTAGTAATGAGTTATGAGGTGTAGTCTTGTTACAAACTAAGGCCGACTCTTCCTTAGAATGGGTCATTAATTAATAGCCCAATGACCAATGGAAATACAAGGACCAACGGCTTAACGTGACTTCCGAACCACGCAGGTGATGGTCTGATATGTCTAAACGATGGTGGGAGTTGATGCGGGTATCATCAGATGATCACTGAGACTATCTGAGCCGCTTTAGACCTATATCATCCTCAAAACCTGACCTCCATGAAGCTGGATTACACGCAGGACCACGCGACGAGTCCCAGTCAAAAAACAAAGGTTAACCGTCATATTACGGTCGTAATATAGCGGTCACCGCTTGCTAGGAAACCATAGCTTTATGAATGCAAGTAAACAATGTGTGACTAAAAATAAATAACAACAAATTATTGCATATTTTCAACAAACATTTCCTTCACCACTGCCCGCGTGTATTCATGAAATGACACTCACTGTGGACTCGGGTATTTGTGTATTTGTGATGGCGGCCTTGCGCCCGCGTGGTAGCTAATGAGCGCATTGTTTATAGTCCAATTAACTGTGAACCATAAATCAAGATGGCGGCCGCACGCTGCCGGCAGTGGCTCACCTGGTGGCGAACCTCGCAACTACTCTTTACACCACGCTACGCTACATCTGTATGTGTAGCTAGTTTGCGTTGCATTTTGAATATGTAGTGACTTTTCAACAAAAAACAAACAAAAAAAGCATGCGGTAAAGCACCGCTGACATGAGCTAAGCGAATTTCCTTTCCAATTTGCTGATTGTTAATTTAGATCTCTACGCTCACAGCCTTGCTCCGGCCTTCGGCCTCAGCCCTTGGCCAGTATTATCATGAGAGTTACGAGGCTGTTCGCTACACTCACATCCTTGCCTCGGCCACAAGCTCACGTGGCCTTTTACTGCATGTTTTACTACTCATCGTGAAGGGAAAACGTATTTCAAATTCCATTACAATCTGACTTCTCATTGCCCTAGTACAGCGAAAAATCATTGTTTGGCCGCCATTTTGAAACGACTCAATGGGTTTTCTTATTTTTTGTAAACTGGTGGATATTATTTAACGAAATTTGTATTTTAAGTTGCATCAAAAACAGCTGATATTTATTGATTTAAATCATTAAAACCATTTTTGTTGTGAAAAGTTTCCCCCAAAAGAGGACTATTCCGATTTTTCTGTCGAGCGAATTTTCCCGAAATACTCATAAAAGTAACATTTGTATGTTGTATTTGTAATGTGACTATACGGTGACGTTAGGTAAAGGTCGAGGTTGAGTGGTAGAGAGGACTTCTGTCTAACAAGATAAACTTTACCTTTCGAGGTTGAGTGATAAAGAAAACTTTGTAGTCCTAACTTTGCCTGGTTAAAGAAGTCAAACTTTACATTTTTTACGGATTAATGCTAATTTGAAGAAGTTGGCTGTTTTTATAAAGTAGTATGCTTGATGTGAGTGAACTAAATCAAAATAAGCTCAACGGTTTCAGTTCTTAATCGGAATACTTGAACTGAAACACCGACCACTCTTTAATGAACAGATTGAATTCATGACAATTGGACAAAAATGCAACCTGTAGAGTAACCTACTTGACTGGGACTCGTGGCGTGGTCCTGTAATCCAGCTTCATGGAGGTCAGGTTTTGAGGATGATATAGGTCTAAAGCGGTTTAGATAGTCTCAGTGATCATCTGATGATACCCGCATCAACTCCCACCATCGTTTAGACATATCAGACCATCACCTGCGTGGTTCGGAAGTCACGTTACGCAGTTGGTCCTTGTGTTTTCATTGGTCATTGGGCTATTAATTAATGACCCATTCTAAGGAAGAGTCGGCCTTAGTTTGTAACAAGACTACACCTCATAACTCATTACTACCACTCATCACACTCATCCTTCACCACATATTTGCCTTAAACTACCCTCATGAGAGTGGTCGGCATCTCAAATAGTGATATAGTGATTTAACACACATAGACAAATGCTCAAAACGTGTTCTTGGGGTTAGAAACGGTGCACATTTCATGGCCTGGGTTTTACCATGCTGACGGCATGAATATCTCATTTTTCCAAAGAAAATTCGCTAAAACCGCTTCTGATCTTCTTAAATTCTATTTAGGCATCTGATTTAACAGTTGTACTAATCTAAGCCCCACTGTGTGAATGCTTCTAGATTAGACTTTATCCGTGTGAACGTCTTTACGTGGGAAACGAAACGTAGATTTGTACACAATAACTTATTAGCATTAAGCTACGAGGTTAGTACGGTGTTCTTCCTATCTCTAAACTGTCTTTGAGGAATGTTACAGTTAAACGCTTTCAAAATACTGCATTACTAAAAGTACAATAATTTATTATATTCTGATGTCTGAGTATGGTGTTATTCGGATAGCATTCATTGTCACTAGGGCGGGAGACTGCAATGCGGAGCAACACTGAAGTCGTTTGGAAGGCAGCACACATGACACAGTGATACTTTCTGTTAGTTTGAAAGTTCATAATAGTAACGGAGAGCAATTTAGTAAAAGAAAAGAACGGACTTTTCCTGCCACTTCCGGAGAAAAACTACTCCTAACGTTTCGGGTAGTTAAAAACTCCACCCGTCTTCAGAGGACTACACTAATCTAGGAACTACATTTAATTAATATCTTAACTTAAGATCTAACCTGAGACTATTCCAACCAATATTTGAAAATAACGCTACATCATAAAATTTGATGGCTTGTCAAAATTACAATTAAAAATATTGGTTGGAATAGTCTTAGTTAGATTAATTAAATATAGTTCCTAGATTGACCTCTGAGTTCTTTTACTAAAATGATACTTTCTAATGTTTCAAATTAAACCAAAATAGGCAAATCCTTTGATTTTGTGACACGGATAAGCAGGGCGTAGCCAAACATGAAGACTTAATATACAGTATGTTAGTTTGAAAGTTCATAATAGTGGCGGAAAACAATTTGGTAAAGAAGAAACGGACTTTTCCTGCCAGGAGAAAACTACTCCTAACGTTTCAGTTAAAATGTTTAATGTATTTTGACAGGCTATACATTCTTAGGATGTTTATGTATTGTTTGGTAAATGTTTAGGTTAGATCTTAGGTTAAGATATATAGTTAAATTTAGTTCCTAGATTAGTGTAGTCCTCTGAAGACGGGTGGAGTTTTAACTGCCCGAAACGTTAGGAGTAGTTTTTCTCCAGAAGTGGCAGGAAAAGTCCGTGTTTCTTTTACCACATCAATATAAGTGTTTCATTGCAAAACACGCTACGGTGAAAGTAACTACGACTCACGCAAGTATTACAAAATCGTATAGCATCAATTCTGTTTGCTTATATGTACTCGTAATATGGAAGTATCAACCAACGAGCAATTTTATTCCGGGTTTCAACTAAAGTCAATACATCCCAAGAGTACTTAACTAATTTTAATTTTAAAACTTTACAAAATGGATAACACAATAATAAATTTTGAAGCTGAGTAAAAACTTTAACAGAAGATACTTTTAATAGCACAATTAAAACCACTATCGAAGAATATTTCGTCCAAAATTTAGAGAACTTGGTACTCAGAGCGCCTGTAAAATGCCTGACCACAAGACCATACAATCTTACAAAATCGGCACATTAAATCTTTTGGTTTTAAGATACAAAATTACCCTTAAACACCCCCAAAAGTCAAATCAAATTTTCTAGAGAAGAACCTCCGAACCCCGTTCTGAAAGGGAACAATTCAAAATCCTGATTATGCTACTGCGTATGAACAAAGAAAACCGGTATGTTACACTTGAACCGTGATAGATTTCAACACATTGGTACTGGTACACTAGTACAAGGGCTAGTTCTAGTTCTCGTTTCATCATAACTGCTTTCAACTTCAATTCACTAAATTATTTGAGATGCCGACCACTCTCATGAGGGTATTTTAAGGCAAATATGTGGTGAAGGATGAGTGTGATGAGTGGTAGTAATGAGTTATGAGGTGTAGTCTTGTTACAAACTAAGGCCGACTCTTCCTTAGAATGGGTCATTATATAATAGGCCAATGACCAATGGAAATACAAGGATCAACGGCTTAACGTGACTTCCGAACCACGCAGGTGATGGTCTGATATGTCTAAACGATGGTAGGAGTTGATGCAGGTATCATCAGATGATCACTGAGACTATCTGAGGCGCTTTAGACCTATATCAAAACCTCAAAACCTGACCTCCATGAAGCTGGATTACAGGACCACGCCACGAGTCCCAGTTCAATATAGTTAACAAACGTTAAAACTCATATGGCTTACGCAACCTAAGTCTAAAATGTCAAAAACACCAACAACTAAAACACCTGCAAAGACTTTATTGAACCGAATACCCTCTAGGAGTGGTCGGTGTTTCAAACCAAAGTATCACTCGAAGGCAAATTTCCCGAACACCCTGAAGCGGACATCTGGCAGAGCCACCATTCCTCAAACTGTACAAACAAACGAGCGCGAACTCTAACGGCAGTCTAGCGCACAAACTGCATTGTTGTATACAGTACTAGAGTCTAGAGTTGCTCTAGAGTAATGGCAAAAACTGTAGAGTTGTGGCAATGTCACAGACTCGGCTCTTTGTCCGTTGCGAACAAACAGATAATAAATCTTCAGCTCTGATATACTGAGACTCGGGCAGTTCATGTGTTTCTAGTCTGATTCTGACTCAAGGAGTTGTCAGACAGCTGTTTGATCTTTTTCTAATTTCAAAAATACGTGAGTGGCTTCCGTGATTTGAATCGCCAAAGTGAGACCAAAGACGATGAATGAGCAAGGATTGAAAGTGTTAGATAAGAATTCTATTCAAGGGAAATTCGTCTGTTTGTTTTAAAGTATAACATCAAACCCAACATAACGATCTTAATAGTTTTAGTTTCAATAGCAAATTTCTTTTGGAAAATTTAATATTCATGCCGTCAGCATGGTAAGACACATACCACGAAAATTAGCACCGATCCTGAGCCTCAGAACACATTTTAAGCATTTGTTCAAAACTTTATATACGTGGGTACTCTCTATAGTTCGTACTTTTGTCCGATGTTCATGAAATTTGGTGCGAATCTTTCTTTTCTAAATATCTTGATCAAGGTGGTTAGCCAGCAAAATCGGACAACTCGAAGTACCTACCCTTTTGAGGGGAAGTTTTAATCAAAAACGTGATCTAGAAACAGTACATTTATCTGATTTTGATGCCATTTGAAATAAATATGTATTAGTCTGTCAGTAAACAAACACATCTATTGAGTCGTTTCAAAATGTCGGTCAAAAATTGTGAGTGTAGCAAACAACCTCGTAACCTCTAAGGTAAATAAGGACAATCACTTCACTCATGCCAGCGGGGCTTTAGCGGTTAGCTGCGTGTCTGCCTGGTTTTTCTTCTATTAACCATAATTCCTTTATGCCGCAGAATCTCAGATCTAAGCAAAAAGATAGATTTAGATCAAATCCAATAGAAAAATAGAAAGGAAATTTGGTAGGAAAATATGAGGCCTAATTAATACTGAACCATCACTTACAGACTTCGGAATAGAATTGAGGCATACACTGACATACATTAAGAAACGAAGAGTGAAATTCTACGGCCATATAAAAAGAATGCAACCTTCTAGACATGAAACTCGAAGTAAGGTGAAAGTAGAAGCAATAAAATGGATCACCGCAGCTAAAATGGTTTGAAAGCGACAGATATATATCATACAAACAGAGATTTATGATGTAAACACAATCATGTAGACAAAAAGGTGTTTAATTGGAAAGTTGTTGGTCAGAAGGAAGTTACTGCGAGAAGAGGAGTAGCCTGGACTGCTGAAAGAAAAAGAGCTCTTTCCGGAAGGATGAAGCAAGTCTGGATACAAAGAAAAGTCAACTTTTCAAGACGACTTAACGTCCATCGAAAGGTCCAACTGGGCCTATACGTCAATAACAATAAAAATCCATAAAGAAGACAGAACATTGAATGTACGAACGATGGACTAAGTAAGGGAATCTGCTTTTTCAGCCTTCTTTTCCAATTTTCACTCCAGGGTTCCACCCCTGCAATTTCTATATCAAGAACATCTTTTCTTACTCATCCTAACTGCAAGACCGGTTTCACCTCTGGGGTTCAAAAGAGGTCATGATCGGCCGCTTATTCGGCAATAAATCCAATTCTCGCTGCACATCACATTGCAAGATTTATTCACCCGTGGTACAGGTGGGTGTAATATTCATGAATATAAATTACTCGTGATGCGTCCATGAACTGTTTTATAGAGCGTGTTTAGTGTAAATTCTGTGGTAGACTATGAACTGATGCTGAGTGTATTTAATGAGGTTATTAAGAAAGAAGTCGATGAAAACGTAAGAATTGTCGTGAAATTTTCTTTAACGCCTCATTAACTTTTTATAAACGTATAAATGATTCGAATATGCAAATCCATCCTTGACTATTGGAAACATCTCTTGTCTTTTCTCAATATCCAACCGACAAGAGGTAACAATAACAACTCTTACAAAACTACTACCAAAGTATGAGTCACATGATTTGTTTATGTTAAATTTGTTGTTTAGTTAGTTTGGAAAGAAACAAACTCAAATTCCATTAGCGAATGAAAATCACTAACCCAATGTGTCCACTTAAATGCAATATCCGATCGTATTATTTTTAGACTGAGTCCTAAGTCTATACACAACTTGCTTAAGATTTCCCATAATTAAAAAAATAATAAAACCATTAAGATTTGTATCGTATTTAAGGAAATTTTTTATGCATTTTGCAACC
Source organism: Matsumurasca onukii (assembly GCA_018831715.1). Taxonomy (NCBI): domain Eukaryota; kingdom Metazoa; phylum Arthropoda; class Insecta; order Hemiptera; family Cicadellidae; genus Matsumurasca; species Matsumurasca onukii. Next base: position 88,322,915 of record CM032058.1, read on the forward strand.
TTTACAAATCTTAAATTTAGCCTCGTCCCTAAAGTACTGACCAAAAAATTAAACTAGCCTACATAAAAGAAAAAAATTGAGATCATGCTTAGTACTGAGGGATTGGTTGGCTTGCGCTGATTACTCTTAGATTAGCTCTTTTACTGATGTTTTGTTATGTTTTAGGTTACTTTTCACCTGAAGACGGGGTAGGATTCCAGATCCCGAAACGTCGTGTACTTTTGTTCACTCAAAAACTATGGAAAACGTCCGTAATAATGTTTTAACCACATATCAAATTCAAAAACAAAATGTATCGATTCATGGAAACACGACCCTCAGCTGCCTTGACATTATACAAGGCTGTTTCTAGAGACAGAAACCCCGACCACAGCCTTCTGGATTTCACTGACAACGACGACTCTCGCTGGTGGCTGTGGTTTCTACAAATGTAAATATAACCACTACTTCTACTTCTGGCTGCAGTCAGACGCTTACGAAACCGACCGCAGCGTTCCACTTGTTTATACATACCTGGGTGTGACTTCACCGCAGGAGGTGATGAAGGAATCACAAGGTTTGGAGGTGAAATGTTGATTAAATGTGGCTATTGATGAAGGTTATGTAATATGATGTAATGTAATAATATCTAAGATGTGGTATCGCTGTACTGGAGGGGGCAGAGCAGAAAAATTTAAACGCGTCCTTCTCCATCAAAAGCGAGCTGTCGGAGTCCTGTGTACAATCCAGAGAAACATGACGGCTTCCACAAATTCCAAAAAGGGTCTTAATGTATGTGTTGTGAGTAGGTTCCAGCTTTGCTGGTGAAAGGCCTCACAACTTCTAAAAAATTAATTGTTTTATTTGTTCTTACTGTTGTTAGCTTGTAGAATCAGGGCTAAAAGACATTAAAATAAAAAACAACACCAGAAAACCACATAATGTCTACCCTCCATCGACTCAGTTCGACAGAGAAAAAAACTAGCTTCGTGGGGGCCAATGTGGAATCAAAGATTATGTTATGGTAGGTAGATAACGCATACATGCTACATGGCTGAGGCAGAAAATCTACATAGTTGCGGCAGCCCAAGCACAGATAGCGCTGCCTCTCTTGCCGTCTTTCTCCCCCGTCGGCTCCATGCACATGCTCGAGTTTGTCCGATGTCGATGGCTTAAATGTGACCAAACCGTACGATTTTCAAGAACGAACGTACTTTCGAGTGCGTCAGAGGCTCTACTAGAGACTATTAAAGAATTCCCTCACAGCGCTATCTGTGCTTGGACGGCCGCAACCTTTTTATTTTCCTGCCTCAGCCATTCGGCATTAATGCGCTTTCTACCTACCATAACATAATCTTTGGTGGAATAGACTGCCTGAGCAACTGAAGACAACAGAAAAGCAGCTGTTTGGACAACAAATCAACAACTGAAGACCAGACTACCTTTCTACTCCCTAAACAAATTCTATAGCTGGACATGACAATGTAATTTTTTTAAATATATATTTTATAACTACAAACTACACTGTTAAGATGGGATTATTATTTAAGTTAATAGTTGTTGTTCCTTTTTTGTTTCTATTAAATTGAGTCGTAACCTTGAACGTTGGCTTGAATTTTTGGAATTTTTCCATTTTATTCTACAATCCGATACCATCTAAAACCCTTGAAAGTTGAATGACTTTTTCAGCCAAAGAATTTGTGTCTCGGATCACGTAAGTCAGTCGGCAAGATCTGACAAAGCGAAGGTTTCTCACATCATTAACTTGTTCAACAGTGGGCTCACTGTTTGGAGAGGCGATGTCCTTGGCAAAAGTTGTGGGAGAGGCAACCATTCATCACAGTGTCTTTCCAGAACTGTTATCAATTAAATCAGTTAACTAAGAAAAACATAATTGGTTAAAATAAGTTACCGAGCAAAGCGAGGTCTCGGTTTCAACTCTATTTGACCACTTGGCGTTTTGTCTAAAGGAACAGACTGTCCCAGTTTTGGCCGCAAGTATTGGACTGATTCTTTGAAATCTAATACAAAATGAATTGGTAAAGAGATCAAACGAAGTAGGTATAGGAGACATTTAAGTTCATTTTAATTATTTGAATGCCTTGCCGTGCTTGCTGGGTTTCTTCACAGAGAAAAAGTTCATTACAAAGGTCTAATGGGATAGGGAAAGTGGTTGCAAACTTTAAAAGTCAAATCCATCACCGAGCGAGTGGCTTGTTGGCAGGTAAGCACTCCGCAGAGAGGTGCACGATATGACAACCGCGCTAGGTGATTAAACCAGCGAAAGAAAGAATTGGACGTCTGTAAAGAGTTATCTTGTCTGTGGTTTCGCGTTACTTGGTGCACACGCGACTCATATCGCCTAGTTTTTAACGACTTTTTATTTATTCTATCTTATCTAGTTTAACCACTAAACTCTTTGCTAGGTAAATTTAAAGGTAAAAGGTTGTAACTTTTCCGTAAAATAAACTGCAATACGTTTATTTTGTTAATTTATGTATCTAATGGTCGACAAAGCCTTGTACCAATTGAAAATTGAACCAAATCAATTCTACTGATTCCTAACTTGGCTTACTTTTGAGTTTATTTAGTAATTTGAAAAATAAATTGCAAACGTTCAAGAAATTAATATTTGAAAAACAACATCAGCGTGTTATTAAATCCGCAACCAGCCGCACAACAATCACCGGAAGAATTCCAACTGCTGACCAACCACGCAGCTAAACGTTCACAACCAAACACGCTGCAGAAGATGGAAGCTACGTGCGTGCGTTCAATCATTGAAAAAAGAGAAGAGTATTTCCGCTGCACGACTTTGCGGGTAATAACAATTATCTGAATCGCATAGTGCACATTACCGTAGCGAGAGTTCAGATTGAGAGCGATCCTATCCAGACAGAGGAGAAACGTGCGTAGAGGAGTGTTGATCTACTAACTCTGTATAGTCTTGGAGATTGCTTCTACTGGTAGAAAAATGCTGTTTCATGAGCCTCGATGAAAGGTGGCTGGTCAATCTTTGCTGATGATCGAGTAGAAAATTGGGGTCTTCAAAGGTTTTTCTTCGAGGTTTTTCAAAGCCCTACAGTCAAATCCATTTTAGAAGGTCGTCGAAGGGATACCCAATGCCAGGACTTTTGTAGAAAAGGTCTTTATTCGCAAGGACAGTGATTACGAAAACAAAAATAAAAACGTCATTATTACTAACGGAGATTTTAATATCATGGTGAGATTATCGAACATCGCCAGCAATTGAACGTTTTTTTACGAAGCAAATTCATAACAAAGAAAGATTTCTTCATATCACTTAACCTCAAGAAGGTTAAAACTGTCAGAAGTTCAGTATAAAAACAACTCGTTGAGACTGTCCAGTATGTCCACTTCTTCGAAAATCAAACAACAAAATCCGGTGCCAAAATCTTTTTGAAAATTGCGAACTTAAGACTGCACAGACCGAACGGAATAGTGACGATGCAGAGGGTTGTAATCCAACAAACGCCGATGTTATACATAGTGTTACTGTAAGTGTTAAAACTTTGAATGAAATATATTGGTATGAATTCAGTTTTTAGAGTTTTGAAAACCGTGGAATTTCAAAAGATGACGACTCCAAATTGCCTTAGAATATCTGTTTGACATCATAAAAATCATGATAGTGACCACAAGAGGACAGCATTTATTGGATTGCTAAACTAACCTGACAAGATAGTAGCTTCTAGCCCCACCCAAACATAGACCGTAGACTACAGCCATCGGTCAGACTATATCGTAACTTTTGGACTTAGAATTGACAATTCAGTCAAGTCAAACATCTGGGATTTGATAACTTTGAAATAACGTTGACTTAACGTGAGAAGCCATGAATTATCCTGACTAGAGCGAAGTTTGGGTGGCCGGAACACCCTGTATACCAGACACTAGAGATGATTGTCGAGACTCCTCAAAGGTTGATGTTCCGCGGCGAGCGTGTGGAACGAAACCTGCGCGAGTTATTGCGTCACGGGTGAGTTTCATTTGTCACCACACCGCCAGACTGCGCTAGTGTACGTGGTTCCCACTTGTGTTTTTGTACGAGTGGAATCCCTGTGAGATGTCAGAACAATGGAGGCTGCGGAGACGGATGGTGGGTTTTCTTCTGGAGTTTGACACGGGCAGCAATCGTGTGAAGGATGTGTTTAGTGATTGAAGGGAGTCATTTGGTAAGTCACAGAAGGGTTTGAAAATCGTTGTTATGTTCTACTACTACTTTTGACAACCCCTTCATCCACAAAACTTTCACTTGATCAGCCGCAGTAAATATCAAGAAATTGAACTGAGACGCGCCATCCACTAAGGTGAAAATTGCGATTAAAGGAGGTGATTAGGATTAAACAAATATTCTTGAACGTCCCTCAAAGTTCGAAGAGACCACACGCACTCCCTCCAACCTAAATCACATTTCTTGAACACTCCTCCAACTGTGGATGTCTCCTCGCGTAGAATTTCCTCAAAGGAGACCTTACACAACTTCTCAAAGCTATAATCGCAGTTCTCAAACACTCCTCCAACTTGTAAGGCCTCCTCACATTCTCTTTCTTGGAGGAGACCAAAAACCTACCTCAAAGTCTTCCATACACAATATTTTTGGTTATGACCCTTGGAGGAGCCCTTGAGGAAGGAACGGTTTTGAGGAGAGTTTGAAAATACTGCTCTAGAACTAATTGTGATCAACAGTATCGATGCGGCTACAGGTGGTTGTATAAGTAATCAGTTAACAACAAATAGCATAATTTGCATTTTCGAGAAAATTTCAACTTTTCACCTTCTCACATATCCGGAATCCACTTAAACAACGCCAGAGCTTCATGCTTGGCCAATAGTACGTCAAAAACACTTATGAAATCGACCGATGAAATAAAATATGTACTTTATTAGGCGCAGTTAGTGAGGATTTTTGATGGACTTTAAGGTCTCAAATATGGTCGATTTCTCTTTTAAATCGTTTCTCTTTTCTAACGTGAAAGACCAAAGCTTTAAAGCAATACTGAAACTCATAACTTGCACAAACACCTCCTCCAATACCAATATTAGATTAAAAGCCGACCGTCAAAAGATGACCTCAACTTAGCCTGTGACGCGATGACATTCTACTGACAATCTCGACACTTGACCTCCCTAGCACCTCGGACCACACAGCCAGCACAATCATCAATCATCAATCATTGCTTGTCAGTGACATGACAACTCTGAACATTGGTAAGTTTAGTTGTAATTTACGGCAATCCGTCACTAGAGACACATGAAATGCTAATCTCTTTGCAAGATTTCATAATTGTGTTGTACCCTGTTCCTTACCACTGGTTTTTACTGAAGAAAGAACTTAAATTGTATGTAAAGTAGTATTATAAGTTCTCATTCAACAGATTTTTAATACAGTATATGTGAAACATCTATTACCAGTTTTGTTATGTCTGAAACTTGTTATCGGCGAAGGTTTGAATGGCATAGTCTATTTATAAACAATTTTATTTATTTATTTTAGTTTTATTTCTTGTTTGAGTATTGAGTATTGTTTGTTGACAACGGTAGAATTTCTTAATTTTAAATATGATTACGAACGTTTTCCATAGTTTTTTTAATTAACAAGAAGAACGCGACGTTTTTCAATCTGGAATCCAATCCCGTCTTCAGGTGAAAAGTAACGTAAAACACAACACACAAAAATAGGCAATGAGCTAACCTAAAAACTGTTCCCTACAAAATTATGAAAATGTCCGTAATAATGTTTCAACCTTAAAAGTGTATATTTTCATTTCATTCGGCTTAATTTTAACGAGCCTATCCAGTGTGGATTTGTCATGTACATTTTTTGTACAAGAGGACACCATTTTAATTTTGTTTACATAGTTATACAGTAAATTTATCTAATAGTTTTAGTTGCTATACTAAAATAGTTAAATGTAACTATCTTTTAAGTTGGTCTTTAATGTAATGAGTATTTTGTGTCAAAAATCATATAATCCCACTTAATCGTGAACTTTTTCAATAACTACAGTAAAAACTACGTTATTTCTACCGTAACGTAGAATTATTTGACAATTACACAACCAGACAACTCCATACGACCAGATCAACTAAAGGTTACGCCACCAACCACGAAGCCATGTCAATTAACTAATTGGATATGACATTAATTACAGAAACAATCTTGACATTTAGAAGGTATCCCAGAGTTTCTAGATATGTCAAAACATCGACCTGCCGAGAACGAGTGACTACTTCCACACAATTTGTCAACTGACGTGCATTTCCTTTAACTTTCTAATTATTTTATGATAATCTTTAAATCGTTATAAACAAATTAAGCGCGTCAAGTTTCTATGTGCGTGTTTTGCAATGATTACTCAAATCATTACACTTGGATTTATCAGAATGAATTAGGGCTGCTCTCTTCGATTGCATTTTAATTGAAAACCACCGACCTTGTCAAGTATGATTGATTGCAAACTCGTCACTGTGAATTTACGAGTAATTTGTTTTCATTGGTTGAAACTCGGGATGAGAGATTTTCGCACGCTAAAATTGTGAATCTACGAAGTTTATTAGATTAGATTAGGAATGAAGATTGGTTCTAGACCTTGTGCTCTTCGAGTGATATGCTAGAGGGGATACTTATGTCTTTAACAACCCTTAGGATTTGCTCTCCAGTGCTGATCCAGAACTTTATCTGGCAACCATCCCTCAAAGACTGGGACTCGTGGCGTGGTCCTGTAATCCAGCTTCATGGAGGTCAGGTTTTGAGGATGATATAGGTCTAAAGCGGCTCAGATAGTCTCAGTGATGATACATACGATGATACCCGCATCAACTCCCACCATCGTTTAGACATATCAGACCATCACCTGCGTGGTTCGAAGCATTAATTGGTCCTTGTATTTCCATTGGTCATTGGGCTATTAATTAATGACCCATTTTAAGGAAGAGTCGGCCTTAGTTTGTAACAAGACTACGCCTCATAACTCATTACTACCACTCATCCTTCACCACATATTTGCCTTAAAATACCCTCATGAGAGTGGTCGGCATCTCAAATAGTGATATAGTGATAACTTCTAACCCATGTTAAGAAACTGTGGCAAACTTAACCCTGGTAGCAACATCAACAAAAGAAACTCCCGATAGCAAGAAGAAACACGTTAAACTAACCGTAGGTTGTTATTTAATCAGAAAACCACAGTAATTATATTTGTTGAGGTAGTAAAACGATTGAAACTTGCCGCCTAGGATCGTAATACCTTGACTTTATGAAGTAGCAGGTTATGAAAAACATCTGTGTGAGCAAAAAGTGTACACATACCGGAATCACATAATGGCGTACCGTTACACTTCATGGTTCATTTGGCACAGATTTGCTCATATATTGCTAGCTTGACTGTACCTCTGAGTGTAAAACGAAATTTCTCCTTTGGTTTATGATGTCTGGTTTAGACTTCTTGAGCGAATACCACAATGGTTATTAGTTTGTTCGAACGAAATTGCAATTTGCGTTTTAATGATTGTCTAACGTCAAAAACAAGGTAGAAAAAGGAATTGTCTTCAATTTTTTTCATTTGTAATGTAGATAGATCTTGGCTTTTATCGATTTTTATTGGAAATAGGACTGTTTCTATCGCCGAAACGTCGGAGAACTAAATGGTGTGCGATTTTGAGCTCCCCAACACCTTATGAGTCAAATATAAAAACCTTTTAAATATTCGTACTTATTTTATATACGAGTATGTGCAACCACTCTACATGTCAATTTTTTGTCTGTTTTTCACGAAATGTGTTACAAACATTCCTTTTATAAAATGGGCCAGTGGGTGACATTTTGAGAGGGCGTTTTCCACAAAAATAAAATGTATGCTAAAAGATTATTCATGATCAGACTTTAATTAAACTTGATATACAAATTAGTATTCATAGGTTTCCTAACAGTTGTACCAAAGTCAAGAAAATCCGTTCAACGACACCAAAATGGCAGTGGAAAATGTTCTTTTTTGGCCACCATCTTGGTCTGGCTGATTGGATGTTGTTCATTTTTAGTAGATATGTTAGTTACTAACATTTATATCAAGTTTTTTCGAAATCGGATCATAAATACAGTTTTTAAACTATAAAGTCACATTTTTCGGAGGAAACGCCCCTAGAGGGCGTTTCTAGAGCGAAGGAAATTCGCTATGATTCACGGTAGCGCTTGTGGCTACGCGTTAGGTATGTTTCTAATTCATTCAGTTCGTTTGCTATCTTTCCAATAATGCTCTTGAAATCCCACAAGACACACGGCATAAACTGTTTTACTTGTTGACTTTTAAATATTTTTTTAAAGTAAGATAATAAACAAATAACAATAGAAAAGTGAGCAAATTCAAAACAATTTTCCTACCAGTAAAATGTATTAAAATCTTAATAGTTAATAATATTAACAATAATGTTAAGAATGTTTTTAAATAGCCACTCAGAAATCTGCAAGAAACCAAGTATTTCTCTGTTAAGTAAAGTTTCTGACAAAACAAGCAAAGCAATTTCAAGAGCCAACTTGATTAAGAAGGTCTTGTTGGCATTTCTGTCTCAGAGTATTTACTTTCATAGCTTGTAAAATGTTGAAACATGACCAGTGATTAGTAGCAGTTAGATTAATGTAAAGAATATTTTAAAAGTTTTAAAATGCCTTGATCATTGTTTTTGAAATTAAGAACGTCATGTCAGTTATAAATATATTTTGTCTAAAGATTTGATTTTATTTGATGGTCAAGAGGCTACGTGTTCAGTTCAAAATTATCATTGAAAACGCACTAGACAAAAATAGCCGACGTGTGAATCCTAGGCACAAGCGCTACCGTGACTCCTAGAGAATTTCCTATAACGGGGTTATGTACACTAGAAGTGTCCTTTAAGGGGCGTTTCCTCCAGAAAATGAGGTTTTATGCTATAAAAACTGCACTTTTGATCCGATTTTAATTAAACACGTGTACCAAAAATCCCATCAGATGTACCAAGATTTCCAATCAATCAAAACCAGTGAGTTTTAATAAAAATCAGATATTTTACGAAAAAATTGCTACGGTATTTCAAAAGGAAGGAATAGTTATTGCATCATAAAACCAGTTAGTTTATCTCTTAAAATATTTATGAAATAAAGATACTAAAACCATACCTTAACTGTCATTTAGAATCAATTAACTTAAAAACTAATTTGTCACAAGGAGTAGTTAAAGAATACGATAATCCGTCCAGTGTCTCAAAAAAACATTTACATGAAATACAAATTAACTAACTTTAAGAATTCATATCTCAACGCTTCGTTTTCCTCATTCCATCAAATTCGTTTTGACGCCAACGACCTCAAATCCCAATTGAAGGCCACAAAACGACCATTAAACCTACAAACAAAAAGTCAAGCCAAATCTAATAACTAAATTAGCCTTCATCCGCTCTGCCTAAAAGGCAAACTTTGTTCCAGTAATGTTTTCGGAACCCGAATTCCCACTTTGTTCTTTTTGCCTCTCGCGAGATCTAATGAATCAGCATAATCCGTGAAGGGTGAAGACATCTCCGCATTGCAATGTTGGAGCGGCGCCAAATTAAATGCATTTCTCTGGTTCCTTCACGGTTCTCTGAGTCCTGTCTCTCAAAGCCTGGTCAGCGAGGTAACTTGAGAGTGTTTCGAAACTGCTGGATTCATTTCGTTAGCTAATAAGTTGAATTTCGTAGAAGATCCGCGTAAAATTGGAAAGGGAAAGTTAATATGTCAAGAAGAACACGACGTTTCGGGATCTGAAAATCTTATCCCGTCTTCAGGTGAAAGCCCCCCAAAACGTAACAAAAAAGATCATAAAATGATACGATAAAAATAATCAGCGGATGATGGCCTTTCAGGCTTACTTTTAGACAAGCTCATTTCCTAATGTTTTGTGATAACCAACCACTAGGATAGCACGATTTAGTTGATTTTTCACCTAAAGACGGAATTAAATTCCGGATCCCAAAACGTTTCTTCTTGACGTTTTTTTCTTGTTCCTTAAAAAATATTGAAAACGTTTCTAACTCAAGAGTTCTACCATCGTCAAGTACAAACTTCAAACAAAGAATTGGTATGTCAAATAGGACGGAATTGATACCAAATGACAAAATATATTATATACGTTTTTTCTGCCATACGGTTTAAAATACCAACCGTAGTGTAGTGTAATAGGAGGTTATTCTTTTACTGGCGTCAAGCCCTTTTCTTTCTTTAAAACATGATCAAGCGAGTCGTCAGTTTGAAATATAAGAGGATTTTGTTTTATTGTAATGAAGCGATAGTTCAGACTTTAATGACATTTTGTTGTGATAAAATCAGAGCTGAGTTCGGAGCTGAAAATAGTTAAGTTGGATTTGTGTGAATTTTGCAGCACAAAAACCGAACTGGTTGGAAGATTTTATTGATGGCTGAAATGAATTGATGTTATTGATCAAATCTGAAATCTAATCAAAATGTCATCTAAGATTACCTATATGTTTTACTATTGCAAATCGGCTATTCGTAGGCCTTGTAATGGTAAAGAGTTAAAACCAGGCATGTATACAGTATAGGGACTATCAAAAGATACTAGGCATTTTGTCTGTTTCAGCACGTTCAAAAACTCTCTACAGACGTAAAATTCTTCGTTAGAAAGAAAAACTAGGTCTAAAGAAAACAGTCCAATCACCAAAAACACCCACCACACCCGCGCGGGCCACTCTGTACTCCGCAAGCACGATATGGCAACTGCGCTTGGTGATGGATTTGTTAAGGTCCGCAACCCGTTTTCCCTATCTTGTTGGACTTCTATAGTAGCTGTAGTTCCACAAGGGTCTCGGCTTAAAAACTAAATACGGATGACTAAAGTTTTACTTGTTTTGTCGATTATTGTAAGCAAAGTCTCTAGTTTGAGTTGTGCAGTAAGTGACCTTGTACCCCGTGTATGTGTGGTACAGTACGTGTTGATCATTGATTACACGTTGTCATGTGAGAGGGGGCGTGAGTTAGCAGAGTTGAAGAGCGGAGGCTTGACCTTCTGCAGATGATTGCTTGACAGCTACGTGATCCACTAGCTCATGGTAGATACGAAGCTGAATAAGAAGCACGGTCTCGTGTCAAAAAATCCGTTCGAGTGGTCGGGTCACTTTAGTTCGTTACCAAGGTAACAGAGTTGTCCAGCCGAACCATGATGGCCCAATAAGAAGTCACGTACTATACGGGGCATGAAGCATTTGGACTAACCGACCCTATGAGGTCCGTCTAAGTGACTAGTTCGTCGTTTTTCATTAGAAACGGCTTTCTTGTAGATTTTAAATCGAGTTTCAGGATTACTGATGGATCTATGGAAGGCATCTCTTTCGAATTAAAAACCGTTTGGAAACGTCTTTTTATGCATAACAGTTTCCCAAAATGGATGTTTGAAAAGTGAAAGTTATTGCAAAATACAGATCGAATTACGATCATGAGAAATCATGGTTACTTCATAATTACTATATCTGCTCTTCCATCAAGTCAGAAAAACCCGTAAGAATGTCTGATAAAGGAAATAAAATTACAGGTAAATTTGTCTTTCTTAATGAGGCTAAGTATAAACTACAAAGTCATGTCTACTAAATCTCACTATTCTCTCAGTATTTTAAGGCAAATGTGGTGAGGGATGAGTGTGATGAGTGGTAGTAATGAGTTATGAGGTGTAGTCTTGTTACAAACTAAGGCTGACTCTTCCTTAGAATGGGTCATTAATTAATAGCCCAATGACCAATGGAAATACAAGGACCAATGGCTTAACGTGACTTCCGAACCTCGACCTAATGATACCGCATTGTCACTTTAGAAATTGTTAGTGGTGATTGCGGGGATCAAATGCGCGTCAGCGGAGTGATGAGCTCTGGAGTCGCGCACGATTCCCGTCATGGGTTCACTAGATAATGTTTAAAGAACATACCTTGGAATATTAAACAAAACAAACAACAAACTAAAATCTTTCTTCTCGATTCTAAGTTCACAGAATACTTTTTGAATCAAGACAGACACCAATTCCACATAGCTTGGTACAAAGGTACAAGGGAAAGACAGCCCTAAAAGCTTATTGGCTCAAGAACACCCAAAACCGACAAATCAAAAGCTTCGCCAAAATGATTTCCACAACCAATCAAAACAACTAAAGATTCACCAATCCTCGCTTGAGAGCGCCAATCGCGAAGCGACCAATCATCCAATCACTCGTCGGGATTGGATATTGGACTCAGCCCGGCAGCTTGTTACTGAAGGTATATCTGTATGGATCGCAGACGTGTAGTGTTCTCAATCCAGCTTCTAATCTCTATCATCCAACTCAGAAGTGAGTCTACATTCTTCACATTGTATCCACGTCCCAGAACACTTGTAAGCCGGGCAACAGCTGAACGTCGACCCAGCGTAATCTACTCGGATTTGTTTATCTGCTTCGGAACGTCCAAGGGAGAAAACAAAATAATTCTTCAGAAAAAGACTAAATTCATTTTCCGAAGGTCATTGTCGACTCACTGCCCGCAAGATCACGGACAAAGAAAATCTTTACGGATGTCCAAATGTTTGTTATAAAACCTGCTAGTTCTATCGTCAAATCTTGATTGTTTATAAATAAATTTGATCTAAAATCGCGAAGACACGATATTGCGTGAACTCTACGGATGAAGTTACAACATATGAGCAATTTTTCTCTAAACGAGCAAGTAAACAGCGTGACACTTTTACTTCAATATGGCCATTAATAACAGTGAGCTACTGGCCATAATATTCGGAGATGGCTGTGTTGATTATACCCCAGACACCCATAAATCGATCAAATTTGTCTATTACAACAGATGTAGAGTAATTTAGGCTAGAGCTGACTTAAAGTAGAAAAGTTGATGGTTTACCTCCAAAAGTGTGGTGCGAACCCGGGGCAGTTATCCACTCTGCTGGCCGTGTTACTTCCTGAAAAATAAAGATGTATTAATATTAGTACCAACCTAAACCATGCGTTTATTTGAAAAAAGAGGATACTTTCACTCTTTTGAAATTAATGTCAAGGTAAAGTTAACATTTGCTAGATAAAAATTTTTGAAAACATAAATTTATCAGTCATAACTAAACACCTCGATCCCCTAAGGGATATTGTACAAAATACTACATCTTGGGTGGAATAGAGTCATGGTGTGTACTGTGCGGTCAGGTTATCTACTCTGTAGATCTGGTCCCAAAGGCCCGGGCGGCTACCTAAGGGTCTTTTCCTAATGTTTTGTTTTATGTTTTAGATTACTTTCCACCTGAAGACGGGGTCAGATTCCAGATCCCGAAACGTCGTGTACTTTTGTCCACTCAAAAACTATGGAAAACGTCCGAATAATAGTTTAACCTCCGAAATTGCCAACAAAACTTCAAACAAAGAGTTTCGCGTGACGTTGCAATACATCATGTAAGTTTCCGCAAAACATTATTTAGAGCCGAGTGACGCGCACCCTTAAATCCTGCGGTCAGCATACAGCACACAGAGAAGAAGCGATGATTAAACTTGATAGCGCAGCTGATTTACAATATGGGCGGACATTTACTCAGTTTACAGTCTGGCCAATGGTCCATAACCCTTAGCCAGCAGCTTGACCCGCTGTAAACGTAAACAATTAAACATGCCCAGTAAACGCGTTCTATCGCTGTTCACATCATGGTTGTATAACAGTTAGTTAACAGTAGTTATTGCCGGTAACTTGTCTATAAATGCGTTTGATGGGTTTAAACGAAGAGACTCTAAAAGCCAGCTGCTTCTCTATTCCGGTTGTATACGATTTTGTTTATTATTTTTCAGACTGTTATGCGCTTAAACCATGATTATTACACTTGCTTTTTTATACGGTAAAAGGTAACCTCGTAAGTTAAGGATACAAACGAAACGGAACAAAAATCAAATAATAATTTTACTCAGTACGAACAGATTGAAACCAAAATAAAATCTACGGATCCGCTCCGAAAAAAGAAGGGGTTGGGGCGCCTGGCCTCAACCAAAATGTCCGAAACCAAATCTGTAATCACCAACCACTGACCCCAGACGAGGTCTCTCGGGTGACCATGAACCGAGATCATCAAACTGTCCACCTCCACGGATGTAAAATTTCATCAAAATCAATTACGATGTCATTAAATTATTAAAACTAATAATGTCGATACAAACTAACGACAGTAACTTATTAGTGAACACGCTTGGTATATTTTATCCCGAAGCTGAATGAGAATGCATTAAGCCACCCCAACCCCTATACCCAATACCTTTCTGTAGTTGATTCTACGGGAACCGGAATTTTGAAGCTTTAACACTCAATTTAGCAGCTATAATTTGGCCGTGTAAAAGTATTTCACCGTCTCAAAAAGAAAAATGTCACTTATTTGGCATATTTTAACACATTTTATGTTAACGTTTTCAAAAAAACTATTTTTGGAATTTTTCAGTGGAAAGCTTTTTAGAAACTTTAGAGTTACCTACTGGGACAGTTTTTGCCGCGTACAAAATTCGAGCATAGGTTTTTAAACTTTTAAAGATTTTTGCGTTTGAGACTTTTTCTGAGTTTCCCTACCAAAAACAATTTTGATCTGTCGTCTAATAGTTTGGAAAATTTCGTATTGTCCTGACTTTTGCCAAATTTTCTCATTTATATATTTGAAAATTCCAGAGGTAGAATATTATTGAACAGTATTGTCATTTCCAATCATACCTTGACAAGGCCAAATGCAAAGGGGTAGCGGCTCTAGTATAGCCAGCTAGCCCATGATGGAATTAAGCTAACCCATAGAAGATGAGGTAACCCATGATGGAATTGAGCTAACCCATGGTGGAATAATTGAGCTAACCCACAGAAGATGAGCTAACCCATGGTGGAATTGAGCTAACCCATGGTGGAATAATTGAGCTAACCCACAGAAGATGAGCTAACCCATGGTGGAATAATTGAGCTAACCCACAGAAGATGAGCTAACCCATGGTGGAATTGAGCTAACCCATGAAATTGAGCTAAAATTAAATAAGCTAACCGGTGACGACAGCCACAGCAATATCAGCTTTGTTTACGGTTAGTAACTAACTGAGAATGGCATCTGTTGACACGGGCTACTTTATGTATCCTGGGATAGCACAGGACCGGTCTGGCTCATAACATGTACAGTACATTATACGCTAACAGTTTTAGAGCTGCTATCAAGTGTAAATAACGTAACTTTCGAGTCACCGCAATAAACCGCACGCACTTCTCCACTCTTTTACGAGCTGAAATACCGCCGTATAACGTGGTTTACGGAAATTACATACTTCAAGAGTCGGTTGTCGCATGGTGGATGAAGTATTCCACCATGAGTTGCCGGAAGGTCTATACGGCATCAAAACGTCAAAGCGAAAGGTCCATTCCATTGGATTATTTATAAAATAAAGTCGGCTTTAGTTTGTAACAAGACTACCCATCAAATCAAAACCCATCACGCTCACCATTCATCCCAATTCAGTATCAAAATAAAGTAAAGCGAAGCGAAAAGTGTTCTCTGAAAAAGAAGTTTCAGGCGGAAATAATAACGTACCGGTAGGTGAAATGGCTTAGTCAAGTTCTTTGATAAATTATGTTGAGTCCTCTTCAATGTCAGAGGCATCCAAAATGATTGTTCTTATGCATCAAGTTTTACAAACCCGACATGAAAACAAGACCTGGAGGATGAAAATGGAATGAATCATAGTGTATTAGACAATAATATTGACTGAGATAAATTAATGTAAATTTACGACCAATCACAGACGTGTATCAGACTGACTGGACATGGCTCCTGTTGATTGACTTATACGAATGTAACTTTTATTTTTACCTTCGTTCCCCACGTCTTTTTTTTTTGTACGAACTACTGTGTACAACTAGTATAAGGAGGTTCTTTAAGTTTAATTCACAAATGTCTGAATGCAAACCCAAATTACTCTTTTAAGACTGAAATAAAAATATTGTTACGGTAAGTAGATTGCACATAGATGCCACATGGTTGAGGCAGCGAAATCAACATAGTTCGACAGCCCAAGCACAGATAGCGCTGCTAGCACTACCGTCTCTCGCCGTATTTCTCCTCCCTCGGCTCGACAAGCTCGAATTTTTCCGATATCGATTACTTAAATGTTATCAAATTGTGCGATTTTCGAGAACGAACGAACTCGCGCGTGTGTCAGTGGCTCTACTTGAAATTCTTAAACGAATTCCCTCGCAGCGCTATCTGTGCTTGGGCTGCAGATACTATGTTGATTTTTCTGCCTCAGCCATTTATAGTATCGGCATCTATGCGCAATCTACTTGCCATAACATAATTTTCAGTGGAAAAATCAACAATTGAAGACCTGGCTGCCATTCTACTCCATAAACTTCTACAAATCTATACTTGCCGTAACATTATCTTTTCTAAAATCCACGCAGATGGAAATGGGCCGGTAGTTTCTGACGGAAAAGTGATCACCTTTTTCAACAACCACCATTACTTTACACTTGTTCAGCTTTACGTCAGACTTCTCGACAGGTTTGTCACCTCCCGTGTGGTCCCCGTATACCTGACCAGAAGCTGCTGCTGTACCTTGATCTGTTAACTCACCAACTACTCTATAAATCTTACCACTTTCATCGCATCTGTCCCTCTGACTCTCTAACTGTTATCCGGCATACATTCCACACCACTCAAGTAGCCCTGAGAGGAGATTCTTTCTGAACTTCTTGTATTAAAAGAAAATGTTTTCTTGATTCTAAATTATTTTCAGTTTGCCAACCACGTAATTCCCTCTAAATGAAGCTATATCAGTAAATACGGTAACAAATGTTTTCAGATACTCTAGCTATGATATAATTTATGGGACTCTTCTTTTTTAACAGCTTAATTCATACTTTTCTAGTGTTTTGTATGTGGGTTCAAAGTGCACACGGTCCATTTCACTGCACAAGGACCATTTCCGCGTTTAAACTCCAAAGACGAGGAAACTCAATCATCTTTAAATTTTCCAAGGCAGCGTAAAACTCTTAGCTAAGGTTTTCCAATAACAAAATATTAACACTCCCATCCATATACTTGATAAAAACTATGATTTTCATCAAACGTATTTTTTCCAACAATTCCTTCTAAATCCGACGCCAGATCTAAAAGCTTTCCGTCTTTGAATATCCCTCCACATTTAGATTCTAATTACTATTTAAAAGCTACGGCTAAAAGCTATTTTTAAGTTGTTTACACTGGAATACCTCTTTTCAACCATTTTCCTTCCAGTATAAAATTAGAGGCAGACCATAATTTCAAGTTTAGTTTAATAAGTATTTCTATTTACGTAAGGCACATATTGTAGTATCATAAATAATTTTGGGTCCTATAAACCTCCTTATAGACTTAATATTTTTTTTTGTTTCGTGTTGTTTTCGTTAGCAAATTTTCTTTGAAAATAGAGTTATTTGTTTATATTTTTTGATATGAAAAATCGGCGAGGAATGACAGTTGCAATTGTTTCCGTGACGTGTATGTTTGAATAGGATTGAGATAATTGCATTGTGAATGTCACAATAATTGTTTCATTAGATTATCCAACCTGGCGTTTGCCATGAATGTAACATGTTCTGCAAAATAAAATATTCTGGTTCTGAAATAATGAACTAGTAATCATTTTAGAGATATGATATTCAAATTAGTACTTGAAATGAATTGATTAATGGCTACAAAAATACTACATTTTCCTGGACAAAGTTTATAAAGTCCATCAATTTAGTCCTACTCTAAACATAATTTATCGTAAGGAACTAACTACAGTAAATTTCAATTTCATCTAACATCCATTCCATTTTGTAGTGGTTAGCAACCGTGCTGTAGTGGTTAGCATAATCACTCGGCAAGTGAGAGACCCGGGTTCGAGCCCCAGTTCGGTACAAACATTTAGTCTTCAAATGTCTTTGGTAATATAAATAATCCATTCTATTATGATATAACAATAGATCAGGTTTTGAGGATGATATAGGTCTAAAGCGGCTTAGATAGTCTCAGTGATCATCTGATGATACCCGCATCAACTCCCACCATCGTTTAGACATATCAGACCATCACCTGCGTGGTTCGGATGTCACGTTAAGCTGTTGGTCCTTGTATTTCCATTGGTCATTGGGCTATTAATTAATGACCCATTCTAAGGAAGAGTCGGCCTTAGTTTGTAACAAGACTACACCTCATAACTCATTACTACCACTCATCACACTCATCCTTCACCACACATTTGCCTTAAAATACCCTAATGAGAGTGGTCGGCATCTCAAATAGTGATTTAGTGATTTAACGTGGTCAAAAACTCTACTTTGGCCATACTAAAGACCGTACTGAAAAGGCTAACATCACAATGTTGATTCTTTAAAACTCCAGATGAGGCTAAATGTTCAAATAGTGTCTCGGGTCAAAATTATCTTCATTCCCAAAACAAATTAGCTTAACTAAATTCCCATTAAATTTAAAGTTAAAGATAGCATTAACGCGACTTTAACTGGCGAAAGATAATACGCCTATTTCTTGAAATCATTAGCTCGTTGAGTAGATGCGAGCGTATCTGGCGACGAGATTATCAATTCAAATGAAGGGCTAAGGTAGGTTTAATGGTGAATTAATGCAGTTCGCTTGTTGACGGCAAAGCGATATGTCCATAAAAACTGTGAGTAGGACTCCTGTCGGTAGCGAGGAGATAGGACCTTAGATAGACTGAGGTGGATACCCGGGTGTGGTTCCGTGAACAGTCGACCTCACAGTGTTTGTAATCGGCGGCTCTAGAGTGCAGTTTTAGAAAGCTGTCTAGAAGAGGACAAACTAAATCGTTCTTAAAAGTTTGAGACTTTTAAACACCAAAAACGTAAAACCAAAGTTATTGGGAATAGCTGTAGGATATAAAACATCACCTGCATTCCTAAAGATCCGAACGGGATCTCTTAATAAAGTCGGCCAATAGAAGTTGAAACTACAAAATCAAATCACTCACTTCAGCCCCTTGTAGATCTGGTTGAGCAAACAGTTATTCATCAAACTTTTGTACGAGTATAAGCACTATTCGTGAAAACCAACCAGTATTTTTAAACGAGTTTACATAGGAATTCATTTCTCGCCAAAGAGAAGTACACGACGTAGAAAGATGCGGTTTGCAGTTTTTTGCTTCAATATGAGTCATATGGAAAGAAACTGTCATGAAATTTGGTACAAATGGTCCTTTTGTAATCCTCTAGATTAAGTTCGCCGCTAACCAGCTAGATCGAAACAGCCGTTTAAAATGGTGGTCATTCAAGGTTGTGTTTTGCCTTTAAAATTGTAGTTTTAACCTAAATGAATACACAGTTCAACCTGTTTAATACGACTTTTACCTCCTTAATCGATCAAAAGAACTCCCGTTGCTCTAGAACCTACTGTTTAAAAGTAAGTCGGAATATCTTTATTTTGACTTATATAATCTCTGTAATTTAAAAATTACTTTATATTATCTAATAATTGTTTCATTCAGTTTGGGTGCCTCTCTGAAAATAAATACATTGTATTTAAAAGGCCTCAGAGCAATAAAAACAGTTATTAGATAATATGAAGTAATTTTAAATTATATAAATCTAATAAGAAGAGCTTCGTCTCTCCATTAATCTCTGTATTTAATAGAAAACAGAGTCCTGACACATACGTCGTTTCGTACTGATATAAGGTACCTTACTTTCAAGTTTCAAGCAAATCGCTCAATAAATGAGGCTGGAACTGTGTTACAAACACACTGATAACATACCAAACACACCAAGTGGCAGAGTTGAACAGAAGACCTTAAATTCTTACACAAAATAAAAATAAATAAATTCTAGCACAAATTCTTACACTGCTATAGATTATACCATACTTCCTTTTTTTTGACGGTGCTGTTGCAACTTTCGCGAGGTTTAACTAGAATTAGAATAGTATATCACAAGATTACTCCAACAGTTCCGTCTTTGGACAAACAACACGGAGTTCTTAGTTCTACGAAACTAAACAAAAGTGAAATTTGCATCTAAAGAACCTCCAAGGAGCACAGACAAGCAGAAACATCTTAAAATAACACACACAAAATCTCTAATCCATATAATGATATACAAAATATAAAAAGCCCAAGTTAGTGGTACCACTAACGGCGGCCCCTGAAGGCGGTTAAATAAAATGTCCACGACTGCGACAGCTGACAAAATGAATTCCCACAAAGTGTGTTTACTGTTTAGGCTTGCGTGACTTCGAGTTGGAGAGGCTAAATTATTTCCCACGTAAAACTAACTAAATTCCCACCTGCGGGAGATTCTTGGAACCGACGAGTCATTTTCATCCGAATTGCCTACAATTTCTCCGTTTCTGTCATTAGAAGTAATTATTGCCCGAAATGTGGATGTAAACTACGACCCGGTTCTGTTTGAATAATGGTGTTTAGAATTATGGATGTATTAACTAAACGAAAATGTGAGGGTTTTTGAGGTACACATGCAAGGTGCCCAAAAGGTCCCCCCTCTCATCTTAATTTTGAAAAAGGAAAGAGTTTGGTTTCATAACTGAGAAATAATCAATTCCAAATTGATGCTGAGCACGAACTGATGATCGGTCAGGTGAACTAGCGTGACAACAGCTGTTTCTTCAAGTAAACATTACACCTCGGACTATTGGGATTCGTGGCGTGGTCCTGTAATCCAGCCTCATGGAGGTCAGGTTTTGAGGATGATATAGGTCTAAAGCGTCTCAGATAGTCTCAGTGATCATCTGATGATACCCGCATCAACTCCCACCATCGTTTAGACATATCAGACCATCACCTGCGTGGTTCGGAAGTCACGTTAAGCAGTTGGTCCTTGTAGTTCCATTGGTCATTGGGCTATTAATTAATGACCCATTCTAAGGAAGAGTCGGCCTTAGTTTGTAACAAGACTACACCTCATAACTCATTACTACCACTCATCACACTCATCCTTCACCAGATATTTGCCTTAAAATACCCTCATGAGAGTGGTCGGCATCTCAAATAGTGATATTGGGCGTAAATGGAAAGTTAAATTTGAACAGTTTCAAATTAAAATACAATTTAAGGGTCCGCGTCAGTAGTCACCGCAGAGGAAGTCTGAATTCGTCCGCCCAAGGAACACAAGACACCGCACACGTAACTGGGTAAACAACGGACCTTCTTTCAACTGATGCGGCCTAACTGTCAAACCAAGCGCCTGCAAGGGTTTCGTAGAAAGTAGATAGCGCTCTTATGTTAAAGGTTAAATTCGGAAATGTTAAGTTTTATGTAATGAGAAAAGTTTATCTGTGTCTGCCTGTTTTCAGATTTTTGATGAACTTATTTTCAGCTTCATAAATAAGGTTTTAAAAAAATACTTTTTAACTTCAACCACCAATTGCATAACAACTAAAAGACATATTACAAAATGAAAAACAGGCAAACCTAGATACAGTAATATGTTTATTTTTAATTTAAGAGTTATCAAAGTAGCATTAATAATAATAACGTCTCAATTTTCAAGCGCAAAACTCTGCAACGACGCTCTCCTAAGCTAGTAGAACACACCATTAATAGATACATTTATTGATATTATATCTGCATCATCACAAAAAGTATCGTTCATCCCTCGTTCCTAAGGTGTCTTTTTATTTCGATCATTTAACGACATCGGCTAGGCCTTGAATGTTAAACTTAGCTCCCAGCAATACGATTCACTTAAGGACCTAGTGAAAAGGTATACTACTTCATTTAATTTGGCAATATGTTGACTAAAAATTAGCTCCTTTTTGAGGAAACAACGTTCGGTGCCTCCCAGTTTGGTAGTTACCCGAAAAGAGTGTTGTCGCTATCCCTTAGTAGACCTATCGTATTTTGAAAAGAAATTACCTCGGCGCTCTTTTGCTTTTTTAAGTAAATATGCCAGTCACCATTGGCCTGTGCGGTGACCTTAGCGATAAATGAACTAATGACCGTTGGCTGTGTCGGGACTTGAACCTGCGAATTTCCGACCCGCTTCTCGTGCGCTACCGACCCAGCCACCACGCCAGACTTTCTCGACCGTTCAAACCCCCCAGATCTTGCAACATGTTCACTAGGAACTACAACCTCCTGGACAGTTTACCCCTGGATGCCTCGAATGCCTGCCCCACTTGTCTGTCTGCAATCCGGACTGCACAACTGTCAGATACTGGACCGGCAACTTCTGTAGGTCGTCGCGCGAGTTTTTCTGCTAACAGATAAATTTCCAAGTCCAGCTCGGCGCGGACCGCCGCCAAAGAAGGCAACCTCTGTCGCCCTCGGCAGCGCCGTCGTCTCGATTCTGATTTCCTGTAGACTCTTTATACGACGAGTTTATGACGTATTTCATGCTCATTTTGTTTTATTAGGGAATTTCTTTTGGGAAATGAGATATTCATGCCGTCAGCATGGTAAGATACAAGCCTGGGATCATGAAATGAGCACCGATCCTGACCCTAAAACACGTTTTGAGAATGTTTTCGAAACTGTATATACATTTGTATGTACGTTTATCCTCTCTACAGGTTCCATTTTTGTCCGATTTTCATAAAATGTAGTACTCATTTTTCTTTATTTGCTAATATTTCGGTGAAGTTAGTTAGCCAGCAAAATCGAACTACCAAATTCAATCCTCTTCTGGGAAATGGGGTTTTCACAAAGACAATTTTTAATTATTAAAAAATCAATTTAATTCAAGTTTAATTAAATTTAAAATAAATAATTATTTTGACGCTATCCATCAATATTCCAAATACTAAGAAAATCCATTTAGTCGTTTAAAACTATTGGCCAAAAGAGTAGCCAAAGAGTTTGCTGTAATACCGGAATGAGTGGTACATTTCTTAAATGAAATTTGTAATGAGATTTACTTTTATGGACTAAAATCATATTATGTGATCTAAAGTAAAACTTGTAGTAATAGACCACGGATAATAATAGCGGCTCAGATAGTCTCAGTGATCATCTGATGATACCCGCATCAACTTCCACCATCGTTTAGACATATCAGACCATCACCTGCGTGGTTCGGAAGTCACGTTAAGCCGTTGGTCCTTGTATTTCCATTGATCATTGGGCTATTAATTAATGACCCATTCTAAGGAAGAGTCGGCCTTAGTTTGTAACAAGACTACACCTCATAACTATTACTACCACTCATCACACTCACCACCATATTTGCCTTAAAATACATGAGAGTGGTCGGCATCTCAAATAGTGAATTAGTGAATTTGAGCGTATCAAAAAGGGTACAAAGCTGCGGCCGAAGGCCTAGCGAGGATGTCAGCGTAGCGAATCCCATAAGAATCGTTTTGTCAACTCTTAATATACCCCATAACCCGACAAGCGTGTGACTATTAGCAAAGGTACATCCCACAATTGACGACCACACACAGTTTATGTGTTACCACAACTTGAAGAGCGTGCCAAACTGATTTCCACAGCAGCTCAGGTGTTTCGTACCGAGTGTATTCCACTGGCTGTCGGAGCTGCCTAATTTATAGAGGCCGGGACCTTTTACAGGCGCTCATTAAAATGCCCAAACCGCAGGCAACGGGTCAGCTCTCTAGGCGCGGTGACCGCTGTGGCCGCCGACCACTTGGCATGTGGTTTGGATTTTAAACTTATGTGGTTTGTTGTAATTTTAAATATTTTTTGGATGAATCCATAATAAAAATAGTGTTTAAGGGTCCGCCTCCGTGGTCACTGCAGAGAAAGGCTGAATTCGTCCGCCCAAGGAACACATGACACAGCGCACGTAACAACGAGCTAAACAACGGACTTTCTTTCAACTGATGCGGCCTAACTGCCAAACCCTCCGCTTGCAAGGGTTTCGTAGAAAGTAGATAGCGCTCTTACAGGTATGTTAATTGTTATGGAAAGAGTTTATCTGTGTTTTTCTGTGATTGGATTTCTTATAAACCTATGTTTAGCTTCTTAAAAAGGTGTTATCTATAATTGGCCTTTGCCAATTTATAATCAATTCCACAATGTGTATGAATACATTTTGTTTATGTAATTAATTTGAGCAACAGGGACGTTCGAGAACTAAGTACTCAAGCAATGCAGTTAATTTGGGCGATGCATCATCGTATTACTTTATTTAACAATGGTGGGGTTAAAATTGAAATGAAAAATTCTATAACGTTCCCTTACAAGCAAGAAATTATTTCACAAACGTCCAACTAATGTGTTCGGTTTTAAGAAAAATGTATTATTAATTGGTTAAAAAGACAGGTTTTTGGAATCTTGGTGTAGATACGACATACAGTATTTGCGACGTAGCATTGAAGGCTTCCTTTGAAAAATATTTTCTCGTTATCTAGTTATCAATGCCTATCACTATATCACTATTTGAGATGGCGACCACTCTCATGAGAGTATTTTAAGGCAAATATGTGGTGAAGGATGAGTGTGATGAGTGGTAGTAATGAGTTATGAGGTGCAGTCTTGTTACAAACTAAGGCCGACTCTTCCTTAGAATGGGTCATTAATTAATAGCCCAATGACCAATGGGAATACAAGGACCAACGGCTTAACGTGACTTCCGAACCACGCAGGTGATGGTCTGATATGTCTAAACGATGGTGGGAGTTGATGCGGGTATCATCAGATGATCACTGAGACTATCTGAGTCTAAATTGTGTTGATATTTTGTATTCCAGGATTTTTATCTACCTGATTCCCGTTACTTTTTGACAACCCCTTCTTTGGGTTTAAAACAACCCACATTCAGACATGCAGTAATCACAAGAATTGAAGAAATACACCACCCAAAACTACCCTAAACTTCCCCTGAAGAGGGTGAATTCCCTAATTCCCTCGCCATCGGAACAACTCAGAACACACTACTGTGCCGGGTCAGTGGAACACTCGCCTGTGTCCTCCTTGGGACTAGAACCTGCTCAGCTGACTTCCGCCTTATCCACTCACACAAACATGACAAATGAGTCGCCACATCCGGTGCCAACATTCATTAACCCTACACCGGCGCAAGTCGTCATTTTGACGAGATTTCTGACACGTATTTGATTTATAGGTGACTTCTGAACAAGTTTCTGCAGAGGTATTAGAACTTGACTAAAGACATTGGGTGAATTTGGAAGGTTTAAACCGAGAGTTTCTAGAATTTATGAGATTTTACCGATACCACATCAAGGCATAGGATTTTAAAAAAAGCTCTTTAAAATTTAAATTTAAAATTCTCAAACTCGACCAAAGGTAACCTCATTGATCTACTTAGGAACTCTCTCTAAAGTTGACTCCAATAATGGTTCTTACTGCACCTTAGAGGTGGAAAGATAAAAGACAAATTCTTTTGCATAATATATTTTATCCGCAAATTAACTTCTTCACGAAAAATTCTAAAAAATAATTTGGAAAATAAACCAGTTTGGCATCTGCTCTCCTCTACGTATCACCTGTTAAGTTACACACTACAAACGTATGAATTAGTCAGATATTCCCTCCCAATATTCATAGTTCAAACTTCATGTCACATCATGTTTGGAACTTCCAAGTTTCATTGATTGAAGCCGATATGATTTCGAGACTGCAAGAAATTATTCATATGAATCCTAATCTCTATCGTATTGAGAATCGTCCATGACATGATGGTGACGCTGAACATCTTTACAAATATTCAAGGACAGCCTGATTTTTGTTCCATACCGATTACCGCGTAAAGCTGAAGCACTAACATGAATAAAATATTTTCACAAGAAAGATCAAACCGAGGAATAATCGACTCAACATTTTCTCAATTTACAAATAGAACCTCCTCACACCACACTTCTGCTAATCAACACGACAAATGTTCAGAGAGATGATGTTTCCAGTGCCAACAGAAGAATTGGTTCATTCTGATAATTGACTCTGACCAAGTGCCGAGGAAGGAAGGGATTGTGGAGTCGTGATTTTGCGGAACGAAGGGAGTTTCTACTCATGAAGAACTACTCTTTTACGTGACTTGCTCATATTTCTGCCGGTGGAAACTGAAATTGTCCTGACACGAGAAGTTACTATTAGCATGAAGAACTCTGATGGTGTGGCCACAAAACAGAGTATAATTCTTTGATGTCACGAAATGTAAATTTCAAAATGTTCCCGGGTTGACTTTATAACATTTGGATAAACTACTCTTAAAATTACTTAAAACTTTTAGGGCAGCCACTTGAAAGTTTTTACTAATTCAATGTGTCACAACTCAAGTTTAAAGTCTAAAACACACCCCTAAAAGCTAAAACCTCCCGGTAATATTTGACTTCTGCTAAATTGACGAGGGGGAACTAAACTGCGTCAGGATTCCTTTGGGGGATGGCATAGACCTTGATTAATCTGTGTCTATGGGAATGGGAACCCAGGGCACTACTTTTATGAAAGGAATGATCAAGATTTACCTTCATGACAAAATTCTTTCGCTGTCAAACCCTCCAAAAACTCTTTCTAACTTCTCCTTCCTCTCTTCATCATAACCTCCACGAAGGTCCTGGATATCCCTGAACCTCTCCTGAGTCGTGACTTCCTCTGACCGCTTCTCCGGACATTTGACTTCTGCTAAATTGACGAGGGGGGCTAAACTGCGTCAGGATTCCTTTGGGGATGGCATAGACCTAGATTAATCTGTGTCTATGGGAATGGGAACCCAGGGGCACTACTTTTATGAAAGGAATGATCAAGATTTACCTTCATGATCAAATTCTTTCTCTGTCAAACCCCCCAGAAAACCTTCTCCAACTTCTCCTCAACCCTCCCCTCTCTTCCTCAGAACCTCCACGAAGCTCGGAGCTCCTGGAGATCCCCTGAACCTCTCCTGAGTCGTGACTTCCTCTGACCGCTTCTCCGGACATGTTTAATACGTTTAATTGACCCACGCTCGCCGCTCCACATCCAACTCTATCCCGGCATTTCTCGCATCTTTATGTGAGTTCCACACCGGCTCTCAGATCTGTTTCCGCCGACCAACACTAATTTCGTGTTGTTTGTTCTGAGAGTCAAAGAATTTATGAAATTTGGTTTCTGGAATTTATGGTTGTCTAAACGGTTGCTTCGTGGGCTGTGTCGTAATTGGTTTGATATTGGTCGGGAATTTTGCTGTGATGAAATTTGAAAGGTCTGTGGTCTTTTTATGGAGGATTTCATCTAGATGTATTTGGCGAACTAAATTTTCAGATGGTTATGTAAATCATGTAGGTTGATAAGTATATACAGGGTAATTCACGTAGCTGCCTTAAACCAGTTACAGACGAAACAGTAGACCAGAAAGATAAAAAACAATTTTTCCGTAACAAACCACATCTAAAGATTACAACAAAATCATTTTCAGCCTTTCAGTATACAGAGTGTGCCTTTAAAACTGTAGGTCATGGGTCATGGTTTAGGTAATGTCATACATAATTAAAAAACTTATTTATTTCGCAACTTTTCTGTTATCCCAGAAATATTGAGCCGAACGTTACAAAATGGCGGCCTCTAACGTGAGAATTTTAGGTATCTACGAAACACTCTTTATTTGTTTTCATAAATTCGTTGAATAAGCATTATGATTTGTGATATTAGTTTAAAAGTATCTAAACTTTCCAGCCATAAATCAAAAGTGCACCTTTAAAAAGAATACTCTCTAAGGGTGGATCAAAATGTTGACTCGTTTTTTATTTTCTAAATATCAATTTTATTTTATTATTACTACTTTTTTTATTTCCCAAACACAATAAATAATTGTGTAGACATATAGAACCTATTTGTCCCTGTAAAAATGTCTTATCGGAAATTATACCTTTTTCTGAATCTTGTTTTTTTCAGCTCATATTTCTTTGATACTGTATTCTCTTTTTCTTTTCAAGTTACGAAATGAATAACGTGTAATTATATGTGTTAAGGGGACACAAATAGTGAATTTCAATCATAAACAAACGCGTTTTCAAAATTGACAACGTTATTTTAGTTAAACGTTTTAATGGCATATTATTAGCAGGTAATACTGTCAACATTAAACGTGGTAAACGTGTCCCTACTCATTTCCTGATTAATGAACGCATTAAGCAGTTCGTTTCAACACAGAAACACGAATAATTAATCATACTCAAAATAAAGTAGACAGTTTTAATAACAAAAACGTTTCAACTCGATTACAATTTCTTTTTCAAGGTGATGAACCAACAAATTGATGAACTGTTAATTGTAAACTACCAACCATTAATCACGATTTGTGATTGATGATAAAAATAACACAGGATGATGGTAAACGCATTAAAAATGGATGAATGCTTAATTTTCTTTAAACAGAAATGCCGATAGGCTATTATAATATACTAAAAAAGATTGATAGTAAAGAAAAAGTAGTACTGTATACTAATAATTATTTCGTTTTTAACACAGTTTTTTCCAGAGAAGAAGATGGAGAAATAAACTTATTTACCAAACAAAACAATGCATATTGAAATAAAAAAGTTAATACTTCTTTTGTAATAAGTAAACGTTATGCATATTTGCTTTGTCTACCGATGTGCTGTTATAGAATGTATTAATTAAACAATTATATAAATAATTAAACTTTAGAACTGCAGGGGCCTTTTAAACTTTTAATAGGCCTAACGCATTATTTAAGGACTTATACGTAATGCACCATATTCTACTGTAAATATAGTAACATTTTACTTAACTTATAACGAAATAATATGTATAATGTTACTTTTATTTACAGTAGATTATGGCACATCAGTGGATCCGTGGTGGATTGGTATCGCGCGCGACTCCTGAGCTCATCACTCAGGTGGCGCGGGTTCGATCCCCGCAGTCACCACTTACAATTTGTAAATTGACTATAAGGTGACGCTAGGTAAAGGGCGAGGTTGAGCAGTAGAGAGGACTTCGTAGTCCTAATTCCACCTTGTTAAACAAGACGAACTTTAGATTATCGAACTAACTTAAGACCCTACTATACTTATTTACTCAAATTTCTTTCAGCTATCTAAATTAAATAGCAATGTAATAAGGAGTAATAAATTGAATATTCGAACTAAATTCAACATGAAGCTACAATAGTTCATTAGGACTAATGATTCCGAAAATATCGTTGGTAAAATTATAAACAATAGTTTAAAACTCAAAAATACATTAAAATTTTCCCTAATTACAAGTCAACTTACCCAATGTAAAGATTCTACCGTTGTTCATCATTTTCGAAAACTTAATATTCACACTATAAAACACTATCACACTAAATAAATCCACTTGTCACACAAAATATACAATTTCAAATCCACCACTAAACTGTTAAGCCACTAACATTCTGTACAAAAAAAAGCTATTCACTACAATTTTACAACTTAAAATTCTATATTTTATTTAGTTAACTGCTAAAAACGTAACTGGAACTAACTACGCATGGAGTCGAGGACGACCGATAGAGCGGTACTCTGCCGCGCGACTGAACGGACCTCGTGGTAGTCTCTACGGACCAGGAGGTAGAAGGGAGGACCGCGGCGGTAGAGGAGGGATAGTGAATGCAGTACGTGGTGAGGAAAACATCGCGCTTCCGTGAATCCTTGTGGATTTTCTGTAATGGGTTTAATTCGACCGGATGTGTTCTTAAGGGGTTTCTCCCCAAAAATGGTGGTTAAGAGTGCACTCGGGGGTGGCCATAGCTTCGCACCTAATCAGCCCGGGTTCGATTCCCGGGCGCAGTGATAACTTTTCACGATGGCCACTCCCCGTGGTTCGGAAGTCACGTTAAGCCGTTGGGCTATTAATTAATTACCCAATCTGGGGAACAGTCGGCCCTAGTTTGTAACAAGACTACACCTCATCATCCGTCAAAAACACTCAACACGCTCACCATCATCCCATATTCGCCTTAAAATACCGTCTAGGAGTGGTCGGTGTCTCAAATAAAAGTATCAAAAAGTAACAGTGCCTGTCGGCTATTTGGTGTTTTCCCATAGAAACAATGTAAAAACAGTAATTTTCTAGAGACACCTCACGCCTGCAATTTTTATCAGATCTTTTTGAAATAAGTTTAATTAAAAGGTTGACGATGTACGGCAATGACTTCGCTGACCAAATTTACAAAAATTCTACTGGTTTCATAGTAAGCTTATCACTCCGGTGGCGCGGGTTCGATCCCCGCAGTCACCACTTACATTTGTAATGTGACTAATACGGTGACGCTAGGTAAAGGTCGAGATTGAGTGGTAGAGAGGACTTTGTAGACCTAACTTCGCCTCGTTAAACAAGACAAACTTTACCTTTTTTTAAGTAAAAATATTCAAATACAAAATGTCTTAATTTCTTTCGATGTGTGTCACGGTTTTATGAGGGAGAAAATCGAAGGTCGGCTCAGCTGAGCCACTATAAAACATGTAATACTCGTACACTTTAAAACAAAGTTTGTTTCATAAACAATCCGGTAAAAACTGTAGGTGTGAAGTGTCCCAGGAAAATCTATGTTTTTACATTGCTCTTATAGGACGAAATTCAAGGTCAGAGCCACTACTGCGCACTCTTAACCTATTCAAGAAATCGCTTGCAAAACTTTCCCATGATACAATCCCTATCCCGTCTATCCAGCAGCTTCGTAAACGTTGCTCATGTTTTTGACTGTATTTTCCTAACAATTTCAATGTTTGTATATATGTATATATAAAGGAAATAAATAATTTATTCATTCATTCATTCCACAGCGTCGGCAAGTTTATGGAATTCAATGGGAAGACCTACCAAGAACAGACAGCTGAGCTGGAAGTGTAATAAATTTGCGATTAAATTTTGTATGAATGCAATATTGAAGTCTGAATGGGAAATGTGCTGTGATGTCAAAATTGTAATGAAATAAACTAAATGGCTTTTGCTATTTAATTATTAAATTATAAACATCAATATCTTGACTTTGATTAGTTAGCCTTAAGTTAATTAAGTGAGATTCTAGGTTAGGTTTTCTATCTAGAAGCATGTACCTGATCACTGTATTCCAGTAGGCTCATATCCAACACAACGGATATATTCCAGTTTCACTTACACTAACACAACGCCCACCATTGCAATAACACAACTTAAATATACGCACGTTATACGTATTAAACGAAACAATAATACATAATGTCAAACACGTCAGGCTAGAACAGATTATCTAGGTCAGTCCGTCAGGTAGAAGAGATAAGCGGGCATTACTCCTTCCTCTCTCCAGCGCCATCTTTGCCTATCAGCTGTTTGGTGTTCTTGCTACTGCGAGGAGGGGAGTTGCGACAGTCAGCTGTACAACTGACAATAAATTAAACCATTTCTATATACTGTATGTATAAAATAGATAAATAAATAATAGTTTTTTTAGGTATATGGGGGTATTTTAATTTAATCCATCTTAAGGCAAGGAAAGTTTGGTGCAGGTTTCGTACCCTTTTAGCACGATGTTGTCTCACTTTACTTAGTTTTTAGGATATGCTACATTTATTAACATTTATGATACGAATATCATAGGGGTTTATATTATTAGCCTACCAAAGTAGAACAGATTACAGTATTGACAAATGTTGTTAAAAAGTCCACAGTAAACCATATTTGGCATTTAAAATAAAGGATTTGTTAATATTACACCATCATAAGCTCAATAAGCCCAGTACAAGATGAGTGGATGATCGCGACCTTACAATATCTTATCGTACAGCTGCACCTTGGCAATGCTACATGTAGTAAATTATTTCCAGACGGGAGTATAGGACGGGTTTATTTTCATTGACTACAACTGAACGAATTGACACAGCCCCAAGTTCCAACTAACGTAAAACAAGACGTAGAGACTATGCACAGACAAATAGAATCTACCAAATTAGCCCTTGGACTAGGCTATCAGGCTAGTTAGGCCTAAGCTCAGTAGGCAGTATTTCCTGGCTAGGAATAGAGACATCAGTAGATCAAGCTAGTTTAGTAACTGTAGAATATCAACACATACCTTAAAACAATTGAAAATCTTTGCTAAAGTCCGAATATCCAAACACATGACACTCACTTTACTGAACACCATTGGCTATCTGAACCAACAACAAACTAAAAGACGCGGAAGTCGACTAATTATTAACCGGAAGTCACAGCCAAAACTTTGGTTTTGCGTTGAGTACACTACTTTTGATACCACACAGATTAGCATATTGCTAAAATAAAATATTAGTACACATTACCCGTTCTTCACATCCTGCTCAAAAGTCCTCTAGCGTTCTAACCTATATTATTTCGATATGCGTTGATAAAGCGTCCTAAATAATTTAGGTTATGGTTACTTACTGTCTCAAGAAATATTCATTTCCAATCATATTAGTTCACAAGGTTTCCCACCAGACTACAGCACAAGGCAGGGAATGAGTGTCCTAGTCCAATTATAAAACATAGTTCACAGTTTCGGCACAGGAGCGCAGCACAAACCAGATTGCTCATCACTCAGCTGTGGCAGCGCCATTAAAAAAAGCATAGAAATGTGCTGCTGTATCTGTTCATTAAGTTTATTTAAAATAAAACCATAGCGTATAAAGTATAACTTGTTCATTACACAACGCAAAATAAAGAGAGCAAAAATTTTAGCTTTGAGCTCATTTGGACAATTGAAGCGTTCTTGAGGGGCGGTACATCTATTTACCATTGACTTTATTTATAAACGGAAGGGTTTGGCATAGCGGCACGCCGCGCTAGATGTGATGATGGGGGCAGAAATTCATATTACATAGTTATTATATGGATGGTCCCCAAGCAGAAATCGTGTATGTTAGATCTAGAATTTAATTTTAATATTTTTGGTATAAATTCTTATCTGTAATGGACTCTGGTTTCTGTTTATTCATTTTGAGTCTACAAGTATATTTTAAAGGAAAGGGGCTATTGTGAGTTAAACTTATATCATTTAGGTAAATGTGTGTTGAAGAACGAGGCTAATAAAAAACAGATCAAAACATGCTAAAAACCCTGGCTCTTCCTTGTAAAATTTGATACATTTTGTTGCAAAATGGTGAATTTTGAGGGTCTTTTTCGTCCTAAACCAACAGATTTAAAATGCTGACTTCGTAACACAATATTTGAGGTTTGATCAGGCGGAAGTCTGGGGATATGCAATACAGCGGAGGGCTGAACGACCCTGAACTATCCCCAGAACAATTTTACCCCAGGAAATTCTACGTAAATTATAGCACATTTTTTTAGCTTTAAATCACCAAGAATACGGCAGCTGTATGATAAACGATAACCAACCCCAGGATTTTAAGTCAAACGAGTAAGGATAATTTTAGGGATTTCAATGGATAGTTTGACAATTCCCTCCAGTCCACAAATAGTCAAATTTTCAAGGTTCTACTGTAGTATTATTTATTCTTTCAGCAAGGCCCTAAGTTCCCAGTTCATGATAGCAACCGTAGCAAAACCTTAAGGGTTTTTAATTTTCAGATTCCCCATGGTTTGTTTTAATTTTTTTAACAAAACCTCAATCTCTCGATTCTCAATAACATTTGTGTTAATTCTGAAAAACCCCAGTTTTCCCAATTGATGTTAGTAGCGATTACCCAGGGGCCACCGATTTTCCAGGTTGTGGAAGCATCTGTGACATACTACTCTATTAGTTAATGTTGCCCTGTATCCCAGTTAATGTTTTGAACAAGCAAAATACTTTGATAACAATATGAAAGGTTTCAAGATTAGTAGTTTTATTGTATGTTAGCAATAAAATGGCAAAATAACAGGGCCCCTAAAGCCCCATGGGTACAGGGCCCTCTGTGACCAGCCTAACTGACCCATCTGCCTTTACATAAGCACCTTACCTTGTTTCATCCATCAGTCATTCTTGTCAAAAGGTTTTGGCGATACACCTAAAAAAAGACTAAGCAATAACATAAACATCAAACATAAACTACAAATTGTCTTCAGGGTGATGTTATTGGAAAAAATATCATTTAAAATTGATCAAACTGTCCAATTAATAGGTAGATTTTTTTTCTAGAGCTTCTCATAAACCAGGTTCATTTCTTCAGAGGAACCACAGTCTAGAGCCTGTGAAGTTATGAACCTGGTTCATAAAAAGCATTAGGCATAAAAATCTATTTATTGGACAGTTTGATTAATTTTAAATTTTTAACTACAAAGGTATAACCACTCTTTACACAAACATACAGATGACAAATGTGGACATATGTATTTGGTCAATGATGCTTGTTGGGTACAATATATTGACGAGGAGTGGGTAGCTAGGAAACTGCCGGTTGAGGAGTAGGGACGGCTGTGATGACTGGACCCCAGGTCTGGAAAAAGTTGCCGGTACGTGTGACTCTCTGCTGAGGAGTGGTCACGGTGTGACTGCCTCCCACGTACCGGTTAGCTAGGTGTTCTCCACTGAAACAGAGATGTGGAGCACTAATAACGTATAGAAATTGTTGCATAACATTGTTTTGTAGTATTGGATCAGTAAAAAAATAATATACAACTATTTAAATTAGTTGTTAGTTCTTTAACAATGTACATAATCAGGTCATGTACAACAGTAGGCCTGAAACAGAGTAGTTGCGCCGCGCGGCTCTAACGATAGCTGGACAACTGGTCTGCTGTCTGGCGGGCTACGCAAGTGACGGGCTTTGGATATACACTTCTAGCGTCACTCGTTGCTATGGCAACGGAGCACCTTTTCTCGGCCCTCAGCGTCTATCCCTACTACGTAGGTAAGCGTCAAGTGAAGGCACGAGCAAAGCTCTTCACCTACAACGAAGGATTCCGGTCATACACGAAGCAGCCAGTGGCAACCATAGAGGCATACTAACTCTCTGTGGCGACTATTGAGGCAACCATCGATTATTGCTGTCGAGCTTGTATCTTACTCACTGTCGTCGTTGATATGTGATCCCACGGACTTTAGAAACGGATGAATTAAATGTTAAAGTTTAATTTTTCCCCTCTAAAACATAGGTGAAGTGACCCTTCACTCCCTTCACCTGACGAGCCGCCACTGGTGTAAGAATATATTAACTATGGACAGATAGTTTGCTATTAAACGTTTTTGGGTATATGGGCATACCAGAGTCAAAGCCAAAAAATCTTTACTGCATATTTCATTGAGAACAGTAATGCGTAAGTAAAATCACATTGAATAACAAGAAATGTCTAAACCTAAATTGTGGTAAAAAATTATCTATTTTTGGGTACCTTGCTAGGCAAATTCATAGTTACTTCCCCTTTAATTAATAACTAATGATTGCAGAGCCCAATGATGGCCACAAGTGAGAACACAAATGATGGTTGTGAACACATTTATCAGTTAATGATTACATACATTATCATGAAAAAATGGACCTACTGACAAACTAGACATTTTGGCCCTCCAACTTTAAAAAACCTATCATACTGCTTCATATTACCAAAAATCCAAACACTTTACCGACTTACAGTGCTGGCAGTTGCGTTAAAAATAAATAAAATGTAGCTTTGGAGATGACCAACAAAATAGTGACTACGGCGTTGTCAGTTCCAAGCCTTTCAGAGCGAAAACTACACTAAAACTTTGCCAGAGTAACGTCACAAACATGTTTGCACGAAGTTAAGTCCACGGCTCAATGGCAAAGGAGACTTTTTGGTCTTATCATATTTCTGTAGACGAAGTTATGTAACAAACCTGTGAATGTGGTTTGCAAGTCCTTTCGGAAGTTTTTGATCCCCACATTCACTCAACATCTTCTCAAACTGGTTCATACTTCTTCCTCCGGGTAACCTGTGACACAAAAATTGTGCTTTCAGAATTATGATTTTAATTACATCTTAAGTTTGCAATCACACCGCTAAATCTCTAGCATTACATTTGATTTCTTTACTCATACTATGTAATTTGGTTTAATCTTGTCCTTTAACCACTAAGCAGTGACCTTTACATTAAAACACTATACAGCACCTGATTTTTGAAAATGGTAAACCATCAGATGTCAAATCAACAGGATTTGTGTTGTTGCAATATAGTAGACTCCCTATATTAAGTTGCTAGTAGGACAGAAAGTGAGTAATCATTACACCCGCACTCATCCGAATGTTTCAAAATCCAGACTTCAAGTGAGAGTCTACTGTAATCCAATCTAAAGCCCTACGGAAATATTGATTAACTTATTAAGCAGACAACAGGTTCGGTAAAAAAAAACCATATCATCCGTGAAAGTTTCTCGACAATCCAAAGTAACTGCCAAAGTTTCTTGATTCTCGTTGGCTTTGCAATACTTTTACAAGAGTCATCAAATCGTCATTTTAGGACAGAACAAAAAAATTAGAAAAGAACTGTTGAGTTCCCAAACACTTTGGACATTTCCCAGTCCTCAATTTTTTCCACACTGCACCTAAGCTATTATCTAGAACCTCATTACCTCTGGCGGTACTTACTTCTTCTGCTGTTTGCGCACTTGGTCCAGCTGGTACGTGAGGTAGGGCTTCACACTGTGCTGAGCGGGTAGAGGGGGTTGAGGCATCATATCTTCCATGGTGTTGTCTGTCTTCATGATCACGTTCTCGTCACAAGAGACACACTGCACATCTCTGTTAAATACAGAACACATTGAGCATCCTTACGCATACAATTTGCTGTGTGCAACACATCAGGGTGTCTAGCATTCAGGTGAAACAAAATTCCTGTGAATTTCCTTTTTTTTCCAGATAAGTTTTGCAGATTTCCCAGTTTTGGGTTATACCATAAAACTTCAATTTGCATTTAAACTTTCAAACATTGTTGAAATGTTATCTTAAAAGCATCATCATTACAAAGCAAGGAAAAAGTTATTTGGGAATAACAGCAGTGACCTCTAGTATGCTGTTAGCATTTTTGACCTAATCATGACTTTAATCACTGTTGAATCTAAAAATAAATATTTAGCGTTTTCAGGCAAAAGTCTCTTTTTACTTTCTTATGTTTCTGCACCTTTCTAAAAAAAGAAGATTTCCCTTATATTTCCTTACCTTTTTGAACTCTAGAGTTTAGACGTGAACAATAAAATCCCACAAGTCTTTCCAGCAAAGTTTCACGACGCTTATGACGTGAGAGCAGTTGTTCCTTAACTAAGAACATTGAACTTGCGGAACATGTGCAGAACCGAGATCCCCAAACATACTGGTGATAAAACCAACCACCAAACATACCGAGATCTTTGCGCTGGTACTGTGTTTGGTGATCTTGTGTTTTATGACTTCCTCTGACATTGGTGGAATAATCAAGACTGACATTTCCGATCGAGAGGATATCTAGATTCCTGTTGTCGTTCGTGACAAAATCTTGATTTTAGTTAAAACTTTTCCCAAAACGTCTTGGTTATGCCATGAAATTACGCTGGTTGCGCCGCGTCTCTAATTATCAATCGGTAGGATAACTGTCTCGCAAAGATTTTTCCGATGCTGAAGTAGGGACCTGACAGAGGTCGAAATAAAACCAAATAAATTGATAGTATTACCTACTTTTCTTAGTAAATACCGTAATCGCTTCTTTAACAACCTAAACCCGTCACACGCACCAGTAACAGGTTATTCAAAAGTGTCAAACCTTATGACTCTCTTCTTGCTGCCGGCGGCTAGGTTCTCCTTGCGCTGTGCCGCCAGACTCTTCATCTTGTCTTGCAGCACTTTCAGCTTCTCGTTGACGTACACTTTCAACGGATCAAACTCCTGCTTGTCCAACTTCTGCTGTATGTCGCCACGGATCACTTCCACTTCCTCCTGCCACAAGTCCTCCTGAAAGGAACAACAGTATACAATTAATTAGTAGTACCGAGATAATTCTAACCAAAATATTGTATATTTTAGGTTTAAAAAATATTAGTTTGAAAGTTTATAATAGTGGCGTAGAGCAATTTAGTAAAGGGAAGAAACAGACTTTTCAAGCCACTCCTTAATGTTTCAGGCAGTTAAAAACTCCACCCGTCTTCAGAGGACTGCACTAATATAAGAACTACATTTTTTAACTATATATCTTTACTTAAGATCTAACCTAAGAATTTACCAAACAATAGTGAAAAATGTATCACCAACAAATTTGATTTATAAACTAAGCAAACATGTCCTGAAAAATTGTGATATTCAATCCTGTTAAATAACTGCACATTTAAAAGTTAAACATGTTGTAATCACTTCGCTAAATAAATTCACTAAAGATGGATTGGCTGAATGTACACTTAACTTTGGAGAGAGCAAACTGTTAAAAAGTAACAAATAGTTTGAGTTTGCGACCAATAATATTCGTTCAACTTCCCCAGCTTGGAACCGAGCCATTTCAATTCAAAAACCGACAAATGAAAACTTCACTCATCCCTTTTTACTTACATGAGTGTCAAGGCGGATAAAGGCGTCGCCTAGCAAGTTGTTGAACTCATCTATCTTGGTGACAAAGTGATCATGAGACACCTTACGCTGCACTTGACTCAGATCCGCCTTGGCTGCCAAGATGTCGTCCACGTTCACTTTGTCAGCCTTGGCCGTCTTCAGCACCTCTATCTGTTCGGTCAGCACCTACACAGAACATCATTGACACAACTTATCTGAAGCAGCGTATAAAACATCGGGTAAAAACTGGTCATTAAACCTAGACTCTAGAGAGAAATTCTAGACATTCGAACTGAAAGGCCTCTAGTACCAAATGTTTTGTTATTGAAAAGTATTGACTGGGACTCGAGGCGTGGTCCTGTAATCCAGCTTCATGGAGGTCAGGTTTTGAGGATGATATAGGTCTAAAGCGGCTCAGATAGTCTCAGTGATCATTTGATGATACGTGCATCAACTTCCACCATCGTTTAGACATATCAGACCATCACCGGCATGGTACGGAAGTCACGTTAAGCCGTTGGTACTTGTATTTCCATTGGTCATTGGGCTATTAATTAATGACCCATTCTAAGTCACCTTGGTTCAAAAACTCGAATATTACGGGATACGAGGAGTGCCACTCAAGTGGCTTGAATCTTACCTCAGTAATAGATCACAATTCGTAGGAATATCTGACGTTAAATCGGGGGAGGAGTGGCTGAACTATGGGGTCCCACAAGGCTCCATACTCAGCCCGCTTCTCTTTCTGATTTATGTCAACGACGTTGGTTCATCGGTACAGAACGGACAGCTTGTCCAGTACGCAGATGACACGACTCTCTGTTTCAAAGCGTCTTCAAACCAACAATTGGAAATTCTTTCATTTATTGAGCTCAACAGTTCAATTCAGCATTTCAACGAGCTCAATCTCAAAACAAATCCAACAAAATCTACTTTTATTCAATTTTGTCTGCGACAGACGGTCTCAGATAGTAATCCAACAGTAATGTTGGACGATACTGAGATCGAAGAGGTCTACTCAGCCAAGTTTCTGGGGATACACCTTGACCGAGGGTTGACCTGGGAATGCCATGTAGACAGTGTCTGTTCAAAATTAGCCTCAGGCATTTATGTTTTGAGGCAACTGTCCGAATACTGCCCAATTCAGGTACTGATGACGGCGTATTACGGAGTAATCTACCCACATCTATCCTACGGATTGGCTTTGTGGGGTGGATGCTCAAAATCAAGTTTTGCCAGAGTTTTCATTCTCCAAAAAAAGCAGTCCGAACCATTGCAAAATTGCAATGGAGAGAGTCGTGTAGGCCAGCATTCAAAAAACTGAAATTGTTGACACTACCTTGCCTCTATATTTTAGAAACATGTCTTTTTTTCAAGTCAAAATGCGGTCTCGTAAGAGGAAGTGACATTCACTCTTATGAAACTAGAGGCAGGGAAAACTACCGAACTGGGAGACACAGAACGGCAGTTCATGAACGTTTACCTTCTCAGGTAGGAGTTCAATTCGTCAACAAGTTGCCAAATTCGATCAAAAGTGCCCAGGAGCTCAAGGCTTTTAAAACTCGTTTGAAAAAAGTTTTGACCGCAGAAGCATTTTATAACACAGACGAGTTCATGGCACATAACTGGGAAAACGCGGAACAAAATTTCTAATCACGGGACTAGAGTGGTTCAATTCGAATGAATGAGAGAGAGTGAATGTCAAAAATGTATGTATGAACGGGATTTCGATGTTAGAATGTGTGGAAAATTTTAGCTTCAAAATAGAACTGACGATTGCATAACATGTCACATGTTTTTCGCAATAAACCATTTATTTATTATTTATTTATTTAAGTAAGTCTCTCATGAGAGCGGTTGGCATCTCAAATAGTGATATAGTGATATGGAAATTGGACTATACATGAGTGATATCAAATAATTCAGGTTTTAACTGGAGAAGGACATTGAATTCATAAAATTTAAAATTGTTGATAAATTTAGAAGGTAAAGGAACGCCGTAAAGGAACGTTTAGGAGGCCGTGCTTGGAAGTTCTAGCACTCTTTCAAGTAATTTTCAAGAATAGATAGTCAGCATTTTTCTGCAAATTTTGAGTTTTAACATTGAAGTGACCAAACATTTTAAGTTATATTTAGGAAATAGAGTACTAGAGCAAGATATGCTATCAAAAACGAATAGAAATGAGAACAGGCTTACCTGGATAAACACAAACTGTTCTCTTACGTGTTTCTACTTTATCCAGGTGAACTTTCTCTCCGTTCTATTCCTTTTTGCTAGCTGGCAAAACCACGTTTTGCAGGAATCGAGTAACTGTTGTCAGTCCTTTTACTGTCTACTCTAATTATGAGCTTAGGAACTCAACCAGCAATCCTCCCGAAAAAACGTGGAGTCTCTTAAATGTGGTTTATCTTGAGTTACACTCACATCGATGGCCATCTGCTTCTGCTCCTGGTCCTCGCGCAGGTTGCTCGTCAACATCGTCAAGTTGTCCAAGTCGTGTTGTACCGAGCTCAGTCGAGACAACAGAGTGTTCAAGTCCTTCTGATCCTGCAAAACACAACACGATGTTAGTGTACTAGTAACCAAACCAGTTTCCGGTTATCAAACACCATACTGTGATAAGTGAAACATCTTATAATGTACGAGGGTCGTTCGGAAAGTAGTACTCGTTTTAATATCTGTGTTGTCTATGTGTTGACAGATGATTGAATCATGGTCAGCTGGTTTTAGCACTTCATTGGTCAGCTGTTTACGCAATTTCGTTTCAATACAACTCTTATCACCGTGTTTGTAAACATACAAAATGGATAAGAAAATCAATAACGCCGCCAGTTCTGAATTGAGATCAGTTATTCGATTTCTGATTGCAAAAAACATGCGCCCAAGTGAAATATACCGTGAAATTAAGTCCGTGTATAGTGAAGTGATGAACGACTCAACTATGCGACGTTGGTGCCAAAATTTCAATGAAGGGAGAGAAAATGTTCACGATGAGGAGCGAAGCGGCCGCCCGAGTGTCATCACGGTTACACTTGTTGAAACTGTTGATGCATTTGTGCAAAAGGATCGAAGAGTGGCTTTAGACGAAATCAGTGAAAATTTCCCAAATGTTTCACGCAGTATCATTTACGAAATCCTCACAGAACACCTCAAGTACTGTAAAATTTGTGCTAGGAGAGTTCCGCGGATGCTTACAGATAATCACAAATGGCAATGTTGGAATGTCTTTTTGCATGACAATGCACGACATCATGCAGCTGAAAAGACGAAGCAGTTACTCAACCACTTCCGATGGGATGTACTCGACCATACTCCGTACAGTTCAGACCTAGCCCCAATTGACTATCATTTGTTCAAAAAACTTAAAGAGTTTTTGAGTAGGAAACGTTTTGAGGATGACGACGAATTCAAACAAACGGTAGTGGCTTTTTTCAATGGATTGGTGGCAGACGACTACGACATAGGTATTCAAAAGCTTGTAACAAGGTACAATAAATGCTTGGATTTGCAAGGAAATTATATAGAAAAGTAGGTTAAGATACCAAAGTTAAGATAGAAATGTAAAGTACAAAGTTTCGTCGAAAGATTTTGGTTTTTCTTCGTTTTATTGGAAAACGGGTATTACTTTCCGAACGACCCTCGTACCTTAACAAGTCAAGTGCTATTTCCACTGCAGCTACATTACTGAAATTTACACTGTAAACTTTGCTAAGGATACAATTGCTTGTGACTTTTAGATCCTTCCAAAACACCGAGCATGCATAATGACAGATATGAACTTTTTAAGCAGCTGCAGAGATGTTTTAAAGACTCACAAAATCTATATGCATCACTTGAAGCGATAGTGTATGCATCAAAATCATTTTTAAAACACAGGGAAACACATACGATTGTTACAATTCTTGATAGCAGATAATTTTGATATCCCATCCCATGAAACAAGCCGTCATTCAATATGAAGCCGACTATTGCTGGTGGTAACTACTGACCCGCCTGCGTCTCAGTACCTAAAAACGCTCCAAACACTTTGAAGAGGAAACTTCAAAACTGCTGGACAACAAACTTGAAGAATTCAAAATCATTTGTAATTTCTGACGTTTATACTTTTTGTAACAAATATATAATAGATAAGTAGTCTATTTTCTATTTACTTGATACTAACAGAAACAGAATGTCTGCCTTCGGCGTTTGATACACTCGTCTTGCGCCTCTGAGGTGTTGCCTGCACAGACAAGCTGCTGACTCCGAGGTTGTTCACCTTCTCGTTCAAGGACCCCAGCTCCTAAAACATGATAACGTTAAACTGTAGTATCAACTGTAGGCTAGGAGTGGTCAAGATCAACTTATAAGTTATTTATTCATGAATAGAGATACAAGTGTTTTTACAATTATATCTCACTCGTCCAAAACTCTACCTAAATTTCTGCCCTTGAAACAAACTTTTAGTCTTTTATAACACCCTCGCAGCCTAGGTTGAACTAACTCTGGTCTTAAAAAAGCTACATTTCATAACATCTTAACTAAATTAACAGTGTTGGCTAAACTAATTTCAAATATTAGCTAAAAATATACTTTAAAAGTTTGCTTGCTGACCAAAACTGATTTTGATCAAACTTAGCAAGCTAAATCTAAGTAGTTTAGCTATTTGAAGCCAAACTGAAGATAAACTAAAATAGTAACTGTTCTGCTTTTTAACTCTTAAAAAGGCTAGACTTAAAAAAATTCTCAGACTTGTAATAAGTCTGTTATTACAAAACAATTACCTTTTACAGCAAAAATACTATAAACTGGATATCTGGGACTGGTAGAGACCCTGTTATTCTTGATTTTTTGCCCTTGACTAACGCAACTAATTTTACACTTATTTTCCTTTTTCTCAGTGAACTTTCAACAAATTCTGAATCTTTTAAGAACCAAGAAATGTTTCCTGCCCCACTAAAACACTTGAATAGTATCCCACACATTTTACCCTGTCTGATTCTCCCTACCTTCTCAACGTCGTCGAAGTGGTCGATGACGTATTGCAGCTTGGTCTCCATCAGTGTGTTGATGTTCAACAGCTGTTCATCATGAGTTTCAATGAACTTCTCCAAGTCCTGCAGTCTCTGGCCGACCCCTCCTTTCTCATCCGCCGCCGCCCCCACACCACCACCTGCACTCTTCACGCTCTCCAATGCCGCCTCCAGAGTCTTCATCTGGAAACAATCATCGTTTCAGTGGGAAACAACATTTGAATTTGGCCCTGTTAACCCTTTGCGGTATCATTTTATTTTTAAATTTTTGTAAAAAGCCTCCCGTATGGGTTTTCCCAGTCCCCCGTAAGCAAAATTTCAGCAAAACCGCTCTCCGAGTACGGTGTGTTACCAGTCAATGAACCACTCCTCTAAGCGCAGGGATTTAGCGCCTCCCTAAGCTCAAAAAGTGTCACTTGCCGCCTCACTGGATTTGATGAGCCATTTTCTCTTCAGTGATCCTCAGCGGGTCATTGTGGCCCCCGCACCCGGAATGATCCAATGACTAGCATTGCACCATACCAGAGCGCACCCGGGTGGGATCCGAACCCACGCTGTGACAGACAGGGGCCAACTGTTCGTCACTATAATCACTAAACCACCGGGCTGTTTGTTGTGGGCTGTCAAACTCACACATGAGTTAGTGTCGGGGGGGGAGTGGTAGTTTCGGTGTTCTCTGCTAGGTGCCGTTAGTGTAGCGTAGTCCTTGCATGTCAGAGACTGTTTCAACCGCAACCTATACTGGACATCCAAGCGTTCAAAAGGAAATAGCGTCTGTCGACCTATAGTCGACACGAGACCTCAAAGGGATAATTCAAGTTACTTTTTGTTGGAATAATTGAAGCTGACAGTTTTAATAAAGTTTAAAAAACTTACCTTTTCCTGAAGCCCGTCCACCTGAGTTAAGCTGGCTCTCATGGCTTGAACCGGAACAGTGTCTGAAAAGCCAAACCGAAACTACCAATCAACGATCACTTTCAAACAGACACAAAATGTCTACTAGTTTAAAAACTAACTAAAATCATTGGGTTTCTCTGATTTTTATTGTTTTTACCAATTTTAAGATTAAACTGTGAGCTGGAAGCTTTTAACACTGAAAATTGTTGCTGTTGTCCAAAAACTACATTACATTATATTTCATTTAAGTTTCTAGGAATCTTTCTGGA
Source organism: Matsumurasca onukii (assembly GCA_018831715.1). Taxonomy (NCBI): domain Eukaryota; kingdom Metazoa; phylum Arthropoda; class Insecta; order Hemiptera; family Cicadellidae; genus Matsumurasca; species Matsumurasca onukii. Next base: position 88,367,436 of record CM032058.1, read on the forward strand.
CAAGACTCTTTTTGGGGTCCACATGTTGACCACATTTCATCTAAACTTTCCAGGGTAATTTTTCTAATCAAGTTGCTTTGTAAAGTTTTAAAACAATAAACAATTATTTATTTATTTCAGTTTTAAAACTAATGCATTTTTCCGTGGAATGTCAAATAATTCAAACAAAGGACGTCGATAGGAGTGGTAACCATTTTGGATCAACTGTCATAAGAGAAAGTCTCCCCTGGCACTGTGCAACGCTGTTTAATTGCTCCGACTGAAATTGCTCTTAACCCTTTGTATCCCAATGTTGCTAATAAACTCGCAACGTTAATTCAAGCAGGAAGGGCTAGTGATGCCTCAGCATGCAATATCATTATTCTTATGTTGCAACACTGGGTAGGTTGCTGGAGCGCAACATTTGATGATTGTTGTTCAGCCCCCCCTCACCAATCATATCAGCTGATTCCCGCCAAAAATATTGGAAGATAAGAGCAACTGTGCTGCGTCTTTACTGCTTGAACCGACAGAATTGACTCATTTGAAGTGTTAGCACTCTCAAGACACCACTCACCAAGTAGCTGTGAAGTTACCCTTTCCCACCTGTGGATGAATTAACACCATCCATTGAGAAGATTTAATTACAAATATTTGTAGTAACTAATTATGTTTTGACACCATTACAATTCTTCATGTTTAGTAAATAAATCTTTAACACTATGACTAGAATAAAGTGGAGCAGGTCAAGTACTCAAGAACAACAGCCAGAGGTACCTGAAGAGATGCATCCTGCGATAATAAACTCTGTAATTTAGGTTTAATTTATATTCTTAGTTACCACCGGTGGCAGTCATGTTGCCGAATTTGTTGATCAGGTCCTCGACATCGAACTTGAGCTGATTCACATCCTCCAGCAGCTGATCCACTTTCTCTGGCTCTATCGTGCACTGGTGCGCTCTACAACCAAATATATACACTTATACAGCGTTCGTAAAATAAAGGCAGCTCTAAAATAAAAGCCTTAGTCTTGTGATACAACAAACTAAAAAGTATAGTAAAATAGTACTCATTTCATCTGAAACAGGATGTCCACTGAGAGTGAAATTCATGGTTTTCCATGGTTGTTTTTCAAGGTTACTCCCACTACTTGTTTCAAAAGTCGTAGTTACTTTGGTGGCCTGATCTACGAGCTGTTTCACTCCCGAGATGGCTTATAAGGTCTACAACAATGATCTATCTTCTTGTACTAATTAGCATCTGCTAACGATGTGAGCCTAGAATTTAATTTATAACCACCAGGCTCAAGAAACATCAAGTCTCTGTCCAATGTTGAGAATTCGGATGATCTCAGGGCTAGTAGCTGAGTTTTACCGAAACTAGCTAACTTACCTTTCCTGTCCGCAGAGCTTAACTGATCACAGTTACATAGACAATTTACTTGCGGTTGTTATAAGGTAATTAAGAATTATTAACCAACAGGTTTATACATATGTTAAAAAAATACCCTGGTTTGTCCATCCCTTCTTCATCTCGAGGTGAGTCTGCATGACCAGATTTCTGAAACAAACACTCTAATTTGTAACCATCACATGAATTCTGTGGCAACAACTCTTATTGATTTGTTTTGGGCACATATCCATTTAAATTGAACATCAACATTGCAGAAGTCACTTCATGTTCATCATAGTCCACGACTGAAGTGACAAACTTTGGCATGAAAAAGTTTGAAGCGTAAGGCATTGTGTTCTTTGAATAGTTTGTAGCAGAATTTACTGGTACTATTTTCCTCCACTACTTTTAATGCCATGGTTAGGTCAGACAATGCCAATATGTACTAAACAAGTTGGGTAAATTGTTAAATGTTTCTCAAAACAATTAGAACTTATATGACCTGATAACTGATAAGATGATGTCTTGGCTAGCACTATCGCATCATGCTAATTAGCAAAATAGGCAATGTAAGTTTATGTTTGTTTATTCGGTATTTGTTTATTCGGACTGCTTCAGTCTTAGTGGGAAAGTTTCTTGATCTAATTTTGTGATTGTGTCCTCAGCCATCACTCTCACAGTAGCCTATCCACAGCAATGTTTGTGATAATGTACGTGTAGCAATCTTCCTGCTAATAGAACAAGATGTATATTAGGAGGAATAGGCAAAATGTTTGAACGCTGCGTTTGTTGTTTATTTTTACAAAAGTGTCATTCGGTATTTTTACAATTACTTGCTTATTTTTTGCTGCCAATTTCATGTTAAAAACAATATGTCAAGGTGGTTGGTGTTTTCATTGGTCTGTCAAACGCTTTTTCTAAGAACTGTTGTTACATAAAATTTCACTTTGGTGACTGATGTCTTTATGACACTTTTCAAACTAAAAACTTCCAAAATGGCAAAAAAGTAATTTTTTGAATTTAAGAAAGTAGTTGAAACCATGAAAAGCATAGTTTAATTGAAGTAGAACAACTCCAAAAATTGGTAAATTACTTACAAAATTACTGCAAGGACTACAGGCAGGGTCTGGCATTTGCGATTCCACAGGGATTAGAAACAAATTCTGGCTACCTCATTCAACACCCCCCAAACACCCACTGGCCCACAATCTTCGACCACGGTTGTAATTCCAACGTCCGAATTTCCCTCATCAATTTCAACGGTACAACCTGGGCCACTCAACTGCTGAGTCTGCTGTACAGAGTCCTCGATTAATACCTCCCAGTAAAAGGAGAACCAGTCCACTATTGTAGTGTGCAAGATTTAGGTGTTCTTGGACCCAAAACAGGTTATGGATGGTTTGAGCAGGAGGAATGAAACAATGACCTGTACAATTTTCTCGCGAGACAAGTGGATACTGACGATGAAGTTGTTCAGCTGCAAGGACCGCTACAGCTTCTAAGCTTTAGTGCTTTGAGGGAGAAATGCAGCTGATAGTATCAGAACTTAATGGTCAAACGGTTGGGCATACACTCCCCGCCATACTTACCACGCTACATCCTTGATAGTGGAGAAAAATTCCGATATAGCAAAAAAGGTTTTTACTTTCTATATTATATAATACTGGGTTTCAATTAGTCTAATCCAATTCCTTGGCTTGCTTCATATTTACTTGACTATAAACTCGTCCCATTCCAAAAGTGTTAGCCAACTAGGTAAAGACCGATTTAAAAATTGTATTGTAATAAAATAATAGAACAATAAGTTGTTGTCTTCAAGAACATCAGTACTATGATTTTGCAAATAATTTAATTAAAATTATCTTACAGCCAAACAACGTTGACACTGAAGTTTGGTTCGAGTTTTAACTTTTGGTTAAATTCATCTTTCTACTGGCGGGTTGTTTTCTGAGGACAGAACAGCTGTCAAAAATGTCAAGTGTTAATCACATATCAAGCTACCAACCTTCAGTAGTCCGTCAAAGACAACTGTTAAAAAAAGTCAAGTCCAGTTACTATGTGTAAGACATCGTTTTCGTATTGAGTGAATTATAGTTTAAATGAAATAGTGAAACAAGGGAAATACATAATTCACTGCACAATGTTGTTGTAGCGTTCTATAGCTACTTCTGCTTTTACAAAATAGTAGTGATGCTAAATCTAAAACTACTAAAAGGGGGCGTGCTCTTGTAGCGTCACTACTTTAAGCGCGCTACAACCTAACTTGGCCTAAACATTTAAAGTCGATGCTCTGGATGTTTTCCGATTAAACCCCAGTATATTTTAGCCCGGGCGAAAAATAGCAGCAAAGCACAAAGGACGTATCAACTGCCATCCGCTTTTACGCATTTCAACTTATGTTGCCAAAAATAATATGTGATTCGCTGCCGCTATAGCAGCGACCATTTACTAAGTGAGACCTAGGCTTTACCCGGGAAGTTTGCAGGAGTGCAAGAAAAATGTACAGCACTTTCAGGAGAACCTTTGATAGCTCAACTCTAAGCCTTATTCTCTTACACGAAAAATAAGAAATTATTTGAGTATAAAGCCAACTTGTGTTATATCCGCTATGCAAAAGAGGACCACTAGTTTACTGTTCAAGAGATGCAATTTTTTCGATAAACTAGGCTATATCAATTAAATTTACCCAGAAATTGTACTTTCGTATCTATGGCGAAATTAAGAACAGGCTTCCATTGGCTCAGGGGCAGGGGTGAAAGCCCCGCCTCTTCATAACTAAAGTACAGTAATATTGATGTATGGTATTCTCACCCCTAGTCTCTTTTTAAGAAAATATATTGACTCTAAATATGTATAGGTGTATTCAAAGACAATAGTGCGTATGACTGGAAGATATACTGTGTCCTTTAAACACTCCTCCCAAGTTGTATCTTTTTCTTACTTATTGAGAGACCCTTTAAATTATTGCTGGTATTTAACCTTGCGATATTTAACTAAAAATAACTCACATCGATCTCTCCGACGTCAATAGAACTTAGCTGGATCTTGGCGTCTTCAATGTCTGTCAGTTTCAGAATCTCCACCAGCACTTTCTGCAGTAAGTTGAAGTTAACGTTTCCAGCCTAAAACAGAAAAGAACAGAACTTTACTATTGTAAGAATGTATACCAAAAGTTGAAGGGTGAGCAGCGCCGGATGAAAACTGCTATAAAGACTGGAACAAATTTGAAGTGGTTAATATAAACAGTTAGTTCGATCTACAGCATACAGAAATAATACAATAATAATTATTAAAAGAAATTAAGACCAAACTTACCTCTGGACTACCAATGGCAAGAGCTAGTAGCTGACTGATTGGGAATTCTTTTTGAAGTTCAGACATGTCTAAAATATTTATCCAAAATAATATACACAACCCAACATGCAAGTGAAAGAATAGTAAATTGATTGTTAACACTAGTTAAAATAAATTATCCGTCTTTATTATTAGTTTTAATTTTGGTTGGATAAATTAGAGTTGAGTGGTGTTTTGTTTGAATTTGTTTTGTTTATGTTAAACACATGATTACAAAGTTGTAAGGTATAATATTTTTTGTAAATTATTAACATGCGATTAAATTTAACAACTATTATGAAATGGTGTAATCATAGAGTAACTAAAGAGCTCCAAAGTTGACTTGTAAAACTGGAAATGTTTCATAATCAGTATATCATTGTCCTTATATAATTATTAAAATGTTTATTTTGATCTACCTAATATATGAAATCTTGATAAGCGAAAAGAGCTTAATAGAAGAAAGCCAAACAAGCAACCCTATATACGTGAAATTAATGTAAGAGGTCAGTCGCGTTGTGTGTAATGGTCTTTACCTGACGTTACTGGGAACTTATCAGCATTGCAATAGTTCTAAGTAAAGCCCTTGACTTTAAATAAACATTTAAAATCAATGGTAAAGCACTACTTTGCAGTCCGCAACGATGTTGCAACCACAGCATAACGCATAATAGCGCAATGCAATGCCAAACCATCCCCTTCAATGCAATATGTTATACGTTACGAAACCGTCCCAACGGTTATAAACGAGTAATTTGAAAAATAATCATTATTTTGTAACTAGCCACACATGTATAATTTTAAACTTAATTTGCTACAAAACAAAATACGTTTATTTTATAGTAAGCTGACCGTGCTAAAACAGTTAAGTTAGTTAAAATAGATAAATTTACAATCGACATTTGTATATTTAATTTGTGCTACTGAATTTTGGTACACATATGGATTAGAGTTTCGGAGTCTTTATACTAGTATATTCATCTTAGTTACCGAAAAGGCCTACTTTCTGTCTAGCCCCACTTCCGCTGACCCTAGTTTTTTTCATATTTTTTATTCGTACCTTGTTCGTCTTTCTTCTACGCCTCGACTTGGAACACTCCATTTCCTCTCCTCGTTTAATTTGGGCAATCTTTTATCTACTGTGATCCTTTCAACGTAAGTATATTATTGAATCTATTTCATTTATCCACATTGTTTAAATGGTCTATTCATATTATATTCATTTCATGTTAGCCCTATCCGACTACTTGTTGCCTTTGCTGATAAAAAATGGTGGTTAGGACTTGAAAGATGAAGCGGCATTAAAATAATCTCCTGCACGTGCAAAACAAATCTAGTTCAATGTCGTTTTGATATACATTTAATATTTCGAGCTGAGCAAAAATATTACTTTTGTCTGCTGTGGATATCTTTTGGAATGAGTGTCAATCCAGCTTATCTAGCCGAGGTAAATAGTATACCGGTTGCTTTCGCCGGTTGACCTATCCTCGGCTGTTTGTGCCTCTAACTCATTGAGATAATTTCGGATGATGATTTGCTAGTGAAAGAAGTTTTTCTACTGATTCAAGCGACAACTCCATAAAATAAAATAGGCTTTAAATCCATTATTTTTTTCGAAGGCCTAATTAGCATCTAGGCCTATAAAAAAGAGGACTTATATTAGGGTAAAATTTCAGTGTAGTGACTGGTGCCTATTTTTGCACTTACCGAAGTTGAAACCTTCCACAAGAGCTAATAAACAATGTTTTAATTTTGAGAAAGTTGCGAAAACTTAAAACCAATGTTTTCACAGAAAAAAAAACTATCTTAACCTAACCTAACTTCACGATAATACCTTATTCAGCCTATAGGTCAATTAGAAGTGGTTGACAGAGACTGTCATCTGCTACAGAGTGCTGCGAGCACCGTGTCCGAGTGTCTTCCGCTTGTAAAATAGTCCCATCTTTAAATCCAAGTTTAAACATGTTCAACATTAAAATAAAATAACCTAACATCACCTAACCTAAATTAACCCTCTACCTGGCCATCAGAAATTTCTATACTGGTAGGCCCTTCTTAGCTCATTGCGCATGGTATCATACAAACCCCTATAGATGGTATAATATTGAAGATAAACCCAAAGTGTTATATATTTTTGTTTTCAGCACATTACAGGCTTTACACTTTTATGGCATTACAAAAATATATTTGTAAGATAAAACACTTTGAATAACCTATGTCAGTAGCAGCGGATCTGAAATTTCAAAAGCAGAGCTCTGGGAAAAATACTAAAGATTTTTTTACCACAGTTTCAATATATACAAAAGTTGACCAATCTAGTTCTTTACTTAAAACTGTAACTCAAATCTTTTTATAATTTTTCTTTCAATAATTATGATTTTTTTACCGAAATATGACAAAGTTTTTGCGTGTTTGAAGTAATTTTGCCGTATAAACTCTATTTGGCAAAATATAAATACAAAAAAATATGAGATGGAAGAATACAAAATGTTTTCTAAAATATCTTGTTTTGGGGTAGTTAGGTCTTGTATTCATTTTTTCATAAATGTTGAAAAGTTTAGTTTAGAGTGAAATCAAAAAAGTAATTTAAAAACAAAACTATAATTTCTTGTTTTTTTATTTTTATATAATGTATTGTGTATGCAAAATTTAGGTAATATATTTTTGTGTAAAACACTGAAAACCCCTTTGTGATATGATTTTTTTTACCAAAGTTTTGAAGTTTTTACTAAAAGTCTGCAAATTTCAACGTTTTTGCAAATTAGAAATAACTTTGCCGTATAAACTCTATTTGTCCAAATGATCAAATAAACGATATATCAAGCTAAAGATGACACTTTTTGTGTAAGAAAATAAAAATTCCATTCTGATATAATTTGTTTTGCAATAGTTATGATTTCTTTGCTGAAAGCCATATAACTATAAGTTACCAGAAAAGACAGGCCATTAAGAACTCAAGTTTTATAGACAAAGAAAATTTATTTACACATTTATAAATTGGTTACATACTGTTGTAGTTACCGATATAAGTCACACACATCACTAAAAACTTCAAATATGTCCAAAAGTTGGAGAAATGTCAACAAACACAGTCCACTGCAACAAACTGACAACTGAGGTGTATACGTGACGAGACGCAAAATGGCGGGATGGGGAGTGCCGTCACTGCCGTGTGACCGAACAACTTTCACTTCTTTCAGAACAAAAGCAATACCCGGTTTATATTCCAAACGCTCTAATATTCACATCTATGTAACCAGCGTCTTGTTCCGAGTCGAATAGTACCAAACACAACTACCAAAACATCGATAGAGAACAATGGAAAACCATCGACGATTGGTTTATCGTTGTTTGTCATTAAAAAAACTCGGAAGAGATCGAGTTGAAAAAAAATCACTACTACGTAGTGGAAGAAGCCACAGAGTAGGAAGAAATATTTCCTTGTTGACAAAGAAACGTAGCACACAGTGATACCAACTGTTTCGTTTTAGGACGAAATTTACCAGTAGAAATCTGCGGGTAAAGTCGGGGAGTTTGAGGGAAATTCTACGTCAGCTGAGTTGCAGCGGCGCGCACGGCGTCTGCCATGACACTTTGAAAATTGGCTATGCATTTATTTCGCAGTATTTTTTTTTCAAATCAAATCAAATAGTTTATTTACGGTAATAACCATTTTTACAATATTGTGTACAGTATGTTTAGAACATGAGAAAGTTTGTGAGAAAAAACACATTAATAACAATATTGGAGTAGTAATAACATAGATAACATAGTAATTTGATATAAATTATAGTATTTGTAAATGCCAATTATATCATCGCAAACTGCAATGTTTTCTGAGTAAAACAGTATTCATACCGAAGTGATTAAACAAGTTTTACTATTTTTAACCCCGTTTTGAAAAAATGCCTGTTCGATCGACGATTGAATCGCTCTTTGCCAGTGAGGTGACACTTTTAAAGAACGATTGAATCGTCAATTGCCAGGTAGAGGGTTAACTTTACCTAACCTAACTTCACGATATAATAACTTACTCACCTTTAAGTTAATTTGAAGTGGGTGTCAAGTCTGTCACAGAGAGTCTCGGTGCCGCGCACACTGCGTCAGCACGTCTTCCGCTCGTAAAATAGTCCCAACTTTAAAGCCACTTTTAAGCTCATGAAAAGACAAGTCACCGTATTGGAATAATACCGTCTATTGTACTTGTGTATTTAACGGTCAAATAAATGACTTATTCATCGTCTTAAGAGTTCAGTTGAGCCTACTTATAGATAACTGAGGCACGTATTTCTAGCTACGCGGGAATCAGTCATTGCAGTACATCATGGTATGGGCCTGATTTTTGCCCCATTTTATTCCCCCAAAGCTAAAAAAACAAATCAAATTTCCATACTTGTTGAACGTTGTAGACAAATGAAAGCTCTTTATACACATCAAAGCCTACAAAGTGTGTTTTAGCGATAATTGCCAAAAAGTAACAACTATGTATGGAATTGTTTTACAAATGCCGGAGTTATTTGATATATACTGAATGCCTACAGTCAGTTTGCTGATTTAGCCTGGGCGTTTGGGTAGTTCTACCGTGCTAGGTGCTGGCTTTCAAAGGGTTGATCTTAATTATTCTCTCATACTGTCTTTATGCAGGACTAGACCTTTAACTCACCCAGTAGCAAAATATCGAACAATCCACTCCGGTAATTTAGAAACTTTTAGTTTTGTTAAAGTATATTTCGATTAAAAGGTTATGGCTAGGAGAAGTTATACTGCAGTAATATTAATTTGCACTTAAAAAGTTGTTGTTTTTTTCGCACACCTTAATATCTGGGTTTTATGCATTAGAAGTAAGTTATCAATGGTCTTTAGAAACAAATTTATTTTTGTGTTCCAGATTACCAAATTAAAATGGATGATGATTGGGATGATGGGCCAACAAGCAATTCACAACCAAGCAGTCAGGTAAGCCATGCTTTTCTCAGCATGCAGGGATGTGAGCTGTACAGAAGTTGTTGTTTGTGAAAGCCCGGAAATTTGTCTTTGAATCCGTACATCTTTGAGATTCAGTATACTTGCACTGTACTGATTTTCCATTGCAGACGTTAGCGGAAGCCTAGATATTGTTACAATAATGTCTGAGAGGCAGTAAAGTAGACGAAACAACAGAAAGCTTGTCCAACCAAGATCAAGACACTTTTTAACTGACTAAATAAGTGAATAAGTTAGATAATATGTCATTGGAAAATGAGCGAAACGTCTGGCGCAGTAGAAGTTAGAAATAGCCAATTGACGCGGTCTACACCGGAAGCTTTAGTTAGTAATGACACCGGCCGCTTAAGCCTAAGACTTAATTTAGATAATATGTGTTTCCAGTCAAACTTTGGAGGTGGCTCATTCCAAGGCAAGGGCAGAGGCTTCAGTCCTGTAGAGGATTCCAACGGCTTTGGAGACTCTGGTGGTGGCTACAGGGGAGGTGGCCGTGGGGGTGGTCGTGGAGGCGGACGAGGCAGCTATGACAATGACAGAGGTGGCCGTGGGGGCGGACGAGGCAGCTATGACAATGACAGAGGCGGCCGTGGTGGCGGACGAGGAGGAAGGGGTGGCGGCTTTGATGGAGGTAAGTTCTGCATTCAACCCTTTTTGTTATGAACTAGGCAATACATTATACTCTAAACTGTATGGCCAAATGTGGTGGAAGAAAAAACTAGTTATGGCTTATTCATCCTAGATAACATGATTAAATTCACCCAGACTATATTTAAGTGAGGGGTTACAATTTTGATGCAGTCTTGACCCGTTTGGGTTAGGTACATTACATGATAAATTAATATGTCGGCTCAATATTTTTTATGTTATTTTAATGTTAAATCCTTTATATAGGAAGAGGTCGAGATGGGGATTGGAACTGCGAATGCGGCCATAACAACTGGGCATCACGACAGAACTGCCAAAAATGCGATAATCCAAAGCCAGAAGGTGCTGGTGGTGGAGGCAGAGGAGGATTCGGGGGTGGAGGCAGAGGAGGATTCGACGGAGGTAAGTTCGGCAAATCATTTAATTATCTCCTCTTAGGAGGGTACAAGAGAGGCAAGAATAAGAAAGTATTTATTAGTTTTCAAATTTAACAACGGTACAGTCTCTATAATCCGGCTGTTCGCCACTCTGACACGTCTATTAATCCGGCGCTGTGACGGCGTCAACTAGCCACCTGTTATCAAGTCTCTACTAGTCTGTATAGTGCGTGACGTATGTTGTATGTATTGATTACTTCAGTTCACTGCAGACAGTCAGAGAAGTGTGCGTTTTTTATTGCGAATCTGTGCTTCCATTCCTTACGGGCTGTGAGATGTCGCAAAAACGTAAACATGTTACTTTGACAATAGATAAAAAGTATGTGATTTTAAAAAAGATTGGACAGTGGTGATAAGTTAATTACTCTATCCAAGGAATTCAACATATGTAGCATAAACTCACAAAATATAAGGGAAAAAAATTAAATTGAATAACTTTTAAAAGTAGTGAATCATCTTCCAGCATAAGAAAGATTATTCCTGGCAAATTGAGTTTTTTAGTGAACCTCCACTAATTAGGCATTTCCGCTAAACCAGCGCTTTCGATATAGGGCCGGATTAGTGAGATCGTACTGTAATCATTTTGTGAGGGCCGGATTAGTGAGATCGTACTGTAATCATTTTGTGATTCCATAAGACTCAGCTTAAGACCTAAACAAGAATGTTATCATTAATAAAAATTACAGCAGGATATATTTGTTTACCTAAAATATTAACTAGGCCTATTGAAGGTGTTGTTTTTAGAATATAATCATCTTGAATTACCATGATTTCTTTCTTCTTATCTGTTACAACAAAATCTTTGTTGATCCACTTCTAATAAAAAGCCAGAGTGTTATTTTATTATTTAATATTAATATTTCATTTAAAGGTTATCACAGTTTTATTTTAAAAAATTGTATTAATAAAAATTTATTTTATAAACTGTTTAACTGATACAACTTTAAGAACTCTTAAGAATTCACAAAATGCATCTTAGTAATATAGATTTGTATTAATATTTAAACCTAGTTTTAAAATAGTGTCTACAAACCTTAGGCCTACAGTTAATTGAAAATAAGCTGGAAAAATTCATTATATAATAGCTTTTAGTCGGATAACATGTTAACGGTACAAACAGGTCTAGATCTCTTCTCTTTTTCTAGTAGAGTTTTTACGAGTGAAGCCAAATGGTGATCTTATTCTTAACTGTTGTGCTTTTGACTGGCTTAGTATTTGTTGGTTTGGTTGTTAAGGTCGCACACGGGACGGAGATTGGGCCTGCGACTGTGGTCACAACAACTGGGCTTCGCGACAAAACTGTCAAAAGTGCGATAATCCTAAGCCTGAAGGAGGGGTTTTAGGAAGCGGTAGTGGTTTCGGTGGCAGGGGCAGAGGAAGAGGTAAGTCGCTGTTAAACATTTCTTAGTTTAGTGTTCATTATACAGGGTGTCCAGTAATTACGGGATTAAACTTCACCAAGCGAATTGACAGGTCATAATAAACAAAACATTTCCTATAACAAATAGGCCTAACTCGCTTAATTTTCCAACCATCTAGGTTTTTTTCTAAATAATGTTTATCTCCGAGGTCAATTAAGTTATAAACTTAAAACTTTGCACACTTGTTAGTATAATCAAAACATATTTAAAAAATAAATTTGACTAATTTTAGCCGGTTTAAAAATTGCAGCCATATTAAATTTTCTACACTTAATTAACTTCGAAAACCTTAAACCTTTTGGTAAATACCCAAGAATAACACTACGCGGCAAATGTTTTAATGAACATTTTAAGACCAAGTTTGTTGTGCTGCAATAAGTAACAACGGAGTAATTGAAGGTTTCCTGAGCACAAACCTTTATTTACATATGTTTCTCAAATGTAAATAGAGGATTTGTTGCAACACGACAAATTTGGTCTATAAATGTTCATAAAACATTTGCCACGTACGTGCAAATGCCACGTGTTATTCTTGTGTATTTACCATAAAGTTTAAAGATTTTGAGGTATTAAGCTAAAAAATTTAATATGGCTGCAATTTTTAAACCGGAAGGGAAATTTAGTCAAATTCATTGTTTAAATATTGTTTTTAATTATACCAACAAGTCTGCAAAGCTTTTAGTTTATAACTTATTTGACCTCGAAGAGAAAAATTATTTAATGAAAAACCCAGACGGACAGAAAATTAAGCGAGATAGGCCTGTGTTACATGAAATATTTTTTTTTATTATGACCTGACAAATCACCTGGTGAAGTTTGATCCTGTAGTTACTGGACACTGTATAAACAGAGTGAGATAGGCTTCTTTCATGTTATAGCCTCTATCGCACTTACCACAAGGAAAATTAAGATTGCTAGACTGAAACTAGATTAAATCCAGAGTGTTTGCAAGTCAACGAAGCCAAATAAAAAAAGGAGCTTGTTTTGTATTGTCCCAGATTTTATACCTATCTTGCAAATCTTGGGCAATTTCTATAGTGCAATGCGCAAGGTACAATTTACAGAAAATGAAAACATGAAGGAACTGCGATATTTGATAGTTTCACTTGCTCAGAAGATATCCTTGCATTGAATGAGTGCATTTAGGAGATATCAGTGACAAATGAGTTTGTTTGGATTACTAATCACTAGTTTCTTTGTCCTGACAGGTGGATTTGACAGTGATGGTGGTGGACGTGGAGGGCGAGGTGGTGGCAGAGGAGGTAGGGGTGGATATGGTGATGACAGCAGCGGGGGCCGGTATGGCTTCCGTGATAATGATGATGATGAAAATAGTGGTGGTTCCTTCCGAGGCGGTCGCGGTGGTGGCAGAGGCGGCGGACAGGAAAACGGTAAAGGTAGGAACACTTCAATTAATAGTTGCTTTAGCTAACATACTTTCAGAGTGTCTGGAATAGTATGGAAGTCTGAAATTAGTCTTGAATTTTGTGAAGTCTTGAAAAGTCCAGAATTACATGGAATTCGGTCGAAAACTCCTGGAAAGTCTGGAATTTATTGATATGATAAAGTTCAAAAATATTCAGAAAGTCCTATGACTATCATCATGTACCCCAGATAATTAATGCGGTATATCAAAATATAACAAATTATTAAATATTTAGTTATTAGTAAGAACTTTTACTACCGCTTTCAACCATTGCTGGTAATTTTTTATTCAACCATTTGAAAATGACCAGCAATGGTCAAAACCGGTAATGGGAATGGAGTTCTTACCGATAACTAAGGCTTTAATAATTTTTTTATATTTAAGATCATCTTTTGTTCCCGAAGCAAGTGTCTGCTACAGCCTATTTGTTCGTAGTGCCTCTAATTCTGATTCCATTTACCAAAACCCAAGTATTAATCTATCTTTAACATGCCAAATAACGCCGTCACTTGACAGGTATAGAGTTATTTTTTGTAGTAATATTTGTAAATATAACACTTTACCGAAGCCATAGTCTCGTAACACTAACTGAAACCTTCGGTCTGATAGACCCCATATAAATTGTATTGAGTTTTTCAGTAGTAGCACTAACTGAAACCTTCGGCCAGAGAGACCTTCCATAAGCTTTGACCGGAGAGCTCTACACGCTACGTGCATAGCTTCATAAGATCGTTAAGTCAGGTCACAAATTTTAATGAAATTAAACAACAATATTATCTCTAGCTAGTGAAAGAGGTTAAAAGAAGGTACTCTAATGATGGACAATACAAGCATGAGAGTATAGGAATTATATTTCCGCTGAAGTGAACGGAGGTCTGTATGACCGACGTTTCGGTATAAGTGTTAATGTATTTTGTCTGTTATAATGAAAAACAAAGATTAATTGTAAAAAAGTACAGTGATTTGTCACATTTAGATTTCAAAGAAGTCCTGGAAAGTCTGGAAAAAGTGTTGAATTTGCTGGACAAAATTTACTAAACACACTCCGCCTGTCTGTATCTCAAAATGTGTACATTCTAAAAAAGGTTTGGTAAACAAAATCATGAAATTACAACAATCAAAGTTGAATAATAAACATCAAACTTAAATGTTTATATTACAACTTAGATTAACTGAGGTCCATGGAAATAGACCAATATTAATAAAAATTCAGGAACCTATAATATCGAGAGAGTCGTAGATAGTTACTCCCCCAAATAGGACAATTTTAAATTCCCCAGAAATTGCTTTGTTATGATTGAGTTATGTGTATCTTTTTCCAGCACGAGGGAACGATTGGATATGTCCAAATGAAGACTGTGGCAATAACAACTTTTCTTTTCGCGGCAAGTGCCAAAAGTGTGACACTGAAAAACCGGGAGGTCTTGGCGGCGATGGTGAGTAGCTCAATGCTAGCATTTTACATAGAGATGCCTTGATGCTGCTGAATATAACTGCCAGCTGTTAAAAGCAGTTCATTTGTAGACGTGTATATGTCAGCACTCTTGAATTGTGCAAAACAATCCGAACAATCGCAAACTTCAATGGGGAGAGTCGTGCAAGCCAGCTTTCAAACAACTAAAATTGTTGACACTACCTTGCCTCTATATCCTTGAAACATGTCTCTTTTTTAGATCCAAGTGCAACCCCGTAAGAGGTAGAGACATACACTCTTACGTAACGAGAGGCAGGGATGAGTACCGAACTGGGAGGCACAGGACGGTAACTCATGAATGTTTGCCTTCACAGGCAGGAATTCTATTAGTCAACAGACTTCCAAATTCGATTAAAGGTGCCACTATGCCAAAGGCATTTAAATCTCGTCTCAAAACAATACTAGCTCAGGAAGCATTTTACAGCACAGACGAGTTCATGGCACATAACTGGGAGACCTCTTAAAACTGACAGACAGATTATTGGGCTGGAGTGGGAATAATTCGAATGAATGAATGAATAAATACCTCTGTATGTCTGAAAGATACTTCGATGTGAATGAATGGAAAATTTTAGATAACCTTAAAAACACTGACGATTGCGATACAATGTATATTGTTTATGCAATAAAAGATTTATTTATATACCCTGAGTCCCTAAGGGGTCCAGCCAGACATCTGATTTATGAATCCATTAACCCTCTCCAGGCCCTTAGCCGTGAATGGTTACAAGCTATTTTTAACTATACAGTTGCTGAAAACTGTTCGGAAATTAAATTCTAAAGAGTGTGTTTGTTGACCTGTCGTTTTATTCCAGTAATAAGAGTTAATATGATAGAAAAAAGTTGCAGGTCCACATTTATAGATTTTGACCATCTATAAACACACTTTGTAAAACCAGGAAGTTAAAGCAGGTGTTAAACTAACCTGGAAAATAAATTGGACATTTTTAAAATAATCTCTATTTTATTTAAGAACAATCAGGGAATTTACATAAAAAATAACATGTAAAAAAGGCCTGATATCAAAGAGTTTTGCAAAAGAAAACGGTAAAATGTACAAGTTGCTTGACTGGAAATGTGATGTGCTTTTTCCTGGGAGCTTGATAGTTTACTTGTTACGTGCCTAGAACACTAAGAGAAACCAGAAAATCTGTGCCTAGAACACTAAAAGAAACCAGAAAATCTGGTACAAACCTTACTTTTGGAATATTGGTTCAAGAAAGTGTTAATGATTAGTATCTATCTGATTTTTAGTGAATGTTAGCTTGATTTTAACGTGTTTTGCAGACAAACCGCGTCCAGAACTATACATTCCCCCAGAACCCAAGGATGACGATGAAACTCTCTACGGCTCAGGAATATCAGAGGGCATAAATTTTGATGCATTCAATAAAATCAAAGTTAAAGTAAGTATCCTTCATTATGAGTGTGAGTTGTTTCTATTGCCGTTATCTTAACCCTTTGAGGTCGCGACTATAGGTCGACAAACGCTATTTCCTTTTGAACGCTTGGATGTGCAGTATAGGAGACGGTTGAAACCGTCTCTGATATGCGAGGACTACGCAACACTAACGGCGCCTAGCAGAGAAGAGCGAAACTACCACTCACTCCCCCCTCCTTGGCAACTCAAGTGTGAGTTTGACCGCCCACGACAAACAGCCCGGTGGTTTAGTGGTTATAGTGACGGACAGCTGGCCCCTGTCTGTCACAGCGTGGGTTCGAATCCCACCCGGTGCGCTCTGGTACGGTGCAATGCTAGTTGTTGGATCATGCCGGTGCGGGGCCACAATGACCGCTGAGGATCACTGAAGAGAAAATGGCTCATCAAATCCAGTGAGGCGGAGAGTGGCACTTTTGAGCTTAGGGAGGCGCTAAATCCCCGAGCTTAGAGGTGTGGTTCACTGACTGGAAATGCATCGTACCAGAGAGGGTCATTTTTTGAGTGGTAGCCAGTGGTTTTTTATTTTGAAAACTAATATTGACTTGCTGTTGTATAGAAAGTGCTGTGACAATTCTATTTTGTTTTACAGATTTCTGGCAACGACTCAACAGAACCCATCGAGAGCTTTGCTCAGGCAGGACTAAGACCTTTTGTTATGGAGAACATAAAAAAATCTGGATACACAAAACCGACACCTGTACAGAAATACGCCATCCCGGCAATTATGGCGGGCAGAGATCTGATGGCCTGTGCGCAAACCGGATCGGGCAAAACAGTGAGTTCGCAGTTTGTACATTTGCTCGTTTGACCGAAATACCCAGGCGGTTGTCTTCAACTTTTTCTAAGTTTATTAAACTTTTAAAACAGATTTGACACCTCTTATTAGATTAAAGTAAGTGTTTACTTGCCTGAGAAGTTAAATGTATAACCTTAATTAGCAGAGTCAAATGTGTAACCTTAAATAGATTTTGTGCTTGTACCGTCACATCTTTTTGAAAGATCTTGTTAATACCGTGTAGCCCATAAATGGTTGAAAAGTTGAAAATTTAATTTGTCATTTTTGTTATTATTAAGTTGGTACAAAAGATGTCGGAACTATGAGTTTCTATTGTACAACTGTAATATGTTTGACTTGTAAACAATTTACTGACAGATGAAAACTTCTAATTTTGTGGCCACAAAAATCTATATTCAAACCATTAAACTTTTCTTAAAAATTAAGGATAGCTTTAAATTTTATTTGTTACTAACAACAAACACCACCTCAGCAAGTGCCAATGGAAATTTGCTAATGATAGATTTATTGCTTGCAGGCTGCTTTCTTAGTGCCAATTATCAACACACTGCTCAACGACCCGCAAGATCTGCAATTCGAGGGTGATTGTTGTGAACCCCAGTGTGTCATAGTATCTCCCACCAGGGAATTGACGCTGCAGATTTACCATGAGGCTAGAAAATTCGCCAAAGGATCTATTCTCAAAGTTTGTGTCGCCTACGGAGGCACGGGCACGCAGCACCAAGCTTCCAAGTTTATCGTAAGTTTCGTTGAAGTACCGAACAGTCTCTTTTGTCGGGAGCAAAACGTTCAGATACTGATTTATATACAGTATAGGCCTATAACTTCACAATTCGTACATCCTACACTTAAATCGTAACTTACAATCATGTGTATAACAAAACAATTTCTTAGATAAAAAATTAATTTTAATTACCTTCCGTGTCGTCATCAAAGAAAGATGCGCTGAAGGTTGTTGTTGCATTCCTTGTTGGCTCTGAGGATATTTTCAAATTAACAAGATGACAATCCAGATATGCTTCAACCCATTTACATGTTTAAAAAAAAAATTAATTGTGGTCAATAATTTCTTTTACTGTTGATTCAAGGGCCTAACAGATAATCTTCATTCTTTAAATGAGGGAATGATAGTTTTCCAGTTATTTTGTGCGAATTGTCTTTTATATTCTTATTTAGATGCAGAACAATTAATTTCAACATAACTGCTTTTTAAAAAGGCATAAAATATTTTAATTGCTTAAATAAAGATTATTCGAGGAGGTTTTAATCAGATTTACGTCTTGCGATGATTGAAACCAATCTTTAAGCACTTGTATAACCTTGAAAATTGCACTGTGATTTGTGAATAATGTATGTGTTTATGATCAGAATGGTGTTCACATCCTCGTCGCGACGCCAGGAAGACTGAACGATTTTGTCAATAGACAGCGTATTCAGTTCAGCTCAGTCCGTTTCTTTGTGTTGGATGAAGCAGATCGTATGCTTGATATGGGCTTCCTTGGAGACATGGAGAGCATGATGGACCATTCAACTATGGTTAAGACTGTGAGTACAAGTTCAATAGCTAGTTTTAGTCGTTTTCTAATGTCTATTTTCTAATATTTATTTTCTTAAGTCTACAAAAATATTACAGAACTTGTTGAACAGTTGATTATCTACATTTGCAAAACATGCTAGTTACACAAGGGATCGACAAAACCCAATAATTAGTCAGGAGACAGCTTCTTATTGGAATTTATAATTAATTAGTTGCAGTTGGTGTTTTGGTCCGAAGATAGAAACATCGTTTCCGAAAGGCCTCACCCAGCAAATAAAACATTTATTGAACAGTTTGTTTTCTAACTCTAATTAACCACAGTAGAACTCCAACTATCCAAACTAATTGGGACCGGACCTCATTCGGTTAATCAAATATTCGGATAATTGGAGTTTTCACTAAAAAAAAAGGAAATTCAGAAAAACCTGTTTTCACAATATTGGCATTTCAATATCGCAGAATAGTTAAATCTTAAGTTGTTGCAAAGAATAAAGCTTTTTGGTTTATTAAATTTTATTTATTAATCTAATGTCATCAACACCGGACATTAGCTAAATTTGGTGAAGTTGCTTTTTCCACCTAAACCGCGTCTTTGGGCACTAAAACTGCACTAAAAACACAGTGCAATGAGTTTTCTCTTAAAACTCAGGTTGACTCTACACCCAGGCAATGAGTTTTCTTTAAAACTCAGGTTGACTCTACTGAAAAATCACTATTCACACTGGAGCTTGCTTGTTGTGACTGATTGAAATTTGGTGTTTCAGGGAGATCGTCAAACGTTGATGTTCTCCGCGACTTTCCCCAAAACTATTCAAGAGCTGGCAAGCAAGTTCTTGCATAATTACCTCTTCCTCACCGTCGGCATCGTAGGAGGTGCTTCCTCAGATGTAGAGCAACATATTTACCAAGTTGCCAGGACCGAGAAAAGGACCAAGTTGATGGAGTTGTTGCAGCAAGACGGTAAGTTGACCTTTTTGTCTGTGTTCCGTCAGTAAGATCTAATATAAGAGTGATATGTTTGAGGACGTTTAATGCAATTATTGTCAAGTGCACATGGAAGTTAAATGTCTCCTATAAGAATGACTACTAATGATTATTGCTTTTGCCGTAATGAAATAATTAGGCTTATGTCTTATGGCCCCCTTAATTCACCGTTTTTAAACCCCCTTATTTGTGTTCCTATTTTGAGTTCCTTTTTCACAAAAATAGCTAATAGCTTCAAATTTGTTGTCTCTAGGATTAGCTTAAAAATATAAGCTATGTTGCATACTTCCAGTTATATTTAAAAGAGTATACTTATTAAATGGCACTAGAGCCAAATAAGCCTCTCAACAACCCAAAAAAAAAAAATCAATACAGAATCAAAAAACTGTTTTTAACCCTATTTCCACAGACAAAAACCAGGTACATAAGAAAAACAACAACTCAAACTAAACAGTCCTGGTACAAAAAGACCAACTAACATAAAACAAAATTTTTTAGAATTCCATAAGAAGCAAAATTAAAGCCAACTGGAACTAGTTACAACTGTGCAGCGACTATCTGAACAAAACCTGAAGATCAGCCTACCTTAGATGTTAGATTGAGGGGATCAAGTGGTCAGGGACTGGTTACCTTTATGCACGTCTGCCTCGTCTGTTAGGCATATTGCGCTACCACCGGAATGAAAGGAAGTCTTGATTCAGGAGAGAAATGGGACTGGGTTCAGGCTGACCAGACAATCATGAGAGGGTGCGACAAGCAAGCCCGCTGACAACCACTTAGGGGACTCTAACCCCAAGACATGGAGAGCCTTGCCAACACTCGGGGGACCGTTCCCCCCAAGATTATGGCAAGTCTCTCCTGAAGTCGCGGTCTACCCTGCTGCTGCATCCCCCTAAAATGATATCTGATCCAACCTCCCATGGTGGGGAACGGAGCATGTTCAACATCTGGACAACTACAAAGCTGCTCAGTATTTTTGTGAACAACTCTTTTTGATGTACCCCAGTATAAAGTAATCTGAGCAGGTACTAACCAGACAGGTACTGACTGGGGGGGTCAAGCCTTCCTTACTGAATTGTATGACTTTGACGCCATCACCACACCCTATGTTCGTGTGAATAAAGAAGCTTTGTCTTGTTACAATGTAGCCGCTGATTACCACCGATTGTGATTTCAGACGATAAGGTGCTGGTTTTCGTCGAGACAAAGCGGAATGCAGACTTCATCGCTGTGTTCTTAAGTGAAAATAAGATCCCCACTACAAGCATCCATGGTGACCGCATGCAGCGTGAACGGGAGATCGCACTCTCCGACTTCAAATACAACAGGATGAGGGTGTTAGTAGCCACCGCCGTAGCTGCCCGTGGATTAGGTAAGTAGCTTGGTTGTACTCCAGTGCACATTGGCTCTTTCTCTTGGTCGTGTCTACTAGTCAGTTGCTGTTTGCCCCTGTTCCTATCCGCCACTATTCAGCTTTATTTTAATCTACATCCACTTATCGTTAAATCTTAGCCTCCATGTTTGTTCACAACTCAATTTTATATTGACTTTCGTTATTTTGTTTTTGATGGTTAATATTTCTGGCGGATATAACTACGACTAGGTGTCAAACTTGAAAATAGTAATTCACTAAAATAAAGCTCAAACAATTTGCCTACTTCATTATAACTGAATCCCTTAGATGAGAACGAAGGCTTAGGGGCCAGAGTCACGACAATCGTCCAAAGCTTCTGGTATAGACAGTGTCGATAAACCTTTTACTCTATTTACAGTGCCATTTTACAATAAAGGATACTCAGTTGTCAGAAAGTTCACTGAGGAAGCTTTAGACAGTTGTCAAACCCCTTAGTTTATCCATTTTCTTCTTCTTTTCATTATTCAGTTTTCCATAAGTTCAGGACCGTTTTATACCTTGGCTGTCCAGTTCCACTCATCTTGCCTTACCTACTCATCTGTGTAGACAACTTGTTAACCTAGGGTCACACTGTTGCAGATATCAAGGGCGTTGCACATGTGATCAACTATGATCTGCCGAAGGGCATTGATGAGTACGTGCACCGTATCGGGCGCACGGGTCGCGTAGGCAATCGCGGCAAAGCGTCCAGTTTCTATGATGAGAGCCAGGACAATCCACTGGCTGCAGACTTGGTCAACATACTGCAACAGGCTGGGCAAGAGGTCCCCGACTGGCTCAATGCCAGCAGTGCTGGAGGTGGCTCCGGCTTCAATCCCGGCCGCAACTTTGGTGGCAGTGATTACCGTAAAGTGAGTAGTTTCTGTTTTTCACTGTGGAATTGTTTTACATTTTTATATTCTCCATTTAGAAATTCTATATTTATAGTATGGTTTGAAAGGAAGAGCCTTATGGCTAAACTAGGTGAATTTTACAAGGAGAGAAAGAGGATAGTAGCTAGCTTACCAAAAAAAACATATTTAGGGACCAACATAAAAAGTCACACACAAAATTTACTGATATTTTGCCCTTACTAAGGGCTTTGTCAAATCACAAAGAAAGCTCCTAACCCTAAAAACCAAAAGGGCCATTTTGTGTTTGTTTGGGTGAAATGGTTAGTTAGGGCGTAAAGTAATACCCGTTTTCCAATATTTTCAATCATACCTTAACCTACTTTTCTACATAATTTTTTGCAAATTCAAGCTTATTGTACCTTGTTACAAGCTTTTAAATACCTATGTCGTAGTCTTCTGCCGCCAATCCATTGAAATAAGCCAGTACCATTTGTTTGACTTGGTCGTCATCCTCAAAACGTTTCCCACCCAAAGAAAGTGTTGTGAACAAATGATAGTCACTTAGGTCTGGACTTGGTCTCCCATTGGTTGAGTAACTGGCCTTTTCAGCTGCATGAAATAGCGTAAAAGCTTAACGCTGCAGCCGTTCGTTTCAATTTGTGATTATCGGAACCCACCTAGCACACATTTTACGGTACTATGTTCTGTAAGGACTTCTTTGGACAATTTTCACACTAATTTCATCGAAAGTCAATCTCCGATCCTTTGCAGCATACATTCGACTCTTGTAAACAGCTGACCAATAAGATGCTAGATTCAATCATCTGTCAGCACATAGACAACACAGAGATTAAGGGTACTACTAGTGTGCCTTTCTTGTTGGCCTCTAAACTGGTTTTTCTTATGTAAGCTAGCTACTATCCTCTCCCTCCTTGTAAAATTCACCTATATTGATAGTATGTGTAATAAAGAGTTAATGTTTCAAATAACGCTGATTTCTAACATAAAAGTCCCAAGGGTATCTACCCCTATTTCCTATGGTGCAAACCCAGGTATTTAGGGTAAAATTAAGGTAAATCGTATTTTGGTCGTAACTACTATGTTAGTGCTGATTGATTAAAGCAAATTTGTACCAACCGATAGTGCATTTGCTGATAAGTCAGCATAGTGGATCTATTACATGATATTCCGACTAAATAATTCAGTGTCCACCAAGACATCCATTCAATAAATCTTGAAGAAAAATACTCGTATAAAAAGTAGGAATGAATCGGTTCCGCGTATTTTTGACATAACCAAGAACTTCAGTAAACTTCAGTTCCTTGGAACCTAAGATTCGCTTGATGTATTAACTTCGGTTCCTAGCAACAGGCAAATCCACTGGATCTTAAGTTTTCCGATCTAAAGACTCCGAGCATGCACAGTAGGGTTTAACTGAAGAGACGGGAACCAATACATGTACAGTTTGACTTGACATAGGTTCGAATAGTGAATTTTTTTCTGTTTAATTTTTGGCGTGAGCTCAATTGACCCTACACACGCTCAGTTCTAACTGAGAGTTTGTGTAGGAGCCTTAACGTGTTCAGTCACTGACGGTTCTGTCTTTTGCAGGCGGACTCATTCAACAACGGCCCTCAGCCCATGGCTGCTGAAGAGGAGGAAGACTGGTAGACGGTGACGAAACGTGAACACAAACTGTGATGACATGTGATTGAGGAATCGATTATACATTCCTGAATTATGTGCTAAAGACTGATTACCATTTCTAGTGCCTTGTGTAACTTTGCTGGTAGGCCTCGTGTAAATAACAGTTTGAGCTGTTTGAACAGTCCACGTCCAATTTCGTAATGATCTGATACACGGCCTGTTTGGCACGTATTTTTATTGCTTTCCTCCGAAAGCAGCAGGTTTTTACTTAACTTAGGGTAGTTTTGTGTGTTTTTTTTATTATTTTGACTTAATAACTTTATGTAAAATATTGTTACCTGTGAACAACCTGAGAAATTTTAGTTTGTTAAGGTGTTGTTCAGTCTCGGTTCTGTGGTATGGATGTATTTAAACTCAGTTCCTGTAATGAGGTTTATGAGAAGTAGGCCTGAACGGATGTGTGAACAACCATTATCATTAGGAAGTCATAGGAAACCACAGACCACTGATACAGTATTATTTGTGTATCTTAGTCACAACAAGTTTAGTGTCATTATGCAATCGCCTACCAAAGTTTTCTGTTGATTATTTTCCTATTGTTTATTTAACATTGTCTGTTAAACCTTTCTTTAGTTGTTGTTCCTATGTAGAGGTACGCTAGTAGAGGCGTCACAAGTTCCAGTTCATGACAATGCTCTTCCAGCAATGAACAATAACACCATAGGTTTAGGAAAGAGAGCAACACCGGTTACTTTGTTAAGTCAGACTGGTGTTTAGAGGTAAGACATCACTAGATAGCACCACTTGTGGCTTGTACAGCAAAGCCTGTTTTTATTCTGGTGACTATTAAAAACAAACTGATATTGCCATTTTATAAGTGTTTTGTATAATCGATGTCGTTAAAAATAAAAAGATCGTGTTTCTTATTTTAATTCATTTCTGAAATCTGCAGTCTGGGTGAAGTTAGTTAAGTACAGCTAGGAAGTGTCCAGATTTTATTGGAAAAATGTTTCACGTTCGATGCAGATGATCTAATTTTTCGTTTAAGCAATGCACTTTTGTGTATGAGGGCCTGCTAGTCCCAACTTGGCCTAAACAAAGAGATTTCTTTACTCTCAGCAATGTTGTCAACTAAAAGTGACTGACAACGTCAAGAACTTTGAGTGTATGCTTGTGATTTAGATTTGTTCTAATCAAGATATAATATAAATATCTAGTTGCGATTGTGACATTTAGTTAAGCAATAGCCTAAGTTTCAGTAGAGGTTTTAAACTCGAGGCCAACAACAGACCCTCGAGTTGGGTGCGTAATAAAATAGAGTTGGGAACCTTGGGGAGGGAGACAATGTTAATAAGCGATTTAAAATTAAATCTGTCAGTCATTTCACTCTAATTTATGACTGGCTTTGTCTATCGCGTGTTATACAAGCTTAATGACAATGAATTATTTGGTTTCTGATTTCTGGCCTGTCTTAGATCTGTTTTTGTGGGAAGTGGTCATCACGGATACTCTTTGATCAAGAGTTGACATAAAAATTAACTATTCTTACATTTTGAGGAGGCTGAGTTGTTTTAAAAGTGAAAATGGGATGAAAAGTGAGGGTGATGAGTGGTTTTGATGGATGATCGGGTGTAGTCTTGTTACAAACTAGTATGTGTTGGAATCTTGGCTAAGGGCCAAAACATACTCAATAGCTCTTGGAAGAGGGGAGGGAGACAAAACTACCAAACTGGGAAACTCAGAATGGTATGTTAGTTTGGAAGTTCATAATAGTGGCGGAGAGCAATCTAGTAAAAAGAAGAAACATACTTTTGGTAGTCAGAGGGTCGTTTTTTTCAATTGCCTGGTTAGCAGCTGGTTAACTAACCGCCGGTTAAGTTGTTTACAGTCTGCAATGTTTACATTTTCACGCAACGTTCAAAGAATTTAAATAAATTATTTGAAGATCTTTCATGCAATAAAGGTATAGTTTTACCATTTTTATTGAATTTAACATGTACACATTATGCTAATATAGCTAAATACCAACTGTTATGCAAAATCAAAACAGACAAAGTAAAACTTAACCTAAAAAGTATCCAGCTTTTCTATTGGTTAGTTCCCTGTCTTAATTTTAACCGCCGGTTAAGGCTGAATTGAAAAACCGGCCCAGAGTGGTAGTTTACTGTAGGGACAGGGTTTTGTTTCTACAAAGCCTGCCTGAATCGTTAAAACACCTAAGGTATTCGAGGGGTAACTTTTTCTAGTCTCTTGCCTGGTTTGTGGTATTTGACTACATGGTTCCTTGATTCCATCTATAGTCTGAGTGCAAACCAGGCAACCACCTGCAGTTTGTGAATCTATTTGCTCAATATTACAACTGGACACTTCACTTACTGTACTTGTCATGTTGCCCAACTGCAGATGGTAATTTTTTGTTCATCCCCCTTAGAAGTTTCCGATGGTTATTATTTTCTTTCAGAAAAATCAAAAAGCAGGTTTATTTAAAATATTTTGTTGATAATACCATTATTATTAAGTTTATCCAGTTCGTATTGTTTAGCTCTTAGTTTAGTTGTTAATTTTTTTTACTTGTCAAAATAAATGTCTCAAGTTCAGATGTGTTTTCATTCTTGCCTCCAATTGACACCCTGTGTTTCTAAATTTTAGGGTCAAAGATGTGAGTGATTTCAGTCAAGATAGATGCGAGTGAATAAATATCAGACAGATTTAAGAAATTGTGGACTTGGCCTACTAGGTTAACACTTTACTTCAATCATTAATAATGTTGTAAATTTATTCATTTGATTTAGTGTTAAAGAAATAAAGCGTGAAAACAATTTGTTATGTGTAATTTATTTTCTAATGGCTGAAAGTGGTGTTTTTGTTGACCAAGTCACTGATTGCACTATATGGATGTTATCAATTTAGTATAAAGGATTTAACAATTTCATGTTTTACTGAACTTAACTGGGTGGGCCAATTCTCTTTGTGGTATGTAACTTGTAAAGAAAATGGTAATTTTGATAGACTACAAAACATGGTAAGGTAAGTGGAAACGGAATGATGTAAAAGTTTGATTTATGTTGCGGGCTAGAACTGTAGATTAGAACAGAACTGTACGCTGGCTTATTTAGGTTGTGTTTATCCTTAGCTCAATGTCCTTCACCTTCATTAAATCTAATATATTGGTTTTCCTTTCAGGGTTGATCAATAGTAGAAATCTTGTCCCTCACCCCTCCTCTAACATCCTCCACTGAAAGTAAAAGCAACAAATCACGTCACCAAGTAAAGCTTCTACAAAGGGTGAAGGTGAATTATTACCTCTCGACCAATGTAAGTACTTTTTTTGCCTGTTGAAGATAGTCAAGAATAATGATTAGATTGTTGATGATCGTGTTCATTAAATGGAAATTGCTATTTCAGTATTTAGTAATGATCACAATTCTATGTACTGTAGTTCTTTGGAGTGACCATAGCTCAGTGGTATAGCTCACACCAAATCAGCCAGGGTGCAGTGATAACTTTTCACGATGGCCACTCTCTGTGGTTCGAAAGTCATATTAAGTTGTTGGTCCATTTCTTTGGGCTATTAATTAATGACCAATCTGGGGAACAGTCAGCCCTAATTTGTTTCAAGGCTACACCTCGTCATCATCCATCAAAAACACTCACCCTTCATCCTATATTCACCTTAAAATACCCACTTAGAGTGGTCCGCGTCTCAAATCAAAGTATTTAGCACTACGTCCCTAGCGGAGTTAACACCATTGATGAATGCAGTGTTGTAGCACTAAACATCTTGAATAATAATTTAATATCATCACAAGCAATTATTCTTCTTATTCTCAACTTTTATAAGAAGAATACATGCTTGTAGTGTTAATGTGCAAGATGTTTAGTGCTTCAATACTCTGCACCCGTTGATGGATTTAACTCCGAAAACGGTCGTAGTGCTAAAAATTATATTGGATTGTTATATAGACGGGAAATAGCAATTTTCATTGTCAAGAAAATTACTGGTTTCTGTGCTTTTTGTGACAGGAAAGCTGGATTATGGTGTCCTGTTTCCAATGAAATGTTGGATTTATTTAACATTATTCCCTTACATTTATGCGTAAACTAAATTAACTCAGATAATTAGTTGTGCCAATCAGCAATATTAATGGACTTCATTATTTCCAGATTACATGTAATGACAATGTTTATTTCAAGATATAAATTTTGGTCTTCAAAAAGACAATTGACTAGCTCTCGGCAAGAGGAAAGAAGTAACTGGAATGATACCAAAAGGACGGAACAACAAAATTTCCTAGTGTTTCCATTCATGTCACTGTATCTTCAACCAATATGTACAGATAAATACACTCAACTCCTCTTTAATATACCTTGCCTCTACATAAACAATTTGTTCTCATAAAAAATGGATTTTCACTCAAAGTTTGTTATTTACATACATGTAGAAAAGAGCTATTTACCATTCTGCTACTTTTGGTGATAGAGGAGTCAAAACTTTGTATCGGCCTTTAATGTTTTATGTGCTGGGATGAGTCTATGCTGTGCGGCACTGCCCTAGCGTTAAGCTTATCAATACAATATGTACTAGTTTATGAGCTTACCATCTCAGATCCCACAACTTCCAAAATTGTAACGAGAAAGTACCTGTAGCTAGCTACGGTTATTATTAGTTTGATTTCAGCTTGTTACTTTATGCCCAAAACTCTTAGTGAACTAACTTTTTTAGAAAAGTACTTTAAAGTTTTGGACCTGGAATAGTTTTGGGGCAGCAAACCTCCGGCCTTGACAATATACTATTTTCAAGAGACCCTTTTCATTAAATGATTAACCCTATGAGGTCGCGTGTAGAGGAAAGAAGTAACTGAGGACGCTATTTCCTTTTTAACGCTTGGATGTCCAGTATAGGTTGCGGTTGAAACAGTCTGATATGCAAGGACTATGCTACACTAACGGCACCTAGCAGAGAACAACGAAACTACCACTCCCTCCCCCACGACGCCAGCTCACAAGTGAATTTGTCAGCCCGGTGGTCTAGTGGTTATAGTGACGGACAGTTGGCCCCTGTCTGTCACAGCGTCGGTTCGAATCCCACCTGTGTGCGCTCTAGTACGGTGCAATGCTAGTCAATGGATCATTCCGGGTGCGAGGGCCACAATGACCCGCTGAGGATCACTGAAGAGAAAATGGCTCATCAAATCCAGTGAGACGGCGAGTGGCACTTAATGAGCTTAGGGAGGCGCTAAATCCTTGTGCTTAGAGGAGTGGTTCTATGACTGGTAATGCACCATACCAGAGAGCGGTTTTGCTTACAGGGACTAGGGCAACCCATACAGGAGGCTTTAAACAAAAATTTAAAAATAAAATGAGACTGCAAAGGGTTAAAAAAATAATTATATACCTAAACGAAAATCAATATGTCATTTATTTATATGTTGTATTGTTCAAAGGGTTTGTCAAATTGATCGGCATTTGAGGGGATGAGAAAATAAATTGTGACTGAACCTTATCTTTGCAATCATTCTCTACGGGACGGTCCAATCGCATAGAGCTGACATGATTTACTTGTTGCTTGTCATCGATTTCATATTCTTGATTCTTATCGCTTCTTGTCACTTGAAATTCATTCACATATGAAGAATTCTGTTGAAAATCCTTTACAGTTTGGTGAAGAGGTTCCACATGGTTTCTGTCAATGTTCACAGGTAAATCGTATTTATTATCAAGACTCCTTGAGACTTTCTCTTTACTCTTAGACTCGTGATGATAAATGGATTTTAGATTTTTGTCATGTTTACCATCTTTTTCGCCCAAGCTTGAGAAAGCTAACTCCTCTTGGATGCAATTTTTCAAATCTTCAATTTCTTGTGAAATTTGTTGTGTTTTCTGTAAAATGTCCCTTCTTGTAACAGGTGCCTCGTTGCTGTATGGAGATCTACAACTAGCAGCATTCTCTGGATCCACATCAAGTGCAGGAGGTTCGTTACTGCACTCGGCGTCATATTGTCCTCTTCCAAGCCACAGGTAAGTCACTTCATCTAAGGGTGAGTCGTACAAAGATTGATTACTGCTATACTCTACTAATTCTTGAAAACCTACATGGCGATCTAAATATTCTTCATTTTCATGCAGATTTTTCCAACTCCCCGATTTTTCAAGCTCAGTTAACGTTACGTAAGTATTTGCGTTTATAAATTTAGACCTGTCGTCAAGTCCCACAAGGGTAACAGATTCAGCTCCTTGGGATGTCAAACCAATGTTTGTATCTAAAAACTTGTTTATAGCGTGCATGATATGTTCCGCTTCTTCGAGTATGTTTTCATCTTCCATACTTTCCCAATGGAAATACCCATGAAGCTGATTGTCTATAAAACTGTCTTTTGCAGTGTGGTCGGTTTTAAAATATTCAGTGTACGGGAGAGCACAGTCCTCCCAAAACTCATTGAAGTATTGTTGAGGCACTAAAGCTGTCGCGTCTTTACTCTTGACAGGTATACTGCCTTGAATATTTGATACGAAAAGTTCTTTTGTAGATAGTTCCATTCTCAAATCATCATCTTCCCAATAAGAATACTTGGAAAATGTTTCTTCCTCATAGTAATTACTCATTGACAAATTATCGTGGTTGTTTTTATTTCTTTTTCCTTTATTGTGGTTGATCGTGATGTTCGAAAAGCTATTGTTGTTTGTGGCATGATTTTGTCTTTGCCATTCCTGTTCTTCCAAGTTTAGTGGCCACACGCTTGTATCTATCTCCCTATATTTCCCGAGTTTATCAGTTTGAAAGAAATTTTCATCATAATTAAAATTTGTAAAACCTTGATTAATTGTTTCAAATACATTTGAAGCCTGTTGACTTCCAGTAGGAAAATTTTCTAGCTCTAAAATATCTACAACTTCATTAGTATTGGTTATGTATGATATGATCTCATCTAAATCCTCAGATAAACTGTCAAATGTGGATTTCAAACTTTCACATTCTTTTAAATGAATTGAGTCGGATGTTGGCATAAACGTAATGGTTCATCAGTGCGTTGATCAAAGTATTCGTGCTGTCGAATATCTTGGAAATTCTGAGTTTTGAAATCTTCTATCCCTAAGTATATTTCTTCCTCTCTCTTAACATCTCCTTCCATCAATTGGTCAGTATGTCTCCCTTCCAAAATCCAAGTTAAAGAGGGTTTCCTCTCTAAATTTAAATTAGATTGGTTTCCATTTGTACCTGAGAGATTAACCGCGTAGTTTTCAACTCCAGAGCAAGTTGGTTCCAAGAACATTCCATCCGTGTTGAATTCCTTCAAAGGTTCATACGAAAGTTGGCAAGAGTTGTCAATAGTTCTCCTCGTAGCGTTGTCCCTTTGTCCATCTTGCGAGTCGTGTTGTCTGATTAAGTTCTCATTCTCGCCTTCATTACTTTCATTCTCAGCAATGTTCTTATCTAAAACAAAACTAATTTTCAGTTTTGGAGACAATATTGTTTTATTGAAAACATTAGTTTATTTCTCTGTTTTAAACTATTCCTCTAAAGATACTATTGACTTAAAATGCTTTTGGTATTTCTCAATGTTCTGAAATTCTAATAACTGTTCAACCAGTTTATCATCAGTTTCAATCAGAAACATTTGGTTTATTAGACAATCTGATGGGTAGAAAAATGCAAGGAAAAGGGTCATTACCACCTTTCATAAATCGGCCATGCCATCAATAATAAAAACCGCATTTTTATGCTCCGTTTAAATTTTTGTTAAAGTATGATGCAGGATTTTAATCAACATTTCAATTAAATAAATAAATTTGTAAAAATGGCTTGAATTTAAATGTGAGGGCTGTACAGAAAGAAATTTCCATTCAAGCATATGAAGTGTACACTGTTCATAGTTTAAACTTTATACTATACTCATATTGAAGAGCAAAAGGTACTTAGATACTTTGCTTTGAGACACTAACTACTCTTAGAGGGTATTTTAAGGTGAATAGGGAATGATGCTGAGTGTTTTGATGGATGACGAGATGTTGTGCTGACACAAACTATGGCCAACTGTTCCCCAGATATAACTATCTTATACAAATATACTCTGATACATTTCAATGAAAATCTGAGCTCTTATCAAGTCAAGACTTTTCCTGACTATTGCATAATATTCTGCCGCAAGTGTCCGTAACAACAGCCCGTTCTTTATTTATACTCAGTTTGCAAAATGTTGGATTATACACAATTAAAAATTTAAAGCACCGCACACTTATCCAGCTCAGCCTGAAAACTCCCAAATAACCAGATTACATAAATAACTTCCCTCTTTCTTTCCGAACAGCCCCGTGTGGTTACCTGCATTGGTCGGGCAGGTGGGCAGGACACAGATGTTGGCGGGCCAAAGGCTGGGGTCTCTGTCCAGTGCCTGCATTGTATTTGGCAGTTTGGTGGACTTGGTTGCAACCAAAGACTCGAGTATCCTAAAACAGTCAAAACATTCATTCAAAAATATAGAATTTCAATAATTGTAAAGTTAGGTTGTTAATCTTTAATACTGCTTGAAAGTGTATAAGAGCCTTCTCTTGCCCCTACGTCAACATTTGTTGACGGTTGATCAACAGTTATCTTAGTTTGACTGGGACTCGTGGCATGGTCCTTTAATCCAGCTTCATGGAGGTCAGGTTTTGAGGATGATATAGGTCTAAAGCGGCTCAGATAGTCTCAGTGATCATCTGATGATACCAGCATCGTTTAGACATATCAGACCATCACCTGCGTGGTTCGGAAGTCACGTTAAGACGTTGGTCCTTGTATTTCCATTGGTCATTGGGCTATTAATTAATGACCCATTCTAAGGAAGAGTCGGTCTTAGTTTGTAACAAGACTACACCTCATAACCCATTACTACCACTCATCACACTCATCCTTCACCACATATTTGCCTTAAAATACTCTCATGAGAGTGGTCGGCATCTCAAATAGTGATTTAGTTATTTTAAATAGTCTTCATTTAAAGCTCTCACTTGTAAAGTCAGGCAACAAACTAGCAGTGGCTACTCTCACGGTTAGTCAACTTTAATACAACTTGAAAGAAGATTTTTTTGAAAATGTTAATTAATGTAAATTGTCTTTGGTCACTTCATTAATATTACAGTTATTGCAGTCCTGGTAGTTTATTTATTATATAATTTTAGTAAAACTAGTGACATGTTTTAACCACCAATTAACAGGCTGCATTAATGTATATTCTAAAAATTTGTAAAACATAACAAAATCAGCAGATAATATAGTAATAAATTTTTGCTACTGTGAGTTTTAAAAATAGAATCACACAGTAACAGTAAAGTCTTCCATTCTCATGCAATTGAAAACCTTTTTTCAAAACTGAACTCGGAACAGAACAAAAGAATGGTGGTTGACTGTGTGTAATAGGTGCCATTTGACTCAATACCCAGCGATAATTGTCGTCACCAGTGGTGACTTGGTGACGGGCAGAGTTCAGTCACCAAACACTGGAGACGCCACCGTGGTGTAATACGCTAAGAACTAGTGCCCAGCAACTAGTCTGGTCACCGGTTGCGCCACTGGTGACGCCGCCAAGTGTCCTAGTGTAATACGGGCCTTAGGGTTAGTCAACTTTAGGGCAAGCATGTTTCCACCAATATTCTAACGCCAGTGTAAAAACGCAACAGTACTTGAACAGTCTCCTCCTGACGGTGGGTTGTTCTTTGTTCTCCGGGATGTGAGAGCGAATGAGATCCGTCACACTGCCCGTCGTCGCACACTCTAGTCCTCGTACTTTCCGCAAATCCGGCCTGTGTATGTCCATGTATGTGTTCCTCGGCTACAAATCAGATCATACAATCAGGCAGTTCATAAATAATAGCTTTTGTTAAAACTATTTCAAGCACTACACAAAAACTTATTTGATAGATTTTTTAATCTGTGGAGGGTGGTAAAGTTTGACTTTAGACACTTAATTTAGTCTTCAGTTAAGGAATTTCCGTTGTTATAAATAGTGTTACCGTGTGTTTGGGCACATTATTTTCCTAAATTTTAGTTTAATTTAAGAAAAAAATTTTTGAACATGTAAAGATACAGTACTTTTAAAGCTCTGAAAACCCCACTTTAAATAAATGAAAATGTAGCTTTTTTGATTTAGGTTAGAGTTATGACTTGTTCAAAAAGACATCATATGAAGGCAGTGTGTTTTGTGGACTGCAGCCCTTTGAAAAGGCTAGTGAACAAAGTTGACGTGAGGAAACGTAGTTTTAGACGTTTAAAACTGTCATTTTTTGCAGATTACATTGATTGTTCCGACAACAACGACATTTCTAACACCCATACACACCAGGGACAAAGTTAGATACCTGCCGCCCCTAGGCAGCGAGGTTTGCCCCCCTCAGTGCCATCTCCGATGTTACTAAGATTACCCCAATAAAGGTCTTGAAACTGTCCCGTGAGTTGATATAATAGAAAAGTCATCTTCAAATGCATACTGCATTAACAAATATAATTATCTTTTGAGTCCTTCTTTAAGGATGTTTTGTTGCACCATTTTTGCGTAAAAGCGATTATGACTTCTGATTGGATCTATGAAATGCAACGTTGTTTAATTTTTTATATATACTAGTAAAGAAGTCGGAATCACGTTTTGTGGTGCAAAAACAGCATGCAAAAAAGTCTGTTAAAAGGGTTGAAAAAGTTATTGGACTTGTTGATGTACAGGCAATTTGACAATAACTTTTCTTATAATACGTTCACGTTTTGGGGCTTTTCGTTAAACACTTTCAGTCACATCTACAGGATAAACGCTCCAAGTGAACTAAAATTAACTTTACTTATGTTTAAACTTAAACTTATTGCTACTCAAAACACCTCAAATGACCGTGTTAATAACTGAACATTATATTAATTTTGAATGATCAAAATTGGTAGGGTATTATCTAAACCAAAAATAGATGATTTTTCTCTAAAATTTTGCCGCTCCTCAAATTTTTCACCCTTAGTTTGCTTATTTGGACATACAACACTGATACACAATCTTGAGCTACTAAGATGTAGGTGTTAATACCTGCAACCCTTGAACGCAGGAGATGAGGGGCTCATCGCTCTCTGGGTCTTGGGTGAAGTGGCAGTGACGATGGCATAGCTTGACGGAGATTACAGACAATCCGTCCCCAGCAACTGCCCGTGCATCCCCTAGAGTGTATCCGTCGTAACATGGCTCAATACACTGGGCACCCTTCAACAAAGCAATTCCACAAGATTTATTCATGTAGTAAATTAGTTAGCAAATTAAAGTCACGTGAAATTATTTTGTGATCTAAAGCCACTGGGATTTTGTAAAGTAATTTGTATGAGTTATAGTACAAACGTTTCAAACCAATATTACATACAATTGAAATTTACATAATAGAGTTATGTTAAACGATTTATCCTTTTAGTGCTCATAGGGTGCTCATGGAGAGTTTCTCCGGGTAAATATGAAGTTTAAAGACTCACCGTGTTGGTAGGTTTGAAAATGGCGAACCTTCAATTAATTACCATTCTTAATGAAAGGTAGAGAAATAAATCTGACAGGTGGATTGATATTACACTTAAAAGTAAAAACTAAAAAGACACGAAGGTTCAGGGTTAAGATAATAAAAACCCAATCAGTAAACTTGTATATTGCTGCTTTAAAATCTACAATTTGGCATAATTTTTAATAATATTAGTTAAATTAAAGTTAGTATCATCAATCCAGCCGTGTTGTGTTGATAAATAATTTGAATTCTGTTTTACGATTAGTGAGAAATGTATCTTTCTGAGCTATTAGTGTTTGTTAATCCAACGAATAAGTAATTATAAGAGGCTTTTGTGAGTGGTAGAGAAGTGGTTAAAAAGCTTGATGCTTTATTTTGTAAAGCAACACTTACACTAGTAAAAAGTGAGTTCATGATGCAATATGTAACAATTCTGAAATGGGGAAAAAAGTCTGGGTTGAAAACTTTTTTTGGAAGACAGCTGTAAATTGTCTATAAAAAACTACATTAAACATATTTACCTTGAATAGTATCATCTTGAATATTGAGCCCCTCTTTTACTAAACTCCTTGCCTATATACTTTAAATTTGTTGTTTGTTTTGATGTTAAACAATATATTTGTTTACATGTAACACATGTTTAAATTGAATACTGCAAGTGCCTGCTAACACATTAGATTTACAAGAAAAAATAAAACAATAAATATACTGTATTAGCATGTTATGTATTTGTTATAGTGTATGTATGTTTTCATTGTTTCTTATGTTATGTTTTTTTTATTTGTGATAGTTTTAAAACTGGCCATTACCAAGACTGTTTGATTAACTTGTGAATTTAAGTATTTCCAGTAAAGTAAGCCTCAAAGACAATTGCCATGACTCTTCATTATCTTCAAAATATTTATTTCCAGTGTTTCCGAGTGCCCGAGCTTGAAAATAGACATTCTCGGTGGAGACTGTTACCACCAGAAGACCACCATAGTGACCTCTATTACACCAGGGCCACTGGATAAAAACCTAGGTCTCTCAAAAATAAAACTAAGAATTGTAGGTAAGTAATACCTTATAAAATTTTGAAATTATCTGCGATGGCTAAACATAATTTGTAATTTAGCGGATCCGAAGCAGTTTGGTTATCGCGTGCGACTCCAGAGCTCATCGCTCCGGTGGCGCGGGTTTGATCCCCGCAAATTGTAAAAGTCAAGGTTGAGTGGTAAAGGGTATTAAAATGAAACTGTGCCAGTTTTTCATAATTTTATAAATCAAGAACAAAATGTTAATACAGTTCCGTAGGTAACAAAGAGAAGTTTTAAAACTAAATGTATTCGAATCGC
Source organism: Matsumurasca onukii (assembly GCA_018831715.1). Lineage (NCBI taxonomy): Eukaryota > Metazoa > Arthropoda > Insecta > Hemiptera > Cicadellidae > Matsumurasca > Matsumurasca onukii. Next base: position 88,404,005 of record CM032058.1, read on the forward strand.
ATTCTATAAATTAAGGGATTTTGTAGAAGTTATTTGCCTAACTTCAGCCTCCACTCCAAACCCAGTCTTTTCTTAACCAGGCAACATATTTATCCTACAGTTTATTTATATGACTTAATTATTTATTTGTTTTATTTATTAATGAAAAATATATTTTTCAACAACAAACCAGTATTATTATTTTCCTAAATAGTACTTTAGCTTAATACTAATAATTTCTCGTAACTGCAATAAAAGTCAAACCATTCCAATTTGTTTATTCACAACACACAACAATAATTTACCCCAGTCACTGTACTGGAAGTGTACAGTACAGAACACTACTTGCTAGACTCCAGCTTCTGTTTGATCTTCATGCGTAGGAAGGAGGGAGTGAGGTTGATGTCTTGCATGAAGCCGAGAATCATGCGGTCCACGATCTTGGTCAGGGTGTGCTCTCGCACTGCGTCCTCAAACAGAATCAGAGAGCATAGCTTCGCCACTGGCTTGTTCTCTGGTAAATCTACAACATGAGCGGGAACATTTAAAAATGAATTGGACATGTTTGAAACTTTGCCGGCTAAGCAGAACAATTGAAAACATTCTGCGTACAAAATAGACTGAGAGTGAAAATTATACTTTGGACTGACTTCCAGGCCAGCTAAAACATAAATTAAGGAGCATGTATACAATTATAAAATAAAAAACTCAGAAAAATCTAAAATGATTAAACGTGCTCTGTCAGAAAACCACATTATCAAGTTTGAATCATCAACTTTAGTTTTCAAAGAACCTTCCTGGACTAAAAGAAACCAAATTGAAAATGCTTGCATGAGCGAGTTTAAAAATAATTGCATATCTCAACCTTCTCTAAATTTTAGTAATATATAGCAATAAACAATAGTAAAAGATCAAATCAAACAAAAAATTAGAAACTTAAAAATATATTCAACATTACATCTAATTTTTTATTTTTAACATAATTACAGATGATTTGTTCTTTGTTATAAAACTGAAGATTGCTCAGCTGGCAAAAGCAAGCTAGCTCTTAAAAAATTAAAAATAGAGAACATTTTAAACATGTCCAGTTCATTGACTGGGACTCGTGGCGTAGTCCTGTAATCCAGCTTCATGGAGTTCAGGTTTTGAGGATGATATAGCTCTAAAGCGGCTCCGATAGTATCAGTGATCATCTGATGATACCCGTATAAACTCCCACCATCGTTTAGACATATCAGACCATCACCTGCGTGGTTCGGAAGTCACGTTAAGCCGAGAAAAATACCTTCCGGGCTGGAGGAAGTGGACACTAAGGAGATGCGGTCGTAACTGCGGCTCTCCACGACGGCACGCACACGGCTCGGCACCAGCCGGTAGATCTGGGACGACACATCGTTGATGGTGTTGATCAGCATCTTCTGCTCCACAAACGCAAAGTTGCCGGCCCCCTCGTCATCACTGGCCAGCTCCTCGTTTCCTGGCTCCTTGAACAGTGCTTCCGTCAACGTTGCTATCGACGGCTGTGACAGACCGAGTGAAGCTGATCATTAAGCATTTGTTTGTTCTGAGAAGAGTGACTAAGACATTACAACACAGTAATCAAACCTGAATGCAGCAGAAATTTTAGTTCGCAATAGACAAAAATATTTAATGAAATCCCAAAAAAGAGAAAAGAAAATATTAGGAAAATATTGAGCTCAATTAAGACTGAACCATAAACATACAGACTTTGTAGTAACAAGAAATTTAGAGGATACACTAATATACATTCAGAGATGAAGATTGAAATTCTACGGCCATATAAAAAGAATGCAACCTCTTCTAGACTAACAAAGCCAAATTTTAGAGCTTTTATTTTTAAGAGCTTTAACTCAGTGTAAGGCAAAAGTATAAATGTTTCATGGCAGTTTAAGAAGATTTGAAAGCGGCATGTATCACACAAACGGACACTTATGATAGAAACACATTTAGACAAAAAGTGTTTGATTGGAAAGTTGGCCAGAGGGAAGTTACTAAAAGGAGAGGAGTAGCTTGGACTGATGAAAGAAAAAGAGCTCATTCCGAAAGGTCGACTGGGCCCATACGTGGGTTGACTTGAAAATCTTAAAGAGTTGCTAGCGACTATTATGACTTCTTAGTTCTTTTATCCTATAAGTACTGTCTTTCTTCCTTTTATTTTATATTTAATGATTCAATTAAAGTTGTCTGCCTACATTCTTATTTATTTTATGTGTTGTGCTCTCTTAATTAGTATAATTTATGAGACTGAAAACTTCTTTCAGTGCTAAAAACTTGAGCTTTGGGTATACATGATATGCATTGACAATAAATTTAAGCTTATCTCTAAAGTCTTATGGTGTCATTGCCCAATTTGTTCGAAATGTAAACCAAACAAAATATCATCTAAAACATCAAACACTTACAACCTATTTCTTAACTTTGTTCATGACCTTTAAAAATTAAAACTGCATTCATTGATGTAACCAATGTCCAAATAAATCTGAATCTGTTGAGGTTTTAGACAATGGCTAATGGTTTAAACCTACAACTTGAAAATGTGTAGTATTAATAGTATTTTGTTTACCATAGGAGTCGGTGCTCTGTCCTTGGTTCTACGCAGATCGTTGGCAGGCACTACCAACTCTCCACTGGTCTTCTTCAAGGGAATAACGTGAACGTCACTGAAGTTCACAGAACGTTTAGATAATATAATCACATTAATATTTTGTCCATCAAAATGTCAGTTTATAGGAAACAATATTTATGATAAGTTCTAATCTTACTTTATATTGTTATAGTTTTGTATTGATAACAGTCTGAATATACAGGGGTTTTCAAATGGTGTTTCAAAATGGTTCTATGAGTAAAAGGAAAGAAAATTCAATACTAAAATTTTCCAATAATTGCTTTGTTGTTTTTTTTACAAATACCGTTAATTATCTTAATCACATATAATTATATTTTAAAATACCATTCATTTATTATATTTTTAAAGCCTTACTAGAATGGCGAGAAAACGGAGAGCTATACAAATATTTAAAAAACCTTTCTGATTACATTTAATTTCTAAAACATTTGGGGAGATAAAAATTAGTATTGAAAATACTCAAAACATAATTTGGTTCACTTTGAAAATTGAGTTTTTTTTACAAGAAGAGAAAGGGCCACCAGATAAGTACGTTCTAAAAAAAAAAATATTGAATTTTCTTTGAGCCATTACAGTTTCTGCTGTAAACTTCTAGAAACATTGTTAAAATTAGGGTGATTGGCCTTTTTGAACACACTTTGTCTTGTAACTCAGTTTCTAAAAATAAGTCCAATATTTTGGTACTATTATGTGTTTAACAAAACCATAGATAATTGTTATTTTTTAAATGTCCTACTATTCTCCTGTGTGAATCAATTTGCAATATTACTTTGAAAGTAATTACCTTATTCGAGCACTTTTCTTTGAAAGCACGGACTGGAAAAAAGAGATTGCGCAAGTAGTTTCACACCAAATAACATAATCTAAGAATGTTTAAAATAAATCTTAAGTCAGATAATCTAAGCTCTTACAATTTAATAGAGTCTTAGCCATTTCGCTTTTAAAACAGATGTTTTTGACACATATATAAGGGGGGCAAAAGCTGCAATTTTATTTACAAGTATAGAAAGGTTTTATTTGATTATCTTAATTACTTTGTAATTAAATATGTAATTCTGATTATCTTCATATTGTAGGGACACAGCTGTTTTGTTTGTAACAGCTGTTTCCTCTAAGCAACATTAACCAGACTACAGAAGTACTGGTTATTAAAATAGAACTATTTCACTACTAGGTCCTGAAAATTTCCATGGTTTGGAAGTCATAAGCTTAGTCGGGCTATTAATTAATGACCCAATCTGGCGAACAGTCGGCCCTAGTTTGTAACGCCATATCATCCATCAAAATCACTCATTGCTCAAAACTCATCCCATATTCACCTTAAAATACTTTCTAAGAGTGGTCTGTGTCTCAAATCAAGTGTCAAATTGGCACTTTTTGATACAAGGTAAAATTAACGTTCAAGACGAAGCTGAGTGAGGAACGATACTTTATGTCATCATTCTAATAACAATGATAAATAAAGTATGTTTTCAATACTAAAAGTAAACAATGTTTTTGAGCTCAGCAGTCTGATTTACTATAAGTCAGTGTTAAAATTCAAAACAAATGTATTGAAAGAGTTGATGTCCATGCAATTTCTGCCCATTTTTAGTCTTTATTTACTTGAGAAAGTCAGGACTTTTTACTCTAGTCCTCTCTACTACTAAGTCGCTGTATTAAAACTTTAAAGTAGGTAACTTTAAGAGGTTTTGAGGATGATATAGGTCTAAAGCGGCTCAGATAGTCTCAGTGATCATCTGATGATACTCAACTCCCACTATCGCATATCAGGGTTAAGCCGTCTTGTATTTCCATTGGTCATTGGGTTATTAATTAATGACCCATTCTAAGGAAGGTCTAGTTTGTAACAAGACTACACCTCATAACTCATTACTACCACTCATCCTTCACCACATATTTGCCTTTTCACGGCATCTCAAATAGTGATTTAGTGATTTACAAAACTGCAGTCTGATACATTGTGGCAGTTGCAGGTGGTCACCTGCAATCTGTGAAGGCCCGACACACTGGACCTCTTGATGCTCATGGACTGAGTGTCCTGGCTGAACAACAGAGCCGGCTGAGTTCTGATCTCGTCAATTGCCTGCAACACAGATTCAATATCAAAACACTCTGTGTTTGGAAGTGATATTGGTATTAAATAGTTTGTTTAAATGTTAATCAATTAAAGTTACTGATTGATTTCTCATTTGAATTCAGGATTTTCTTGCTTGAATTAGTTTCAGACTGTAAATTGGTGTTCTTTTTCACTTTTGAATCTGTAGTTTGAGTTAAAATATAAGCTTTATTATGAGTGCAATAGTTTATTGTTATCGAGCCTCAGTAATCCAAGCTTCCATGCAGTCTGAGGTGTTCCCTCGATTGGGTAAATTCTCTGCCAAAAAGTGTTCCTCAACTTTACGCTCTAGGTTTAGCATCTTTTGTTTGTTTAAACTCTTTGTGTGCAACACGATTTCTAATTTATTATACCTATCCTACAGATATTGGTATTTTTAATAGGTTTTACACTGAAGAATTGTTGTAAAATCAAATTCGACTTTGGATTGTGTAGAAAATTCTGTTTTCCACAATTTTCTGAGTAATTTGCAATTCAAGGCATAATTAGCTCTAACTAGCTCATTTTATATAGACTCCTACAGTAGTTACAATTGTGATTCTTTAGAATTTCTTTCTCAATGATAGTGTACATGACCTAGGATACCAAACTTTGTTTTTATTGATAAGGAATATTACAGATCCCAGTGAATAGAGTTTATCAACGTTACACTGTACTCAAATAATAAAATTGGGTGTGCAGTCTATCCACCTTGTTTATTATGGTCTTTGGTTTGTATTTAAGTATATTTGATTCCAGTAGTTTAAACGATATTTCCTCAATTTGTTTTATCAAAGCAAAATTTAAAACTATCTTTATTTATTCATATTGTTGTTTAACATTTTTTATAACATTTACTGTTCTGTATAATGTAAATACAAATCAAACTCTATTTTGCCTGCGCCAACCATCTAAAATCTGCTGTGTATTTGTCTAGATTGACTTTACCGTCAACATTTTCTTGGCGGTCAAGTTGATGGTTTGTGAGAGCTGTTTGGCCGTGTACTCCACGATGGTCTCCTCCAGCAGAAACTTGATGGCTCCACTGACTGGCAGAGGCTGCAAAACGAACAAATGCCATCTGAATAAGACACATTTTAAATGCTATGTTTATGAAAATGTCGATGCTCTATTGTAAAATGACAATAAAGATATTTAATTTTACTACTGAACTAGTGAAGGACTTATAGTCCTATAAGTATTAGTTTGGACGTTCTAAAACAAAGTTGGCCTTGTTATTAGATCAATGTAATTCTTAGGCTGACCTATTGCTGAAGACGTTCAAAACTCGAGTGATAAAATTCTGATCACAAAAGTGTTTTATAGTCCAGACAAGTTTATGGCACAACACTGGGAGACCGAGCAACCCAATGAATGAAAATAGGAGAGTGGTATCATTCATATTATGAATGAGCATATATGCATGGAAACTGAATGTTTGAATGATACCTTGATGTAGGAAACCAATTTGAGGATTGTGATACCTTTTGTATAATATGTTTAACATATTTAACAATTTATTTGTTCTATTTCAGGTTTAAAGAGAAGAAAGTCATGGCAACAGGTCCAGGTTTACAACATGAAATTTAAGTTACAGTAGATATACGCAGGGTAGTTCTGGTGGCTAAGACCAGAACAAACCCTTGTAGCAATAGACGTAGATACAAGTCATTATTGGCTATTTATAGCAATAGTAATGTAGCAATACTGATGCAAAATAACAGTTAATTTTAAAATAAACTTACAACATTTTCCTGTTTTTCCAGGCGACCCTTGGCATGAGCAATTACAATATATGGTTCCAGATCTGGGAAAAAGGTAATATTAAAATATTCTATTTAAAGCTATGGGGTTGTATTGAGCCCACAAAGTAATAAAACATAAATAATCATCTACTTGTAAGGCTGAATGTGTATTTCTTACCCATGTAAATACGGTAGATTTCTGTTGTATTTTCAGTAATTAGCAAGTTATTTAAAAATAAACTTGAATGTGAACATTGCCTTTTGTGTGGTCTTTTTTGTTCAGGAAGGACTTTAAATATTAATCTAAAATAATGGTTTTAAGGCTAGATAAAAAACAGTTGCGATACAGAGGTTTGTAGTTTTTAAAAGGCGATATTGTCAAACATCCAAGTTTTGAGTTTGAAAGTCTTAAATAAAAAAATAAATGTTTCATAAATGCACTTCAAAACTGATTTTTCATGAACTCATAGTCAATAATGATTCTTTAACAATATAAAGTTGGTTCCCAAGGGTGTTTTTGGGATATATTTACTTGTAATTTTAGATGTTAAACTTAAAATTAACTGTTTGAAAAGAACATGCATTTAAAAAACTCTTTAAATGCAAACCCATGAACAGGCACTACAATAGAAGCATAATACGAAGTTGACGGTTTCATAGTTTCTCGCCACTTGAAAACATTTAATTTTTCACTCCCACATTGATGAATCAGATTGTACGTCACATTTTCACCGTTCATCCTGTGCACTCGTAATTAACTTATAAAATCAATATTTATCCTAAAACATTGTTTTACCGTATCTGATGTCCTTGAGAATAGTTTGAATGCGTTCATTCAGTGTTTCAAACGTATCTGTATCTTGGGATAAAAGGCCAAGACTCTAAACAAATAAAGATCATGTGATGTAAAAATAGAATAAACATAGTGAAATCACCTTAAATAAATAAGGTGGAGGTTACTCTCTAAATACAGGAAATTGACTGGGACTCGTGGCGTGGTCCTGTAATCCAGCTTCATGGAGGTCAGGTTTTGAGGATGATATAGGTCTAAAGCGGCTCAGATAGTCTCAGTGATCATCTGATGATACCGGCATCAACTCCCACCATCGTTTAGACATATCAGACCATCACCTGCGTGGTTCGGAAGGCACGTTAAGCCGTTGGTCCTTGTATTTCCATTGGTCATTGGGCTATAAATTAATGACCCATTCTAAGGAAGAGTCGGCCTTAGTTTGTTACAAGACTACTTCCATAACTCATTACTACCACTCATCACACTCATTCTTCACCACATATTTGCCTTAAAATATCCTGATGAGAGTGGTCAGCATCTCAAATAGTGATAGTAGTAGTATTCGGGAAGATGTCTTTTTTTATTGAACTTGTTAACTAATTTTTAAACTACTGTACGATACGCTGTAGTTAAGTTTGTTTTTTTGTTACATTTCAGTCCTTCGAACATATAAACATTACTTCAAAAGATAATCTAGGTCTGTTAGCAGTCACCCTGGGTATCTTTCAACAGTCAGATGTTTTATCAGAACTTTTATGAATTCAAATATATGGAGGGGTTTATTTACTCCACATTTTATATTTACCTTCTTGGCCGAGTAAGCTTCTGAAACCGAACGCAGAATTTGTTTCATACTTTTCACTCGCTTGTCTTTGACCCTTTCCAGTGTTCCTTTGCATTTCCTCAGGTTCAACTCTTCTGTAAAGTTTTTCAACATTGCATATTTGTCATACTGTTAGTTGACCAGTGTTTTGAGAACAGCTTTGTTAAAAACAAACATTATTATCGAATTTTCTTTGGAAAAATGAGATATTCAAGCCTTTAGCATGGTAAGACCCGGACCCAGGACAGTTATATTACTAATGAGCACCGATCCTAACCCCCAGAACACGTTTTGAGCATTTTTACAAGACTTTACATACATATGTAAATATGTGTGTACTCTCTACAGGTCTCATTTTTTGTCAGATTTACATGAAATTTGGTACAAATGTTCTTTATTTTGTAAATATCTCAGTCAAGCTTGTTAGCCAGCAAAATCAAACTACCAAAAGTACCCTTTTGGGGGAGTTTTTGTCAAAAAAGTGGTTTTAATTATCTAAAAACCGGTCAATTTCATTCGATTTGATTAAAAATCTAATGAGTTGTTTCAAAATGGCGGCCAAAAAGTGATTTTTCGCAATAACAGCGTTATTAGTAGTCCGATTTCAATAAAATTTGAATTGATATTGAGTAAAACGTGTAGTAAAAGAACAGCAAGTCTGAGGTCGAAGCGAGGCTGTGAGCGTGGCAATAGAACGGCCGAATGCCAAAGCTATGAACGGAGCGAATAAGAGCAACAAAGTGCAAAGGAAATTCTATTCGCTTAGCTCCGTGTTGGCCTGGTTTTTTGTAAAATATAATCAAAGCTTGTATTTAAATCTAATTTATTCATGCTTGTACGCAAAAATATCACCTTCCATCCTTGTCCATTCTTTCTGCATGAACTTCATGTACTGTTGTTTGTACGCCTCTTTGGCTTGGTCCCTCTGATGGTACAGACACTTTTCCTTCGCTATTTGCTTCTTTTGCTCCTCCACCTTCGTTTTCCATCTTGCCTCAGCCTATAGAAGGATGTAAAACCGAGGGTTTAAGCTCTCACAATGTTGGAAAGCTTTCAGAACGTTAGTCACTTTAAAGTTATCCTCAGAGTAATGAAACATAGTTAAGTTTTTTATTGGATAATGTTTTTTGCCAACAGTCTTTTGCCAAAACTAACTACTGATGCCCACTTTTATACGTGGAAATGCTACCGTAAACACTTTGTCTTAAACATTTATAAACAAAAGTTTTAATGTTGACAAAGTATGTGATCTAAATGGTTTTCTTTTTAACTATATTTGATTAAATGTAACTACATCATCTCAGTTTGCTAAATTATTGATCATACAGATGATATCTAAAAATGTTACGGTTCTATAAAAAATCTAATATATTTGTTTAAATTTTCAGGATATTTTGCTGAGTTCTTTAAGCTGTGGTATCTACTTTCTACCATCATTTCTAATGATTGACCTAACCTCAAAGCAGAAAAATACAAAAAAAGAACGGTCATGAGGATAGTAATTTGTAAAAGGAATCTTGACAACCTCATGGACTTTTTAATGTGCTGAGACAAAAGGACAATTTGGTTTCCAGAGCAAGCAAACGAAGAATAACTCAGGAAAACATCGATGGGTGTATTCACAAATTGTTATTTTAGTTATTGCCGTATTGGTCAATGGAATCAATATTATCGAGTCCCTTGCTGTCTATAAGGACCTTAAAGGGTTTAAATCCAAAATATACTTGCCAAAATGCTTTTAAGAGCTCAGGATAATGACAGTGGCTTCACTCTACATCCTGGAAACAATTCTCAACACTGTTAAGTCCAGCAAAACCAGAACGGGGGACCAACACCATTATAATACGAGGAAAAACCTTCCTACCATGGAGCAACTTTCTACAACTGCCTGCCACATGATTTGAAGATGCTGCTGGAAAAAAACCTTAAGAAGAATTTGACAAACTGGCTAATAGAGAGATCATTCTACTCTCTCCCAGACTTGAAGAAAGAAGACAAAGCAACCTTTTTATTGTAACTATAAATTGATCCTATACTGTATTTATATGAACTCTATGTAAATAAAGATGATTTGTATACTATCTAATGTAAATATTCTTGACTAATGATAATACATCAAGCATTGGCCATTACTACTGTAATCCCTGTGTAAATATGAATACGGACTCTGGCCCTCTCCACGTTCCCTCACCTTCTGTTTGTTCTCCAGCTCCGCCTTCTGTCTCCTGGCCTCGAACATCCGCTTCTTCTCCACGTCCTGCTTGTGCCAGTGCTTCATCGCCTTGACCTTGCTCATGCGCGCGATGTAGTTAGCCATCGTCACGCGGCTGCGGATCCTCTCGTCGAACGCTGCCATGCGGCGCTTCCTCTCCCCAGCTCCGCTTCCTTGCGCTGCTCCGCGTCGTTTGCACGATCGATCACGCGCTGCAGACGCTTCTTGCAACTGCGTCAAACATATGGTGAACTATCGAATGAGCGAATTGGCAGTGTTTGATTTTACCCTTATTATTGAACTTATGTGTTCGTTATTGAAATAAATTGGATTTCTTGTTTCGGAATAGTGGACATTTAAAGTTTTTGGTGAATTTGCCATAACATTCTAGGATTGCCTTGATTAATTCAACACTTTAGTCAATGGAGTCACCACTTACATTAATTTTGACTAGGTTTTAGTGAAGGTCGAGTGGTAGAGAGGACTTCTTGACCCAAGAAACAAATTCACTTAAGTATCAAAGCTTAGTTATCTGAAAATAACAACCACCTTTTCAGAAGATTGTTTACAATTTTTTGTACAATTTCATCCAAATTTTAGGGAAATGTTTTATAAAATATTTAAATAATAAATTTGAGGTTTAAGCCTGTGTAAACAACCTGTCATGCTTGTGTTAATAGAAATTGTTACATTTATCATCAAGCACTCATTCTTATACACAATAGAACGTACCACCAATCAAGTGTTCATACTAAATGGTAGGATAGAAGGAGGCTCTTGGGTATTAGGTCTATCAACTCAGACTGGAAGAACTTGAGGATTGTCCAATGAAGGAAGACCTGTTGTAAACATGCTTATGCCGGAAAATCCAAGTTTTTTAACTAATGCCGCCCATCTGACTTTTCTTGACTCTTTTGAATAATTATTTTAATTGAAAGTTGAAACACTTATAGTTTATTCATGTACATTCTAGCTTTCAACTCATATCTAGGGAAGTAGACATATTGACTTACTTTTTCAGCTTTTCTAATTTTTCTGCTTCCAATTTTTTGAAATTGTTCAGTCGTTTCTCTGCTGCGTCTTCCCTCTTCTTTATTTTTTTCATCTCCCTTTCAAGGTTTTCATTGGCTTTTTTCACCATAAGCTTTTCAATATTCAAATTTTCCTATGTTAAAAATAATTCAGTGTAAGTAAATAAATCATGTCATGTTTTATATTTGAGTTTCAATATTAATAGGAAACTCATTCTATACTTTAAATTAGTTAATTTTAGTAAATACTATTCATTTCTCTACCCGTTCATGAGAGTCAAGAGGAGTTTCACTCAAAAGTAAAATGTTGTTCATTTATGTAAATGGAATGTTTGATTTCTTGCTGTTACGGAAAGCATACAAAGATTTTTTCCTATAATCTCTTACAAAATAGTCACTTTATCATTTAAAAAATATTTGGAATGGCACAAATAACTATGACTCTTGCAAAGTAGCCCCCAACATTCAAAAGCATCGATCTGGTTTGCTTATATTTTACATTAGGTGATTTACAACCAGTAATTCAGTTCTCTGTGTCATATAAAGTCTACAGGTAAATTCAAATAATGTATAAGAAACCTGTCAAGAGTACTCTATTTGACGAATTATGAGTTGAAAATTTGACAATTTGAATGGATAACGTTACACAATACTTATTGTTACAAAATCAACGTATTAAATGTTTTGGTTTTAGGATTGAAAACGTCCTCCAAAACACCTAAATTATTTTACAACCAAATTCAGCACATTTTCTGGGGTTCCCGGTACTTCACGCTTAAAAGAATCTCATGAACCTGGAACCAGCCCCAAAATTCCAAACCCTTCGCTACTAGTGCCCACTGTATGCTCACCATACGCTCAGCCTCTTGCCGCAACTGATCTCTGTAGAGTCCGTACAGGAACTGGCGGAAGTTGTTGTACTGTTGCACGGAACACTTGACACGCAGCGAGGGAGTGACGAGGTCTTGCGTGTTGAGTACTTGAAGAGTGTCCGGCTTGTTCAGCCAATTGCGCAGGTGTTTGTCGTGCGCCACCTCGTACTCGAACTTCACCTGGAATCTCAATGAATATGTCAGAAATTGGGATCGGCAAGTCTCAAAACTTGGAGATTCCATGAGAAAAGAAACTTTCGGAAGGAAAAAGGGATTTTCGGGAGGGAGGGTAGTTTTTGCTGAATGTTCTAAAGAATTTTTGTCTGTCGAGGTATTTTAATTCTTCCCTGATGGTAAACACCATTTTCAAAAGAAATTACAATGAAAAATGTCTACAGTAACTGAAAGTTTCGATTGAACAATACACACTTTGAAAATGTTACTTAAATAATAGTTACAGCTGTGCTACTTTTCTGTACTGAGTGAAAGCACTTAATGATGATGCTATTGAACAGAATAATTACCAGAAACTTAGACTGTGGTTCAAATGCTTATTTTATAATTATTATCTGTTACTGCAAAATTTTAATCTATGATAACATATGAATGGTTTCGGATGCACCTAAAGGTAAAGTTTGTCTTGTTTAATGAGATGAAGTTAGGACTACAAAGTCCTCTTTATTACTCGACCTCTACCTAGCGTTACCGTATAGTCACATTACAAATGTAAGTGGTGACTGCGGGGATCGAACCCGCACCACCGGAGTGAAGAGCTCTGGAGTCGTGCGCGATACCAACCCGCCACAAATCCTCTGTTAGATCCCCATTTACTCCTGTGCATAAGTTATAAAATTTCACTTGTATTGTGTTTGAACTTAGAAACAACTCAAATCTCAACGTACACGCAATATTGAAAGTGAACTCACCTCGTGTCCATGAGGATCACTCAGCTGAAACTCACTGGAGGCACCTCCTTTCCAAAGCTGTAAACACATCATATACAGTATATGTAAATTTAATAACTGGTATAATTAGTTCTTTGTAAGCCTGTAATGTCTAAAACCTTTTGCCAAACGGTTGAGTTGTTTTAAAATCTGTTATAATAATATTATTATTACGAGTAGGATAGCAAATTTTTACAAAAGAGAAGGTAATTAAAACCGTGGACTGTAGTTTTGATAATCATAAATATAGTTCAGGATTACGTGATTTCATTGAAATATTAAGTACATTATAAACAAAGGTTTGAGAAAAGAAAGATTAACTTAAATTAAAACTTTAAAACGAAGGCTTATTTACTTAGAAGACATAACTTTACAATATCACTATATACAACACAAAATAAATCAAAACTAAGTACTTTCTCATCAATTTTTATTGGCAAACCGGTTTGGAATTTATTTCATGATCAAAACAAAATCTCAACAAAAATTTCAATTAAATGTAATTATGTAAACATGAAAGAATAAGGGCTTATTCTAATAAGATAAAGCAAGTCCAAGCACAAAGAAAAGCCCACTTTTTAAGGCGTTAACGTCCTTCACGTGGTCCGACTGAGCCAATTCGTGAATAATAATTATGTAAATAATCTGTGCTATATAGTTCTTACAAACAATCACAAAACTATTAAAACATAACAAATCATTTGTTTAAAGACTTTTTTTGCTTATAGAAATATATAAAGTATACCCTACAAGGCAAAATTCATAATTTAGTTTCCAAACCTAAATAACTTTTTTTTGTACGTTAGAAAATAGCAGCAAAATACCACAAATACTGTTAGTACATTGAGAATGTTTATTGACGGCGCGAAACGCAACCCGCACAACTTGGCTGTGTTGCGGGCTTTGCGTCGTGGCTTGCACGGCGCTCCAGTATCAAACACTTTAGACATTATCGCAAGTAGGCGGACTACAAGTGCTGGGTGTAATGCATTAACACATTTATTTTTACTGATCTGAAATAAAGTTATTGTTTCATTACCTTTTTCAGCTTTGTCAACACAAAAGTTTTGTATATTATGTCAAATAAATTATTATTAAGTAAAACGCATACAGATTTAATGCAAATCGCACTTATGCTCCTAGAACATTTTTTCCTCATCTTTTGATGATTTGGGAAAGGTCCACTTTAAGAGTCCGCCTCAATGGTCACCTCAGAGAAAGCCTAAATTCGTCCGCTCAAGGAACACACGACACCGCGCATGTAACAACTACCTACCTAAAAACGGGCCGTTTATAAACCGATGTGACCTAACTGTAAAACGAATTGTGCGCTGGTATTTTCCCCTTTCAAAATAGTTTTAATAGTAGTAATATTTTCAAACTATACTAGATGTTCTGTATAGAAGCCCGATTTTCAATTTAAGTATTATGCCATTTCAACTAGGTCACTTCAGTTTTCCGTGTTTGATTGTAAGCTTGTAGGGAAAATTTTGAGAAAAACACACCATACACGTGTAAAAAAGGTAAAGTTTGTCTTGTTAAACGAGGCGAAGTTAGGACTACAAAGTCCTCTCTACCACTCAACCTCGACCTTTACCTAGCGTCACATTATAGTCACATTACAAATTGTAAGTGGTGACTGCGAGGATCGAACTCGCGCCACCAGAGTGAGTCGCGCGCGATACCAATCCGCCACGGATCCGCACGTGTATATGATTTCCTTGCTTTACGAAGTGTAGATACTCAAAGGCGTATAAACTGTCAACTTATTTTTGCTCCTTACAGATTCTTGCATCCGTGGAACTCCGTAGCACTAAGGGTCCGCACTAAGGCGGACCCTTTCCGCCTTTCCATTGGTTATTGGGCCAATATATGCCAACCTGGGGAACGGTCAGCCCTAGTTTGTATTCAGGCTACACCTCACCATCCATCAATACCCTCATCACACTCACTATCTGACCATATTCACCTTAAAACACTCCAGAGTGGTCGGTGTCTGATTCATACTCGTAGGCTTGCTAACTTGAACGTTACCGGCTCCGTCCTGGTTTGTTTGTGGTGTTTTCGAAACACTATTTAAAAATTAAAACATAAATCAAACAAAATACATACCTTCTCCCCAAGCTTGCCCCTGGTGAAGACCACGGGCCCGTCAGGACCCTTCATGAGGGGCAGCTTGTAGTCCAGAGGCCGCTTGTTCCAGAGGGGGAGGCCGCCGGGCAGATGGGCTCGCCGAGGCCGCGGTACTGAGGCCACTAAGGCCGAGGCTGGAGGCCTCAACGTCAACGTGTCAAAGTACGTGTACTGCTTGGTGTTGCAGTTTTCTTTATTCGAGTCTCTCTGCGAATTCTTTTTCTTCCTCCCATTCTTACTGATACTCACAGAATCACTGTTATTCACGGACATTTTGAGTTGCAAAGTCGGTTTTATTAACGTTGTTTCGATTGTTGTTTATTGTTTACATAACTGACAATCAGCTGCAAGTTAAGGATCAATTATGTTTTTAAAACCAAAGAGTACCTCTTGACACTTATTGTTTTATATGAAATATGACGGAGGAGATTTAGTTTGTAATAAAGTACTATCAGAGTAAAATATGGTCAGAGAGAATAATTATTTTGCGCACTTAAGTCCGTGAAAGGGGGAGGGAGTTGTAAAGTAACAAATTTTATCAGGAGACGAGAAGATGTTGTTACGTTTGATAAGGGTTAATTTTAATACCGCTTCACTCTTTGGTACCGCTTCACTCTGTCCCGTAGTTTCTTGCGAGATCCTCAAACACAAGGGATACGTTCAAGAGAAGAAAACAAGAAGTGAAGTCATGCCTGAGTCATGGTCGCCGGCCGGTACCAGGATCCTTATCGTGTGAAGTATTTATCAACGATTATTAGCGATTTCGCTCGCATCGCTGCGATGAAAGTTGAGGGAGTGTTGAAGTCATGGAAAGGTAACCATCATCACCTTCCTTTCCTGGCGCGCCGGTCACCTGCCCTGTGACAGCATAATTACCTAACCGACGAGTCAGACCGGCAGTAAAACTGAAAGCTATTTAATTAAGACAGGAGCGGCTGCCAATATTTTGAAAGTAATCAGAAATTATGAAGAAAATGCCTGGATACTTTCCAACAGGTTAATACTAGGTTAGAAAGTGGCGGCAATGCGAAGTGCGAAAGGAAGGATGCGCGCGCAGCCTAGCGGTCCCCTCTCCTACTACTCCCTCCCCACCACTCCGGCCCATCTAGCTGTCAGAGTGTCAGTCCACCTGTTGTTTGATTCAATGTTCGCAGAGGTTTAGTCCGTGATTTGTTGTAAGTGTTTGTGTTTTGTGAACTCTCAACTGTTGTCAACGACGTGTAGTGTTATCTGGATTGCTTTACTTGGCTGTGTTATCTACAAGGTGAGTTGTGATGTGTTTATTCTACTTGTAAGATTAGTCCTTGTTAGATGTTGGAGTCGTGTATTTGCAACAATGGCAAGACTGCGCGGCTCCGTTATCCCGAGTTCGTCTTTTTGCCCGGCTCGCCAGTTCCGTTAAACAGTCTTCCTCAGCCTTGGTAAATGTTTTAGAACTGATTTATCGAACCATTTTTAACACAGTTGATTTATTACAGTAGTAATAATTCAAAAGGTCAACACTCAGCCAATCACGTTTATTTTAATTCAAGGCGGTGAAAAGTTTATGTTCAACAACCGTATAGACGATTATATCAAGTGTCCTGTATGTTAATAATAATTTATCTGTGATTTCCGAGCAATAAGTTACTCTGTGTTCTTGCCGACAGATACTTTGTTTTTTCCTGGTGTGGTTTTTGAACTGAACATAACCTCTCAAACTGCCAAGTGCGAATGGCGTTAACCGGTTACGACGTAGTTTATGTGTTCAGTGATTAACGTTTCAAACAGTTATTTAGAATAATGCAGGCTTTTTGGTGAGTAAAGTTTTGAAATTATCTTGTGGGTCTTTAAGTTTTAGTTACTTTTTTCAAGTTAGTCATACGGCATACACACTCTATGTGTTGATGTTGGTTGGACCTATCACCCAGTTTTATGGAAGTTAAGTTATGGGTTTTCAATCATGAAAAAATCATTTAGTTTTATCAAGCACTGGGTCGATTACACTCTTTTTGATGACTGTCCATGATTAAGTTCTTGGTAGATACCTGAATCAAGACTTCGAAGAAGATACTTCATCATGTTAATTAATTGTAGGTTACAAAACCATGCAAAGATTCGATGTTATGTAGCCACTAGGCACTAGCCTGCTAGTTTCCAACATTTACCAAATCCATATACTACAATGGTTACGTTTAAGTTTTATAAATTATTATCGAACTACGTTTGTTTTGACCTCATAACCAAGAAGTTTTAACTATTTTATCTTCATTTCAGCGTATACGTTAAAACTCTCATGACTAAAAACGGCCAAATGTTTATCAAGAAAGTACAATATGTTCGGATTTTTATTCCCTGTGTAAGTTATTTCGCTGTTCTGAATGGTTTCATCCTGGCCACTTTTCACAGAAGCTTAGATCCACAACACCATGCAATAATCAGACCATTTGCTAAAAATTTCCATTACAGTTCGTTAAATATAGCATGGCCGGTGACCTTGAGATTTCCTGCTGGCCGCTTATGACCCTTTAGCCCATCTCACCGGCCATGCTAAACCTGACGAACTGTACCTTCAGTGACCTGTTTGCTGTCCCTCTTAATTTTGGCCAAGATAGACCTTGCTTCTGTATACGGAAGATTGGAAGTAAAATCAGTACAACGTAATTGAAAGAGGCACAAATGGGGACGAGTGTACGTGCAATAGAGACAAACGCAACGCAAAATACAATTCTGCCTATGGTTGTTAATTTACTCATGTAGGTCGTGCGTTTTTGTTGTTGATAATGGAAGCAATAATTCGTTAGATGTTTGTAGGATTCAGGGAACCCACCCCTCAAACTTGCACATTTTTAGGACCAAAAGCAGCTTGCCAGTGTTGTTACTTGGCACGTTTTTGCAACGTTAGGTAGTTGTAAACAAAAGAACGAGTAGAAAATACGTCGGTGATCCACACTAAATGGGTAGTACCCATATTTTGAATCAATCGGCATTTGCAGCCTAAACAAATAAATAAACACAGCACATAGTTATATTATAAATTGTGGGTACAAACGACAAAAACTAAAATACAGTTACAATAAATTTAATCCAGTATTTATAAATATCCATTAATTGGACAATTATTATTTATTACATATGGATGTTTGTACTCAGCTTATGTTCAATGTCATTGCTAGTTGGTTGGTGGCTAACGTATCTATTTCACCATTCAAGGTTAACTACAACTAGTTTACGGGTTGAGAGGAAGAGTTATTTCGCAATCCAATTAAACAAATATTTCTCATTTCCTGACAATGTTTTTCTTGACTCTGAAGGAAATTAGCGCTCACAAAGTATTCGCAAATAGCTCAAATTTAGTGGTAGCCTAATTTTCTCGAAAGCTTATCGTATGTTTCGGTAGTAAGTTACCTGGAGGGAGCCATCTCCATGGACTCAAGGGTGTTTGAATCACTAGAACATAGATTTTTCTGTTTGAGATGCATTATTGATCCTGCGAAATTTAAAATTAAATCACTACCTCGGTGTTAAAATAATATGTTTTTAATTTTTCCCTTGGGGAACGTTTGTCAATAAATTTACGAATAACCGCTACTAAAACGAGAGAGACAGATGTTAAGCTTTCTTGTTGTGATTTCTGACTGATCAATCAACCTTAGTCGATGGAAACCTCGACTGAATTCCATACTGCACAATCAAGTACTGTCCTGATGAAAAACTTATTACGGAGTAATCTATCCACACCCATCTTACGGATCGACGCTTTAAGGAGGTTGCACACACGCAAAACCCTATTTAGAATTATTATTCTTTAAAATAGTCGCTAAATTTCGTAGGAGAGTCGTGTAGGGAAGCATTAAAAATCTGAAACTGTCATCGACTCTACCTTGCCTTTACATTTTGAATGTTTAAAACAGAAAGAGCATAAAAGCAGACGTATGGCAGGGACAACAACCGAACTGAGAGACCCAGACTGAAGTTACTATCGTCATCAGATTACCAATTTCGTTCAAAAATGCCCTGAGCTGATGTCATTCTAAACTCGTCTTTAAAACAGTTCAGATTTCTCAAGAATTTTATGGCACAGACGAATTCATGGCATTCATTGGGAGACCCTTCGATTCGCCGACTTACTAAAGACTAGAGTGGTAACATTAGAATGAATGGGAGAGCGTTAGTGTGAAAACTGTACGTTCCAATGGTACTTTTACGTAAGAATTAACGGAATTTTAAGCACAATAGATGACTGCGGTAACAAATTTGAACTGTTTGACGAAGGTATTCACCTAATATTAATCAGAAACCTCAAACACAAACAATTTAAAGATTGCAATACATTACCGTAAATGCTCATACGATAAAATATTCATTTATTCATAGAAAGTCACTGACAAAAACCAGCCTGGATTCTCAGATCTGGTTGGAGTGACCGGGCCTCGAGTTCACCTGTGACCTGCCCTGCCTCCCTGCCACATAATATATCAGCTGTCACTTTCTTTCCTCTGTGTTTTGTTTATTATCCGGTCAACAGCTGATCTACACCACTCTCTCCACGTGGTACAGCCTCGGGCCAACACTCGCTTTCAGGAGCACAACATTCTGTCGAAATTAACGCGCAACTTTGCATAATCAGCCCGGTTTCACTTTCTTTGGCGAGTCACCTGTTTCACGTCCGGTCGGAAGTTTTATTTGTTGATTAGTGGATTTGTATTTGGTGAAAAACTGGAAGGTTTGGGTGACTTTCTCGGTGATTATTTGAATAAATCAAACCAGGACTTGTGAGCTGTGGCAGATCCAAGATTGAATTTGGAAAAATTACTGCTGTTTGTTTCCGTGGCGTGTTGGACACCGGAGTTCATCACTCTGGCGCGGGTTCGATCCCCGCAGTCATCACATTTTAAAGTGACTGTGTGGTAACGCTAGGTAAAAGTCGAGGTTGAGCGTTAGAGTGGACATTTTTCACCTAAATTTGTGTTGTTCATAGCTATCTCTTTTAATGGTGGTTTATTGTTATAACTATGCGTTCGTGGCTCAGTGGTGCAAAGCGCAAGGTCGTGGGTTCGATTCCCGGCGCAGGCACAAGGGTTTGGACCGCTTTCCTAAAAACGTTTTGTGATGCCACAAACCCTAAGTCAAGTAACTCATTAAAGATGCCATTGGCGTAGACAGATACAGTATAGAATAAAGATGTTCTATGTCCCTTCCTAAGAACTCTTTGAGAGTTAAACTGCAAAATGATACCATTTCTATGGTGTTTCAATCACTGAATTAACAAAATTTACCCAGCCAAAACATAATGGTTCAACAATTCAGACACAAAATTCTTCAGCAAAACGTGTTCAGACACGTCTCGGTATTTTAAAAATTTGCGTACGATTTAAATTCGAGCCCTTTCACATTTTTATTTTAGCAGGCGTATAATGCCCACACGTGGTGCCCAGATTTGAGGTATAACTCAAAATTTCGGGAAAATTTCGGGATGTTACTTGACTGGGACGTGGTCCTGTAATCCAACTTAATGGAGGTCAGGTTTTGAGGATGATATAGGTCTAAAGCGGAACAGATAGTCTCAGTGATCATCTGATGATACCCGCATCAACTCCCACCATCGTTTAGACATATCAGACCATCACCTGCGTGGTTCGGAAGTCACGTTAAGCCGTTGGTCCTTGTATATCCATTGGTCATTGGGCTATTGATTAATGACCCATTCTAAGGAAGAGTCGGCCTTAGTTTGTAACAAGACTTACACCTCATAACTCATTACTACCACTCATCACACTCATCCTTCACCACATATTTGCCTTAAAATACCCTCATGAGAGTGGTCGGCATCTCAAATAGTGATTTAGTGATAGTGATTGGTTTTTAAACTCTATGAGAACGTGATTAAGCCTCACAGTTGCGACTGTCGGTGAACAGCCAACAGTAGCACCGTGCAGCGCGTAGACAAAGGATAGCGCGAAGATGGGAAGATGGGATGTGATCTGTACACTGGTGGCGGTGTGCCGAGGTATATTTGCGTAATTGCGTGCACTTGTGCCGTGTGCGTGGGCCCTGTGAGCGTGGCGCAGGCGCATGCGCAGGAGGTGAACGCACCCGCACACCAGACACAGAACACTTCACAGTGCAGAAGACGTGTCACGGGTCTGAGGAGAACTTTGCCGTCACCCTGGCTAGGGGCCCTTACAGAGAAAATGTCATCCGGGCCAGATGACCTCCGGTTTTTTACCGAGGTTGATACTCCTCCGACTCCTCCTCCTCGTTGCCGAGTCCCGGGCTTGCCACCGGCTTAGCGGAGTTAAAAATTCGGTTTTTTGTTTATTTTTCAGATGTGTAAAAACCGTGAAACCCCACATCTCCGCGGCGGGGGCGTGGAAGCCCGGTAGCAATCCTCTGTGCAAACCCGACCCGCTTCTTGCCCGTTTCCACCGACCAAGGGACCTAATAGGGTGTTATCAACACTCTAATATGAAAGAGGGAAAAGAGAGTTACTCGATTTTCACTTTTTCATACAGAGTGAACGCAGACCCAAGCGCGAAGCAAGACGGGTCACCACGGTGTAACCTCCCTTAACCAAGGGACCTAATCGGGTGTTATTAGCGGACGTTACAGCGCAGCTTGTCGAGGAGTGCTACCTTATTGATGTACGAAATCAAACTGGCTTGAGTTGCCATAGAAATTATACGTTGCACTTTTAATGTTATCGTTAATAATTTGTGAAATTATGTAGTAACTATGGAAATAAAATGTTGAATTGTTAAATTTAATATGAATGAACCTTGGAAATCAAACCTCTCTAGCCAAGGCATCAAAGCTACTTGTGCGTCTGAAGACAAATGTATAACTGAGAAGAGAAAAATAAAACCTTTTATTTGTTTACAAAACATTACAAACTGGTTTTTAAGTTTAAGTTGTTAAATTTTTAAATTTAGAAGCACGGTACCAACAGTAGTACCGTTTATAAAACAGGGCCCTGAATTCGCTTTACTGTTAGTAGAATATCCGTCCGTATACAAACGGAAAATGAATGTTTATGTCTAATTTGTAATACATGTATCCTTGAACTCA
Source organism: Matsumurasca onukii (assembly GCA_018831715.1). Lineage (NCBI taxonomy): Eukaryota > Metazoa > Arthropoda > Insecta > Hemiptera > Cicadellidae > Matsumurasca > Matsumurasca onukii. The sequence continues at coordinate 88,426,329 of CM032058.1, forward strand.
TGAGAAACTGGAGAGAATCACATTGTGGTTAATAATTTTACTCTCACTGTAGAAATCCTGCTACACGTTGTTGACAATGTCTCGGGGACGCAGATTTTCTCAAATCCAACCATACGTCTTACTTATCAAAGGGTTTTTTGCTGTAAAGCCGACCTTGTAAAGGATACTTCTTCTATTCATCTTATAGTGTCTATACCTTTTTACGTAAGGTTTAAAAGACGGAACCTTTTAAAAGTAATACCATAAACGCACACTACCAAGATTGGAACAAATAATTCTACCAAACTGAAAGGTAGTGTGGAACCTTAAACGAACCGTCGAAACTTTGTTAGAAGGAGTTAAAGGTAGAGTTTGTCTTGTTTAACGAGGCGAAGTTAGGACTACAAAGTCCTTTCTACCGCTCAACCTCGACCTTTACCTAGCGTCACCGTATAGTCACATTACAAATTGTAAGTGGTGACTGCGGGGATCGAACCCGCGCCACCGGAGTGATGAGCTCCGGAGTCGCGCGCGATACCAAGATTGGAACAAATAATTCTACCAAACTGAAAGCTTTAACAAAGTTAGCGTGGAACCTTAAACGAACCGTCGAAACTTTGTTAGAAGGAGTCGATTAGTCCAAGGATTTCTCTAAGGACTGCTTTCAACCTGGAGGATTTTATAACGGGACAACTAAGTTGTAAGTTTCTAATTATATATATTATTACAAGGAATTCAGACAACTATTGATTTGAACATGTTATATTCAAGCGCTAGGGTACATTAACACAATTGTTAACCGACTTTATTAATAGTAAATTAAACATTTACTCGATTTCCTCTGTTATCTTTAACGTGCACTAATTATAAACTAAAAACAAAACCTCCAATAGAATCATTTAACGATGCATACAGAGAAGAATAATAAGTTATCGAACCATTTTAAAACCGTTCAAGGTGGCCATTAGTATAAAAACCACATTAACTTTTTGTATGATTTTTGCATTAAATTGAATTTATTGTTATTTTTTTACATAAAGGTCATATTGATTAGTTTTTTCAACAGAAAATCCCCTATATAACCTATGTTTTAAAGCAGGTGTTACTAATTGGGGGTTTTTAAACTATATTCCAAATCGCGTTTAAATGCTTCTTTGCGTTATTAAGAAAGAAAAGCGAGAGCTATCTCCAACTGCTTTCAGCTTCAATTGTCAATTGATCGATCTGTCAGCAGCAAATGATGACACAGCAGATTGTGGCTTAGTTCCCATTGTTCCTGTGTCAACAATAGAACAAAGGAAAACAGACAATGACACGCGTGACTAGAGCCACATCCTTTGTTTCCTGTTTGCGTTGTAAAGCAGCTGATACTCTGGTATGGATAGATTCATTACACGCTGTATACTAGTGGTTGTATTATGATGTGGCGTTTGGTTTCGGTGCTTTCTACGACCTAAACAAGACCTATATTTTTGCATCGAATATTACATTAATTTTATAAACAGATCAGGTGCTACGTTCTGTAATCCAGCTTCATGGAGGTCAGGTTTTGAGGATGATATAGGTCTAAAGCGGCTCAGATAGTCTCAGTGATCATCTGATGATACCCGCATCAACTCCCACCATCGTTTAGACATATCTGACCATCACCTGCGTGGTTCGGAAGTCACGTCAAGCCGTTGGTCCTTGTATTTCCATTGGTCATTGGGCTATTAATTAATGACCCATTCTAAGGAAGAGTCGGCCTTAGTTTGTAACAAGACTATACCTCATAACTCATTACTACCACTCATCAAACCCATCCTTCACCACATATTTGCCTTAAAATACCCTTAGTTTTAATGCCTTAAAACGGCATCTCAAATAGTGATTTAGTGATTTAGTTCTTGACATTTTTTTACACGGTCGACTGAACGGAACTTGAATATTCTAATACAAATTGTGTTTTAGAAGAGGTATAAATGTGCACTAACAAAACTAGAAAACTTACGAAACTAGGGAGTACTACCTGACTGGGTGATAGAGAACGGTAACTCATGAAAGTTTGCCATCACAGGCAGGATTTCAACTGCGTCAGCAGACTTCTAAATTTGATTAACGTGCCCCAATACCGAAGGCGTTCAAATTTGGTCTAAATTCAGTTTTGGTCGCAGAAGCTTTTTACAGCTCAGACTACTTATACTAGTTTGTGGCACACTCCGGAAGAGACTGACTGACAAAGAGGATAGACTGATCTTGCTTGGAATTTGTTGAACACCAACTTGCATTTGTAATAATTCTTCTTAAACTGTAGTTTTGCGTTGAAAAACATGCAAGTTGTTTGTACCTGCCTCTTGTTTCTTAAAAATGGTTATGTGTACACTGACCCAGAATGTGTTTCTTTTCTGGCAGAACAAAACCACTTTCAATATATTACAGAGAGCAGGGCAGTCAGGTTGCCTTCTTGAATAAGTTTCGACATGACTCTTCAAGAAAGCTTTGAAATAGTTCGACACAATCTAACAAATTCTACAAACAAATAGTTCTAAACAATCTTTCAAATTTATATTGAAAACAACTCCCCCAAAGTAATGTACCACACGAAATATGAGGATAAATTAATCCGAAATATGCCATTCTAAGAACTTTTAATTAGCAAGGTTTTGAAAGAAATCGCAAAGCGTTACCTGAGGATATAAAAGGTAACTTACAGGTAATTTTTAATAGCCCAGAACATACGCTATCAATATGGTATTAGCTCACTAAATAATCAGACTAATGTGAGTGGTAAACAAATGTTCAAAACGCGTTGTGTTGTTCTTATTATTTTGCTTTGAGACACCGGCCACTATTAGAGGGCATTTTAAGGTGAATATGGAATGATGGTGTTGAGTGTTTTGATGGATGATGAGGTGTAGTCTTGTTACAAACTAGGGCCACTGTTTCCCAGATTGGGCCATTAATTAATAACCCAACGACAAATTCGTTATTTACAGCCCAAAAAGTACTTTTACCCGTAAAAGTCAGCTAATAATAGTACTTTAAAAAGGTAACTGCAGCGAAAATAAAATCCCGGGACCAATTCTGTGCAAAACTAATCCCGAAATCCCGGTTTACTCGAGCAGTCACGTGAGTCAGTCTCGGGACAATGTTGATTGTTGTGTTGATGGACATGTCGTGTCCCGTAAGGGACGAGCACGGGCCCGGAAGGAAGCCGTGTTGAAGACTCGTTCCGTTACAAGCAGTGTACGTACATACACAAGCGCGTGTCCTCGATAATGTACGTGTTTTGTATATACTGACTCACGCTCATAGGTGACTGCACAGTGCTAGTACTGAAGAACAATACAGCTGATTTAATTTTGCTTATGGGACTAGTTTGACAACATCGCTCTATTCAATATTGGTGAACATATAATTACGTTACAAGATAACTATTCGAAAGTTTTGACCCTCGTTTCTGTAGCTATAATTTGGCCGATTGAAAATATTTTTAGATGGAACACATTAGAAATGTTAAGTCGACTATCCAATTACTTTAAAGACATTTTATGTTAACTTTAAAAAATTATTTGAAGAAATGATTTAGTAGAAAGCTCTTCCCAGAAGTTTTATGAGAGCTTATGAACCCTGCGGTTTGGATATGAATTGTATAATGCACAATTTTTCGTACTTGATTATCAAACATTGAACGCGTTTGGAAATTGTCTCTGAGTGTCCTTTTGAAAAGGTTTTGATCTACCTTCTAATAGCTTGGCAACTTGAAATTGAAGTTGTAATTGAAATTGAGTTCACACCGTTAAAACTGTCCGTTTTCATCTTCACCTTTCTGGAAATCATCGAATCAGGACATTGATTAAAATTTCACCAAATATTTTGTTGGTCCCTCAACTCCCATCGAATTTATAATAGCTTCTGGAAAATAAAATCGCCAATTCTGTTAAGAAACAACGTTGAAACATGTCCGACATCTCGTATTGCAACAACATTCAGTGTGACACATCTTACATTGGTGAGTGTGTTCTGCGTGTAATCCAGCTTCATGGTTTGAGGTCAAGTTTTGAGGATGATATAGGTCTAAAGTGGCTCAGATAGTCTCAGTGATCATCTGATGATACCCGCATCAACTCCCACCATCGTTTAGACATATCTGACCATCACCTGCGTGGTACGGAAGTCACGTCAAGCCGTTGGTCTTTGTATTTCCATTGGTCATTGGGCTATTAATTAATGACCCATTCTAAGGAAGAGTCGGCCTTAGTTTTTAACAAGACTACACCTCATAACTCATTACTACCACTCATCAAACTCATCCTTCACCACATATTTGCCTTAAAATACCCTCATGAGAGTGGTCGGCATCTCAAATAGTGATTTAGTGGTTTAGTGAGCTATGCCAAGTTTTGTATTGTATTGTCAGAATCCTATCTGTTGTCATCACGTGAATAGCAGACTAACTAATCACCACATTGTGCTACACTCTGGCGGGCTCTGGTGAAACTAGCGGAGAAATCAGTCCTTTGTTGACAAATGTGTGTACATGATACAGAATATGTGTTATGTATGGCTTGTTGAATAATGAAGACGGTTTAGGGGGGATTGGTGTGGTTAGTTTCATGGGAATAAACTTGTAAATAGGATTGTAGTTAGAAGTTGGATTAATTTTCACGTTTCAACAAATTTTAACTCGAGGATTAAAGTTAACTCGTCGCCAAACCTAAATTTAACATATTTTGGCAATTGAAATAGAGAAAATCGTAACGTATTTCCGACTTCAAACTTGAACTTCATTGCGACCGAGCATTGTAGTCTTCTGTCAAACGGAAACTTTTCGAGAAATGCTCGCAGAAACCTCTTGCATCGAGTATGTTTCATGATTGCGACGCCTGGGCCGGCCATGTAGACAGTTTTAGTTCAAAATTAGCTACTGACGTATGTTTTGAATAAATTGTCCGAATACTGTCCTATTCAGGTACTACCGATGACGGCGTATTACGGAGTAATCTACAACCCGTACCTTTCCTATTCTGGATGTGCAACCTTTCGGATTGGCTTTGTGGGGTAGATGCTCAAAATCAGAGTTCAAATTATATAAAAAATCAGTCTGAGCCATTGCAAAATTTAAACTGAGAGAATCGTGTAGTATAGTACTCAAAAATTTAAATTTTTGACAATATCTTGCCTCTATATTTTAGAAACATTCTTGCTGTCAAATCATAGGTAGTTTTCTTTAGCGGAAGTCTCGTTCACTTGAATAAAACTAGAGTTGGTGAAAACTAACGAACTGGGAGACACAGAACGGCAATTAGAGAACGTTTACCTTCTCAGACAGGAGTGAAAACTGTCAACACGTTGGAAAATTCGATCAAAAGTGTTTCAAAGCTTAAACCTTTTAAAATTAGTCTTGAAATGTTTTAGCCGCAGAACAGTTTAGTTAAACAACCAAATACAGACGTTTTTGACACATGACTGGGAAAACGCGGAACTGACTACAGTACTAGAGTGGTACAATTCGAATGAACGAGGGGCGAATGTCAAAAATGCACGTAAAATTGGGATTACAATTAAAAATTTCAGTGTTTCAAATAAAGTTACGATTTTATAACGATTAATTTTTTGAATAATATCGACTCTGAACAATCGACTCTCGCAGAATCGCGTGTGACGTGTATCAGGACGCGCATGCGCGGTTAATCAAGCGCTTCTGATTGTGAGTGTGTTGGTAATTAATAACCCAGCTCTCTAGTTGTGTAGTGCTGTGAGGTTGTAGCCTGAATAGCAGCTAATTCAGCATGTAATCTGTCTTCTGATGATGTTGTCTTTGAATTGATTTAAGTCCCAATGAGGAACACCCGCAGTGTTTGGGTCTAACAGTAACACTCAAAATTTCACTCTGTGTGGGGCAATAAGGAAAGTAAGGACGTTTTGGGGTTAGGGAACTCATCGAAAATTTTCTTAATATCAAGGAAACCCGCTTAATACTTTGGAACTACCGTGGTTTGGAAGTCAAGCCGTTGTCCATTTCCATTGGTCATTGAGCTGTTATTTATAGACCCATCCTGAGGAACAGTCGGTCCTAGTTCATAACAATCATGGTAAGACCCAAACTCGGGACCATGAAATGATTACCGACCCAGATTCTCAGAACACGTATTGAGCAATTTTTAATGACGTTGATTGTTGCTCTTCTTTAAATCATTTTACATCTATTACTGTAATAGATTAGTACTGTGTCATTCCTTTAAGTTGAAGACGAAATACTTGTCTATCCATTTGCTCCTTGAAACCCTGAACAAAAACTGCTCCATTTTTTACCTGACAGTTTCACATTCCTACCTTATTATAGCAGACCCAAATATGAAGAGCAGACACAATCAAAAGCCCAAACCGCACATAGCAATTTCTCTGGCGGATTTCAATTAGCTCTGTGGGTCTGGATGGAAGAAAGCTGCGGATGGATCCAGGGTGGTCAGCCGGTGCAGGACAGGAGGTTAGTGGGCAACCAGCTGGAGCCTGACCATCACGTGACCAGTAATTAGTGAACACAGAGTATTGTAGAGACGGCACGTTGTAGCGACGTGGACTATATATAATCCAGTGTGTCCTAAGAGAGGAGGAACACAACGGGGAGATCAGAGAACTTTACAAGAGCAGGTCTACAGATAGTAGCAGAGGTGGATCTCTCGTGCTTTGGAAGGAAGGAGAGTATATGCTGGGATAAGTGAAATATTATAAGATTTAAAGTAGACTTTGAAGATATTTTACATTAGTGTATGTCTCGTAGACAGTTCGACGATCTCGATTAAAGGGGCTGTCAGGAATAGGAACGGAAGACGTTTCTGGAATAGGAAACGGGACCCAAACATTCTAAAACACATCTTGACTGTGGGGAGTGAGTTCCCATGTGACGCAGACCCAATCTGGGGACCCAATTGGAACCCCAAATCTGGGAATGATTGAATTCTAAATTAATTTCTCAGTTGGAGTATTTCTGTGTCTGGTCTTTACAATGGTTTATAAACCGCGTAACAAGTCGTGCAGTCCATCGCCACTCAAATATTTTTTCTTTGTTGGAAGGTTTGGCTATAGAGCTACGCCTCTAGCGGTGCTTTTGGGCTTCACTGGTGTAAGACTCAAAACGGATCGTGACATATACTAAGAAAGAAGATCACCCGGACGACTAAACCCGACGTGGGGATTGGCTAGAGGAGTTAGGAGCAGCCGATGATGGGGTGCAAGAGACCAATCTAGCGGAGAAACTCTGTTGTTTGGGCTCAATGACAACTTAGATACTCTGGAAGTAAGAGTTAGCAAATAGGTCCATAACTCTTAACGGCCATTGGTCAGCTTTTGCCAAGAGCCCTTGCCGAAATTCTCTTCTCACATTAGCCGGTCCTCACACATTGAATTGACCATGAGACCAGCAGCCGTGATTAGACTAACTAGCAGACAGACTGATACATTTCCGGCTACTTTCCCTGTTGTACTCACCACTGGGTCCAGTCCAGGGCAGAACAATACAGTGAAAGTAGAGGGCTGAATTGTACCAGCTGGTCTAACACTGACCAGGAGATCTAGTTCTTCTGTAGATGCATTCAGAAGCTTTGGGGACGTCCTGGCCTGAAAAACGGGGTTACGACCAAGCCAAAATTGCAGTAACTATCCTCCCATCGTCGATTTTGCTCTGAGAAATTACTTGATAACTTGATTTTGCTCTGTGCGCGTGATACACCTTCGTGTCTGATTTCTTATAGTATGATGAGTTACAAGTGCTTGTCAATCAAATGTCCAATTACAAGTATGTTTTCTCACATATGTAGACCAGTGATTGTGGTGGCGTGACTGTCTTGTACGCGCGTACAGTGAATACGGAATTAGTTCCACCACCCGCTCCCAACCATCCTGCACTCTCCGTGTCCGCAATTATATGTGCACAAGTGCATATTGTAGTGGAAATCTGTCAAAAGCAGTCATTGTGAGCTTAGTTTTTCGTGTAACATCACAAAAAATAGTCATTTTCAAAACGATATGGTTCAGGAGTCTTGCGAAACTTTCTTATTGAATTTAAAGCCAAATGAATGCCACAAATCTTAAGCAAACATTCACTTTATACAGTACCGGCTGCAATGTGATTGCTACAGCGAAGGATGTCGGTTGGCAGCTCTGCTGCACTTGCACAGCTGATGCGATGACACACTTTTGTTTCCCGCCAGCGCGCGCGGCTTTCCCGCCTTCGTCTCGTCTCGTGTCAGATAGGTTAGGTTACGCCACGCTACGATGCCTGCGGACTCTTGATTCATAATATAGCAGGTTTCATTCGCTTTTTTACCTCCTAACAACGTTCGTTTTTACCTGCGCCACTTGTGGTCGTACGGTGTAAGGGAAATGGGTTGGATTGATTTCACGGTTCTAGAGCTGGGATTTGAACACGTGTCTTAAAGCTTTGAACGCTGGGATATTCATCACTAAGCTGTGAACACAGACGAAGAAATCAGACTGGTTCAGCTTCGAATTCCTACGAGATCAACAGACGAAGCAATGACCTCCTCAATTCAAAGAGACTGGAAAGACCTCCTCTCAAGTCAAAGAGATCATAGTTGAGCCGAATTGGAGTCACGTCAACTAAAGGGATTAGGTTAGGTTAGGTGCCGAGATTAGGGATTCCAGTTAGAAGATTAGTCAGACCGACTTACCCAATCAAAGCCGCTGTCTAGTGGTCTTCAGCACTAGAAGATCACGCCAGAAAATTCGAACTTTTGCACTGCTACCGGACAAATGCATTATCCTCCATGCTTAGCATTGTTAAACTCTCCTGCAGAAGTCCTGCAGAGGTAGTCCTGCAGTACCTCCCTTGGGGGTACTGTTTCTTCGTCAATGACAGCTCTATGATCTCTTCTATCAGACACTGTCGACCAGAAGACTTAGACATCAACCAAGATGGTTAATAAGTAATTTCTGGATAACAATTTAAAGACTTAGGCACATTTAGAAGGCAAAAATGTTTTTCTCTTTTAGTCTCGAAGACCTGGAAAAGAAAAGTTAAGTGATTTACTCTGCAGATTTGGAAGATGCTCGAGGTTTGGGATTAAACAAAGCGTATTCACAACTATTTCGTTTAACGACCCCAACCTCAACAATACACGCTGTCCTACAGACAACCTCTTCAGTCATACAACACACCTAGGAGAAATCTTCATCGACCCGGCGCTGCAGAGGAGACGAAGAAGTGACGAAACCACGTAACTCTTCACTAACGAGCTGACAGATGCCGTGAGGAAAAACAACAGAGCGGCTCCACATCTACCAGTAGCGAGTAGAAAGCCTACTCAGTAGTAGAAGTCTGTAGTAGGCTCAGAGAAAGCGAGATCTGCAAGGACACCGAGGTGGAAATGCGACCCGGGCATGTCTGGGGTTAATGGAACCTCTGCTGCAGGTGTTGTAAGCACGGGTCAGTTGGAAGTGAGGGATGGATGAGAGTTGAAGATGTGCTGATTTTATGATTTCATCGTGTGCCAAAACGTAAATTGTGACGAAAAGTGTACTTTTAGAGGTTGTTAAAGGTTGAAATATTATTACGGACGTTTTACACCGTGAACATGAAGAACATGACGTTTCGGTATCTGGAATCTGGTCCCTTCTTCAGGTGACAAGTGTTCACAAAACATTAGGAAATGTGCTAGCCTAAAATTAATCAGCGTAATTAGCTGACCAGTCACCCACCACCAAACAACATGAGTTTTCTCTTTTGTTTTAACATCAGACCTTTTGTGATATTTCAACCTCAGAAATTGTATCATCGTCAACAGCAAACTTCAAACAAAGTGTAGTTTTCAGATTTAAATGCTGAAGAATTGGAAGCAATCCAAATATTTTGAAGTCTACTCTTTTCATATTCTTCTCTTGGGTTGTACCCACACACCTTGTTCTGCTTGATGTACACCTTCCTACTTTCAATTCCCTCTTGCTGAAATTCCTGAAGTCTCCTGTACGTAAAGTCTCCTGAATTCAGTTTTGTAACCTTTTCCAAAACGTGATGTTCACAAAAGATTGTTCTAACAAAAAAGCCGTCAGAAGAATCGAAAACCTGCAAGAGAGAGTCTTGCTGAACAACATTCAAATATCTGATTCTGTGGACGCTTCTCTGCCTTTATATTTTAGAGACGGTGATTTTCTTCAAAGTCAAAATATAACCCCATGAGAGGTAGCGACATACATTCTTATGGTAGGCTACTAAAAGCAAGGAAACTACCAAACTGGAAGACACAGGACGGTAGTTCAACGCCCAAAGCAATGAACTGAGTTGATTTCAGAATAATTTTTAGAACATACGAGTTCATGACGCATTTGGGAGACTTCGTGACCAAAACACTAACTTTGGGGCAATAGTAGGACAGCTTGAAAATTGAAATGAATGGGAATTTAAATGAATGCAATATTATACGTCTTAAATGAGATCACAATGTAAAATTAAAGCAAAATTTTAAATGAGTTATTTAATTAACATGCAATACACTAAATCACTATTTGAGATGCCGACCACTCTCATGAGGGTATTTTAAGGCAAATATGTGGTGAAGGATGAGTGTGATAGTGGTAGTAATGAGTTATGAGGTGTAGTCTTGTTACAAACTAAGGCCGACTCTTCCTTAGAATGGGTCATTAATTAATAGCCCAATTACCAATGGAAATACAAGGACCAACGGCTTAACGTGACTTCCGAACCACGCAGGTGATGGTCTGATATGTCTAAACGATGGTGGGAGTTGGTGCGGGTATCATCAGATGATCACTGAGACTATCTGAGCCGCTTTAGACCTATATCATCCTCAAAACCTGACCTCCATGAAGCTGGATTACTGGACCACGCCACGAGTCCCAGTCAATTTTATTATTATGTACTTCAAGATATAATAAACTCGCTACTGTATTACGTAAACAGACATTTTTCTGCCCACAGATTAAGATAAGGGAACGGTGGTGAAGGGGCGTGAGAAAGGCGGTTATTCCGGAAATTACGAGGTTAACAGACTCATAAGCCACTTGTGACGCAACGTCTGATGAACCTGGGAGTATTTGCTGTGTGATATTTACTTACCACTATCTCACCCGAGTCAATTAGAGTTTAATGAAATTTCCCGCCCAGTTGGTTATCGAGACGTTGGGAAATGTCGATCTTACGTCAAGTCTTGGCTGAGATAGGTTTGAGATGATTAATCTAGTCATTCTGTGTCGTTCTTTTAGTTTTGAACTGGTGAATCGGCAATTGTCATAATTAGAATTTCTTCTTTATGGTTCATAATAACCTAAATCTTCTTCAAAGTTCATTTTCCATTCAAACAGGTAGTGGCCATTCAAAACCCTGCTGTCAGTTCGACGTGTTCTTGTATCTGTCGTGTTCTGTCTATCGACGTTTTTGTGGTTCTGCGACAATCTTTTTGCACTCTTTGGGTGTCCTAAGCGTTGCAGCATTGTAAATTAAACACGTCCACGGTCAGTGACAGTTGCCCATAGCTGGGAGCAGCGACCAATCACAGATGTGCATCAGACTGACCAACTGGAAAATACAAAAAGCCCTATTTATGCACAGCCAATGGGGAGCATGAGTGCGTTCTATAATCTACGTGGCCTGTTTTGAGTACCATGCTGTGAGTTTTGTGCAATTTCTTGCTGAAGGTTAGGATGAAATTTAATATTAATCCAAGAAATTTAGTTAATATTTCAAACTTAGCACTTCTCTTAACGTTACCAACAAACTTAAACAAAGAAGAAGTATTTTATTTGTGACGATGATGCTCTCTTCCATTTGACCACACCGTTGAGAGGGCAGACGTTTATGAATTGAAGATTTCTTCATTTTCAGTAGTTCTTCCTGCCTAATTTCATAAGAATCTCTACCTCTAAAAACGTAGGTTAAGAAACCATTGTTATTTTATATTTAAAAATACCAAAGGACGAGTCATCCTGAGCTTTGAAGATAGCTTGCACGAAATTAATTCAAGATGCCTAAATTTCACAATGTCAAAGCTCTTGCGAGAAATACTTAGACCTCTAGCGCCGTCTGACCCTCTCCCTGAGCCCTGAAGACGTGCGGTGGTCGGGCGATGACGAAAGCTCGGCGGAGGTGAACGCTCCGGTGTGCACCCTGAAGCTACGGTTACGTTACTACACTACGCCGTGTACCAGGACTGGGTCTTGCCTCACCAACTGGTTTGCCATCAATGGACAGCCAATCTGACTCCACCGGAATGTAGACTGTGATTTTTATTAGGTGCGTTCTAGTTTTGTCATTTTTGAAAAGTTCACTTGGCGGTAGTATGAGCTTTAAGAGAAGGATCCCGTGGTTCGGAAATCACGGAGCCGTTGGTTCACTCTATTGTTCGTTGGACTATTAATTACTGGAAAAACTGGGGAACAGTCGGCTCTAGTTTGTAACAAGACTATCCATAAAAAACTCATCACGAACATTATTTATCCCGTATTAACGTTAAATATCCTCTTGGAGTAAGTAGTTGATGTCTCAAAGAAAGGTATCAAAGATGCATTTTGGTTTTGAAAGTAGGTTCGGAAACTGAAACAACGTTGATTTGGTTTAGATTGTTTCTGACCTTAACAAAGGATTTCACTAAATAAAAAAAAATTAATTTGATTTTTACTCCAGAAGATGGTGTGTTACGGATCGTCGCGTAAGAAAAACGTGTCAAGAATTAGTTTGAAATTTTACTTTGAACCCACTCCTAGAGGGTGTTTTAAGATGAATTTGGGATGGAATGAGTGGTGAGTGTGGTCTTGTTACAAACAGGGCCGACTGTTCCTCGGATTGGGTCATTAATAGCCCAATGACCAAGGAAAATTGACTTCGGAAGACCTTTTATCCGTATGTAAGATGGAAAAATCGCAATACCGCGTTAACTTAGCTGTTAGGAGTGTCTAGAAATGTTGATCAAGTTTGTTGCAGTTATACCCGTCTCGAACTCTCGTGGTTCAGATGGTCTTCCTCCGCCTGGTCGATGGTCACGGACGGTCGCCCAGGTGACAAACTGTGAATCGGCCAGTTCAGCCGCGGTTGAGAAACGGTCCCAGAGCCCCGGCTCCTCGGTTCCCAAGGAAGTAGACGGCTCGGTTCCCGGTTCCCACCAATTAACAACAGAGGCTGCTAATTTGACGAGATCTGCACCGTGATATCAAGCAGAACTGTGGCTCGCCCACGGTTCAGGCTCTAGACCACGTGACGCGTTATTGGAGGCAAAATATAAGGTGCAAATCTATATTGCAAGTGTTTGTGTGTCTTTTGTTTGAAGTTTTTCCTTGACGGGTAAGAATTTGTGAGTTTGAAAATTATTGCTGACGTTTTTAATCGAGAGTGAACAAAAGAACACGACGTTTCAGGATCTGTAATCTGTGGGCGTCTTCAGGTAAAAAGCGACCTAAACATAACACAAAAGATTGGGCAATTCTCTTGTGTTTTTTATGCCCAAAATTGATTTTGGGCGATTTTTAACAATCGTGGAGATACAACACCAAAGAACAATCCGGAGTTTCAATAATAGTTAAATGTTGCATTTACGTTTTTACTGGTTTTTATATAATTCAAAAAAGGTCTGAGAAAAGAAACGGTGGTTTCTGACCGTCAGCTTGTTGCAGCCAGAGATGCAACATTGAGTATGTACATTATAGAAGGACAACTCAAATGGGACTCTAGTCTAAGTTTTCCCCGCACCCTGTCAGTACCAACGCTGGGTGTTTTGAATGGTTGGTAAAAGCTAACATGTGCGTCATGATTGATTGTAATAACCAGTTCTGAAATAACATAATGCCGTTGGTTCGGAAGTCACGTTAAGCTCTTGGCCCATTTCCATTGGCGACTGGAGCAGTTAATGACCCAATCTGAGGAACAGTCGGCCTTAGTTTGTAGCAAAACAACACATCCACTATCCATCAAAACACTCGTCACACTCACTATAATCTCTTTAAATACCCTCTAGAGTGAGGACTCCCCCGGGTACCCACCTTTCGAGGTTGGGTGGTAGAGAGGACTTTGTAGTCCTAACTTCGCCTCGTTAAACAAGACAAACTTTACCTTTTTTTAGAGTGGTCGGTGTCTCTAGTCAAGTATTCGAGCTGTCAGCAGCGCACCTACAGGCATCAACCCGAACTACGTGAAACGATTGCGGACAGATTTCATCGTCCACTTGTCCCTCTATTACGTATATTCAACGGTTACAGGCACCAGTGGTGAAGGGGGCAGTTTCCAAAATTGTAGATTACTGCAGAGATTGCCCGGATAAGCGGTCGGCAGTTTCGTAACTCGTGAATTGCTGAGTGACCAGCCGTGAAATATCGCGAAAATATACTTTCAGTTCACATAGTATAGTCCGTGGAGATGGGAGAGGATAGTAGTCAGGGTGGTCTGTCAGTATGGGTGGCTGTGTGAATTGTACATTCGTGCAAATACTGCATTGGTATTTACTTACTACTGAAACTGTAATCAAGTTTATTGTCAATTATACATGCTGAACGTCAGATATTCAACATGTTATGATATGGCACAACTACATTATTTTTTGCATAAATAATCATATCTTTACACTCTCGTTAATCAAATTTACTACTACTGGGTCGTATTGGTCCTAATCCAGCTTCATGGAGGTCAGGTTTTGAGGATGATATAGGTCTAAAGTGGCTCAGATAGTCTCAGTGATCATTGATGATACCTCGCATCAACTCCCACCATCGTTGATGATATCAGACCATCACCTGCGTGGTTCGAAAGTCACGTTGCCGTTGGTCCTTGTATTTCCATTGGTCATTGGGCTATTAATTAATGACCCATTCTAAGAAAGCATTTTAACTTACTTTCATAACTCAGACTACACCTCATACTATCCTTCAACCACATATTTGCCTTAAAATACCCTCATGAGAGTGGTCGGCGTCTCAAATAGTGATTTAGTGATATAAGAAGAAGTCATGAGGTTTAATTTCTCAAAAATGTGTTTTACACCCAAACACTCTAAGAAAACATCTATTGCTAGTGGTGCACGTTCATGACACAACGGAATTTTCCATACTTTGTGCAGAAGAAAATGAATATTTCAAAGACCACTAATTGATTTGGACGATTGAGCCTATACGGGTTTGGGTAGGTTTTACAACGAGGGCTTGAACATAGTTGTGTTTTTGACATTTAAAACCAACAACAGCTTTTCTTTTTTGACGCTGGATCCAGTTTTATAGACTCTTTTCTTTAAATGGCAAATTTTGTATTTCAAACTATGTAAAAGGCGATTTTAAATTTAAAACCTCGCTTCGGTCTCAGACTTACGTGCTCTTTTACCAAGAGTTTTACTACAAATCATAAAAGAAAACGCATTTAAATTTCATTCAAATCGGACTACTCATTCCGCTGTCATAGCGAAAAATCACCTTTTAAACGCTATTTTAAAGTGACTGGTTTTATGGTATTTGGTATATTGTTTGATAGATAACATTAAAATACATATATTACTTTAAAAGTCGGTTGAAATTTACTATTTCTAGATTATTTCTATTTTAGATTACTAAAGTGTTTTTGATTACTAAAAGGCAAAATTAGGGGATTTTCGGTAGTTCGATTTTGCTGGCTATCAAATTTGACCAATAAATTATAACAAAAGGAACATTCAAAATCGGGGGCTAAAGCGACTGTACTTGATACACATACATACATATGACGTATATACAGTTTTGAAAAGATGCTCAACACGTAAAAAAAGGTAAAGTTTGTCTTGTTTAACGAGGCGAAGTTAGGACTACAAAGTCCTCTCTACCACTCAACCTCGTCCTTTACCTAGCGTCACCGTATAGTCATATTACAAATTGTAAGTGGGATCGAACCCGCGCCACCGGAGTGTTGAGCTCCGGAGTCGTGCGCGATACCAATCCGCCACGAATCCGCTTACACGTGTTCTGCATGGGATCAGGATCGGTACTCATTTATGGCCCCAGGTGTCATTCCTACCATGCTGACTCAACGAATATATCTTTTTTTAAAAGGAATTCGCTAGTAATTTTGCAAACGAAATTCTATTGTTTAAAGCCTTTTAAATTTCCTAAACTCTACTCTCTCCCACAGTTCACAGTCACGTGATCTCTGCTGGCGGATGAATGAAGCAAGCGTCGAAAGGTTCACACTTTTCACCTTCACCAAAACTCCGTGTTTCACAATTTCACAATTCACTTGTGTGTAGTCAGTGTTTATACGCACGGTCTGCCTCTGCAAACGTTGTCTACCGCACGCGGTTAGGCTGCAATTGGTGGATTGAGTAAGCTCTGGTCGATTCAGCGTTTACGTGGTCCTTTCCCGCGTCCTTGTGTTGTTTAGAGACTGCTGTGGCTGTTTGGTAAAATGATTGTCGTTGATTTTCACAGTTCGAAGATTGCTGTGCGCGGATATACCGCAAGGATGGAGTAATAGGTGGTTTATCGGTTTATCGGTTAGTGGTGGTAGTATCGGGGAGCCACAACGAGTCGTGGTTTGGAAGTCACGTTAAGCCGTTGGTCCATTCCATTGGTCGTTGGGCTATCAATTAATGACCGGGGGATAGTGCCATAGTTTGTAAGAAGACTAAATCACTATTTGAGATGCCGACCACTCTCATGAGGGTAACTTGCGTTAACTACCTGATTTTAAGGCAAATATGTGGTGAAGGATGAGTGTGATGAGTGGTAGTAATGAGTTATGAGGTGTAGTCTTGTTACAAACTAAGGCCGACTCTTCCTTAGAATGGGTCATTAATTAATAGCCCACTGACCAATGGAAATACAAGGACCAACGGCTTAACGTGACTTCCGAACCACGCCAGTGATGGTCTGATATGTCAAACGATGGTGGAGTTGATGCGAGTATCATCAGATGATTACTGAGACTATCTGAGCCGCTTTAGACCTATATCATCCTCAAAACCTGACCTCCATGAAGCTGGATTACAGGACCACGCCACGAGTCCCAGTCAAAGTATTCCACTTTCAGTTATGTTTATTTTGGCGATTACTGTACATTTAAATCGTTCTTTGAAGAGAGGACCTAATTTAACTCAAATGTGTATTTGTTTCAGGTATGTAGCTGAATTTACGTACTCTTCTGAAAGTAAGTCAAAATCTCTTTCTGGCCGTGTTCATAAGTTGAAATGCAGAATGCGAGTCCACGTTAACTATTATAAACGGAGTAAGTCACAGTCAACAACACAAAGGTAAACATCTATCAAATCTAACAAAATATAGAAAGCTCTAAGTATTTAAGGGCCTAAATCATAGATACACATTTAGACAAAAAGTGTTTAGTTGTAAAGTTGGTCACAGGGAGGTTACTCAAATAAAAGGAGTAACCTAACTGACGAAAGAAAAAGAGCTCATTCCGAAAGGTCTGGGCACAAAGAAACCCCAAATTTTCAAGACGGTGTTAATGTATTTCGCGTGGCCCGTCTGAGTCTATTCTTGAATAATAACCAACATTTATGTATATAAAAATAGTATACATACATTTACGTTTACCACAAGCCAACAAATTCTATTGCATGTTGCTTTTCCTATAATTATATCGATTAATCCATCTATTGTAGCGCGATAAAGACACCATACGAGTACTTGACAGAAGCTATCAACTATACAGTGTATACAACAGCTGTTGATGAACTGTCACTGTCAGCTGATGATGAGGTAACTTTCTCTGCTGGAACAGCTGTTTATTCGTGTCACTGGAGATAATCTGTGTGCATTAACAACATCAGGCATGCCCACATAATCATGCACACTCTCTATCACATGTATGTACTATGAACATGGTTGCTACAGCGTGGGCGAAAATCTTTAACACTAAAATTCTCATGTGGTTCTTGAGGTTTGCAGTTGTGATTTTAACGGGGAAATTATTACAACGTTGTTTTTGGTCTCAAATACAAACTTAACTCGTGGCAGTGGCTCAGTGGTAGTAGAATCGCAGCCTTCAGTGCGGTGGGTGAAGTGTTCGATTCCCGAGCGGGCATATGGGTTTTGACCACTTTCCTAACGAATATGTTGATTGTTCCTACTCAACTTAGATTAAGTGACAATCAAAAACTCTAACTTAAAAAATCATCCAGGCCCTATGATGCGTCCAGGGGGGTGGTCATAGCTCAGTGGTATAGTGTGTGCTTCGCATCAAATTAGCCCGGGTTCGATTCCCGGGCGCAGTGATAACTTTTCACGATGGCCACTCCCCGTGGTTCGGAAGTCATGCTAAGCCGTTGGTCCATTCCATTGGTCGTTGGACGATTAATTAATGACCCAATCTGGGGAACAGTCGGCCCTAGTTTGTAACAAGACTACATCTCATCATCCATCAAAAACACTCATCACACTCACCCTTCATTCCATATTCACCTTAAAATACTATCTGAGAGTGGTCGGTGTCTCAAAGCAAAAGTATCAAAAGAAAGTATCAAAAAGTATGCAGTAAAACAACACCATGGCTAGTACAGCATTGACGAAATTCCGGGTGGTTGAAAAGTAACTAGGTAATAATATCTTGTTATACATTCTGAAAAATTACGAATTTCATGTTGGAAATAGTGTCATAATATTGAGTATGCAAGGTTTCCTTTTATTACTAATATTGGATCATTAATATACGTTTTTTGCTAAAACTGTTCGTGAGTGGTTGGACGGAATGTTTCCTGGACGTTGGCCGACGCGGCGTGAACGCCACGAATGGCCTGCAAGAAGTCCATATCTAACTCCGTGTCATTCCTATGGGGATTCTGTAAAGGAAGACGTACGTACAAAAGCAAGCCTACAACCGTAAATGATTTGGAAAATCGCATTCAAGAAGTTATCACCAGTATTCCAATTGACTTCCTTCAAAAGACTGTTGACTGTATCCCGGCCGTTTGTAGAAATTGGCGAACAACACCGGTGCCTTCGTGGAAATTTCAAATTTAAATTTCTTATGTAGTTGAGCGTATGTGTACGGTGTTTTAGCAAGTTTGGATAGTTATTGTAGGAATTATTACAATTCCTTTTACCTACTTACTTTTCAACCACCCTGTAGATTAGCAACAAAAAGGTCTTAAGGAACGGGGTAAAGGGTGGCTTCGAGTGACCAAGCACGATGTATATATTAACAAAATATTATATCGATGAAGTTGGAACCATATTGAGCTCTTTTCAAGGAGCAGATGTAAATTATAAACACGTTAAAACATGCATCATATGGTCCATTAGTTTACAAATAAAGTCCTAAACTGTTTAATCTACGATTTAATCGTGTTAACATTTCGGTTTTGCTCGCGACCCTATTTTTCACTCATCAAATAATCACCCGTAATGTGATGTGGTGAAGGGAAAGTAAACTCCATCGCAGACGTACCCATATCCCAGCGAGTAATGACCATTGACACACAACAGTCAACACTCAAGGTCGCAGAACTAATCGTTGATAATTGCGGCTGGGTTTGAGGAAACCACCACGAGGGACGTATGATGTTCAAAGTCTAGCGGCCAACGGTCAAGGTTAGGGTGAGTCTTCGTTCATCCTGATACCGTGGATGTGGTATGTGCGGTGTCAAGGTGCTGGAGGAGTCGGTGGTGTGGAGGGAGGAATTCGTGGTGAACGTAGGGGTTGTTTTGTCGGAAGAGAAGCCCCAAAGAAGGGCTTGAACGCAAATTAGTTGCATTTGCCATTTTCTATAATTCTGTTTCTTAGTGTATTGAAATGGATTTTTTTAGAACATCTAGTAGTGAATCTTTGTCAAATTTTAAGTACAAAGATAGTTTGACAACTTTTTAGGAACGGTACGACACTAAAAACACTATATGAAACTAATGTACATTGGTGTAGAAAGATTATGACTTTGGATTTATAATATCCATTTTAGATGGACTTGAATTCTCTGTCTCACTGTAAGACCTTTCCACTCCTGAAAGGACGTTCTTCTCGTTCCTGGGATTTGGTTATGTACATTAGTACTTCAGAAGGCACAATACGTTAGCATTCCCCAAACAGCATTTTATGGACTTTTCAAATGAAATTTTTGAGCTCATTAAATGACAGACATCTTTTGATTTTACTCACTAAAAGGATGCGCGTCATCTGCGTACAAGTGGCTCTTTCGTCGAATTTCCTATCACATTCTAAACGAAAGCAGTTGGCTGGAAGTATTTTAAACTTTGGATTTCAGATGTTTTCACTAGATATATGACGCCTAAATTATCTAAACCTTCGTAATTTAAATAAGCACCCCAGTTCCAGGGTATTCTTTATAGAATTTCTCTAAAGTTCGACTGACCAATGGAAATACAAGACCAACGGCTTAACGTGACTTCCGAACCACGCCAGTGATGGTCTGATATGTCTAAACGATGGTGGAGTTGTGAGTATCATCAGATGATTACTGAGACTATCGAGCCGCTTTAGACCTATATCATCCTCAAAATCCTGACCTCCATGAAGCTGGGATTACAGGACCACACCCACGAGTCCCCAGTCAAAGTATTCACCAGTTATGTTTATTTTGGCGATTACTGTACATTTAAATCGTTCTTTTGAAGAGAAGACCTAATTTAACTTAAATGTGTATTTGTTCTTTGGTATGTAGCTGAATTTACGTACTCTTCTGAAAGTAAGTCAAAATCTCTTTCTGGCCGTGTTCATAAGTTGAAATGCAGAAAAGTCCACGTTAACTATTATAAACGGAGTAAGTCACAGTCAACAACACAAAGGTAAACATCTAACAAAATATAGAAAGCTCTAAGTATTTATGGGCTAAATCAGATACACATTTAGACAAAAAGTGTTTAGTTGTAAAGTTGGTCACAGGGAGGTTACTCAAATAAAAGAGAGTAACCTGACTGACGAAAGAAAAAAGAGCTCATTCCGAAAGGTCTGGCACAAAGAATCCCCCAAATTTTCAAGACGGTGTTAATGTACTTCTCGTGGCCGTCTGAGTCTATTCTGAATATAACCAACATTTATATATATAAAATAGTATACATACATTTCGTTTACCACAAGCCAACAAATTCTATTGCATGTTGCTTTTCCTATAATTATATCTATTAATCCATCTATTGTAGCGCGATAAAGACACCATACGAGTACTTGACAGAAGCTATCAACAATACAGTGTATACAAACACGTTGATGAACTGTCGTCAGCTGATGATGAGGTAACTTTCTCTGCTGGAACAGCTGTTTATTCGTGTCACTGGAGATAATCTGTGTGCATTAACAACATCAGGCATGCCCACATAATCATGCACACTCTCTACCACATGTATGTACTATGAACATTGTTGCTACAGCGTGGGCGAAAATCTTTAACACTAAAATTTTCATGTGGTTCTTTGAGGTTTGCAGTTGTGATTTTAACGGGAAATTATTACAACGTTGTTTTGGTCTCAAATACAAACTTAACTCGTGGCAGTGAGCTCAGTGTGTAGTAGAATCGCAGCCTTCAGTGCGGTGGGTGAAGTGTTCGATTCCCGAGCGGGCATGTGGGTTTTGACCACTTCCCAACGAATGCTGTTGATTGTTCCTACTCAACTTAGATTGTGACAATCAAAACTCTTAACTTAAAAATCATCCAGGCCCTATGATGCGTCCAGGGGTGGTCATAGCTCAGTGGTATAGTGTGTGCTTCGATCAAATTAGCCCGGTTCGATTCCCGGGCGCAGGTGATAACTTTTCACGATGGCCACCCCGTGGTTCGGAAGTCATGCTGCCGTTGGTCCATTCCATTGGTCGTTGGACTAATTAATGACCCAATCAGAAACAGTCGGCCCTAGTTTGTAACAAGACTACATCTCATCATCCATCAAAAACACTCATCACACTCACCCTTCATTCCATATTCACCTTAAAATACTTTCTGAGAGTGGTCGGTGTCTCAAAGCAAAAGTATAAAAGAAAGTATAAAAGTATGCAGTAAAAACAACACCAGCTAGTACAGCATTGACGAACTGCTGGGTGGTTGAAAAGTAACTTGGTTATAATATCTTGTTATACATTCTGCAACTTAATTTGAATTTCATGTTAATAGTGTCATAATATTGAGTATGCTCTTTATTACATTAATATTGGATCATTAATATACGTTTTTGCTAAAGACTGTTCAGAGTGGTTGGACGGAATGTTTCCTGAACGTTGGCCGACCTCTGTGTCATTCCTATGGGATTCTGTAAAGGAAGACGTGTACAAAAGCAAGCCTACAACCGTAAAATGATTTGGAAAATCGCATTCAAGAAGTTATCACCAGTATTCCAATTGACTTCCTTCAAAAGACTGTTGACTGTATCCCCGGCCGTTTGTAGAAATTGGCGAACAACACCGGTGCCTTCGTGGAAATTTCAAACTGTCTTTAAATTTCTTATGTAGTTGAGCGTATGTGTACGGTATTTTAGCAAGTTTGGATAGTTATTGTAGGAATTATTACAATTCCTTTTTACCTACTTACTTTTCAACCACCCTGTAGATTAGCAACAAAAAAGGTCTTAAGGAACGGGGTAAAGGGTGGCTTCGAGTGACCAAGCACGATGTATATATTAACAAAATATTATATCGATGAAGTTGGAACCATATTGAGCTTATTTTCAAGAAGCAGATGGTCTTGTATTAGTTTACAAAAGTCCTAAACTGTTTAATCTACGATTTAATCGTGTTAACATTTCGGTTTTGCTCGCGACCCTATTTTTCACTCATCAAATAATCACCCGTAATGTGATGTGGTGAAGGGAAAGTAAACTCCATCGCAGACGTACCCATATCCCAGCGAGTAATGACCATTGAACACACTCAACAGTCAACACTCAAGGTCGCAGAACTAATCGTTGATAATTGCGGCTGGGTTTGAGTGAAAACCACCACGAGGGACGTATGATGTTCAAATCGTGCTCCAGCGGGCCAACGGTCAAGGTGGGTGAGTCTTCGCTCATCCTGATACCGTGGATGTGGTATGTGCGGTGTCAAGGTGCTGGAGGAGTCGGTGGTGTGGAGGAAGGAATCGTGGTGAACGTAGGGGTTATTTTGTCGGAAGAGAAGCCCCAAAGAAGGGCTTGAACGCAAATTAGTTGCATTTGCCATTTTCTATAATTCTGTTGTTTCTTAGTGTATTGAAATGGATTTTTAGAACATCTAGTAGTGAATCTTTGCCAAATTTTAAGTACAAAGATAGTTTGACAACTTTTTAGGAACGATATGACACCAA
This sequence comes from Matsumurasca onukii, assembly GCA_018831715.1. Taxonomy (NCBI): domain Eukaryota; kingdom Metazoa; phylum Arthropoda; class Insecta; order Hemiptera; family Cicadellidae; genus Matsumurasca; species Matsumurasca onukii. The sequence goes on from CM032058.1 coordinate 88,449,503, forward strand.
AAACACTATGAAACTAATGTACATTGGTGTAGAAAGATTGTGACTTTGGATTTATAATATTCATTTTAGATGAACTTGAATTCTCTGTCTCACTGTAAGATCTTTCCACTCCTGAAAGGACGTTCTTTCTCGTTCCCCAGGGATTTGGTTATGTACATTAGTACTTCAGAAGGCACAACATACGTTAGCATTCCCCAAACATCATTTTACAGACTTTTCAAATGAAATTTTGAGCTCATTAAATGACAGACATCTTTTGATTTTACTCACTAAAAAGGATGCGTGTCATCTGCGTACAAGTGGCTCTTTCGTCGAATTTCCTATCACATTCTAAACGAAAGCAGTTGGCTGGAAGTATTTTAAACTTTGGATTTCAGATGTTTTCACTAGATATATGACGCCTAAATTATCTAAACCTTGTGTTTCGTAATTTAAATAAGCACCCCAGTTCCAGGGTATTCTAAATTATAGCATTTTCTCTAAAGTTCGATTTCGTGGAGAAGGTTAAAATGATGACGGCCTTGTTTAAGTCTGCGGCACGATGACTACTAGACCACTAGTGGATACATTGTCGAGTGTTGTGGTGAATGGTGGATTGGTGGTGAGTGGTTGTGGTGGCATTTGCCGGACAGAGAGGCCGAGAAGTCACGACCCGGAGGAGGCCAAGGACGGATTCCAACAGAGGCCCAATGCGGAACCGTGCACTGGAAGTCATGGGAACCTTTAGTAAAGATTAGGCATCCACGCGAGTCTTGTTCTTACTCCTGGAGATGTTAGAACTCAAATTTTAGGGGTAGCCTTCTATTTTCTGACTCTTCCACTTTCTGGTCCCAAGCCTCCTCAAATCTTTTCTGCGTTCCACTGATTCCAAAGTTTTCATAAATTGCATCATTGATTTACAAAGTCTTCTTTTCTTTCAACTGGCAATTCTTTTACACTCTTCATAATTTCACCATCCTCTCTTTGGTGTACATGTCCCATTCACACTGTGGTCTTCTGCTTTTACTCTCGCTGATGTAACTATTTTGTGATCTCTCTGTACGTTCTATTTTCCATAATAGACCCTAACAAATCTAAAAGGTAAAGTTTGTCTTGTTTAACGAGGTGAGTAAGGACTACAAAATCCTCTCTACCACCCAACCTCGACTAAACCTCTTTCTCTAGATGGCTCATCTAGAAAAAAGGAATCAAAACTCTTTAGACTTAAGATCAATGTCAAAATAAAGAATCGCTTTTCACAATACATGGCACAAATGTTCCTTTTACAAATCTCTAGATTAAGTTCGTTAACCAGCAACATCATGTGCCCTCTTCCGTGAGGGGGTTATTCCTGTCCAAAATGGGGTTTATGTTATATGAACTGTGTTGATGATCAGATTTCGATGCACCTTTGGGTTCCAAAACTAACAATGTGTACTAAATGGCTTTTTCGCCTCCACATAGGTTTAGGCTGATTAAAATTTGTTGGTTTTTACAATACGCAAATTGATTACGGTGACTTGAATGTTTATATCAAACTTCACTGAAATCGGATATAAATGCAATTTTATAGCATAAACCCCCATTTTCGGGGAAACTGGACTTTTGAGGTAAATTATCCCTCCTTTTGAGGTAACGAACAAGGGAAGGTCCCCCGGTTTTGAAAATTCGCTAGGATTGACAATAGCGCTTCTTTCTACCTACCCGTCGGCTATGTTTTATAACCGCTAACCCTCCCCACAGTTTCTACCATCAAAAAATCCAAAAATTCAACAGGATAAGAATTAAATTTCAAAACCAGCCGAACATTCTACTTTCCCACAAACCATTTCCAAGCTGCTCCACTAGCACCGCTCAAGCAATCAAACATAATGACGAGTAACGTTTACTTTCTCGACTGCAATGACACCGGTGCGTGTGTGTGTGTGTGTGGACGACGCAGGTTTGTTTTATATCGCTATCAACGATTAGCGGCTGTTAACGATCGTGAGTGAACGCAGGACAAGGGTCTGGGTCTGGCAGACCGCTTTCACTGGGTCTAGCAGCAGACCCGCATGCAGTACCTGCTGCAGTAGGAACTGGGTCATGTATGCTTCTCTTTCCATACTTGTGCGTTTCCACACCACGGGTTGACGACCTCCAGGAGTATACCGTGTTGCGGCAAGGAGAAACCTTGTTGGAAGTCTGGGTTTGGAAATTAAGTAAGCTCCATCGTAACTGAAATATAGGTGATGCGATGGTGGTTGGCGTAGGCACTAGCACTATGTCAATCCTTGCGTATTCTTTGTAACAGTCTTTTTTAGGTTCCCCCTCAAATGGGTTTTTATGCTATAGAAATTTAGTTATGATCCGATTTAAATTAAAAATCTACGAGACCGTACCCAACAAGTGCATTACAAATCCAATTAGCCAGACCATTACGGTGGTTAAAAAATGATTTCCTCCATTTATTTTTGGGTAAAAACGCTCTTATTAAAATAATGTGGCGATCGTTCTGTAACTTTATGTAAGAACCTCATGGCTTTAAAATTTTCTTCAGTTTAAAAATATGATCTGTAACAGATTAAAATATTCTATTTCGTAACATTAGTGTCTGTCATAGTTGTTCTAACTGTTCGCAGAACGGATTCCTTGTTATCAAAACAATGATGGCCAGATTTGCTTGATAATCAACGTCATGCTGAGCAAGTAATAAGAGTTCTTGGCATAGGTCCTTTGGGCAGGCAATCACTACAATCAGGGTTTCTCTAACTAGTATAGATTATATTCACTCTTTCCGACATTTTACAACAATCGATCATATTTTATCCGAAAAGTTAGGTCCACCTAAAACAATCCAACCACTACCGAAAAGTGAAACCATGCACAGTTCCAGGATACGGGCGAAAATCACTGCTGAATTTGTCGGAACAAACCAACAATTCGGCAAGACAAACAACCACACACCGGCCCTCTGACTTTTCACCACAACCGCAACCATCCGTCCACCGTCTGACAGCCAGACATCCTACCGCGCTTCGCCACGGACAGCTGCCGCACGCGCACGAGCACGCCCGGATTGGAATTGGCCAGAGAAGAGTGATTTGTGAAGAGTGATACGTGGGGTTCAGATAGCCGTGTGAAAGTGAATGACTACAGATGGACTGATTCAGTTACTTTCACACCCCGGGCCGCGACGAGAGGGAAAGTGGAAGGACGGGGTGTCCTCTGCATGGTCCCGCGCCCGCGTAACTTTACTACGTGATACTCTGGTATCAGCTGGTTCCTCCAGTTTTCGGCGTTGACGGCTGGAGAGTGAGAGTGAACGAGTGGGTAATATTTATGTCAGACTTTGACGCTGGAGAAATTTGTGTCTGGCTGTTGAATCTTTCTCAGCTTCAGGAATTAAAATGCGCGAAGGAAATTCAATCTCAAGAGAGGATTCCGTGATTAAGTTATTTTACACTACGTAAGACGTAATTATCTGCAGAAGATGCTCCTGTAGCCCAGAGGTTAAAAACAATACATCACTCTGGACTCTAATTCATTAATGAACGATTAAGGCATCGTTTATTAGCATTCCATCCATGACGTAAGTCGTCACCTTAACGTCCCCAGCTCCTACTTTCTTTACACAACCTACCACTGGGCATCTGTGACCGATTTAATTGACGTTCACGTCGGAAGACCCGAAGATGATAACTTGTCTTGAGACATCAACCACTCTTAGAGGATGTTTTAATGTGGATATGGGATGAAGAGTGAGTGTGATGAGTGTTTAACTGATGGTGACTGGTGAGGTGTAATCTTGTTACAAACTAGAGCCGACCGTTCAGGATTTCTTCATATGTATTCATGGTATGTCGTCTTGTATTATGTTCAAGTGCTTAATATTAGTAGTAATTGAATCCCAAGTTGAATACGAGTATGTGGTACTTGAATCTCCACGTAAAGTCTCGAAGGCAAGTTTGAAATCATGAAAACCAAACGCTTTGGTCTAGATCTTTGAATGATTCACCAAGCCATTCCAACATCGTCAAACAAGACGGGCACGACTAAAGTATTTACAACAGAGAAGCGTTTTCTCCGGTCTGGATTCGCTGAATGTCCGCGCTGGGAAGATGGGATGCCGCTCAATTATCACAAGGATGGCCTCGATCTTCCTCAGAGAAGAATGAAGATATAAACCAGCCAAAGCAGATTCCAAGCAGTTTCCCCGCCAAATGGCACTCGGCTAAAATTCCACGGACTTTCTTCCAAGACCGGTGGACATTAGTTTGAGAAAGTGGTGTGGGATAAAGTTGGAAGAAGGCTGGTAAGAAAAGTTCGTTCAGAGAGATTGGAAAATCTTTGTATGTTCAGCACTATTAGTGTTTATTTTCTACAATGATGAACTTTCTTCTCCTCAGGACAAAGTTTTGCCAAGCACGTGTTTGCCATCTCTCAAGAGCGCTTGATGGCTTGACGTTATAAGATTTTCAAAGTCGTTGTGATAACATAATATTTTAAGTCAGTTAGTTGCTTCCTCTACTACCTAGTCGATAATGTTGGAAGAAGGCCGAAATAAAAGTTTATTTAGAGATCTCGGTTGGAAAATCTTCACATCTACTGAACTGCTAGCTTTTCTTCTTATACCATGTGCTTTTTCTTCATCTATACCATGATGAACCTCCTTCTTCCGGGACATCGTGCATTAGCCATTTATTGAGCGCTTGTTTGGTGGAGTTTGGAAGTTTTCAAAGACTTTGTGATATTTGAAGTCAGGTAGTGATGCAAATTCTAGTTCTTAGGTGATTAGCGTCACATCCTGGCCATGGCACAATCTTCTCCTTCCCCATCTTCTGATTCCTTTATACACCAGCGGAAGGGGCTTGTTTGATCGATGATTCAACGTCTCTGTTTGACTCTCAGGATCACAGCGAGCTCGTCAATGTACAGGTGCAATGCAGCGTGACATGAACGTGCACCTGATGCAAAACCAATGTGTTTAACAGTAACCGCATTATGCACGCTGTGGCACACACAAGAACGTGGTAGCGTTTAACTTTTTGCTGCCCCCGGGAATGCTTTTCCGCACCGCACTGTGCTGTGTGGTTAATCAGTTGTACTCTGTATAAGTATGGTTGAGTTCTGGATCCCGGTAACTTACTGGTGTGCTATGTACGTTGCTAATCCACTGGGCCGAGGTTCAATTGGGAGGTCTTTGGTAGCTGCCCGAGTTCGAGTTAAATTTGCAAGACCAAATATTTAGTTGAGAAGTATCTTATGGGATCTTTCTGTGCAAAGAGTTATTTTTCAAGATGAATACCACACAAAAAACGCAAGATTAATACGACAAACTTAGTTCCTACCTTCAAAATACTTATTTTCTCTTTAGTTCGTGATCATAAAATCATTTTCCTCCACAAAATCGGCAGAGGAAGAGGTTAAATAGGAAAGGAAAGGTTCTTCAACTTTTTCTTCTGGTCGCTTGCTCTCCTTTGGACCATAGCACACACATCGGAGTAATCGTGGCGGATTAGGTAGCGCATTGACTTGTACGCAAAAGGCCCGGGTTCGATTCCCTCTCACCGTAATAGCTCCCGTAGTTCGTAAGCCGTTGGTCCCAGTTTGTAGAACAATTCCGAAGGGTGAAGCTGACCCTGAAGAACTTTTCTTTTAATACACATTCATACGATAATATTACAACCACTACATCGATAAAATATTTAAATTTACAGTTCAGGAACTTTATACACCGAATACCAGACACATAGCTTTCTCACAACCTTGAGTAAAGGTAAACAGATGTAAACTATGGTATGGAAGTATGTACAAAAATATTGCAAGGTGCTGCGCAGTAGGTCGTGAGATCGTATACTGGACACAAGGCCGACAACATTCTCCAACATCCAACACGATAATCGAGGCGTAACCGTCGATATGCATCTTCGGCACCGGCTGCTGTGGTAGTTTTGGTCAGTGCGGTGGGAGATTGGGGTGGTTGGAAGTTTTCGCGTAAGTTTGTAGATGAAGTGAAAGTGTGCGTAATTTTGAACCTGATGTTTGGTCTCTTCCTGCCCTCCTGGTAGGTTTTTTACGTGAGATGTGGAAACGTGCGCTTCACGTTCAACTCTATGGTTCAAAATTAGCCTCAGGAATTTATCTTTTAAGGCAATTATCCGAATACTGCCCAATTCAGGTACTGATGACGGTATCTCCTATGGATTGGCGCTATTGGATGCTCAAAATCAAGTTTTGCCAGGGTCTTCATTCTACAACAGTCGAACCATTGCTAAATTGCAATGGAGAGAGTCGTGAGCCAGCATTGAAAATTTGAAATTGTTGACACTACCTTGCCTCTATATTTTAGAAACATGTCTTTTCAAGTCAAAATGCGGTCTCGTAAGAGGAAGTGACATTCACTCTTGAAACTAGAGGCAGGGAAAACTACCGAACTGGGAGACACAGAACGGCAGTTCATGAACGTTTACCTTCTCAGGTAGGAGTTCAGCTCGTCAACAGGTTACCAAATTCGATGCCCATGAGCTTAAGGTTTTTACTCGCCTGAAAAAGGTTTGGCCGCAGAAGCATTTTACAATACAGACGAGTTTATGACACGACTGGGAAAACGCGGAACACACAAACTGACTACAGGACTAGAGTGGTACAGTTCGAATGAATGAGAGAGAGTGAATGTCAAAATGTATGTCTGACTGGGATTTCGATGTTAGAGTGCGTGGAAAATTTTAGCTTTTCAAAAGTGACGTTTGCATAACATGTTAACATGTTGAACGCAATAAACCATTTATTTATTTATTTATGGTCCGCACCACAGGATATGTTGGTATGCCCCAACCACTAAAAACCAAATCTTCAGGAGATCCTTTTTCATTAATGACAGACCATGGAGTCACCAAACAGTATTAACAGCTGGTAGGGTAGATACTTGACATTGTGGATGGCCGTGGTTCAGTGGTATAGTGTGTGCTTCTCACCAAAATGGCCCGGGTTCAATTCCCGGCGGTGCAGTGTCAACTTTTTTACGATGATCACTCCCCGAGGTTTGGAAGTCTGTCATGTTAAGCTCTTGGTCCATTTCCAATTGTCGTTGGACTATTAATTAATGGCCAAATATGGAGTACAGTCGGTCCCAGTTTGCATCAAGACCAACACACCACAAAATACCCCCAGGAGTGGTCGGTGCCTCAAATCATAGTAACAAAGTAGAGTATTAACAAATATGTTCAGACATGTCGGTTTAAAAGTATCATACAATTTTAACAGTAATAATTTTATCCCGTCTCAATTAAACGTTAACCCAGTAATAGGTAGCGGAAACTTAAACACAAATGAAAATAACTGGACAAATTACAAGCGCAAAAGAAAGAATCTACGTCGACATACCGCTATGAGCGCGCAAATTGCTTAACATTACGTTATATTAACACTCAGTATCGATGTACCAATATATCGCTTTGGATCGATGCTTGTATATCGATAGTGTGCACATATCGAGTGTCGAGTGCGGAGCGGGTATGTTCCCACACCTTGGAGGTGGCCTTGCGCCTACTCCAGTCTCTAGGAATGTCCGAGCGTCTCACGGATACATAAATAATGTGGCGTGACATTTACATACTATACTGTACTCAGGACCAGAGGCAAGTGCGTAACTGTGCACTGGACAGGCTCACGGAGATAATAGAGTGTTCGTGCGTGTTTCAAGTAGTGTTGCGTGTATCGCCAGAAGTTCTGAGGAACAGTCGGCCTTAGTTTGTAACAAGAATAGACCCCTTCATCAATCAAAAAGCCATCACAACCACCATACGTCTTAAAAATCCGAGAGTATCCGTGCGTATTTGTAGTAGTGTTGCGTGTTCTAGTGTCCTAGGAACAGTCGGCCCTAGTTTGAAACGAGACGACACCTCACCATCTATCAAAACACTCATCGTTTAACTAAAAACACTCTACAACAGTGGTAGGTTTCTTAGTTCAAATTTTCTAAATAAACAATTTTTTACCGCGTAAATATGTTTACAACACATACGTAGCAATTGTCTTTGTTAAAAATAAAATTTCAAACTCATATCGAAATCTCTTTCAAACATACATTTCTTTCATTCATACCGCATTCAGGTCCTATTCAAAGTGGGTTCACATTCCTTCAGTCATGTGCCAAAACTCGTCTGGACTGGCTTCCGCAATCAAAATGTTTTTGAGACGAGTTTTAAAGGTCTTGGGCATCAGTGGACTTTTACACAGATTTGGAATTTTATTGACAAATTGAACTCCTGCTTGAGAGGGAATACGTTCATGAACCACTGTTCTGGGTCTAACTGTCATCGACGACAGCTCTCCCTGCCTCTAGTTTCTTATGAGTGAATGTGAACTTCCTCTTTTGACCTAGGACTGGTAGGTCAACAGTTTTACACTTTTCATGGATGAAGCTGCCTAAAACACCATTAAAGGTCGTCATACAGCTTGGATTTCTCCCTAGTATCTGGCACAGGCAGAGCTGTCCTCTCTTGAGTGGCCCGTGATGAGACCGAGTAGAAGACGGGGACGGGATGACCGAGTGGCCGGGTTGGAGTCGCGGATGCCCATGGAGCGCGACATCGCCTAAACACCGGCACAACGTGCATATCCGCCACTCCGGGCTGACCGGGCCATCACTCATCATTATATCTCCGCGGACTGTCTATAGTCCTCCCAGGATGAAAATGACCTGCGCGCAAGTAGACTGCGCAACCGGCCCGCGTCTCATCATATAAATAAATGCATAAATAAAATCATGAATAAAATCATGTCATGTGCCGTTCTTGTGGGGAGAGGATCTTTAGCAGTTCTTGTCTCTCCTCGAAGATTTTCAGGTTAATGATTGGTATTTCTTACCCTCTAACTATTCTTTTGAGTGAAAACCTTCCAGGGGGAGGTATAAAGCTATGGAAATACCGTTAACGATGACCGTTAACTTTGAACCCTTTACCGTTAGGATTTGATACCCAATTACCAATTGCTCAATGAACAACAGAGCTGCTTTCTTCGCAGTTCTGTCCTGTAGTATTGGTCACCCGGTAGTGATTTAACTCTAGGAAATATAAATAATACAGCATCAAATTAAAGCTGCCACCATTTGCCACCGCTCCAAACTCATGTATTTAATAATATGAAATGTCTTTATTTTTGTGACGAAGTTAGGTCCGTACAGTCCTCTCTTCCGCTGAACCACAAAAGTGCGTATTAAGATTATTTCTTAAACAGCTGAATACAAGAAAATCATTAACAAAGTTATTTGAAGATGTTTTTTGAACGTCACATCAACGTCACAATTCCCAATTATTTCAGTTTTATCAAACCGTTCATTTAAGGGAGGTTAAATACAAAGAATTCCAAATAATTTTCCAAACATGGTGAATCCCAGCTGATGACTCTGTTCCGGACAAACTTTCTTAAAAAGATCGATTCCCCAAAAATCCTTGCAAAATTTGAAGACGGAGGCATTTAGGCTGTTCCGAGCTAATGTCCGATGTTACAGATTACCATCAGACTCGGCTGGCGGCGTGACGACCGTGTCATGTACATGTATGTAGGCCACACACGCAGGGGAGACCCTCACATCTTCACACTCATGCAGAGTAGGACACATTGTCTCACGTGTCCTAGCAAACACTTTGCACTGCGGAGTGTCATTAACACTTTCCCCCCTTTGTAGCTTGGAGATCGTCCACGCACCATGTGCCGACGGTCGTCAAGCAAAACCGTCGTGGGTCTAGTTTCGAAAAAAACTACTAATCAAAGTTTTATTCGCCTGTTTTAATATCCTCTGCCTCCTTATCCCCTATGCCCTACGGTTCGGTGGCGATGCAAGCTGATTGCTTGCCCGAAGCGACCCCAAATGTCCGGCTTTGGGTGAAGTGCATTCAAATCTCCATGTTTCCCAAACTCAGAGTAAATATATGCTTCGGTACTATATGCTCTTATTTAATTGGATGCATATCCTTTAGATATCGTCGATTGTATCCGAGAGTTAGACACCGTATATTAAAGGGCACATACCTAAGATAGAGCGGCCGCGGTAGCCACACTGGGCTCCGTTTATATCATGGAGTAAAAACTGCTAACTATGTTTTAAATTGGTTAACGTACTTAAATAAAATATCTGTTTCCATGTTATCATAAAGCTATTGAGGCTGCTGTATATAAGCTCTAAAACGTGTATTTTCGTCAAACAATAAATTATGAATTAGATTGATTAGTAAAACTTGGGTTTCCCATGAGAGAACTCGAATCCTGGTAGTAAATATTTTGTATGGCAAAGAAGTTTTAAGTTTTGCTTGTATATGCTGAACTATGAACATCTCTAGGCTTCTGTTTTTTTTCAATTTTAGTACGTTAATATAATTAGAAAATAGTTGTCCCGTGTTAAATTTTTTATCCCGGATAGAGGCCACTCGAGCTTTATCCAACGGCCTCATAGTGGTTCTTGATGTCGCGCGTTCCTTCTGACGACAATCGGACGGGTAACATGTAACCTTCGATGATGTAAAACACACATTTAACTAATCCACCTTAATTTTCTGCAGAATAATTTTCGCAAAATTTACTCCTAGAAATAAAAAAAGTCCGAAACTATAAGCCAACAAAGCGAAGCGAATCATCGCCTACTACTTGTGAAAGTAGCAGCGTACCTTGTCATGATGCTAAAGCAGCCAGACCTCCTTGGTCGGGTCAGGACCCTCGCTGTCGTCACAGTATAAAACTCATTACCGGCGGCTCCTTATTTCCCCATATACAGGCACAGGCACACTCCTGTGATTTACCTTCCCAGGAGCGTCTCTGTGAGAGAGTGCGGTTGCCAAAGCGATGAAGAAACGCTATTGTATCTCTTCAGAGATCCTGCGGTCGAATACCTCTTCGGTATCTGTCTTGTGTATGTAAATTTGCACAGATTTGTTAGGATGGTGATGAAATATGCGGGAGTAAAAGGGGTTGTTGTTGAACTTTTTGGGAAAAATTAGATATTCAAGCCGTCAGCATGGTAAGACCCAGGCTCGGGACCATGAAATGAGCACCGATCCTGACCCCCAGAACACGTTTTGAGCATTTTTTCAGCAAAATATGCGCATCATCTCTGGAAATCGCATTGTTTGTCCAACTTTCACCAAATTTGGTACAAATTTTCCTTTTGTAAATGTCTTGGTCGAGTTCCTTAACCAGCTTAATCGGACTACCAGAACCCACCTTTGGAAGGGGAGAACTTTTCACCAAAAAATGATATAAAACAGTAAATTTCGTCCGATTTCGATGAAATTTAAAATAAATACGTATTTTGTTATTATCTATAAATTTACCAAAAGTTATGAAAATCCATCAAGTACTTTCAAAATGGTGGCCAATAAGTTATTTTTTGTTGTTATAACAACGGAATTTGTGGTCCGATTTTATTGAAATTTAAAATGTGTTTTCCTTTTATGACATGTAAGATAACGTCCAATAAAAGAACCGTAAGTCTGAGGCCGAAGGCCTAAGCTGTGAGCGTAGTGAACAGCCTCGTAGTGCTCGTGATCATACAGGAGGCCATGCTGAGGCCGAAGGCCGAAGTGAGACTGTGAGTGGAGTGAATTAGAGTAACAATTTGCATAGGAAGCTTAGCTGCGTGTCGGCTTGTGTTGGAATCAGTGAAGTACGGCCACATTTCCAGAGTTGGTAGATAGGGAGAGTGAAGATGTGTGTTTAGTAGTCGGTCGTCGTTAGAGCAGTGTCTGCTAATAGGTCCCTCTAGATAAACCCTTCTGGGACTGGAGACATTTAGATTAACTTGTTCAACATGGTATTTCTCAGTATAATTCAACACACATATGAGACAATTTCAACATTAGGCCTAAGAGAAGGTGCTAAACATCATTCAGTTTTTAGGAGTTTGAAATGTAAGGTGAACGTTTTCCATTGAAAAGCACGACGTTTCGGGGTGTGAAATCTGACTCCGTCTTCAGATAATATTTGACTGGGACTCGTGGCGTGATCCTGTAATCCAGCTTCATGGAGGTCAGGTTTTGAGGATGATATAGGTCTAAAGCGGCTCAGATAGTCTCAATCATCCCGCATCAACTCCCACCATCGTTTAGACATATCAGACCATCACCTGCTTGGTTCAAAAGCTGTCACGTTAAGCCGTTGGTCCTTGTATTTCCATTGGTCATTGGGCTATTAATTAATGACCCATTCTAAGGAAGAGTCGGCCTTAGTTTGTAACAAGACTACACCTCATAACTCATTACTACCACTCATCACACTCATCCTTCACCACATATTTGCCTTAAAATACCCTCATGAGAGTGGTCGGCATCTCAAATAGTGATTTAGTGATTTGTTAGTTTAAACCAGTAACAGAGTCCCTTCGTTTGAAATAAGTGTGGCAGAAATGTACACTGTTCACTTAACATTTACTGCAAACTGGTACAGCTGCAGTACACTCAGACTCAGCGAATGAGTGCAGAGAGTGAATGTGTGATTGAATGAGATTTCACAACTCAGGTTCTCCTTGAACTGAACATTCTCTCTGCTGATACCGGAGTGGAATGATACGATGAACATCCCATAACCTGCCAACAGACATGTCCTTCGGTACTGCATAATCAGTAGGTGACCACCTGCTCACGCGCAACTACGCTCACTCGCCCTGCGTGGTAATCTTTCTTATTTTTGTGTGAAAATGTGATGATTCTTTCATACTTGACTTATTTCCTTTAATCCCGAGGGAGGTGGACGTAGGGCCGCAACAAAAGCTCTCCACCGCACAAGATTTTGGACCATCTGCTTCTCTCCAGCTCTTGCCTTCTTCTTGTATCTCTTTCTCCACAGATCTTCTCCACGTAACTTTTGGCCTACCCCTTTTCCTGTTTCCTTGTGGATTCCACTCAAGAGCTTGGTGGCTAATGTTGCTATTAACTTTTCTGAGAGTATGTCCCAGCCAACTATATTTCCTCTTCTTTATTGTGTCCGCTATGGTGTTCATTTTGGCTCTTCTCCATAAATCTTCATTTGTTATTCTGTCTTGGATTCTTTCATACGCCTACGAATAATTTTTTTCTGGCGAGGCAATCAGGCTTTGAGCTCAATTTTAAGACCTTGACCTTTGCCAAATTTGAACTCTTCGGAGATTACTTTTGAAATCAAAGCAGGCCGAGTGCTAAAAGCGCCGCCAGCGTGAGTAAATCGAATTTCCTTTGTGTTTGTTACCCTAATTCGTTACGTTACACTCATAGTCTCACTTTGGCCTTTGACGAAGCTGCTATCTATTCTGACAACTTTTTGTTCTATTATCACAGGGGCTACGAGGCTGTTCGCTACGCTCATAGCCTCGCTTCGGCTTTCGGCTTTAGCCTTTTCTCCTGCATCATCACGGGCATACATAAATAAATAAATCTTTTATTGAGTAAAACATATACATGTCATGCAACCGTCATTTGTATTAAGTATCTAAAATTTTGCATTCATACACATCGAAATCCCATTCAAACATACAGTATTTGCATTCACCCAATTCTCATTCACTCGAATTTGTTCCACTCTAGCCGCTTGGTCCGTGGTCTGTTTACGCGGAGCCCCAGTCGTGTGCCATAAACCCGTTTATATTATAGAATTCTTCTGCGACCAAAATCTTTTCAAGCGAGTTTTGAATGCCTTTGGCATAGGTGCACTTTTAATCGAATTTGACTAGTGAACTCCTGCCTGTGAAGGCAAACGTTCATGAGCTACCGTCCTGTGTCTCCTAGTTCGGTAGTTCTCCTTGCCCCTGGTTACGTAAGAGTGGATTTCATTCCCTCTTACGGGGTTGCATTTTTGTCTGAAAAAGCAGGTTTCCAAAATGTAGAGGCAGGGTAATGTCAACAGTTTCAAATTTTTGAAAGCTGGCCTGCACGACTCTCTCAATTGCAGCTTTGCTATTGTTCTGACTGCTTGTTTTTGAAGAATGAAAATTCTGGAAAAGTTTTCGCTTTTGCAGCCTCCCCACAGTGCTACTCCGTAGGAGAGGAGTGGAAAGACTATTCCATAATATGTCGTTGTCAGTACCTGAGTTGGGCAAGATTTATACACATTTTCAATAGTGGTTACTCATAAAGAAAAACTTTAGGGGTCTTGTTATTGGTTTGTTTTGCAACTACATATAGTTTTCTCAAAAACCTATCTATGTGTAAACAAACGACGGTACATGACGAGCCATGGAAGAGCCACTGTTGCCACTTCACCCTTGTGGTATTTAAACACACAACGATTGATTTTTATAATTTAGTGTTTATGTTAGTGAAACAATTTTCTCTCGCTTAAAACTACAACGTGGCGTTTTGCCGTATGTTTTAGCCATAAGCGTTCGGTGACCATAACAGAATGCCTTAAAGTGCAATATTTCTTTTTCGGATGTCTTTTTGGTACTTTTACTTTGAGACACCGACCACTGTTATAGGGTATTTTAAGGTGAATATGGAATGATGGTGAGTGTGATGTTTTGGGAGGTCATTGTTAGAACAGAACACTTTGGGGATTGGGGGAGGAAAACAGTATATTTTCACAGTCCATGACAACCGTGAAAAGAGATCCCCAGCCAAATTAACACACAACATTCAAATGTTTGTAAAACCGTGATTAGAGGTCTGCGCATGCGCGAACCAGCCCTTGACCTGCGCAGTAAACTCACGCGCACACTCCATCACGCGTCGCTCAACTGATGAGATGGAACGTAATAATTATGCAAATGGATGTTTAAATGTGTTTGGAAAATTGCTGGTAAATTATTTGTGTTGGAGGTTTTAGACCTTGTGTTTTGAATGTTATAAAATGTGTTGTCGAGCTCAGTAGTCATTACTATTTTTGATGACTTTTATAATTTAAATGAATGAAAAGAGCTTTCCTTGAAAAGGCGTTGAATTTACGAATAATTATTGCAAAATAGTTCTCCCTTACTGACATTTAGATTTTTCAATGGTCAAGAAATTCTTCAAATGCCCGATCTCCTAATTTCTCTTACGTTCCTATCTCCACTTACCCCCACTGGAGTGGTGTAGCGGTCCATGCTAAACAGGAACAGACCCACTTTCCAGCGGTTCCAGGAGATCAGTGCTTCAGGGATATGACACGCTGGATCTCATTATGCATGCGATACTGACCGAATTGAAATTCGCAGTATGGAACTACTGTTGGAGGAGTACCTCTAGCGTACCCGTGGCGGGTTGGAATCGTGCGCGACTCCGGAGCTGATCACTCCGCTGGCGCGGGTTCGACTCCGCAGTCATTACTTACATTTGTAATGTGACGATTCGGTAACGC
This sequence comes from Matsumurasca onukii, assembly GCA_018831715.1. NCBI lineage: Eukaryota > Metazoa > Arthropoda > Insecta > Hemiptera > Cicadellidae > Matsumurasca > Matsumurasca onukii. The sequence goes on from CM032058.1 coordinate 88,464,764, forward strand.
TAGGTCGAGGTTGAGTGGTAGAGAGGACTTTGTAGTCCTAACTTCGTTTTGTTAAACAAGATAAACTTTACCTTTTTTACCTCTAGATGTGTCCAGTCCAAGTAGTGGACTATTTTCTTAACCAACGAATAGTTTAGAACCATAATGGCAATGAAGGATGAAGATTGGTATTTTATTTTTCGTGAATCTTTACCAAACTCTAAAAATCCTTGCTCGATTGAATACGCTTTCTAGTGTCTATGAATTGATGACCCCTCGAAGTCCAACCAGTCCAACATGCTATTTTCTGAACTTGGTCTTGTTGTCCAATGATTGGATATTTTGTTCTTAAAACTGCTATTTCAAGAACATTTCTTAGGTTTTAATTATTCGCAAACAAGGACCCAAAGCCACTTTCTTACTTACAATTCGGGAGGAAAGGTTTGAAGTGTTTCTGGGGAGGTTCCGTGGTAGAAGATGTTAAACCATAGTTTCTCCCCGTTCCCGTGCATATTTAATGACCCTAATCTGGGGAACAGTCGGTCTACTTTGTAACCAACTACACCTCTTTATCCATCAACACTCATCACACTCACCATTCATCCCATTATTTTGGTTATCTAAGTGTGGTCTGTGTCTCAAATTGACTTCAAGCCACTTTTAAGTCCACATTCTGTCCCAACGAGTTATTAAACCCTTGAAATTTCATCAGCAACTCATTGAATCACCAGAAATCACCAACTGGTCGTCTGCGAATCCACCACTACCGCCCCGGCACTGGATGACATTCTCAACTCACGACCTCTCTATTGTCTTGATGCTGGCATCATTACAACAAAGTGATGCTCTGACGTAACCCCCTCCCATCATCTATATACCGTCAGCACTGTGCTGTTGCCACACGTTATTGTCCGGGACGAACCTATACCTGTCCGTGAGCGAGTAGTTGAGAAGTTATGAAATGCGAATTTCTGCTTGTTGGCTGGGAGTTTCAATTTGATAATGTAAATGTCTGTATTTTTAAATGGTTTTAAGAAAGCTGTTTTACTCCGAATTTCCTTGTTTTTTAGTTGTTAAATGAGTTGTTAGGTAATTTAATCTAAACTAAAAAGAACGACACTCTTACGTCCACTGACAGTGTGAAGAGGAGTTTTCTATCACTGATGTGGTGATTCTATCTAGCCTTCAAGTCTTAGTAGATTCCCCTACTTCGAGTATCAAATTTCTCGAGTATTTCGTTTTCTATGATATCAAAATCAGTATAGACTGCAGTAGTCGTTGGGAACATAATATAAGTTACATGATACAGATGAATTTTGGATAGTTTGAGACTGGTACGAGCGCTTTCCGAACAGTTCTTTCTCAGATACCTCGTAGGATCTACTGTGTAGTGTGTAGAATCTACTGTGTAGTAGGATCTACTGTGTGTAGGATCTACTGTGTGTGTGTAGATCTACCTGTGTGTATCCCTGTGTGTGTGTAGGATCTACTGTGTGTGTGTAGGATCTACTCTACTGTGTAGTGTGTAGATCTACTGTGTGTGTGTATCTGTACCTGCAGTGTGTAGGATCTACTGTGTGTGTAGGATCTAGAATCTGTGTGTGTAGGATCGTGTGTGTAGAATCTACTGTGTAATCTACTGTGTGTAGGATCTACTGTGTCGTGTGTAGATCTACTGTGTAGTGTGTAGGATCTACTGTGTAGGTGTGTTCTACTGTGTAGTGTGTAGGATCTACTGTGTAGGATCTACTGTGTAGTGTGTAGGATCTACTGTGTGTGTGTAGATCTACTGTGTAGTGTGTAGGATCTACTGTGTAGTGTGTAGGATCTACTCTGCAGTGTGTAGGATCTACTGTGTAGTGTGTAGGATCTACTGTGTAGTGTGTAGGATCTACTGTGTAGTGTGTAGGATCTACTGTGTAGTGTGTAGGATCTACTGTGTAGTGTGTAGGATCTACTGTGTCGTGTGTAGGATCTACTGTGTGTAGGATCTACTGTGTAGGATCTACTCTGCAGTGTGTAGGATCTACTGTGTCGTGTGTAGGATCTACAGCGTAGTGTGTAGGGTTTACTGTACTCGCGCCGTGAGCGTATGATCTGGTTTGCCGGTGAGGAGACAATGACCGCTGCTGGCTGGAGAAGCCGAAGGACGGAGTGCCGTTAACAGCTCCGTGTCAATCGACCGGAACACAGCCTGATCTGACACCTCCTCCACCAACACCCTAACCCAACCATCTCGCCTACCCACCCGTTGTATTCAACATCCCTGAGCTCACGTCCCTGTTCTAAAGAGAACACAAGGACCCAAAGAAAGGGTCCTTCGAGTACTTCACTCTAGAATCACCTCCCTCTAAACTGACTCGTCTCCCGCCCACCCTTCCTCCTGGCATAAACAGAAACATGTCCAATCTGAAAACTTCTCAAGCACCACATTAATCCAGATGTGTGAGGAAGAAGTACTCACTTCCTTCTGAATCTATTCATTTCCTTCACAGATCTATGTAAATTCCTATAGCCTAGACTTTCGTACCTCTATACTCATTTACCTGTAGTCCTACTCGATCCCTCGCTTCAAGCCAACTTCTCTTATTTTAGACCTAAATCACTTCCCTTTAGGCGTACTCACCTTCTTCTAGACCTACTCATCTCCTACACAGATCTACTTAACGTCCTCTAGTTCTATACTAACCTTCCTACAAACATACTCAATCTCCCTCCTCCAAGCCAACTTCCCTCCTTCAGACCTAATCACTTCCATTAGACTTACAGGTCTGTAGGTAGGTGAGTCCCTCTAGGCTCACCTCCAACGAGACCTACTCAATTCATCTACCTTTAGGCTAGATCAGCTCCTAGTAGACTCGTTATCCTCTAGACTTACGCTACTTGCCTCTTCTAATCTATACATACCCAAGTCACCTCTCTATTTACCTCAGTCTAGATTCGCCTCTTTCTGTACGGTACTGTCTTTATTTACCGCTCTCTAGATGCTCCTTCCTCAAGACCATCTCTACTCTAATGTAACTTTACTCATAACCAACTCGCCCCCTCTGACCTATAGACTCACTTCACTCCAGAGTCACCTCCCTCTAAACTGACTCGTCTCCCGCCCACCCTTCTTCCTGGCATAAAAGAAACATGCCCAATCTGAAAACTTCTCAAGCACCACATTAACCACCTTGCCTACTTGCGTAATCTCTGTTTTTGCTAAACCTACCTGACTCAACCTACCTACCCAGTTACCAGTTGCAGGTCTTTGGGACCTTGCGCTCAAACTCTTTTGCCAAACTCCTCAATATATACTCTCTTAGTCGAGTCGTCAAAATCTGTTATATGAATGGTCAGGATAAGATTGATCCAACATGGCTACTCCTTTTGTCGCGTCCAAAAACCTCCTTCATAGATGTTCACTCACCATCATGGAACGGCTTGCCACGATGACTCTCAGTAGGACCTTGCGAGTGTTGGAGTGTTTGTATTCTTTTAAAAAGTAATTCGAGGGTGGTCCTAGGGAGTATTTCAAAATATTATCACCCACATACTTCCTCCTCGACATCTTCCATTTCAGCACCTACTTCGTTGTCACTGCTGGATGAAAAAGTCGATCCTCTCGAGGAAAACAACAAAGTTGAAACACGGCGTTCCAACTAAATTCCGCCCACTGTTTGATATAAAAGTCAGTGTTAACCCAACCTTCCTGTAAATAAAAGAGAAAATCAATCCATCCACATGGGAGAGCAACTTATCAACTTAATTAGCAGCATTAGTAACCCGACTAATTAAGAGTTGAAATCCGCTGTTAATTGGATGGAAATCAACGTCCAGCTCAGATTCAGCGAGAAAACGTTATCCAGTTATATTTGACTGAAGCGAAGTAAATCCGCTAATGAGGCTCCGCTTCCCAAACAAACCGTTGTTCCAGTTGTAATTAGTTTTTTGTGTGAAGGTTTTTTCTCTGTTCAGGACAAAGATGTCGTTTGAAGATTTGGGTGGGCGAAATTCAAGTGGTATGCGATTAATTTACTATGAATAATTTATAACTGTATTGGAGTGTTGGGTTGCAAATACATGTCACCTTCTTGCGAACGAAGTCTTGCAAGTAGTTAGCATTGTTAACAACCTCTGTCTAAACTAAGCACAGTTAATTTTTAACACCTAAGCAAATTACCGGACGTTAGCGTATTTGTGTGAATATATGCCTGTGGCGTGGGGGAGATTAGTGACCGTAAATAAATTATTCAACTCAACAAGTAGATTCAGTCGAAAAGTTACTTTCAATTCGGTGTTTTAGTACTTTTCACCTGAAGACGGGACCAGATTGGAGGTACTGAAACGTCGTGTTCTTCTTTTTTATATCAACTATGGAAAAGATCTGTAATAATATTTCAAACTCAGAAATCCTCCCATCGTCAACAAACTTCAAGCAAAGAAAAAATCTGCAACATAAAGCAGGTCTTTTCAAATTACAGATGAAGACATAAGTACCTATTTGAGATCTTTGACTAATTTATCTTATTTCTAAGTCCTTAGCGCAGTTTTCACGCTGTAAAGAGATCCGAAAAAATCTCTGCTTAGGTCTCGAAGGACCTACTGTATTTGCAACATCCTTCTGCGTAGTCTGTCCTCTCAACTCATTGAGGTATATTCACATTCATACTCCATTGTTAATTGTGTGTCAACACGGTTTGTAGACCTTGAATCATAAACAAGTCTGTTTCAAGCAAAGTAATGAATAAACAAACCTCCTCGCTTCGGTCTGTTAGCGGGAATGTGTCAGCTGGTTATTGTGGTGTTAATCAGGTGCCGTGGGCTGTTACTTTGTTGTTGAAATTGTGAAATTTGTTAGAATTTGCATGAATGGTTAGTTTTGATTAAACATTTTTAACAGTGGACTCTTCATAATAAGTTTGGTTTGCAGAACTAACTCTTTGAAAATAATACGTATCTTCAATTGAATCAGGGATGAAAAATCTTGAGCAGGAGAACTCATGAATCAAACTGGTTGGATTTTCTCAAAAGCTATGGTTCTCGAAAAATGGGATCGAAATATTGTTACTTTTAATAATATCTTTTAGAAAATGACCATACTTTTACTGGGATTTGGCAATCTGTTAACAAAAGAGCTCCTGTCTGGGAAGCCAAACTTTCATGAACTTCTGTTATGTTGTGTACGATAGGTGTCCACTTCTAGTTTCCTAAGTGTATGTCACTACCTCTTATAGTGTATCTTACAAAGTAGGCACGTCTCCAAAATGTAGAAGCAAGGTAGTTTCTCAACAGTTTCAGGTTTTTAATGCTGGCTTACACCACTATCGTTTACGTAATTTAGCAATGATTCGGACAATTCTGGAAATATGTTTATTTTTGCAACCTCTTCCAAATCGTTAATTCGTAAGAGATGTGTGGGTAGATTACTAATATGCCGTCAACAGTACTTGAGTTTGGCAGTAGTGTGACAGTTTGGTCAAAACATTCTGAAGATAGTTTTGAGCAAGTCAAAGTGTATTCCAAAGAATTGGCCGCATCAATCTCAGTTTCGTCCACTATGACTATGGACTGAGTCTTTTTCCCGCAAGCAAAGTTGAATGAAGTTTGTTTTTGTTTTGAGATTGAGCTCGTTGAAATCTTGAATCGTTCCTTTGAGCTCAAAAGAAAGTAACGATTTCGAGTTCTCTGATCGACTTTGCGTTGCTCGGAGCCAGAGCTCAACCAATGAAACACAGAGTATAGAAAGGGCTAACAGAGAAAGTAAAGCCGGTGTATCCTTGAAGGAACACACTCGTGTGACGGACAGCTGACTGTGTCGCCTGAGTGTATATGGTCACCCCCGGGTTTCACTGGGTAGACGTGCGTCGAGCTTCCAGGAACTGAGGTAGAAAGTGACACCACAACCCTAGACAACTTTCAACATGGAGAGTGGTCAACAATAAACAAAACACAGGAGTAAGAGTTTCTTGTTAACATGGGTCTGTTCTTTCTGTAAGACTCTTTAAGTACCGAGTTTGAAATGTTATTGTAGAGGTTTTTCATTGTTGGTGTACAAGAAGAACGCGACGTTTCGGGATCGCCAATCTGATCCCGTCTTCAGGTGAAAAGTTACCTAAATCATGAGACAAGACATAAGGAATGAACTCGCCTGAAGTCACTATTTGAGATGCCGACCACTCTCATGAGGGTATTTTAAGGCAAATATGTTGTGAAGGATGAGTGTGATGAGTGGTAGTAATGAGTTATGAGGTGTAGTCTTGTTACAAACTAAGGCCGACTCTTCCTCAGAATGAGTCATTGATTAATAGCCCAATGACCAATAGAAGTACAAGGGCCAACGGCTTAACGTGACTACCGAACCACGCAGGTGATGGTCTGATATGTCTAAACGATGTTGGGAGTTGATGCGGGTATCATCAGATGATCACTGAGACTATCTGAGCCGCTTTATACCTATATCATCCTCAAAACCTGACCTCCATGAAGCTGGATTACAGGACCACGCCACGAGTCCCAGTCAATAGATAGGACAAGTCCGCAATTGTATTTAAAACTCAGAAATTCTTTTCTCGTCAACAAAAAACGTCAAAGTATGTCATACAACGCAAACGTCACTGCATGGTAGTAAGGAGATTGAAATATAGAAAAACTGGAATAGATTCAGTTAAAGCTTTTAATACGATAACAAAAGAGATAATCATTCGAGAGATGAAACTGTTAATATATATTGAAGATGAGGGTAAAAATGAAATTTCGATGAGAAGTATTCGAAACCGTGCTTAACCAATGTTAATGTACAGAAATTTTAAAATTGAGTTTAGAGTAAATAAAGGAGAGCAAGCAGTCTACCGTTAGCATCTAGAAAACCCTTAAAACAGATGGAAAGGCAATAAAGCTCAAAGAAGTTCTTAAGTTTGTACTAAAGTGTTTTTAGCATGTTTATGTCAAATGCGATAAGTGGAGTTCTTTCCACAAACCCCAAGACGTAGTAGAAAGTACCACTATACAACTTTCCACTACACGCAGGAAAGTCAACAATAAAGAAAACAAAACACTCCTTGAGTAAGTGTAAACATCATTACGCTCTCAGTCTAGAAACGTCTGTCAGAGAGTGTAGTAGTAAGACAAATGGTAAAATAGGTCATCTATATTATAGTGAACTCTTCAAGCGTTATAGGGACATGTACATCAATGTAAAAGAAGCGAGATTCATTTAAGAAAACGAGATCACTATATCACTATTTGAGATGCCGACCACTCTCATGAGGGTAATTTAAGGCAAATATGTGGTGAAGGATGAGTGTGATGAGTGGTAGTAATGAGTTATGAGGTGTAGACTTGTTACAAACTAAGGCCGACTCTTCCTTAGAATGGGTCATTAGTTAATAGTGACCAATTGAAATACAAGGGCCAACTTAACGTGACGAACCACGCAGGTGATGGTCTGATATGTCTAAACGATGGTGGGAGTTGATGCGGGTATCATCAATGATCACTGAGACTATCTGAGCCGCTTTAGACCTATATCACCATCAAAACCTGACTTCCATGATCAGGACCACCCACTAGTAAAATACATCCAGATGATGTCAAATTTGAAAAAAAACATATATAACGCTATGTATAAACTAATAAACATTAACCAAATCCATCCAGTCGTTTTAAAATGGCGGCCAAAAAGCAGTTTTGCCATAACAACGGCGAACAGCCTCGTAATTTCCGTTGTAATAGAGCACAAAAGGCTGAGACCAAAGGCCGAAGCTACGCTGTGAGCGTAGCGAACTAGAGTTGCAATAGAGAATTAAAATAATAAAGCACTTAACTGCGTGTCAGCCTTGCAATTGAATTGTTCTGAAAATATTAAATACTGAAATGAAATGAAAAACGTCTTTATTCGTGGCGAAGTTACGACTTTAAAGTCCTCTCTTCCACTTAACCACAAAAGCGATACTCGTACGATAGATTTAATTAATTAATGACCCATTCTAAGGAAGAGTCGGCCTCAGTTTGTAACAAGACTACACCTCGTAACTCATCACTACCACTCATCACACTCATCCTTCACCACATATTTGCCTCATGAGAGTGGTCGGCATCTCAAATAGTGATTTAGACTTTTGCCCAAATCTGTATCACATAGCTTGCAAAAAACTAGTGAATAGCCTCCTAGTGTATGTATGACACTTGTGTTCAGAGACTGGCGGTGAATGTATTGTAGTGGGCTCAAGGTCAGTGGTTATGTCATAATGTCATCACACAATTCACTCTGTCACTACTCCAGCACCTCTCCACAATACAAAACACGAGAACCCACGCAACGCTCGCTGCTGGTCTTTGTTACGATTCTAACACTTGTCTTTGTTTGGAGGATTCAGCAGTTTTTAAATTAAGGAGGACTAGTATTGGTTGAGCTCTTTGGGGTCTTAAATAAATCTACACAATTTGTGTAGCACTAATTCCGATCAGTAAGACCAAGATGGTGGCAGAAATCTTCGTTTGCCGTCATCTTGGATTGGGTGAACGGATTTTGTAGATATTTTGTACAATTACAGGTTAGATTACTGTTAGATAAATGCAAGTTTCGTTGATGCTAATTCGCTCAGATTCACGTTAGCGCTTGTAGCTACTAGTTATCTATGGTTTTAAGTTGTTTTCTTTGACGGAAGATTGAGTTTAAGGAAGTTTTGGGAAAATGTTCCATTGTTTTGAGGACGATATAGGTCTAAAGCGGCTCAGATAGTCTCAGTGATGATACCCGCATCAACTCCCACCATCGTTTAGACATATCAGACCATCACCTGCGTGGTTCGGAAGTCACGTTAAGCCGTTGGTCCTTGTATTTCCATTGGTCATTGGGCTATTAATTAATGACCCATTCTAAGGAAGAGTCGGCCTTAGTTTGTAACAAGACTACACCTCATAACTCATTACTACCACTCATCACACTCATCCTTCACCACATATTTGCCTTAAAATACCCTCATGAGAGTGGTCGGCATCTCAAATAGTGATTTAGTGTTAACTTGGTAGAGTTCCGCGGCGGTCGACTGAGTGAGAACACGGTTGAAATATAGAGAAGTCAGTTTAAAATCTTAATTGTCGTTATTGCTTTATCTTATATTTTTGCTTAGTTTTCTTTTCTAAATGCTTACACAGTCTTCACAGATTCAACACATCAAAACTCTGTGATATCCTTATCCATTCAAAATGTTTTCTGAATTCCTGTCTCAATACAATTTTGACGCTGTTCTACACAAAAGCCGTACTGCGCATATCCATAGTAAACCCAGGGATAGAACTTTTCTCGCCATGTTTGTTGTTTTTGTTTACTCTTGTCAAAAGCCGGCCTCATCAGTTAAGCTCTAATGTAAAACTCTTGTTCTTAAGTCAAGTACATTGTCGTCTTGTGTAAACCCAAGATTTGTTTACCAAACGATGTTTATCAAATGGTCGGTATGTCAAGAACGAGTTAAGAGTTGGTGTCAATACGGGCATGTTGTTAAGATTCAGGCCCCGCTTTGGCTGACGGTCTCATATTGACATGTCCATTCACTACGGTCGATTAGAGGTTAGCCCTCTTTGAGTTTTCGAACTCATATTTACAAGTTCAAATACCTCAAGGCCGTTACGATGGCTAAGCGTTAGCAAATTGATAATGTTATGGTAAGTAGATTGCGCATATATACCGAATGGCTGAGGGTGGAAAATTATCATTGTTGCGGCAGCCCAAGCACAGATAGCGCTGCAAGGGAATTCTTTCAAGAGTCTCAAGTAGAGCCACTGACGAATGCGGGAGTTCGTTCGTTCTCGAAAATCGCACGATTGGTCACATTTAAGTCATCGACATAGAGCGTGTGGAGCGGAGGGGGAGAGAGACGGTGAGAGACGGCAGCGCTATCTGTTCTCGGGCTGCCGAACTTAGTTGATTTTGCTGCCTCAACCATTTTATCTATGCGCAATCTACTTACCATCACATTATCTTTGGCTTTAGCCCCAAGAGTTTTTCCCCTACATGACCACGACCACTACGATGCAAGGTAAAGTTTGTCTTGTTGAACGAGGCGAAGTTAGTCCTCTCTACCACTCAACCTCGACCTTTACCTAGCGTCACCCACCAGCGCGGGTAGAGTGTAGGGCTACACTGTACAGTGTACAGGTATGATGATGGAGTGAGTGACTCAGCAAGGTGTATTAAATTTAACAGTTCGCAACGCGCCATCAAATCCTCAGACCTCACAATGTTTCAATCTTCAGCACTGGCCACTCTACTAGTTCACTCAAATCACGTCAGCGCACGTCTCTAGCTTTTATTGGTTTTTTTGACTCATAGTTTTGAACATTAAAATTTCTGTTTAATGATGCACACACAGTCCGATCAACTTGTTTATTAAAGACTAGCTGAGAGTACCCGCGCTTCGCCTCGGGGCTATTTATTAACATAGCTGTCTTATTTTATTCATATAGATAGGTGTTAGCTAACGTGTGAGAGTCATAGTTACTCCCGCCGTTCTACCCGTTTTTAGAACTTGCTTGTTTGCAATTTATTTTGAGGATGTTAAATGGACATAAAATGTAGCTAAAGACACACTGAGTGATTAGCTTAACCCTCAAACCAAGTTTCATTGCCATAGTTTTTACTTAAAAGCGGTCCAAAATGCCTAAAATAATTTTCACTTTGGTCCCTTGCTATTTATTTTGTGGGTGTTGTATTGATATGAAATATAGCTAAGGACACACTGCGTGATGGGCTTAACCCTTGAACGAAGTTTCATCGTCATAGCGTCAGTCGATTTGGAGTTATAAGCGGTCCAAGATGCCTTAAAAACGTTATAGACAGACAGAAATTTTTCGACACCAGTTTCGGTCTATGCAAAGTATATGAACACCAAATAACCAAAAACCGATGGATTCGTTGCAATGTACAGACAAAAGTCTTATTTTATTTATATAGATTACTATCCTATAATCAAAAATGTATGAGTATTACTTTAAAAATAACATTTCTTACAATTAAACACTAATTTTTATATTAGTTCGGAACATATACTGTAGTAAATTGATAGTATGAAGGAGTCTGGAATGCATTTTTATGTCGCAAAATATAGAAATTAAAAGTTCACTTACCCATCACGGTGGTGCGTCAAGGTTTTGCTATTGGCTGCGCTTCCTTAAATTGCATTATATGATTTAATGCATCCTGGTCAAATTTTTAAATTATTGTTTTTGTTACAGGATATTTAACAGCGGACCTGTTTTCTTTCTAGAGGTGAGTACAAACTGTAAATTATGGATGTAACTGTTAACATCAGCTCTTTGTTTTTAAATATATTAGCAGAAATAGTGTAGTAGGCCTACTTATAAAAATCGGGATCATTAAAATTGATTATAAATGTGAATTTACCCAACAATTGCTGTTGTCATGTGATGACCCATTCTATTAATTAATGACCCATTCTAAGGAAGAGTCGGCCTTAGTTTATAACAAGACTACACCTCATAACTCATTACTACCACTCATCACACTCATCCTTCACCACATATTTGCCTTAAAATACCCTCATGAGAGTGGTCGGCGTCTCAAATAGTGATAGTGATGACTTTCTGTGTCTTTTTTTTAATTCACAGTAACGCTATTAATTTTATAACGGCGACTTTTGCCGGACTGCAACCTTTTCATAATCAGTACTTTCCGCCCGTACGGCGTAGCCCTAACTACATCTTCAATTATTGCCAGCATATTCGAGGAGCTCGGTCATACATAAGATCGAGATAGGGAAAGGTCATTGTTGCTCACTTGACGGTGAAGGTACCGAACTTCGTGCTCCAGCACTTGGCATTTTACGCGTTTCTTTGAATTTACAAAAAGTCTTATGTAACACGCAGCTGATGCTGACGTAACGCAAGCGAATTCGCAAAGGGATGTGTGTAGGTGAGGTGGGGTTTCAAGGCACACGACTGAAGAAGTAATGTTTTAATTTTGAAATATTGTAGTTTTTAAAAGAATGTTAAGGTCGTACCCAAAGAGTTTTTTGGAAGATAAAACTGTTAACTATTGATTCAAACCTATTTTTGACAAATTTTTTGCTTGTGAAATTATTATAAACCGCACCCAATTGCCCCGGGTTCGATTCCCTGCTGCAAAAACAACTTTTTCACGATGGCCACTTCCCTCGGTTCGGAAATCACGTTAAGCCGTCAGTCCAGTCCATTGGTCGTCGGGCTATTAATTTATGACCCAATCTGGGGAACGGTCGGCTCTAGTTTGTAACAAGACTACATCTCATCCATATAAACAATTATCACTCTCACCATCATCCCATGTTCTTTTTAAAATACCCCCTAAGAGTGGTCGGTGTCTCAAAGCAAAATAAAGTACTCGTATAAATATTGCGTGTGAAATAGAAGTTAATTAAGAAAATATTCTTCAAACATCAACTGTCAACCTATTAGGTAGCTTTAAAATTTTTCAATTATCACGAGAACTATTCTTTTCAGGAAGTTCTAACGAATTTTCTCTCAGATTCGTTTCGAATCAACATCAAATTCTGCGCTCGACTGGAGAGGTCTTGTTTGAACTCGGGTTAAGAAAGCGAAAGTGTTTTAAATCAGAGAGAGTGGTTCTGTTTCAGTTAATTGATCTCTTGAATTCAATCAGAGAAGTCTAAGCTGGATACTTTATTTGGCAGTTTGTTCGCTTTGGTGACTCGGTTGTATCCTATTGGCTATTGAGCGTTAATGGCTTGCGTTTCTTTTCTTTTGTCGTATAATAGAGTTCATTCTGATCTGAATATAGTCTACTCTCACAGTAGAAATGTGAATTGATACTTCATACGTATGTTATAGGATTTGAAACGTTCAATATTTTCTTCGGTAGACCATGGACGAAAGGTAACGAGTCATTATTTTCTTCTTGGACTATCTCCTTAAACTTGACTAAGGGTGTTTTATTCATTTTGTTGATGTGATGCTTCTGGAACTTTCTTGGTCTAGAAAGTTCTTAAAAGCTAATAGAGTTCAGATATGCAAATTTTAAACTTGATTTTTATTTGAATCGTTTCATTGATGTGATGCTTCTAGAATTTTCTTGGTCTAGAAGGATCGTACAAGTCATAGAGTTTGGATGTGCGTATCCGAAAGGACTTTATGAGGGTTTGGTGCATACACACGAAATGTCCATCGCTCAAAGGGAGTAATAGTCTGAAAATCTTTTCTCGATCAAGAATTAGGATTTCAAAGATACGTCAACAAGCATTCCCGCTGGACAGCTCTCCAAGACCGACCTCTACTCGAAATTCCTCAGGAGTTGCCAGCCATTCATTGTCTCACCCTGCAGCCTGCAGCCTGGTCCCTGGTCAGGTGTTACGCGCACGGGCACACCTCCAACCTTGAAGCTGACTCACTTTCAGCCCCTCGGCGCTCGGATGAAAGTGAAGAAAGCAGTTGACCCAGTCTTGCATCTGCACTCCCACTTTCCAACCGGCCTTTTGCCCAATTTCGGATTCTGTAAGTCCAATCCAGTTCCGCGCGCGGTGCAGCTTCACTTTCCCACATATAAACATTAGAAAACGAACTCACCCGACCACTTTCCGCGCCGCGCCCGCTACTCAAAGTTGCGCCGAGGTCGACCCCAGCCACTCTTGGGTAATTTATTATGGGGTGAATTAGTCAGCGGCTTTCTGGTTACGGATACATTTTGGGAGGAAGTGTTCTTGGGAGATCAGGGAAGAACTTTGTTGTTTCTTCAATGGAATTTGCTAAATTGATGAATTCTTTCTTGTGAAGACTAAATCACTATTTGAGATGACGACCACTCTCATGAGGGTATTTTAAGGCAAGTATGTGGTGAAGGATGAGTGTAATGAGTGGTAGTAATGAGCTATGAGGTGTAGTCTTGTTACAAACTAAGGCCGACTCTTCCTTAGAATGGGTCATTAACATTAGCCCAATGACCAATGGAAATACAAGGACGAACGGCTTAACGTGACTTCCGAACCACTCAGGTGATGGTCTGATATGTCTAAACGATGGTGGAAGTTGATGCAGGTATCATCAGATGATCACTGAGACTATCTGAGTCGCTTTAAACCTTTATCATCCTCAAAACCTGACCTCCATGAAGCTGGATTACAGGACCACGCCACGAGTCCCAGTCAATGGACATAAGACTGTACTGTAGGATGTCGTAGAACAAACTGTTTGCAGTTTTTAGCTCTTCAGCGCCTTTTGAGTGAAATGGAAAAAATGCACATGTAAATATATAACGGAACAGTGGCGGATTGGAATCGTGCGCTACTCCAGAGCTGATCACTCCGCTGGCGAGGGTTCGATCCCTGCAGTCATCTGTAATGTGACTATACGGTAACGCTAGGTATAGGTCGAGGTTGAGTAATAGAGAGGACTTTGTAGTCCTAACTTTGCCTCATTAAACAATACAAACTTTATATGTATGTGACCAAGTCGCATTTTTGTCCGATTTTCACAAAATTCGGTTCAAATGTTCCTTTTGGAAATCTCTAGGTTATGTACATTAGCCAGCAAAATGAGTTCACCAAAAGTAACCTTTTGGGGAGGGGGTTTCTCTTAAAACTGTACTTGATATCCGATTATTTCCGCCGCTATCTTGCTGAAGGGATTTTGTGGACTTTCGTGGGCATGTAGGTCTAAGGTATGGTGTCAAAAATGTTCATACCAAGTTTAATCAAAACTGGATCAACAATTTTTATTGCACACTCGTAAAACCCTATATTTTTGGGAGGTAACACCTCCTAAAGTGGTTACATATTAAATTGAACCACAGAACTCCCATTTGTTCCATTCCGCAGCCGGGATGTCCTGGACGACTTCCACCCGGTACGTCCGTCAGGACGGGTGAAAGGCACGACGTGTCGACAAGACAACGGACATCTACAGAAGTCATCACGGCCAGGAAGTGGTGAGAGAAGTCACCGAAATCAACACAAGGAATGAAACGCGGAGTACATCATAGTAGGGAAAGAGAAAGAGAAAGGGTGTCGTTAGAGGAGGTGTGTGGAAGGGATTGGCCCTAAATGGCAAAGTCGATTGAGTGTCTGCGGTTATTGGTAATGTGTTCCACTTGCATTAGTCGGCGTGAAAATTGTGAATTGAAAGTATTTTCGTCTGGAATGAGCGTGAAGTTAAATTTTATCAACCATAATTTTTGCTGTTCACTTCGAATGATTCTTCGGGCGTGAATGACTCCCTGAGCTTACAGTTCCTTGGGAAGCTAGTAAGGACCACGAATTGTATGTTGAAAATTGTTTCCTCTTCCATGAATTTGCCATAATACTGAATTCTATTGTTAAGACAATTGTAGTTTGTCCCTGAGTGGATTTCATTAGGAAATAAAGCTATTAATTCCCATAGAACGATCAAATTGACTGGGACTAGTGGCGTGGTCCTGTAATCCAGCTTCATGGAGGTCAGGTTTTGAGAATGATATAGGTCTAAAGCGGCTCAGATAGTCTCAGTGTTCATCTGATGATACCTTCATCAACTCCCACGATCGTTTAGATATATCAGACCATCACCCGCGTGGTTCGGAAGTCACGTTAAGCCGTTGGTCCTTGTATTTCTATTGGTCATTGGGCTATTAATTAATGACCCATTCTAAGGAAGAGTCGGTCTTAGTTTGTAACAAGACTACACCTCATAACTCATCACTACCACTCATTACACTCATCCTTCACCACATATTTGCCTTAAAATACCCTCATGAGAGTGGTCGGCATCTCAAATAGTGGTATATATAACTACTGTATATAAATCCTCATTTTCCGTGAAAACGAAGTGTTGACGGGAAGTATAGACTTAAGTAGTTTTACAACCTGACATTGGAATGGTCCTTAATCTCTGAAATTAAAGGTCTAAATTTTCCATAAAGATTTATTTGTGGTAGGCCTACAAATCTTCGTCGCCTTCTCTGACGTGTCACCTCTAGTAAAAATGTTAAAAAGCCTACCGATTTGTAATTTGTCACTTCTATACAGATACCCAGTACGTATTCCAGTATTTATTAAAATTTAGGAACAAGCTAATTTTATGTTTAGCATGCAGAAGAATTCAAGGACCTTGCTTTGAGGCGTCGCACCAGTTGTGGCTACAAGGACGGATACCTACTGACTATTTTCGGCCGCCATTTTGGTTTGAATGAGGGGATTTTGTTGATTTTTGTTTACATGTTGGTTAAGGGGACATACATGTTTACGTACAATTTCATTGAGATCTGATCATAATCATAAATTCAGTTTTTATAGCACTAACATTCACCTTTCGGGAAGAAACTCCCTCCTAAAATGGCACCCCTGGTGTATATATCGCCCCCTGTTCCTGGAAATCCGCTAAAATCACTGCAGCTACGTCAGCAATGTTTTCCATTAGTAGTTTAAGGCTCCAGTGACATTTTCCTCTTCAATGCTATACAACAGGTAAACACAGTTGTTTGTCGTAAAGTCCAAACAGTCCACATTTCCTTGAACGCTTCCATTCTTGGCAGACATTTCATCTCGTGAGTCTTGAAACAGGGCAGCCAACAACACAGTTATATAGCTAAACTGAACTACTGGAAGAATAAAACTGTTTACTGCCTCAGGCATCGCAGGATCGTAAACGCGGACTCGATTGACTAGAGATCGATTAGTTGTGGAATCCGATAATGAGTACTTATAATTGTTGCTTGAGTATCTCATGAACATAAAACCACAGCAGTAGCATTTACCGCAGTTGTAGTTAGTGATGGTCCGATAGAAACCTTTCCAGAGTTTTCATTCTTCAAAATGAAGCAGTAGGAATCCTTGCAAAACTTTAGGACTGGGACTCGTGGCGTGGTCCTGTAATCCAGCTTCATGGAGGTCAGGTTTTGAGGATGATATAGGTCTAAAGCGGCTCAGATAGTCTCAGTGATCATCTGATGATACCCATCAACTCCACCATCGTTTAGACATATCAGACCATCACCTGCGTGGTTCGGAAGTCACGTGTAGCCGTTGGTCCTTGTATTTCTATTGGTCATTGGGCTATTAATTAATGACCCATTCTAAGGAAGAGTCGACCTTAGTTTGTAACAAGACTACACCTCACAACTCATTACTACCACTCATCACACTCATCCATCACCACATTTTTGCCTTAAAATCTCAAATAGTGATTTAGTGATTTAATCCGTCTCAAGGGCAAGCGTGTAGACAAGCGTCAACAAATTTAAAACTGTTCACACTTTCCTGTCTTTACAATTGGGAAACATTATGTTTTATTAAATCAAAGTGTGGTCGCATAAGAGATAACTACACACTTGTGATACTAGAGCCAGATCAGATTACCAAAATGGGAGACACAGGACGATGGTCCAAGTAGGTTTTTCTCTACAGGCAAGAGTTCAGTGGTGGTTTACAGAACGCAAAATTCTATAAACAGTGCTTTTAAAGCTCGTCTGGAAAGAAAATTTGGCCTCCAACTTTTTACAGTATATAGACGAGTTTTTGGAATTTTTAATTGGTTCAACTGACATCTTGGCAAGAGGGGAGTAATTTGTGTGAGTGGCCATTAAAAATGAGTGATGAAATTTTATGTATGAAGTTTAGCTATGGGTGAAAAACAAAATTTTAGTACCACAACCTTTTTTAATGACTATTTCTATACAATTTCTATTTTATAATCTAATAAAACATTTGATACTTTATTATTTATTTACAACTGTATGATAGTTTTTGCGTATTTTGATCTAGCTTCATTTGCTCTTTGCCTCGTTTTGAAGCTTTATTTTGTAGTCTACTTTAAGTTTTTTTCACGCACCAAACCTTTCACGAGGTGAACAACAAAAACGAGTTAAAACAATCACCGTAACTAAGGTGCGAACATTTTCAATCGGAGATTTGCAACACAGTTGAATATCATGTCGCAAGGTTGTTGTGAGCGATTATTTTCTCTAGCCCTAGGAGAGAAACAGTTTTGTTAGCACGGCAGCAATTATGGTGTCAAAGCGGCCGGTTTACTCGCTTGTTGAAAGTAATCACAGGTTTGGAACCGCGTGTTTTGCAACCCGCTACCGGCTCTGGAGAATCAGTTTGGCAACGCTGAACGCTGTACGGGATATTTCATACTTTGGTGAATGCGAAACTGAAAATTTTCGCCCATAGATTCAAGATGAGGAGTAATTGTGGCGAAAAGAGTTGGCAAACGTGAATATAAAAGTTTTGCCATTTGCCTCAGGAGGTGTTGGAGGCTCAAAACTGCAAACCGCGTTGTTCTACAACTTTTCGTTATACAGGGTGTCCCATAAGTAATGTGCCAGATTCTGGTAAGGGGTTATATGGGTCAAAATAAAGAGAAAATGAAGGATAAATTTTTCCAAAAATGCTTAGTTAACCAGATATTTGCCATTTTATATTTTTCACTAATTATTCATTATCTCCACACCATTCATCGGATTTGACTCAAACTTAACATAAATTTGTATCTAAGTAAGACCATTTATGGAGAAAATTACCAGGATGAACTAACTTATCATTTTGAAACGGTGGCTATTTTATGGTAATTTTAGGGCATTTTGGCGTTACACCTTAAATAGCGAATAAACGGCGAGTTTAACGATAAAATGTAAAGAATAACGTTTTGTAGTGAATTCTATTACCTATCTACTATTACCTATCTACTACCAAGGTCATACAAATCTATTGGGAAACAACGAAGTTTTAGGGAAACTCTGGATGAAAACAGACAACTTTCCATCTTATTATCTGGATGTTTGCCACGGTTTCCACTGTAACTTTGTTGGTTCTAAATCGATTTTTTACCTTGGTGTCAATAGATAAGTAGTTAGATTTGCTACAAAACGGTATTCTTTACATTTTATTGTAAAACTCAACGTTTATTCGCTATTTAAGTGTATTTACCATAAAATAGCCACCGTTTTAAAATGCTGGTTATTCTTTCCATAAATGGTCTTACTTGACACAAATGTATGCTAAGTTTGAGTCAAATCCGATTATGTGGTGTGGAGATAATAAATAATTAGTGACAAATATAAATGGCAAATATATGGTTAACTAAGCATTTTCGGAAAAAAGTTATTCTTAATTTTCTCTTTATTTTCACCCATACAACATTTTCTAGAGTAACCTTTTCCTGGAACTTTACTTATGGGACACCCTGTATATGACGATAGTAATGAAAAGCTCTTTTTCCCATGGAAAGCCGCCAACTGTACGAACGCCCAGAAACTCTTAAAGACACAAAGACACCGACTCCAAGCGATAAGGCATGTTCTTCGCCTGAGAGTCAGACAAGGCAACTTGCAAGCAAGGCTAGTGACAATGTACAAGGTCACTGACACACTTACAGGGGACAAGTAGGTCTACAACTCTCACTACATGTCAGTGTATAGTGTGACATCCACTCATCACAGTTTCACCTCTACTGTGTGCTGTGATACCCCGGGTATTGTCGTCACGTTAGTCGCTTGAATCCATCGTCAACACGTGCCACTGGGGGGTATCAGGGGGTCAGGATGTGTCAGGAGGTGCGGAGGTACCAGGAGCAAACTTTGCATCCCCAACTGGGGTGCATCCTCTTGTTCAACCCTAGAAACTGCGAAAGTATATCCACACGGTGGGACGGGCATGGTGTCTCTTCCATTGTCATGTAACTGTCATTTCAATTGAGACGTGCTTATCTGTCCAAGTGACAATTCATCCAGGTGCCGATGGTCCAAAAAATTTGCGTTTTTCTAGGAATGGACGAATTGTTACGTGTTCCTTTTGAAAGCTACACTAATAGTATGTTCTAACATACTACATCCGATATGATGACTGTTTGCTCCTGGTACCTCTGCACCATTCGTGATAGTATTTGCAAAATGGAGTACACCCACTTTGAACTTTTTTTAACTAAGCTCAAATGTTCACCAAATTATTGTTGAGAATTACCTGTTGACTTTTTCCTTTTGAACCTTCGCGTCACTTTTGCCACCCAAATAGATTTCGGTCGATCCCACCAATGCTCGGTCTAGGTAAACACGGGTATCAGATTATCTACAACTTTTTGCCGATCGGCCTCGGATGAAAAGCAAAACAAAGGTGGTGACCTTGAGCCGACCTTGTTGCATCAGAGTACATCTCGTAGACTCCAGGTGTGGCTGGAATACTGGAGTAGGCAGAACCTCCAGTGCTTGGCGGAGTTCCAGAACACAAGGTGATCCAGTTCCAGCCAGCTGGACTCTATGCCACGGTGGATTGTTACTTAATAAGTTATTTGCATTAGGTGGATGCTTGGATGGGTATGTGTAGGAATTTGCGAGATGGTTTTAAGTAGACTTTTCAGGAATCAGAAGTCTATGTTGAAAAACTGTGCCTGTGCCCAATGGCGTATCGTCTGGGTTCATCTGAAGAAGGTTTTGGCTGATAAGATTCCTACTAGTAAGGGTAGTAGTAAGACACCACCAGCTTTACGATCGAGGGATGGAGGCAGGTCGTGTTACTAAAGGCTGTGATAAGGCAGGTTAAGTGGGTGGTGGGAACAGGAAAGGGAGTGAACATAAAACTGAATGCAGTGAGGAGGCAAGGTGGCTATCGGCTTTTTGCAGGATTATTGGTATACTGCATTTAGATACTAATGAGCTATATCGTACAGTTCATTGATTAAAACTTGCGTAGAACGGGACATCAGCTGGTTATTAAAATAAAATTACAAAATGCAAATATTGTGTATAAAATTGCATAGGATACGTAAAATAATAGCAAATTACCCTAAAAAGATCATTCCATGAGTTTCAGTTTGTTCGATCAATAGACCAAATCGTTTTGGGGAAACAATTTCTCTAGTCGAAACTCCCAACGGCGGCCAGCAGATTTCTCAGTGAGCCACACAAACCCACGTTTTTCAGCAGACAGAAGAGTTATGACCCCTATAGTATATGGTTGTGGGCGCTTTAAAATCTTCACATACGTGTACATCGATACGGTTGAAACCTGTAGTGTTTGGCATTGCTCCAGAAGACAAGGCTACCCAGTCCAGTGGGCGCGGCTTGTTGTGACTCCTCATGTTTACTTGTTAGTTAAATACCGTCTGCTAACCGTCAAACCTCCTCATGCGATGTGTGTTGACACCGACGTGAACAAGCGTGTTTGTGAAGTACCGGTACGTGCAAACATCGTAACGGTTTTGTTTTCCTTTATGAGAAGAAGAGGGAGGAGTTTTGCATTATTCTTTGATCTTTTTTAGATTGAAGCGTGATGTAGATGATAATAATGAAGGTAGACATCACTTTGTCTAAGGAGCATCTAAGGAAATCTACTGAAAGAACTTGGGAACGTCTTTCTCGGGATAAGACTGTTTTCATCAGGACGTTGATCTGTGCTACTGCTTCTTGTCATGAAGTCTTCGACGTTGTCATCTGCTGCCTTGGGAAACCATAGCGAATCATCTTCGTTGATGACGTATGATTCTTTTTGGTATAGCTAAATATATTAAGGGTTCTCTACCGATAAAAGTGAGATAAGTCTTAATAGTCTCGTCTTTAGTTGGTTTCTTTTTTTGACGATTTAATTGTAAAATAACTTTCTGAGACCCAAAGAAGGAACATGCCTTAGCTAGACGTAGAAGGAAGTGAAGTGATACGTAGATGATAAAAATAAAGTTAGGTATCATGTTGGTATGAGTTTAAAAGAACTAGGGAACTTCTTTGAGAATAAAAATTGGAAGGTTAAAATATTTAATATTTATTATACTACTAATCCTAGATGTTTTGTAGATATCTGCAAGACCAAAACCAAAGCTCCGTCTATTTTGCTAGTTATTAGATCCCAAAGGTGACTATTATCGTTTGATTTAGTTTCTTCCGAATGTTGGAAGAATCGAGACTTGGATCATCTTCCTATGAAATCTTAATCTTAGATTACGATGTAGTAGTGTTTTGTAGTAGACGTGCACTACTAGTAGTAGAGTGCAGTAGCGTACGCCGAAGTACAGTTGGAGAGCATGCAAAGTACTCTGTTCAGCTCGGTGAGAACCAGGAATGTAACAATCAGAGTCAGGAAACAATTATCTACCAGGTCTCACGTGCCTCCAGTCTACATCAGGACATTGAGCTGTTCTACTACCTCTTGTCATGCTTGTCAAGTCAACTTCTGCCTTGGAATCGATAGGAAATCATCGCTTGTGATGACATCGCATATGATTCTTATGTAGAAAAATATATCGTGGGTCCTTGCCAAGAGGATGTGCTAGTCTTTATTGGATGTCTTCTATCTTAAAGCTTGGCTCCTGGTTTCGTAATTTTTCTTAGGGAAGATAGTTATCGGTTTTTGAGAGTATCTTTCTGTAACCTATGGGTTTTGTCCTTTTCTTTAACTACTCGTATCAGTTGATTTGCAGCATTTGTCTTTCTGTTTACTATTTTCCCCTGTACGTCCGTTTAGATCCGTCCTTATCGTTTAGAATCAATGAAATGAGCTATATTTCAAATAGATCAAACCTCTTGATTCATTTTCTATTGCTGAAAACTGTGAAATTCACGAATCTCTCCAATCTCTCAACTACTTCTCTTACGCAAGCGACTAACACAGATGAGGGAATCACACGTTTGTTAAGAGAATGATTGGCAGCTCCCACACATTGGTGGCGGAAACGTTTGACATTGTATGCCAATCTGTTGATTTCAGTCGCAGATAATAACGAGAACATGTAAATGATCCCGTGAGAGTCTCTCTGTTGTCTTTGTTGAACAGCTTTCTCCTCTGAGCCAACATCAACCACTCCTCTAGTGTCTACATATGACTGAATGGAGGAGAAAGGCTGTTTAGCTCATTGTCAAAACAGTGATTATCCGCCGACTGATGTCGAAGAACGCGGTGTCCTGTGACACGCCCTGGCCGAAGAAAGCTTGTCATCGAAGGATCTTTGGGTTGCTTGTTGCAAGGTTGAGGGCTTTCTCTCGGTGATTTACTTGCTAAGGTCCATATACAGACCATCGGAAGTCACGTTAAGGTTGGATTTCCATTGGTCAAAGAAGAGTCGGTAGTTTGTAACAAGACTTCATAACTCATTACTACCACTCATCACACTCATCCTGCCACATATTTGTGGTCGGCATCTCAAATAGTGATTTAGTGATTTAATGTGTCCATAGACTTTGTGGAATTGTGGAGATTGGTGGAGACTATTTGTAAAGATTTTAATTTTTAGATGAAGAAGCGTTCGTAAATCGTCCTTGAGGACAATAATAGATTCCATGCCTCAAGGATTCCAAAAAAGGAACCAAAACAAGCTGATGATGAGCCTAAAAGTTGCATAACTATCGACCGTGTAGTGTTATTCTTCCTTATTTACCAGAAATAAGTCTTTCCTACATTCCATTGGTCGTTGGGCCACTAATTAATGACCTAATCGGGGAAACTGTTGGCCCTAGTTTGTAACAAGACTACTACCCTCTACATTTATCAAAACACTCGTCACACTTACATTCATCCCATATTCATCTTAAAATACCCTCTAGAAGTGGTCGGTGTCTCAAATAAAAGTATCTGTACGTTGACGCCGGACGGAGATACTTTTTCGGAGTTCCTTAAGGCATACCCTTAAGATCTCAACGTTTTCCTAAAGCTGTAACATCCCATTCTTCATATTATCCCACTCCCAGCCACTGACACTGTTTCGTTGACGCCTAGTACAGATAAATGCAAAAGAACATCCGGAGTTCCTCAAGGCACCACCTTAGGACCTTAGCCTTTTAGCCTACCTAAAGGTGGTAAATCCCATTCTTCATCAAATCCTACTCCGACTACAGTCTAGACACTGCTGTATAGCAGAGCCGGTCAGTCGCATAACTACGCCATGGTAACGAGTAACGGCGCGACCGGGGCGATGATGGTGATGGCGGAACGGCGTAAAACTGAACGGAACTGTGTTCTACTCTGAAGTACCATGGCGCAACGCCGGGCTATGCTAATACACATCGGTCACGCGTCATTTGGCATGCAGTCCTTCCTCCTCGCTGTAGAGTGCATGGAGGGGATCCTCCTCAGAGGGATTTGTTGTGGGATGAAAGAGGACAAGGGATTTTGAGACGAAACGGAAGAACATAGCCGACGGGTGAATCCCGAAAGTGCCCTTTAGGGTAGGGCGCGTTCCTTGCTCCAAAATATTGGGATTCAAGCTACATTTATGATACTGTACCCAACCAGGTACTAAAGATCAACAGCATTCAATTAGCCAGACCAAGATGACGGCGAAAAAGCTATTTCCACCGGTTAAAAAAGGTCACCTCTGGTGAACCGACATGGTAAACCAACATAACCTAGAGATTTGCAAAAGGTAACACAGCTAATGGATTCATTTGAATGATTAGTAACATTTTCTGATTTAGACTTTTTCGGTAGACGCGTGGTCGAAAAAGGGATTCTAGAGTCTTAAGACTATGAAAAAGGGAAATATCGCATCCCTGCCAGGAAAACACTCAGATGTATGCTAATATATATTGGTTACGCATCATCAGCTGGTACCCTTCCTCATGGACATCCGTGTCCCTTCCTCCAATCCATGACGAGATTGTGTATGATACTCGCGCAGTAACTGCGCATGTCTTCCTGCGCATGTCGCTTCCTGGTAATTAGCAAGCCAAACCAGTCGGGATTTGTGACCGTATTAGTCAACGTCATGCTTCGTGAGTCGCGGAATTAAGTTTGGTTTTGTTTAAAATTGGTGGCCTTTTGAGGTTTGTTGAATGTTTTTTATTTCTGGTCTAGAATCCGTGATTTCTAGGCAATTTGGTAATCGTACCTGACAGTTCATAATTTGTGTTATCTTAAAGCACTGAGTGGAAAATTTAGTTTTCATTAACAATTCACCTAAATTCGAAGCCATTGAGTTATTGATGTGGTTCCTCATGGCCCAGTTTTAGGTCCTTCCATTTTCTTTTTGATTTGATAGGACTGGCCTCCCGAAGCAGTTCGAAGGTAATCGTATGTGCAGAGGTCATCTCTATAAAAAAGCATTTATTTAGTTCCTAAAACTGGGCTTTGCACTATAAAACTGAATTTACGATCCGATTTTGACCATGATGGCAGCGAAAAATTGAGTTTCGCCGCTATCTTGATCTGGCTGTTCGGATGATGTTGATGTTTGATACACATGTTCACTGTTCAGTATTTTAACGTCAGTATGGTAATATCAAGTTTCATCGAAATCTGAGTGGTTCTTATAGCAAAACCCCCAATTTTAATGTAAACCGCCCTATCAATATTTGGGTAAAAACAGTAAAATTTTGTACTTTTAAAGTCGAAAAATGTGCCCTTTACAGGAAATTTCCGTTGGCTATGTTTTTTTAATTATTGAAAATACATAGTATCAGGCAAAACAAGCCGTTACAATAATTTTGACTATTTATAAGATTTTACAGGTTGGACGAAATATTCTATAATACACAATTCAGACTTGCGGAATGGGCCACCCTTTTCGTAGGGATCCGCTAACGTAAGTATAAAACAGAATCTGTGCACAAGCTGAATTGGTAGTGAACAAATGTGAATGTTCACATGTCAATTATTAGGACGAGTTCCATACATAGCGTATATTAAATAGAATTGTCATCTCGCCCACTTATTTTTCACTCACCTGTTTTGAGTACCCTGGTGTTCCTCATGTTTTCCTAAAAATTGCTTGCGACATTGTTTTATACCCAGCCTGCTCCGCCATGTCCTCCGGTGTTGGATAACCGCCTGGCATTTCGAACTCTGGAATTGCCACCCTGATATTGTATTATAGAGCATGCCAACTGTAAAATTGCTTATAAATAGTCTTATTGTAACACAAGAAAAAAGCAAAGTGAAGTACTGTTTTTGTTTAATAATCTATAAAACTTGCCATTTCCATAACGTCAACAGTGGCTTACATCAATTGTGTTCAGCGACCTTAAAAAATTAGACTGTGGGTAGTGAGTTGAAATGGAACACATACTGAGCCTGCGCCACAAGTTTGTCCGCGCCACTGTCATCTCGCCCACTCACCTCCACCTCCCTCCGCACAGAAACCGTCCTGGGAACTCTGGAAGTGCGATATTGGAGCATGCGAACGTCTTTATGTCTCAACACAAGAATGGAGTGTTTCAGTACTGTTTTGTTTCATGTCTACATCCATCTTAATTAGTGATTTCTAATATTTTGGGAAAGCTTAATTAGACTGTAAAAGCAAACCCATATGAGCCTACGCCAGAATCGAACCCGAGACTTCGCACTTTGCAAGACGTGACTCTACCTATTGAACTAATGCAGGTTCGGACAAAGTTCCGACAAATTCTGGACAAATTAAGTGCTGAGTTTTCTTCAGAATAAGAAAATAAACCTCGAGGGCAAAGTTTATAGAGAGGTGTTTCCTCTCAAGTTTGTCATGATATTCTTTTTTTGAATTTTGTTGATGACGAACAAGAGACGTGACGTTTCGGGATCTGTAATCTTATCCCGTCTTCAAGCGACACGTAACCTAAAACAATTTCAAAACAATAATTTCAAAGGCGAAAGTTTATAGAAATAGGCGTTTCTTCTCAAGTTGGTTATTTTTTAAAGTATGTTGGTGACGATTGTGTAATTTCTAAGTTTAAACTTATTATTTCGGACGTTCTTTAACGTTAGTGATTAATAAGACACGACGTTTTGGGATCTGGGAATTTGGTTCCGTCTTCAGGTGAAAAGTAACGCAAGGCATTGGGCACGAATAGGCAAAAATACGATAGAGTCCGCTCAGGTCTTTCAAGAACACAACCGACGCACAGCCGGAAAGCGCGCACTAAAACACAGCCCATTCAAATATCTCCTGACTGTTTACAACCAACTGCTCGGTGCCTCGTGTGATGTGTACGTGTTACGTGCTCGCCCCGGGGTTTGGAAGTCACCTAACCTGAACCTGTAGCTGCGTACAACCTCTCGTGTAACCCGAGTCCTCTGCGCATGCGCAGGAGTGGTGACTGATCCGCCGGCGTTGCGCAACCTGCAACCTCTCAAGGTCGCACGACGCACGTACCCTCCCAGGGCGTAGCCTGGGGGTTCCGAGTCATGACCCCCCAAAACGTGTTTTGGTTCTTGGCTGATACATTCTAACAATGTGTAAACATATTTCAAGAGTTGTAAACAAACAAATGTCCAAAATACCAAGGCTGGATGGTTTATTTGGATTGACAAAGACTCACCCCTCGAGGTTTTGCAGGGCAACGTATCACACGACAGAGAATATTGTTTGGCTGCCAACCTGCTCGGTCTGTCCCGAAAATTGTTTAGGAATCTCTGTGTAAATGAAGCACAGATTTAGAAATGTAATGTCTAGGTCAAAATTGTCCAAGTTACCCAATTCAACCAACAGTGTCCCGACACTGCTGAAGGCATTTCGAACTCGTCTGAGAACGGTTGTGATTGGTCTAAACTCCTGGAAGCGATGAGATTGGCACGCGACGCGACCAGACCACCCAATCAGCTGATTGGCAGAGGCCAAGATTGGAGTTATGGACAACTAAAATCCTGCAGGATTAATTTGACTTATTTATGCATGGAATAAACAAATTACATTCATTCATTACAATGTAAAACATGAATTAAGAGTTGGCCTTTTCAAAACCTAACTTGAGTCTGTAGATGAGATGACATGCGTACATTTTGTAACCATTGGCGAATTTTATAAGAGATTGAGAGATTTATTTCTATTGCCAAAGAAAGAAACGTCGTAGAACAACGGTTCGCAATTTTGAGGTTCTGAACACATCCTGAGTCAAAGGCACAACTTTACATACAATTGTGTTTTTTGTGTGAGACCACTCTACAGGTCGCATTTTTTCTGATTTTCACGAAATTTGGTACAAATATTCCTTTTGTAAGTCTCTACGTAATGCTTGTTTAACCAGCAAAATAATGTGCACCGAAAGTAACCATTAGCGTTTCCCCCCAAACATTTATTTGTTTGCTATACAAACTGTATTTATGATCCGATTTCGATCAAACGTGGTACAAAATATTATGGTACCTTTAACATGTGCATACCAAATTTCAACAAAAACCGTTCAGCCAGACCAAAACCCGTTCCGACGATGGCGGAAAATCGTTTTCGCCGCCATCTTGGTCTGGCTGATTGGATTTTGTTGATTTTTCACTCCGCATGATAAGTGCGGTACTTTTAACTGTCATCGGATCATAAATTCAGTTTTCGTAGCAAAATCCCCAAATTTTGAAGGGAAACCCCTCCATCCCCAAAAATGGCTCTTCCGTTGTAATTTACACTTCGTTGTTAAACATTCGCTGAGTTTACAGTAGCGCTTGTCGGCAATATTGTTCATTTCACATGCATCAGTGACTGGAATATTAGAATTTCGGTGATTGCCACCCACAATCAGACCTTTCAAACCTTGTGCAACCCGGGGGCGTGAGGGCTCAGGTCAAGGCGATGGCGGCGTGTTGGGCCAAATTCTGACCGCTTTGCAGAACAGACTGCAATCATTGGCGAAGTGTGATTGTGTGATTGTATGATGGAGTCGTGATCTACGAGGGGTCAGAAGTCGTGCCTTTCCCTCGGCCTTCACCCCCAGGCGAGTCACAGGAGTCAGGTGTCGCAGTTGGCACCTCTGGCCGTTGAAGCAGGTAGAGAGGACTTTGCCTCGTTGAACAAGACAAACTTTACCTTTTTTTAGGTTTGAACAGACCGAGGCCTGTCACCGTTTTTTGCCGGTCAGCTCGTGCATCATGTTCCGGTGGTGGGAGATTTTTAGTGAATTTGAAAGTATGAATTCCCGTCTATGATGGCAAACGTCCGTTCTGTGTCTCGCAGTTCGGTAGTTCTCCCCTTCCTTTACTTTCGAGATGGTGTACATCTGCCTCTTACGATATTGTATTTTCTTTAAAAAAGACATTTCCAAAACGTAAGAAGTGTCAACAATTTCAAACTTTCGAGCGCTTATATGTACGAATGATCTCTATCTTGCAGTGTTGCGATTGTTCGGACTACTAAATCCCTACTTGATTTTGAGGAATGAATCAAAGATAATGTTATGGTAAATAGATTGGGCATATATGTCACGTGGCTGCAGTGGCAAATCAACATAGTTGCGGCAGCCCAAGCACAAATAGCGCTGCCGTCTTTCTCCCTCCTCGGCTTCACATGCTCGAGTTTGTCCGATGTCGATGACTTATCGCAGCGCTATCTGTGCTTGAGCTGCCGCAATATGTTGATTTTCCTGTCTCAGCCATGTAGCAGATCGTATGTGTGGCAGATCTATGCGCAATCTACCTACCATAACATAATCTTTTAATGAATATCCTTAAAACATTTACGGTACAAAACCGCCAGGTTTATATAACCTCCCTGGTGGCACGCGACTAGTTTTGAAATATCGATTCCGCATATACTTTCTATTCTCATTTCACGCTTTAGAAACGTACAGATAAATAGAATTATACATTGGGCAAGTAATCCCAGTGTTCATTTCGTACTGGAAAGAAAGTTTCCATCGTTGTAATGTCGGGTTTGCTGTTTCTTTCTAAACCACACGCAAACAACGGTTAACTATGTAGCGATTTACTATATTTGTTTGTTATGTTGCGAATAACCATCAGAATGCGTTTTTTTCTTTAGTTTTCTCTAGATTCTTACGTCAAACCTCGCGTCAACTTTGGACGAGCGTCTTTTAATGGCTTTACAAGGGTGTGCAATCCAACAAACGCTAGCTGTTCTCGTGTTGTGACTTTTCGTATGTATTTGAATTTTGCATGATGTCAAACAGATTATCTAGTTAGAGCCAAAGCAGTGACTCCGCTGACTGCTTTCTTGAAAACCCTGTTTGTTTAATATTTAACAAGACATGAAAAATAAATTTCTTACATCTCACGGTTTTATAAATGAGAAAATATAGTTTATAATTATTATAGAATGCTTCTGCGACCAAAATTTGTTTCAAGCGACTTTGGCAAGTCTGTTGACTAGTTGAACTCCTGCCTGTGAAGGCAATCGTTCATGAGCTACCGTCCTGTGTCTCCCGGTTCGGTAGTTCTCCCTGCCCCTGGTTACGTAAGAGTTGATATCACTCCCTCTTACGTGGTCGCATTTTTGTCTGAAAAAAGGCAGGTTTCCTAAATGTAGAGGCAGGGTAATGTCAACAGTTTCAAATTTTTGAAAGCTGGCCTGCACGACTCTCTCCATTGCAGCTTTGCTATTGTTCTGACTGCTTGTTTTTGGAGAATAAAAATTCTGGAAAGTTTTCGCTTTTGTTGTCACTCCACAGTGCTACTCCGTAGGAGAGGTGTGGAAAAACTACTCCATAATATGCCGTCATCAGTACCTGAGTTGGGCAATATTTGGATAGCTGTCTCTAAACATAAACGCCTGAGGAAATTTTGGAGCAGACATAGTCTACATGTAATAGAAAATTGACGTAGCGTTTCCAGCATCGGAACGCCATTCCCAGTACAAACAAACCGAACTTTTAAACCAGCCGCAGCCAACAAAGCACCTGCGACTCAGGCTCTGTAGTTTTGTCATCAAGTAGGAATGTTTACTTGAAGAAGGAAAAGAGCGGAAGAATGTGCCTCCTTTTACGGGCGCGCAATCTGGTGTTTATCGCGGGTAACAGGACTGTGTACAATTGGCTCAGCGAGTGCGGAGTGAGCAGTAATGCAAAATAAGTGGCCGGGGTCAGCTGGCATCGCGGTCACCGCGCCGGCACGCAGCTGCACACGTCACCCGTCAACCGTCAACCAGGAGTCGTAGTAGGCTGGCGGGGTAAACAGTGTGTCTTGTTTAACGAGGTGAAGTTAGGACTACAAATTCCTCTCTACACTCAACCTCGACCTTTACCTAGCGTTACCGTATAGTCACATTAGAAATGTAAGTAGTGACTGGGGATCGAACCCGTGCCAGCGGAGTGATCAGCTCCGGAGTCGCGCACGATTCCAACCCGCCACGTGTGCGCTAAACAAATAGTAGCGGGTTAGTACGAGGTTAGTAATAAATAAATATTTTTTCGTCAACAATTTGATACCTAAAACTTGTCTTTTATTCTAACAACAAAATATATTTTCCTTTTATTCTAATTGTACCACTCTAGTCCCTGGACAGTCAGCCAATCACAACTCGTCTGTACTGTAAAATGCTTGAGCAGTCAAATTTGCTTTCAGACGAATTTTGAATGCCTTTTAGTTATGTTTGATATTTTTGAACGAATTTAGTAATCTGTTGACGAAATGAACTCCTGCCTGGGAAGGCAAACGTTCATGAACAACTGGAGTTAGATATATGTCCCAACCTCTAGTTGCGCATCCTTCAAATTTGGTTTAAAAAATGGAAAGGACAAGCAAACATGCAATTGCTGTATAACTCCTTACGGTATTTTTGTTTTGTAAATTTATATCTCTAAGATTGTAGAAGAATTTAACGTATCGTCACAATTTGTTGAGCGACTTTGCGGTAACGCTAAGTAATGGTCGAAGTTGAGTGGTAAAAGGACTTTGAAGTTAATTTCGTCTCGTTACACAAGACAAAGTTTACAGACAAGCAATTTGATTGTTATGAACATTTACACAATTACACATCCAGCTTCATGAGGTCAGGTTTGAGATATAGGTCTTAAGTGGCTTAGATAGTCTCAGTGATCATCTGATGATACCCGCATCAACTCCCACCATCGTTTAGACACATCAGACCATCACCTGCGTAGTTCGGAAGTCACGGTAAGTCGTTGGTCCTTGTACTACCATTGGTCATTGGGCTATTAATTATTGACCCATTCTGAGGAAGAGTCGGCCTTAGTTTGTAACAAGTATACACCCCATAACTCGTCACTACCACTCATCCTTCACCACATATTTGCCTTAAAATACCCTCATGAGAGTGGTCGGCATCTCAAATAGTGATTTAGTGATCCAATTGTGTATAGCACTAGGCCTTCCTATAATCCTATATGTCTTTTGAGCTTTAAAGGTTGTCTACTGAAGTGATGAATTTCAGGCGTTTGACATTTTAAAGGAAAATAAAGAAAGAGACAATGAAAAAGAGGTACACCTGCAAGTTCAGCCGTCCAACAGTTAAATCCCTTAACCTATTGAGAAAGTAATATTTGTGCTCACAAAGAAATGCGTCTGTAAATCCTGAAAATCGTTAACCGTGAGGTATTTAAAGTTTTGTAAAAGCGTTCGCTCGGTGTTTATTTCAGCCCACTTTTTCCTGTTTGTAATAAACGTTTAACAGTCAAGGAAGCCGAAACATTAAAATGCATGGGAAAATTAAAGGAAAGAAATGTTACAATATATTTGAAAGAACTAACGTCATTTGGGAACTTTGAGCTTTTGGAAATTCTCTCTCGTCAAATCATTCTTCGAAATTTGATCACTAAATAACTATTTGAGATGCCGACCACTCTCATGAGGGTATTTTAAGGCAAATATGTGGTGAAGGATGAGTGTGATGAGTGGTAGTAATGAGTTATGAGGTGTAGTCTTGTTACAAACTAAGGCCGACTCTTCCTTAGAATGGGTCATTAATTAATAGCCCAATGACCACAAGGACCAACGGCTTAACGTGACTTCCGAACCACACAGGTGATGGTCTGATATGTCTAAACGTTGGTGGGAGTTGATGCGGGTATCATCAGATGATCACTGAGACTATCTGAGACCTATATCATCCTCAAAACCTGACCTCCATGAAGCTGGATTACAGGACCACGCCACGAGTCCCAGTCTTCTTAAATTTTCAACCATAGTCGTCACATCAAGAAATATTCAACCGGCTGAACTTTCATATGGGGATCTCTCTCCCCATAGAAACTTTATCTTTAAAACTTTTGTCTAAAGAGATTTCCAACTCTCCAAACTTTTCAACTCAACCAAGATGGCAGGTGTTCAGCACAGTTCAACTAATAATTTTCACACCGCTTCTACTAGTCTTTAAGCTAATTAAACCATTTCCTACCACAGCGCCTCAGGTCTAATACCCCTACAAATTGCTCAATTCACCATGTAAATGTATCTAATAGAGAAATCACCTACCGGTCCTACCAGCGATAGGACCAGTTTCTAGCCGGGCTGCCACTAAAACCTAAGTTACGTAAATACTGCACCGCCTAGCCCAATCCCGTAGCTGACCACTATCATATATCGAACGAGAAAGTGGTTTCGAATATTACTTTCATTTTTCTACGATTTTATCTAGGATTTGTTGTTTAGAAATCGCCACGGGCTCGAAATTATTGTTTGACATGTAACGAATGACCTTTGCTTTCTTATAGTATTAGGAGGAATGTTTACGGTGGGTTGCAGTGGGAAGTTTAGATTGTAATAAGACGGCCTTAGTTTGTAACAAGACTACACCTCATAACTCATTACTACCACTCATCACACTCATCCCTCACCACATATTTGCCTTAAAATACCCTCATGAGAGTGGTCGGCATCTCAAATAGTGATTTAGTGATTTTTACTAGTAAACAACGTACAAGTTGGACTAATTTCGCGAAGAAGGTTCCATGTTTTATTCCTGTAAGCACCTAGGGCGTAGAGTTTATATTGTCCGTGATGCTTTAGTAATGACAGGTTTTAAGGCTCTTGTTTTTAACGTTAAAACTCAATGTGCATCACAAACCGCACTAACGAAGTTAACAAAGTTTTAAGTTTGTCTTGTTTAACAAAGCGAAGTTAGGACCACAAAGTCCTCTCTACCACTCGACCTTTACCTAGCGTCATCGTAAAGTCACTTACAAATGTGGTGACTGCGGGGTTCTGAACCCGCGCCACTGGAGTGATGAGCTCCGGAGTCACGCACGATACAAAACCGCCACGGATCAGTACTGTTGTTGGACAAATTTGTTTGTTTAGAAGATCTTGCAAATGACAGGGTGTCTTTCAGCACCTTTTGCCGAAGTGGAAACCCCTTTACCTAAACCAACAATCTATGCAAAAAGGTAAAGTTTGTCTTGTTTAACGAGGCGAAGTTAGAACTACAAAGTCCTCTCTACCACTCAATTTCGAAACCTCGAATGTAATGGTGTTTTGAATGTATTGACCAAAACTATCTACGTTTTCACCGTCACCGACTCTTAACACGATTAAATAGTTAAAAATTAACGGCTAATGTCAAATGAATGATCAACTGTATCACTGGACCCCGGCCTTGCAATGTCTGTATTGTCTGAAAGTGATATCTAGGGAACCGGGTCACCTTGTGAGGAGGAAGACAGTCCGGGGGGTCTTGAATTGACCCTCCCACCAGAGCCCCGGGGTCCATTTTACACCTGATAGTGGCACAAAAACTCCTCCGATCCTCCACCCCGGCCGGTCCACGTCTCGGAATGCCATTGATTTCTCCTCACATTGTTCGGTTAACCGGTAGATAAAAAGCGTACAAGATTGTTGCATTGTCTTGTGAGGATGGGTTATAGAGATTTAGGGAGGTAGTCGTAATAATTGTGTGTGGTTTCAAGGCAGATTATACGATTCCAGTGGTGAATTCCGCTCGTTTTGTTGCCATTGTTTATATTCGAATTTAAAGAAGCTGTAGTTTTATGTAATTTCTGTGGTCAACTTCAATTTTTGTAATCAACAACAAGCATCCTAGTTAGTGATTAGATGGAACTACTTACGAGAAGCCATTATCAAACTGTTGAAAAACGGACTTTTCGTCAACAACCCAACGATATATCGTTTTGAGGATGATATAGGTCTAAAGCGGCTCAGATAGTCTCCGTGATCATCTGATGACACCCGCATCAACTCCCACCATCGTTTAGACATATCAGACCATCACCTGGGTGGTTCGGAAGTCACGTTAAGCCGTTGGTCCTTGTATTTCCATTGGTCATTGGGCTATTAATTAATGACCCATTCTAAGGAAGAGTCGGCCTTAGTTTGTAACAAGACTACACCTCATAACTCATTATTACCACTCATCACACTCATCCTTCACCACATATTTGCCTTAAAATACCCTCATGAGAGTGGTCGGCATCTCAAATAGTGATATAGTGAGTGATATAGTGATATAGTGATAAAACTGATGAACCTACGAAATTGTGACTTTTATAGTCTGCTTTAAATTTGCAGAGGAAAATACTGCTACAGCAACAACATAACTAAGCTGTTAAACCATATAATGCGGCGGCATATCGGCAATAAAGTCTTTATGCATGTGACGTATTTATTACACCCTCCTGCAAAAACACTAACAATCGCACTCTTTCACTTTCGTCATGATTCCACGTGAGGATGCTGAAGAAAGTGCTTTCGCTGATCAGAAGACAGACAGACAGACAGACAGTGTATTTATGACATTAGAGAGAGAGAGGCTGACATTGATAGTCGAGTTGAGTTGAGAGGGAAAATGTAACCTCAACATCTCTAAAGTGACCCCGTCACTCATCAAGTGAGGAATTAAACCTGTCAAGTGATATCTGATGTGCTTTCACCCACGCCGAGCTGCTGCCGCTGCTGCTGCTCTGCTGCTGCTGCTGCCTCCGCTGCTGCTGCTGCTGCCTCCGCTCCTGCTGCTGCTGCTTTGCTGCTGGCTGATTACTACTGCTGCTATGATGATGATGATGATGCTGCTGATTCTGAAGCTGCTATTGCTGGTTCTGATTGTGCTACTGCTGATTCTGAATAATGCTACTGCCGATGATGCTGATTGCTGATTGCTATTGCTAGTTCTGATTGTGCTACAGCTGCTGATGATGAATGCTACTGCTGATAATGATTGCTACTGATGAAGCTGCTATTGCTGGTTCTGATTGTGCTACAGCTGATTCTGATAATGCTAATGCTGTTCTGATTATGCTACTTTTATAATGATGATGCTACTGATTCCTGCTGCTATTGCTGGTTCTGATTGGCTACAGCTGATTCTGAAATGCTATGCTGTTTATGACGATGCTGCTTGCTGATTCTGAAATGCCACCGCCGTGATGATGCTACTCTGATTGCTGCTGATATTGCTAATGCTGATTTATGATGATGCCGTGCTGGATACTGGCTGCTTTGCTGATTGTGCTACAGCTGATTATAATGCTGCTGATGACGATTGCCTGATTCTGATCCGTAAGGAATAATTTGCTGATTGCTGGTCCTGATGCCAAGAGATTCTGATAATGCTACTGCTGAGCGATGATGCTTTGACCGATACTGCTATTGCTGGTCTGATTTCTACAAGATAATGCTAATGCTGTTTATGAAGATGATGCTGCTGATTCTGAAGTTGCTATTGCTTTGAAATTATGCTACTGCTGATCCTGATAATGCTACCGCCGTTTATGATGATCACTGCTGATTCCTTGCTGGTTCATTATGCTAAATGCTGATTTGATAATGCGCTGATGCTGATAAATGCTCGCGCTGATTCTGAATATTTTCTGATTGCTACTGCCTAATGATGATACTACTCATTTAAACCTGTCAAGGAGATTTGATGCGCTGCTGATTCTTATTATTTCTGTGCCAAACTATTTTTAGGCTTCTGCTGCATCAATTTGTTTTATGATGCCGCTGTTGCCGGTTGTTAGGGAGGTTTGTCGGAAAGTGGGTAGAATTCTGCGAGTAGATGTTTTTTTGCATTGATTTCCCAAAGATACCATTCCAGTAAGGACCATTCACTGAATCTATTTTTCATATGATTCAATTCATCAGTGTACCAAACCTAGTGAGAACAGGTACTCTGGTATTGATGTATTCTTTTAGTTTTCATAAATATTGGTACTCCATGTGTGGTTTAATGATATTGGTGATGCATTAATATAAGCTATGTATTATTTTTGCAAAATAAAGATAATTAAATTGAAAATTAATAAGGACTCGAAAGTACCTCTTGCGTGAAAGTATCGACAAAACCATTTATAACCGGTACTTTTGAGTGTTTTAGGGATCTTTGATTTTGTTCTACTTCAGCAAGTGCTTTTTTCGCACCGTTATAAAAATAACTAGTCATTACTAAAGACGCTACATTATTCCCAATTCACTTTAAAACTATTAAAGTGCTCGCTAATGAGGAACATTTTTCTGATATGTCAAAATTATAAAACTCTACTGCAACTCTACTATCAATTAAACTAATGAATGTGCGAAAAAGTTTAGTTTCTCTTCTCGAATGCGAAATGAGGTATAAAAACGCTAGCCAAGTAGTAGTAAAAGTTATAAGTGCTCAGCATTTATTGCAATCCGTGAAATGAAACAAGGAATGTTCACGAATGGAAAGAGATAATTCTATGGGAAACAGATAATTCTATCGACAATCGAGATCGGTAGTTCTTAGGTGCGATGGCTACGTGGATAGTAGTCTCACTGGAAGAAACCTAATTTCGTTAAGCTTTCGTCATTTCATTTCAGGGGGGTTCCCAATTCCCCTTTTTGTGGTTCTCCCAAAAATATTTTATCAACATCTAGGGATATCCCTCAAACTACTCTCTATATTGTTATCAGTCTCGTTGTTTTGAGCTGTCGGATGCGGTGAAACTTTTTCTGGCGCTCTGGTCCAAAATACCACCACTATCACCACCCCCACCACCACCACCACCACTACCATCACCACCAGCGTGTCACCGCGTGGGAACCCGCCTGTACAAACAGAGGAATGATTCTCACCGCCACAACCAAGCCAAGCCACAAACTGACGGTGATTGTTTGTTTCGTGGTTTGCAGTGTTTGTTGTCACTTGTCACGCCTGATTTCGGCTCGCTTTGTAGGTTTGAGTGTTGGAAAAGATAGAGCTGTTTTGCGTTGTGTTTGTAAACAGGATCCAAAAGATATTTGGCGAACATGCCATGGAACATGGCAGATTCATCATGAAAAACTAAAATTGGGTGTACAACTAAAATCTAGTTCTTCCGGTTCACACCGCTTCCAAACTTCATAATTAGGTTGAATATTTTGGCCTCGCTGTGGAGTACCATCTTCAGTCACTCATCTTCAGTCACTGATTAGCTGAAACTGGCTGCAGCAGTGACTGAAGATGGAGGGTCCTGACCATGTCCATATAACACCTCTTCAGAAAAGCTCAAGAATTTCTCTACTAGATAAATATTAAAACACTTTGATAGTTTGATTTGAGACTACGACCACTCTTAGAGGGTATTTTAAGGTGAATATAGGATGAAAGTTGAGTTTGATGAGTGAGGTTTTTATAGATGATAAGTTGTAGTCTTGTTACAAACTGAAACTAGGGCCGACTGTTTCTCAGATTGGGTCATTAATTAATAGCTCAGCGAAAAATGGAATGGACCAACGGCTTTACCAAATGGTCAGGTTTTGAGGATGATATAGGTCTAAAGTGGCTCAGATAGTCTCAGTGATCATCTGATGATACCCGCATCAACTCCCACCATAGTTTTAGACATATCAGACCATCACCTGCGTGGTTCGGAAGTCACGTTAAGCCGTTGGTCCTTGTATTTCCATTGGTCATTGGGCTATTAATTAATGACCCATTCTAAGGAAGAGTCGGCCTTAGTTTGTAACAAGACTACACCTCATAACTTATTACTACCACTCATCACACTCATCCTTCACCACATATTTGCCTTAAAATACCCTCATGAGAGTGGTCGACATCTCAAATAGTGATTTACGTGACTTCCGAACCACGAGGAGTGCCCATCATGAAAAATTATTTTACTTTAGCGGCTGAGTTGAACCTTCCAAAGGTTTACCCACCGACACCTACGTAAGAGTTTATAACGCCAATAAAACTCAGAACTCTTATCCAAAATGCGAGTCACTGGAAAGCTTGACATATGCCTACATTCAAGGCTTGAGGCTATGACTTGAACAGCCTACTCAGTTCCCTTGTACGGGATGCGAAGATGGAAGATTTAAGACAGGTGAAGAAGGGAAAGTGAAGATGATTTATCTTCTGTAGTTGGCCGCGTGGTTCCGCAATACTGATGGCAATCTTCGGCAGAACCTTGTGGAGAATCATGCAAAGCTCTGGTATCTTGTAGCATAGAAGTTTCAAGGAGAGTGTGATTTTGTCTTGGAAGTGCATCTCCAATGTTCTTCCTGCTCAAGGTCCTCGATCGGAATGAAAGTTGATTTTGCAAGGAAATCATGTTGAGTTAGGTTACACCCTGTATAGGTCTGGTTGAGCTCTGGACAACAAGGCCATTAGCTTAATGAGACCACGATAGAGTGGAGCAGGTCCCTATGGTCCAGACCCAGTTAGATTTCTCCTAAAGCCTGTGAATCCTGCGACTTTCTGGAAATGTTACTAGAGTTGTGCTTACCCCTTTGGTTTCTATATACCGAGAGTCATGTACATAAATCAAAGTTGCATGTCAGAACGTACAGCTGAATTATCCAAGGAGCGTGTATCTTGTATTCGGGAACGTGACTGGGGAGGGGCTTCGAGGACATCTTCGAGTCAAAGGCTTTATACAAGAGTTAAACGTACTCGGTACCTTTATGAGTTTAATTTTAGTGGATCAGTAGCGAATTGGTATCGCGCGCGACTTCGCGGCTCATCACTCCGTTGGTGCGGGTTCGATTCCCACAGTCACCACTTACAATTTGTAATGTGACTATAAGGTGACGCTAGGTAAAAGTCGAGGTTGAGGGGACTTTGTAGTCCGAACTTCGCCTCGTTAAACAAGATAAATCTGACCTTTTTTACCGACCTTTACCTTCTTTTCACCTTTACTCGCACCAACGGAAGTGACTATGACTCTATTAGTCTATGGTAGCTGAAAATTTTGAACGATGCACTTATTTCTAGCTTTTAAATAGCTCGACCCCGGACGGTAAATCTGAATAATAAAAATGTATTACAAAAAAGGTGTGTAATTTCTTGAAATATGTTGAACATTGAGTTATTATCACCCATGAATAATTTGCCAAGTGTGGCTCTCGCTTGGACCGCGCCTGCGCGAGGCACGCCGAGGACGACCCCCTTTGACCACGTGACCCCGGGGTCGGCTCATGTCCTCGTTATGACTTTCTTCTCACAACTCTCACTCTCTTTACACCTCGTGATCACCATATCTTCCCTCTAGTCAGCCAGAGACAATGTAACGTTAGGTAGACTGCTTGTTTGTGCCGGCAGCTGGTTGTGGTTACTCAGCTTACGTCCTAGGCAGCGCCACTGTGCCACTGTGTGTTGCTAAGTGTCGCCGTGTGATAGCACCACCGAGCAAGGGGTTTTAATACTTAGTAATATTGGTGCGTCACCGTATTCAGTTAAAAAACAGTAAACTTTGATTGAATCCCTTTAGATGGACAAAGTGAATCTGGAAAGATTTAAATGGGGTTTTGTATGATAACCCCGGTTATCACAGTAAGACTAGAAGTAAGAATAAACCAACATTAAAAAATCACTAAACGTCCTAAAACTTGAAAAAAATTAAATGAAAAATGAAATGAAAGAAAGTTTATTTTCTGAAATGCATACTTAGTTAAAATAACACTGTAGTTTTGATTGTATGTCTAGGCTGTACTAGAGACTGTTGAACAAGAAAATTGTTCCCACTTGTGGTTCATGGTTACAGATTTCTTTTGGCAGCTTTTATTTCATAACAAATGTTTATTTTTGTAGACCTGTTCACTTTTTTCAACTAATTTAGGATTGAATAGAACAAACTAAACTATTAATGCTTTCAGATCTTATTTATTTTCAGGGTAACTTTTTTGACACTTAACATGCATATTGTATACACAAATGCACACTTATAAATATAAAAAATAAATTTAAAAAGTTTGTACCGTCATTTGGGCTCTGCCTGGCTTGCAATCTGATAGGGTTGAGAGGTGTCAATAAAAAAATAATTGTGTGTAATTATGCTATTTTTCCCAATGAAGAATAAATACTAAACCGCTCATGTGTGTTGCAGATGGTGGACTAGTGCGACAGCGGGGTGTGATGGGGAACTCTGGGTCCCAGGCGGCGGGGGCAGGGCAGCAGCCTCCAAGGAGAGGCTGGGCGCACTCCTACCCCCGGCCGGTGCACAAGGTGCTCCCGGAGCGAGTGCCGGGGCAGAGACTGCGACTCACCACCAACGGCAACATCTTGCACAGCGGAGGCACTCTCACCGGCCGCAAGTACTCTGACCACCAGGTAAACCATGTTGACTTATGTCCATTTTAGGTAGAAACATAGGGTCTTGATGAGGTTCCGTCACCCTTTCCTGATCCACTGAAAGTGAATGGGCTTCCTCTCAAACCATTTCTATGTCCAATGAAAGTAAGTTTATCAAAGTTTGGTAAAAAGAGTAAAGGGGAAACTAAATACCCTTTACTCCTAAAGATAGAGAGGGCCTGAACAATAATTGTTCAATGGCACAAACTCCTGGTTGGGGTCCTGTACTTTTCCTTCCCTGTTTGTCCTTGGGATTTAAATCTCATTGGCAGCCAAGCAAAACTGAGCAAATCTGACAAAATATTGTGCTGTCACCCTCAATGAATGTCATAATTTTTCATGTTCTTTGACTCAATGACATTAAGATAGTGGTGTTATATACAACCCAGCTTAGAGAAAGAAACATAACAATCAAAGGAAAACATGCAAAGTTGTATACACAATGAAAGAACTTACAAAATGTATTACAGTGGATCAATAAAATTTAAAAGTTAGACCCTAACTATTGCTTAATATATTTCTTTTCATCTTTTCAGCTATATATTGTTGAATAGTGAGTATTTTGAAAATCCACTGTATTGCATAAACCAACAAGAGCACATGTGTTAGTCCAGTTCTTCAAAGTATTTTTGGTCAAAATAAACTGAGTCTTTCATAGTACAAATTGCAACTAGTACATAGTACTGATAAAATCGAGGCTAGGTTTACCTATTCTACCACACCTTGAGAATCTGCCGTGAATAATAAATCACAAACGATAACCGCCCAGGATACATAAGAAGCAGCAGGAGCAGGAACTGGCCAAGGATGATGAGAAGGAAGCGGGAGGAGGAGGATGAGTTGGCAACATGTGAGGTTATATAAACAGCTGATGCTAATGTATTCCCCTGGAGGACTCATTAATCAGCTGCTACTGATGTAACGAGGCAGTGCTGCCAATACGGCAAGTGAAAGTCCACATGCACTGCTCTGGTTAATTGATCAATTAATGAAGCCGTCCGCGGAGGTCACTTAATCAACAATCCGAGGAATCGGGCTTTAATTGGCGGCCAGTTATCGGCTCAAGTGTTTGTGTCGGCTTGGTGAGAATAATTGCTCGGTTTGAAGGCTACGCTTGAATGAAAGGTTTTTGTGATACAGTAAAATTTGATAGTTGACTATTTGTGGACCAAAGGGCTGTCGAACTATCCAGTTTATATAGGATTTTATCACAGAGAGGTATTAAAGTACCACTAAATACTGTTTGTTTCATTAGTAAAGTCTTGCAGAAAAGAAAACCCAATTTCAATGTATAACATAGCTTGCATATTACTAAATACAAAAGATTTAAAATCTTTCTAGGCCCTTTTTTAGAACACTAATTGTGGCTACAAACCTTGTTTACAAATTAAAACATCTTTTAAAAAGTACAATTATGTTTCGATCTCTTACAGAAATCCTCTTAAGATAAACATGCTACAAGAAAAACAATTACAAAACCATTTTGACAGTTTCTGTCCTGTTTAAGTCTTGTTATTATAAAGAAGGTATTGAACTAGGGGAAGTGTTAAACTCTCAAGTGTTGAAATATTGAGTTTCTGAATTTTTATTTTATACATTATCGTAACGATTATGCTACCAATGACTATAAATTCAAATATGTTTTCAAACTTGTTTACTTCGGGCAGGAAATCAAAACACAGCAGTACAACCTCTCTATGAATTAAATAAGTTTTATATTCAGGACCACCATTCTTTGTGCCAATACTTTTGATCATTTTCCTCCTTTCGGTTTTGACTTAATTTCTTGTTGTGTTTTCAGCTGAGACCAAGGAGTGCAAGCCAAGGCGACCAGTATGAGCCGACCAAGGTGCTTTACGGCAGCGAGCCTGACCTTCGCTTCACCGGTCGAGACTTCCAGAGCTACAACGACAACAGTCCGGCCAAGCTCCGGATCTCCCGGAGTCGCAAGAAGTACAAGGCACCTCCGGCACCTCACAATAGTAACGGGGTGAGCCATGAGTGTGTTTGTAGAGAGAGTAATCTAGTGAACAAGGAGTGGACGGGGAAGGTGTTGCATTTATGCTAGGGAGATAGCAGATCCGTGGCGGAATGGTATCGCGCACAACTCCAGAGCTCATAACTTCAATGACGCGGGTTCGATCCCGCAGTCACCACTAACAATTTGTAAAGTGACTATTCGGTGACGCTAGGTAAAGGTCGCGGCTGAGTGGTAGAGAGGACTTTGTAGTCCTAACCTCACCTTTTTAAACTAAGTGCATAGTCACTGACTGCAGCAGTGGACTGTGTCAATTTAAAAGAAAACTTGTAACATCAGCAAGTAAAGTAAATATTAACAAAGCCATGGCTGGTGAATAGTTCATCCAGTGCTTTTGCCCACCATCCCATCCTAATTTACAATGTACGGTGTTATTTCTTTCAATCTAGCTAGCTGAAGTTCCCTTCTGCTGGAGAGGACAGTAGCTGATGGCTTATCCTTTTCCTCCATTTGATGGAGGTTAGGATGTCAGGCTTCTTAATCCCATTTCATCTACATCTAGCTGGCTTCAGAGTTCTTTGTGCAGACAATTTGAGAGCATTTTAGTCATCGAAATACCTAAAATTGAAATTGCCAAAGGGCCATACATTTGCTTCAGATATTGCCAAAACATTAAACAAATATACATTATATCTCACACAACATGCAAAGTTAATTTAAAACTGTCGAATTCTCAATAATAATTACAGAAACTTATGCTTAAATCCAGAAAAAGCGTGCTTTTGGCCAGTTTGCCCTGCATAGAGGGAATTTGAAGTTGACTAACCCACGGTGTGTTGTGT
This sequence comes from Matsumurasca onukii, assembly GCA_018831715.1. NCBI lineage: Eukaryota > Metazoa > Arthropoda > Insecta > Hemiptera > Cicadellidae > Matsumurasca > Matsumurasca onukii. The sequence goes on from CM032058.1 coordinate 88,508,624, forward strand.
AGATGGACAGTTCGTCGCCAGACTCGTACCAGCACTGGGAGATGACGGGGGAGATGGCGCCACCGGTGCGACGCCTCAGACTTTTCAAGACCAAGGCGGAGAGCAGCAAGCGCAGAGGAGAGGAGAACCACCCGCCCCCCGCCCACCTCCATCCACACCACCCGAGCATCCCCCCGGCCCTCTGCAACGGAGTCACTCCAGTCCGCAGTTCCAGGTGGTCAGTCCGGTGAGTAAGCAAGAGGAGAAGAAGGTTTTGTGTGTGTCAAATTCATCTTCTTGTAACATTAATTGATCAGTCTTCAAATCTCGTTTAAGGTTTTCCCAGTAAAACAACTTACCACCTACAACAACCTAATTTAAGTAATGCAGAGCTAAAAAGAACTTTGTAAACAAATGTCTTAAAACAAACATTTTGTCTGCAGGCGGAACTGCTGGAAGCGGCCGAAAGGTTACGGCCAGGTCAGAGAACCACCGGTCGGCAAGGCAGCCGATTCACCCGTCCTTCGCTCTAGGGAGAACTTCCGGGAGTTGAGAGAGTCGGACAAACCCATGGCCGTCAACAGTCCTAAGAACAGACTCAAGAACCATCAGAACAGCAGTAGGAACCACCACGAGCCTTCCAGGAATTACCACGAGCAGTCTAGGAACCATCAAGAGCAGTCCAGAGAGGCTAGGAACAACCTGGAGAACAGATCCAACCATGCACAGCGAGTGGTGGCCAAGGAGGAGATGATGAGCAGGATACGAGCTAAGATCAAAGACCACCGACCCAGGGGAGGGAGGAGGTAACACAACATACAGTTCCACTTCCTTGAAAGGAAGCCGTTTTGTTGGATTTCATATTGTCTTGTACATTTTATTAAGAAAAACACTAATAATTAATTTTTAAGCTTTAGTAACAATTCTACATACTTTATTTTTATTTTACAGTTTTTAAGCTTTAGTAACAATTCTAAGTACTTTATTAATTTTTAATTCAATAATTTGAATTTAGCTGTGAAATGTACTGTATTTTGTGGAAATGCAAAGAAAATGTCCTGTTTGATTTCATAACAGTATACTATGCAAGCTAAACAATATCATAATTCCTTTTTTGAATAGATTTCTGCCTGCCAAATTTTCAAGAGTAAAAATTTCTCTCTTGGATGTAGATATAACTGGCAAAAATAGGATTGTATCATGCCCTGCCTAGATATAGCATGCTCTAAGGAAGGGCTTTGGGTTGAATGCAAATTTTTCTTTGCTATTGCTGTTGCAGCCCACTAAGTCACTGGCAGAGGTTATGGCTTTTAAACCTCTGTAGTAAATGAAATGACAAAGTCTTTATTTACATGGCGAAGTTAGGACTTTATAGTCTTGTCTATGACTTAACCATGTCATAGTAAGTGGACTCCAGTAATGGATTAAAGTCCAAAAGATAATACCAAGGAAGTGGCTTAGTGGGCTGAAATGGTAGGGAATAATTCTCATCAATCCACAAAACTTGTCTTGTCCTTCCCTACACCATTGTTGCAAGGTTCTTTTACACCAAACTATAGTTCTATAAGTGACTGAAGGGAAAACATAATACAGTGAATGTCTTGTCTGTTCAGATGGGAGGAAGAGCGAGAGGGGAGGGATCTACGGGAGAGAGTCCACGCCGGAACCTGTGCCACGGAGACACTCCAACCACAACCGAGACAAGCGGCCCGACAACCACTGGGAGGAAATGTCAGTATCTCAACACTCAGAAGAGCTTCAGTTTTGATATTGTATTTGTTATGAGGTTTAATGCCACAGCTCATGATACAGACAAGCTTACAAGCTGGAGTCATCCACTCCAAACCTCTGTTAGGTGACAGCAAAACTGTCTAAAGTGTTACGGGAGACCACTCTGGTTTGATCCCCACAGCTTACTTACGTCTGGTTCAGTATGGAGTGAGGTCCACTGTTAATAAACGGTGACCACCATAGTCGTATTTTGCGGCGTAAGGAAGTTAGCTTGAAAAGGATACACAACCTTTTTTCTGGAATTGTTTTTTCATTTTTCACTCTGTATAGAGTAGGACAATTTGTGTTTTCTTTTTGAGTTTTAAGAGTAGTACATTGTAAAAGACATATTAAAAAGTAACAATATAATTAAAATTAAATATGAAAATATGCTTAAGTCCATCAAAGACAAAACAAGTTCAGGTTTCAAAAGGTTATATTACATAAATTTGAAAGATTGTTTAAACATTGCAAAATTACGTTCTTAAAATTGGCTACACAGCCTGTTATAGACAGTTGTCTTGAGAGATTATTGATTTCAATTTGTCTCTATGCAGTATACTAGAAGCAACTTCATACTATCTGTAAGATCACAATTGAAACTGTTATATTCAACACAACAACAAAATGTTGATGAGACTGTACTGTCTGTTTTATCCAAGCATAAGAATCATGTTAGCGCATCAAAAATCTTGTACTATATTATAAAACCTGCAATCTCTGTATCCAGCACTCCCATGACAAAGCCTACGGCACCGGTGAAGACCTTCTACTTCGGGATGACGGGGGAGGAGATGAACCACAGCTCGGGGTCGGGGGCCGGGTCTGAAGACAACCCCGAAGTGGAGAGGTTTGCGGCGAGTATCAAGCGGAGAGTGCCTCACGCTACCAGCTCCTCGCAGCGCCTGCCTCCGCTGCAAACCTCCTCCGGCAGCGACAGTCTCAGCAGTGACACCAACCAGGAGGAGGTGAGTCACCAGCGGTCGTTCTTCGATCCTAAGGTCTTAGTAAAACCTCAAGAAACACTAGTGTCACAACTAGAGTTACAACCTTGCTGTAAAGCCAACTTCGTCATAAACAAGTTCTGCCACTTTTCCCAATGTTTCACTGACCAAGTTTTGACTAATTTGGCAATGACACATATTTAAATTATTGGGCTAAAATTACTATTAGGATAAATTTTGACTGTTAGATTCTTGTCATTTACTCAAATCAATTAAAACCAAATAGGACTGAAGAAAGATCCTGCATTTCAGAATGTTTTCTCTATTCAAATATTTAAGCTCTATGTTAAAAACTAAAAATGTACTCTTAGGATTTTTAAACCTAAAATATCTATTGTAGAGTGGGCCAACGATATCGCTGCAACTGCGACCGATGTTACCGCGGAAGCAACTGGAGATCCCCAGGTTCTCCCCGACGGCTGCCTGGAGGCTGCTGTCCGCTCTGGAGTCTCCAGTACCTAGTGAGGACGATGACTTGGTTCCCCTGGAGGACAGGATCCCGGTGCCTCTGCCGCACCACTCGCCAGACAAGAGTGGGGACTCGGGGATCAGTGGTGATGCCAGTCCTCACCACCAGGACTCTACTCACAACTCCCAGGTGAGACATGACCGTGCACCTGTCCAACCGGTTGGCATCCGAGCAGGCTATTTTTTAATGTAAAGAATTTGTAGGATACAGGACAAACTACTGATCTTAAACTTTTCATTTTAGAACCAAAATCAAAGTTATCTATATCATTTAACCATCATTTCAAATTCAAACCTTTATCATGTTTTCAATTGTTTTTGCAAAGTATGTAACTGTTGTTTGCTTGTGTGTAGGCTGTGTGGACGCCACAGCAAGATCTGGAGGAGACCAGCTCGGACGGAGGCTTGGAATCTGCTCCACTCTCTCCTCAGAGTCTACCCTTCGCCAAGTTCACCCCAAGGTTCTCCCTGAGTCTGCCCAGGGACGATCGTTTAGCCGTCTACACACAGTCGGACAAGGCAAGTAGCGAATGCAAGTGTGGATTAGGTCTCTGAAGTGAAAGTTTGTTCCTGGAAATCCCGGATGTCCAAAATTTTGAAGCTCCTGAAAATCTTGGTGATAATGGGGTGATATGGAGTTACTTTCATGAAAGATCATGGTGTTCCTGTGGTGCTACTGCCACTGTTGGGTTTAGAAAGGCCACTTATGGTTTTGTGTCGGAAATGCTCTGTGAGCCTTAGGTATTTTGACAATCACCAATCATATACAGCTTTTAAAATGTTACTTAAGTATGTTAAGTAATTATTTTCATGTCATTTATCACCGTCAAAGTGCGCTGATAGGAGAAGGGGAGGGAAATTCACCCCAAGGCATGGCAACATACTAAACATGTCCTTGTTTTGAAATGCATCACCCATTTATAACATTGAGTTTTGTTTTACAGACTAAAGATGAGCCGGAGAGTTTCCAGAGCTTGAAGAGGCTGAGGAGGTCCATGTCCGGTGCCCTGGGCAGAGGCAAGGAGAGTGTCAGTCTGCCACAGCCTCTAGACAACAACTGGGTGTTGAGTAGAAGTGTTCCGAACTCTCTCAACAACAACTCCAGTCTTCAGCTGCAACCGTGGTCCACAAGCAGCCCTTCACCCTCCTCTCCAGACCAGGTCACTTACATCAAATAAATAGAATAAATAAAGGAATAACAGTGTAAACTCTTATCTTTCTTGGTGTGTTTTTTATAATAGAATGAATGCTAATCTTAAGCTGATTAGCCGCAGTTGTCATGAATAGAAAAAATCTGTTTTAAACTATTTTGCAAGTGTCACAGTTGTTCTTTTCAGTCATATCCGTCTGTATTTGCAAAATGTATTAAGTATCTCAGAAGATTCGTGAGAAAAGCTACAGAGTCTAGTACCATTAATGAGAAAAATATCTGCAGAGAAAATACCCCTCTTGGAAGCTCTCTTGGAGAATGTATGATTCTGGGAAGATACATCGGAGAAAATACAACTCTTGGTGGCTTCCTTGGAGTATATGCCACTCTTGTAAACTCCATTGGACAAAGTGGGTCTCTTGGAAGATCCTTAGGAGAATATGTGACTTTTGGATGTCCTAGAGCTCCTGGAATCTTTCTTGGATATTATGACAAACAGAGATTCACTTCTAACTTGACATCTTTGCAGGAGGATGATCTGTCGCTGGTGAAGCAGCCGTCCTTCTCCTACCTGGCCACCGGAAACGTCATGTACCTGCCCGAGTACTCCATGCCCAGGTCCCACAGGTACAACATTGTTTCAATATTAAAACATTAAATATAAAAATGTTTAAGTTTCTTATTTCTGCATGTGGCTGTAAATAAACCTGCATTGGTTCCTAAAGCTGATTACGTAAATCACTCAGATCTAAGCTGTGGGCTCTGTGTAGGGAGAGGCACACGACACCGCCAGCTCTGTCCATGTCCAAGTCGTGTGAGGACCTGAGTCAGCAGCACGGTGAGCAGCAGCTGGCACCCAGTGTGCTGAGAGCCATGGAGCCGAGAGGCAGGTCCGGACGCAAGTTCACCTTCCAGAGCACCGTCAGGCAGATAGAGAGGAGAAGAATCGCCGACAAGCTGTCCAAAGAAGCGGAGCAGAAAGGTAAGTACATCTACGTAGACTTTGATTAATTTAGGATTATTTGGTCTGGGATAGATCCAAATACCCATCAGGGTATCTTTGTCAAAGCCAAAGCCTGTGCGATTTAGCTTTATGTGCTTTGACAAAGCTCTCAGTAAATGAAAAATATCTTTTCATGTGAATCTGTATGTGTGTCTTATTGTTAGCCCCTGCCCCTGGGCATAGTTTTCTCAGGTAAGCTAGATGACACCTTATTTTATTGTTACACCACCTATAAAGCTAAGGTTTCTGGACTATATCATAAAATCCATTTAACAACAAAGCAAAGTTATCACAGTAGAAAATGGGGGGCATGCAGGAGTAATTTTGACTCTTGAAACAAGTGACTGTAATTAAGTCTTTTCAAAATTAGCAACATTCATGTTTTCAACCTTGAAAATTCATCCTGTAGGCAATGAAAACCTTGGAAAACCAGAAATTTCATTTTTAGATTGAGTAAACACTCTGACTGGCGTAAGATAGCAAACTCATAAAAAATATTGCAGTGCTCAACTAAATATATAAGCCTACTAGTACCATATTACGGTGATTCCAGAGAGGCAACGTCTGAACGAGCTGGAAGCCATGAGGCGAGTGGAGGAGGAGTTTCAACGCAAGAGAGAGAGGGAGAAGGCGGACATCAGACATCAGCTGAGACTGTACAGTCTGACACAAGGACGCAGTCAACCCGAGGGAGTCGACGCTCCCCCTCCCCTCTCCACACAGGTCAGACAACATCACACTAGAGAGAAGAATAGTTTTCTAATTATTTCAGTAATGTTTTAGATTTTTTAATAACCAGGTGAGGTATAATTGTTTTCCAAGAACTTTTCAGAGAAAATAAATGTTTTAGTTTTTTAGACCATCATGTTTAGATAGAACATAGCAAAAAAGGTGTATCAGAGAGTTCCAGCAAGAGGTGTAACTTTCCTTTCCTCGTGGAACCTGATGTGCGACAAAAGCGTACACACAGTCAGAAACCGAATGTCATGTGGTTTCCTAGCAAGGATCTTAAAAAGTTGATGATTTAACCTCCTAACCTCTTGTTCCAGGTTCTAAGCGAGTTCCAACAACCTCGGAGAGACTATCGGGACTTCACTCCTCATAGGTGAGTGCTGGTTTTCTATACAGTATTATTACTTGTATCTTTCTCATATTATTCAATTAAAGTTTATTTATTTATTGGCATTTGTAATAGTTGCACTTTGTATATAAATATTTTTTTTAGGTCGTAAGCTTTGGCGGCCATTTATATCTAGCGCTTCCAGCTCATACCGTGTCACAGTGACATTGTATTTTATACTGCAAAAAACTTTGAGAGCATTCCTCATTAGCCGGAATAACTGGCTGAGATTCTAAATTGACTCAGTAAGTACGCTTATGTTTACTTGATCACGATGAGTGTCACGGGGTTGCAGACAAGGTGAGGAGGTGGTGGTGGAGCCGCGGAGGTCTACAGTGCACCCGCAGGTGGTCTATCAGATGCCAAAGAGTACTCAAGTTTTCATCGCCCCACATCTACGCTCAAACTCCGGCTCTGGTGAGTGTGGTACAGTTAATAGAAAGAGAATTATCTTAATTGTTTGGCCAAAAACCAGTCCTGATTTAACAGTTAACACAATAAATAAGTTGTTCAAGCTTCAACATTCAAAATATTTAAACAATTCTTTAGCTGTATAAAAAAATATTTTTTGAAATACAGTGATGAGTATAGCGCTCAATACAGCTAGTCTGAGCCGTTACAAAGCTTAGTGAGATGTGACATCCATAACTATCAATCATCTAAAGCTCTGGTACGGACCGTGTCGCTAAACTATTAACTCTATGTGTAGTGCCAAAGTTTCACTCATTTTGCTTTTACACCCTCAGTGGACTTGCTGAGACTGGTCAAATAGCAGATCCTTGAAAACCTCCACGTAATATTTGTTTTTCTGTAGGGATCCTCAGGTCCACTGAGGATGTACGGTAGTAAAATGAGCAAAACGTTTGGCATAGTAAACCGTCATTGACGCAGTCAGCATCGGTAGCTTTAGATGATGTCAGCACTACGGCCGCTTTGTTCACATCAATGTTTGCCTGTGTGTCGAAGGGGTGGGCAGTCACGAAGGCAACGCTGGCGGCATGTCGACGCCCAGATCCTCCGCCTCGGACAACTACCGGCGAGACTTCGCCCAGGGCGCGTTACCGCACGCACACTCGCACTCTCTAGTCAGCTCGGATTCCGAGATGTCCCAGCCGCTCACGTCCAGGCCCACCTCTGCGCAATCTGCACCGCAGCAGGTCTGACCAAACACTCTCTTCCTCTCTCTTTCTCTCTCTCTTCCATCACTGTTCTCACTCATGATATTTCAGCTCACGTTAGCTTTTTCCTGCAAACACACTTTCAAGAGTAGAGCAGGCTCACCTGGATAAAAACTTGTAAGAGAACACAAACTGTTCTCTTATGTGTTTCTACTATCCAGGTACTGCTCTCCTTTCTGTTCCTTTTTGATAGCATATCCTGACCTAGTGCCCTATTTCCTAAATCTATACTTTCAAGAGTAGTGTAAGAGTTGAATTGATGATGAATTATAGGTGTGTAAAGGAACTTGGGCTGTTTGGGATTGTGAAAATTCACTATTTCAGCAGAATCAGCTAGAAATATCAACTTGCATAGCTGACTTCATTCAATGATTGATGTCTACCTAAAATTAGATGCTAAATTCTTCTCTTTATTCACTGTTGGTTTAACTATTCAAATTTTACCTTTCAAACAGTTCAAATGCAATATTAAACTCCTAAAATTCATGATCAGCTCTAACATTATATTTTGTTTAAATTGAGAAAATCCATCAAACTTTTAGTTTCCTTCTTTGCTCCACCGTTTCTTTTATCAAGTGCACTCGTTTTAATTGCAGAAGCTCATTAACATAAACATGTGTTTTACAAAGTATGCTTTTATCTTTAGTTTTACTTGTGTTCCAACAGTTTATAATACATTGACTAAATTACCAACTGAACTGAATTTGTAACTGAACTGTTTTTCCACGATGTTAATTGTTAATCGACTGAACTGTTCACTAATAATTTAAAATGTCAACTTTGAAGTACACGAGCAAAGCACTAGGCCTTTGATACATACTGTGTGGTAATAATAATAGTATACTTCCTGTTACAGTTTACAAAATAGAGTAGCAAAAAAAATAAATAGGGAACAAGCTTTACGCACTAAGGAAAAACCAGCAACAAGCGTAAATTTATGTTTAGCAACTCGTAAAATATACCATCTGTACCACATTCATGGCTCCTTTTATATCTGAATGACATGAAAAAAACACATATTCTTAAGTCTGTGTTTTTAGACAAAGTAGACACTACAGAAGCTGCTTAATGGTTAAGTGGAAGAGAGGACTAGACAAAGTAGACACTACAGAAGCTGCTTAATGGTTAAGTGGAAGAGAGGACTTCAAAGTTCTCACTTTGCCACCAATAAAGATGTTTTTCATTTTATTTCAGAGCTATGTTGTTAGTACTTATTGTAATGATAAAGAATAAATTCCCATACAGTAATTAGCTCTATGTTTCAGTGTCTAACACATTCACATATTTAAGTATAAATTATTTTTAGTTCCCTTTGAAACTTTTTTGGCTTTATGTATCATCAGAAAATTAGGAACTTGAAAATTTTAACGTGAATAAAGACTAGTTTTGAGCCCAAATTCCTGGTTGTTGAGAAAGATTCTACGTGACTGTAAATGGGGAGCTTTACGTTACTGTGTGACTTGTTATGTTCTTGCTGTGTGACTGTTTTGTGTTGACTTCCACTACACAGATGTGACGTCCTCACAAGACTTCATCGACAACTGACTAAGTACAGTTACGGCTTTGCTCGTTAGAAATTGTTAATTGCATGGCTTGTAACTGAGTGTGTACAAACGCATGAGCTTCTGCTGAGCAGCATGTAGTGCATGTCAAATTAACATTTCTGTACATTCTTCTATTTTTCTTCTTTTACTTAATAATTGAAATTGTTTGCATGTTATAAAGAATCACTTTTAGTTTTAGACTAATTGATTATTTTGTAGTATGGCTGATTATTGGAATAAATAGTAGGATTTAAAATTAAGCTGAAGAAGCATTTATTTTGTTTAATACTTTTATAAGAAAATATTAAGAATTCATCTGGAGTTTTGTTTGTATGTCTGTTATTTTGACGTTAAATCTTTCAGTATGGAACCTTAAAAGCCAATGTGTCATTGCTGATGAAAATAAACATTAAAAATATTAGAACCCATAAATCAAATTTTAAAACTTTTGAAAGTACAGGTTTTTTATTTAACTTTTCTTTGGTTTCTGTTAGTGCTAAAAGTTAAGAGTACCTTATATATTTGTTAAAATATCTTTCAAGCCTGTAGTGATATTTAAATGTATCAGGGCGTCCACTCAACCCTGAAAACCGTAAAAGTAGGAGTTGTAGTTGCTCCCGACAGTCGGAACTTCAGGAATAAAACGGTTTGTGGTTTACTGTCTGATTAATACAACATTTGTTGCATTACAACATTCTTAATTCATTGGTAAAACGACGTTAGAAATGTATCGGAGTAATAATAATGCATTCGGAAATAATCGCTATGGTGGGACAAAAACATCACTTCGATTAGAACTATTGCGGGCCTATAACATCAGTCCGAACATATCTCGGGAGTTAATCTGAACTCAGAAAGCATTGCAGGAGTGAAAAAACTCTAGGAAGAGATAATAAAAATCTCTGAAAGTGAGAAAATGTTGATTTTATTTCTGCAGGGTTCAGTGGACTCGCTGTTTAATAACTTCATGTACATTTGTTTGGTTGTATAATTTGTTCAAAGTTTGTGGCAGTAAACAATAACAACTAGTAAATTTGTTAGCTATTTTTCAGTAATTACTTTACGTAATCCATACTTGACATGTTTTTGAACAAAGGGATGGAGTAAAGCAAGTCTCGTCTACGGTGTGTCCCCACGAAGATCTAAATAACGAACCATCAAAGTAGGACGCTCGGAAATAATGTCTGGAGTAAAACAGCCCTCAGAAAAAATAAAATAACACTCCACTCCTAATGGCTACGACCCTTGAAACATAACTAGTACCTCCAAAGCAAGGGCAGGAGTAACTATGACTTAAAATTACCACCATTGAATAAATTGCTCCTTGTGAAAACCATAAATTTCATTCACAGGATAAATTGAGCAATCTGTCACTGATATAAGTTTAATACCGAAGCTCAAGCCTACCTTCTGGGACACACTGTATACGGACAGGCATGGTACACGTAACCGGTTCCGGTAAGGTCGGTAGCAACTAACCGGTGTTTGTTTTGCTGGTAACCAGGTTTTAGCTCTGCCGAGGGTTTGCTATGTTCTAGTCATCAATCTACAATGGTACCTCATCACGGCTTTCAACCACAGGTAAAACTTACTGGGCTTTGTTTCGTATTTAACTAGTAGCCAAAGACTAATCAATAATGTTCAAAGTTTGAAAAATATTTTCAAGGGACTTAAAGAAGGTCTCGAAAAGGTAAGAATGTAGGATTTGAATGTGCATGTGTATCAAGAGATGGTAAGTTGTACAGTACTACCAATGATATCTCTTGAAATGCTTTAGTTTGAGTTGTTTACGAATGTGATGGTATCTTTTTCAGTGAAGACTCAGCTACTTCTGTGAGTAATCAGCTAGAAATAAAATTGTTAATGTGTAATCGACCTTTCAATTCTTAAATAAAAATCCTGACTTTCTCCTTTCGATTCCTGAGCATTTCCACACTACAAATTAAAGAAAACTTCCATTAACTGCTGTCAAACAGTTTTTATTTGACTAAATAAATTACCTAGCTACTATTTTAGAGGAAATTGCTTTTTTGCTAAAATGTGTTGCTGTTTTTTTTAGTTAATATAGCACAACAGTTCTACTCCTTAGAGGCCTACACAGTTGAGTCCTTGTCCTAAATGTTTATTTTACTTTTGTACCTTATTTCAATTATCGTTGTCAAAAAACATTTAGGTTGCTATTTTCCATCGAATCAAGGGGAAATGTAGTTAGCTACAGAGTTTCTTTACATGCCTTTAGTGTGAGTTCAGCTCTTGCTGTGATTAAGCAGTATATAGCACGCTCCTCTGGCAGGCTTTATCTACTTTTTGTGTTTTCATTTTTGGATCGGTCAATTTAGATACAGCTGGTTGGACTAACTACTTGAAATTAGTGACGATGACCTTGGAAATGATCGAAATGAAGAACTGAGACGGATAGTGAGGAAAGTGATGACAACACTGCTGATTCGGCGGCTGCACAATCTAATCATACTAGTAGACCGAAAAATACCATTTTTGAAGACTCATGAACTTTTGGTGCTTGTACACTAATTTTGTGAGGGATTGACACTTTCGCGTATTAGCTGCGTCCCAGGAGCTGACGGCCCGATCCCACCCATGGATTTTTAGTGGTAGAAGAAACTTCAAACTCTTCATTTCATATTTTGAAATGATGTTAACAGAAAACCGATCAAAGAATAAAATGTTCAATTTGATGTGTCAGCTTTTAGAAGTAGTGTGTACGATTTGCTCAGCAGTGTTTCACATGTTCTGAGTGTACGTGTGAGTTGAGACAGTCGATGTACAGGTCGGCGAGTCCAGGGCGAAGGTCTCCCCCGGTCCTCACCGTCGGTGAGATCACACTCCACCTGAAGCAGCTCAAGATCTTGCAGCAGTCGGCTACCGCTACGCCCGAGCCTGTCTCGCTAGAGTCTACGTCGCTAGAGCTCGCTACGCCGGAGCCCACTTCGCCGGAGCCAACTTCGCTAGAGCCCCCAGAGGAGAGTAGTGCTGAGCAGATGGCCAGTATTCCCCCACCACCTCCTCCTCAGGTAGTAATTCAACTGGGCAACAATAACTGGGGGCAAACCGTGCCCAAAACAACGGTTTTTCTTAGTGTGTTTAGTTGCTTGTCCCAAGGGATGTTTGTGCAGTAGCAAGGGATGTTTTTTGCTTAACCTTAAAGCATGACCTGTTTGATTGATTTCAAAGTGTTTTCTTACTGTGTTTATTTATTCATTTGCTTACATTGTGAAATGTCTTTTTTTATGTACTACCCTAAAACAAATAACTAAAGAAAACCAAAACATGTACCCTCCTCCTCTATACAACGTAAAAAGGTTTGAAATAGGAGTTTTGTACAACATCCCTATTCTATTAACTTCCTTAACCTGTCAACTCCCTCCCATTTTGGACACCAATTTGCAAGATAAGTCTCTCCCTGTCGTAAACCTTACATAAGTTTTACTCAATGTAAGATGACACTCGATATAGGACAGACAGTGGTGGCTCGTCAGGTGAAGGGAGTGAAGGGTCACTTCACCTATGTTTTAGAAGGAAAGAAAATTAAACTTTAACATTTAATTAATCCGTTTCCAATGTCCATGGGATCACATATCAACGACGACAGTGAGTGTGATACAAACTCGACAGCAACAATCGATGGTTGCCTCGATAGTCGCCACAGAAAGTTAGTATACCTCTATGATTGCCACTGGCTGCCTTCGTTTAAGATCGGAATACTTCGTAGGTGAAGAGCATTTTTTGGGCCTTCACTTGACGCTTATCTACGTGGTAGGGATAGATGCTGAGGGGCAAGGAAAGGGGCTGCATTGCTATAGCAACGAGTGACGCTAGAAGTGTATATTCAAAGCCCATCACTTGCGTAGCCCGCCAGACAGCAGACCAGTTGTCCAGCTATCATTAGACCCGCGCGGCGCAACTACTCTGTTTTAGGCCTACTTTTGCAATCACACGACCTGATTATGTACATTTTAAAGGAGTTAACAACTAGTTTTAAATAGTTATATATTATTTTTTTACTGATCCATACTACAAAACAATTGTATGCAATGATTTCTATACGTTGTCAGTGTTCCACTTAGTACGGTAGTAGTTCAATGTTTCAATTCAACATATTACTTTTTGCAACATTACAAACATTAACTTTTAATTCCCTGCTAGAACTTGCAAGCTTTAATAACTACATTTTCAATTATTTACGTAGTTTCCTAGAGAAATACTCATATTATCGATAAACAATGTATCTTGAATTTTCTGTCCACGTGTTAATAATAAATATTTAAACATATTTTTCCTGTTATATAGTGGAGTACAGCTGATTTGCCCTTCACCTTCCTCTAGGCACACGAGCCGCCACTGAGGACAGAAATTGGCAACAATTAAATAATCTAAAGCCATCAGCCATTGGGTGACCTCTCGGCTATCACAGACCATGTGGTAAACCAATTACTAAACCTTCTATTCCTCCTCTCTCTCTTTCTTCTTCTTCCCCTCCTCCTCCTCCCCTAACACAGTTCACACATCTAAGTATGATAATGTTGCAGCCGAACGCCGCGCTCGCTGCTCCTCGCCTGGGACTGAGTGCTCTTGCTCAGCCGTTCGCTCGAAGCCCGAAATCGTTCCGACCAATCGCCTTCAACCCCTCACCCAACAAACTTGCTCAAATAGCCATGTGATGCGTATTATTTTTATATTTTGTGTTTTATATTACCTGTTATTGTAAATTATATATACATATTATATATTTTTGTATATAAGTATTTATGTATTATAAAAGCTATAACCATTGTTATTTAGAGGGATCGGAAACTCTTTAACAACTGTTACTTTATTAATGTGCAATAACAATGTATTTTATTCTTGTGTTCTTTTCTGTTACTAATGTGAAATAAATGTCTTCCACTCAATATGTGTCTTTGTTTTGTCGTCAAACCTTTTCATTTTTCTCAAAAAAATATTCATTCACCGAGAATTATATCGCATCATTAACAGTTTTGTTTAATTTCAAGTTATTTTATTTTTAAAGCATTCCAAGAGCTCTTCAACATTGAATAAGTATATAGTTTGCTTTGAGACACTAACCACTCTTAGAGGGTATCTTAAGGTGACTATGGAATGGTGAGTGTTTTGATGGGTGATGAGGTGTAGTCTTGTTACAAACTAGGGCACACTGTTCACCAGATCGGGTCATTAATTAATAACCCAACGATCAATGGAATGGACAACGGCTTAACGTGACTTCTGAATAACTAACTTCTTATTCACACTGCTCGTTGAATTTAAATAATTATTAAATTATAAAAACTAGAACATTTACATAGCCAAGTGGTTGGAAATATGACTAATAACCAAGGCTATAGGCCGGGGGTAATTAATGTTAACAAATGCTTGTACTGTGAGGAGTAGCCCAAGTGGTCCCGGTGGACTGAGGGAAATAACGGATAACAGCAAATTGTTATTAACTTTATAGTAAATACACAAGAGTAACTATGTTTTTATGAATATTTAAAGACCAAATTTGTTGTGTTGCAACAAATAATAACGAATATATTTATTATTTAAGTTTTTCTTAACGCACTCCTCTATTTACATTTGAGAAACATATGTAAATAAAGGTTTGTACTCAGGAAAACTTTAATTACTCCGTTACTTATCCCAGCACAACAAAGTTGGCCTTAAAATGTGTGTAAAACATTTGCCACGTATTGTTATCCCTGTGTATTTACTATAAAGTTTAAGGGTTTTAAGTTATTTTGCTTAGAAAGTTTTATATGGCCACCATTAAAACAAATATAAAAATTAGTAAAATTTATTTTTAAATATTAGTTTTAATTATACTAACTAGTGTGCAAAGTTTTAAGTTTATAACTTAATTGACCTCAAAGATAAAAATTATTTAGTGAAAAACACAGAAAACTAAGTGAGATAGGCTTGTGTTATAGGACATTTTTGTTTATTATGACCTGACAAATCACCTGGTGAAGTTTGATCCCGTAATTACTGCACACCCTGTATACAAAGAAAATGTATTAAATAAATTATACATTTGATATCACCCCAAATACAATTAATACTTTCTAAAATTAACTTTACGTTCTCTCATATAAAACTAAAAAATGTAGTTTTATAAAAACTTAGAAATATTTTGCTTTCACCAAAACTGTTATTAGTTATAGTTAAACTCGCTAAAGTGCAGCAGCTACTTGAAAATCTGTTTTAAATAAAACTTGTCAAATAACTTTCAATAAAACCCAGTACTTCGAGTTTTACCCAGTAGAGTGCAGGAGTTATTTGAAACACCTATTTGTACAGTGTACTGCTTTCAACAAAACTGTTGTTAGTTTGATATTAACTCGCTAGAGTGCAGCAGCTGTTTGAAAATCTACCTTACCGTAAGACATAGAAATATGAAAATCTATCTTACCGGCATTTAAACATTGTCTGTTCGGTGCTGCCGCGGCGGGAAAAACGTGAACTACGTAGTGCCGGTATCGATCTGAACGGACAGATTGTCTGCATTGTGCTGCAGCCTGGCGGCAAATTTGGTACTAACTCTTCTTGAAATGGAACGTTCATTGATTGGTGCTGTAATTTAGTGGCAGCCTTTCTGTACTAACACGTATGAAAAGGAACCGTCATTGATTAGTGCTGATGAGAACAAAATATTTAAGTTGTTTATTCTGAAAGCCCACATTATTTAATAAACTCCGATACAAAATAACATTCCATTTATTAACAATGGCGGGATTGGCGGAATTTAGTCCGCCTTGAAGTTTATTTTTTGCCGATTGCCAGAATTTGTTAATGAGCACAAAATAATTATACAAGTTGTATATTCTGAAAGCACCAATTTTTATACAATTTTTAAACAAAAATAATTATATTTAAAAATAATAAAATAAATATAAATGTGTATAAGCTATAGATAAAAAATCCCAGCTTCTCTTCTGTGATCCTTTGTACCAGGTAGGACGTCGATCCTGCTTCGCCTGTTTTTGTCTTCGTCTTAAATAACAATTTAAATTTTTATTCTACTTCTAGGTTGTTTATGTCTGTACTCTACGGTCACGCGTATCTATGCTCTAGGATAGTGTATACCGGAAGTAACACGTGCGGTTACGGCAAGTGGCGCCCCCTGGTGGTCGCGAAGCATGTCTTCGCTTCCTTCCTGTCCATCCCTCGCCTTGTCGATCGTCATCCCTCCCTCTCCTTGTCGTGTCCTTGTCCTCGCGTGGCAGCGCGGGCCACTGGCCTCCACTTCCGGACCGCCACAACATCTGGTAGCAGGCCAACTCAGCGTGAAACGACTCAAGTCCGCTAAACAATTTACTGGACTATAATTGTCATTATATATTATGTCATGGTGAAAATGGAAAACAGGAATCATTTCTCCTTCAATATTAACCACATAAATCCTAGAGAGGAGGCAAATGGGTTGTTCTTTCCTGAAATATAATTCCTTGGCCTTGGTCCAACTCCAGGCGCTGCAGCAACAACTTTTTCACGTTGGTCCATTGGTCGTTGGGCTATTAATTAATTACCCAATCGGTTAATTGAGTATTGTATTTGTTTCAGGTAGTGTAGCTGAATTTACTTGCTTCTTCCCTAGAGTAAGTAAAGATTATAACTTACTGCCCCTTTCTGGCATTGATTATAAGTCGAAATATATTATTTCGTCCTGTACATTTAATTTTAGCAGGTTCTAAATGCAAACTGTGAAAAGCTTACTGCACAGTGAACAATGTTTTTCATAATTAGACTTTGGAACCAGATTTTTGAGAAGTTTTAACTTTATACACAGATTTCGTAATATATTTTCCCCCGCGTACAGTATTTAGACACTCTGTTGTACAGTTTTGTATTGTGTGTGTTGTATCACCGGGCCTTGTACTCAGGTAGAGACGACGGTACCGTACCGTCCTACACGCCAAGGGGTGTTCTCCACTCTCTAGCAGATTGTGTTACACTATTTACATACAAGACACAACGGACCCTCGGAAATCCGGCTCTAACGTCTGTCTTTGCTGAAACCGTTCGCTAATTTCAAAATCTCGTTATAATTTTGTAATTCCGTTTATAATCTGCATGCATCGGGCGCTTCACTGAGGTTTCCTCCCGATACAAGGAAGAGTAGATTTATTCAGCGAGCTTTTGATTTATACCCCAATACTTCCTTAATCGTTCCTGTCTCCATTATGCCAAGAAGTTAGGTGAAATAGACGGGTATGGGAGAAGATCTTTTTGGCATCATGTGCCAAAATAGGCGTCGTTGGCATCTACTTCCAAGTTTCAACATTTATTTACATTTTTAGCATCCTAGTAAGTAAACAAAACGATAAACCGTGAGAAAATAGGCTACAAAGTGTTGCGTATGAATATGGATGGATGTTTTCGGATGCGCTCAGTGGAGTCAGGGCGCGGGAACTCTCACGTACTTCACGGCACGGAACACTGCTCTCCGTGGTCACCTGAGAACATATGGTCGCCTTCTGCCAACCCAAGTGCTAATCGAGTCATATCAAGTGCTCATGGAGGCTGGTGCAATTGAATTTGTTTCTACGTACATTTTCTTCGTATGAAACAAAACCGTGGTTTTTCTGCGATCTGAAGGAAAATTTAAGTAAGCGTCCTCTCTTGAGAGATTCAGGGTGCTTATTATCTTGTCTTTGAGCTCTTTTGACTGGAATTTTTATTTGAAAACTGGTCTAATTTCCATTCTTCTAAGACATTCTTCAAATAAACAAACGCCCAACGTATAAATGAACACACCAGTTAATTCCAATTTCCTCTTCTAAACAAATGGCGGACTGTGTAAATAATGATTTGGCGGACTTAGGTCCAGGAGGTGAACGAACTCCAGACTCCGACCAGTTCGTGACGTCACAGAACATAACATTCCAGCTGGAGACGCGCCAAGGTCGGACAAGATACTTTCTTCTTCTTCAGCCCGGCCTAGCAACAGCTGACCGAGGAAACAATCCAATCTGTGTTTCTGTGCTTGATGCTGGATGTAGGAATTAATTTGGAAAGGTCGTGGAAGTAATTTTGACTAATCACAGAAAGGTATTTGGGATCGGGGTGGGAACTTGGGAGGGGACTTATCGGTAGACAATAATTATAGTATCTCTTCCTCTTGCGACTCGCAGACAGTTCATTTGATTTGGCGTATCTCTTCCAAAAGATAATACGTGGGAAAGATAATTTCTAAGGCTATTTTTCCTGGGTTATTTTTATTGTAGTCGAGTGGCCGGGGCGAAATTATAAATATCGACTTTATTTTTAGTAGCCTACCTTATTTATCAAGTTATTTTCTCTTTTCGGAAATGATTAAAATAGAATTTCCAAGAATATTTTCAAAGAGTTATTCATCTTATTGGATTCACCGTGAAAATATAATCAAGTATTTTCAGCTTTTATCGGCTAGTGACCCTGAAGACCCTCCCACCTACATGACGGGGCGGATCCGTGGTGGTAATGCGCGCGACTCATCACTCCGGTTGCGCGGGTTCGATCCCGGCAGTCGCCACTTTCAATTTGTAAAATAACTACACGTTGACGCTAGGTAAAGGTCGAGGTTGAGTGTTAGAGAGGACTTCGTAGTCCTAGCTTCGCCTCGTTGTACAAAACCAACTTTTTTACTTTACAAAACAGTTGTTCTAAGGCCGCTAGAAAATTATCGAAACGTTTCAAACAAATGTTATGACCCGAAAAAAGTGTGTCAACCTCCCTCAAAAAATATCCCGGTTTCAGGCTTTTGAAGACAATCACTGTCAGTGTCATTGCCCCTACACCACAGCTGCAAACTTGGGCTTTAAATGGCAGCTGGCCTCCCTTCCCCCTCACCCTGCGCAGCCCCTATCACACATTTCTTGTTCTTGACTTGTATTGTTCGGGGTCGAACCGCCTTTTATACGTCTTTGTTTGTCTCCTCGGGCCCCACCTTATCAATTCAACCCAAATTAGCCTCATTCAAATATAAAATCGATTTTAGGACCTCAAACGAGCGTCTGAGAATTTCCAAAGAACTAAGGGGAAATAGCTGTCCGGAAGTATCTAAGCTTTGAAGGAAATGAAATTAAAAACTGTAATAATTAGTTATCACAAGTCCAGTAATTAATTGGTTTAATGTATTATGCTGTGGAAGCTAAATTACTAGAGTTGAAACCAAAACTCAATACTGTACTTAGCTTTTTGTAAATCCATCGCGAAAGTCTCATATTTTCTTCTAATACTTATTTTGGATGTATTAATTTTATAAGCAAATTCGTAATTTTCAATTTAACCCTCCCCCCTCATCCACAGTAATTCTCTCTTTTATATTTTCTTCACACTAAACATTTCACTAATCTTATTTCCGTTCAATTCTTAGGAAATAAGGAATAGCAGTTAAATACATTCAAGAATTAAAAAGGGATATGCGCTTTTAACTTATAACATTTGATACAGACATATCTACAATAAATACACAACCCGCATATGCATATTTTATAAAATCTATATTTCACAGAAAACTTATCATACATAAGACTATATTAATTTTATTTTGTTAACAAATTCCCTAAACAGTAAAATCGTAAAGCCTACATTATTTATAACATAATTTAAACAAACTGGCTATTGAGTTTACGTAAAACAAACAACTAAAACAGTTGGTAATCTGTGTTTACAAATCAGCTGGTAATCTCTGTGCTGGCGAGTGACGAGAAGGACGAGGAGACGGAGCGATCAATATTTTTACTCTTATCTCACAGCGATTACGGTTCCGAGAAATACCTTTTGTCTAGGATTTATTTTTAGTTTTCCAGCAATCCAAATTTGATAGTGGTTAAACATAACCTATAACAGTCTCCTTGCGTTTGTACTTGGTTCTAGAGGTGAAGCCGGTTTCTTGAAAGTTAGTTTGTGGTTTGACCGTTGATAACTTTTGGCTTAAGTACGTGCTGCAATCTGATTGGTCGACGTTCAAAATTGTTCTATCGCAAAGTGAATCATCAAAATGGCGGAAACTTTGGTGCGGTGCGGGTGTGTTAGTGAAGTGAAAAGTGCGTTGTGCGGTTGTGATGGACTATTCTGTTCCAGAGACTTTATTGGTGTTGCTGGTGAATATATAGCAGTCGGTGAGTCTTTTACATTACGCTTTAATTAATCCTTTCGCTTTCAGTGTGTGTATCTTCTCGACAAGTCCTGCTACGTACGTCTGTCTTCGAACAATCTAGGCAGTTTAAAACACCTAAATGGTGTAATCAGGCTAAATTAAAATGTTTTGCAGTTTGAACTGTTTAGATCTTTGACCAACATTCAATTTTCGAATCCCATATGTACAAGAGTAGGTTCAAGTCTGTGATTTAGCCTTTGTCAAAAAATCAATATCTTGAAAGTTGATACTTTAAATGTACCGGTCGGCCCACAGCATTAGATGTCTAGTATATGCAACAGTAGCACAGGATTTTAATTTACAAGCAATAAGCCTTTGGCTAAAACTTAATGTATTGAAAGTTGATACTTGAGTTTTAAATGTACCAGTCGTTCCGCGGCATAAGCTACCTAATACATACCACAGTACTGAGTAGTATAGGGTTTTGATTTACAGACAATATAGCCTTTGACCAAATTGTAATATCTTAAAGCTATTATTTACCACGTACACGGGTACGTCCCAAGCCTATGGTGTGGTGTATTGTAGCTTTAATTCTACAAAACCTTATCATATTAGTGTACAGTCATATTCAAAATTAATCAATAATAATAAGTAATAGATATTTTGAAACATTTTTTGCTTAGGTTATACAGTGATAAGGCATCGAACAAATTTGATGGTTACCCACACTAGCTTTTATTTGCCTTTTCTATAGCCAGCCTCAATGGTCTAAAGTAAATATTGAAAATATATTTCAAACTAACCCTTGAAATACTTGAAAATAGCTTTTTTGGCCAACAAAGTTCACAGCCTATCTAGGAAAGGACCCCAGACCCACGGTGAAAAATTAATAACCTTGAAATTGTTCTGGTTAGAGCCCTGCTGGCATTTTGCTTATTTTCAGAGGAAGTGGGTTTAAAATTGTGTCAAATTAAAAATTTATTCAATTTATATTTTATAATTTAAGAATTTGTAATGTCTTGCCAAATTTAGAAGTACAGTATAGGTCCTTAAAGTTTGAGGGTCTGACCTTCGATTGTTCAGGGCTCTGGCTAAAGACATAATGACTGGTGGTACTGTTTTACTATTAGGTGTAGTGTATTATGGGTAATAGGTAATGGTTTTATTAAGGGAGGGAAGGACATGGTACTAGCATTCGTAACTCTGGCCTAAAATTCACCAAACTCGGAGTTTTTATTGGATAGCTACAAAATTTAAAAATATGAATAAAAATGAATTGACCCGGACTGCATCTCTGAGTGACTTGCAGAAGCAGGCGACTGCAAGGAGATTAGGAGATATGTCCTTAGGCGTTGTTGTTTGTAAAATTAAATTATTACATAATGATTTGCTCATCTCTGCGGGCTCCAGTTGCCACAGCAATCTCTTCAAAGTTTTCAAACTTGAGCCTGTAACTAAATATTCTTAGTTTTTAAAATAGACTACGTCATGGTATTAATGGGTATTTGGTAGTGTATTTCAACACTGTACAGATATGGTGCAGTGAAACTTTTGATAATTTGTTTGTGTTAAAAACACACTACTTTACTTGTTTTGGATATAATTACAGTACTTGTAAACTGAAAAATATAATATATTTTTCAATCACCGTTACTATGAATAAGTTTTCCGGTTAACAGTTGAATAAATTAACAGGCCGACACGTAGCTAAGTGCTAAAGCGAATTTCTTTTGCAATTTGTTACTCTAATTCACTACGCTCACAGCCTCGCTTCGGCCTTCGGCCTCAGCCTGGACTCCTGTATGATCACGAACGTAACGAGGCTGTTCGCAGCGCTCATAGCATCGCCTCGGCCTTCGGCCTCAGATTTCTATCTTCTATTATGACGAGTTTTACTAAGCCGTTCACTACGCTCACAGCCTCGCTTCGGCCTTCGGCCTCAGCTCTGGACTGCTGTATGATCACGAACGCCTAACGAGCCTCGCTGTTCGCTTCATTAATCGCCTCGGCCTTCGGCCTCAGAATGCTATCTTCTATTATGACGAGTTTTACTAAGCCGTTCACTACGCTCACAGCCTCGCTTCGGCCTTCGGCCTCAGCATGGACTGCTGTATGCTCATCAGAATGCGACGAGTTTTACTAAGCCGTTCAACGAAGCTGTTCGGCCTCAGCCTGGATTCGGCCTCGGCCTCGGCCTCAGCTATCTTCTATTATGACGAGTTTTACTTTCATACGCTCACAGGCTTCGGCCTTCGGCCTCAAATACTACTTATCATGAAAAGAAAAGCATTTTACATTTCAATAAAATCAGACAACTCATTCCGTTGTTAGACCTTTTCGGCCGCCATTTAAAAACTCCTTCACGAATTTTTATAGTGTTTGGTACGATAATTGTGGTTTTTGGGGTAATTAATAAATCAACCCCTCTTTAAAAGTACGAGTAAACACAACAAATGGTTGTTTTTAAATAAGCAAATAAATTGGTTTAAGGATTTTTTGTGGTTAATATAGTTAAAAGCTGTTCATATAACAGTGGGAATCAAGATTCGATGAGCCCCTTAATAATTAAATATTAGTGGGTAGTTTTTAATTTTGGATAAAGTAATGTGGTTTTACTAAAACTTTCTGGTAGATAGCATCTTTCATTCAAGACATTTAATTTATTTAAAGGAGTATATGGTGTTATTTTAGAGAAATAAAGAAGGGGACACAGAAAAAATGTATTTTGCAGGCAGCTCGATAGGTCCAAAATAACCGGAAGGAGGCAATAAATAGCAAATGAGTAGTTTATAATTATTCCTGAGCTTCGAAATAAACAGACCCACAGACTAGGCTCTTTACTTTGTTAGAATATACTTACCTATATCCTGTTGAATAACACGTATTACACGCTTACAAATTCTGAAATAAAATGAAAATGAAATGAAACCTTCTCGTCGGCATACGATGATACGGCCTCGAGTTAAAAACAAATTTACTTTGAGAATTCAGCCCAATTCTAAAAACTATCAAAGGTATATTTTGAATAGTGTTCCCACACCTTCTTACGGGTTGGCTTTGTGGTGGGTGGGGGTGGGGGTGTAAATTCAAATGTTTCCAGAATTTATATGATCAAAATGAAACCATCAGACAATAGCGAAACGTTCAAGAACAGGGTCGCGCAAGGCAGCGTTCACAAATTTGAAATTGTTGACACTATTGCCTCTATATAATATACCTCGTTTCCTTTTCAAATATAAATGTTATCCAATAACAGGAAGTAAACTCAATCTTATGAAACAAGAGACAGGAAGAACTACCGGGCTGGGGGACACAGAACGGTAGTTCAGAACTAACGCACTGGGGGACACAACGGTAGTTCATGAACTTTTGCCTTCTCATTTTATAGTGTGGGTGATAATTTAAGTCAAATTAAATAGCTATTACAGTAGGCTAGTATCCTTCAGATTATAACCCAAAAAAATTAAAAACGCAAAGGCTAACCTTAAACTGACGCCCCTGTATTAATACACGATCAATTGTTTAAGCATTAGTATAAATAAACAACAGTTCAAACTGCAAACACAAATTGTTTCTAGATATTCTTCAGCAAGTTCTAATAATAATAAAGCTGATTAAGTAGGTTTATCTTTCACTTAAGACAAAATTAGAGAAGATCAATTTGGAAAAAGCACTACTATTTTTAAAACTATTTAGGCTAAACTTTTGGATTTCTATTTCACAGGGTAGGTCTTCAGTTACATACTTTCTATATTTTAAAAATATTTAGGTCACAATTGTAGGATTTATATTATACAGGGTAGGACTTCAGCAACAACTCTTAAAATAGAAAATTTTAGGTTGAAATTTGTAGGATTTATATTATACAGGGTAGGCCTTCAGCCACACAACTAACATATTACGGCAACACTTTTTCCAAAATATTTAAGAAGTAAATTATAGGACTGTTAGGTAAAATCAGTAGGAAAGCTTTTCAGGGTAGGCTGCAGAAAGTCTCTTCGACCAGAAACCTCGGAGAACTTCCAGAGTAGTTTAGTGCATGGTTTGGAGTGTCCTGTAGACTTTCTTGTGTTCAGATGATAAAATCCGCGTTCGATAATTAATTTCGTCATGAAGAAAGAAGACAGTTTTATTGGTGATTGTTCATTGTTTGAAAATGCCAATCAAGAAGATGTGAAAATGGTCTTCGCGCGTCTCGGTCGACGGATATTAATTTCTGTGTGTTAAATTTTAAGATAAGGTTTAGTTTTAGCACATAGATTTAAGGTTACTGATGATGTTAGTAAGGTTGTTTAGGTAGGGAATTGTTGTGATGTGTTATTTTTCTAATAAAACAAGTGTGACATGATTTTTTTTACGCGGTCAGGGTTAGTTACTTTTTAGCTATGCGAAATCATGTTTAGTTTCAAAGCCACGTTCGGATTTCTTATCCCAGAACATTTTAAAAACGCGTATTTAAACGATTGAAATATCTCAGCTTTCTAAACTAATTACACATCATTGTGTTCATCTGTATTCAAATTTCATACTATCCAAGCTCAAACTAAATCATGTTGCTAATTCAAAACCTTTGGTGAGCTACTCAAATTTCACATTTATCCGAGCTACATTCCAAATCATATTAGACATTTTTTTCAAAACTTACAGATAATTCAAAAAATTTCATTATGTATTTATTTTTCACGATCGATGTCCAAGCAAATCCCACGCCCAATTTATATATAACTGAATGTTCCCATCATTCCTAGACTTACTACGCAAACTAACTTCTAAGTACACTTATATTTTCAAATTTCAACCATATTTGAACCATATGTTCTCCAAGTTCTTTCGTCCATATTTGCTTATTATTATAAATTTTCTCGAATTTTACCAATATCTTGGTTTTCTACGAACCTTTTCTATAATCTCTTGAAATTTCTCAGTTATACACGCTGATCCCAAAACAAATTGTTTATACTTTCAAATTTCAACCATATCCAAATTGTCTCCAAGTCCTTTCGTTCTTATTTGCATCGTATTTTTAATATTCACGAATTCCACCAATATACAGGGATGTTCCAATGCCTTTCGTTCATTTATTCGAACCTCTAAGTTTTAAAGTGAATTAGTCATATTTTTGAATTTTGCCAAAACAGAGCTTTCCTCGGAAGCTTGTTCAATTATTCTGATTTCTTAGTTATCCAAACTAACTCCAAAGCATAATATAGTCATTTTTTACATTTTCCCAACAACCAGGGTTTTAAAGCCTTTCGTTTGTGTATTTTACTTGTCCAGTTACCCATGCTAAATTTGAAGCTTCATACGACCTTTACTTTTCTGTACGTATTTCGCCTAACAGTCTACGCTTTTCAACAAAACATTTTCTCTTCATATTGATCATGACAAATTTTAAAATAGTCTTATCAATTAAAATAGCTTAATAACATTGATATAGATTTATAATTTATGGAAATAGCCTCCCTCATGGGTAAAATTACATGTGTGAGGGAGGGTATGTCAATCTGTATTATATAATTATGTAATTTGGATTATGCAATTATTTGAAAAGGTTTCTAACTAAATAATAATGGCATAATTTATGTAAATTTTGGATTTAACAATAAAGTGATATATGCGAAGCTATACATTATATTTTGGATATTAAATTTTGAATCAAAGGTATAAGTAATTTGAATTAATTGATATTATATTACCTCATGATTGACGCTAAGAGACCCCCTAGGTCGAATATTTCCCCTATAACATTCTATGACTTCCTAAAGTGGCAACCGCTATTTTACGTTTGAATACGACCTCAAACTTTCTTTTTTAATTCAATAACAAAAGAAATATTTTTAGAAATGGTGATAATTTCCGTATGATATCATTACAACAATAACCATGTTAATATTGATCTGTAGTCTTGGGCTGAATCAAATATGTGCATCCTATCGCACTTTTTCTTTTGTTTGGTTTTTCCTCAGCTGGTTCTTTGGGTTTCTTGGTCAACCAACGTCTTAACATGTGGTTTTACAATTAACTTCATGTGCATTTTCTCGATTCTATCGTCTCAGATCATTTTTGGCTTCTACGTTTTGTCCACCGATAACGCATATAAAATTATTTTACATCTGAATCATATAAATAAGCAAATCATGTCACACTCGTTACTATTTCAGGCCAACCAAAGGTGGGAACATGTACAAATATTTTTTTAATTAGATAATCTGAACACAAGAAAGTATATGTCCTGCCAATCATATGCCTCTTATGCTTTAAAATCATAATTTTACAGGTACCTTAACTAATGGATAAAATGCTTCTGTCCAATTTTCAAAATATGTTTTCCTTTACTTCGAAGGAAATAAAATGTATCATCAAGACTCAATGTTGAACAAATGTTACAACTTTTATTTTATTTTATGTTTGAAAACAAAGCGTATGATTGGTGGGATTTGTTTTTAATTTTTATTGCATGTTGCATGAGTGTCTTGCTTTATCGTAGAGTTTGTTGCAAACTAACAATTTTTCAAGCGGAAATTATTTGCGATTTTATAAACATTTCGCGGTAGCTTTCGTGTTAATCAATGACTTCTGTTCACCAGCTGGACCAAATTGAATGTTGGAGTTAGTTGGTTCGATGTTTTTATTGGAAACTTATGAACTTTGGAAGCATAGTTAATTGAAGAAAATTGCGACACAACACAAGCCAAAAGGTAATAAACATTTAAATAACACTTTAAACTATATTTACCATATTAGTTAAGAGGTAAAAGGTACTTTTATGTGTGAATTTAGTATGGTTTAAATTTTAAAATGGGTTTTAGCCTCGTTAACCTACTTGGCTATTAACCGTACAATGTATAAATTTCACCTTGATTCATAAACTAATTTTTAAGACGTTCGGAGTTTATTATCGGGCGCTGTGCATCAGTTGACGATTCAAATTTTGGATTTAGTTTTTGTTTGTTTAAAATTTAACAACATGGAACATATAGTTACGTTAGGAGACGCAGAAGAGCTTGAGAAAGGTAGCAAAATAATAAAAGTTACGTAGTATAAAACTTTTACTACATTAAGGTATTTTGTACAATTGATATTTTTAGTTGTTGGAATATATTTTAGCCTCGTTTTAAACTTGGCTATCAACCGTTATTGGTTAAATTTCCACATTTTTAGCCTAGCATAAGATAAATAAATACTATATTAAGTATTAAAATAAGACATAAATATTGGTCGGAGGGTTTAATGGTCAGCATACTCACCCGGTCAGTGAGAAATCCTGGTTTAGTTAGGTTCGGTCCACAAATGATGTCTGAAAATATATTTATCAAATTATTAATCAGTTTTAAGTAAGTTTAGGAGTTAGAACTATACTTTTTGTATAGATAGGTATTTAATATAACAGAATTTAATTTGTTCTAAGGTTGGTATACCGAATTAAAAACGTTTCGCGTTAATCGATTATACGTTAATCGATAGCTATCGTTAATCGATTATAGCTGTGCAACTGTTATACGTTTTAAATGTTGGATTAAATTTTGTTACTTTTATTAAAACTGAAGAACTTTGGAAGAGCAAAGAGACGTACTAGAGCTTGAGTGAAAGGTAATTATAATTTATTATATACCTCTTTAACTATATTTTCTGTCTAAGAAGGTATTTTAATTTAACCAAATGTCATATGGTTTACAGTTATGTTGGTATGAGTAATTTTTTAGATTAGTTTTAGCCTCGTCTAATAGCTACTTGGCTAATAACTATTCAATGTTAGTGTATAAATATTAATGTTTGGTAGTAATTCGTTAGTTAAAAACCACTTACTGATTTAAAACCGATAGTTTTCTATGCACTTGCGATAATCGATTATCGTTGTGCAACTGTTATAAGCGTTAATTGTTCATTTTCTTTATACTGGAGAACTTTAGAAAAGCAAAGTGACGTACTAGAGCTTGTGTGAAAGGTAATAATAATTAATAATATACATCTTTTTGACTATATTTGCTTTTTAAGAAGAATTTGGATACCCCAAGTTTCATAAGGTTTTATTGGTGTATGAACTTTTGAGCGTTTTTAGCCTCGACCAGTTACTTGGCTATTAACCATTCAGTGTAAAGATTGTATGTAATTTATTCTTTAGTAATTTTAGTTAAGTTTATACATATTAAAATACGTCTGTAATCTACGTGTAATTGGTTGAATTTTAATGCATATATTTAACATGGGTAAGTGGTAGAGAGGACTATCTTCCACCAGCTACTATATGTCAATAACAGGTTGTGCAATCAACTGGTGATTGTTTTTCAATTTAAAAACTTTGGGGGGGCCTCCTCCCCGGTTTTTGGGTGGGGATGGGAGTCGCAAAGTACGTCAAAACAAACTTAAGAATCATATAAAAACATTCCCAAAGGGTTTAAATAATGTTTCGTTTTTCAAGAGTTAATGGGGGGCATTTAAAGCTCACCCTGTATATTATCTGTCGATTTACATATTATTATCACCAATAAATTTATTATTACCTGTTCCACAAGGGCTTTTAATTGTAGCCTAATTTTTTAGCGGATCCGTGGCGGATTGGTATCGCACGCGACTCCGGAGCTCATCACTCCGGTGGCGCGGGTTCGTTCCCCGCAGTCACCACTTACATTTGTAATGTGACTAATACGGTGACGCTAGGTAAAGGTCGAGGTTGAGTGGTAGAGAGGACTTTGTAGTCCTAACTTCGCCTCGTTAAACAAGACAAACTTTACCTTTTTTTTAATTTTGACAAAATAAAAATAGCGAGATGATTTTTTCCCTTATCAGCAAAAACTCTTTCAGCACCCAGAAGTTTACTGAACTGATCTTTATATTCTTATCCTCCAAGGGCGAATACAAACAGGTGATAGAAATATTGAAAAACACAAAACCTTGTAGTTATGCACAATAGTAACAGTTTTGAGTCGTGTCCGGAAGCCCTCATATGGGACCAGGTGTAGCTCGGCACGTGCTATCCCCCAAAGTACCCACCCTCGCTCTGCCCCATGGTCACTCAATGTATGATGCTATCGGGGTAAATGCCCTTTCTGGCAACACTAGTATAATCAACTTGTAGCCTATGTAGCTTTTCCTGTCGATTTTACGGTGGAAAGATTCTTTTGAGAACGGGTCGGGGAGGGTCCGGCGTACTTTTATATTGTAGTTGCAGAGGCTTTTCATAAATATTAACTTGAAATATTATTGCGGACATTTTCTAGTATTAGTGAACAAGAACAACACGAAGTTTCGGATCCGCAATCTGATCTCGTCTTCAGGTGGAACCAAAAATCGTAACTCTCACAAATACATTCTTCCTTAGGATTAATGAGCTAACCTTCTAATATGTCTAATAACACAAAACATTAGGAAATGAGCTACCATAAAGTAATCAGCGTAGCTGACCAGTCAAACACAACCAGTCAGGATTCTGAAATGTCAGGTTCTTATTATTCCAGACTCGGAAATTCTCCCATCGTGAACAACAAACCTTAAAAAAGAATAACTACTGTATTTAATTACGCATCTTCTCCATATTTCTCCGGTGGGATACATTTTTCTGTTTGTAGAGGTTATCGGTGTGTGTATAAAAGGAGAAATGAAAAAGGAGTTGGTAACTTGATTCGCTGTGCGAATATTTTAGAGTGGCAATGAAAGATTTCACTGTCAACCCCTCTAAACTGCCAACACTACACATTGCATAGTCATGTTTTAATCCTAGCTACTTGTACAATATGTAGGATATTTTGAGGATTAGAAAATTAGGTTGGATTTCATTTGATGACGAGAAGAGGTTCCATATTTCTCCAAATGTTGTTTGGTTTAAACACAATAAAGAGTAGAAAAGTCAGTCGATTTCTATGTTGATAAGATATTTGTCACCATTTGACAATTAGCGTTAAAATTATAGTTTGCAAAGTCTAAATCTAAACTTTTGCCAGGGGAGGATTTCTGGACTCCCTGTTGAGAAATATTCCATACCTTCCAGACCCCCCGGTACAACCCCCGCCAAAATAAAACTCAGGCTACGCCCTCGACCCTTGAACCAAAGCCGTACAAAAATATTTTCAGTTAGGAACAACTTGTCTATTGGAGGTCTGGGGATCCTCCTCGGAAAGTGTTGGCGATTTTTGGGGGAACATTTTTAATTTGGAATCTTCTTGAGATGCCCCCTACACGAGTACGGCTGTAGGCCCCGGTAAGGTCATGCAATCAACATATCCTCAGAACCAAATAAACTTCCAATTATTCTTGTTGCAAGAAATCCTCAAGAGAATTATTATGACGTTTTAAATCAATTATTAAAATGTTTTGACTCGATGGGAACCAGAAGAACTAGATTATAGTTGTGACTCAAGAATAGTTTTGATTACAGTATTATTTTTATGATTTTCATTTTTGTATCCTTCTGTCCCTTTTCTAGCCTTTGGCAAACCAAACCGAACGCGATATCACTTTTTTCAACAAATCTATTCCAATCGCCTTCCGAACCGCATAATCAGACCTATATGTTTTTGACTGGGACTCGTGGCGTGGTCCTGTAATCCAGCTTCATGGAGGTCAGGTTTTTATATAGGTTTAAAGCGGCTCAGATAGTCTCAGTGATCATCTGATGATACCCGCATCAACTCCCACCATCGTTTAGACGTATCAGACCATCACCAGCGTGGTTCGGAAGTCACGTTAAACAGTTGGTCCTTGTATTTCCATTGGTCACTGGGCTATTAATTAATGACCCATTCTAAGGAAGAGTCTGCCTTAGTTTGTAACAAGACTACACCTCATAACTCATTACTACCACTCATCACACTCATCCTTTACCACATATTTGCCTTAAAATGCCCTGATGAGAGTGGTCGGCATCTCAAATAGTGATTGAGTTATTTAAATACCTCTGGATGCCACAGAATTTACGATCATCACACTGAGCGACTTGAGCGCCATATTTCACGAGGCCAGGTGACAGACGGGACTGTACTTACTACTGTACGCACTACGCAGGGAGGCAGGGACTGTACCCGCACATGCTGTATGTATGTACTGGCAGCTGTGAGCCGTGAGCTCCCCCCTGGGCCCGGTGTAACGAACACTCATTACCATTTACCCGGAGAGGGAATTCCCTCCGAGTCTCGACCCCTCCGGTCTCCTCGGGAGACGGGTGTCTAGGCGGCTCTGAGACACTGTCTTGGCAGAGAACTTAGTAGGAAATGTGGCGAAGACAATGTTGAACTGTTATTGCGGACATTTTCTATCGTTAGTGAGCGAAAAGATCACGACGTTTCGGGATCTGCAATCTGATCCCGTCTTCAAGTGGAAAGACCACCTGAAGACGGGGTCAGATTACAGATCCCGAAACGTCGTGATTTTTTGCTCATTAACGATGGAAAATTTCCGCAATAATAGTTCAACTTCTGAAATCCTTCCATAGTCAACAACAAACTAGACAATCTATTTAGGATGTAATAACGCGAGATAGGTGGTTGGGCGGTTTAAAGAAGTAAAAATTTTAAGGCGTGATAAAATTATAAATCGGCCCGGGCTCAACTACTGGCGCTTTGGTAACAACTTTTCACAATGGCTACTGTTGGTCCATTCCATTGGTTGTTGGGCTGTTAATTAATGACCTAATCTGGGGAACAGTCGGCTCTAGTTTGTAACAAGACTACTCCTCATCACCCACCAAAACACTCATCACACTCACACCCATCCAATATTCACCTTAAAACACATTCTAGGAGTGGTCGGTGTCTTAAACCATCGGTGTCTCAAACCAAAGTAAAATATAAAGAGTTGCATTGTAGTGAACTACCGAATTGGGTGACGGAGGACGGTGGTTTGGAAATTTCTGCTGCGTCTCGTTGTAATTTCTCCCCGCAGGCATTTGCTTTTAAATACTTGCGTTTGTCTGGATCAACTTCGAATCTGGAATTAGTGTTTCAGCACGTGCAAGAAAATAAGTACAATTAATTAGTATAAATAAGTACAAGTAGAATTAGTTTTTGTAGAGCTATTGTCGCGCTAACAAGTTTCATAAAATTGATTAAATTAGTATGATACAAGTTAAAGCCTAAATGTGTAGCAGATTTAAAGGCGATTTCATTGTCACTTGTCCATCGTTCATCAAAAGTAAATGATTTGTATTACCGTTTAGCCTGGTCGCCTGTTCTTGTTGTATAAGTAAAGCACTTTGGGGTTGTCATATGTTCAATCATCCAAATATTTACACGAAATCATATATTAGGCGAATATACATATTACATATATGATGAATGGATCGTAAATAAATAAACTAAAATTGAGTGTTGAAGCAAAGGCTTGTCCAATAATTATTAGGGACGTTGGGCCATTTTCCGAAGGCCCAAGAGTTTTTGCCTGAAAGTATTTTACGTTAAACGGAACAGAAAGTGGGCTCCATTAAGGCCTTGTCAGTTAATACTTCCTGAAATAGTTCGGCAGGAGGTTCGAACTCTTACAATACCCTAGCAGGGCTCAGGAATATAACTAATCAATATTGAAATAATAGAGAAACATGAAAGAAACCAGGGAAACACGCTCGATTGCCACGTGAAGTACTTGGACAAGTAATGCAATTAGATTCTACTATGGATGTGTGGTTTCCCACGGCACATGACAAGTAGCACCATTGTTTCTCGGACAGGGATGAAGGGAGTGAAGGGTTCTTGAGGGCTGGACCAGGAAGTGCGGATTACAGCAGGACTTGTCACCAGATCACGTGACGTCGCTGCAAAGACATCCTTATATGCACTGCATGTTCTATGCTGTTTTACGAGTTACGTTAATAATACCGAGTCAAAACATCATAATAGTCAGCTAGAGATATTTCGGTATCGCTGTGGAGTACCATCTTGAGTCATTGATTGGCTGAAATTATCTACAGAGGATGGTACTCAACAGCGAGACCGAAATATCTCAAGCTAATTATTATGATGTTTAAACGCGGTATGGACCGGAAGAACTAGATTGCAGTTTTTAATTAGTTTGGGTCTAGGTGGTCTAGTGGCTAAGCCTCAAGAGCTTGAGGTCGCGGGTTCAAATCCCTCTCTAGACGTTTGGTTTTGCACCTCAAGTATAGTATACCCTTGAAGTCCACTCAGGTGACAAACGGTTTCGGGTTCACGGCGAACTAACCAATCATTCCGATTCGAACATTCTAGTCACGTGGATGACTGGGACTCATGGCGTGGTCCTGTAATCCAGCTTCATGGAGGTCAAGTTTTGAGGATGATATAGGTCTAAAGCGGCTCAGATAGTCTCAGTGATCATCTGATGATACCCACATCAACTCCCACCATCGTTTAGACATATCAGACCATCACCTGCGTGGTTCGGAAGTCACGTTAAGCCGTTGGTCCTTGTATTTCCATTGGTCATTGTGCTATTAATTAATGACCCATTCTAAGGAAGAGTCGGCCTTAGTTTGTAACAAGACTACACCTCATAACTCATTACTACCACTCATCCTTCACCACATATTTGCCTTAAAATACCCTCATGAGAGTGGTCGGCATCTCAAATAGTGATATAGTGAACTAACCACTCATTCCGATTCGAACATTCCAGTCACGTGGCCCTACCGGGTCCAACCGTGGATTATTATATAGTGTTCAACCTCACTGAAAGTTCTCTGTCGTTCCTCCAAAGTACAATCTATTGTGATGATTGACAGTATTGTTCTCGTTCCCAAAGAGTAGTCTGAAGAAAGCTTTTAAAATATTTCTAAATTCATAGAAGTGAACAGACACACAAGGTACCCTTGAATTATTTTTATTTTCTCACCACAATCAGTTTCAGGCTTTAGCCCATCGTCCCAGATGCTTCTTATGTCCATGTCTCCTAAAGTTATTAAAAGTTAAAACCTAGAAGCCGGTCGTGTGGGAACTAAAATGACTCAACTGTAGTTCTGTGTCTTTTTACTCTTAATAACAAGTATCCCTCTGTAAAACACTCATCACACTCACCATTCATTCCATGTTCACCTTAAAATACCCTCTAAGAGTGGTCGGTGTCTCAAAGCAAAGTATCTTAGAAAAATGAGTCCCCTCCAAATATTACCAAATTGTATGCAAACATTGAAAATAGCATTGATAAAAAGGTTGAAAGAGATGGAGTAAATTGAGTGCTGCCCCACCTTAGAAGAACATTGACCATAATTCCAGAAAACCCTATACATACCAAACATTAAGCTCCAGGCCTATGCCCTAGATTAAACGTTGGACAGACCATCACAGTTATGGCTTAGGCGAACTACAGTTATTGGAGTTATTTTCAAAGTAACAAGTCCAGTAAATATACATTCCGTTAAAAATATTCATTATCAATCCCTCTTCAGCACATAAAATCCGTAAATTAAATTTACTCTATTGCTATAATCACGTTTCGTACTTTTGTGTAAATATCGTCTTCCTATTTATAAAAGTCAACAGAGACCTGCTAGTTTGCCATTTTAGACTTGCTAGACAACTTCGGTAAAAATCAAAGCGTCCAAGGAAGCCAGGCTGGGCAAACCTTTCTAATCCGTTAGTTTATTGCGCTTGAAAGCATCTTCTGTGTACCTTCCTAGAAGTCGAGGCCCCCGGACACTGTCCTATATTCCTGGTGTAATAAAACAGTCGACTAGATTTATTTCATACCGGTTTTGCCTACGGGATATCAGTATTTTCAAAGTCAAAAACATTGGTAGCTTTCTCATAATCTTGTACAAACTAATTATCATCATGATTGTTGGTAATTGTTAACCATTTTAGCCCTGAGCTGTAGTTTATCTGAATAGGATGAAACGTTGTTCATTTCATTCTTAGTTTATACATGTGAAATATGTTGTATTTAATTTACTTTCTCGTGTTTTTTTAACATTTCCTGTCAACTATCATCTAACGCTTTTGGTACAGAAAGAAGACATAAATAAATTAAAACCGCGTCAATAAATTATTGACACTATTTTTTTAAACTGCCAAACGTTTGGCCCTGTAAATAGTTTAATGGCGCGATCAGTACCGGAATATTTAGAAGATAGTCGTGAATTCGCCTTGGTTCCCTATTTCCTATCATCGTTTATCTGTAGAAATTAAATCCCATCTGCCTAAAGGACATCCTGGTTAATACTGTTGAGCATCACAAATCTAGCGGACAAATTGTGCAGAACCTGTTTTAAAACACCCGGCAAACTTGCTCTACCCTAATTAAAACATCAAATCTTTCACGACCGGCCATAAAATACAGTAATAATTAAAATTCAAAATATCAACAAGAACTTACAAAGAACGTCATATAAACACTAACACCTATAAACACTTGACAATCAAGGATTAAGGTAATTAAACGCGGTGATTGCGGTGATATAGAGGTCCAGGTGTAAAGTGTACCACCTGGTACCCCTGAGGGGAGGGGGTGAGCACGGGCTACCCCTTGGCAAGGGGTGGCTTATGGTGTCAGCTGCCCGCCACCCCTGGCTAACTGCACGTAACAAATCCACCAAGAGTGCGGTGAATTGTACTCGAGTTCGTAAAAGTAGAGGGAACAAAATTTAAAATTGAAATGTGTGGAAAAGTTGACAAATCTAAATTAAATATACGTTTGGAAAATAATACATTTATATGGATTCGTGCCATTCAGACTGTAGACGCTAGATTTCAAAACATAAATGACCTAGGGACATCGATTAAAAAAATAATGAAGAAGACTACTTGTGTAAAAAAATATACGACGATGATGTGAACCACAGAATCAATTGGAATCTTGATTTTTTTTAGAGTTAGAATATTTCTGACATACTTTAGTCCTAAGAGACAACGAAACGTCGTTGAACAATACGGTTTGAAATCGAATCAAAAGTACAGTTTTAGAGCATAGGCTAAAATCCCATTTTTTGGAAATGCTCCCCATCACAGGAAAAAACCTCATATAATTTTTGTTCTTATTAGTGAATTTCCTTTGGAAAATAAGATATTCATGATGATCAGCGCGGTAAGGCCCAAGCCGGAGACCATGAAATGAGCACCGATCCTGAACACCAAAACACGTGAGGAGCATTTTTTTAATACATCCATGACTTTATATAGCTAGTTCCTCTAGGGTAGACTCTGGAGAAAGTCAGGTGTTCTGATATAACGACTGATCTGTCTCGTCTCCCCAAGTTACTTGGCAACCCCTAAGTCTGCTCCCAGCTGTCTGACTGTCTTCCATTGTGCTCCCCTCGGACAACTCTCCCTTTCTCCCGTCACCGGTTCCTTGAGACAAGCTCCTTCCCCAGAGTCTAGACTCTAGACCTTTAAATCGCTCTGGAGTCTGGACTTCAATCAGCACTGTTTGCAAACGTTTTATAGCTGAGAAAAATGTGGTGGATCAATCTAACAAGACTACAAAACACTCATGACCTTCATGCCATGTTCCCCGTAAAATACCCTCAAGATTCGGAAATCACTAGGGCCGTTGGTAAATTCCATTGGTCGTTGGGCTATTAAATAATGACCCAATCTGGGGAACTGTCGACCCTAGTTTGTAACAAGACTACACCTCAACATCCATTAAAACACTCAACACACTCACCCTTCACCCATGATACTTTCTAGGTGTGGTCGGTGTCTCAAATCAAATTATCAAAGTAAACGGGAAAAATTTGCAAAAATGGATGGCTAGTCTAAGCTGAAAAATAAAATCGAACCTGTAACAGAATCGGTTTTTTGTGTGGTTGTAAACAAGTAAGCCAGCATAATTTACGAGCGTAATTTTTTTGGAATGAGTGGGGTCCCTTACAGTTTTTTCTTTTCTCTTCCTGAACTAAAAGTGACGTGTAATTTTTTGAATCAACAAATTAATTTTCTAACACCAAACTTTTATGCAGTAACTTTTAAACACAACCGACAGAGAATTCTATCAACTTTTTGAACTTACAAAATCAAAGTAGGCCACTCATGACTGTGCAATAATTTTATGTAATTAATATTCATGCAATATACAATGGTACAGTGATTTTAATTAATTATCTATGGTCTAGTGTCAGTGTTTACAGAATGTCACTGTGTGCTCTGTGGGATTAGTACGCGCGCGAATCTGATTGGTCACAAACAGCTGACAAGTGAGCGGGAGCGGGAAACAATCAGCTGATGGTTGGCTGGTGCTGGTGCGGTGGCGGGAAGTGGAAGCAGGTCATCTACCTGCTCAGCTGTGTTACTCAACCTAACCTCAAACTCAACAAGCCTCAACCCTGTGATTCAATGTCAAGATCTTCATCCTCTAGTCTTCCGTTACTTCATTCTAACAGGTTCGTTATAAGTGTGTTTATAGAAATTATATATTAATTGTAATAGTAAGTTATTTGTGTTAGTTTGTAGGGTAGCCTAGTGCAATGTCTGTGTATTGGTTGGTAACTTTACTCAGAAAGTAGAGACGAGCTACCAGTTTGCCTAGGCCCTAGGCTAGGGCACGGAGTAGCCGGAATTTCTACAAATCGACCGTGACTGGACATACATGGATGGTTCTTGTTAGGTTACGTTTTCATTATGTTAGAAACTAAGGGTTCGTGTTGGATTTAAAAATACTAATTTATTAGTCACTGGACGCATGTCTGAGGGATGAAAAGCTACCTAATTACTATAGGTAGGGTATACTTGGAGAGCTGCCCTTTATTGTGTGTATGAGATTATTGTAATTATTCGCACAAGTAATTATTGTACGGTATAAGCAAATAATGCAATTCAATCGATCGTTCGAGCGAATGGAGATCGTGATTTTGCAGTTTGGTAGTTTTGACTACGGACTAGAGAGTTTCTCTGGTCTGTGGGTCTGTTTTTCTGTCCTAGGCCTGAAATAGAACCATCCATATTGTTTCGTAACATTTGAATCATCGTCGTCCTCTGGCCACATTCTTCACAATATTGAAACAACAGGTGGTAAACGGCTCTAATGCCAATTTGTTTTCAGAATTTTGGTCCAGGATGGTGCTATCGGTGAGGGGGTGGGTGCATGGAGGGGAAGGATGAAGGAGGGTGTTAATTTAGTGGTTTCAGTGTCTGAAAATTTTTGATGGTTGTTTACGTCCATCGGTTCTAAATAAGTTGACAGTACGGAGTACCAGGGTTCAGGGAATATGCAGGAATAAGACACTGAAAATCACCTACGGCCGACCTACTTTATATATTTTAATATTGTATTTTTTAATTAGTGTATTTCTTCGCTGGTCGCTGTTTCCAAAGTCCAAGCCAAGAGCTTTTATTACTAGGTTATTCAAACAACACACGCCTAGCGTGTGTTCAAAAAAGTGAACTCAAAATGTGAGTTTTGAGGGTCTCGCCGGACTGTGCTGTCTACTGAAGTCAAGGTCACACGGCGCTGTCTCAGACGTTCCGGAGACAGGTCTCGCTGGATGTATGCTCATTGCTCTTATAATGACTGTGCGACTAAATAAACGTACTCAACTCGTGGAATTCAGATTTTCGAATTTGGTAAGGTGTAAATTGAGCTGCAAATTCTGTGGATGTACAAAATTGAATTGTCTGAAGGTCCTTTTTAGGTTTCTTGCGTTGAACAGAACCTTGAACCTCCAACCTTTAATTTGTCAGGTTTATAAAAATCATTTCGGTGGAAGAGGGAGGTAGGGAGACCGGAAAGTCGTGATGACTGGCAAATTTGTATGACCTTCTTGATTTTTAATAGTGCTTATAAACTTGCGAGGTGTAAAGTATATTACTTGTGTTTGGGGTTCAGTCTCTTGTTAATTGAATTTTTTACACACTGCAATAAAATAAAAAGTTAAGTTTCACATCCTGCATACTTTTTCGTGATTTTGCGGATGTGCGAACGTACCAATAGCTGGATGAGCGAATATAATTAGTGAATTCTTTCACTACGTTTTCACGTCGAATAATAATTTCCGATCGCTTAGTTTTTGTCCCTTGGTGACGGCCAGGGCCACTATGGATGCCGGGTGGAGCAGAACGAGCGGGAAGCACACAGCACGACCCCTGTATCGTGTACACCCGGGGACTTGTCCTAATCAATAATGATACGCGGTTTTGGCGGGAGCCTCCATCACTCTCTCTCTCTCTCTCCTGTGTCGTGGCGGGAGGCACGCGCGGTACAACGACGAGCACGCCCACCGGCGTATTTCAACTTTTTCTGGCCTCGAGCTCGAAAATAGCGCTTTTTTATCAGGTCGGAGAGGTTGGATTAGTGCTCCAAATCTGGTTTATTGACCTCCGGAGTATCACGTGCAATATTTATTGTAATAAAAATATTTAATTTTTAACCATGTTATGTGCATTTATAAAACTGGTGCATGCTGTTGGAAATAAAGAATTAAATGTTGTAGCTTTGTAAGACCCAGACCCAGGAGCATTAAATGAGCACCGATCCTGACCCTTAGGACACGTTTGAGCATATTTTAAAACTGTATACATGTCTTAATAATTAAAAAGAAAATAAATGCGTGCGAATTCCAGATGATTGGCGATACACATGTAGACGATTGCATAACTCCTAAAAGGTACTATTCTTTAGTCGAATAAATTAGCTTACTCAAAAACTATTTTCAAGAAATCACCAAACCCTTTTTCCAGACGTTCACCATAAATACCCCTTGATACCTTCTAAGGAACTTTCGTAACATCTACAACATTTTCACCCTCGTTCCCGTTTCAAACTCTTGGACACCCTACAGTCCCTACTCTGGGGTATCCCTTGGCTCTAGCCCTGGCTAGCCGCTAGACTCCCCGAGGGGCGCCAATTTCTAGTTTCTGGGACACAATAGCGTCTTCCCTCCTTGGCTAGATTCTCCTTCCCCCTCAAGAATAGATTCCCACATTGTCTATTCTTATTATGGAG
Organism: Matsumurasca onukii; assembly: GCA_018831715.1. NCBI lineage: Eukaryota > Metazoa > Arthropoda > Insecta > Hemiptera > Cicadellidae > Matsumurasca > Matsumurasca onukii. Next base: position 88,548,777 of record CM032058.1, read on the forward strand.
ATAGACTTTTTACGTACGTTACAGTTGGAGAAACTACTTTCGATAAAAGTCGTTCTGGCTTTGCTGCAAGACTTTTAAGAGGTTCATTAGTATTGCAGAATTTTATTGAGTCTAAAGTTGGCCAATAATACTACCCATTAAAAATTAATTCACCTATCAAAAGTCACCTATCAAAATTAAGTTTAAGTGATAACATTTGTTACCTTGACAAATCCGTGAATGTTTTTAAGATTCGCTCTGCTCATTTCGGGTAGAGTCCAAAGACCTGATCCAAATTATGGTCGTATGAATTCATTGTGTGAGGACTGGTTTTGGCGGCCTACGAAACGCGAAGAATGTTCCGGAAGAATTCGATTGGGTGTTCCGTTGTTCTAAAGATCTTCTCCAGGAACTAACGATTTATCTATTCAGTTCCCACTTATCATAGTTTATTTCATCGTAGAAAGGTATTCGGGTACAGGGTGTAGGGGGTTAGATTCAAATGGCTAATTAAAAGTATATTGCGAAAACATGTTTGCTTACTATGCAAATTTGTGTGAATTATAATGCTCTGTTAATTAATTAAATCTTTCTGTTGAGTGCTTAAATTGTCGCGTTTCCTATGAAAAATCCATTTTTCCTCATTTTCGTCATGAGGGCCCAAGGTCGTATCAAGAAGATATTTTCAGTCATCCCCGGAAAATGTTGAGATTTTTGGCGCTGTGCGCCAGTTCGATAACCAAAACCATCACCGAGGGCTGTTGCCAAACCGTGCGCCACTCCTACCCGTCCCGCTCCACCCCACGGGCCACTGCACTGGGCACGATACAGTAACAGCGCTCGGTGATGGATTTCACTTCCCCATCCCTAAGACCTCTGTAGACTTTCTATTATCTGTGGTATTGTGATTTCAACACCGCGCTGGTGTTGGTGGGGAGGGGAATGCCACGACATAATTTTATCTCGGCGGTCACTTATGCACTGTGCAACCGCCCTTGGTGATGGATTTCACATCCCTATCCATAAGACCTCTGTACAGGCTCTCTATTATCTGTGGTATTGTGATAGTGTGGTTTCGATATCGCGGTGGTGGTGGCGGGGAGGGGAATGCCACGACATATCGCGGAGGCCTACTTATGCACTGTGCAGACGCACTCGTGATGGATTTCACCTCCCCATCCCTCAGACCTCTGTATAGGCTCTCTATTGTCTGTGGTATTGTGATAGTGTGGTTTCGATATCGCGTTGGTGGTGGCGGGGAGGGGAATGCCACGACATATCGCGGAGGCCTACTTATGCACTGTGCAGACGCACTCGTGATGGATTTCACCTCCCCATCCCTCAGACCTCTGTATAGGCTCTCTATTGTCTGTGGTATTGTGATAGTGTGGTTTCGATATCGCGTTGGTGGTGGCGGGGAGGGGAATGCCACGACATATCGCGGAGGCCTACTTACACTATTCTAGTGCAAACACGGCACAAATATCAGCGCAATTGACAAACACCAAGCTTCTCTTGACTCACACTTCGGCACAGAATTATCAACATCGCTGCTTCCGCTGTCAACTTTGGAGTTTATAGTGTTTTCCTGTTGTTAGGTTGAATAGTGATGTGAAATATAAATAAATTAGCCGATCTCACAGGGATATATGTGCTCTGTTCGGAAAATTCCACGATCTGGATACGTTGGCAAACTAATGGTTTAGCACTTTCTTAAAAAAACATTATTTGGTTTCTTAATAGTTGTTGAATCATAGCTTTATCTCACTATGCACTATCTGACGTCTTTGCTTTTCATGTTATAGACTCTCTTTACTCCAGTTTTCGTGACATAGCTGAAACGTTGCCCCCTCCATTCGGAAATGATCTTCGAAAACAATATACGTGTCTTTATTTAGAAAGTATTACCGGTCTTTTTCACAATAATTGGCAACATGTGCGTAATCTTATGCTCGACATTGTAGACAACTGAGACGCACTTCTTGGGGTCTCATGTGCCGTATCGTCGCAGCATAGACTAACGGACTCTTCAGGTAGAGTTTCTCTGGTATGGCGCTGAACCGGATGGGAAAATCCGGGTCTTCCCTCGGGAACAAATTTAATTTTAGGCTTACAAACGCGAAGGTACAACAGGTAACCCATAACCTAGGCTAACCATGAGGCTAATACCGTTTTCCCGTTATTCCGTATTTGATTATTTTAACGTTCAATTTCAAACCACTTCTTTTAGTTACAATAAAGGGTTAAAAGGTTGTCTCGTTTAACGAGGCGTATAGTTAGGACTACAAAGTCCTCTCTACCACTCAACCTCGACCTTTACCTAGCGTTACCGTAAAGTCACATTACAAAAAGTGGTGACATCGGGGATCGAACCCGCGCCAGCGGAGTGACTAGCTTCGGAGTCGCGCACGATTCCAACCCGCCACGGGTCCCCCAAAAGGGTTCAACTTCAATAAGTATACCATAAAAAAACATCGTAAAACACTAAAATTGGATAATTAACGTGTTAACTAACTAATAAATTATAAGTATTTTTAATGTTTATTGCAAACTACTATCTAAAAATACGTTCATAACATTTTTTTGACAATGGAGCAGTCACAGTTTCAAACTCGATTTCGTATTAATCCTATCATTTTCTCGTCGAAATAGCTTCCAGATAGTCTTGTTCCAAGAACTAGACAGAGGTTCTATTTATAGACGAGACAACAGGTTCGGGACGTCACGTCACCAAAGCTTCAGCGCGCGCAAAGCTCAGAGAGTACAGTGGTGTGGGTTCCCGCCCTGGCCGCCCGACGCCGGCGTTATGGCGCGAGCGGGAACCCACGGCGTCCTCTCTCCGATCCATCCATTGACCTTGCCGAGGTTATCAGTACGAGCTTAGTGCAAGTCACAGATTAATTATACCTCACTTGGTAACAACCGGTCCGTGAAGAAGAAAAAACTTTAAAATAACCATCAAACACAAAGGTTTGCATAATTTGGGTACAAGGTTTAAACAAATCGATTTTACCACATAACGGTTCTAATTAGACAATATTTTATTTAATGATAAGTTGGTGCCTTAAGGATGTAAAGGTTTGACAACCTAGAGCGTAGTTAGTGGGAATACCCCTGAAATGTTCGTCATATTACGTAGAGCCCCCGGACCGCCCCCTCAATACCATGACTACAATTGGTTTAATAGCATTAAATTTAAATTATTACAAAATCGTGAAATTTGTCCTTGAATAAATTAGTACCTTTTGGAAATATGCTCACCTTTTTCGTATTAATATACTGTATATTAAAAAACTACCCTTCTGGATTTATTTGATCAATTTACAGATCAATGCTACAGAGGTTTTATTGTTGAACGAACCTTTTTTATTTTTAAGCTTGTAAGAGTACTTAATAATAATTATAGTTTAAAGAATTCACAATTTTGGAATAACTAGGTTGTACCGTAGAACTGGTATGCTATTGAAAATAAACTATATTTTTAATAATTTGTGTGAGTAAACTACTCACTAAAAAATAAATTGTTTCTACGAATACAAAGAAATTAAAATACGAATTTGTACATAAGTTTTCATTTTTTCTGCCATAGAGAAATGAATTTGTTTACGGCTGCTTTCACCGAGTTGCAAAGATCGTTCTGTGACGTCACTCGATCAGCTGTGTCACAGCTGTTTGATCCGCTCGACCAATGAGAAGGCCGGAACCGCCAAACATTCTCCCACCATTTTCCCTCCAGTTCGCACTGCCTTGTCCTTGTATGCTGTCTTGTCAGTCAGCCATTATCCCATCTGATCTCTCAACGGAAGCACCGTGACTTATGAGTGAATTTATGTGTTAAATATTAGGCTAATTTAGTGATTTAGGAAATCTTATGAATTAAAGTGCCCCTCAAATGTTCTCATCTTACAATTAAAGATCTCAACGGCTAGATTTGTGATATATTTCGTGTTAAAGTTTCGAAGTTTTAACAGTAGCCACTAGGATAAGTTGGTGCAATGGATTCGTGAAACGGATTTTGGATTACTATCTGCAACCTCGAGCCTCTCTTGTAAGTTCTTAAAATGATGTATTGCAATGTAGAATTTTAGGGTTTTCTTACTTACCATCCAATGTTTTAATTGCATGTTAGATATTCTTGTAGAGTTCGAAATACTAATAAGGTGTCTCACTCAGCTCGCCTTAGGAACCGAGTATTGTAGGGCCCTTCTATTTTATGTATTGTTTCTTAATTTTCATGTAAGAAGTGACCGTAATGTTAAGAACAAATTTCGAATTTCCCACAATCGGTCTTTGATCGTCTAGAATTCGGTACGAATCCGAGACGACTCCGTCGTTACGTGTCACTGACATAGAGGATGCTCCTCTATTCGCGCGCCATTACTGCTCCGACTCCCAAGGGGTACCGACGTATTTCTTCCATCTCCTGGGCGAATTTATGAAATTTAGTTTTTAATTTTACTCTCCATACTTCAAAATTTGATGTTCGAAATGTAAGTTGAAAGTATTTATCGATTTTCATTGTGGGTGATCCCAGTTTTAGCGGCTTCCTTTGTCTATGTTACACGTCGTCCATTTTGCCTCCTCGGCGGGAACATCCTTGCACTGCGATCATGAATTTGCAATAATGGTGGATCATTAGTAACTATTTTTAAGTCGTAGAAGTGTTTTTCGATAGTTTAAATATTGTAGTTAATGCTTTTAAAGATAGTTTTCAGCAAGAAGTGTTGCATGTGCTTATTTTCAATTGTGTAAAGTGGCCAGGTCAGAAGGCTAGTAAGTAACCTTGCCAGAAAACTTCAAAGATTTTCAGCTTCAGTTCCACGTTATATATTGTAAAAGATGTAAGTTGAATTGAGGTATTCAGATTTTGGGTTTCATCACTGAGGTTCAGAGTAAGGTATATGTGAATATAGCATAATTTAATAGAAACTGGGAGGCTTTGGTCCAACCAAAGCTAGCCCACCCCAAGGCTTGATTTGGTGTCTTAGTTTTCTACTGCTATTTTTTATTAAGTTCAATTTAAAATCTAGGAGATTGAGGGTTTCTTTCTCTAGGAGGAAACATGGAGTCATATGAAGGATTTAACCTTTAGCCCCAGCCCTTAGACAAAAGTCTTGGGCTAGGTACCTTAGCCCATCAGAATGAGGAGCCGCAGAACGTCTTGAGCTTCATGTCCGTCTTGACCAGACTTGAGTCGCTTTGAAAAAAATGTCTCTTAAATTTTTAATTGAGGAGTTTCTGCTTTTTTTCTTTTACCTTAGGCCTATCCTTTTATACATTCGAGCTTACAAGGGTCAAACTAAAATGCTGACTGACTGATTGATGTTATTTCCCCATGTACCTTTCAAGCCCACCTCCGGTGCCACCAACTACCTAGAGCCTTGCAATTTAACACACAGACTCTTCTAGACATATTCTAAAAGTGGTATGAGTTTGAAAATTAGCCGTGCATAAATAGGTCTTAAGCACAGTTCTTAAGAATTAATGTTCCAGGTCCACCACCAGGTGCCATTGACTACGTAAGCCTTGAAATTTCACACACAGACTTGTCTAGTCATATTCTACAAGCAATCTGAGTTTGAAATTTATCCGTGTAAAAATAGGTCTTAAGAACAGTTCTTAAGATTTAACGCTCCAAGTTTGCCACTGGTTATCTAGAGGTCTTAAGACCTATTTTTGCACACGTAATTGTCAAACTCAGACCGCTTGTAGAATATTACTAGACAAGTCTGTGTGTAAAACCTCAAGGCTGTAGGTAGTCGGTGGCACCCGGTAGAGAACTTGGAACGTTGAATCTTAAGAACAGTTCTTAAGACCTATTTTTGCACGGATAATTTTCCAAACTCAGGTTCTTTTCATTTTGAATTCCATAACCAAAAATCAATTTAATTTTTCCTAGAGACGTGAAGTATTACATGTTAAAAAGTAAGATTTAGGCCTTTGTGGAAGTCCTTGCACAGCTTTTCCACGTTGTGTCTCAGGCCCTCATTTCGGTTCTCAAGTGTGGACATGGTTTTAACTTTTTCATAGAAACAAGTCAATTGCTAATAAACAAGATGACAAGTGACACAAATATTTACTGTCTTTTCTTATTGGTTGAATTATAATTTTTCATGGCCTGACTCAGGTTGGAAAATTATTGAACATGTTGGTGGAATCTCATACTTACGCAATCTTATTGGATGATTTCTACATATTATATTAAAGATTTAGACTTTTGGTCTGCTGGCTCAACATCATTCTGGAATTATAGCCCGTTATATCTTTCACGGTTGCTTTAGCTTTAACAAAGATATCAAAGACAATAATGATGAGAAGAACTTAGAATTCCGAAGGAACTCTATAAGAACTTACAAGTTATTTAACTTTTTGGCTTTTATTGGTTGATATTATAATCTAGTTCTTCTGGTTCCAGTCTCATAATTAGGTTGAAAATTATTGTCTGTGTGGAGTACCATCTTCAGTCACTGATTGGCTGATGGTACTCCACAGCGGGACCAAAATATTTTAACCTAATTATGAAGTTTGGACGTGGTGTAAACCGGAAGAACTAGATTATAGTTATGAGTTATGAATAACGTGCCTCAGCGTTTTTGAACAAGGATGGTTCGGATCTTAGACGGCTGTTGCTTGTTCTTGAGTTTGAAAAAGGTTAAGCGTTTTTTTTCCTATGAGTGGTGGGAAGACGTGAGATTGAACAAAAAGGTAAAGGCAAAGTTTGTCTTGTTTGACGAGGTGAAGTTAGGACTTCACAAAGTCAGCCGCTCAATCTCGACGTTACTAACGCAGAGTCACTTCACAAATTGTTGGTGGTGACTGTGAGCATTGATCCAGCCAGGGAGGGACCATCATAAATTTTCATATTTCTGCTAACTTTTTTTGCTAACTGTTAACTGTTATTGGTCAGCAGTGTGACCTAAGCATCTAAGTTTCCTTGTAAAAGTCTTGCCTAGGCAGCTTGCCTCAATGATCCATAATTTTTGAAACCTAGCAAAAAAATACTTTGTTTTAAAATTCACTTTAGTTTTGTTACTCTGAAAATCTTAAGGGGAAGCTCAAATCCCAAAGAGATGAGATTTAAAAGTTGTCTAACTCTGGTTAGGTCATCCTTACAACCATATCATTAAATCGATAGAAAAAGTAAAAATGAGATTGGTTGGAAGGGAAGGGTGCTTCGGGCAGCTTTAGGCAATGGCTTCATATGAGCTGTTTAACTTAAGGCATACTTGGTCAGATATCAGATCGAGTACAATTGCAGGTACAGCACATCTCATTCCTTCTCTTGTCAGCTATCTTTAAATTTATGATCTGGCAGATAACATGATCTGAAATGATCTGACAAGACTGTGGATCCGACGTTTGTTGGTCACCGCAAAGGCTGCATAGGTGACTAGCAAATTAACTTTAAAAAAATCTTAAAACTTGCTGTTGTAATTAAAATTACTAGCTAGTTTCTTTTAATTGGCCTCTTATACAATGCAATCTGGAAGTAGGCAAACAGAAAACATATAGTTTGCAATTTAATATTATTTTCTAAAATTTAACTCTTAGGCCTGGAGTTGATGATCTTAATTAAAATTTCAACTGCAGGTGTAAAATTATTGAGGCTCTATTGAATTTATCTACTTGTTTGTAAGAACTCATTTTTCTTCACAAGAAAACCTCCATAAGCTCAGAACAAAACATCCCTAAGACCGTGCGTATGATTGGGCTAAAATGTCCTAAATAAGTTCCATTTCTTGGTTCCTTCTTTTCGACATCAAGAAAGCTGTTAAACGTAAAATGTTATCTTAATGACTTCAAAATGACAGTTGGGAATTTTGGAAAACCTTAAATCTGGGATTGGGCCGGACCTCCTCTTGCCCAGACTTTCCGGTAAATACCACCCCTCTCCTAAAACCATCCTGGTTACTTGTATGCATTTGGATTTTGTTTTGGGGAATACGGTCACCATAGATTAGAGGGTTGCTGGTAGAGAGCGGCTTATTGCAAAACTCCACTGGTACAAGGCCTAAGGGTTTTACCACAGCTAGTAATTGAGGTGTTCGCTCACAGCCCTTAGGGTAGAGGTACACTGAAAAGCATTTCACCTTTGAAAGCTAATCGTTGTCAATGTTTTCTTGGGAGCATTTAGCTCCAGTGTGCAGTATACAGCTGCACTATCTAAGCAGTATTTTGTTTCAAACTAATGTATCACATTATTTTCACTGACACATGAACGAGACAAGTTTAGAGGTTTAGGCTTCTTAGTTTCCGTGATAAAGACTAAATCAAGGGTTTTATTAAAAAAAAATACATAGCACATGTTACGTGACTGGCTGACAGTAGGCACTGCACTTTAGATTTTGGTGGCTGGAAGAGGGTAGAGCAAGGGCAGATTGTTGTGTTAGGAAATTGACTTGCAGCAAAGGATCGTGTAATCCAGGGCTTGCGAGAACCTCGTAGGTGTTTCAAGACCAGTGTGCAAGTTCCCATTGGGGAACATGTAGATCTCGTGTACAGCAAAATATTTTTCAACATTGGCTTCACGAGATGTGCTGGACTAGAGAAAGTTAATAGGAACGTATAAAGCGTTAGCAACAGGACCTTGCAAATTCTTCAACCAAATGTCGTTGCACCCTATGAAATCAGATTTCCCCAAAGTATTTTGAATAGCTTAATATACCTTCCGACTCTTTGATTTCCGAAAGGACATTCTTATACTGTGGTAGACTAGTAGTTATTTATTTCAAACAAATTTCTCTAGGGTTTTCGTGATGAAAACTTTTGCTTTTCCCACATTAGCTTGTTGTTTTGTACAATTATATGTACTTGAAATAACTTGAAAAAATAAGTTTATAATAATCCAAGTTCCTAATTACTTTTTGTCCGTAAATACCTACAATAATCACTAATCTATGAATCACTAAATAATCTACAATCACTTAATCTAAAAGACAGCTAGGTTGGGTTTTCCTCAAAACAATTTGGGGAGGCATTAGCAACGCTTCAACCACTGTCTTCAGAGTTCCACCTTCAGCTGCTGTTTCTACTTAGTCTTTGTTAACCTAGTCCTTGTTAAGCATTGTTTAGATTGCCCGGAAGTAATATCTCTTTATTTATTTTCCAGGGAAACGGACGAAAACAACTCAGAAAACAACATGCTTTCCTCAGGGTAAGATGAGATTTTGTTTGAGAAGTTTTTAAAATTAACAATCCTCTAATAGGTGTAATCATAGAGAAAAGAGTGTCTGTAGAAATCCAACAGAGTAGAAAATGTTTTGAAGCATAGTTGTCATATCAATACCAAGCACAGTAGCCATAACATGCAGAGTGGACCACAGGAGGGTGGCACACCACACTCAGTGATGGATTTGGTGATTGAACTAGCCTTTTCGTCATGATAAAGAAATGAATGTCTGCAATGTTTGTTCGTCAATTATTAACAACTGTTATAACTGTCATTTAGTTGCACAAATTTTCTTTAATGCATTGTTTTTCAAAGTAAATCCTCAGTTTGTATACTTTGTCTCAAGTGGCCGTATTTTTGCTTTTTTAGATGCCAGTCTGCTTCTCTGAAGAGGAAGAGGAGGTCGTCTGATCAAAACTCGGTAAGAAATGAGAAACCAATATATATTCAAGATTGGGAACCCAACTGTAATTTCCATTTGAAATGAGGGGAAACTTCATTTTATGCAATATCTATGGGTTTTAATAACTCATTGCTTTAAGAAAACTATTGTGAGCTTAATTGTTGTACTGATTACTTGACACTTGTAACCTATTCTTCCCGGTATCAATTTGGATGATTTGCAAGTTTTTCAAAACATAAAAAATATTATTAATTTTTTTAGGTAGAAGATCTTTTATAAAAAAGAAAAGACTTAATTAATTATTTTTTTTAGGTGGAAGATCTTGACATTGAGAACCTGCCCACAAATGACGAAAAGAAGTACAAAGAAGATGTGAGTATTCGTTTAGGCCTACAATATGTAGTTAATATTAAGTTCCTAGTATACTATCTCAAGCAATTGCTCTGTGTAATGAAAGTAGCTTTAGGATGTCAAGATTTGTATACATGGTCTCCACGATTACCCGATTTTATTGCTCAATTCTTGCTCTAGAAGGAGAGGGTCTTTTGTTTAGTTTTAAGTGCTTTCAGACTTCTTACTCGAGTGGTAGAAAGTGTGGTGAAGCGTTTATGCAACAATTTCTTTTGGCATGGTTCTAACTTTGGAAACTTGCCTGACTATTCGATTATTTGATTGCCTGTTATTGAAGATTTACACGAGTTAGATCCTTGTTTGTGTCAGTTCCTCGTTTTCTAATGTTTGTTTGCTTGCAGAGCCGAGTGGAGGCAAGTTGTTCGTTTGAGCGGGAAGGCGAGCGGCAGCCGTTCTCGGAACTCAGGGTTGTGACCGGCTCAAACATTGACACATTGGTTCACGACCAGGAAAGGCAAGTCTTCACTCAAGTTGTATACCTAACCTACAACTAGAATAGAATAGTTTTTGTCTCGCTACGTTTCACAAAAACATTGACAAATTTTGTCATACATTATGCGTACGTTATTGGTGTATTTGTAAAGTTTTTGTTTGCGTCGAAGTAGGCATTTACAATTTTGCTAGCCTTTCAATATTACTGTGGTTGGTGTGCTTAAAATACAATTGCATTTGTTTCCACATAAATTACAAAGTACCCGTAGGCACTTGACTGATCCTTTGATAGTATTGGAAATCAGGAATCTTATTAGAAACTATGTATAATTGAATTTTGTACGGTCAAGAACAATTCAGGATTATTCCAGTAGATTTTCACTGTCCGACTTAAATTGGTGGTAATCTTAATATCACTAGTTAACACTGGATTTTTCTGAATTTTAAAATGGAATGATAATCCCATGCTTAAAATTTACTTATCTTTGCCAAGTCGAAGGATGGCAGTAATTTTAGTGTAATGTTTTAGCCTATCGGATGTACCAATAACAGAGCAGTATGACTTAACTATATAGACAAGATTACAAGCAGTAAAGGGAAGGGGATATCGTTACGTTTACTCCCCATTGTGAAGGCTGCGGAATTGTAGCCTCATGATTGTCGTGTTCTGACGAGAGACGTGTTTACAGGTTATCACTGCTGGACGAGCCAGACACATCGGCCAGTTATGGTCTCGGAACCTGCGACATAGCCGACCTCTCCGACTTCACCGCATCCAGCCCCGAGATGATCGCCTCCCCGCTCACCCCCGGCACCAGCGCCGCTAGTCCTGCGTAAGTATACTCGGCGTACCTACGTGTAACTTACTCGACCGGCCGGCATTGTCCACCACGTAAAAAAATTGTTAATGATGATTCAGTTTTGTAATTTTAATAAGCGCCGAAAATCCATACTTTCTTCTACTTACTGTCCTGGTTTAATAATAGATATTGAATGTTCAATTAGATTCAAGATAAACTTCTGCATCACAAAATTTGTTCAAAAAAGGGTATACATGATTTCTACACATAGCATTTTATAAACTCATTTTTTCAAAATAACTGTTGATCAAACAAATATTTTCTTCTGAAATTGATTGAAAACAGAAACCTTTCATGGCTAGTTAAACTGTAAGAAACACATTTCTAGGTTTATTAATAAAAAGACTAGATGTAAGCTGAATACTTAACATAAGTTTTGGCGTAAGATGTACCTTGTATGGGCTTAGTTATGGAACCAACGTGTTTTACAGGTCTCTGCTTTCTGGATAACTGAAAGGTACAATAAGTGGTAGTTGAAATTAATTTGTTTTCTGAACGTATGTGAGTTTGGTTGTTCTGTATTATTTGTTTGATTTTTTGTTGATTTTAATTGTATTTTGTTTGTAATAACTTTGCTTTTATAATTTTGGACTTTGTGTTTTTTGTATTAATATTTTCATTGTCCTACCATTAGTTAAAAGATTTCTTAGTTTAAATTTTAATTTTTGCAAATTTGTTGTAAAGAATTGTCTGTTTTTCAATTACCAGTTTGCTTTTATCGTAGTTGCACAACTAAGTTAATAAGATACATAAAATCATACTAATTAAGCTCCAGCTGAACTGACAACAGTCTTAGTATTATTAAATTTATGGGAATTTACTTGATCACTTCTTGGTCAATCGTTTACCGAAGTAGGTAGTTATGAAAAGAAAAATCAGGAATAATAGACAGTTTGGTTAAACTGTCAAAATTGTTGAGTTTTAACTAGAAGCTTCCATTGGTACTAAGTGGCTGCAAGTTCAAGCTACAGAGATTCACCTCACAAAATAAAATGTCTATCGTAGGTTCTAGGACATTTTGGAAAGAAAATATCCCAAATTTGGTAACCTAGATATCTTTTACCTAAATATTTGACTCAGGCTTTCTAGAAAACTCATATTTTCAAAACTATACAGAAAATCGCCCCCGTACTAAATGTGTTGCTGGAACAACCACGTGACCGTGAGTGTGTGTATTACAGCAGTTCCCACGATTGCGAGGAGCAGGAGAGGACGAACCCGCTGCCGACAGAAGTGACGTGGGGCGACATGACAACACTGTGGGAACTCATGTGCGACAAGGACCAGGAGAGCCTGAAGCTGAGAGAGCCGGATATGTTTAGTCACCACCCGAACCTGCAGCCGCGTATGCGCTCCGTCCTGCTCGACTGGATCTCGGAGGTAAACTTACGATGCAAAAGTACAAGTCGGGTCTAGTGGGGAAATTGTCAGGAATCATTTAATATCTCTACCACATAGCGAGTACTTGGTAGGTTGGAATCGTGCGCAACTCCGGAGCTCATCACTTTGCTGGCGCGCTGGTTCGATCCCCAAAGTCACCACTTGCATTTGTAAAGTGACTAGGCAACGCTAGGTAAAGGTCGAGGTTGACAGGACTGTGTAGTCCTAACTTTACCCTTTAAACAATACCAACTAGACCTTTTCAACAGATTCTTTAGAGCCAAACAAACTATACTTAAGAATTTTTCAGTGCTGTTTTGTAGTTAATTTCTTTTGCTATTATTAAAGTTCACCATTACAAATGTTGTATGTTTTAGGTTTGTGAAGTATATAAGCTGCACAGAGAAACCTACTATTTAACAATGGACTACATCGATCGTTACCTCTCCTCACAAATCGACATCCCGAAACAACAACTACAATTAATTGGTACGTTAAAACATAGATTAAAATTTCTAATCAATCATTATTGAATTTGAAATGTAAGCCAATTTTCTCACACTCCTTTAGAATGTTAAGACATGTCAAATTGCTAACAAGAACAATTTTTTTATCAGGTATTACGTGTCTTCAGTTAGCGGCAAAGAACGAAGAAGTTTACCCACCAAAAATGTCCGAGTACGCTTATGTGACAGACGGTGCTTGTACTGAGAGAGAAATTGTGGCAATGGAAGTAGTTATTTGCCAGGTAAGCTATGGTTGTTAACATACGTCTATAATCAAAATTCAACCAATTGTGGAATATAATTCTCAACCTAGCAGTTGACTCAAAGTTCAAGTTCTCCAGTCCAGTACAGACTGTCTAGGCCAGCTATTTTTGTGGTTTCATTCTGCGACTGTCAACACAGCAATAGTTATGCGCAGTTATTTCGAAGTCTCCTTTTAGGTTACGTTTTGCACAGTGACAAAATTGAAAAAAGACAATATCTTGAGATATAGCAGTACTTTGTGCCTTAAATAAGTCTAAACAGGTTAGAGCTCCTTGGAAATGTCAGGAATGTTTGTACAAGAACCGAATTTGTCAAGAAAATATGTTGAGTTCAGTCGTTCAGTCTTCTTTTAAGCATTTTAACAATTTTTCAGCAACTAGGATCGCTACTGAGTTTGTTAACAACAGTTATTCAGTGTTCGCGATTGTAATCAATGTATTTACAACTCATCTGCAAAGGTCACTATGCGTTTGCGCTACAACAAATCAGCTTTTGCAATCATTGGAGGGAGTAACTGTGACTCTTCATGGTAACAAAAAATTCCTATCCCATAAATTCTCACGGATAGTTTTCCCGCTAAGAAATAAAAGTTCCCAAACATTTTAGGATTTGTCCAACTGTGATACTGTTAATGACCGACCGGTGTTTATACAGGCCCTAGGTTGGAAACTGAGCCCCATGACGCCGATGTACTTCCTGAACCTGTACCTGCAGTTAGCCTACACCAGCAAGGTGAAGCAGGATCTGAATTTCCTGTTCCCTCGATACAACGCTACGATGTACTCACGCGTAGCGCACCTGCTGAACCTTTCCACCCTGGACGTGCACTGTGTGCGCTTCTCCTACAGTGTGCTCGCTGCCGCCGCACTGTATATTGCCGCTAACCCCAGCCTTGCCACTGCTGTCTCCGGTGAGTCCGAGTGTTGTGATGTGTGCATTGAACTCCTAGCCGGAGAGGAGAGGGATAGAGTGTAACTTTGCGATTGCCTTTTAAGCTCTTGTTCACTTTTATGACTATCTAGTCAAGTATGTGATGGATGAAAGCATCAGAGACATTTCTATAAACAATTGTATGTAAACAATATTATCGATGTAAACATTGCCTAGGAAAAACATCTGAAATTCTTCTGGTCTTTTTCATCAAATGAGAGAAAGCATGAATGATGTAATTATGTAGCTTTTGAGTTTTAGTATATACAAAAGGTTTTGCTGTTGCCTATTTAAAGATTATAGGCTACAAAAAAAATTAGCCTATGAGGGTGTTTCCTGCCACCAAAGTCGGTGGGTTAGCCAAATACCAAATTCTTCATTTGAAGTTTTTATAACAATTGTAGAATTTCTGAAGTTGGAAATATTAGTGAAAATCTGGTCTTCTTAACTTTAAACTACAGAAAACGTCCACATTAATATTTCATCCTCACAAATAACAAAGTTCTATACTACTGTCTTGAGTTTAACAGCCCGTTTGTGTCGACAGGTCTAGAAGAGGAGGACTTGGCATCGTGTGTGAACTGGATGTCCGTGTTCTGGGACGTGTTGAAGAGTGAGAACCCTGAGTATCGAACGTGCTGCACCAAGCATCTATCCGGCATCAGCAAGCCCAGCGTAGTCTCAGACGACAGACACAACATGCAACTACACAACATCTCCCTCGAGCTGCTGGTCAGTCCGTAGGACAATGTCCTGTATTCAAATAAAATTCTAAGAATCCAGCGGGAATTCAATAAATAAAGGAGTTTTCTTGCCAGAGGGTAAATTTTGTCCACAAAGGATTGTTTTGTTAATACCACCCTGGTTGTTAAAATATGCAATCATAAGGAAATGATCATTTTAACTACTACAATAACTTAAGAATTCTAAATAAGTACAGTATAGGTTTTCATTTTTTTAGAGGGGTATCAGGTCTCCAGAGCTGTGATTTGTGGCTTTAAGAGGTTCTTTCTTTGTTTAGAAAATGTAAAATTTTCTTAAATTTCTGCTTACACTTAGCCATAATAATTACTATACAGATTTTAATTTTAAATTTCTGGATAATCATTTCTCTCGCTTTAATCATAATCATAACTGAACGCTTTAAACTCAACTTAAATGAGTGGGCAAACAAATTTAATTAAATTGTTGGTAAAAATAAAAGTTGATCACTAGTGCAGTGTTTCATTTCATGGAGTTTGGAGCCCATCTGCTCTAATAAAAAAAGACTGTGATAGTTGTACTGTCCAACTGAATAGCAGCTGTCAACTTACTACGCAGGACAAAGTTTTTTCTCCCTCTAATTTGGCGTTTGTGTTACAGGACACTGCAATGGCTGAGCAGGCTAGGCGAGCTCCCTCTTGTCTGCTAACCCCTCCCTCCAGCAGCAAAAAAGGTCGCCAATCCATGTGCTTTTAACCCCCAGCAAACCAATCCTCCCGTACCTGGGACAATGTTCAATAACGGCAAGTGTTTTCACAGTGCCTATGACGACAGCTCGCGAAGAACATCCGTTGTTTCACAGTTACTTTTACAAAACTAGGTATTCATTTTACCGAGGTAGTCCGATACCGTTTTAAGGGTTTTTAGCGAAGTTTTTGCTGTGAAATTTTATTTGTTTAACAGAGATGTATTCGACTTTAATATTTGTTTATTTTATTGAATATTTAACGCTATTGATTTTTGTTGTCAGACCAGAATTTGAATAGTCTGATTTAGAGGTAATTTATGACAGTGTATATATTAACAGCGTGCGTGACCGGATACGGTTTAGTTTATAGAGAAAGACTGAAGTCTAAATAAGTGAAATACACCCAACATGTCTGTGCGTAGAAGACAACTTCAATAAATACGCTTATTATTTAATGTAGTAGTGTAAGAGAATCTTGTAGACGATTTAGTAATTTACGTGTATATTTGGTAAAATAGCACTTAATAAGATCGATCTATTGAGATTCAAAGCTGTATTGGGATACAGAGTCTAAAGCTCTTTCATGTCGTGTGTCGACAGTGTTTAATAGTAAACAATCATTCAGTGTGCGCCTTTCAATTAGCACATTTTATTGAATTGGCATTACTTGTAGTACCCAGTGTATTTGTTGTACAATTTCACCGATTGGGTATGCATTTCTTTCTGTTTGTTCTTTCAGCTACGAAGGTTTGTTCTAATTTATGTGACGAGTCAAGGTTATTGACTAA
The DNA here is from genome assembly GCA_018831715.1 of Matsumurasca onukii. Taxonomy (NCBI): domain Eukaryota; kingdom Metazoa; phylum Arthropoda; class Insecta; order Hemiptera; family Cicadellidae; genus Matsumurasca; species Matsumurasca onukii. The sequence continues at coordinate 88,565,349 of CM032058.1, forward strand.
GTGATTCCTTTAATTGCAAATTTCATTGTGATATTGTCAAATTTGTTGTGTTTTTGGGAATTATCTCATCGGGATTTTGATTTGGGTTAGTTTTTAGGTTCCTTAGAGTGTGAAATTTGCTAATACTCCTATCAGTCAGTCATTTATTTATAATTCAAGAAGTTAAATTAACACGAATGTATGTTTTTGCTTAATCAATATGATTGATCTTGATTTTGTGAACGATGCTCTAGGCGTTTGCATATAAAATGAAGACTGTAAAGAGAGAGCCCTTTATTGATATAAACTTATACATATTTATAGACTTGTGATTACATATATAATTATATCAAATGTTTTGTTGTAAATCATAGGAATAAATGATTTATAGTGTTTGTTGGGTTTATTTATTGGACCACCTATTTTTCTCTAAGGTTGATTTAAGCACCTAAACTAGAGCTTCTTCAGTATGGATGGGGCAATGGAGCCTCTCCTACAGGGAGGATACTATAAAACAATTGTTGGGCCTTATGATTCCAAATGAGTCAAGAAATATGTAGGACTCGTGGCGTGGTCCTGTAATCCAGCTTCATGGAGGTCAGGTTTTGAGGATGATATAGGTCTAAAGCGGCTCGGATAGTCTCAGTGATCATCTGATGATACCCGCATCAACTCCCACCATCGTTTAGACATATCAGACCATCACCTGCGTGGTTCGGAAGTCACGTTAAGCCTTTGGTCCTTGTATTTCCATTGGTCATTAGGCTATTAATTAAACCCATTCTAAGGAAGAGTCAGCCTTAGTTTGTATCAAGACTACACCTCATAACTCATTACTACCACTCATCCTTCACCACATATTTGCCTTAAAAATACCCTCATGAGAGTGGTCGGCATCTCAAATAGTGATTTAGTGTAACCTTTCAAATGTTGACCCGAGGCCTAGCACAAGCTCGAAACTTTGTTGATACCCGTTTTTATTATCTACATTTTTTGATTGTGGTATTAGTTAACCGTTTGGTTGTGGGGAGGTACTAGTAGACATGTGACCAAGATATTAATCTTTACCTCCGACTCTAAAACAAAGGCGTTGACCCTGGGTTTTATCCGGCCAAAACTGGTCTTCTGTGCTCTCTCGAGTGACATTACAAAAGGTATTCCCGTTAACGGACTATACCCCGCACTGAACACAAGTTTGTCATTGAATGCACTTGCTGTTTTGTTTATAGTTTTTTTTATTACCGGTAGAGTTGTTACTGTGATATTATTTTAGTAATTTATTTTGTTTAACAAATTGTAGCACGCTGACGATAAAAACCAATAGTTGAGTGATTTCCCCATCCTGATTTTACTACTGAACATTATAAGGGTATTCCTACAAATAATGCAATATATAAATAGAGACCTGAAGGTGCTTTTGGTTTTAACAATCAGGGTGAAAAGTTTTGTAATGGATCAGACCGTTCAAAATTTTATTAAATAGGTAGGTTTTTAAATTTTGATCCTGTCCTGTCAGAGTTGAATGAATCATCATGCCTGTTAGTTGTTTAATATGAAAATAGGTCAGTATAGCCAAGTATTTTCTTCACCACATACTCACAACTTTGTATATATCTCACTTTTGTTATTACTGGTTCCTTTGGAATAATTTCTTAATCAAAGATATTTCCAGATTATGAGCGCCCAATACTTGACCCCACATTGGGTGCCAGACTTTCTTGTATCATGACATATAACTCTAAAACTGTGTTACAAAGACTTTCCTCAAATGTGATTTAATCGACCATGCAAGGTTGCCCAATTAGGATCGAACCATAGAGAACAGTTTTCACCTAATAAATTACAACTCATGTTTATTACAAAAATCAAGTGGCTACATAGTTGCAGGTTAAAATCCTGCTCTCTGAATTTAATTTTTGAACTTCAAATTTACCCTCGCTGTCCACTCAGCTGTGTGAGTGCCTGTATAGTAGTGCATCCTGATAAACACTGGAGTCAAAACGGTGTCGGGTTCACAGTGAACTAACCACTCGTTCAGATTCACACACTGTTCAATCACATAGTCCCAACCGAGAATCATTATTAGCAAATTTTGACCAGAACTTGAGCTATATACCAGGTTTTGAGGATGATATAGGTCTAAAGCGGCTCAGATAGTCTCAGTGATCATCTGATAATACCCGCATCAACTCCCACCATCGTTTAGACATATCAGACCATCACCTGCGTGGTTCGAAGTCAACGTTAAGCCGTTAGTCCTTGTATTTCCATTGGTAATTGGGGTATTAATTAATGACCCATTCTAAGGAAGAGTCGGCCTTAGTTTGTAACAAGTACCTCATAACTCATTACTACCACTCATCACACTCATCACCATATTCCTTAAAATACCCTCATGAGAGTGGTCGGCATCTCAAATAGTGATTTATATATAAAGTTCCATTTTTGGGGAAAACATCTCAACTAAAAGGGCACATCCAGTGTAAGGTTTACTCTGTTTTGGGACATTCGCTGAGATTCATGGTTGCGCTTGTGGCTACGCATCTGTTATGTTTATTACTAAAGATAATAAGTAAATATAACTTCCCATAATTATTACATAGCCTCACTGACTGGTCAGAGGCTTGGTATCTTACCCTTTTCACTTATATATTGGAGTTGAAACAGGACAATAAACACTTTGACCTAGTTGGTAAAGTCACTTTATTTGAAAACTTATAATTCTCTACTCGAGTAGAAATAAACAATAAGACTTCTTACAAAACCCTGTTATTTAAAGCTAAAATCACAAATTATGAGGTACAATTATGAGGAGGAACGGAAATTCACAACAAAATGTAGAATATGACAATTCAATACAAAAATTGTATAAAGGACTAATAGTAATAGCTTCCAATGGCAGTGGGCAGTTAAATCTTGGCGTTACTAAAGATACATATAGGACAAGTAATGACTGAAACGTACTTACATAAATTAATAACATCATAAACTAAAAACAGTATAGTTAAACACGGAGAAAACCGAAGTGTTAGTTATTTTTACATGAAGGTTTAAGTCTTTTCAGTCCAAAAATTCACAAACTAACCTACATCCTTAAACACTAAATTATGTCAGATCAAGTCATGCCTTTAAATAGTCTTTACCAAACACTGTCCATAAAACAGCAATGTTGGTTGTTATCAGAAAAAAGAACATCATTGACGACAGCACATTTTTAACAGTTTCCATTAAACCTACTTTAGGCTGGCTGTGGACACTTTCACCCGATAAGTTCAAAGAAGGTTCGTAAGTGATCATGTTGGAGTATTGCAGCTTGTTGTAGAAAGGAGGGTGAAATGCATGACCGTGTACGGAGGGAAATTAGAGAAGTTGGACATGGCCATGCCGTACGTTTGAGAGAACATATGCTGTGGATGGTACGGGGAAATTCTATTCTCTCCGACCTGAGAAATACTCTCGATGTTCTCGTCGATGACTGAGGGAGAAGGGGTTCGGTAATAGTCCTTGTGGTTGGTCATGGAGACAAAACCGGAGCTTGTGGAGGAAGTGTTGTCGACGTTAAGCTTCGGGAGACAGATTGAACTTGGGCTTGGAGAATGGTTCGGTTTCTTGCCTTGTGTTGAAGGGTTTGGTCTGAAAATGTCGGGTCTGACTGCGGTGACTCTGGTCGGACTCACGCTCAGGCTGCCGAACCCAAAGTCCTCAGGAGTGGTGACGTGTGATGGAATGTTGGACGGGATGTGGGACGAGAGGTTGGATGGGACTTGGGACAGGGCGAGGGAGGGTTTGGTGAGCGACGGGTCTGAAACAGCGGTTGGTGACGAGGTGTGTTTGAGTGCAGGTTCTTCTTTCACTGGCTTTTTACTGCAACAGAAAAAATAATTGTTTGGTTGTTTCTCTTTCAATGTGCTGATTTATTCCCAAGTCCATCAATGATTTCCAAGTATAGTCTTATTCCAACAATATTTTCTGAGGGTCGTTTTACTCCTGGTTAATGAAATTCCCTCATAGCTCCCAATTTTCCCAGAATGCCACCCTGATGAAGTATACAGAATAGTTCCATGAGATTTTTGTTCTACATCAACAACAAAGCTATTCAACCCTTACTTTTGTTCAACGTTCACTTAGCACTGGTAAACAAAACTTACTTCACCGTGCACTATATTTGTTTACTCACTTTAGCTTCGTGTCCGAGGGTTTGTCTAGTTTCTTCAGCTGAACCGGTTTCACGGTAGCAACACTCCTCTGCTTCGTCACACTTTTAGCCTCCAACACTGAGGAGATGAGGAACACCACACTCCCGAGAACCTGGACAAGAAAAGACAATTTATGTAGACGTTGTGAATCTTGAAACATTTTCACCAAATATAATTGAGTAAATATGCTGTCAGAGTCTTATTTTGATCAACTAATAATATAAAATTAGTATGTTAGGAGCAAGCAGAAAAATATTGTATTACTGTTTATTCTGGCCCACATGAATGGTCAGGAATTCGACTTCAGTTTCTATGAACATATTTTTAGAATTTGTGTCATCTGCATTAATAAAACAGTTATTTCCACAATTACTTATATTGGCCACTCTGTACATGTTTTTAAACTGATCAACAACAAATCAAACTTCCACAACTCACATGAGCAATCGTAACGAGACCTCCGACTTTCACAGGGACCTTGGTGAGAGACATCAGCAGGATCCACAGCAGCAGGTTGACGAACGAGGACGAAGTCCTAGCGTACGCCAACTCACACAGGTGCACCACCACGCCAGAACCAAGCAGCGTGGACGTAACAACCGCGCGGGACAACCAAGGCGCAAACTCCTGTGTTGAAGTGATCAAGCTGTCTAGTGAACTGTGAGGTACCGGTACGTACAGTTCCACCATGGAGACGAGGTCTAGGGGCAGTAGAGAGTACATCTCGTGGTAAGGCAGTACGGACAGGAGAAGTGTGAATGATAAAATGCCTGTCAACAGGGTAAAACTCATGTGTCGCTTGTGGTTGCCGTCTTGAGTCTGAAACAGAATAGTTACATTTAATTAGAATCAGGAACATTTTCATTACTTATACTCATATGTAGAACATGGTGTCGTAGGATGGTGAAATATCGCTTGCTAATTCTAATTTATCTTTTTCAGGGATCAACTAAGATGAATGATACTGAAGTTGGAAAGATAGAGTAAAGAAGAACATAAGACAAGTTTATGAACATGAGACAAGCTCATAACGAGAACATAAACAATGGACATAAAGAAACTTCATTTAATTTTATTTTGGAAAAAATCAAAGTTAAGTCTGGTTTGTTTATAAACAATATTGTGACTTTGACAGGAGAATCTCTTTCTACAGTGGATCATGTAAAATTGTAACCTTGATATATTGTATTCCTTAAAAATTTCAAAACCTATCCCTGTGTAAGTTTAGTTTTGACATTGGTGACCTCTATAACTATAAGTTTGAACTCATGCCTACTTATGAGTGATTGAGTTTCCCATTTCAAGTTATTAGGGCTCAGCCCATAAAACAGGGTTTAGAGATCACTGAACCTTGATATTTTGAAAATGTTAGTAATCAGCTTAGATAAGTTGAACCATGTTTACACGTAAACCTTATTATGTTTAACAATCTCTTTTAGCCTCGAGACCTTGATCAGGTTTTACATGAGCGTAAAAGTGGTCGGAGTGTCCAGAGCGTCGAAAGGAAAGCACTTTGATTAATGCTTGAATGAATGTTCTCCGTTTATAATTTTTCTACATCGCCCTAGCCCTTTAATTTGCTTTAGTAGGACCCAACTCTACTGTCTCGAAACCCAGCTTAATAAAAAAGTTGGAACAATCAATGTAATAATGTTTACCTGACTTTGGCCAGGGGAGCGGAAAGTTGACAAATACTGTTGGTTTTGAGAGGTGATGAGCGATTCTTGTTTGTGCAAGGTTTTCTTCAGCACGTCTTGACAGCGGTTGCATAGTCGGTACACTCTCTCCAACTGCTCACTGTAAACACATTTCCTTTGACAAGACGCTTTCACAGCTGACTATTCCACCTTGTCTCAACTAGAAATCCAGACATCAACCAGCTGACGTACCTTTTGTACGCATGAATGATTGGAATACATCTTCTACTAGGACTTGGTAACTGTCACCTGTCTTTATTCTAATTTCCTTGACTACCCAATTTCATTACAGCCAAAATGTTTTAAAATTGTCATATTACAGAATAATTCATCCCTATTTATCTTACAGATTATGCTTATAGGGTAATTACTCTGAAACATTCAGAGGGTTTTTATTCTACAAAAAGGAGCAGTTAAAATAATCGGTTGGCTAAGATTTAGGGAACATTACGCTAGGTAAGTCCTTCAGGGAATATTTGAAATCCTTATCCATATTGTATTTATCCTCTCTATTCATTTTAGAAACTTTGTTGTTTTGAGAGCTAAGTGATCTATTGACGTGAACGTTAATCAAAATAATGGTGCAACACAAGAAATAAAAATATGAGAAACACAAAGAAAAAGAGCTCACTCCAAAAGGATGAGTCTGGGTACAATGAAAAACCAACTATTCAGTATTCAAGATGGCGTCAGCATACACAGCGTAGTCCAACTAATCCTCCAAACATTCACCTGTATTGTTGAACCTCCTCGTCGTAGTTGTTCTTGTTGAAGGGCACGAACTGAGCGAGTTGTTGCACCTTGAGTTCGAGGTTGATGTTGCAGAAGCGACACAGACCGTTGTTGTTGGTAGGACTCGGCTTCTTGGTCTTGCTGCTGAAGGAGAGGTTGTTCTGGTTTCCTCTGAACTGCTCGGGGAGCAGTCGGTTGTAACCGCCGTCCTGCGGGTGTTCAGCTCAGTAATGCACATGGATGTGATTTTACTCTGGGTGCTTGAATTGGTTGTAACCTAACTTAACCCTGTCCCGGCTCTTTATTATTTATTTACAGCTAATATCATTGTTATTACAAATTACGATTTCACTGTTATAATCTGTTGAGGTAGTGTCCTTTTTAATAATTGGAAAGGTACATAACTACATATATAGAGCTAGATTTTTGTATATGAATTTGAAATGATAAAGGGTTATTATTGTGGATAAAATAATAAAATAATTCTGTTTAGTAGTTTTTGTATTCAAAATTTTGTTTGTTGTTCCTTCCCCACAAAAGCAATAACTGTACAATACCGCCCGTACACTCAATAGGTGCTGCATTCTGATGGCTTCCTTTTGAACCTATATTGGACTTGTTTATTAATTAATCAGACTAATTTCACTAATCCCCTCCATTCTAGTGAATTTATACACACTGTTTTCACTTGAAATAACTTACTAAATAATGAGGTCTTGCTTTTTCTTTTATTATCTCTGTAACTGCCGCTTGCCAGATTTGTATGTTTGATTTTCATCCTGATTACTTATCATAATTGCAGAACTACTTCATTCATAGAGAAGTTTAACCTGAGTTGATCAGTTTTGCTTCAATAGTGACTGGGACAGGTCTTTCAAGTGACAATCAGCAAAAAAGAGGACGGTGAAAGCTCTGAAAGCTAAAAATTAAAAGCTAAATTAAAATAATTAAGACGGATAAAAGAATTTTGCAATAAGACCACTCTTTTTACCACCTGAACTATCTCTTGCCGTTTTGAAGCATGTGTTTTACCGAGTGAATACTTACAGGCGTGAAACCATTGTACTGATCACACTCCGGGCAATACCATGAGTTGGAGCTGTTGTAGGGAGTTCTGGTGCTGCAGTTGCAGAACCAACAATTCACTTTGACGGAAAACTTTGGTCTGAAAAATAATAAATCTTGAAAATATACAGTATTTAACATGTACTTTAATAAAAAAAAGCTCATTTCAAAGCTGGTTTAATCCCTTGAGCTGTCCAATCCGCTCAGCAGACATTATTACCTTCTAAGACAAGTTTGACTCTTTTTGGGGTGGAGCTGCAGCAGGTAGAATCCAGACTCTTTGAATCTGGTGTCTACTGATACAAGCTGAGAGCTCTGGTGACTTGCCGCACAAACTTTTGTGCAGTACAGATGGGAATTACTGTTAACGAAGACTTGGGTAACAATTTACAAGGAACTGTTATCAGTCTCCGGATCAGCTTTAATGTTATGCTGTTTGTTAGCAGCTGGCCTTTATGGAATGATTCTCTAGTAATGTGGCTTGGCTTTGTTATTTGCAAACAAATCTGGCAATTCATTCCAGCGTGTTTGTTATTGATTGGCCTGCTGTTGCTAGTTTTAGTTGTAAGGTTAATAGGAGCTTGAAATTGATTAGGGTTCTGGTAAATGTTACCAACAGGTTCATCCCAACACGTTATATTAATGCCCATCCCTAATGTGCAGTGATGCCTGCCTAGGAGTGGTCATCTTACACTGATTCAATGTTGGAGCCTCTTCACATTACTGAATTCGATTCCCTTTCACCATTACACTGGTACGATACAATGGGTTGGCAATAAGGGGATAGGATGAGAAGCAAGAAAAGCTGTTTGTAGTTCAATGGCACTTGTAACTATCTGCAGTGTACCCGTAATTTGCATATTAGCAGTTATGGTAGCACATTAATTCATATTAACTTACCTTAATGTTAAATATAGCTTCTGAATAACAAGCAGTAACACTGAAACCGTAGCCAGAGCCGGCCAAAACAAACGCGAGTCCAAAACATCAGAATACGAAAACGTAAACAGATAATGACTCATAATTCAAAATATAAAAGTCCCGCTTTGCAAATAAACTGTAAAACTAATCTTTAGACATATTTAAATCTAAAATTTAAGTAGAAATTTAGAAGGGTTTTAGGTTAGAATTTCCTTTGTAGGTTATGTCAGGTTACCGTTTTTATTTTTTCCCAAAACGCCAATCAAGGAGCAAGGAGTACACCGCAGATAATACTAATACTCAATGTCTTTGTATAGTGTGATTTTATTTACCAATCATTAAAATATTTATCACTAAAATTGCAGACTTATATTTATTATACTTAAATAATTATGTTCATAGTGTTATTCTTTATCAAATAAATAAATCATAGTAAACAAAATTTGCTAACGACTGATAACTTAAGATGTCATATCTGACTAAAATTCGATGGATGCAATCTGTGTTCAAACAAGATGACGTCATATCTGTCATCATACCTCGACATTGTTGACTGTCAATCTAATGTCAGATTCACCTAACCTTCATTAATACATGGGTAGTTATATTTGAGTGTAAACAAATAAAGATTTAGTGCGTTAATTTCAGTTTAAACACACCTTGTTAGAAATTCTTTTATTAACATAGCAAGATAAGATGGGTTGTGATGGTGGAACCATCCCGAAAAGGGATGAATTGGTCAGGACGAAAAAGAAGCCTGAACAGGTAGGCCAAGATCTAAATTTTGTTAAGGTTTTGATGTCTAGATTTTAAGGTTTAACCAAACAGTTGGTATAATATCTAATCAGAATTTCAAAAAAACGGTACAGTAGGATTAAAATGATCATATCCGAGCCATCCGACTAAACCTCTTGTACATGAGACAAATTAATTAGGTACCAAAATGTGTACTACTGAGGAAGTATAATTTATCAACAATATACCTTTAAGGCCTAATACCATGTTCAGATTCACGACCATGTCCGCAGACATTTTACTTCTCACTTTTTACACCATACATCTAATGAAGTAATGGGACTCTATACATCACTGGCCTGGCTTAGTATGTACTCACAATTAATCAAATTGAAATTTGCTGTATTTTGGGCAAGCTTTAGTTAATTTGCAGTATTTTGGGCAATCTTAAATTCACTATAGCCTGTACAAAAATATATTGGTTCTGGAGATGATCGTGTACTAGAGGATCGCTTGGTCTGTAATAGCCTAACCGCATTGATTTCTAAATTTACAGTTGTACGTATGTAGCAAAATCTTTCAACTTTCGTTAGCTCTTTGATCTTAACGCTTAATTAAGGAGAGAAATCACATATTTACCTGATATTTGATCATGGGCCTATATTTGAACTTATATAGGTGACTTAGAGAGATGTGACAGGCTAAAAATATCTCTAAAAATCATGATAGGAACTTGTGCTAGATAATCTTATTATGACTGAAACAGGCACTAAAAGTAGCTTCACACTTCTTTTTATATCAAGTGCAGTAGTTGCAGTGAACAATGGTGGATCTTAAGAGTTTGGCAACACACTTATGAATGATTCATTTCATAACTGTACAAATTCTCAAGTGCAAAGCTTGTAAAAGCGAGATTAATTATGACTTTCAGATGCCAGCCAAAAATCAAAACAAACACAGCATTTGATTGTTTGTATGAACTATGGTTGATTTTAAATCTGTTGATTTATCGAGAATCTACAGGGCTAAGAAATATCTCCTTTTCCTATGAGACACAATACATATTTTCTTTTACTGATTTTTTTTAACTTACTACTTCACCCGTAGCATTACTCAACAGTCCAAGCTTTGTGGAACAGGTTTTTCAGTAAAATCTGCTTCTTTTTCTGTCCCCTCCGAGTCCCATGTCATTGTATACCAATCGAACCAAACCTGTACAATCATTGCAAAGGAGAGGTAAAACGGTGAGGAACCAAGGGTTTTCTGTAATTGGATGGTTTCTCGCTAGACTATAGCACTTACCAATGATTCTTCCTTGCATATGAAATAACCCAGAATACCTTGCGGCCAGTGGTGCTTTCTGTCCAGCAGCTGATCTACTAGCCATTAGAGGCACAAAATGAATCCGACCTGATATGGAAATGGCTGTGGATCCTGCTGGCCATCCGACTGGATAGGGCAAACGTTGCCTTTGATTGCAGAGAGTTAATTTTAGTTATTAAAACTTGTACAATTACATTTTTGAATGAAAATGTTTTAGTTGTTTTTTAGTGTTATTAACTTACATTCAAACAAAAACAAGTACTCAAATTCACTCTGCATCACAATATTGCTAGTTTTCTAGAATTAACCGCTTTGTATCCCCCACTTTGGGTATGGGGTGGTAGTGGCCATAGCTCAGTGGTATATTGTCAGGGCCGGCCTAAGGTGAAAACTGCAAGTAAGTGTGCATGAGTCACGGTTTATGCACCTACCAGGGGATCTGGAGGGTATGCAGTACACCTCCCCACCAAAAGGAGTACGGGGTTTCCCCTGGAAAATTTTATGAATTTTGATGGAAAATGATGAGTTTTGGGGAAATTTTTTCTTTAAAACCAAAAGATCTAAACAACCTGATCTCAGTAGTACTGTAATGAGAGGGCCCCTAAACATTTTGGTTAATTTTAATGCAAAATCGTGAGTTTGAGGCGTTTTGAGGGACTATTTCAGTTCTAAACCTAAAAGATTTAATACCCTGATCTCAGTAGTACTGTAATGAAAGGGTCCCCACAAAATTTGGTAAACTTGGGCCGGGCAGACTGGCTCTACTGACCACTACTGACGGGCTCCAAGGCTCTACTGACCTTGGACCTTAATCAAGGGCATCAGACAACTGTATTTCAGGACTCATTGGGGTCGATAGATATTCGGTTTCCAATCTTTAAATTCAACTAAACAGTTTTGAGACAAAGTTCCTTCCTGTTCAAATATTTCTGTCCAACATTTAAATCATTTGCAAAAAATTTGCTTAATGTATTTTTTACTAATATCGGTCAATTTTGTGCCCCTCCAAAAGGCTTGGGTGTGTGGCTGTATACGTTGCACACCCCTTAGGCCGGCCCTGATCCTACCAAATTGGCCCGGGTTTGATTCCCGGCTGCAGTGATAACTTTTTACGATGGCTACTCTCATGGTTCAGAAGTCACCTGCCGTTGGTTTATCCCAAATATGTTGACCGTTGGGCTATTAATTAATGACCCAATCTGAGGAACAGTTGGCCCTAGTTTGTAACAAGACTACACCTCGTCATTCATCAAAACTCATCACACTCACCATCATCCCATATTCACCTTAAAAACCCTCTAAATGGTCAGTGTTTCAAAGCGAAGCAAAGTATGGTCTGTATCTGCCCCTTGTGATGTAGCTAGTAGCCTAATGCTAAACACTAGTGGTGAATGTAGTTTCCTACTATTTAGTTTTAAATTAGGTTAGGTTTGACACAAGTTGTCAGAAAGGAAGTGAATGGTAAAAGCGGGAGTTGGTAATTTAGGTTCTGGACTCAGTGTAAAACTAGATGCTTTTACACATTTACATTAAAACATAAGGTTTTAAATGTTATACACAAATGTTAGAAGTTACATTGAGTTCTAGGTTAATTATTTACTTAAGCTATGGTTTCCTAGAAAGTGGTGACCGCTACATTACGGCCGTAATATGACGGTGAGTTTTGTTTTCAATGTTACAACAGATGAGAGTGGTTTCCTAGAAAAATGGGCGAAAGTAGCGGTGAAAACTAGTTGAGGTTTTCTCACCAGGTGACACATATTTGTTTTGTAAACAAAATCTAGCTTGTCCATTACTACATACGTAAATAAATTTGACAACTAAAAAAACAACATGTCAAAATTTGTTTTGTCTACATCTGTTTAAATATTGTGTTACGTCCATTGTTCACGCTACAATAAAGTCCGTAATTTAGCGTGAACTTTTTCTAGTGGCTTTAGTATTTTCACATTCTTATTTATTTAATGATCACCAATATACAAACGTTGTTTGTGTTCGTATTTAAAACAATACAATAAATAATTACAGAAAACTACAAGCCACTGCAGCAAACATAATTAAAGAAAGTTTAAAATTCAATTTTATAATAAAATTTAATCAACAGACTTCTTAATGGCAAGTGAGTGGTCCATAAACTCCTGAACACTGTAAAACCCACCGGTGACCAGATAAGTTCTAAGCTCTTTTTGAAATAATTTTGTGTTTTAGAGATTTTGAATATGATTCTTGCCTGAGATTGTCGTTTTTTGAATAATTCAAGTCGATGATAGTCAATTCTATAACTAGTTACTGATCGAGTATCATGACTACGTAATAAGCTATTTTTAAAATGTCTGGAGCAATACTTAGACAGATTTCTGAATAAAAATACTCCAGACGACACTTTACTACATAAGTTACATGTTCAATATGAAAATTCCACGTAAATTTGCTATCAATATAAATACCCAAAAACTTGAAATGCTCCACTTCTTCAATGGGATTAGTATTTAAAAATACCAAAGGGGTTTTAGCGTTAGTTTTGTGACAAATATTAAAATGTATAAACTTGGACTTGCCAATATTTATTTTCAGATTTAGTTGTTCAAAGTACTGAACACAAATATTTGTACATTGAAAATAATTAATTTCTAGTTCCTGCAGTGCCTAAGCAGTGAATGATAAAGTTGTTTCAATTCTTAATTCTTCTTAGCCTGCTTAACCTTTTGCGCTCCAATGGCGAACTGAGTCCGACATCGGAGCGGAACGGCAAAATAGTCTAGTCCGACCCATCGTTTATTGCATATAGGGCTAGGACTACACTACACTAACGGCGCCTAGCAGAGAACAAGGACACTACCACTCCCTCCCCCCCTGACGCCAACTCACGTGCGAGTTTGACAGCCCACGACAAACAGCCCGGTGGTTTAGTGGTTATAGTGACGGACAGCTGGCCCCTGTCTGCCACAGCGTGGGTTCGAATACCACCCGGGTGCGCTCTGGTACGGTGCAATGCTGAGCATTGGATCATTCTGGTGCGGAGGCCATAATGACCGCTGAGGATCACTGAAGAAAAATGGCTCATCAAATCCAGTGAGGCGGAGAGTGGCACTTTGAGCTTAGAGGCTAAATCCCAGCTTAGAGGAGTGATTCAATGATTGGTAATGCACCGTACCAAAGAGCGATTTTGCTGAAATTTTGCTTACAGGGGACTGGGAAACCCATACGGGAGGGTTTTTGAAAATTTAAAAATAAATTAGAGCGCAAAGGGTTAAATCCTAACAATTTCAGGTAAATTTACATTTTTTAGATTTGATACTTTTAGCAGCCAAAAAATGTACGCATATTGTTGAGCTACCCGAAACGCATTTTAAAAAATAGTTGATGCAATATCTTTTTCAAATTTTTATAAAACTAGATTGTCTAGTTTTCCCTTACCTTGTCACAAACTCCCTGACTAGTTTCGGCTTACACTTAACACATTCCCTGCAATCAATATGTTAAAACATGAAATGTGTATTAGTTTCTATAAAAATGGACTCGCCGCTGTATAGTGTCAAAGTAAGAAGGCAGGTGAATAATAGTCGCCACCAACTTGGATTCAACTAAATTTAATTTTGTAATGTTGTGTCTAACAAAGAAATAGGAAAACAAAGTAATTGTAAATACAAAACTTTACAAAAACAGAGCTATTTTTTACTGTTAGAAGGTACAGAACCGTCTAAGCTTGATTCTCTTCATCAACTAGAAACATCCTGACACTTTGAAAGTAATCATCTGGAAGAATTCCAAGTTCATCTTGGGCCAGCCATTGGTAATCAGGACAAACCTTTTTAGATACATTTCCGTTTAACAATTGAGCTTTGAAAAAGAATATTTTCATTCCTACTGCAGGAGCTTTTTGGGCACTTTTGGGGTATCTGTATTTGTAAAAGCCACATGGGGCATTACCCATAAACTTCGCTTGTATACCATCACCACAACTTTCTCTTAATACTCTTTCTGCTGCTTGGCGCATCGTTTCTCCCTCTTGTCTTGTTCCCTGCGGTAAAACCCAAGGTGAGGACTTTCCTAGTTCCTTCTTAACTGTTAAAAGTAAACTGTTGCTAAGTCTGCGATTTGTAGAGGTTTTATCACCTTTGGTGTCTTCTTCTGTTATGCGTGGTGCAAATTTAAACTTTTTTAACTCCTCTTCACAATTATCCTCGAACTCTTGAGCAGTTTGTATGACCATTTGATCGCTATCCAACTCTTTACCGCCCTTTTTCAGTTGCTCAGTATAAATAAGGTCTTTTATCTTTCTAATTTCGTGATCAGATTTGTGACTAGATTCAAACTCTACTCTTTGAATGATCTTCTCATAGATAGTTTCCAATTCATTTAAGTCCTTAGTTAACACTGGTTTTCTTTCCAAACAAACTGCACTGACTAGGTCCCATTGCTCTTTGGCCACTGATGAATACCGTGCAACTGAAATGCATTGCATCTCCAAAGTCTTTAGGTGTTTTAGGAGGCTATACATTTCGTATCACTTGTCTTTAAGACTATCAATATACTCACTATTGTATCGTAGATCTAAAAAGCTGAAATATGTACGAACTTGGGTCAAAGTGGGTTCCTTTATGACAAGAAACTTTTGAGGTTAGCTTTGGCTGTCTGCTTTACTGACATTTAGACAAATCTGCCTTTTTATTAGATTCACATATCAGTTTAACGATAGCTCGATAGTTTCGGTTTAGTTATTACAAATCGTCGTAATATTAGAATACTCAATAACAAATTAATGATCTATAAACTCGAATTTACAATGTGGAATTTTTAAGATATAGTTTATTATTAAGTTTTATCATTCTAACGTTTTGTACTGGGTAATTTACGATCCACTTCTCTTCAGTCGGACTGAATGGAAGTGTGCCGGGTGTGTACCGATAGTTCCGTATACTTAAGCTTTTCGACTATCGATACCGCGATCGTTTTCTCCATAGAGTATTTTCATTTTTATGTAGGGGTGCGCAAATATAAGGGGGTCTCCCATAGTTTGAAATCGGTAAGGGGGACGGGACAATGGCTAGGAGCTGTATGGACTGTACATCAGTAAAAGGTGTAGGAGCTTTGATTTAATCTAGCTACGTAACTCACAACAAATTTCTAAAAATAAACTATAAATTATCCAAATGCGTCGTCGTCAAAGAGAAACGATTGGAGTGTAAATGACCTCTCAACACGTTTTAAATAGCTTGGGTTTGCAATTTTAAAATTTTCACTTTTCATAGGTGTTTTGGTACAGTCATTAAGTTGCCAATGACTTGGTTATTTATTTCAGATCTTCAAGGTTACTTTGCGGGGTAGAAGGGGTGTGGGAATTTTGTCAAATAGGGGCAAGGAGGCCAGAAAATCACCGAAAACTGCTTTCAAAGTTACTTCAAGGCATAGAAAAATTAAACTTGCTGGAAGTTTAATATACACAGCGCTGGGCCACGGAAATTGTTGAGACGCCCTTTTTCCTTTTTACCACTTCAATAAATAAATCAAAACTTGGTAAATTTCGTTAATGTCTTAATGAAGGTCCTGTTTTCAAAACCGGGGATGTGGGTAGTAGGCTGGTAGCCCAAAAATTTATATTAATAAATTAAGCGTTTTGTCTGTACATTGCTAACTTTCGCCAACCCAAATCTTAAGTTAACAAATTTTGGTAAGTCTGTTACGTTTTTGAATCCACTTTTCTTTACAACTTCTGAACCAGTATTCAAATAAAGTTTTAAATACTTTATACTTGACTGAGCAGTGATGGGTAGCTTGAAATTGCAAACCTTTTTGTTCTAAAAGTGTAGTTCTCTTTTGCTAGATAAATGAATAGCTTTATCTCTATTGAAATTTGCTAAAAAGCAAAAACATCAAAGTGGAATTTTACTCAACCTCTAAAGTGCTAAATGAGTGTTAATCATTTCAGAAAGACAAGGACTCAGAACTGTCGTTCAGATGGAGGCACTCAACCTTTAAAGTGCTAAATGAGTGTTAATCATTTCAGAAAGACAAGGACTCGGAACTGTCGTACAGATGGAGGCACTGCAGCATCACGCAGCAACCTCTGCAGAAGCCTATCGTGGCTTGCAACCTCGGTCGACTCTACAGCAAGATGTCTGTCATCGAAGCACTCCTGGACCGATCCAAACTGCCAGAGACTGCTTCACATATAAAAGGGCTCAAGGTAGGCCTACATAGTGGGAAAGTGTATTTGGTCATGTTTTATTAAAGTATGTTAAATTGTTCTACCTACCTGGAAACACCTCCACCGGTGGTTGTAGTACCACCAGCAGTTTGCATATTTGTTGGCGCTGTAGCTCTCTACCTACCCTATGTATTTGAGGTTACATTTTCATCATTTCTCGCACATAATGTATTTGTAGTGTTTTATTTTTGGAACTATCTCTACACACTTTGATCTGCAATGGAGTCAAATATCATTGTGAACATAGAGCTGTTATTCCTGGGTAAGTCACTGACGTTTGCTTGTTTCAGGACGTGAAGGAGTTGGTGTTGACCCGGAACCCTGCGTTTCAAGACGGTGCGGAGAAAGGTGACGGTTACGTGGACCGACAGAGTGCACCGTACATCTGCCCCGTTCTCGGTATCGAGATGAACGGAAAGTTCAAGTTCTCCTTCATCTGGACTTGCGGCTGTGTCATGTCCGAGAGAGCTTTGAAGGAAATCAAGACCAAAGTTTGCCACAAGGTAGGTTAAAGTTAGCTAAATATATTCCTTGAAGTTCTATAGCTGTGTAATAAAATGCATTTTAATAACATTGTGACGTTGGTTGTTTTCAGTGTCAAAAATCATTTGTGGAAGAAGATGTCATCATCATGAATGCTGTTGAAAATGATCTGGATTTAATGGTAACAAGAATGGAAGCGAGGCAAGCTAGACAAAAACTCGAGAAGAAGCTAAAGAAAACAGCGAAAGCAATAAAACAAGAATCAGGAGAGGAGGTAGTGGAGAAGTGTGATATTCCAGAAATTGTAGCCAGCACGTCAGCGGAAGTGAAAACTGAAATCAAAATTGAAGAGAAACCGAAAGTTGGCTCCAAACTCCCTTAAAATTTAAAAGGTAAGTGAAGAAGAAATCAGGACCCATTACTGATTTTGTCACAACTATAATAATTTTTCTTAAGTAAGTTTGAGTTTTAATGTAGTGTTTTTGAACACATACTGCTTATAATCCTAAGTTCTATACAAGGTACAATCAAAAAGGAATCAGGATTACTAGTACATATAACCAACTAATTTAGCAGTAGATCAAAGATAAACTTGTTTACGTTAAGCATTAGTCAAAGCCATTATTATTCCAACAAATATTATATTGTCATATTGCAATTGCACAAAGAATGTGTGCAGTGTTTCAACAAAAATTAGATGACAGTTTATGAACCAGTTAGTTATAAACCATTGTTATAAACTTAACCAGAAGAAATCAGCATTAAGGCTGCACAGTTGGAAAAAAAGGTGATGGTGAGGTTTACAGTTTTGAAAATAATGTTGTTGTCAAACGTTCAATTTTAAGTTTTAAAGTCTTAAATGAATGGTCATGAAAGGTATTTTATAAGCATTATTGAAAGCCAACCTTCCAAATTACATTTTAGGAACGTTTAAAAACATCATTTGAAAACTGCAAACCCCTTAAAGGGTGGGACCAAACGCAAGTGAACAAAATTGACACAAGGATCGCCGGTTGAAAACTAATCACATTGGTCAAATAATATTTTTAGTTTTATACCAATGGTCATTTTTACCGTACTGTGCATCCCTGATTGAAATGTCTATTCACAGATGGGCCGATTACCCTGAAGCGCTCTACAGACTCCAAGATGGAGAACCCAGACTTCAAGAAAGCGAAGGGCAGCTACAGTGTTGCAAAAGATCCAAATGCGTCCCACGTGTACAAGTCCTTGTTCACATCCAGCGACAAGGCCAAGAACCAAACCAAGGCTCATTGGATCACTTACAACCCTTTCTATAACTGAGGTCTTAAAATGCATAATGTACAATTCTTATAACAACTGAGAAGTCATATGGTTTTTCATGAAATTTCTAACATTACATTGTTTTCAAAGCTAAATACAGTGTAGATGACCTGACATTGTAATTCAAGGTTTTAGTAGTATTGACACACTTTTATATATATTTGTAAATCAGACAATTGTTTAAAAATATCATTTTGTTTTCAATTACATAAGTTGCTTGAAATTGTACTGTTTTTCAATTTATGTCTAGTTTACCTTTTAAGTTTTACTGTACTTCAATTAAACAGTTTATATAAGAAAATAACTGTATTTGTATTATTTCAAGTATTCTAACAACACAACTGAATAAAAAGACTATTTCTCTAATGTTAACCTTAACTAAAAGCTTTCTTCCAAAGCGATTATTTTTTCCAACATGTTGTCAAGCTTGTCGTCCAAATCCTTGCAGATTTGTTTCATGTAAGAGACCGGCCGATTTGTGACGATTTCTTCAAAATCTTGTTCTTTCGGTTTGTCAGCTCCAGCTGGAAGTCTGACCCCTTTCACTCCAACCGCAGTACTCTTGAGTGTGGTAAACTGGTTTTTGATTTTTTTTCTGGTTACCCTAAATTTTTCCATTAGAAAAACCAATATATTAAAGTCGTCCATATAAAAACCTTTTATTTTTGTTTCTCTGTAGCTGTTAATAACTGTAACAGCTGCAACAAAGGCAATGGTGTTAATTATGAAATGGAAAGGAATGTTGAGGGGCAGAGGGTCGACGGGAGTTCTTATAGTCGGATAGTAGGACAGAGGTCCGTAGAGCCGGTTGAAGAGGCAGTGCCAGGTCTCAGTGAGTTCCATGCTGTCGAGCAAGTGAAAGCCTAGGCTGTACATGACCGTGATGAGGCCCAGGCCGGAGGCGTACTTAATACACTGACTCCAGATCTTGAAGGAAACCTTGTATCTCTTCCCCACCCGGAGAGTATGCATTAGTTGCGTCGGAATGATCAAGACCAACACCGCAGTCTCATATCTCACAATATCCCTGTGTAGAATCAATTGTGAAGGTATTTGTAAGTTAGTCTGGTCATCTCTGTGCCAATCGTCTAAATATGCATCTCGCGCAATTTTCATCAGCACTACACTCACCAGGGTGAAAAACAAGAGAGCATTCAAGAAAATGTCTAGTAAACCAGTGAGAGAAAATAGGTATTCCAAACCGTTTCGATTAAATAACAAAATTATCCGTAAAAAGTAATAAAACGCAAAAGTCATCAAAATCATCAGCTGCAACATAAAAGAACTCGAGGAAGATTTGAACATCATGGACTGCACGCTCAACTCGTATTTGCCTCCTGGTAATCGTTCCACAATGACGGAATTGTAGGAGACAAAGTTTGAATTGACATTGTAACTTACAAACTCGTATATCAGCACTTTGGTAAGCATGTCGAACCATTCCTTGCGAAGCATATCATCTATTATCGCTTTAGACTTTTCAGGATTGAAGTCTAGATTGAGTATGTATCCACCATTGCCGTAACATTGGCTTGTCTTTAAACTACAGAGAACGTAAGGGCTTGTGTCCAGGTCTTCATATTTCCAGAAAACACTTGTCCCCTTTTCCACTTGGGTCCATTGTAATGAGTATTCTTCTTGGTCTGTCGAGAATGTTGTAAAAGAAGCACTACATCCTACGGAAAACCCCTTCTCGACCATGAGATCCGGAACCGAACAGGCGTCTGACTTCACACGGAGTTGTCTAACACGTGGGACTCCCACAACTTTGGTCACATGATCTGTCATGATTGGAATGTTTTTGTGCCACACCCTCTCTTCTGACATCGGCGATTCGTTGTACCACGTTATTTCATTTAACGTTGGGATCAGAAAGTCGTTCAAGTATTTAACATACGATTTCAATGTCGTAACCTTGTTTATTTTAGGTTTGAACATTTTCCTGAAGTGATCGGTTGTGGTGTAATAAGGCCCTTCCCAGCTCATTTGAACTTCACCTGCCAGTACTATATAAAGTACTAAGACTACTAAGGTATTTAGAACTATTCTCCACCGTCTCCAGTTTCTAGTTTTCGCTCGTAAGGCCATAGTAGCTCGGTTTGTCAGAGGCCGATACCATTTGTGTTTCCGGATCTCTAACACTTTGGCAAGAAATCTTTCATTGCCCACTAGTTTCTTTTTCATAGCAGCGACAGTGTTGCAATCAAAAGAAGCGATGTAATGGAGTTGACCGTATAATAGGGCTAGGGTTATTGAAAAAACTATTATTTTAATTGGAGACATAAGAAGAATGTTTTTAGCTGAAACCTCTAATGCAGATCTTAACATCCATTCCTTGTTTAATTTGTGGTTCATTTTTAAGCTATAATATATTACTAAGAAAGCGCTGACTGAGATGATGAGTATACACAAGAGCCATGCAAAAACCATCCATTGCTTACGAACTTGGTAGGAGTTGACATCTTCCTCTGCTATTTTAACCGGCATAACAGTTTTGACTACTATGACTTGAGTGATAAAAACCTTGACCGCTTGGAAACATCTGGATAAACAGCATTTCTTCTTTTTATTTTCTTCGTCTGTCTCTTCTTCCTCCTCAACTTCTTCCTCTTCTTCTTCCTCCTCCTCCTCTTCTATTGATTCTTCCTCGATAACTTCCATGATGTCTTCCTCTTCTTTTCGCTTTACAGAAGAAACTGATTGATTAATACTCTCAGTATCTTTCAGGAGAGATTTCATAGAGGCACTAGTCATCGCTCGACTACCTTGGTTCACTTGCAGACCAGACTCTAACGGAACTGCAGCGGTTGCCGTCAAACTCAACGGCGCATTCTTTATTGAGGAAGTCACAATTCTGCTCTTCTTGAAACAGAATATGATCATGAACACAACCGGAGATGCCAATAGTGTGCTTTCAATTTGTATGACAAGTTTCTGCTTTGTTTCCGAGTACAAGGGGTCGTCAGTGGCTGGAGCACCGAAGAACATAATATTTGTCAACATATTGAGGAAAAGTAGACACAACAAGACCGAGAGTCTTTGGCTTCTAGTCACTGAGCTTCGAGGGTGCCTTGTGAATATGCTGAGCAAAAGATGAGTTTCTCTCAGACCAAACGCAATGTTGTCCAAGGCAATTTGATCCCTTCTTAGTTTTCTCGTGGTCACTGTGGGAGTGCAGTAAAAGTCACAATAATCTTCAGTTTCGTCGAGTGAAACCCATCGCTCTATTACAAACTTGTAATCCTTTCAGTCCGTCCAGGTCGTAAACCATAATCTTGTTACAATACCAGTCTGGGCTGTCGTTGGTGAAATCTGTGAAAACATGAATCCGATTGTGCCCAAATTTTTCAAAGTGAAGATCAAAAACCAATCGTCACAGTTGCCCTTGAGCACTTGGCGCTGATGGTTGCTCATGAGGTTGTGAACTCGACTCATACCTTTGCTTCCGTACAGGCGGATGCTTACGTTGGAGTCTGTGCTGGATCCTATCCAAGCTCCCGTGAACACGGTTATCAAGTACGGCCACTCCTCCCCGGGGAAGTTGTCATCCAACAACACGACGAATCTCTGCAGTTCGTCTTTCCTGTCTGCGTGCCGAGTCCAGACTATCATTGTTAGATAAACCAGTATCATGGAACCTATCATGATAGCAACCATACTGTCGTAGATGTCTTTAAATAACATAATGTCGTTTTGTATGTCAATTTTCTTGGGGGAAATGGCGCCTCCACCCCCGAACAGGGACAAATGCCAACACTGACAGTGGAGGACATCTTCGTTGGTGTCTTCACCGACAAAACACCCGTCTGTGGTCCAACCAGCACTAGATTCTGAGTAACATTGACGGTACTTTACTTCAAAGCCAAAACATTCTTTATTTGCTGGAACTTTACTCTCTGCAACGATCCCAAGAAACATCCTCGACTCTAAAGACTCATTTTGGAACACAACTCTGTAAAATGGTTTCTCAACCGATATATCTTCTGCTTGCAGATACATTGTTTCCCAGTCTGGTCTTTCGTTTTGTAGAATTAATATTTTAAACTGTGAATCAAACAAACTGCAGTCTTGATATTTAACTTCCACCATACCTGAGCCGGAAATTGGGAATGGTTCTAACTTGAAAACAGCCACAAAATTGTCTCTGTCCAGATTATTACAATCAGAAGGAATAAGGTTGACATCAACTTTTACTGATGTTCCGTGTTTTGCAGTATTTCGAAAGTATAAATCAATCGGAGTCTGTAGATTTTTGAAATGTTTTCTGTTATCATCTACAATGGAAAAATTAATTGCTTTGAATCCTGAGTAGATCGAATCATTCTCATAGCTCAATAAATTCTGGTTAGTTTCTTCATGGTAAATTGTAATTGCCTTTGAATTTTTAAACAAAAATTCATCAAGTTTTGGGGATATTTTGAAAAATGTATTAGAGCCAATAATTTGACAGTTATGGCCTGCATTTAAGTTACAGTGTTTACTTGCTAAAAGGTTTCCCTGTTGATACAAACTTGCCTCATTCTTGTAAAAAACTTCAAGTCTTTTATTGATTGGTGTGGGTGCTCCAATTGAAAGTTCATGTTGATATTGCATCTGGTCGTAGCAATAATTAGGCTTGTAAAAATAATCCAATGTTTTGTTAGGTTGGTCATATTTGAACCAGTTCACACATTTCATGAGTATTGGTGAATTGACCCTTGATTGGTTGTAACGATGTTTAAATAACAAACCCCAGCTTCTTTCTGTAGCCTGGTTGAAGGCTTCTCTTCAAAACAATCAACTTGACAGAAAGAAACTAAATGGAAAATAATCACGACTCTTCTAAAAATATGCAAACTGTTCATTTCTTAAATGCGAACATGTATACTTTTCTTTAATCAAGGAGGTTATCTTGATGACTTTAAAACATTTGAAATATTGTTTGTTGTCATCATATGGCAACTGCACTTTTTTATTAAAACCATTTTAAACACCTGATTTGAAATAAATAGCATACTATGATCGAGTCATTTGGAGGTTTTGATAGACTTTATTATTACATTGGTATATTGATGCCGAATTCTGGTTGTAAGTACAAATGCATTAATAAAATACGAGCAATAAAACAAAATTTAAATAATAATAAAAATTAGCCACCAATTTTGCGTGTGATGTGATTCAACGCAAACATTAAAACTCGTGAAGGGTTGAACTGCCAAAACTTTCAACTGTTTAAAGTCTTCTCTTCAGCTCTTCCGCGATGTTAAGCCGGTCATGATTCATATTGTTCGTTTCTGGAGAATTAATAAACACTCAATATTGCTATTTGCCAAGCCTGTCTAGACTATTTTTAGGTCGGTTAACTAGAAAAGGAAAAACTGCTTGATAACTCAGTACTATGGTATTCAACTGGTATTGGTATCTTTATTATATTCTAACACAAAATTAATAAATGACTAAAGGTATTTCTAAAAACATTCTGACTAGAATACTTTTAATCACTTTAATAACAATTATAACAAGAGTGTTTTGGAAACAACAAAAAATTAACTCAAATAAGTTTGATTATAAGTACAAACAAATAAATTTAAATACTGAAAGTAATAAAGTCATCAAAACTCAATTAATATTTTATGACCAAATTTTGATTATTTGAAATTTTAAAAACATAGGTAACAAAAATAACTGACCAATATTCAACACAGTAATCAAAATTAAAAATAGGAATGTACAAGAGTAAAAAGCTTTTGCAATGTGTAATACTAGTATGTTATTACTTAAGAATATTCTAAAACAACTGGTTCTGGTTTGATACAAATTTTAAACTTGATCTAATAAAATATAAAATAAACCTTTTGGAGTTTTGGGTGAAATAATATAATTTACAACCAAAGGTTGTTATTAAAAGATCTCGGCTTAAGCCCTGAGTACAGAAAGAAAATGTAAACTGGCTAGTTTGCGTCAAGACTACATCTCCAAACACTAATCACACTCATCATTCGCTGTATATTCACCTTAAAATACCCTCTCAAGTCAAATAATCAAGATTTTATTACAACATCGAATACACTCTATAAAATAAATGATTATGGCAAGATGATTGTTCCTTAACATAATAAATAATACTAAAAATTGTACTGGCAGGCTTCAAGTTTTGGCTTAAAATATAATACAATTAGTCAATAGCTTAAAACTAATAAACACAACCCCACAATACATACAACATAGATGATCAAGTAAACAGTACTGCAGAAGCCCACACTTATGTTGATGACACAAAATTTGACTAGAATATCTCTAAAAATAATAAATACATTTTTGGTACTAATTTCCAATTTTTACTTAAAACGAATAAGGAATCTAAAGTAAACTCTTTTAAGAGGTATAGATAGAGGTACATAATGCCAAAGGTACAGAAAATAGCTGATGTTTAAGGAAATAACCACAGCAAATCAGTTAATAGTCAAACTCTTCAGTAGACGCAGTGGTTGCCGCTATCAACAGGTTGAAATCCAGCTCTGCTAGGTTTGCTGAAATAAAATTATGATTTACAAACTCGAATAAGTTTTAAAGTTTCAAAATGGCTGAAAGAGAATACATGTGTTAAAAAGGTTGCTGATGCTTTAAAGGTTGTTAAAGGTTTTAAAGTATGAACAAAAATTGTTGTAAACTTACAAATTATTAATGAACAATATTTATTATTATTAATTACAAATAATTAAGTGCTATCACTTATTTAATTTTATATTACAATATTAATGATATTATGTTTTATGATCTAATGTTATGTTAAATAACCAACCTTTGGCAGTCAGGAGATCCAGGAACGTATCCAAGGGAGAAAGTCTATCTCCTGAAGGAAAAGCCGCCAGCCCTAAACAATTATTTGTGTTAAGCTCGGGAAACACATGAAGCTACATTAAAACCAAATCTATAAATCTAAAAAAACTGAACCCTTACTATTAATGCCACTGTTACTATAACTTGAGGAAAAATAAGACAACTGTTTGGAGTATGGCTGAGAAATGTGCTCAAAGGGAAAAGTAAACGTTGAAATGTGATAGGAAGACAATCTGGAACATGAACTAGAGAAGGCGCAGTAAAAGAGAAAGATTAGATCATAATCGGCGAGGTAGATAGAAATCTACGCATTGTACTTAAAAAGGAATGCATGATTGAATAAAATATATAACCGCTTGAAAGAGATGTTTAAGACAAAAATGCTCCTGAGAGGACTATGACACCTGTTGATTGTTGTCTGGTGAGCTCATCCTCAGAAAGATACTAAACTAGTTTCTGTACTTTTGCAAGGAATTCCCTACCTCTAGAGACGACTTGGTTCCTGGTGCGCTGAGGATGCCCGCGAGCCTGAGCACCCTCCACGCCAGACAGTATGTTCTGCGAGTGCTGCCGAGCTCTGACCATCAGGCTGGCCGGGTGTTGCCATTGGTTCAACAGCCGCTTGCCTCTAGATCTTGGCAACAACTGGAGCAATCTTAACTTACTCTGCACACCCTCTCTGCTGTCCGCCAGATCTGCAACACAACACACTTTATTGATTAGTGAATTGACATGATAACAGGCATCTCTTTGTTGGGAAGTACATGGAAAGTGTATTTCATTAACTGTTGACAGCTTGGAAGAAGAAGCAACCTTTAGAACCAAGTATGTTCCCGAGGCTATCTGTTCAGCACTTTTTGGGTTGGAGCCTTGGCAGGTAGACTTGAGGCTTTATGAATAAGCTCTCTTGCGACTATACAATAGCCCTCCTGGCAACAAAGAAAGTGCCTTATTGCTCAAGCTATTGTGCAGAAAAACGTCTTTATTGGCGGTGAAGTTAGGACTTTAAAGTCCTCTATTCCACTTTACCACAATACAAAGATAAATTACAATACACAAATTGAAATATAAACGTTCAGTTGAAATATATACACACAATTGAATGAAAAGAACTTAAGTTTCAAGTGATACCTTTCATTATGGCCTTCATGACGTCAATCTGAAGCTGAAGCACGTTGGCCTTGACATACTGAAGGAAGGTAGAAAACGACAGAGTCCGATACCCGAGGTAGGCAAGGAATGAAGGGAAGCCTTGAGGCAGCGGGAACGCCAGACCTTCTCGGCGAGACAGTATCTCTCCAGCAACGCAAACATCACTTGACGCTGGTCACCAGGCAGCTGATCTCTGTACACACAGCAATGGACTTTACAAGTAGTTGCGATTGTAATTCTGACCAAAAACTATCTACTCATGTAGCTTCTATATGACTACAAGTTTTGCTTGTCAGAGTCCTTGTTTGAAGGTGTAGTAATGTTAGTTTTTTTTCATTGGAAGAAAAGACTTTGGTTATTCTTTGGGAGTTCTTTTAATACTCTATTAACAGTAGGACATCCTCCATGGATTATTCTGTTATGTCCCTGCTTTTAGTAAGAGAGGTTGGAGGTTTATTTTATAATCTAAAACATCAAACTCTGGAGTTAGGTCACAATTGGTAGGAGGAACTGCAGAGACTCCAAAGGGCAAAAGAAAATATAAAATAAGGTACTTATGACTCAACCTTTTTCCATGATACTGATATTGACTTCCACGGCCAAAATCTACCTCTCTCTTCCCGTAACTCTTTTAGCTTTATCAACTAGAATGTTTTCGCTGATCCTAGACTCACACAAGAGTGAAGCCGCGATCGGAGGTAGTATCGACGGAGGCCGCCTTGGTGATGAGCTGGCACAGGAGTCTGGACTGCTCTAGCTGTGCACCGGCGTAGCGCGTGGCCACAGCCTGCACCTGCATTGGACTCTCCCGGCCACGCCCTCGCTTCAGAAGATGCATGCTCACCTCTCAGGTTCTGCAAACACGACAAGTCACTCGTTACGTTGTTGTGTGACAGTTAGGGAGTTTACCTCTAGTGGTCATCAAAACTTGAGTGTTCTGCAAAACTATTAGTGAAGAAAGAAGGAAGAAGGTTCTGATCTTGGTTTGTAGATGTTAGATTGATGCTGGTCAGGTAGGCAAGGATTGGTTACCATTTATCACCTCTGCTTGAGCGCATTGCTCTACAATTTTAATGTCTGGATTAGAGAGGGCTCTGGCTGCTCTGCTGTTGCTACCCCCTATTACATCATCGGTAAGAACAATGATGGAAAGTTACAAAGTTGTCTGAACGATACTTTTTGCTTGTAAAGTGATCTGGCTGAGAGAGGGTTCTTCATGCTCTTGGAAATACGAGTATGAGATGTGTTCTTGCTTGCTGGCGGCGGAGGGTTCGATCTCAAAGAAAGGCAGTGGGTCGACGGAGAGCTTGCTGGAGCGGCTACCGGTGAGCTCGTAGATGTTGCCGACCCCAACACTGCTCCCCATGCCCCCCGGGGAGAGGGGGGTGCTGCAGCGTGACAGCGCTTCTGGCTGAACACAGGTGCAAAACAAAATATTTTAAAATGTGTCTTCTAAATTGCCAAACCGCCAGTCAATACAGGTTTTGGGGGGTGACCTATGGTGGTTTGCTTGGATAGTAATCGCTAGCCAAATCAAATGGAAATGAGTAATTATAGATGAAAGAGAACTACGTTATATTGTTCCACCGATATAAACACTTAACTATGTCTATTGCATTATATTTTGTTAAAAGACTATTAAAGGATTCTGTTCTCTTTTTCAAACAATAAAACTTACTGAATAATACAACCTGGGATATTATACAATATCTTTATTGAATCGCTGACTGAGTCCTGGAAAGATATGACCCTGAGACACAAACAAAGGATAAGTCTTCTTAATGTTAATACTTATAACAAAACCCTAGTCTCCTAAAACTACGTGAAACATTCGGTCTGATAGGCCCCATATAAATCGTATTGAGTTTTTCAGTAGTAGCACTAACCGAAACCTTCAGTCTGAGAGACCTCCATAAGCGTTGGCCGGAGAGCTCTACACGCGCTACGTGCATAGCTTCATGAGATCGTTCAGTCAAGTCACAAATTTTAATGAAATTTTATATATTTCAGCTGAAGTGTCCGGCGGTCTGTGAGACCGACGTTTTGGTATAAGTGTTAATATATCAAATGTTTATGTGAAGTTAGGACATTTAAGACATTGATTGGAAAACACTTAAAATATCGATGATTGTTAACAATAGCAACATAAACAAACAATGTGAAAGTGAATGAGTAAAAAGCACTACCCTAATCTAATTCACACCAATTTAAAAAATTATTATTACTCACGTACATAGGCTCATTTGGACATTGAGAAGAACGTTGTCTTGAAAAGTTGGCTTTTCTTTGTGTTTAGACTTGCTTCATTATTTCAAAATGAGCTCTTTTTCTTAAATCAGTCCAGGCTACTAGTTTCCTTTAGTAACTTCACTCCGACCAACTTTCAAATATAACTTTTTTTGTCTAAATGGGTTTCTATCATAAATATCTTGTTTGTGCGAGAACTTCCGACCACTTTTAAATCTTCCCTGACTACCATGATCCATTTAATTATTTATACTTTTGCCTAAACTGATTTTTATAATGTTCTAAAATTTGCATTGTTAGACAAGAAGGTTGCATTATTTTATATGGCCATTGAATTTTAATCTTAATCTCTTAATGTCTGAATGTATGTCAGTGTCTTCTCCTATTACTAACAAGTCTGTATGTTAGTGGTTTAGTGTTGATTAGGCCTAATCTTTTTAACAATTTTCCTTTCTATTTTTTGGATTTCATCTTAATTTTTCTTTCTGCTGCATAACAATTAAGAATCCATATTAATGTAAATTTTGTATTCACATAATCTTTGAGCATTATCAACCAAAAGTTCCTCTTATGTACTGAAGCAGAACTTGTTTGTAAAAATGAAACAAAACATT
Source organism: Matsumurasca onukii (assembly GCA_018831715.1). Lineage (NCBI taxonomy): Eukaryota > Metazoa > Arthropoda > Insecta > Hemiptera > Cicadellidae > Matsumurasca > Matsumurasca onukii. The sequence goes on from CM032058.1 coordinate 88,594,825, forward strand.
TAATTTTCCCAGTTGTAGGACCTTGTGTTATTACAAGTTACCTTTTGGTGCCTGTAGATCCTCAATTTTGCAGTCACGTGTTCACAGCCCAGCAAACCATTTCGCCGTCATCGCCGGGGTTGCATGATACAAACTGTAACCGCTTGTGTGTGACTGTGTGTATATATTTTTAAACATAATGAAAGTAGTATAGTCAAAGTACACTGATGATGGGACACCCCAGTCCCGAAATGTACATCTGTAAGAAGAATCTACAGTAGGATCTACAGGCACCTTGTAGAAACAAAACATAAACTGTTGGTGACAAACTGACTCTAAACACACAGGTACAAGGTGAGGAGTACAGTGCGGTAGTTAAACGCACACAAACACACACACTCACACGAACCTGGAAGTTGAAAGACGAAGGCAAGTTTTCAGGTGTTACACAGAGAGAAAGAGTTTCGGGCTGTAACAGAGCAATCTTCACATGCGACATGCATTTACACACTAGTTTCTACACATAGCATTCAACGAGAACCTGATAATTCACTGACTTTTTTAAGGTTACAAAAATGTTTTTCCATCCAATCAGCTGATTGTTAAGAATTACTGAATAGCTGGACTGCCGTTGCTAGGACAAAATCACCTTAAAGTTTTTAACAACTGATGAATAGACACAATGTTTTTTTAACATCTTGACTTTAAAAAATCTGCTCTCTCACATCGTTACTGCCTATGAATGAGATCAAAAGTGGCGATCAGCATATGTTGACAAATTTTGTAAATGCAGGTGAAATAAATAGAACTTTTGATATCCAGAGAGTTGCCTAAGTGGTAATCCTTTTTTGGAATAACCACATTTCCAAACTATCTAGTTTCAGAAGAGTGTAGCTCTACTTTTGGAAAGGTACATGCCCAAAGACAGGTTAAAACTGCTAGTACTACAACAGCAATTCATGTTAGTTTCACAAGAAAAATACAGTTACTATTTATTTAATTTTCTCAAAAAAACTCCATTACTATCATTCTACAACGCACTCACCTGATAGCACACCAGGGAAACCATGAGTTTGTCTGCGACAGTGGTAGGACAAAAGCGGACGACGTCCGTGTGGACCGAGAGGAAGTCCCAGAGTCTGGTCCACATGTCTTGCCTGTAGGGGATGAGACGCTGCTGAGGAGAGAGCAGCATAACGGCAGGGTTCCACAGACATTCCTGACTGAGGGAGAGAGTCAGCTGACCGCTGAGCTGTGGAACATGAACATTAGGTGGAGTTACGACAAAGTCATGTCCTCGACGTGTTCTTTAGATGATTACTTGGTGTGGAGGAAGCTATCAGATCCCTTTGTTTCAAAAGTATATTAAACAAAAAAGAAAGAATTTGGTCGGAGTGAAATGCGAGTCAAAACAGGTAAACCGGTAACTTTGGCACCAGATTTAACAGGGTATAGAGATTCGGTTTAAGTTATAAGTAAATCTCAGTCTTGGTGAAGACCTGAACTTAAGGTGCTGAACCCATCTTCCACCTGGATACTGATGGAATTAGCACTGCATCAAGTCAATCGGTTGGTCAATTGTACCCTCCCAAGAAGGGGAGGAATTAGTTAGACCTTCAAGAGAGTAGAAGGAGGTTCCTTTAGCCTTTTTCTTAGGGTAAATCTAAATTTTTTGCTTTGCAGATTTCAGATTTACAGAGGTAGTCAGTTGAGCAATTTTCTTCCATAATGTGTTGGCTTTCTTTCGTACAGCCATGTGATGGGCTGGCAGATAGGATGTTGGAGTATGCTGTTGTTTTTCTGAAAGTCCATTTCACAGATACTGGTTAGGATTATTAGTGTTTTTAACACCATCCTTCAGCTTTGAGATGGTGTAACTCTGCTATCGTTCTAACTGCTTGTATTTGAACCACTAGTCAATATCATAGGGTTTCTAAGGAGCGAATGCCAGACTGACCTTCATCTCTACAGGAGTAGAAGGGTTCCAAGTAGTGAGAGGCAGCAGGTCTATGAGAGGCAAGGCGTCAGATGGTAGACTCCTAGTGACTGAAGCGAATGCTCCCCCGATCAACACCTCTCGCAAGATCCTCGCCACACTCAGATCCATGCACTTCTCTGCTAGAGGCATCAACAGCTGGGAACAAACATGTTGTGATGTACTGTTCATTTTGCAAGAAATGGAGTGTGGAGCTAATACAAAACATCAATCATGGACCTAAAAGTTCTACTATCTGGAGGTCAGAGGCAAAAGAATTCCAGTTCAGTACAAAGGACTTCTTGGCTGTGTGCAACCTCACCGAAGATTTTATAAATTTTGTTTAAATATTTAACGAAGATAAACATGGAGGAACAACTATTTTATAAGAACTATTACTCTGGCTATATAGTATTCTTTCACTTACAAAAATTCTAATAACAAAAACCTTACCTCTGTTACAAGATCCATATCACCAAGATGGACAATGAAGTAATGTAAAATTGCCAGTCGGTTTTCCACAACCATATCTGTTGTCAAATATGCATCTACCTGCAAATATTACAGATTATTATTTTAATAAAAATCAAGTAAAGGATGGTTAAAACTAAAATCTACATTAGAAATGCATTGAAGAGACACAACTTACAGTAGGAAATGTTTGGCAATCGTCCTTTTCAATCAGTGAATGAATATCTGAGTGATGATCTTGCAAACCTAGGGAGACTTTTCCATGAGCCTATTGATTTTAAACCTGAATGACACTTGTTTGAGATCTTCTAAAGTATCAAACAGTTCAAATAGTTTCTTCCTGAAAGTAGTCAGCCCTTGATTTATTTCACAACTTTACTTTCTAGGCGACCCTCTTATCAAACATCACGAGCATCGTAACATTACCATGAGCTGCGGGACGATCTCGACTTGGACCACCTGTAATGTCGCCACGTCCAGCAACTGGTTACTTCCGTCCTGCAGTGTCGCTAGTCTCATACTGTCTGTCAGCGAGTCGTTGTTGAGTACGATGTGGCAGCAGGGCTCGTGGTTCGGTCCGATGTCCAACAAGTGGAGGAACAGTCCCGGCGCACTTACTATCATGTGCTGGTCTGCACAAGCATTAAATGTCATTGTGTTTGTTGCTCAGTTAAATAGGCTAAAATGTGAACATATTTCCCATCTCTTCAAGGCAGATCTGAATATAATGGAACAGAGATGTTTTTTTGTATGATTAAACGATTTATTCTGTGCTTTCTCTTTAAATCAATTTGAAGCCTTCTTCTTCTTCATTAAACATTTGAAGCCTTCAATACAATGTACTTTGTGAAATACTTGATCTAAATCAAACTTCAGTTAAGCTCTATAAACTAAATGCACACTGAACAAAAACTGCAAAGACACATAACCTGGACTAAAATTAAAGTCCAATAAACACCTGATAAGTGTTCTTTAACAGATAATTTTGAGGTTTGAATTGTTTGTAATATTGTAATCAAAAAGGGTTTTAATTTTTCCATGACTAAAAACTGTTCTATATTAACAATCAATTCAGACATGTTTCAATCCAAATAAAATTAAATGTATTGTTTCCTGTCTGTCCGTTTTGTGTAAGTTGCATCGATTCTATTTTTAATTTTACAGATTACTTATGAGATTCTTATTTTTTTAATAAATCAATCTTAGAAAAAAGAAAGATTGGTCCTATGAATACATTGCTGATGATAGTTTCCGTTAAGACATTGTTTTGATTCCCAACTCACCGCCGTACATGATGAAGGAGGGTCGGAACGAGGCGGTTTTGCGCCAAGACACCCCGGGCACTACGCAGTGTACAACTCTGCCGTGGTGCAACATGGTCACAGAGTAGGCAAAGTGTACCGTGTCGTCTGCATCCATCGCTTTCTCACACTTGCGGTCGCTTCACTGGCTACAAACACACGCACGTTCAGTTCCGTTCGCGTACTCTCTTGTCTAAAGTGTTTCCCCTCAAATTAGTTTTGGCGTCTTATGTGAATTCAGGAGTTATAATAATCCCATTGTTTGGTATTTAAAGTGTGTGTAAAATACCTTGTAATAACTGTATTCTGATGAGCTAATAAATAAATCAGGTTTAAAAATAGGGCTGCAAAAAGGAATAGAAAGGAGAACTTGGTTCAAGGAACGTTGATATAGGTCTAAATCTCTACAGGCAGTTTTGGTGATGGGAGAATGCTTTAAGACGACAGATGTGGTAAATAGAAGTTGGTTTAGAAGCTCACTAAAAACGTAAGGAATCCAAAAAGGAGTTTGCAGCCCCAAAATCTGAGAGTCCTCCAATAATGCTGACAAGTAGGACATAAAACAAAAAAACCATCTCTGCTGACTGATCAAGTTAAGATGATTTAGGATCGTCAATAGGACAGTTTTGAGTCAGAGAAAGTGCGTAAATAATAAGAATAACAAATTTCACACATCAAGCTACCCTACCTGGTAGAGATAATGGTGACAGATGCAGACGACACCTCGGTGATCAGCTGTGATGGTGAGGTCTAGAGAACAGTCGTGGACGCGTAAAGGGACGGGATCGTCTTCGTACACTCCGCACGGAGAGTTGACGGACGGCGACAGTTGCGGCAGGTTCAGCGGAATGTTCAGCTGTTAACAAACGTTGTTTGTTTTGCTTGAGGATTTCAAAACAGTATTGTTTACTAAAAGTAATGTAAGAGTAGGAGAGAGAAAGTGAGGATTAACAATCTTTTAAGAAATCGGAATAAAGGTTATTCTATACAACTGGCTTTTGAATAATATTTAAATAAGTCTTAAGAACATTTAACAACATTTGCTACCGATACTATCTAAATGTTTAACCTCAAACAAAGGATCAATCAAAAATCTCATAAACAATTTACAGTGCCAAATGTTTTCTCATTTTACAATCAAGCATCTTCAGTACACTTGCTGAGAATGTCTTTCGATGTCCGGCTTCGATCTTTGTTCTCGTCTATTTAAATAATACATATATATTTTTCTTTGTTGCTCTATGCTGAGTCCAAGTTGGTCAGTCTCCATGGCTAAGTTTGGTTAGGAGAATACTGGTCTTTGATAAGACCAAATTACATTAACACTATACTTTTTTAAATCATCTAAAAGCTCAAATTTCAACTGTGTGTTGAGAAGCGTATACATACGACGGTCTCGTGGGGCAGCTCGTCGTGGAACTGCAGTGTGGACAGGATGGGCGTGGACTGGTTGTCCTCCTCCCCCTCTCCTTCGACGGGACGAGGGGGCTTGCGGTAGTGGATGTAGTAGAGACATTGGTTCACAGAGTCCCACTGCGCCCAGGTGAAACACTTTAACACCTGCTCTGACACACTCACACGCACTGCCTCCTGGTGGGGACACAGAATACACAACTTTAACACGGGGATAGTATTACGCTTTTGGGCTCAAGTGTGAGGAGAATTTTTTGGGATTATTGTTTTTAATCAGAAGTAATTTGAGTTTTGAAAAATTTTGAACATGTATCTTCAGGTTGTGTATTTTTAAAAACAATTACAGCTTCCAGATAATTTTCCCAGGTTTAACTCCGGCGATGCAGAAATAACTTTTCCAGAAAGGCCACTTTCCACTGTTTGAAAGTAATGCTAAGCCGTTAAGTAATTTTTTCAGTAATTGGGCTATTATATTATGACCCAATCTTGGGAACAGTTGGTCCTAGTTTGTACCAAGTCAACAACTCATCATCCATTGAAACACTTATCACAACCACCGTTCATCCCATAATAATCTTAAAACAAAGTCTAAGAGTATTTTGCTGTATGTGTCTCCGGTCAAAGTTAATAAGTCAACTTAAGAGTCAATTATCAAACTATCGAATGTTGAACTATCCAGTATATATCAGATTTTATCACAGAGAGGTATTGAAATACAGTAGCACTAAATAATGTTTATTCAATGAGCAAAGTGTTACAAAGAGAGAAAACTAATTTACCATATAACATAGCTTGCATATATCACTACTGCAGTAAAAATATTTTAAAATCTTTCTTTGTCTTCTATTTGTATCAAGTTACCACTAAAGGTGTCAGACTATCAAGTTTCTTATGTACAATATTAACGTTCTACTGCTAAAGTGCAAGTAAGGTGTTTTTAGTTAATTTTTGTTGTAAGTTATGTTCAGTAAAAAAAGAATTTCTTCATGAAACCATCTCAAATTTCAAATCTTGTTGAAGAAAATATAATTTTTGGGTGTAGTACACATATGATTGTATATGTTATAATTAATGACCACTTTACTGGCATTTTCAAGTCTTATTGCATAAAATATAAAGTAAGAAAAAGAATAAATTTTAATAATAATTAAACATACTAAAATAAAATACTGAACTGAACATTTTTACTCAAGGGCTTTTGGTAGCTAACTAGGTGAGATGATTTAACAGTGAATAGTTAGACTTATTTTACTTGCCTCTTCATTACCAACTGCATCTCGTAATTCCACTTGATAGAGAGTAACAGCTAGGAAGCGTTGAGAGGAAAGCATTAGAAGAATTACAGACAGAATTAGAAACAGAAGAAAGCTTATAATATAAATCCAGCAGTTAAATAGGATTACAATTCAAACCTTACATTATTACAGTTTAGTTTTGGAGCTTTTCTGATCACTAAGCTAATTAAACAAACCTAATAAATATTTCTAAAAACTGGTTAGTTTATTACATTTGACAAAATACTAAATATTTTATACATCAAGGCTTGAACGAGACATTATGTACAGTTTCTAGTGCCAACGTTTCACACAATTACATAACTGAACATCAACCATTACACTGAAGTTAAATTGTAAATTTGCAAGTAAGTTACTATAAATTAATTGTTAGCAAATTTCCTTTGGATGAATGATAAATTCAAGTCATTAGCAAGGTAAGATCCAGACGTAGGACCATGAAATGAGCTCACAAATCCTGACTCTCAGAACATGTTTTGAGCGTTTTTTCAACACTTTATATACACTATGTATATAAGTGAGCTCTCCACAAATAATACTTTGTGTCGGATTTTCATAAAATTTTTTGGGGCATCATAACACTGAAATCCTTTTTGGGGCAGGAGTTTTCACAAAAACAGTTTTAATGTTCTAAAAGAAGACTGTGATCATACAGGAGATAAAGGGAGGCTACAATCACAGCGTATTTGAGCAACAAACCGCAAAGGAATTTCGTCTCACTCACGCCAGCTGAACTTTAGCGCTTGGCTTCGTGGCAGCCTAGTTTTTTGTTTCATTAGAGTTCATACTTACAGTCCTGATGAATGAAAACAAGTAGTTTTTCTTGATTGATATGCTTTCGTTTGGAGAGGAATTGAGCCATTATTTGCTGAGGTTTCCGGATGTCCAAAGATTTTGTGCTCGGGCATGTTTCTGACAGTAGATGAACAAAAGCTTCGTACTCGTAGTCCTCCGTTGAGCTCTCATCCGTCTGCTTGTTTGATTTGAGGACGTATACTAGAAAATAAAACAACAGTAATTTGTCAGCTCACGTTATATTACTAAAGGATTTCATGTCACATTTTAAGGACAACAATAGTTGAAAGTGTCAAGTTAAACAGTTAGTGATTCTAAATAACTCTTCAGTCTTGAAAGGTAAGCTGTAATATTGGATTAATTGTAAAACAAAGATTGCAGAGTTATAATCAATATTGACTACTTGATTATAAAATGTGTTTCATTATTTGTAAGCTGTTAACTAAGCTATATTTCTATGTAAATTTCAATTATTTTATATAAGTTACTTACCAAGTACTGTCTTTGCATAGTTCACAGTGGCTTGTATGATGACTGATTCTCTTTTATATGGTAAACTATGTAACACCTAGAATGAGACATGGGTAATCTAACATATAAATAAAATAAGACTTTTGTCTGTACATTGCAAAGAATCCATCAGTTTTGGTTATTTGGTGTTCATATACTTTGCATAGACCGAAACTGGTGTCAAAAATTCCTGTCTGTAATTTTACATCTTGGATTATAACTCAGAATCAGTAGCTATTTCATAAAGATAATTTACATGTGGTTTTTAATACACATTTAATTAGCTAATTTCCATAGGAAATAGAGCTATTCATTTCTATCACCTTATGGAACCAATAATTGAAGATCAAAATGGAAAGCATATTTGAGCTTCCTAACACCCCCAAGTCAAATGGCAAACTTTCTATATGTTTGTGTAACCACTCTACTTCTACAAATCACATTTTTTGTCAGATTCTGAAAAAAATTGTTGCAAAATATTCCTTTTGCAAATCTCTAGGGTATTGGAAGTATGGATTGCCAGATTTATTTCGACTATTCTTTGCTTCACTTATTCTTTACTTACTTGAATATGCTGGTTTAAGCGGTCATAAGCTCCTATGAACTGAATATCGTTTGGACTATTTTTTCCGACCCAAGCAAATATCAACGTTCCATTTTCTTCCTGCCCAATTAAGTGTAGATCATCTATGTTGTTATCTGAAAATAGGTCATAGTGTAATGAAAGATATCTTTACCTCAATAGATAGATTTGACAAAATATGAATAAGAATATTGTTTATTTTCTTGAAATAGATAAAAAATGGCTAAATGCATTTTTTATAAATAACATTTAAATCATGTTCACATTGAACGCAGTAATGTTTGCAAAACTTATACAGTGCAAGACCCCCTATGATATCAACCTACTCTTCTCTGTGATTTGAATGGAAGCTGTCACTTTCGCACATCACTTTAAGACGTACAATGTAGTACTTGAACAATGAGGCTGCAGTTTTTGTGGCGAACTTTTGTGTGCTTTACTACGTTGCTGTCGTTTCCCGCTCCACTTGTATTTGCATCAGCCGTTTTCTTTAATGCACACTGGGAACACAATGTCGCTAAATTCAACAGTTAACGTGTTCAGGGCTTGTAATCACCAGGTGCACTAAACTGTCGTGTCTTTATGTACCGCTGTATTCTGATTTGAATACTCAGCTCAGTCGTGTTAGCCCTGATTGCGCCCGTACGCTAGTCAATTAGACAATTACCCAATTAGTTTGGTACAATTAACTATGCTATGCTTTTGAATTGGGTTGGAAGAGCCTTTATTCATACTTATCTTGGAATGATTTTATCTGGTATGTACTGTATAAGTGGTTGTAAACACTGTATTACGTACTTACTGAACAGACTGCAAATAAGATTGGAAAACAGTGATTTCTGTAGGTACTTACCATGAAGTAAAGAAAGTATTTCCTCTTGGACATTACAAAGTACATTTACTTTTGCCATGTGGAGCGTGTATTATCTACAAAGAAATGCTTGGATAGAAATAGGCTATAGAAAAAGGTTCGCTATAGAAACTGCATTTACAGTGTGGTTTACTATAAAGTAAATGTACTGATATGTACGTTCCAGAACAGCTAACCTAGCAGCAGTGGTTATTTAATACTAACAACTCTAATACTTTTTGCATTGCATTACGTAAAGGAAACTAGTCTATAAGATAAAAATAAACTGGGTCGCCTTGTAAATACTGGTAAAGTATAAAACCTCTGAGATCATTCCCATAACATAGGGTAACATGAACCAAAACAATATTTGACAGTTGACACTGACAGTTCGTCCACAGCCAGCTGGTTTGATCCGTGACATGACAGTTTGCTTGCGTTGGATACAGTTTTTTTTCAGCTCGATATAATATATACAACGTAGTTCAGGTGAATATACATAGCAACAATAATATCAGTGAAGAAAATTTCTAGAGTTCAACTGAGATAATTAAATTGTACATTTATTATAGAATAAAGCTGAAATCAAGACCCGCTAAATAACTATCAAAAATATGTAACAAACAACTGTCATATATAAAAGTAGGGTTGAAAATATCTGCGGTCAGTCATTGCAATCCGGTTATTTGGTTGGTCAACGGCAAAGCCAATAACATATCAGCAAAATTGATAGAAAGGCGAATGCTGAAGCTGTTGACTTGTCCTGTCAGCTCTTAATTTTTTGTCGTGAATGTGTCGGAATATTATCCACATTATTTTCTGAATTACCGTAATAATTCACATTATCTTAATTAATATTGGTATCATTGGAGTAGTGTTTTTACTACATATTTCACTTCTTCAATTGTACTCTTCTGTTCTCTTCAACGTTCTAAAATGACTGAGAATAACGAGCCCCCATCACTCTTTGACAATGTAGACATTTTTGATAAGGAGGATGATAATGATGATTTGTTCGCCTCTGCTGTCGATGTAAGTATACTATCTAACATTTTACTAATTAGTACAACACTTTAAGTGGATTGTATAATAGTCCTTAGATTTTGGTCTAGGCTAGACCTAGGCTGCTAGACTAGGTTACTTTACTCTTTTAAATTTAATTCGCGAGTACTTCTTCTACATAAGTTCCCCTAAACTGGACATTAAGAACCGGGGTCTTCAATTTTTGTCAATCAAACATTTATAAAGCTGTGGTCAAATCATAAATATAATAAAATCAACAAGCCTCAATATAACAAAATCCCCCTAACCAATATTCTTGGCCATCTCGTATCCCTGTACTTTCCACAAAAGGAATGAGTAGATCTGAGCCAGGACACAGTTCAATGCCCATTTATGAAGTACATTTTTCAGGCCCTCAATTGTTGTGGGCCTATAACAGACTAGGTATTTACCTTTGTCATACAGTTCATGTAGTTTTGTTGATATGGCTACATAAATGTGTTTCGACACATTTGTGTCATCATCGGGCCTGGTGAAAATCATCTTGGCAGCTTGATTCATCTGTAGAAAGTTGTCTAATGCAGAAGTTTTATACTTATAAAACTTAAGTAAATTAAAATAGGCAGAAACAGTTACATTGCAGGTAAGACTACAAAAATCAGTTTAATCAGAATAGATGGCCAAATCGCTCTCTTAAATTTCAAGCATTTGAACACAAATCCCACCTCAGACTTGTTTTTGTCTCCTGCAGTTTGATTGTGTCAAGGCTTCTTTAACTTTTTTAAATTTTATTCTTCCAACGGTCAAACGACCAATACATACATCATAGTGATAATTAATAAATAGTAATGTTAAAATAATAATACATAAGAAATAGATTGAGTTTAAGAATGTTCAAAGATGGCTATGAAGGGATGAAACAAGTAATACGTCTTATGAGTAAATGAACTATAAATAATACATAAATAGTGAATAAATTACGCTAATAGCTAATATGTTTTGAATGATAACAGGTAACAAGTAGACGATTAACAATAAATAAATATACAACAAACAAGAATATCATATAAAAATAAATAATTAAACTTAGTGTAAGTAGTTTTGACACTTTGTATAATAAGTTGATCTGAAAAACGTAATAAATCTTCCTAAAAACTCATTTGCACTGCTTATTTTTAACTAAATTAGTATTTTTGGAATAAAATCAGTAATTCTGCTTTTCTTCCCAGGATATTGGGGCTCTTCATGATGAAAACAACCACTCAACCAAGCCTCTACTGACAGAACTTCCAAAACTTCAACTTAATTTTGTAAGTAACAGGGTTTCATCATGAATGGAAATATGACCATAAATTTATCTTGTGATCACCAAAGATGGTGATCACAAGATGAATTCAATTGATAAATTCAATTCACTAAAAATCTTCAATAAATTAAAGAAGCTCATAGAAAAATTCACAGAAAATATTTTCAAAAATAAATTTTATAATTGGTTATTGCTCAATCCTTTTTATTCGCTAAATGACTTTTTTAACGGTGATGTAGACTTTTAACCCTTAGTTTCTTGTTTGTATTCTTTTAGTTTAAGACTTAGACTCAGCTTCTGAAGGCTATGTTTAGGACACTGTCAATGCTTGTTTGTAAAACGACAATAAAGATAATTGATTTGATTTGTCTGTATCAAGACCAATGTAAAATTATAAAATCTGTTTTTTCTTTTCTTTATTGAAAGCATTGATACTCAACCTATAAAAAAGGCAATGTTTGTTACAGTGATATACCAAATTTAAAGGTTTAATGTATAACTCTTTATAAGTTTGCATAATTTACCTTAGTCATAGTGTGAAGAACACGAGGAAACCAAACTGTATTAAAATCTGCCATTTACAAGCCCGAGCTATTGCCAATTATGTTTATCAATGTGTATGCCAGTTAAGAGATAGGCTTATCACTCTGATAGGGTTTCCTGTTTAGGGCACAACTCGTTATTATACACAGTCCCAATAATATTTCTGAAATGGCAGAAAGGAATAGTTTGGTGAGTTGGCTTGGTAGAGATTTACTAAACATTTTGATTAGTTTACTTTTTTTAGTTTCGTTCAAGAACTTGGTGGTTTCACAATATATTGATGACTGTAGGTTTTGTGTTGTTAGTGAAATATTTATTGAGAAAAAGACTCATGCAGTGGTCTTGTGTTTAATTTTAAGCTTAAAAACATTATACTTGGCATTTTGAGTTCTTTTGTCACTTTAAAATAACCAGAAATATACTAGGCTAGCCATTGTGCTGTTTATGATATTCTAACTGCCAAGAAACATGATCTTAATAGTTCCGTTTTAACTGTCTAAAGATCCAAACCAATACTATCTACCATGATTCAACTTTGTGCGTGAATTGTCTCCACTAACGATTGATTTGTTTCAAGGATAAAGAGGAACAACCAGCCCCGACCCCATCAGAGGAATACGATTCTGATGAAATAAAACTGCAAAGTCCGGAGCCTGTGGTCAGAAAAACCGCTCAAGAAATTGCAGTTGAAGAGGTAAGTCAATCTTGTGTTTGAATCTGGTTCTCCTCATTGTTTAATACAATAATCTCTGGGTATAGGTGACATCCCATGTGAAAAGTGATGCTACTTCATGGCCAGTATGTACTGGCCTTATTTGTACTGTAAGACTGTGACTTTTATGTACTTCATATGACTTTTCAGTGTTTATAGTTTTATTTCAACTCCAAAGGTGCAAAACAAGATATTTATAGCAGTGTCAGTGGTCTGGTCACATTCACCACTGTAACCTGGTTGAATGTTACTTTTTTTAATACACCTAGACCTTCACGTAACTGAGACTGATATACAAAGGTTTTCAATAAAAACTTACATCCATAGTAATTTGTGCCGTTCAACAGCCAGTGGACTTCAATAGGCCACTTACAGAATCACAGACTAGATACAAATGAAACTTTTTCAAGTCATAACGACAGTGTTTAGTCACGTTTATGCTATTGAATACTTTACACTAGGGCACATAAAAAAGAATGCTTAGCTGGGCTGCTTTGTAGCTGTCTGGATGTTGAGCATGCTCCGTTCCCCACCAGGGGATTGGATCAGATGAATAAGTAAATAATATTTATTGTCATTCAACATTTACAGCATTGACAAAGTCACCACAATATGTCAGAGACACAGTCATGAGATATCAATGAAAAGGGATGTGGCAGCAAGGTAGGCTATTTCAAAAGGGCATGCCATAATCATTGGACGAAAGGTGTAAATGTTGGTAAAGCTCGCCATGTCTTGAGGATTAAAGTCCCCTGAGTGGTTTCACTGGCCTTGTTTGTCACTTCCTCTCATGATCGGTCAGCCTAGCCTAATCTTATTCCTCTCCTTTATCTAGACTTCCTTTCATTCCGGTGGTAGCGCAATATGCCCAATCAGACATAACAGACGTGCAAATGGGTAACTAATCCACCGTCTTACTCTATTATCTATGATATCGGCAAAAATTGAAGTGTCTTAATCAAGTCAAACTTGTGAGTTGAATAATGGTTTCGCAGGCAAAGAAGGAGGGAGGGGATCAGTTCCTGGAGATCACAGTGTCGGAGTCGAGTCGGTGGGTGACGGGATGGGTGCTTACGTAGCGTACAAGGTGGATGTGCACACCAACATCCCGCTGTTCAAGAAGAAGAAGTTCTCCGTCAACCGCAGATTCAGCGACTTCTTGGGTCTGTAACTCCTCTCTCTGCTCTGTGTGCTGAGGTAGTTTCTAGGTGAATCGGGAATCGGTTGGTAAAGTCGATTCTGATACCACAGAAAGAATCAAGGATCCGGAATCGATTGCATAATCAAGAATCGGGAATCGATCATGGTATAGAGAATCGAATAATCAGACATTTATTCTGGAATCGAAACTGCTTGATTGAGGGTTAGAAATGGGGGTTGAAATATGCAAAAGTAGTAGGCTATAATTGAATTCCTTCAATTGAGAAAGAGCTGGTAAAGTCGATTCCTATACTGATTCCTTCCGGAGGACTTCGGTATCGACAATCAGGAATGAAACCTGGAATCGAGAATGGTAGTGGTGTAAATTACTTAATATTTATCACTAAGGACAAGTACGAGGAATGTCCAGCTGGCTGCGGTGTCTTGTGTTGTGGTTAAGCACTCTGCACTTCAGACCTTGTTGGCAAGATGTGACAGCTGTTGTCCTTAACATAACACATCCTAACTACTATGAAGCAAACCTAATTTGGACTCAAAAATAATGAGACTCACCGCAAGTTAGTCTTTTGTAGGAGAAAATACTTAAGAGGGTTAGACTCTCTGACGAGACCATGTATTGTCAGACTTCCTACAAAATGAAGCAAAATCCTAAAGTTATTTCCAACTGGATTATTTAGGTTACTTTTTACTGGTGTAAGAGTTAGCAGAACTGTACTATAATCACACCGAAACTGCCACAGGTCTGCACGACAAGCTCGGGGAGAAGTATCTGCGAGCTGGGAGGATCATCCCCCCGGCCCCCGAGAAGAGCGTGGTCGGCATGACCAAGGTGAAGATGGGAGCGCAGAACGAGCAAAGTTCCTCCTCAGAGTTTGTCGAGCGCAGGCGCGCGTCTCTCGAGCGCTATCTCAACCGGACTGCCAACCATCCCGTGTTCCGGGTAGACCCAGACTTCAGGGAGTTCCTGGAAGCTGGTAAACATTCCTGCCATATCAGTATAACTACATGTCTTGACACATTATGGACTTATCTATGTAGATAATAAGATTTAGGAACTATGGCACTAGGCCAAGATATCAAAAGAGACAGAAGGGTGTAAGCCTGCTTTTCTGCTGCTACTCTTTTGGTCTTGATAAAGGACCCAGTAAGGCCAAAAATTTGAAAGTTTTGCTCTCTTGTGTTTCTACTATTCCAGGTGAGCTCTCCTTTCTAAACCTTTTGGCACATAGGTAGATAATAACTAAGACAATTTTTGTTTTTCCAAAGAGTTGTGTTTTAGTCAGGTGTACGTACTTTTACTCTACACCCTTACTAACTTTGCGACTTCATAATTAAAACTCTCTTCCTATTAAGGTTGTTTTATGTTTTCACTTGTACTTTGTGTCTTCAGATGTTGAGTTACCAAAGGCCACAAACACCTCAGCCCTCAGCGGGGCCGGTGTGATGAGACTGTTCAACAAAGTGGGAGAAACTGTCAACAAAATCACTTACAAAATGGATGAGAACGACCCGGTAAGTCAGATTATTCGATCAATCAAGTTCAGAAATGTGTAAGAAAATATCTTTCCTGTCAGATCAGGCAGAATGGTGTTTTACCATGTGAGTTTTATGTAAAAATAATTTAATTTAACGAATACGAAAACGGCACACACTTTATTAATGACTGTTGTAGTGGTTCGAGGAGAGGATACAGCAGCTAGAGGGGCTAGACAGTCAGCTGCGTAAGCTACTGATGAGTGTGGAGACTCTGGTGATCGGGCGCAAGGATCTAGCGCTGCTGACGTCAACCTTCGCCAAGTCCGCAGCCATGCTGAGTAACTGCGAGGAGCACACCTCGCTGTCCCGCGCACTGTCCCAACTGGCTGACGTCGAGGAGAAGGTGAGACGGAATGATGGTAACGCAGTAACACCACAATCTGCGGTAGCATCATCTGCTGCAGCAACATTATCTATTAGAGTAACATTGTCTGTCGTGGTAACATTATTGCTTTCGGTTAATTCACTGTTTCTTCTTGGTGAGAAGAAAGTTAAGATCTACAAAATGTATGTTGCCTCTTTCAACCAAACATCTCAGCACCAAAAATCGACTTGTAATTGAAAAAGCAGTTAATAAGTCAACTACAGGTCAGGATTCTTACTGCCTTCTTAAAAAACTATCAGATCCCAAAAAATTTCTTCCCCTGCAAACTCTTGTCTCGTAATAACCTAATTTTTTCCTTTGTTCCTAAGTTTTTTGCCTCTCTAACAATCTCCCAGCTTCTAATTTTTAGTCCCTTCAACAATCTTATATTCTTGATTGCTTCCAAAGTTAACTTTCCTATCGTTCCCACAGTATCCATTTGTTTATTGGTAGCTAATGCAGCAACCATTTCCATGTTTATTTTACAATCAACACTACTTTGTTAGGGGTATGGAAGGTAATTTTTACTAAAGTAAAGATTACAATAAGACCTGTGCTATTAATAAATTCAAATCTAATTGAAAAATGACTACTCTTAAACGGAATTACAATACTGAAACATGCATATTTTTAGGTGGAATCTCTACACAACGAACAGGCAAACACAGACTTTTCAATCCTGTGTGAACTTCTGAAAGATTACGTTGCACTGATTGGAGCTATCAGGGTAAGATACTTTTGATTTGTTGTGTTGTTTATTTGAAACGACAAAACTTAGATGTTAGCCATAAAAAAACCAATAAATTAATCCTTCAATTTGCTAGCGTAGTGGCCGAGTCGGTAGTGTGTGTGACTGCGGATCCAAAGTTCGCAGGTTCGAGCCCCGCCGTTAAAGTCACTGCATAGA
Source organism: Matsumurasca onukii (assembly GCA_018831715.1). NCBI lineage: Eukaryota > Metazoa > Arthropoda > Insecta > Hemiptera > Cicadellidae > Matsumurasca > Matsumurasca onukii. The sequence goes on from CM032058.1 coordinate 88,611,528, forward strand.
CTGCATCAGCCCATGGTGACTGAAGGATTAACTGAACAAAATTAGGTTACCAATTTGACCCGTACATCTGTTATGATTTAATGGTTTAAACATGACACATTTTTTGCAGGATGTGTTTCACGAAAGAGTCAAAGTGTTCCAGAACTGGCAACATTCTCAATTGATGTTGAATAAGAAACGGGAACAAAAAGCGAAAATGGATCTGGCCAACAAAGCCGACAAAGGACCTATATCAACAGAGATTGTCGAGGTACGAAAAACCAGTGATGATTTCATTTAGTTTTGTTGAATTTGTAATACATTTTCCAAGCGTTTGTATTGTTGAAGTAACTCTACTAATGTATCCTTTTCTTCCAGTGGGAGGCGAAAGTAGAAAGATGCCAAGAAGAATTTAACGCCATTTCAAAAATGATAAAGAAAGAGATGGACACATTTGAAGTAGCTCGGGTTAAGGATTTCAAGGCAGTTATTTTGAAATATTTGGAAGAACAAATGGCTCACCAGCAGCAGGTTTGTTATTTCAGGATTCTGGTGATTTTCTGTGTCTGCTGAAATCTAAATGTTGATAGATCTTTACTCTTTCTTAAAAAGAAAACTGAACCTTTGATAAAAAACAATTTATCCTTATACCATAAAGTTTAATGAACTTTAATGCATCTAAAACCCTCAAAATCTTGTACGTCACTCTTTAGAGCAATGGCCAGCGCAGTTCGTCACGGACACCAAAGGTATTGTATGGTAAGTAGATTCCGCATAGATGCCACATGGTTGAGGCAGCAAAATCAACATAATTTGGTAGTTAAAGCACAGATAGCGCTCCCGTCTTTCTCCCCCTCTGCTCAAGTTTGTCCGATGTCAATGACTTAAATGTGACCATCGAGATTTATAATTCTCAAGAAGGAACAAACTTCCGCATGCAACAGTGGCTCTATTTGAGACTCTTCACAAAATTCCCTCGCAGCACTATCTGTGCTTGAGCTGCCGCAACTTTGTTTGTTTTCCTGCCTCAGCCATTTGGCACCTACACGCAATCTCCTTACAATAACATTATCTTTGCGAACACTCACAGCCAAATATGATACATAATCGTTAAAGAATTTCCTCCTCGGTAAAAAAAATTGATGATTATTTTCCGTTTCAGCTTATCAAATACTGGGAGGCTTTCCTGCCGGAAGCTAAAGCCATTGCCTGAAGTACGGCTTGCGGGTGAATATCGTGCCATAACGTGAAGGAGCATGTGGCTTTCTACGCAGCAAACAGACGGATCCGCTTGACATATTCACCAGGATTCACCTCGATGCGAGGGAACTAAACCGAAACTACTTAAGCTTGGCGACCCGCCGAGTTCTGTGATATTAGCAGTCTAATCATTTAAATATTAGCATCAGAATTTGACTCGAAGTATATTAGTTTTAACATAAATATTGTGTAAAAGAAGCACTATTCAAGTGGGGAAGTGTACATTCCAGAGTATGTTTTTTGTTGAACGAAAAGGTAGTTAAAGTTTTATTGGTTTGGTTAAATTTGTTAAGGTTCGCGAACCACATTCCGTTTGTACATAGTTTATAAAAATATGCCTTATATTTTTGGTCTAACTTCAACCGTACCAAAGTAGCATTTAAATTATCGTCTAGTGCGGATGTATCCCAAGTAAATTGATACATCTTTTCAATATACATAACGGGTGTTATTATGGACACACAATATAAATACCATAATTTATTTAAAGGACTTATAGTTGAATATTTAAGTTGTAGAAATTGGTAGTGTTTTCGCTCAAGATACAACTTAACTTTTATAGTATTAAAAATCTTAGAAATTATAAGTTTGTAAATTTCAAATTTTCGATCGTACAAAATTATTGGGCATTTTGAACTGGTTTTGGTTGGAAAATTGTTAGCTAGAGAATTCTGGATTATTGTGAGATAGCAATTTACTGCCGTAATAATTAGAATTAAATCAAAAGGATCTACTTTAAGTCTACCTATTTGTAATAGCCCTTCTTTCCTTTGACACCAAAACAACTTGATAATATAATGGATATTAATTTGTATAAATTGCTAAATGCTAATCTAAAGAACAAAATAGTTGGCTTCATTATTATTTTCACAATTTAATTTAAATTGTACATACACATTTTTAAGAGTAGGGTGGAACATTAAAATGTTGTTAAAATATCTTTATACATTTGTAAAGAGCACCATTAACTTCATTTTAAATTGCTTCAAAAGGCAAATAAAGCCATTTTACAGTAAAACTATAGTAAAGGGTTTAAACATTTAAAACCCAATTCTCATTAGAAATAACTTGATTTATTGTCCACAATTTTCCTAATGCTAATAATATAAAAATTATAAGAGTGTGTTATATTAAGTTAATCTTTTAGCTTTAGTTTCCCAAATATTTTATTTGAATAAGCTATATTCTACAATATTGCAATCTCAAATATTTATTGTATGTTTTCATCATATATTGTTGACGTGTATTTATGTTTATTTTATTTTCTTTTGAAGTGCAAAGTTATTATTTTCAAAAGTAAAGGAAGCTATGTTATAGTTGTTAAATATGTATAGCTGAGTTTTATATTGAATAAAACGTGAAGAATAAAACATAATGTTTATCAAATTTGCATTTCTTCCACCTGACTTGCAGTTAAATAATTAATAAATACAATAATTAATGTTTGCTCGAGAAACAAAACTGTCGGTTTGCCCGCCACATGTATTTTGAAAGCTTGTCATAATTTTATTTTAAAGTTATTTATCTTGAAGGTAATTTAATATCCTTTCCAGTGATATTAATTACAATAATTTTACAATAAATAATTACATTTCTAGTCATATTATTAAACACCTCAAGTGTTGAAAATTGAAATGTTCTCAGAAATGATGTAGCTATTCTAATATTTATGTGACAGTGCAAAAATATGTCTTTTTCAAATGGTTTTAAAACACCAGAAAGTTTACAATTGACTTTCAAGTAAGATATCATCTCTACCAGTTCCTGAACTGATGTTAGCATAATATGTTGGCCCCATCAATAATTCCGCTTGAATCAAGCGGTTTTCTCATTCAAACGTATACCAATATCAAAATGTAAATACCCACGCTCGAGGCTTGTAGGTGTCAGTGGCAAACGGGTATGGTGTTCCCCTATATTCTAACAAATAATTAATCATATATATTTCCTTGAACTCATTTATTAGGTTTTGCTCACATCTGTGTTAAATCAGTATGAGTTGAAAACCAAACAAATATGATTGGTATTTGGTATCTGTATGGCTTATTACAAATCAGAAAGAACATTAATTTCTCTTTCAAGGAAAAATTGAGTTGTCTGACCCAAATAAAGGACTAAGTGACTTAGGGTAAATTAAACCGAAATCTTCACTTTTGCTCAGCTATGAACTTAAAAATACGGAATTGTGCTCCGGTACATTATAATTTGTGACCGTTGGTGATCAAACACATTTTTGATATTTCATTTATTTTTTGTTGTTGAAAACAAATGATCTAATAAAAACTTGTATAGTTGGTAAGGCCTTTCGAGAATGTTCTCATCTACAGACCATAACATCAACTGAAGGTTAGATTTACAGCAACAAATTTTTCTATCCTTCAGTTGATGTTCATGGTCTGTAGATGGGACACATTGTTCTCGAAAGATTTTACCAACTATACAAGTTTTTATTGGATCATTTGGGTTTTCATCAACTTCAAAATTATTTATCCAATAAGGAGTTCTACTAGGTATATAGAAATCGTAAATAATGCAGGGTTATTCAAAATGAATGTCTTACTTTAACTTTGTAGTAAAGATGCTTCATGAATAATTTAATGAGGTTGAAAAGAAGAAATTCCAAAGTTTTGTTTACATACATTGAGAGGTAATGTTAGCTGTTAATTACCAACAAGATAGCTGTTCTTCAACACAAGATATTTTGCGTTCTTGAATTTTTAAAACAGACAGTTCAGTTTAACGAGAGTTTCATCATGATTTTGCCGTGACTTTTTCTTGTTGGACTATGCTAAGGGAAAAGTTTACGTACCCCCTCTGCCAAGAATTTTAGTTGACCTGGGAAAACTGTATCAGAGGTGCAGACAATTCCATAAATCAACATTTGCTTCGTGGTGTGTAAAAAGAGTTTGATTATCGGCTATATTTATGCCGAGCAGTCAGCAGTGGACATATTGAGCATTTATAGAAGTATACCAAGGGAGACAAACTTTAAAAGTGTTCTTTTTACTAGTATTTAGTTTAATTTTACGGCCTTCATAGGACCATTTTAGTCAGTTGCGGTTTCTGTCTTTCTTCTTTTTCTCAGCCCAGTACTTCTTCATCCTTTCTGAGAGCAGTTTTCTTTCTTCATCCGTTACCACTCTTCCTATCCTCTGCTTATTCTGTTTTAATGGAGTCTTGTTTGTTTGTCTTTTAATACGTTGAGTGTGTCTGTTTTTCTTTAAGATCCTCTACTGTTATGTGCAAATCTCTCATGTCTTCCTTGAGCTCAGTGATCCCCTAATCTTGCTCTTACTACTCCACAGTTTTTCTATTATCTTTCTGCTTATTCTATTTTCAGGTGTTCTTAAGAGATGTCCTAGAAACGATATTTGTTTTTTCTTTATTGTACTTGTCACAGGTTCTATTTCCTTGTAAACAGTTTCATTTGAAGCTATTTAGTATTTAGTTTATTTATCTAAGTAATAATTATTGAAATAGAGTTGTCTGAAAGTCAGACTTTCTTTTGAATAACTCTGTATTTTTGAAACTCAAGTTTGCCTTTCATTCCGACATCAATCTCCCATTCATTAGCTGGAAAATTTTTATCTTTTAAAGCATGAAAACCATAATTTCATCACTGAAAACCCCACAAGCTACTTCCTGTAGCCAAACTTGATTCTAAAATAAATGACAAACCGTATTCCAACTCGAAAGAATTGATTTAACTGACTTCTAGTCCCAGTCAGTCAATACAAGCTCTGCATATGATACAAAGCGATAACTCGACGCTAGATGCTGATCAACTGACCAGCTTTGACACTACAACCCCCTCCCTCCCCCCACCACCTCACCCCTTTGCTATCAAACTATTAGGTGCTGCAATCGCAAGGGATAATTATCGACACAACCACAACACAGATACAGTTGCAGTGCATTATGGGACTCTGTGAGGTGGTCACTGTGACGCACTCACTGTCTGATTGCTTGATTGTGTTTGAACACTCGTGTTTAGACAGGGTTATTCAAAAGAATGTCCTACTTTCATTCTTCTGTAACTTTTATAGTATGAGTGCTTCATGAATAGTTTACATATGGTTGAAAAGAAGAAGTTTCAAAGTTTTGTTTACATATACTGAAAATTAATTTCCGCTTTTAATTACCAACAAGATGGCTGCCCATTCAACACAAGATATTTTGTGCTATTGAATTTCCAAAAAGCCAGTCAGTTCATTTCAGCTAGAAATTCGTCGTAGATTTGTGATTTCCTCGTGAATTTCTTTTGTGGGGCTATGTAAGGGTGAGGGTTTACGTACCCACAATGACAAAAATCTAGATGACCTGCAGAACCGTAGCAGAGTTTCAGTCAATTCCATAAATTAATATTAACTTCGTGATCTACGTTAAAAGAGTTTGATTATCGGCTATATTTTTGACGAACAGTCAGGGGAGGACATTATGAGCATTTATAGAAGTGTACAAAGGAAGACAAACTTTGGAAAGTGCTATTTTTACTAGTATTTAATTTATGTATATCTAAGTAATAATTAACGAAGGAGAGTTGTTTGAAAGTAGGACATTATTTTTGAATAATCCTGTATTTTGTACATTTAGTGTGGACAAAGACATGTTTTCAATTTCTAGAGTCATTGTTTATCAATTATAACTGAAAAAGAAGTGGGAAAATGCATAGTTATTAGTAAGAAAAACAGTGTTCTTTAACCAAAAGTTATCATTTCCAACTAAATTGTATTTATACAATTTTACTACAAAGTTTTAAACAAATCTTGTACAAACAGATAACTATACTGTACAGTCCAGTAACTTCTGGTAGGATTGTGAAAGTATTAGGGGGACTAAAACTTTATAATCGATATAATTTTGTGCTTTACCTAATAACAAGTTATTTTCTTATAATTAATATATTCTGTGGAAAGTGGCTTAAAGCAGCTAACCTGAACAAACTTACAGAAGCACTGTACACACTGCCTTGAAAACCTGAAGCTTCAGGCTAAAATAAAAGTGCTTGATCTCAAATTTTCAGGAGCTCTAGTCCATATATTCCGTGAAAGTCCCTACTAAAAACAATGTGGTCATTAGAATTTTAAAAGGTGGTGGTTTTGAAGATTTACAAAAATGAAGATCCTTCCAGAAATGTTTTAGGCCTTGTATATTTTTCTCCCCATGACTACAGCCCGGTTGTGGTTGTCTAGATAAATTATCCACTGCAATTGCAGCACCTAATAATTTGATAGCAAGGGGTTTGGTGGGGGAAGGGGTTAAGGGGGTTCCGATGACAAAGCCGGCTATTCGATCTACATCTCTTTCTGACTTTGTTGCGAATCGATGTCTCTGTATCTACAGTTTCTTCTTTAGCAATTCAAAATTTGTTATTGCCTACAGAAAACAAACAAGTTATCTTAAAATAAAAATGGAATACAGTGAACAAGTATTATTCACACATGGTTCCTTCAATTTTTAGAAAGTTTATCTTGACTGGGACTCGTAGCGTGGTCCTGTAATCCAGCTTCATGGAGGTCAGGTTTTGAGGATGATATAGGTCTAAAGTGGCTCAGATAGTCTCAGTGATCATCTGATGATATCCGCATCAACTCCCACCATCTTTTAGACATATCAGAACATCACCTATGTGGTTCGGAAATCACGTTAAGCTGTTGGTCCTTGTATTTCCATTGGTCATTGGGCTAATAATTAATGACCCATTCTAAGGAAGAGTCGGCCTTAGTTTGTAACAAGACTACACCTCATAACTCATTACTACCACTCATCACACTCATCCTTGACCACATATTTGCCTTAAAATACCTTCATCAGAGTGGTCGGCATCTCAAATAGTGATTTAGTGTTTTTAGGATGGGTCAGTTCCAAATTTTTGCCGGTTATCGGTTCTCCAGCTTTTTCGGTCATCGGTTCTACCGGTTCCATCGGTTCTTTGTTAAATAAAACCAGATGATCGCCAAAGTCACATGTGCAACTATGAGGTCCGACATTTTTGTCATAGCTTTAGCCCATAGGTATATATCTGGGTGTAAGCCAACATGAGTTACTCATAATATGTTCCGAATAATTATAAAGCCTGAGCACAACTTTTATTCAACATCTGACTTTAATCTTAAATCAAATCAAGTCGAAATTTCTTTATTTACATAATCGTCCAGATTAGCAATGGGGTAAATCAATCAAAAGAATACAATAGACTACTTTACCCAACTAGTCTTGGTCACTATTGGCCATTTTGAGTGTATTGGCTATCCCCACAATTTACCCACCTTTCAAATCTAAAGGGAGATGAAAGCGGCTGAACACAGCCCATTGAATTGATAATAGCTAATTAGTTCTAACTTCAATATGCTGATCAAGTTTGTCACATGTCTAAAAGGTGAAGAAAAATTATAAACTAATGCAAGGTTTAGAAACATATTGTTTTATTAAGTTTTTAGAACCTGGGAATAAACATTTTCTCATTGTTTTCTACTTTGGTTTCTAAGGCAAAGCTATCAGCGAATTCTAGCGGTTGCTAAGAGAACTACTAGAAACATTGTAATAGTAATAAATGTTTTTCCAAACTAATAAATCTTTTAAATTAAAGCAATAATTGAAACTTGTCATACTTAAAACACTTAGATAAGAAAGAAAAAGGCTATTGGAGCCTAAAAATTATAACAAGACAGTAATCATGTTGAAGTGACAACATTTTTTTACTTTAATTAAATTTAGTTCTCACTATTTACTAGAACTAAAATAAATTATAAGTAGTCCTGAAACAATTTGGTTGCCATGGCTGGCTGGGCTGGCCATCAGTTTTTGCATTGACTTTCCATTCAGTGTATTGCACCAAAAGTAGCGAAATTAGTGAATTTTGGTGTAATATTCAAGAAACTGAATGGAATACAATGCAAAAACTGAAAACAATTTTTTTAATAAAAAACAGTAGGCTATATAAGTATAGAGGGTGAGTTTTAAATGTCCCCTCCTTAACTTTTGAAAAAGGAAATAATTTGTAAACCCCTTTGGTGAAGGTTTTTATAGGATTCTGAAGTTGTTTTTCTTTTTTGTGGTAAATTACTATAACAAATATGACTTTAAATTGTTACCAATGATTACAATAATTGTTGGTTTTTGGATTACATCAACCAGTTTTCTATGTAAACAGTTGACAAAATTTATTATTTTGGTATAATTATAACAAAGTTTGATATTATTATAGGTTGAAGTTTATCTGTTATCTTTGTCCCTGCAAACATGTTTCAAGTGGAAGAATTCAGCTATAAATTACTTTAGGGGATTTTCAAGAGTAGACGTTTTACTAATGTACCAAAATTTTAAGGCATAGAATATAATTCTTCTGTAAATATTACCCATTTATTTATCAATATTTTAATTTTTTTTGCAGGATCAGTCAAAATTAGTATCTGTTGTAAGGCCTACCCCTTCATTTCTGTTGATAGTATTTACATTTTACACATTTACAAATGGCACAATTAATTTTTGGTATTGTGTACAGATTTTTTATTTCACAGATATGTCTAAGAAGGCACACAGATTTTTGTAAAAATTATTTCTAAAGGAATTTTACTAGCTGTGCAGTTTCCTTGTTAGGAAGTGTTTTTTTAGTAAGATTTTATAACGGTTTTGGATTATTCTTTATACAAACAACATAACTAATTAACTTTCATAACTTAAGTTTATTACAAGTTGGTTTGTACTATGTGTCTTAAGTCTTTTAAAGAGAAAGTACGTTGATGATAGTTTGCATTTTTAAATTTCATGATCCCCTTCTCCGTATTTAAACTCCGGGCACCTCTAAAAAGTAAATCTTATCATTTTAAGCGTACCAAGTTTAGTTTTTCTTATGTCCTGTAAAGCGTTTTGAAGTTTTTAGGGCGTTTCCATAATGTTACCTAATTCTACTCACATTAAGGCACAAAGGTGCAGGAATCGAACCATGTATTCATTAAAGGTTCGCCTGTGAAAGGCAATTAACCCGGCTAATGAGGCTTTTCACCCCTAATGAGTAATGAGATTAGCTGCGACCACGTGAGGGGTTGGAGGGGAGTGGTGGGGGTACCTGTTGCCGGTGACGTCAGCGTTGCCATGGCAACACCTGTTGATCCCCCGCGCTGTGTAGGCGGCGCACCCCTACATATTTGTACGTGACTTTATCTCCTTCACTTTCCTGGATGGTGCGTGCTTTGTTCGATTTTAAACGTTTTTAATACTGCTGGAAGGGATTGTAGGGAATGATGAGTGAATGGAGTTATTTGTGGAGGTTTTGAAATCTACTGAAAACGTGGGGTTTTAATTTTTCTTGGAAGTGCAAGGCAAACTGCTGCAGGGAACAATTTGAGATAATTTTTGTTTTGAATTACCATAATTTATTGCGTGGTGAAGACGTTTTAATACACTTATGTTCCAAGTGGAATATACGTACAAATACTTTTAGGATCTGTACTTTAACGGAAAATAATTAGCTAATTTCCTTTGGAAAAATGAGATATTCAAGCCGTCCTCATGGTAAGGCCCAGACCCGACCCATAAAATGCAACATGTCTTTTATATTCGAATTTAAGGTTCTACTTTAACCATTGAATGTAGTAAAAGATAATGCTATGGTAAAACATTACCTTTGACGTAACGCCTTGACGCATGGACCTCTCCTAAAAATGCTGTTTAAAACCAGCATTTCGTTGTCTAAAACCAGCAGGTATCAATCAGTAAGATACTTCTTTGGTTGAATTTATTGTTGAAGATGGGAGAATTTCTTAGTTACAATTGCTGACGTTTTCCATGTAAGTGAACAAGAAGAACACGACGTTTCGAGATCTGCTATTTGATCTCGTCTTCAGGTATCCTAAAAAGTAACACAAAACATTAGAAAACGAGCTAGCCTAAAGTGATTAGCGTAAGCTGACCAGTCAGTCGGTTGGTAGCTATCACTGGCAGTAGACGTGTTTAGTTTCTCTGGTTTCCGTTTTTAACGTTTTTTGCATGTTGTATTGTTTTTTGTTTGCTGCGCTAGTGTTGCTAGCGTCACTCATTGCTATATCAACTCAGCCCCTTTCCTTGCCCCTCAGCGTCTATCCCTACCCCGTAGATAGGCGTCAGGTGAAAACCCGAAGAAAGCTCTGCACCAAACGAAGTTATTCCGATCTTATACGAACTAAGCAGCCAATGGCAACCATAGAAGAATACTAACTTTCTGTGTCGACTATCGAGGCAACCATCGATTGTTGCTATCGAGTTTGTTGTATCGCACTCGCTTTCGTTGATATGTGATCCCACGGACTTTCGAAACCGATTAATTAAATGTTAAAGTTTAATTTTTCCCTCTAAATCCCTTTCACTCCCTTCACCTGACGAGCCGCAACTAATACAGACTGTGTAGTCCTCTCCTAAAACTGCTTTTAGAAAACATCTTCAACTAAATAGGCTACTAACGATATCAATCACAAGATACACTAAACAGCCGACATTTCGGTCACGAAGGCCCATCGTTGTCTCATGAGTATACAGTATACACAGGCTTGTATACAAACCAGCCTGGAGCGATACACTATTGACTACACAATGTATGCTGGCTGTGTATTGACTAAAGGGCTGTATCATGTATCACTTGAGGCCTAGCCAGTCTATTCAATCTACCAAAGCCACTCATGTAGTCCTTTCATCACGCATTCAATGCCAAACAAGCATTCAATGTTGCATTCGTTACATTTGAATGTAGGCTTCTTCACGGCTGTGCTTTATCGGTTTTAGAAGTGTTGTGATTATTTTGAAAATTGAAAAACGGGCCGCTGCAAACCTAGCGGATCCGTGAATTTAAGTGGCGCGGGTCGATCCCCGCAGCACAATTTGCTATACGGTGACGGGTAAGGTCGGACTTTGTAGTCCTTAAGTTTAGAACTTATAAGCCAGGCTGGTAATTTAGGATCCATGGCATTTGCGTGGCTGCTGTTTGACAAAGTAGTATCTTAGTGGCTACAACGACGGTGGAATTAAATTCGCATCAACCGCAAAAGAACATGAATTACTACTTCCGGCAATGAAAACGGAAGTTAACAAGGAAGTCAGTACAGAAACTGTCAAATGCAATAATTATAGTTAATTAGATATGAGCGGTTGATAGTAAACAATTGACTCGTTTGTTAGAAGCTTTGACTTGTGATACGACCTTGAGAAAAGGTAAATTCATGGTATTACAATTGTGAAGTATTTTCACCTTTACATTAACCTGCGTGGTTCGGAAGTCACGTCAAGCCGTTGGTCCTTGTATTTCCATTGGTCATTGAGCTATTAATGACCCATTCTAAGGAAGACTCGGCCTTAGTTTGTAACAAGACTACACCTCATAACTCATTACTACCACTCATCACACTCATCCTTCACCACATATTTGCCTTAAAATACCCTCATGAGAGTGGTCGGCATCTCAAATAGTGATTTAGTGAATCAAATGTAAGCCAATGATATTCTAGACTGCACAGTACAGGCGGAAACATATGACGATGTAGTGGATTGCAGTCAAACCAACGCAGCATTTATAAATAATGTATCTGTGGGGATTAATCTTTAAACGAAAAGTCAATATATTATTTATAGTGGATTGAAAGCCGAATTTCCACATTGATTTTTATTTCGAGAAAACTCTACTTCTAAACGTGTGAAAGCACAGTTGTTAGAACTCTGAAAGCTACACATTAAAAGTAAAATGTCAAAAACGTGACTCAAATTCGCTTTAGTTATTCGGGTCGACCCGAAATATTGTTGTATATTGTTATGGAAGGTAGATGCCGAATGGCTGAGGCTGGACAATCAAGATAGTTGCGGCAGCACAAGCAGAGATAGCGCTGCGAGGCAATTCTTTTAAGTCATATAAGTAGAGCCACTGACGCACGTGCAGGTTCGTTCGTTCTCTGTAATCGCACGATTTGTTCACATTGGACAAACTCGAGCATGTGGAGTCGAGGAGGGAGAAAGTCGGCGAGAGACGGGAGCATTCGCAGCGCTATCTGTGCTTGGGCTGCCGCAACTTTTATTGCTTACAGACATTTACAATAAATGTATTGCAATCGTCAAACTTTTCCTTTAATTCTTATATCTAAATCCCATTCAAACATACAGTTTCTTACACTCACTCTCTCCCATACATTCGAATGTAACCACTCTAGCCCCTAATGAGTTAGCTAATCATACGGTCTCCCAATTGAATGCCATAAACTCGTCTGTATCATAAAATGCTTGAGAAATAAGAATAGTTTTAAGACGAGCTTTGAACGCCTTAGGCTCAGGGGCATGTTTGAACGAATTTGTAGTCTGTTGACGAAATAAACTCCTGCCTGGGAAGGCAAACGGTCATGAACTACCGTTCTGTGTCTCCCAGTTCGGTAGTTGTCCCTGCCTCTAGTTTCATAAGAGTGTACGTCTGTACCCTCTTATGGTATTACTTTTGATTTGAAAAGAGACACGTCTCCAAAATGTAGAGGCAAGGTAGAGTCAACAGTTTTGAATGCCTCCCACACGAATCTCTCTCTCCTCGCAATTTGGCGATTATCCTGACTGCTCGTTTGAAGAATAAAATCCTAGACAAATTTGTTTTTGTGCAACCTCCCACAAAGTCACTCCGTAGGATAAGTGTGGGTAACTATGTTGATGCTATCTATGTGCATCTATTGTAACATAATCCTTGCCACTACTAAGCATAGTAAGCAAGAACAGTCGCTTCCGCAGCGAAGCACGAGTACATGTATGTGTATGAGATGCAGAGAGTTGGTTACATTTGCATGTCAAGTGTTGAGATTGAGCTCAGGACACGTCTCAACTTCAGAACTGCACAACTTCTGTGTAACCAGGCCAGATGAGCTATACACTACATTGAATAAGGTATTTCCATACGACCTAGTATTCAGTTTTGTGTTAGCATGACTTTTCGGGGCCCCATGCTTCTTTCGGATGAACCGAGAAATTGACAATACACGGGATTTATAAAATAACTTTCCAATTAAGAGTCCGCCTCAGAGAAAGCATAAATTCGTCCGCACGACATCGTGCACGTAACAACTGGCTAAACAATGGCCTTGTTTCAACTGATGCGGCCTGTCAAACCAAGCGTATGCATGGGTTTACGGCGACCCGTTTTTCACCTTTCAAAGTACATTTTACAACCATGATGTCTTTGGAAACTAGAAGGGTTTCTGACTTGTGTATAGAGCCCAATTTTTATAAGTTATTTATTAGTTTCCCAAGACAAGACAAAGCTTCTTTCTTTACACAAACATGGCAATGGCGTCAAAGTTAATCAGACCATCACCTGCGTGGTTCGGAAGTCACGTTAAGCCGAACCACCGAAAGACCGTCCTTGTATTTCCATTGGTCATTGGGTTATTAATTAATAACCCATTCTAAGGAAGAGTCGGCCTTAGTTTGTAACAAGACTACACCTCATAACTCATTACTACCACTCATCACACTCATCCTTCACCACATATTTGCCATTAAAATACCCTCATGAGAGTGGTCGGCATCTCAATTAGTGATTTAGTGTTATACAATCTAGGAAGGTTGATCTTGTAGCAGGTCTTCAGGTGTTGTTCAAGTTGTCGCTGCACAATCATCCCCAGTTCCAGTTGGCTTCTTTTGGAATTCCAAAAATTTTGTTTTATGTTGGTTGATCTTTTGGTACCAGGATCTTTTAGTTTGAGTTTTTTCTATAGTTGTTGTTTTTGTCAACATCCCAAATTAACTTTGAAAATATCCAAGTTTTAGTGCTTTTCAAACACAATTTCGTACACTTAAAACGCGTAATTTAGAAAAATCGCTCTACACGCGTGTCGAAAACCCCTAGTTTCCAAATATATTATGTTTATTAATGTAAAAATTATTTTGAAAGTTGGAAACCGGGCCGCCGTAAAGATTGCATTGAAGACCCTTGACGATAAAACAAGTTGGAAAGCGACTTAGGGTCTTCGGGCGTTCTCGGCAAATACCTCCACAGCTCAATCAATCAAGTCCAATCAATCAGTCCAATCAATGAGTTCAATCCGTTCAGATCTCTCGAAGTGGCGGTCCTACACAAGCCCATATAGGAACTACTAATTCACCGGCATCTACTGCACGCATGGTGGGAGTCACTTAACCTGCCACAACACAACGCCTTGAACTCAACTCATACTTTCCCGCCAGTCTGTCATTGTTAAACAGCTGTTTCAGTCAGTGCTGTATTGTGATTAAACAGCTGTTTCAGTCAGTGCTGTATTGTGATTACTGATTACAACACAAGGCTATCTAGAGTGTTGTGAACCGATAATAACTGATACGATGTGAATATTATTCACATAGTTTGTTTCGGAAATAGGTGCGATAACATGGTGAGTATTGTGTATTTATGCGTATTTTAAAATGAAATACTCTTTGTTTTAATAATTTTAACAAATTTTGCGTAATTTTCCCCATTTGTAAGCTAAGTGAAGTAGACTTTGGGATAGTGAACTAATTTAAAACTCCAAAGGTTGGACTACGTATTTTTGTATAAAACTATATAATTACGAGGAAGTAACCAGTTTATAAATCAAACAACTGGATTCAAAAATTAAGGAAAAGAGGCTCAGTAAAAAATGCGTAGGCTTTTTTAGCTAGACATATAGACAACTGCCAGGATTAAAAAACTAGGCCTACATATAATTTATGGTAAGTTTTTGGACAAGTTTTGAATAACGCAAAATTAATTTAAACATGTGCTTCTTACAAAGACATTAACACAACTGTGTGACTTCCTTTAAATCATATTATTAAAATCAAGTGCAAAGAAGCAATCATGCAATATTTGAAGTTTTCACTTGACTCATTTTTACGGTTTTACCTACAAATGTATTTGTTATAAGCTTAGCGTGTACTTGGGTAATTATGCAGGATGAAAAGAATTGCGAATCAATGTTGCTAATACTGACCTTGCGCCTCCAAAGTACTTTTTTTTTAAATGCTCTCACTCAAAGTGTTGAAAGATGTTGTTAAATAAACTGTGTTTAATATATCAATTTAAAAAAATGTAATTTTATTCTTAGTCAGCTCGTCAAACTTAATAATTAAGAATTGTGTACTATTATGTGAGTTAGCTACTTAGCTGCATGAACAAGAATATATATTAGTGCTACATTGTAATTGGAATATATTCTGTTATGTAGCATTTGAAAAATAAATAAATAAATGTACAAGAACAAATAGTTGACCAACGCTTGGGCTTTTTTATTAGCTTTAATAGTAGTTTAGTCCTAGAACGTTACGATGATCATTCTTAATAATACATGATGATTAATTGTTAGCGGGATTTTTCAGATTGTGCTAATAATGCTCATAGCCACTTTGGCTGACATTGGAGATGCAGCCAGGATTTTAGCACTGACACCCTTCAACTCAAAAAGCCACTACAGCGTGATGGAGCCCCTGTTTCAAGAACTTGCCAGGAGAGGACATCAGGTGACAGTGGTCACTGCCTTCCCTCAGAAACCCCCTTTGGCAAACAAGACAGACATTGACGTTTCTGCAGACCTTCCTGCCATGACCAACGCCTTCGCTTTGGATATGATCAGAGAAACTATGCCAAACGTTCGGGCCACCACTCATTTCATCAATCTAATCCATGAGATCCCTTGCAAGATCATCGAGTACCCCCAAATCCGAAATATTTGGAACAGCAAAGATCAATTTGATCTTGTGATAACAGAACTCTTCGGCAGCGACTGTTTTACCTACTTCGCTTACAAGTTGAAGGTTCCTCTGATCTCGATGACCACCAGCATGTTGATGCCCTGGGCTGCAGAAAGGCTGGGTCTTCCTGACAACCCTTCGTATATTCCGACATACCTGACAAACTCCAACCCTGAAATGACTTTGTCCGAAAGGATCTACAACACTGTTATCCTCCTGTACGCCAAGTACTGGCACCAGTGGGTCTATGCAAAGCAATCTCAAGAGTTCTTCGAAAGGACTTTGGGAGAATCTCTTCCTCCTCTTCACGAAGTGGTGGCCAACACTTCTCTCATCTTGGTCAACAGTTACCACGCTCTCATCCAGAGTAGACCGTTCCCTCCCAACGTGGTCGAGGTCGGCGGAATCCACATCAAGCCCAGACAGCCTTTGCCTCAGGTGAGTAATATCAACTTGAATTACTGTTCTAGTAGAATCCTAATTTGGGTGGTAGAAATCACTTGCCTTGAACATAATTATGTTAATCATTTCAGGATATACAAAAGATTTTGGACGAGGCAAAGCAAGGAGTGATCCTTCTAAGTTTTGGCACTCTGGTTCGTTCTTCGAGTCTTCCCAAGTCCGTGATAACATCTTTCATGAAGGTGTTCTCTAAGATTCCTCAAGTTGTGTTAATGAAGTACGAAGACGATCTTCCGGGAGCTCCTCCAAATGTCATTGTTCGTAAGTGGCTTCCACAGAGAGACATGATGGGTAAGATATATTTGATTGTGATAAGTTTAATTTTCATTTTGAACCACTGATTACTACTTAATGCACCGTATGCGTCTTACATCTAGTCGCTTATAAGGTTAAGGTTGATTTTGGTTTATGACAGGATTCTAAACGTAATAAGCGAATTAAGCGCAGAAAAAACTTTATCTAAACAGAATTCATCCAGGATAAGAGTATATTCCCAATCTTGATATTAGTTGTAAGAAATTGTGATTTATGACCACTTTGTGCATTTAGGGAAAAACTACGAACACCATGGATTCACTTTCAACTCTATTTTCAACCACACCTTCTACAACACAGAAAAACTTAGATAGCAAACGGTTAGGGTTAAGTTAAAGGACGAAAGTCGACTGATCTAATTATTGCGATCAAACATATTATTTTTTGCTAATTTTGTTATTTTTTGCAGAACACGAGAAAGTAGTGGCAGTAATCCAGCACGGAGGTCTGGCCAGTACTATCGAGGCTGTGTACTTCAACAAACCCTTGCTCGGCATCCCTTTCTTCGCAGACCAGTTCAATAATGTACAGAACGTTGTCAAAAGAGGAGGCGGTCTGCAGTTGAGTCTGGACACTCTGAATGAAGAAAACATCCAGAGAGCTCTGTCGGAACTGTTGAACAATCCTAAGTAAGTGACTAAAAGTTATCAGTAAGATCTTCTTCAGTACTAGAGGTGATCAGTAAGAAGTGATCTTTGAGATCGGAAAGAAATTTAGGTTTGGATGATCTGTAGGTCTGGATTATCACGTATGCTTATCTTAAGACTAATTAAGAATTAGGTTAAGTATTTATCTTATTTGATTGTTGATATCATTATCTTTGATAGAAGAGCTTTTCAAAGAGGTTATCAAGAGCTTATTTAATATTTGGGTTGTGTCCGAAAGAGAAGTTATCGACGGTGAATAGAAATTTATTTGTATATCTGACTAATATTTTCATGGTTTGACTAAGAAAGATTTAAAATGTAGCAGATTATTTCCTGTGCCTCAACCATGATTAGTTTTCAGATAAAGGAAAACCTTCATTTTAAGGAAGAGTCGGCCTTAGTTTGTAACAAGACTATACCTCATAACTTATTACTACCACTCATCACTTCTTCACCATAAATTTGCCTTTAAATACCCTCATGAGAGTGGTCGGCATCTCAAATAGTGATTTTGAGACTTAGTGATCTGAAATGCCAAGTCAAAGAGTTTGAAGGTCAAACTGAATTGGTTTGTGATTCAAGTAGTAGATTGTTAATAGATACGTCTCGTCAAATTACAAGATCGAGACAGCAGGCCTCGCAGCGCAATCTGTGCGTGGGCTGCCTCAGCCTACTAAAGCCTTGTACACTAATACACCCTGAAACATTCCAGGTACAAGGAAGGCATGAGCAGACTGTCTGTACAGTACCGGGACAGACCCATGTCAGGTCTAGAGACAGCTGTGTACTGGACTGAATATGTTCTCAGACACAAGGGTGCACCAAACCTCAAACCTGTCTCAGTGAAGCTGCCGTTCCATCAGTACCTGCTGCTGGACGTGACTGCCATCTTGCTGTCAGCAACTCTTGCCTGCTTTTATATAGTGTTTTTAGTGTTAAAACTAGTTTTTAGGACTGTTTTTGTAAAAAAAGTGGTTGAAAGTAAAACAAAACAAAAAAGAAGCTGAAACTAAGCATGTAAATGGTTTAATCTGTTCTGTATTGTATATAGCTTGTGTAGGTTTTAGCTTCGAATAGTTTGATAAATTGTGTAAATATACGCTTTGAATTTTAGTGTTTATTCCTATCCTAGTTCACCAACAATCGAAAGTAATTTATATGAGGTTTTCATTGAAGCCTCTTGTGGGTGAAGTGGTAAGATACAAACTAAGTATTCAACTTAATCAGAAGAGTGGTTACGACGTAAATAATATTTTCGTATAATTATTCTACTCGTAATGTCAGAGCATCGGAAAAAAGTTAAATTAAGTGGTAATTTTTTCGTGTAGATAATTTTCTGGTCTACTGTTCTCTCTGAGAAAACCTTCTGATTATTATTACATCGGTTATAGTTGCTTACTTTTATTTCAAGGCTGAATATTTTTCATAATTGAAAGATATTTAAAAGTATGTACACCATAACCCTCCTTTACACCTGAAGGTTTCGTGTTTGAACCAATGGCTAAGGTTTTGAAACATACCCTGTATACTTAGAACTCTTGGTTTCCCTCGCCCCTTGAGTAGTTTTAAATTGGGCTTTTTCATTTCACTCAAATAGGTCTAACTGTTCTCCAGATTATGCAGGCGGTACTGGTCGTTTGAAATTTCCTGTAAACACGTCCGCTGCTATACTTTGTAGGTACTGGTAGAAGAGGTTCCCATCATGCGAGTACCCTCAAATGAAAATAAATAAATTTTTCATTACATGAACACATTACAATAAGCTGAAAATTTCATTCAATACTTTCAAACATACAGCGTTCAGTAAACGTGTTCATGTGTATGTAATTATGACTTCTTCAACTCAACGGATTTTATTAGCGTTTAAAATGCCTTTAGAGTCTGAGCACTTTTGATCAAATTGGGTAACTTGTTGAGGTAGTACGAGTACTCCTGCCTGAGAGAGCCAACTCTCATAAAAAAGGTCAAGTTTCTATTATTTAACGAGGCGAAGTTAGGACTACAAAAGCCCTCTCCGCCACTTAACCTCGACCTGTACCTAGTGTTACCGTGTAGTCACATTACAAATGCAAGTGGTGACTGCGGGGATCGAACTCGCGCCAGCGGAGTGATGAGCTCCGTAGTCGCGCACGATTCCAACCCGCCACGGGTCCGCTCTTAATATTCCATTCGGTGCCTCCCAGTTCAGTAATCATCCCTGTCTCTAGTGACATATCATGAGTGTACTCTACAAAGACTTGTTCATCAACCACTCCTGTTTTAAAGGGTAGCAAGTGCAATTGAAATCTGATTCTTTTGTAACCTTTCTTTTTATCTGATGAGACAGTCCTAAGCCGAAACAGAGAAACGTTTTTTCCGTAAGAAGGTGGTAGAAAAGCGACAAAGGAGTGGTTATGAAAAACGAATTTTCTTTGCTCTAACAAATGCGTTTGGCAAAAGTACAAAGCAACAGTTTCATTTTAAAGTCCGTAAACTTTCCTGTACTTTGAATTCAATACGTTGAAATCGAACATGGTCTTAATACCTATCGTTCTGAATATCTTCAGGTTTAAAAAGGAGTGCCTCAGGGTTCCGTCCTGGACCTCTTCTTTTTTATTGTTCTTTGAATTCGTCAAAAAGTGGTTAGCTTTATCATGTCTGACTAAACTATTTTGTACATAAAAACTGGTATACCCAATTTAGCCCCTACTCGTGTTCATATTTTATTTTTTAATGATTTCTATGTAGTATATAGATCACGTCTCGATTCAGAAGGAAGTTAACCAACTGTTAACATCGAGTAAAACTTGACGTAAACCGACTTGGAAGTTGCGGAGCGGCAGCGAATTCTCATCTAACTTGGTATCTACTTGTTTCTTGTTTTCCTGTTGTTGGTTACGCTTCTGTTTATAGACTTGCGACTTCACGTCTTTCATTGATAGATTCAACGACAATGTTTTCTTTAAAATCCGCACATTTGACTTTATTATACATTTTAGAAAAATAATCTATGGTTTATCGTAGTACAAAGACGTATGTTTCTTTGGTTCAAACCTTGGCTGAAAAATAAAGTGTACCTGTACGCTGATAACCATACAGAAAAGCATAGAAAACGTGTATTTTTAAATTAAGATGTCAACATAAAAATGTAGTGTTGGGTCGTGGCGGACCCGTGGCGGGTTGGGATCGTGGGACTCTGGAGTTGATCACTCAGCTGGCACGGGTTCGATCCCCGCAGTCACCACTTACATTTGTAATGTGACTATACGGTAACGCTAGGTAAAGGTCGAGGTTGAGTGGTAGAGTAGTCCTATCTTCGCCTCCTTAAACAAGATAAACATTACCTTTATGTTTCAATTTTTCCTGCCCTGTAATTCCGGACAAACTTGTATCCGAATTAACGTGATTCGCTCCAACGGGAGCCTATTTACCAAATGGCATTATTAATTAGATTAAGTAACTACTAGTGGATAAATAACAAACAACACATTCTTTATTTACAAAATGAACATTTCTGAGTATATTCACAACAAACTGTTGTAGTTAACCATAATTATACTTACTCCTCAATATTTTTACAACCGATTACAATATTTACAGCGTCACCTTCCCAACATCGAATGACAAACTTAATGATGTTTCAGTTTCGCTTTATTTACATCAGATCCTTTTCTAAAAACGGTCCTTAATATCAAACTGACTGCTAAAAACACTATATAAAAGCACACAAGAGTCGCTGACAGCAAGATGGCAGTCACGTCCAGCAGCAGGTACTGATGGAACGGCAGCTTCACTGAGACAGGTTTGAGGTTTGGTGCACCCTTGTGTCTGAGAACATATTCAGTCCAGAACACAGCTGTCTCTAGACCTGACATGGGTCTGTCCCGGTACTGTACAGACAGTCTGCTCATGCCTTCCTTGTACCTGGGGACAGTAAACAACTTAATCATAGAAATGATGGGGTGAAAGTTAAGTCCTCCCTTTTTCGATTTGATCTATTGATGAATGGATTGATACTATGACGAATACTGTCATCATAAACACATTTGAAGTTGACTCCCAAAATTCATTTATAACTGGCGTTTCTACCCTGAAAACAGAACGGAGCAGATGTATCAGAACGAAGTGATCAGCCAAATTTTTGAGGTCTTCATCCTTGTTTTGAAAGCTAGATACTATTAGCCAGATACCGATTTCAATATGCGATTTCTCGTTCAAAAAAATTATCCCTCGCACTAAATCTAAATGTTAGATAAGTTCTTGATAGCCTCTTCATGAAGCTGTTTAGATCCTCTACCTAAGATAATGGTATCAACATTCTGATAGGATGATCACTCTAACCAAGCTCTTAGTTGAGTTTAAGATAAGCACACGTAATGCACGGCTTTACAGATAACTCAAATATGGCTTGATATTCGATCCCAAAGATTCTAGCAGTGAAGATATTACTGATCACTTCTAGCAATGAAAAAACTACTGATAACTTTTGGTCACTTACTTAGGATTGTTCAACAGTTCCGACAGAGCTCTCTGGATGTTCTCTTCATTCAGAGTGTCCAGACTCAACTGTAGACCGCCTCCTCTGTTGACAATGTTCTGCACGTTGTTGAACTGGTCTGCGAAGAAAGGGATGCCGAGCAAGGGTTTGTTGAAGTACACAGCCTCGATAGTACTGGCCAGACCTCCGTGCTGGATAACTGCCACTACTTTCTCGTGTTCTGCAAAGAAAATATCAAAATTAGTAGAAATATTATCTTTTCTGTCAACTAAATGAAATCAGAAGAATGTTTGATCACAATATGAAACAGGATATTTAAACTATGAAATGATATTTATATCATAAGTAAGCTGGGCCCTTCATCTTCAGACATTGAATGATTTTGAATGAAATGTTTGCCTTCGGAATGAATATTGTACGAGAACCTATCCTGACAGATTTGCCTGGCAAATGACGACCATCAAATTAATGCCGATAGTTGATGAAAATAGTTCAAACAAACTTTAGAAAACATGGTAAACATATTTCTTGTTTTCACTGGACTATAGATCCAAGGATATCTGTTTTTGTTATGTTGGAATAACCTTTTACCTTACCAAAATGACTGCCCCAAAGACATCATCAGGTCAGTACTATAGAAAACGTAGGACAAGTCACAACTCAATATATCTTACCCATCATATCCCTCAATGGAAGCCACGCTCGAACAATGACATTGGGAGGAGCTTCTGGAAGATCGTCTTCGTACTTGAAAAACACGACGTGACGCATCTTAGAGAACACTTTCATGAAAGATGAGATCACGGATTTCGGAAGACTCGAAGATCGAACGAGAGATCCAAAGCTCATTAGTATCACCCCCTCCTTTGCCTCGTCCATCATTTTCTGTATGTCCTGAAATGTATTGCAAATGTTGAAAGCATTTCAATAATCCAGGTGTGGAATAATTTGGAAAGTTCTGTGCACGACCAAACCAGAGTGTTAAAGCTTAGAAGGATCACTCCTTGCTTTGCCTCGTCCCAAATCTTTAGAATATCGTGAAATATATTACAAAATGACAAAGGTTTTACCTCCTAAATTATTATAACTCTACTATAGAACAGTAGTTCAGCGTGACTTAACTCACCTGGGGCAAAGGCTGTCTGGGCTTGATGTGGATTCCGCCGACCTCGACCACGTTGGGAGGGAACGGTCTACTCTGGATGAGAGCGTGGTAACTGTTGACCATGACGAGAGAAGTGTTGGCCACCACTTCGTGAAGAGGAGGAAGAGATTCTCCCAGAGACCTCTCAAAAAAATCTTGAGACTTCTTTGCATACACCCACTGGTGCCAGTACTTGGCGTACAGAAGGATAACGGTGTTGTAGATCCTCTCAGACAAAGTCATTTCGGGATGAGAATTCGTGAAATAAGTCGGGATATATGAAGGGTTGTCTGGAAGACCAAGCCTTTCTGCAGCCCAGGGCATCACCATGCTGGTGGTCATCGAGATCAGAGGCACCTTGAACTTGTAAGCGAAGTAGGTAAAACAGTCGCTGCCGAAGAGTTCTGTTATCACAAGGTCGAATTGGTCTTTGCTATCCCAGAGTTTTCGAATCCTTGGATCCTCTATGATTTTACAAGCGTTCTCATGAGCTTCGTTGATGAAATGAATAGTCACCCATGAGTTTGTCATAGTTTTTCTGATTTTATCCAAAGGGAACTGGCTGGTAAGCGAAGGAAGGTCTGCGGATACGTCAATGTCAGTCTTGTTTGCTAAGGGGGTTTTCTGAGGAAAGGCAGTGACCACTGTCACCTGGTGCCCTCTCCTGGCTAGTTCTTGAAACAGAGGTTCCATCACCATGTAGTGACTGTTCGTGTTGAAAGGTGTGATGGCTAGTATTCTCGCAGAGTTCCCATGACAAGCCAGTCCAGCAAGGAGTGCCAATATTAAGAGTAACTAGAAAATAATGGAATGCTTCAGTTAATATAGATCGTACATAGTTTTAATTATATTTCTTTACACAAAAAGGTGAAAAAATACTACCAACGACGAGATATTTAAAAAGATTCTGCTTCTTTTACATTAATTCTCGATTCTAATTTGCAAAAATAACCATACAAAAAACGAGGAACGCTAATGATTTCTTTTTTCGATGTTACATTATATTTCAGTATTGAACCTTAACCATGGCTCATTAGTAAATAGTTTTTGAGACGATTTTAACCCACTAAAATGTATAAATTATCAACCCTTTCAGGAGAAAAAGTACGAATTCAGATTCTGCAACACAACAGTGTCAACATTCTAAAGGAGCATTTGCACTAAAGAACTTTGAGGGAACTTCCACATCTTTCATTTAACAATGTTACAAAGTTACAAGAATCGTCCAAAGTCGACCAAAAATTGATCCAATACGTTATACAACTTTGTCGTCTTATACAGAAAAGGATTTTCGTTTCCCTTCCATGGCGAGAAAAGTTTAACAAAGTTATAAAACATGTTTCTGTCATTTTGTTCTAACAGAGGACTCGGCTCCGCCTCAGTCGTTAAACTTCAGCTGGTATCAAAAGGCTTCACTTAGGACCTAGAGATGAAGCATACTATTTATTTTCTTTAAATCGCCAGTACTCATAACAATAGGTGTCATAATATTTTGAATATTGTTTGGGAACTTCTTTCTAAGAAATACTTTTTAGTCGAAACCTAAAGCTAATGTACCCTGTTTGAGGCATAGTGTGCTTCCTTTTAATAAATTTAGCTAACTAATGCCCTTTTATTCGTCCTATTTCTGTTTCAAGATTATTATTTCTGCCTAGTTTACTTGTGTTTTTATAAACATGAATAAGCTAATAGAAAACCCACTACAGTGACAGTGTTCAACATTATTTTGGCTATTTAAAAGTTTGAAATAGAGCAAATAACCTATCATAGAATACATCTAAGCTAACGGTTGGCTTTTCGTTTCACGTATAATTTCACCGTTTCATTTCCCATGAAAATATTGTTTCTAAATTAATTTAGCGGACCCATGGCAGGTTGGAATCGTGAGCGATTCCGGAGCTCATCAACCCGCTGGCTCGGGTTCGATCCCCGTAGTCTATCACTGCGGCAACGCTAGGTAAAGGTCGAGGTTGAATGGTAGAGAGGACTTTGTTGTCCATACTTGCCTTTTAAACAATATCAACTTGACCTTTTCTCCTTGTCCCTGCGATATTATTTGATCACGTGTCTATATAAATTTATTAAAGATCTTACAAAGTTATGAAACTAAGTTGTATACTTCGGTACAGTTCGTTAGGTATAGCATGGCCGGTGGCCTTGAGATTTCCTGCTGGCCGCTTATGGCCCTATAGCCCATCTCACCGGCCATGCTATACACCTGACGAACTGTACTAGTGTAAAGAGTGGTACTTACCATGGTGATATGCCAATGGATTGAGACTGATAAAACATGTTTGCATTGTCATCCCAATAAGCCTAGCACTCGACTTAGATAACATTTCAAACTTATGGTATGAGATAAGTAAGATATAATACAAAGTGTCAAGGCCAGTGTATTAATATTGTTTTGAGAAAAGGTAATTCTAAGAAAGAAACAGTTTAATTGGTTTTATTTCTCAAGATCGTAAAATTCGTAGGAATCTTTAGTTCTTTTGAACAAACAGTTGATTTTTTCACCGCTATCATATTGGTCTGGATGATTGGATTTGGTTTATTTGTGGTACGCATGTTAAACACGGCGACATAACTGACCCCTAACAGGAACCCTAGTGTAAATTATCCTCCTAACTAACAAGGAATTCGCAAGGATTCACGGTAGCGTTTGTGTTTTCGCATCAGCTATGATTTGTTATAAGGTAGATAACTGCAGATCCGCAGATTGGTAACTGCGCGCTTCAGTGTGGTTTTAACTGTAATGAAACATGTAAACGCTAGGTAAGGTCGATAGAGAAGTAGTCAGTTTAAACAAATGCTTATTTTACCTACAAGACGATGCTGCTTCTGTGTAATTATTAACTGCATTGTTGTTTAAAAGAAATAAAATAAAGTCTATTTGTTGATTTGTTCTTTTTTTTTCAATGTTTTTGTTTGTATTCCTATGCATCACACGATGCCACAGATTAAATATTTCTTTCTTTCAAGCAGAAAAAATATGCGGAAAAAGATGACGATAAAGCAGAGGTTTGCAGTCTAACTAACACAGCCGTTATTGACAGTGATATTTTGTGATTTAAAGGTTAAAAAACGTTAAAATAAGTTTTAAATATGTTAAATTAAGGCCGGAGGCGGCCGCAGGTCCAACTCTGAACCGCAAATATGGGATACAAACTAAATATGTTTTAAGGTTAATTTACTTAAATGGAAAATTGCATGGAAGCATAGATCATTAATGTTTCAGATAAACAAAGGTTTTTATTTCAAAAAATGGATTTTCCACTGAAACGTAATTAAAACTATTTCCACTCAAAGCTCTAAATCTATGCTTCCCAGAATTTACGTTTTGTCAGTAAAATTTAAAAAGTTAAATTCCCTTCCATTTGAACAATACGCGCTCGAAAGGTTATTTGACAATATGTGAAAATTGAAGGGTCCAAATAGATTATTTAGTCACGCTTGTGCAGGCTTAAAACATGTACATCCTCGTACATTAACTATATATATATAGACCACATGAGGCAGCGTTTGCTGCATCGCGTCACTAAAAGCGGCTCGTTCAAAGTTGACGCGAAATTTCATGACTTCTATCCACTCGTAACCATACTATTTCCCATACAGTCATCGGTCAGACTACAGCCTTAAGAGGCACAGGACGGTAGTTTATGAACCTTAAGTTGCTTCTCAAAATGCATCTAAAAGCTGGCCTACAGCACAGACGAGTTTATGGCATACAGCTGAGACAATCAACAGACCGGCACAGGGTAGGTGGAGATTGGTGAATTATTGTATGTCTAAAGGTTTTTCATGAGTGGTTTCAGTTTCACGTCTAAAGGGTTTCATGAGTGTGCAGTTCCTCGCACCACGTCCTGCGGCAATCCTGAACTCAATCAAGGAGTGATAAACCCGCCTTTGTCCCTTTCACTGCTGAGCCTGAGAGACACTCAACTGCCTCGGTTAGATTACCCCTTTTCTTTTACACCTTAAACCCTTACGTGATGAAATAAGAACAGGCCGACACGCAGCTATGTGAAGCGCCGCTGGCATGAGTCGAGTCGAGTTTCTTTGCAATTTGTTACTCTAATTCTCTCCGCTCACAGCCTCGCTTTGGCCTTAATTTTGTTTGTTAACGATTGTAACATCTATTATTTTTACTTGTTCTACGTGTTTCTAGCAATAATTATGCTAAATAAAACTTAATAGAACTACTCTAAACTGATCATAGTATAATTCTAAAGCTCTATTTTTCTGCAAATAACTGCAACCCTTAAAATAGTTTAAGTTCTAACAAAATGGGTTAGTTATTGATCACAACTATAATAATTAATTGTGACAGTAATAGGTTAGCTTGTTCTAGGATAGAACAGTGTTCACCACGAAATCTAAGTTTACTCCTTGCAATGACAGGTTTGAGGTCGGTCTTGAGTTGTGAGGTTTATTATATTTTCTAAAACAATATTACCTGTAAAATCTTAACCTTTAGTCAATATATCATGAAATCACTATTTAAGATGCTGACCACTCTCATGAGAATATTTTAAGGCAAATATGTGGTGAAGAATGAGTGTAGTGGTAGTAATGAGTTATGAGGTGTAGTCTTGTTACAAACTAAGGCCGACTCTTCCTTAGAATGGGTCATTAATTAATAGCCCAATGACCAATGGAAATACAAGGACCAACGGCTTAACGTGACTTCCGAACCACGCAGGTGATGGTCTGATAGGTCTAAACGATGGTTGATGCGGGTATCATCAGATGATCACTGAGACTATCTGAGCCGCTTTAGACCTATATCATCCTCAAAACCTGACCTCCATGAAGCTGGATTAAGGACCACGCCACGAGTCCCAGTCTTGAGGTAAACTCTAAGATCTAAGACTTCCGGTTTACACTGCACCACAGTTGAATTACAAATACTGCTAAATACCTTAGTGATGACACCGGCCGCGAAAGCTTAATAGTTAAAAATATAAACTCTTATATGAGTTAGAAGATGTTAGATTGTATTTAATTTAACAAGACATACACACAGCGAAATTCGTAATATTACTTAAAAAATTTATATTAACATATAAATTATACCCTTACTCGAAAAATAAAATTGAGAATAAATTATTAACAATTTGTGTACGATACTACATAAACGACATTCAATTTAAGTTTCATATGAAAAACAATACAAATAAAATTGTTTGTTTTATGTAAAGTTGATGGGAAAATTGTAGATGATATTAAATCTCAATTGCTACGCTAAACTTTCAGCAAAATGAAGATTACTATTTAAGTAACCCGCGCCTGCAGTTTAAAAACACAAGAATCGCAGTACATTTCTGGTTAGAAATAATCAGACAACGCCGTCGAAGTCTCAGTTTTATCGTCCATATTAAGACTATTGCACACCTTCTTTATTAAAATCAAAGTCATACAAAACCCTCTTAACCACAAAAATAACAATTACTTTTAACATTGTATTGTAATTGTTTAATTGTTATTTTTTGTATTGAAAAGGTTTGTAATTCGACCCAAATAATGAAATTAAAAAATTTGTGTGCACTATAGGCTAAAAATCTGTTACAACAAAAATTTCAATTTTGTCTGTACATAAGTTCAAGTTTGAATGAATAGGTGATCCGGATGGTGTAATGGTTAGCATAATCACCCGGCAAGTGAGGATTCGGGAAGTTCGAGTCCCGTTCGGTTCACACATTTTGTCTTCTAATTTCTTTAGTAATAAATTAGGTATTTAGCGTTTATACAAATTATGTAATATCTAAGAAACACAAACCAACATACTTCAAAAATCATTACCAAATAATAATACACTTCTAAACAATATTATTTAAATAACACGCAGTGTATTAAAACAATAATAAAATAACGTCAGTAAAAATGTAAACTATATATCTGTACATATTTATAAGTGATGTCCTGTAGTGGTGAAAATCAAACTATTATTAGAGCGAGATAAGATATTACGTATACCGTATTGACATTATCATATGGTCAGGTGTAATCTGTGGTTTGTTTTAACCTCTCTCTACCAAATGTCGAACAGCTGACTGCTTGCTCCTAGTCAAGTTGTTACATGAATGTTATTGATCGGTTTCAGTGAGTTTATGCGTATTTCTCGCTAGTGCCTAATTTGTTCGGTTTCGGGATTACTTTTATTTAAAAGTGTAGTGTCTGTGAAATAATAAGACAATAGTGAATGCAGTTTCCACCCTTACCTAAATGGAATTGAAAGGTAAAACTTTATATTACAACTAACGTATTTAGACACATTCTTACTTAACATATTTAGGCTACTACTATTAACTATGTATTTCCTTAGGTTCAGTACTTATTTATACAGTCTACCCACACTAGATACACCATGCATCAATGAAAGATATTTGTATGGATGGATTGTGAAAATGAATGGTATGATACAGGTACAAACTAATTAAATAACTACACAGTATGGTATCATAATTTGATAAAATAGCTAATGACAGTTTTAACATTCTAAATACAATTGAAGTTCACTTAAATGTTTGATTAAATCTTCAGGTCTCTGTTTAATATAAATTATTATGCCTCTCTTACTTATTATTTTCTTATTGCATCAGTAAACCTGGCCCTCCTTTGCGTTTTTCTCTGGTGTTGGCAGATTTTAATGATTGCATTCTCAGCTCATTTGCTTGAGAAACAGAGATTTCATCAATATCCATTATCCTAGTCAAGTTTATTTCGTTTTTTGAGTTATACGCGTTCCAATATGCTTTAAAACGTGTTCAGTGCCCACTTTGGTCGATCGCCATTTGCCAAGGCTTTGTGGATGTTGTATGAATATAAAATATAGCTAAAGAAACACTGCGTAGTTGGCTCAACCCTTAAACGTAGTTTCGCCGCCATGGCATCAGCCGATTTTGCGTTATAAGCCGTCCAATGTGCCTTAAAACATTGCAGACGGACAGAAATGTTTCTAAATCCAAATAACCAAAACCGATGGATCCATTGCAATGTACAGATAAAAGTCTTATTTTATTTATATAGATGACATAGATCGAACGAACTCGGTAAACAAAGAATGTACTGGTATAATTTGTGCAATATCTTTATCATACGGAAACAAACCTAGGCAAAACCAGGCAGAAACCAGTGGAACGAGAGAGAGAAAGGGAGAAAATGTCAAAGACAGAAATAAGGCCTAAGTAGCGTATCGTCTCTCTGTTCATCTGTATCCACCGTGTTTTGCAAAAATAGCTCGAAAACTATAAGACCTAGACAAAAAATGTAGCTAATGGACAAAAGTTGTAGAAAACTTCACACCAACAATTTCTTTTCAAATTCAACATCAGATCGCTCGTTTAGCAGCTAGAAACGAAATTCTGAAGTGAGAACAGGCATTTTTTTACCAATGTTTAAGCCCCTCGAAAGCCACCTAATTTTTTGAATTTTGAAAAATCCTCTCTTAGTGGGTGCCTACACTTTAAAAGGAATGTTCATGCAAAATTTCAAGTTTCTAGGCCTTATGGTGTTGGCTCAGCGATGATGAGTGAGTCAGTCAGGACAAAGCCTTTTTATCGTCAAAACAAAGTATAGATAAATGGTGATTTATTTTGATATCAAATTATAACCATATATACTATGGGTTAACGATTAAAACTGTCTGAAGCCCTGAACTAACGTTAAAACCGCACAGATTAAAAGATAAAAACACAACAAAACAAATGACAAGATTATCTGCAAGACGAGACGCGGATTGGGAGGTTACATTACCCAGAGATTAGAGAAAATCCCACCCTTTCGCACTTAAAGCCGCTCCTAACCCTTCAACCCTTTGCAAATCCTCCCTTACATGTGCGAGCTTATATTCAAGCGAGGTATCGATCTTAGGCACAGAGATGATTGAGTGTGTGACGTGAAATGTTTACTTTCGCGATTCGTAGATACGCTAGGTATTATTTGGTTTTTTTTTAAATGGAAGAACTAAAGGTTTTAATTTTAAAAGTACGTTAAAGTCTATGATGATGAAGGTTGAATATTTCCAGTTTTTATGGACGTCACGTTTCGGCATAGTGGTGGACCAGTAATGTTTAGAGAACATGGTTTCGGTGTCTGTACAGAATCGTGATCCCATATCCAGTGAAATCCATTTGGGAAACACCTTAGTTTATTTAAGACTACACCTCAAACTCATAAACTAATACTTTATAAGTTGAAGTTTATGGATTAGGTTAAAACGATGATTGCATTGCAAAATTTCGAATAGGTTACCAGTAAGTGTTAAATTCACATCACCTTGATTGTGGTAGCATCATAGTATGTATTTGATATCGGGACATAATGATTAGCTGATATATTATTTCCAATACGAGCATACACATTAAAAATATTACAGATAAGTAGTTTGTCAATGAAATAATTTTTAAATGACAAGCAAACAGAAAATGTTGCCCGCAGTCGGTTGTCGCATAGACAATTTCATTAAATTTTATAACTTGAATAACAAAGCATAACATTGTGGGCTACGGAATCAAATGGATGATGAAATAAGTTTTAATTTACATAGTTGGACTTATAGGTTGAATAACAGAAAGATTTCAACTAATATCAATGTTTATCAACATCATATTATTTGAAATTACAATAGGTAAAATACAGTGTTTTCCAATAACACGATGATTAAGCCTAAAAACAAAGACATAAACAATGTGATATTAAACACAAATAACAGAGAAAAGTTTGATGGAAAAATGAAAATTGAAATGAATGAATCAGTTTTTTGGCGGTTATGTAGAATACAAGAAGATTTAGAACGCGGCGCCAAGCCGACCTTCTTAACGCAAATGGAAACAACTTTGAACAAAAAGTTACAATGTGAATGGAGTGCACAAACATTTTTAATTACGCAAATAAGGACATAAATTGAACGAAAAAATCAATCATCATTTGTGGTGAAAATAACCAATCAAGTCTTTGCTTTTCATAGTTAATGATAACATAGCCGGCTTGGGCCACAGGCGCAGCGGATTTCCTGTGCCTTTCAACGTGGGGGAAGGGGCGTTCCATCCACAATGGGTACAACTCTCACTATGATCAATTCAGATTAAACCAAAGATTATGTTAAAGGTAGGTAGATAGCGCTTGGCTGAGGCAGGTGAGGCAACATAGTTGCGGAAGCCGAAGCACAGATAGCGCTGCGAGCGCTGCCGATTCTCTCCGTCATCCCCCTCTGCTCGACATGCTCGAGATTGTCAGATGCCGATGACTTAAATGTGACAAATGTGTAGAGACTCTTAAAACGATTCCCTCACAACGCTATCTGTGCTTGAGCTGCCGCAATTAACTTCCTGCCTCAGCCATTCGGTATCTATGCATATCTATACCTACCATAACATAATTTTTAGCATACAATATGTTGATGACACTGTACTTAGCATGTGTATAAACACCAAACAAAATCGGTTCAGCCAAACCTCGATGGTGGCAAAATATCTATAATTAAAGTTTGTTCTTTCAATTTTACCCTTCAAAAATAGGATTCCGAAGGGTTCCTAACTAACGTTTAGACGGTAAAACAATATTTCAAGGCTATAGATATATGTTAACTTTTAGCCAACAAGATTTACACCCTGACAAAGTGTACGAACTTTCACATCCAAAGTCAATTAGTGAAACAATATAGATTTGAAAGTCACATAAACTGTTGTGAATGGCTCTCTTTATAGGGCGTAATCTTGTTTGACGCAAGAGACACTGTTTTATAGGCCTGTCAATGACTTTATAACTTCGGGAAATTACACATAACCATATATTGTTCTCCGGTATATAATTGGTTGGAAATGGATTATTTTAGAAATTCGAAATTTAAAAACTTGTCACAATCGAACTATGTTTAAAACTTTCGTCTGTTGAGTCATCGCAGTTTACTATAAAAACTAATAATGTGTGATACAAAGCAAACATAAAACATATGTACATTCAAAAACAAATTTAGAATTGTATATATGCAGAACTTACATTAGAACATATGCACAAATTTATAGTTAAGCTATAATATTATCTCTTATATATTTTAAGTGATATTACTCGTATATCTACATTTATTCAGTAGATTAGAACGTCGATTTGAAGATTGATTTTCTCAATCGGTATACATATTTTAACAGTGCGTAGTAGTGGTTCGTTCAAATAAAAACCACATGTAAAACATGAACTTTCTTGGGACGCCTACAGTTTTAATTGGATTTGTATGTAATAAACTTTGTTTTAGAGTGTATAAAATGTTTTAATGACACCGCTGAGCCAAATTTCCATGTTCCAGTTTACAAAACCGTGACGTAATTCAGAGATGACATTTTGGAGTTTAAATGTTTGCTTTTAATATTACACTAATAAGTTTAAGCAAAGTCCTTGCAGAACATTGTATCTTCATAATAAAACGTATATAAAACCTGATGGAAATTGTAGAAGGAGATGTTTTATGGAAATCCTTGTTTTACATTGTTCTTAAGCGGCTCAGATAGTCTCAGTGATCATCTGATGATACCCGCATCAACTCCCACCATCGTTTAGACATATCAGACCATCACCTGCGTGGTTCGGAAGTCACGTTAAACCGTTGGTCCTTGTATTTCCATTGGTCATTAGGCTATTATTTAATGACCCATTCTAAGGAAAAAGTCGGCAAGTAGTTAGTTTGTAACTACTACACCTCATAACTCATTACCCACATCACACTCATCCTTCACCACATATTTGCCTTAAAATACAATCCTTGAGAGTGGTCGGCATCTCAAATAGGATTTAGTGAACAAAACGGTTGACAGGTACTGTTACTATTAAGCCTTCAAGTCTCTTTCTCTATTTAAAGAAAAAGATTATCTATGAATTTGTATTTTAAAAACATTTCTACACACCAGAAACTACTCTAATGGGAGTCTTAGCAAAAACATTGTTTTACCAAACGTTCCTGTGTATTGATAGAAATTACATTATCGACATACCATTACCGGGTGGTTGGGGGTAGGGGAGGGGGGGTACAGAGGGGGGTAGATTGCAGCGTCGTGGCGCCAGCTGGGTTTATAGTGGCGGCATCTATGAGAGAAATATAGCAATAAAAGTGGACGACCTTGATATGAAAGCTTTGAGTCGGCCATAACTCTTGTTGAAACGTATGGAAGTTCATATAAATAGATTTACGTACTTGATCTTATTGTTTAAGGAAACCCAGAATATTAAACAAACGAACCCAGATCCATATAATTAGCATTTTGATTAGCATACTGATGAAACATATCAGTGCCAATCAGTGACTGAGATGGTACTCACAGCGGAGCCGAAGTTTGGACGCGGTGTGAACCGGAAGAACTAGATTATAGATGCTCTAACTAACATGCTTAACACAATTCGATAATTAAAACGATAACAGAAACGTAAGAAGTTTCTACATCTAAAGATTGCTGTGTAACAAAGTTCAGGTTGTCAGGAGTTCAACAAGTTTAGCCAGAAACGTAACATTTGCGAAACTTGAAACATTCAGAGAACATTACTCGAGATGTAGGCCCGGGGCTCTCAATGTGAGCTCACATCTTGTGTCATATGTTATAATCTAGCGTCGATAGTATTCCTAGGGTTTCTTAGAGTCAAGTTATCTTAAGACTGCGTAGTGGGGTAAAGTGACAGGCAGAGGTTGCTGTCCGTCAATCGCCACCGTTATACAGGGTCATCGAAAAGTGCAGGATTTGAAAGTAAAATAAACGTTTTAATATAATTGGTAGTGTTGATTTTACATCAAAACACAGCAAATCTTAAATTCTTTTATGTAATTTAAAATAATAAAATTTAAAACAAAGGCCAATATATTAAAATTTTTATTTTGGTCAAGAAAGCACTTTCAATAGCAAAGCTATCATCTTCAGGCTTGTTCCACAAATATGATGGCTGAGCTATAGCTTGCTGTGAAAGCGCTTGACTAAAAAAAATGCATATACTTGTTTAAATTAATTATCAAAATCCAATATCTCAGAAGAAGATCGTAATTTAAAATTTAGTAACAATGTGGCTCCTCGCGTTGTACGTCAGACATCGCCAGTAGTCAACCTCCCGCCAGGTGTTTTGTAGCATTTCAGGGTCTCCGTTGAAATGGCTACGTTGTCTTCTTCTTAGGTTCTGTAGATCACGTATTTTCTCAGCATAAACTAAGTTTTTAATGTAACCCCAAAAGAAGAAATCTAAAGGCGTAAAATCAGGACTCCTAGGTGGCCACAAAACAGGACCATTCCTCTCAATTGAACGATCAGGAAATCTGTTGTTGAGAGGAAGGGGATGATTAGACTGTAGTGACATGGAGCTTCATCCTGCTGGAAAATGACATAATTGCCCTTTTCCCTAATGTATGTGTTCCCTCAATGTGAAGAAATTGAAAGGGAAAAGGGCGTTAATCCCATTTTCGGCAGGGATGGAGCTCCATGTGAATTTGCCATTTCATTTCAACGGCGACTCTGAAATGCTCAAAACACCTGGCGGGGGTTAACTATCGACTATAAGTGGTAAATTACCTCGTCAAACAGTTTCCAAATGAGTGGGTTCACTACATGTTTCGGGACGGTCGTTCCCATCTTCAGCCAGTGGTAGTACACATTAAACACATTATAAATTCTCGACAATCCCTAGCTGGAGCTACCATCTGGTGTATTTCAATGTGTTTAGTATTTTCTCCTGAATGAGACATTGATCCCAAGCTGTCTAACGATGATCACCCAAAACATGTAGATGTTTTAACAATATAATCTACTAGTTGGCTACATATGACGAGGTATTTCAGTTACCACTATCGGCTAGATGTCTGTATACAACGTGGCTAGAATCGGAATGTAACAAGTTAAGCTTATCGGCTGTTTCTGTCAATGTCGTATTGCAACAGGAGGAGCTTAACAATTAAACTATTCCAAACGTTTTAGACTTTCAGCTGTTTCTGTCAATCCGTACAAATCAACATTTTACCAATTTGACATAAATGGTGAGTTTTATTGTGAGTTTTTGTACATTTTTGACCGTAAAGCTCATAACTCGATATCCTTTAGGGCGTGATATTGAAGTGAGTTTTAGATTTTAGAAGAAGCTCACAATATCCTTTAGGGCATATTTTTCCAAGAAAATTACCAACATTTTTCCAGAAGAATACTCAAATAGTTGATACAGTACATTTGATCTGAAAACTCATTTTAAAAGTGTAATTTCAAAAATGTAGGACCAGTACAGCAGATAAATTTGACATTAAGTAACAATTATGAAATGAGAACATCGTTTTGGATTGCCAAGCCAATGAAAGGAGCTCGTTCAAAGTTGACGTATAGTGTTGTAGTTCTTAGCCACTCGAAAACATATAATAATATCATTTATTTTTTGTTGTACATATTTGAAATTATTGCGGACATACGGACAGTTAACGGAATTTGTACATACATTGCATATATTGTATACCTATATATATATAACGTTTTTTCATTTGACTTAGTAGGAGTTTGGGAGGTCAAAACTGCAAACTGTTTTGTTCTATGTCGTTTCGTTCTACGAGGCGATGGAAATGAATAGATCTATTTCTTAAGGAATTTCGTTGATTTTTGAACACTGTAAACACATATTGAAACATCTTTATAATTCACAGACGAGCAACGACTGTTTTATCTTCAACCATTCATCCTGTGGTTTGAAGCTGCGGTGTAAAAATATTATAGTACGAATTCATTGCTGCATTCATTTAGCGTCAGCGTCAGACAGACTGGCTAAGGAGGGTGCTTGCACACCTTACATCGGGCCGGAACCTGTGTGTGGCGTGAGCAAAACAACGGCTTTCCACGCCATCCATCTTGGTCCAGAAAGAGCACTGTCGACGTTGGCAAAGCTATTCTGGTCAGACTTTGGGCAGGAAACTTGTCAGAGACTCAAGCAATCACTTTACCAATTGGTTGGTGAGATTGAGTCGGAGTAAGGTAAACAAGTAACTGCTCTCATCACTGGACACGGTCATTTCAGAAACATCTCCACACTCTTGGCATTTACACCGAGGCTCTGGGTGCAGGCTATGCAACGAATCTGAGGACGGCCAAACATCATACTAGACTGTGATAGGCTAGGGTGGGAGGGAAGGAGGGAGGGCTCTGTTTGGCAATTCTCAGCCAGGTGATGAGACAGACGTTAAAATTGGAAGGAAAACTTTGGATCTCATTGAAGGTACTGATCTAGGTCTTCCATTCTAACGGACCAGGGGTGCACAATAAGCCTCGGTTGACGTGCAAGGAATATCATAAGTCCTCATACCCCGTTCACCTAATCTAATCTAGCGTCAGTGATTTCACTCTTATTTTTATGTCCCAATGATAAGTGTAAAAAAATATGTTTTAATTTCAGACATAAATTGTAAACTAAATATTCAAGAAAATAAAGAAATTCTCATTCTTTATTCTTAATTACTGTGTTTTGCAGGTGTGACGCGTGCAACAACCCAGTGAGGAGAACTGTGCGAGAAGTCCTTCTCCTCTGAGACCCAGTTCAAGGTAGGAAATCAGAAATATCTTTATTGCATATGCGGCACTCCTGGTCCTTAAGTGTAGATTGATACCGATAATGTACCAAGTTTTGGATTGAGCTTGCTAAAATTGAAATTGGACCTTGTGGTCTGCCATCAAAAACATGTATATAACCTTAATCATGCTTGCTTTGGGTCGATGTAAAATGAAGGAGTTTTTGAAACAAATGTCGAAGGAAGCCTTAAATGCATCATATCTTCTTTGGGTCAAAAGGAAAGATCGTTAAAAATCAATATATCATAGTACGAGTTCATCGACGCGTTGAGAGAATCAAACTGTAACTTACTCAGAGTTGAAACAGATGAAGTTGCAGATGAAACAAGTTGGTGCTTTCAACTGGAAATCAGTTTCAAGTTGCTGAAAGTACATTAGTTACACCGACTTAAATTTATTAATTCCGGACTGAATCTTAATACGACCAATGGCTGAATTTTTCCAAAGCTAAATTGAAACTATTAACAAAATCAAAGGGAATTTGTTACTGAAGTAAAAATAAAAGCAATTTAAACTACAGAACAAAACTGTTCCAAAGTTTAACTTACATCAAGTAACAAAGGAATTGCAACCGTATTGTTACAGTCAAAACTTCAAATGTAGAAACTTCAATTGTCAAGGGAAGTTTATAGGGGTTAAGTCTTAAACTTTATTGTCTAGTTGTTGCTTAACCAAACTTGCTGTCAAGACAGTTGAGTCCCTAAAACCTCTTTTGAATGGAGACTCGATTCCGTAATTTCGTCTTTCTTCGTATGTGTATTCCTCGATTTTGATTGTGTCGATCACACTACCTTGATTCACAAACTAGAAAATTACGGGGTACGAGGAGTGCCACTCAAGTGGATCAAATCGTATCGAACGCAATTCGTCGATGGAATTTCAGACGCACGATCAGAGGGTGTGGGAGGGAGTCCCCCAGGGCTCCATACTAAGTCCCCTACTCTTCCTGCTATACGTCAACGATGTTGGCTCATCGGCAGGAACAGATATTGTCCAGTACGCAGATGAAAGCAACTCTAACACGTGACGTTTGTTGAGCTCAACAGCACAATTCAACATTTCAATGAGCTCAACCTCAAATAAAATCCAACGAAATCGTTATTTATTCAATTTTGTTCGAGAGACAAACAATCTCAGGTAATAATCCAACAGTCATGTTGGACGATACTGAACTGAAGAAGTCTACTCGACAAAAATTCCTTGGTATACACCTTGATCGAGGGTTGACATGGGATTGTCATGTAGACAGTGTTTGTGGGAAGTTAGCATCAGGCATTTATGTTTTGAGGCAACTGTCCGAGTACTGCCAATTCAGGTACTGATGACGGCGTACTACGGAGTAATCTACATCTTTCCTACGGATTAGCGTTAGGGATGATTATTGCTCAAATGAAAATTTCTCAAGGATTTTGTTGTGCAAAAAAAAATCCGGACGACGATTGCAAAACTTCAAACAAGAGAGTCGTGCAGGCCATCGTTCAAAAGTTTAAAAACGTTGATATTACCTTGACTTTATATTCTTGACACTTGTCTTCATTTTAGATCAAAATGCGACCCGTAAGAGGAAGTGATATTCACTCTTATGAAACTAGAGGCAGGAAAACTACCGAACTGTAAGGCACAGAACGGCAGTTCATGAACGTTTGCCTTCTCAGGCAGGAGTTGAACTTGTCAACCGGCTACCAAATTCCATCAAAAGTGCTCCAACGCCTAAAGCGTTCAAAACTCGTCTAATAACAGTTTTGGTCGCAGAAGCATTTTGTAACCCAGATGAGATTATGGCACATAGCTAGGAGAACGTGGAAAACACTAATTGACAAAAGAGTGTATCTTAACTCTCAGGCTTTCGCGGCCAGTGTCATCACTAAGATCTAAGGCTTCCGGTTTACACCTCGTCACAGTTGAATTACAAATACTGCTATAGCAGTTGAATTAGCAGTATTTGTAATTCAACTGTGACGCGGTGTAAACCGGAAGCCTTAGATCTTAGTAACGAAATGTATGTTTGAATGGGACTTCGATGTCAATATGTATGGAAAATTTTAGATATTCAAAATAATAGTTGACGATTGCATGACATGTAAATATTTCCGCAATAAATTATTTATTTATTTATTCGTCACGTTAGTAATTTTGACATTATGAATAAAACAAAAACGTGAAGTTAAATAACAGTTTGCATAACAAGATAATGAATGTTTTGGCAAGATATAGATGAAGATGAAGAACAAATTATATATTGTCTAACTGATAAACCTTTTCAACTCAAAAGCGGCGTGCATCACATTTTCACCGAAGCAATCGTACGAAGGAACAGCACAAAACGATGGTTTGCTACATAGTGACAGCGAGTGGGTTTTGTGGTCTTGATACAGATTTGTGTTTGTGACAGCCTATCATGGCCCACAACCTCTGGTGGGTAATTGTTTGCCACCAGTTCTGATAAACCCATCACCACCAGCTGATTGAATTGTTTGTCAGATCTAAACAAGATATCGCCAGGAAGGCATTGACAAAATATTTTCTTGCAAAGTTCTATACGTGGGGAAAAATACCAACCACTAATATTGCAGACCCGTGGCGGGTTGGAATCGTGCGTGACTCCGGAGCTGATCACTCCACTGGGGCGGGTTCGATCCCCGCAGTCACCACTTACATTTGTAATGTGACTGTACGGTAACAGTAGGTAAAGGTCGAGGTTGAGTGGTAGAGAGGACTTTGTAGTCCTAACTTCGCCTCGTTAAACAGGACAAACTTTACTTTTACTTTTACTTTTATTGCAAAGGAGGGCCTTTATGAATGTACCAACCATTTAATTCAGAGGGATACATCAAAATCAACTAAATCTTTGGGGGTAAGACTAGCAATCAATAAATTTATCGACATCAATATTTGAATTTGATCGATTGTAGATCGATTGAAAATGAAAGAAAACGAGAGACAAGGTCATTTATTCGGGAAAATTAACAACAACAAAATTGGCGTTAGTCAAGTCAAAGCATGTAGTTTTAGACTTACATTATTTTATTCTTCCAACGGTCAAACGACCAATACATACGTCAAAGAACAAGTAGTGTTAAATAGGAAAACAATGCAATTGAGTTTAACATGTTTCAAAGTTGGCTATTCTAGGGATGGAACCCTAATACTTATCATAAGTCATTTATTCTTGAACAGATACAAGGTTTTACAAGCTCTCACTCGAATTTTAAATCAATAAATGTTTAACAGGTAAAAGTAATAATTTAATTTTAAAATTACAATTCACAAATAAATAAATGGATTTCACAGCTTAGTAGGTATAACAATAAATAATTAATATTTGAATTACTTTCATTGGTATTACATTACATTACATTAGTTTACAGCAGAACAGTAGTATTTAATTTGATAATTAGACATTAAATGCACTTTTGACACTCTCCTGTAGTAAGAAGAAATGGATAGTCTTCTAAATCTTCATCATATAATATCCCACCTAAAAGAAATATCCTCAAGAAAAAATACTGAAAAACCTCCTCCAAACGGCTGTCTTATTTTTTAGTGTAGATTTACTTCTACATGGCAATTAATGTTATAGAACAACTTTGTCAATCGGCTCACTTAATGAAGAAATTTATTGACATGAACAACTAAAAGCTCACCAGAATAAGTCGAAAACGATTTAAAATACCCCGCCAATAATGAGGATATTTAACTGACAATTCGTAGTAAAATGTACTCCGATGCACGTATAAACGGAAGACAGAACCAGTATTTCGTGCAGCAGCAAGAGGAGTTACTGATGTCACTTCCGGTTCACTGGGTGAGAACAGCTGACTACCGGAAATGCTTTCCTTTCAGTGCTACCAACCCAACTGGCGGGGATGAAAAATGTCTCTATAGTACTTTTTTTAACAACGGGTAGAGGTCTGAAAAAAGGTTTATTATGAACGTATTTCACGAATAAAGAAGGTTATAAGTGTAAGAAAAATTAATGTGACGAAGAAAATTAAAATATTTTATTTAATTTCAACAAGTAAATGTAACACAAGTAAATAGTCAACTGTTAAAAACGTTGCGCATATTTTTTAACACGTAATAACAACATGTTTATCCAATATACGCTGCCCTTTTCTCGGAATAAATCCAAGTATTATTAGAACAACCTTGGATCAAGATGCAAATTTAATTAATCTAAAGTTAAACCAGCGATGAAAATTAGCTTTGAGATTTAATTGGATTTAGTTTAATTGCACAAACACCTCGGATTCCTTGCAGCTTCTTCTTGGTCTGAGTCTTTTACTCAG
This sequence comes from Matsumurasca onukii, assembly GCA_018831715.1. Classification (NCBI taxonomy): domain Eukaryota; kingdom Metazoa; phylum Arthropoda; class Insecta; order Hemiptera; family Cicadellidae; genus Matsumurasca; species Matsumurasca onukii. The sequence goes on from CM032058.1 coordinate 88,653,365, forward strand.
ATAATGACAGCATATTCATAAACAATTAATACATTTTTGTCATTGGTAAATTTAATTTTGGAGTTCTGTTGAATTGGAATTGAAACCAATGTACGTATCCTAACAAACTCAAACTCAAGATCTTAATTGTCAATTAACAAATAATGCATGACAACGTCAAATATTACAAACATGTTTTATAATTATGGCACAAATACATTATTTGATGTAAAAAATAAATAAACCATATCTTAATTTACACTAATCTAAATTTAAAATTAAAAAGTCATCAACACGATAAAATTCCTGTTCAATAAGAAACAATTATGTCTTTTAAATTTTAAGATATTTAATTCATTTTTAAGTTTAAAGGCAGTTTATTGTACATTTTATTGAACAATAGAATGTCTGGTGCTCATAAAAGTAGTTCTGTGACGAGGAAGGGCCAAGACATTGACCGCCGAAGATTGTACCCTGAAGGGGCACAATTTGGAAATGAGCTAAGATTGCTTTTCAAAAAGCTCAAACCAGCTAAAAATGTAAATAGATGGAAATGTTAACATTTTATTTTCCCGAAATTTACCTCGCAAGGAAGCGCCTGTTTTAAGTCCTAGAACAATCCTGCTCTCTTTTGAATTTTAAAGATTGCCCTCACTCGAAAACTATCAAATCCCCAGATAGAAACACCATAGTTCAAAGCGGGGAAAAAGGATCCATAATATGTCAGAAAAAGTTCCTGTCTATTCGAGAAAAAAGACAATCTTCTTAGCACTTCTACCATTTCTCAAAGGTTTTAATAGTACATAAGATTTTAAACCGGTAAAATTTTATTTGAATAAAATTTTGATTCAGAAAAGATATGTGAAGGGGTATCTGAAACTGTTGGTTACGAACAGCAGAACGAAAGTATCGCAGAAAAGTGGTATGTTGAAGATGATAACAAAATGACGGAAATGATCAAATAAGCACTAACCAATGAAAACTGTCACCGGTTTATGTTCGACCAATCAGGAGGCCAGAAATACGTGAACATAGTTTATGAGCAAGCAACTGGTTGGCCAGAGTAAAACATAATATGATTGGACAGATATCTTTACCAATCGTGTTCTATTTTGCTTTGGCCAATCAGTTGCTTGCTCATAAATTATGTTCACGTATTTCTTGCCTCCTAATTGGTTGAACATAAACCGGATGCAAATATTTTTGCTTTTGACTATGTTTGGTCAACCACCAGTGTCACAATGAATGTGTAACACTTTACCAGAAGCATCATTAAAACACTTTATTTAGAAACAAGTATGTATCTTGCACGAAAGAATAGCATACCGAAAAAATTGCTACATAGATCATTAAGAAATTTAGACTTAAGGTTAAAGATTTTTGATGGAAAAAGAGTACTACAGTGTAAGTGATTTTTAGAAGATACAGTTTCTTTACAGTGATTTATATATAAAATGTTTTGTTAATTTTTACACTTTCATTGATTATATTGACGTTTGTCTTGCAAATTACAATAAATGTTTGATCTTTGACTTTGACTTTGATATGTTTGGTCAACCACCAGTGTTACAATAATGTGGTCATATTTCTCAAAAGATTTCACATTAACTTTGATTTTAGAATACAGATAAATATTTCGACTTGCACGAAAGAATTTCATACATGTATTCAGTAGCAAGATTCGTGTCGTATTTGCCATTTACTAGTTGTTGGTTAAGGATTCTAGGGTTGAAGCGAGGATATCAATATTCGAGGAGACGTGGCTCACTCAGACGTCTAATCAGTGGTTTCAGAGCAATTAACTCAACACAACCCTTGGTGACTTGTGTTGAAAATACATTTATGTCATTCTGCTCTGAAACCAGCTGCTTTAGACACATGTATTGCTAAAGTGTCACTTTTAAACCCAGGTAAATAAAGTATTGTTGTAATGATAGAGAGAAAAACGTCATTTTAATCTTATAAGGCATCGATGTTGTAGATTATTCTAGCTTTTGCACAAACTTGAAAGTCTTTGGTGTTATGTAAATATCTGTAAAAAGTTAAATTTAGAGATGAGTATGGTTGTTCTAAAGTCTTGTAACAAAATAAGAAAATATTATTTCTATTGTTCATTAATGACATCAGTTTAAAGAACAGTCGAGTTTGTTGTTACAATGGATCAACAGAAATATGACTAAAGTAATCAATTTTAATCTGCATGGTCTCAGTTCAATTAGCAAATAATGGTCATTGTGATTTGGAATTGAGTCCTTGTCAACAAAAACCAATTTTCTTGGTCAATAGATTCCAAATTGAATTTCAGTCACATTGAAAAGGTAACAAAAAACTACAGCTTCTTTTCATACTTAGGAGGTGTCTGATTTTGTCGACAGAAGGATTCTTTATTGGCCTATTATGATGCTTTTCCACATAATTTAAATTATATTTTGGTCTAAGTAAGCAATACCCGTTTGAGGTGTTCAAGAAAATATTTTAACATACCCCAGTCTATATGTATTTGAATCGTAATGTTGAAAAAAATAACTCAAATCTGTTTCTAAAAAGACCTGCATGATTATAGTATCAGACACCCAAATTTCTGTCTTCCTCGTCACAAAACTACATTTTTTCAAAACAATGTTTATTCTTAATTAATAATCTAATAGTCAAGGGTAAACAGTTAATATTTCTCAGAGGTGATTTTACACCTGCATTTTCAAGCTTTGGAAATTAGACTGTATCAGTTATAATATGAAATGATTGTATTTGGACTTTAGTTCTATTTATAAAAAGTTTTACGACAATGATCATTTAATTTCCTAACGACTTTTATATGGCATAGCTGCGACATAACAGGCAGATAATGGAGTTGGAGATGACTTTTAAATGAAAGAAATGCGGTTGATATTGCTGTATGTCATTAATAATCTAATAGTCTAAATTAATAATGATTCTGCATTTTGGTTGTGTTATAACTTAAGTGGACTTTTATTTATCTTTGTGCATCTAACTTTCTGTTATTTATGTATCAACTGTTTAAATGCTCCATTGTAATTGGGCACGCCTGTTATGAAGCATTATAATAAATAAATAAATGCCTGAGGGGTTCTTCGATTGGAATGAGTAGAAAAATGCTGTAATATACACTCCTGGACAAACCTAACGCATCACTGGTAAAATGACAAACAATTCATAAACAAAGATTAGAACCATCGATTTCCTCATAGTATAGCTATATTGCATATTTCTTTGTTGCTGTTTAGTTAAATTAAATACTGACTTGTATTTAGACCCAAAAATTCAAATTTAGAAATAAAAGACGGATGACTAAAGCCATGAGAAAAAAGCGGTGCGTTAATTTTTCCAGACGTGTATATACTACTTAAAATTTATACGTACATTGCTTAAAGTACATTGTTTACGCAATAAAATTGATTTATTTCTCGCCTTGGCTTCATTGAAAAGGTAAGGTTTGTCTCGTTTAACGAGGCGAAGTTAGGACTACAAAGTCCTCTATACCACTCAACTACGACCTTTACCAAGCTTGACCGTATAGTCACTTTACTTCGGGGATCGAGCCCGCGCCAACGGAGGGATAACTCCGGAGTCGCGCTCGATTTCAACCCGCCACGGGTCCGCATTGAATCCTGCAAACACAAGACGTAGTATCAAAGTCATGATGCTGTTTATGTTCAAATACAGCTGGTTGATAATCTATCAGTCTGTCAAGTCAACAGTAGAGTAGTGCACAAGCTAATGATGTATGTTGGCAACACTTGATTAACCTTTACATATCTGTAACACTCGATATACTCTTGACTCTCTGCATTCGTAACTTGTGTCGTGTACATTCACCATACAATTCATACTCATTCTATTAAGTTGATTTAAAGTATTGATTGCGTGTTGATTATATTATCTTGATTTGTATTGAACTTTTAAGTATCCTTTTCCAAGTACATCATAAGAAACAATAGCAATAATGTATAATAACGAATATTTTTTTAAAAAGAATATCCCTACTATTAAATCAAATTAACTTCCACTTAAACCTTTACTTAATTAGGTTAATGAGGAGAAGTTCTTGAGCGTGAGAGTATTAAATCACTGCCAGTCAAATAATTGAAAGGACAACTTTTAACAAGCGAGAGTTTTCAGTTCTCAGAGAAGAAATGAAGTATTGAAGAATCAATTAGTTTTCCCCAACTTTTCATCCTCTTTCGACGCTAATCTGGCAAGCGATTGTTTCCAAAGTTTCTTTCCTGTTCTTATAAATCGTAAACTGCTTATTTTTAAAAGTTTGGTTGAGTTAGTATTTATGTATAGTTAAGTTGTAGATTATGCCATTTATAAAACCATCACGTACCTGACATAGTTCTAAAGCAGTGTTGAATGTCAAAACACATTTTAAACTCTGAAAACGTCCAAAGCCGCATTCAAAACTGCAGACAAAGTACAGTTTAATGTTCACTGGGTCAGGTTTGCACATTGTAAAGCTGCTCACGAGACTGTGACAGTGTAAATCTCACATCAAAGTTGAAGACGTCAATAAACCTCCTCCATTCTTGCCCTGAAACCTGATCGTTTCTCAAGTGCATTTCACACTGCAGACAAAGTACAGTTTAATGTTCACTGGGTCAGGTTTGCACATTGTAAAGCTGCTCACGAGACTGTGACGGTGTAAATCTCACATCAAGTTGAAGACGTCACATAAACCTCCTCCATTCTTCTGCTGCCTGATCCTTTCTCAAATGCATTTTCATCGCGTGTGTCCACCGCTCTGTTTCGTTTTGACTGGGTCATCCTTTGCAACTGGTCAATTTATACTGAACAAGCCTTGCCTGTAAAGCTCACAGTCTCGGTTCGGCCTTAGGTCTTAGCTTTTCATGCTCTGTATATTTATAGAGTAAGAGTGTCTTATTTCTTTCCTTTCATAAGTAGTACGGAAAAGAAAAACGTAATAGATGAACTCTGGATGAAAACAGACAACTTTCCACCTTATTATCTTGATGTTTGCCACGGTTTTCCCTGTAACCTTGTTGATTCTTAATCGATTTTTGACCTTGATGTCAATAGATAGGTAGTAAAATTCGCTACAAAACGGTATTCTTTACATTTTATCGCAAAGCTCACCACTTATTCGCTATTTAAGGTGTAACTCCAAAAATGCCCTAAAATACCATAAAATAGCCACCGTTTTAAAATGATAAGTTAGATCATGCTGGTAATTTTTCCATAAATGGTCTTACTTAGATACAATTGTATGCTAAGTTTGAGTCAAATCCGATAAGTGGTGTGGGAGATAATAAATAGTTAGTGACAAATATAAAATTGTGAATATCTGGTTAACTAAGCGTTTTCGGAAAAAGTTTTATTCTTAATTTTCTTTTAATTTTGACCCATATAACCTTTTCCTAGAATCTGAAACTTTACTTATGGGACACCCTGTATAATATCAAATTGTATAGTGGCGAACGCTGTTTGTAATAAATAAATAAATCAATATTTATGCTTGTACAATTAATTATTGATTAAATAATACAGTAAAATTAAACGAAAACTACACACCACAACATTATTGATCTTACAATATTTATTCTGAGTAGCAGTTAAAAATAATGAAATGAGAACAAGGCAAAATATCAATACGCATTTTAAATACAAGCTTCGAAAATTATCATTTTCCCAGTGGGGGCCATGTCCACTGTTGCCCCTCCCCTTACGATAAACGCATAAACTGTATCGAACTGTAATTATGCGCCAGCTGGGGGCATTGATTATAGTGAAATTGATTTTCAGAAGAGTAAATACGCTAGGCATAATCTGTGGTTTGTCTGGCTCGCCTCGTATTGATTATTTTCTGTCTGAACAGCTGACTGTTCCTCAAGTTGCTACATGAATGTTAAAAATCAATAGCTTGCTTGTGCGAATTGAAAGTATTGGTCGCGAGTGTCTACTGTGTCATTTACGGTTTCAACAAAGTGTATTACATTTGTTTGAAAGGTTTACAGTGATATTACAGTGTTGTGAATAGTAGTTTTCAGCCTAGCCTGAATGGAATTCTACAGCAAGGTAAAACATTATACTTGTATAACTAATAGAATTTAGACATATTCTAGTTTAAACAACTTACGGTGTTCAACTAAGTGGTTTCCATAAGTACGAGACTATTTTAAAGTATGTTCGTACGGTATAAATACGCCATCATTATGTGTTCCTGTTTTTGTCCTAACTTAAATTAAGTACATTCATTATACTTTCTTGTATTATACTCGTATAGCCAAAAAAGGTCCTTACTCTAGATTCGTAACAAATCGTTTAATGTCAAATTTATACAATAAAGATTGTTTTTAACCATATTCTAAAAACTACAACTAAGACTTTAGCCTTATTAAACAATTGGGTTATGGAGCTTTTACCCATCTATAAACTCTCTAATTGTATAAAAGGAATTTTGGGCAAGATAATGTATTAGGTTAGTTTTGAGTTGGTTTGAAAAATAACTGTTAACGTTGTTAGGAAAATTATTGTATAATATTCTACCGACTTCAACAGGAAGTTTATCACATAACTGAATTCTACGGTAGTTTGGGGGGATATAATTTTGATTTCGTGTGTTGTACCGATTATTTTGATAATTGTTCACATCAATAGAACATTTAGCCTTAAAGAACAACAAATTGTCTAAAATATAGATATAATATTATACATCTAGAAGGCTATACAAAGGTTCACAATACTTTTATACCTGAGGAAGTTTGATGTCACCATTACAAATACGCTGTAAGAGGCTTGTCTTTCCATTTCTTACTCTTAGCTTTGCAAAACTTACAAATATTGACCCTAAGAACATAGAATTTTCGGTTTCATAATTTATCTTCAGGTTGTTATCTGCTGAAAGGCTTTCTTCATAGGTCTTCTTTTAACGTTTTCTTTCTCACAGCATCAGTATACCTAGCTATACGTTTTCGCTTTACTTGAGTCGATGGGTTTTAATTTTGAGTAGTACAAAACGGAAATGTAGTTTATCATAGAAGCTCGAATTACTCACTATTGTAATTTAAAACGCATAACTTGAACTTATACTTTTATTTTAATTGTATAAATTGTCCTAGACCATTGTACATATTGTAGTTAACAAACAAAGAACTTATTGAATTATTCACGGGTGTTGTTAAATTTGGTGTACACTGTTCCATACACTTCAAAATGGTCCTTTGTAAGATTCCGAGTTTGATGCGTGCGCAGTGGTGAAACCCCGGTCCCCAAGGTCTTGTTGAGACCTATAACATGTTTTAAGTTTGGCCTCAGTTGCTTTAAAATTAAAAGGTATGCGAAAAACGTTTGAAATGAAAAGCGTAGATCATTTCATGCCACACGTACATTTTTTCGTAAGATTGGAAATTGGATCAAACGTTTAGGCACTAGCAGTAAAGTGGTACACGGTCATTTCAACCCCTCTAAACACTACCCTTAAAATTGAAAATTTTCAAAACCGTTTCTCAGTGGTTGGTTTTACGCTACTTGACGTGGGTGCGCAAAGTTTCAAGTCTGTAGGCCTAGCAGTTTGGTCTGTGAAAGGTAATAAAGGTAAAGTTTGTCTTGTTTAACGAGGCGAAGTTAGGACTACAAAGTCCTCTCTACCACTCAACCTCGAACCTTACCTAGCGTCACCGTAGAGTCACATTACAAATTGTAAGTGGGGACTGCGGGGATCGAACCCACGCCACCGGAGTGATGAGACCCGGAGTCGCGCGCGTTACCATTTCGCCAACGGTCTGTGGCCTGGTTTGTAGTCTCGGGTGTTATTTTTTGACGGCATGAATCTCCACTTTTTCAAAGAAAAGTCACTAAAACGCAAAAAAGGAAGATAATTTTCTAAAGAGCGATTAGATTTCATCGGTAATCTAAGGAGAAGACAACATTAAGTATAGATAAAGCAATTAGGTTTTGTGAGTTGAAATCTCAGCGTTTGTTTAATCTTGCAACAGCGACAGTTTCTCTCTGCTGTTTGTTTTTCAGATCACCTGTTGTTTATCTTTCGATTAAGCTGGAAATCTCGAACACTAGAAAGTTTCACAATATAGCCGATAGAGTAAATAGACACTGGGTTTGAATGTTATAGTAGTAAATTTACGATGTCTTCACAGCAACTTAATCTTTGTAGTAATAAGAATATTTAGGATATAATAAAAAATTATATTGATTGGGCTATAGATAACACTGGAATAAAACATTGTAAGAATAAGGAAATAGATTAATTCAGGAGCCGACTCCGTGGTCACCGCAGAGAAAGGCTGAATTCGTCCTCCCAAGGAACACACGACACCGCGCACGTAACAACGGGCTTTCTTTCAACTGATGCGGCCTAACTGTCAAACCCTCCGCTTGCAAAGGTTTCGTAGAAAGTAGATATCGCTCGTAGATGAAAGTTAAATTCGGATATATTAAATTTTTGGACAGAGAAAGAGTTTACCTGTATTTGCCTGTGATTAGATTTTTTATAAACCTACTTGCAGCTTCTTAAATAAGGTCTTAAAACACTCTGTATTTTCTAACTTTAACCGTTAATAGCATAAAAACTAAAGGCCATTTTGCAAAATTAACTACAGAAATCCTAGATAATATGTTTATCTATCATTTAAGAGTTGTTTCGTCAAAATAGCATTAATACTAAAGTCTCCATTTTATTTCCCGCGATCCTCTGCAACGACGCTCTCCCGAGCAACCGAGGCGGATCCTTAAATGATGAATATAAACTTAACGATAAAAGTTGACGTTAGGAAAATCAAACTGTCTAACAAATGTAACGGATGGACGCGGTACATTTATGCATTCAAACGTTACAAGTAATTTCAATCTGGTTGATTGATCACTTTTCAACGAGTTTGCAACAAAGTCACACGAGCGTTTGAAACCTTTTATTGCATTTTATATTGAAACAATTTGCATAAAACATTTCAGCTGGTGTTTCCTCAATTGATTCCTGGAAATGCAAGCAAAGTTCCAGCAGTGCCTTATTCTGTTGTCAATAATTTATTTTCGGTTTAGTGATGGATTAGGAAAAACATAGTATTGGAGGGTGAATGAAATAAAGTGCCAACAAATTAGTGTTATCAGGATCTACTTTATCACTATATCGACTGCGTAGAAATCATGTCGTGTGTATACTTCAAATTTTGATAGTTTTTCATGCCATATTTTATCATGAGTTTTTTTGTAGACTAGATATAAAAAACGTGTATTTATTAACGATTATACTCGTATCTCTAGAAAGAAGGTTGCCAGACATACCTGATGAACTATTTAAGAGTTGTCATTCCACGGGTATTGTCTGTGGAAGGTAACGAACGCGAATCTTTAGCACGGAATCGATACTGACGAATCACGTAGGAAAAAGAACAATCTAGTCTTTAGTAAATACCTATATTTGATAATTTGAATCAAAGAACTCATGGTTTACTTTTCTTTAAAAGTTGTGGACAATTCTGTTGGAAAATACGAGTTGGGAAAGAGTAAAGGAAATGGATTGCTGAAGGCTGTGCTTTACTTTTATGGCTCGATGCACTTAAAGAAAACAGCCGACTGCAAAACCGTATCCAGTCACCGTACCACGTGTAAACCCAAGTTAAATAGGAATAAACTTGTGAATGAGTTTGTTCAAATTATTGCTTAAAATATTTATATATACTCGTAGAAATCAGACCAACACGCAGCTAAATGCGAGAGCACCGCTGGCGTACTGAAACGAGTTTTGTATATCACTAAATCACTATTTGAGATGCCGACCACTATCATGAGGGTATTTTAAGGCAAATATGTGGTGAAGGATGAGTGTGATGAGTGGTAGTAATGAGTTATGAGGGGTAGTCTTGTTACAAACTATGGCCGACTCTTCCTTAGAATGGGTCATTAATTAATAGCCCAATGACCAATGGAAATATATGGACCAACGGCTTAACGTGACTTCCAAACAACGCAGGTCTGATACGTCTAAACGATGGTGGGAGTTGATGCGGGTATCATCAGATGATCACTGAGACTATCTGAGCCGCTTTAGACCTATATCATCCTCAAAACCTGACCTCCATGAAGCTGGATTACAGGAACACGCCACGAGTCCCAGTATTCGCTTCGGCTTTCGATAGTATCAATAATCATTTACTGTTATCAACAGGATGAAGCCGTTCCAGGAATTTTCAAACTCACGTATAAAAGAGATTACTGTAAACGCGATCTCTTTATTAGCTTTACTGTTTGATTTGTTTTCAATTTGAAATTCAATGCCAAATTCTATCCGTTGCGGAATATTAACATCTATACGTATAGGCTAAATAAAATATGGTGGTCTTATACAGGGTGTTCAGTAATTACGGGATCAAACTTTACTAGGAAATTTGTTAAGAAAATTAAAAAAAATGTCTCGTAATACATAGTCTTATCTTGCTTACTTTTCCGTATGTCTGTTTTTTCATTTAAAGATTTTTGACTACTAAGTCGATTAGGTTATAAACCTAAAACATTACGACCTGTTAATATAATAAAAACCAATATTTAAAAAATAAATTTGAATAATTTTCATTTTTGGTTTTTAAATGGTGGCCATTTTAAATTGTCTAAGCTTAATAACTCGAAGCCCTTAGGTGTTATACTAAATACACAAGAAAACAAAACGTGGGAAATGCATTTATAAACATTTTAAGACCAAAATTGTTGCTCTACAGTAGTTTACAAAGGAGAAACTAAAGATTTTCCTGAGCACAAACCTTTATTTACATATGTTTCATAAACCTAAATAGAGAAGCGTGTATAGGGTCTATGTGTATTATGGGCCACTATAAATATGAAAGAGTGAAAGCCACTCCCAAAAGAGTGAAAGCCACTCCCAAAAGAGTGAAAATCGAGCCACTCTTTAATGAGAGTAGCTGGGTTTCTACGCCCAAAAGAACGAAATTTCACTCCTTCATTTTTAGAGTGACATAGGCCCTATGATTGTTTGTTTGTTTTTTCTTGACAAATCTCCTGCTGAAGTTTTGACCCTGCAACTACTGGACACCCTGTATAAATATCCCTCGACATACATTAATGCAAAACAATTCAGAGAACTGTGAACACATGTTGATGTATTCTCTTAGTTAAGCTTGCTAGTGTATATTGCATGTAGCATGCATGTAGTGTTGTCCAGTCTAAGCCATGTTAACAACGTACACACTACACGCCGAGGTTAAGCTAGGGTTTAACATGTCTTTGTACACTTCGTCAGCACGAAACGTTTACTATGTAAATATAACGGTTTTAAATTGTTTTATTTTATTTTCATATAACTGAAATTGTAGCCGAGACGTAGCCAAAAAACGCTATCGTGAATCCTGGCGAATTTATTTTAACGGCGGATAATTTACGAGGGAAGTTGCCTTTTCGGTGAAGAGAAGGGGTGATTTATTTAGTTTAATACACACCGTACCAGAAGTTATAATATTGAAAAAAAGGTAAAAGGTAAAGTTTGTCTTGTTTAACGAGGTGAAGTTAGGACTACAAAGTCCTCTCTACCACTCAACTCCGACCTTTACCTAGCGTCACCGTATAGTCATATTACAAATTGTAAGTGGTGACTGCGGAGATCGAACCCGCACCACCAGAGTGATGAGCTCCGGAGTCGCGTGCGATACCAATCCGCCACGGATCCGCTAACGATTTTAAATTGTTCAAAAATAAATTAAAGCAATATTTGCTGTACTTGGCTCCTTACTCTGTTGCAGAATTTATCAATTCCAGTTAATAGCTTTTCAATAATGTTATAAACTAAACCTATTTATTTTATATGGTCATTTTTCTTATCAGTGGTTAAAGTTACCATTGCTCTCATTTTTTGTTATTCATCCCATTCATTTTGTAAATAATGTATCATTTTCATATTCATCAACATGTCAACACAATGTATTTTGTTTATGACAATAAATGTTAAATTATTTTATTTTCATTGGTGGTTATAACTGAAATTGTAGCTGAGACGTAGCCAAAAACGCTATAGTGAATCCTGACGAATATATTTTATCGGTGGATAATTTACGAGGGAAGTTGCCTTTTCAGTGAAGAGAAGGGTCGACTTTTTTAGTTTAATACCCACCGTACCAGGAGTTATAGTATTGAAACACGAAACTTAAGGAAACCCCTGCGTTCGTAATAATGTTTTAAGTTTTAACCTTACAAATTGTACCCTCAATTAAGTATAATGCAAATAAAGTTATCAAACGTTTTCAGATATCGTAAGCTCTAAGAATATTCGAAGAAAATCATACTTTTAACCTGAATAAAACTCAAACAATACAAACATTTCTCAAAGAGAATTTATAACCAGAAGATAAATTTCAAGTAAAACGAAATAAGCTCCATTCTGCTCAGAAGAACAAGAAAGGCAGGTAAACTGCAGAAAGCTTTTGAATGTTGAATATAAAACTGATGACATCACAAACAGACCAAGGTGAAACCTCCAGACGCTTTGAGGTATAAATATTTCATCTCCGCTGGGATATAAATGTATTCCTAGAGCTGAGACAATAGATTGTTCGTGTCAAAGAAAACCGGGTTCAATTTAGAACTTTCAAGCTGTATGACAGTTAACCCATAGTCTTAGATATTTATGATTTGAGTAAAATGAAAAACAAAATTTAATACTGTTAGTAATTTACTTTTAAAGCAACACGGTAACGGTAAAGCAAGTATAATAGTAGCTATCGAATTTCTTTTGGAAATATGACATATGCCGTCAGCATAGTAAGGCCCAGACTGGGGACCATGAAATGAGCACCGATCCTGACTCCCAGGGCACATATATGTATGTCTGACTGGGACTCGTGGCGTGGTCCTGTAATCCACGATCTAGATGTGGATGAATGCAAAATTTTATATCAAATAGTAGACGATTGAGATACATGCTTGTAAACATGTCAATTCAATAAAATATTTATTTATTTATCCAGCTTCATGGAGGTCAGGTTTTGAGGATGATATAGGTCTAAAGCGGCTCAGATAGTCTCAGTGATCATTTGATGATAAACTCCCACCATCATTTGGACATATCAGACCATCACCTGCGTGGTTCGGAAGTTACGTTGCCGTTGGTCCTAGTATTTCCATTGGTCATTGGGCTATTAATTAATGACCCATTCTAAGGAAGAGTCGGTCTTAGTTTGTAACAAGACTACACCTCATAACTCATTACTACCACTCATCACACTCCTTCACCGCATATTTGCATTAAAATACCCTCATGAGAGTGGTCGGCATCTCAAATAGTGACTTAGGGACATCTCTACAAGTCGCAATTTTTGTCAGATTTGCACCAAATTTAGTACACATGTTCCTTTTGTAAGTATATCAATCGGGTTCGTTAACCAGCAAAATCGGACTACCGGAACCTGCATTAGGGAGGGACTTTTAACTAAAAGAAGGGGTTTAATGTTCCAAAACAGTAAATTTCGTCCGATTTGGATGAAATTTTAAATACATAGGCCTATGTATTTTGTTATTTTTCATCAATATACCAAAAGTATGAAGATCCACTTAATCGTTTCGAAATGGCGGCTAAAAAGTGATTTTTCGCTATAACAGCGGAATGAGTTGTCTGATTTTATTGAAATTTAAAATTGTTTTCCTTTCATGTGGTATAACCTCCATTAAAAAAAACCGTAAGTCTGAGGCTGTAAGAGGAGTCAATAAGAGTAATAAATTCTAGGAACTTTTGATGAATAGTAAATGAAGTTGTGGCTGAAAAGGAACGTTACAATAGAGGACTTTACATCAGAATGCTGACTTCATTGTTTATACAGTTAAAACAGAGTTATCTTTCCTGAACAAACAAACAATGTTAAAAGCCGTTCTGCATTTTTGAAAAGTATGGTGTCTATTAGTCCCAATTTTTATACATTTAAACAACGTTACATTTAAAGCCAATTCCATTTCTCTTGACTGGTAAGGTCGGCGGCACGCGCGACTCTTCTAAGAACTGAGCCAGACAAGATAACCCTACTAGAGCCGATGTGTTTGAAACAGAAGATAAACTTGGATTTCCACTTACCCCTCGTCCACCGGAGAGAAATAATTAATACTCCACAATTTCAGTGGTAAACGAGGGTTCTTGCTTGGTTGACTAATCCTCTTAATAATGTATAACTCATCACAACATAAACGTACTTCTCCACCGTAATAACCGTAGTACGAATTCATTCCATAACCCAGTTAGCAAACATTATACGAGTACAGTAAAAAAGAAACTTCCCTGTGCACACAGTGTTTACTGAAGAAAGTAAATTAAAATTGCTTCAATTAAAATTATTTGCTCTTCATTATTTTATAGTTATATTCTAAACGAAAACCTAAGGTGAATTATCAAGTTTACCCCCACCTTAAACAATGTTAACAGGATATTCCCTCTAAAAGACAGGTTGTGGTGGGATACCCTGTATAGGGGGTGGGGATTAAATGACAGGCCAGGGAAACGCTTTCCTTAGATTGCCCTGGTTATTACATTATCCACAATATAATCTTACGTAACTGCACATTGTGTGGCTTAACTTTCTTACTTGCTTGGATGCAGTTTCCGTTTACGCAGTTCTGTTTTAATTAGTGCTTAATCTGGTCTTAGAGAAAGTTAATACGATGAAAATGAAGTGGGTGCGTATTTTGAATAAGGCTAATCTCTTGGCTGAGTGGACTGAATGTCAACGGTCACGGTTCGATTCCCAAAACAGGCACATGAGGGTTTTCCTCCCCCAAAAGCATTGTGCGTTGACCACTCCTTGAGTGGACAGGTGGTAGGTTGGTATCGCGTGCGACTATGGAGCTCCAACTTTTGCCACACTCTGCTGGCGTGGTTTCGATCCTCGCAGGGGCCACTGACAATTTGTTAAGTGACTCTGCGGCAAAGCTAGGTAAAGGTCGAGGTTGAGTGGTAGAGCCGACATTGTAGTCCTAACTTCACCTCTATAAACAAGAGAAACTTTACTTTTGTCTTTTAAATCTTGGTGAGAAATTAATCTCAAACAATACAGGTTAATAGCTTCAATACAGTTTAAAATTTTATTCATCTGTCAGAAAAGTAAGCTGTTGTTAGTGTTAATTTGTGATTTTCTTCGATACAGAACAGGTACAGATTCGAATAATACAAGAGTAGTGGCCTGTATTGATAACATTTTCAAATGACTAACACACGAACCATTTGGTGTGGGAGGATCAATTTGAATCAACGAAGTTCAATGTACCTATACACCGTATATTCCAAACGGGTTCTTGATGTGATGAGTGAGTTATAAGATTTATGATAAATATAAGGATTGTTATATATTTTTTCGTTGATTTCTAAGTGACGCAGATTTACGTGTTTTGCGAGTAATATTTTCGCACTTAGTTTATTTTCTAACTGTGTGCGAAACTCAAGACAAAACACAGAGCAAGAGAAGAAGTCACTACGGAAGCTATAAGAGCCATATTTTTGTGAAATGGTCTCTTTTTACGACCAAACAAGCATTTCAGCGACTCTTTCTGCCCTAATAGGGACTTGTGGCTTCTTTTATAATCCTGTGGATTTTCCTTTATCCACAGTTTGTCAATCTGAAGATGTATCTTTTTAGGTTTATTATTTATAAACAAAATGCCACGTCGTAAGTAATATTTTGATCTATTTTTGAACTTTAATACAACAACTAAAATTAAATAGAGAATGCAGATTTTTTAGGTCAAAACTTTCTTGTTCAATGAGGTGAAGTTAGAACTACAAAGTACTCTCTACTATATTTAACCTTTAAACCTTACCCAACACGTACTATGTAGTCACTTAACACATTATTAGTGGTGACTGCGATACTGCACTATCGGTTGGAATATATTTAAAAGTTTATATCTTAAAAAGGAAATAAAGTACCAACAATGAAATGTCTAGCATTTACCGCTAAAAAGACGTCAAGGCATTCCAAAACTATGCATACACACTGTACAAAAGCTACTCTTTTGTAGCCGGCTATGTTCTTTTCTTAGTAGAAACAACTCGGCAACTTCTTTGCACTTTTCTGTTTAACATTTTTCAGACTGTTGGTTTCAAAGAGGTCAATATCAGCGACGGATTTTTTGTTTAACAAAACGACCAGGAAAAACGCGCTCACAAGAAACCGCTAAAAGAGTCACATTTCTGATACAAAGTCCTGTATTTTCTCATCTAACCACAGCTGTTATTTTTAGCTCTTAATCCCTTCGGTAGGTCTTTTACGTTTTCCCCGTTCTCTAACGTCGAAGAAGATATTTTACTCCACTAAATCACTATTTGAGATGCCGACCACTCTCATGAGGGTAATTAAAGGCAAATATGTGGTGAAGGATGAGTGTGATGAGTGGTAGTAATGAGTTATGAGGTGTAGTCTTGTTGCAAACTAAGGCCGACTCTTCCTTAGAATGGGTCATTAGTTAATAGCCCAATGACCAATGGAAATACAAGGACCAACGGCTTAACGTGACTTCCGAACCACGCAGGTGATGGTCTGATATGTCTAAACGATGGTGGAGTTGATGCGGGTATCATCAGATGATCACTGAGACTATCTGAGCCGCTTTAGACCTACATCATCCTCAAAACCTGACCTCCATGAAGCTGGATTACAGGACCACGCCACGAGTCCCAGTGTGTCATAAATTTGTATGACTTCTATTTATGGACATTTTAAACAATAATTTAAACACACTAATTCCCGTTCAACTTGGGTTTACGCACTGGGTACGGGTTTTGCAGTCGGCTGTTTTCTTTAAGTGCATCGAGCCATAAAAGTAAAGCACAGCCTTCAGCAATCCATTTCCTTTACTCTTTCCCAACTCGTATTTTCCAACAGAATTGTCCACTCTTCTCTACAGTAATATACACTATTTGTGCTTTGTTTTAAAGTATTGAAGTTAAAACAATAACACCATTGTTTAGTTGTGAATTTATATGGTCCGTCTTCGCTAAGAACTAAATCTTTTATTTGTCTATGTGAATCTTTTTCCAATTCCTCGAAATTATTCTGTAAACTTGAATGATTTAAGAGTTGTACACTATGTAACTATCGAATTTCCTTTGGAAAAATGAGATATTCATGTCGTCAGCATGGTAAGACCCAGACCCGGGACATGAAATGAGCACGGATGACCCCCAGAACACGTTTTGAGCATCTTTTCACACTTTACATACATTGTATACATGTAAGTACTCTTTGCAAGTCGCAATTTTCGTCCGACTTGGTATAAATGTTCCTTTTTGTAAATACCTCGGTCAAGTTCGTTGGTCAAAAAATCGGACCACCGCAACCTCCTTTTTGGGGGGAGTTTATAAAAAAGGGGGTTTAACGCTTTAAAATCGTTTAACGCTTTGACTGGGATCCGTGGCGTGGTCCTGTAATCCAGCTTTATGGAGGTCAGGTTTTGAGGATGATATAGGTCTAAAGCGGCTCAGATAGTCTCAGTGATCATCTGATGATACCCGCATCAACTCCCACCATCGTTTAGACATATCAGACCATCACCTGCTTGGTTCAGAAGTCACGTTAATCCGTCGGTCCTTGTATTTCCATTGGTCATTGGGCTATTAATTAATGACCCATTCTAAGGAAGAGTCGGCCTTAGTTTGTAACAAGACTACACCTCATAACTCATTACTACCACTCATCACACTCATCCTTCACCACATATTTCCCTTAAAATACCCTCATGAGAGTGGTCGGCATCTCAAATAGTGATATAGTGATTAGTAAGTTTCAACTGATTTTGATGGCATATAATTTATAATAAATATGTATTTTAACAATCTCTATAAAAATACCAAAAGTTATGAACCATTCACTCGTTTAATGGCGGCCGAAAAAGTAATTTTTCTATAACAGCAAAATGAATAGTCGTCCGATATCAATAAAATTTGGAATTTTTTATCACTTCAAGGTATTTAATAAACTTAAAAGAATTCGTAAGTCTGAAACCGAAGTCCGAAGCCACAGCCTCGTAGCTCCCGTGGTAATAGAACAGCCGAATGCCGAAGCGAGGCCGTGAACGGAGCGAATTAGAGTAAGACATTGCAAAGGAAAACTTGATCTTTCTCTTCTCCACGTGATCGAGGCTATACTTAAGTGTTGCGTTCGTTGACTTCCACAAGGCAATCAATACACGTGGAATCAATCACGTGGTCTTGAATTGTTCATGTGACACATCACGCAACTTTCTCCCCAGATATTTGATCCTTAATCAATAATATTTCTAGTCAGTATGCGAGGAAAAAGCTCATAGTGTCTTTTATATGCACGTCTCAAACGTGTCGTCAAATGGATCCTCAATTCTGACTTAGTTCTCGAAACTTAATTATATGGCCAGCCAATTGTGGTCAAGTAAACCTCTTATATACATTGCAATACCTATTATTTCTTCCTCACAAATAATGAATTTGATAAAATTTTACAGTTTTGTATAAACTTGTTACACATAGAAAAGTACTTGGAGTAAACTATGAAGGAAGCAATCGAAAGTTATACGGAGTTAATTAAATTAATGACCACTGTTACGTATATTTTCTTAATCAATGACATTTTGACTAAAAGATTTCAATATAGTCTTTGCTCACTAACATTTATATCGAGAAAACATAATAGTATTTACCTACATGGTTCGCCCAGGAGTAGGACTTACTTGGTCCTTGGTTATAAAATGAGACACTATTTTTTATAGTCAATAAACTTGAAAGGACATAACAATAATAATGGGTAAGTCTTTTTGAATTTGATTTTAATGATCCACCATTTCTATGTTTTTTCTAATCCATCATTATACCTAAAAAATATATTATTGGAAAAACATAAGACACGTCTACACACTTGAATTGCATCTCCAGGAAACAAGACGTGAGAAAAATCCAGCTGGAATATTTAATGCAAAATGTTTCAATATAAAATGCAATGAAAGGTTTCCAACGCTCGTGTGACTTTGTGGCAAACTCGTTGAAAAGTGATCAATCGACCAGATTGAAAATACTTCGAACATGTAAATGTACCGCGTCCATCCGTTACATTTATTGAACAGTTTTATTTCCTCAATGAAAGTTGATATTGACGAAGTTGATATTCATCATTTGATCAATCTAATTTCATTATTCTTACAATGTGTTATTCCAGTTATATTTATAGCACAATAAAGGTACTAAGTACTTATAGCCTAAATACACAATAACTACAAAGGTTACGTTATTGTGACAGTAACCTTCAATCCTATTGTCCATTTACTCTAACGACAATATTGTGAAACTGTTGAGTGCTCGAGATTGCCAGGTTAATCGAAAGATAAACAACAGGTGATCTGAAAAACAAACAGCACAGAGAAACTGTCGCTGTTGCAAGATTAAACAAACGCTGAGAGATTTCAACTCACAAAACCTAATTGCTTTATCTATACTTAATGTTGTCTTCTTCTAAGATTACCGATGAAATCTAATTGCTCTTCGAAAGTTGTCTTACCTTAGCATTTTTTCTCTCTTACTGTGTAAATAAGAAATTGAAGAAAAGAAAGGTTTGTTTGAGAAAAGTTAATATTGGCAGTGTCACATTAAATAAAATATGTAGGCAAGGCTTGTACAATGCGATTTGTTCTGTACAAAGAATTGCCCGCTAAAAGTAGCATAGAAATGGACACACGCGATATGCTATGTGAAAATTTATTAGACACTTATGTGGCAGAAAGGATTAGGGCAGCAGAAGAATGGAGAAAGTTTATGAGACGTCTTCAACTTTGATGTGAGATTTACACTGTCACAGTCTCGTGAGAAGCTTCACAATGTGCAAACCTGACCCAGGAACATTAAACTGTACTTTGTCTGCAGTGTGAAATGCACTTGAGAAACGATGTGGCAGAAAGGATCAGGGCAGCAGAAGAATGGAGGAGGTTTATGAGACGTCTTCAACTTTGATGTGAGATTTACACCGTCACAGTCTCGTGAGCAGCTTCACAATGTGCAAACCTGACCCAGTGAACATTAAACTGTACTTTGTCTGCAGTGTGAAATGCACTTGAGAAACGATGTGGCAGAAAGGATCAGGGCAGCAGAAGAATGGAGGAGGTTTATGAGACGTCTTCAACTTTGATGTGAGATTTACACCGTCACAGTCTCGTGAGAAGCTTCACAATGTGCAAACCTGACCCAGTGAACATTAAACTGTACTTTGTCTGCAGTGAAATGCACTTGAGAAACGATGTGGCAGAAAGGATCAGGGCAGCAGAAGAATGGAGGAGGTTTATGAGACGTCTTCAACTTTGATGTGAGATTTACACCGTCACAGTCTCGTGAGAAGCTTCACAATGTGCAAACCTGACCCAGGAAACATTAAACTGTACTTTGTCTGCAGTGTGAAATGCACTTGAGAAACGATGTGGCAGAAAGGATCAGGGCAGCAGAAGAATGGAGGAGGTTTATGAGACGTCTTCAACTTTGATGAGATTTACACCGTCACAGTCTCGTGAGAAGCTTCACAATGTGCAAACCTGACCCAGAACATTAAACTGTACTTTGTCTGCAGTTTGAAATGCACTTGAGAAACGATGTGGCAGAAAGGATCAGGGCAGCAGAAGAATGGAGGAGGTTTATGACGTCTTCAACTTTGATGTGAGATTTACACCGTCACAGTCTCGTGAGCAGCTTCACAATGTGCAAACCTGACCCAGGAACATTAAACTGTACTTTGTCTGCAGTGTGAAATGCACTTGAGAAACGATGTGGCAGAAAGGATCAGGGCAGCAGAAGAATGGAGGAGGTTTATGAGACGTCTTCAACTTTGATGTGAGATTTACACCGTCACAGTCTCGTGAGAAGCTTCACAATGTGCAAACCTGACCCAGGAACATTAAACTGTACTTTGTCTGCAGTTTGAAATGCACTTGAGAAACGATGTGGCAGAAAGGATCAGGGCAGCAGAAGAATGGAGGAGGTTTATGAGACGTCTTCAACTTTGATGTGAGATTTACACCGTCACAGTCTCGTGAGAAGCTTCACAATGTGCAAACCTGACCCAGTGAACATTAAACTGTACTTTGTCTGCAGTTTGGAATGCGCTTTTGGACGTTTCCAGAGTTTGGAATGTGTTCTGACATTCAACATAGTTTAAGGACCAAGTACGTGACGGTTGGTTGAAAGCTTCATTCTAACTTAACAAGTTAACATAAACACGAACTCGACCAAACCTTTAACAATTGGAAATTTAGCGATTTGAAAGAACAGGAAACAAACTTTGGAAACAATCGCTTGCCAGATTAGCGCCCAAAGAGGATTAAAAGTTAGGAAAACTAATTGATTCTTCAATACTTCATTTGTTCTCTGAGAACTGAAAACTCTCGCTTGTTAAAAGTTGTCTTTTCAATTATTTGACTGGCAGTGATTAAACTTTCCAGTTTGAGAACTTACTTTGAGAATAAGTACGAGTTTCAGTTAAGATTGTGTAAAAGGAAAATAATGAAGTTTTTAGTAAAATGTTTGTTTAGCAAAGTGCATGCTGTCGCTTTTTATGTGACCAGGATGTATATATATAAAAACTAACAAAAGCCAGCAATACTCTAAATAATCTTAATAGAATGAGTGTGAATTGTATGGTGAATGTACATGACACAAGTTACGAATACAGAGAGTCAAGAGTATATCGAGTGTTACAGATATGTAAAGGTTAATCAAGTGTTGCCAACATACATCATTAGCTTGTGCACTACTCTACTGCTGACTTGACAGACTGATAGATTATCAACCAGCTGTATTTGAACATAAACAGCATCATGACTTTGATACTAGTTGTGTTCAAAGAGGCCAAAGACAAGAGATAAATCTTTCATTGCATAAACAATGTATATTTTCCATTTTTTGCAATAGTCAGTAGTATATATTCACTGAAATTTTTAACTCAGCTTTTTTGACATCATGTTTAGCAATTACTTTTTAGGCTAAATCTTAATGGGGTACAACAAGATTATCAATTTATTTATTTTATGCCAAAGACGTTTGATCTACAAAATATGTGTCCACTGTAGTTGTTTTATTTGAAAGAGCGTCTTCAACATAAGCTACTAAAGTTTGTGTTGAGTTGATTGCTCTGAAACCTCTGATTAGACGTCTGAGAGAATCACGTCTTATCTAATATTGATATCCTCGCTTTAAACAGATGAGAATCCTGACCCACTGAATAGTGAATACAGGACGAGGCAGGATTACTTGAATTAAATGTAATTATTTACCTGGCAATATAGTAAAAGTGGTGTGTTTTAAAATGCATTGTGATAACATCACAGTTGGTTGACCAAACATAAGCAAAAACATGAAAATTATCATTATTGTCTGCTCATCTTTATTTAAAAAAATAAATTTATTTGCAGTATACATTAAACATGTGTTGCATAAAACAAAATATTAAAAACAACATTCCATTCACACACGTGAACGCAGGTATGTCATTCATGTGCAATCGTACTCACTAATTGGAAAAAGGGAAACTTATTGCTGTTAGAATTGGATTGGTTCAGAAACTTAGTGATATAATAAAATGCGCGTGATTCTAAATATTTCTTTTATTGACCTTTGAATGATTGGGTTATTCTCAATTTCTAAATCCACTAACAATAAATTATAAATTTTGCACAAATTCGGGAAGGTAGTTTACTAAACAATTTTGTTCTGTGTTGCTGAACACGAAAATAGTTTCTGATTCTCGTCTTATACTCGTGTATGGAGCTCCCTTGCAAAGGCAAACTCCTAAAGCGGCAATACAGGGGACATTCTAAAAAATATAAGGACTTTTAAATTAGAGTCTTTAGACCTAGACTTTTAAAAGTTTAATATATTTGGTAGTTTATGGGTTTATCTAAGGTGGAAACTCAAAGGTTCTTTTATTTAGCTATGAAGACAACCATACAAGACAAAAGTCATTAAAAATCATACACAATTAAACCTTTTAGTTACGCTATTAAACAAAGTAAACACAAAGTTTCTATGTCTAATAAAAGTTAAAAAACATCGCTAAGGTTATAAACGTTTAATTTTATAAACGCTTCGTAGAAACATAGTACATACATAAACAGAAACAAGAAAATCTGTATCCAATCATGTTCCATTCTGCTTCGGCCAATCAGTTGCCTGCTCATAAATTATGTTCACGTATTTCTTGCCTCCTGATTGGTTGAACATAAACCCGTCGCAGATTTTATTGGCTGTTGCTTATCTTGAACCAATTATATCCAATTCTGCTTTGGCCAATCAGTTACTTTTGATGGAGGCTCGACTGTTATGTTGTCCTGAATTCGCGAGAAAGAGGAATAATCAAGATTAAAACCATTTAACGCCACCAGTGTTGCCAGATGGCTGTTTAACTGAGTCATTCACTCAAGCAGAGAAGGTTCACTCTAACAATGAAAATACGCTTAGCCGGAATTGCTTCACGCAGACAAAATGTCGGATTCAGATAGACATTATATCTTCCAGGGGAATCAGACTTTAAAATGAAGAGTAGAAAGTAAATAGCGTACAAGATACAGAAAAGAACTATTTATAGTATCGATCTTTTGTGCACCAAGGGTAAATGTGTGTTAGGTCTATAGAAAAATGATGCGTTTAGTATCACAACATTTTTAATATCTAAGGCTTCCGGTTTCCACCGCGTCACAGTTGAAAAAAATACTGCTAACGTTGCGAAACGTTTCGACCTCGCTGTGGAGAGTCATCCTCAGTAGCTGGTTGTCTGGTTGACTGGTCAGTCTCAGCCAGTCAACCAGCTACTGAGGATGGCTCTCCACAGCAGGCCAATTACAGTACAGTATTGTATTTCAACTGTGACGCGTATCAAGCCTGATAATGACATTGCCGCAGCTTAAAATTAGTATCACAACATTTCTTGAAAACGTCTTGAAATGTTGTTGAGTTAGTTCATCTGAAGTTGGAAGTTGCTTGAATAAACTACGAAGGCCAGTTCAACCAAAGCTGAACTGACAAGTTCCTTCATACGTTTTAGTTCTTGCTTTTCACCTTTTCATGTGATCAGTAATTGTGCCCAGTGCTATTTCTTTACCTAATTTATACTTCCCTTAATCCTGGTGCAATATGCCTAATCACACATGCTTACGCTGATTACTTTGGGATAGCTCAGTTTCTAACGTGTTGTGTTTATTTTTAGGTTTCTTTTCACGGACGGGATCAGGAGAATCAGCTGAAGACAGGCTCACGCTATTCTGCAGGTATCTAAATTTATTCCTTTTCACGCTTTTGTGCACCTAGCATGTTTATTATAAATATGTAATTGACGTGGCCTACACCTTAGTAGTTTTCTATATTCGATTAGAAGCTAAGTACCTGTTATACAATTTATTACATTAATTTCCTACTAGCAAAGTTAAATATCAATATCAAACTTTTAATATCAATGATGGGGAAACATATCCACATCAAATAATTCCTAAAATCAGCCCACACAAAACACAAACAATGTTCAACAATATTAAAACATTCCATGACATTTATTTCACACCACCATGTGTCGCCCACACATTGCAGTTTTCAAAGTGGATATTGCAGCTGAATTCAATTACACGTTGTCAATACAACATCCGTGTCCAGCTGTCACTTGTTGTAGCTTACAGCTGAATAATCTCCGGAGTTTGATGTAAGCTCTTCTTTCCCGGTATCTGCATGATGAGTTGATTCTAGATGGGAGTATTGAATGTTGCAGCAGTGTGACGGTACTTTGTGTACTGAAATTGTTTGGTTTGTTGATGGTTTTTAACTTTTAAGTGGTTTAAAGGATCGGTTTAGAAAGTGCCTTTGAGTTTTTAAGGATATTTATTGTCAATATGGTTAGATAATTTGGGAGTCTTCGGCCTTCAATCTTAAGTGTTGAAAACACGAAATTACTAACCGCGTACAAGTTTAGATCGATGACTCAACTTCTGTAAAAGAAAAGAAACAGAAAAAAGGGTTCAACGTTTAGGCTTGACAATAAATACTGTGCTTTAGAAGTTCGCTGTAAAAATACAAAACAGCAATAATTGACTCCAAGAGTTAACCTTTATGGAGCGATTAGATGAACCATCAACGCAATAATAAATTAAAAGATCTATCGGTAGTTTGCAAAAAATTACACAATTATAATTTTCAATGTCTATTATTGCTTTTCGCGTTAGAGGGGGTTAGGGATAGAAAGATACTTTTGCCAAAACACTGTTTCCTGACCTTCAACCTGATGTATCACCCCATCTAGTCATATAAGCATGCACTCAATGTTGCCAGATTTCTACATTTTGAAAGCTTTTGTCCCTTTCAAAGTGATCTGTAAGATTAATGACGATTTTCTTTATGGATTCGTTGCAATAAGATCGTTGAGTTGCTGGATTTCGTTGTTGAGACAATTCTGTGCCTAGTGTCATACGCATACTGAACAAGCCGTCCATGCTGTACCGAAGAGCAACGTCGTTAACGTAGATGAAAATGAAGCCCTGAGATATATTCTTAAAGTAGTAAAACTCAGCGTTGTTTGAAGTCAATACATATAAAAAAACACAACATTGTATAGAGTATAAAAGTGAATATCGCAGCTTGAATTCGATTACGCTTTGTCAATACGATGTCCGTGTACAATTTGTTCGGTCACATCACTTGCTGTGTAGCTTTCATGTGATGTAATCTCCGGCTTTTCATGTTTTAAATGAGTCCGTTTGCTTTTTAGAAGACTTTTATACAAATTTTGAACAGATTATTCTTGATAAAGCATCAAAGGATGAAGATAAACTACGCACAAGGTAAGAGATCCTGAGCAATTTCTCACGAAAATCCGAGTCGGGAATTTCCCAACTGCTGATAACTGAAGTGTCTTATCTCAGCTTAATATTTGGTTGTAGAAACCACTGTAAATTAACGAAAGTTCAACTTTATAGAGTATTAAGAATGTTTAACCAAAGATAATGTTATGGTAAGTAGCTAGCGCATAGATACCAGATGGTTGAGGGAGGAACATCAACATGGTTCTACACACAGAATGCGTTGCGAGCACTTCCGCTTCCCCCCTCGGCTCCACTTACTCGAGTTTGTCCGATGTCGATGACTTAAATGTCACCACTTCGTGCGGTTTACGAGAACGAATGGACTTGCGCGTGCGTCAGTGGCTTACTTGAGACTCTTTAAAGAATTCCATCGCAGCGCTATCTGTGCGTGGGCTGCCTCAAATGTGTGAGTTTACTGCCTCAGCCATTCAGCATCTATGCGCTAGTAGCTGAGAAATGCTACACATAAACCACACCGATATCCGAACCCCATGCTCCCTACTGACACGTTATAACTGAAACTCTACCTACCATAACATTGTCTTTGGTAACAAACTACCGGGTGAAATTTAACATAAAACGGGTTACGGCCTTACAAATTTTTAGATGATGTTGAAGTTTTGAGGAAATTATGGATACAGGTTGAACATCTACAATTTAAAGTATTTGTAATAAAAGCGATTGAATTGTAGCGATTTATAATCGGTTTACTATTAAAACGGCGTAGAAAAGTTGTACAATCCTTAAAACATTCTTTTGAAATCAAGGCTAAATTAGCAACCTTTTTAATAATGATGAGAGGAAAAACGACTGAAGTGAGTGAAATTAAGTGTTGAAATATCAAACATGAGGATGTACTTTTGACTAATTCAAGAGAGCTTTTAGTGTAAACGAATTGACAGTAATCGGCTTAAACAAATCCGACTGAAGAGACTTAGTTAATAGTTGAATTTTGTAATCCTTAGCTTCAACAGTTATTTCTTATAATTGGTACTCGTATCGCAGTTTGTTATTTATTTTGACCTTTAACATTTCGTTAAAATTTAAATTTGTACTTAAACAAAGTAGTTCACTTTAAACTTTTAAAAATGTAAAAGTTTTCACTCAGTGTATTACAGATAGTAAAGTACAACTTGAACTTTTGGTAAAACAAAAGAAAAAATACACTTTTTGAATGCACCTTAGAGCATTTTCTTCGATTAGATTGAAGGTTCTAACCGTTAACGCAGCATTTATGGAATTCAACAATAAAACTATTCACAAAAGAAATAATGGGAATAAAACTCATCCTAAATACTTTTCAAACTAGGTACTAAATAGTAACTTTTCGTAATACTGATCGACAACTAATGCTTAGAGTCTCCATATTCAGTCATCAGGGATTTGCATAGAAAAATGGCTTTTGCACTTGAAAAGTATATCTCTGTTTAGTTTATTTAAAGGGGTTATTTTCCACAGGATTGTTGTTATAGTATTGTTTTTGGTTTATGGAAATGCCCATGGAAAATAAATTGTCCCATGATAATAACCATTCAGTCAGCTTAATTATATTTTGAAGAGTTAAATATTTTCTGTAATTTGATTTAATTCTCTAAGGGTGGCAAAACTGGTTGGCAAGGTTTCAGAGAAGCTTCACTGTAAATGAGATGAACTTATCCAAGAACCTATCTTCATGATTTACTTCACGTCTAAGAACCTCTTCTTATCTTTCTTCCAAACATTGGCTTTGCCAAGAAAACCCGATCAGAGATATCAAAGTTGAGAGTTACTGAGGTGAAGATTCGTACAGGAATACTTAGCGATTTGTTTGACAAACTAGCTTTGGATATATTTTATGTTTGGTGAACGTTTTTTTCTTTAAGAATTAAAGCAATGATCTAATTGTATTGTCTCATTTGATTAATAAACATGATGATTGAGCCGAGAAAGAGTACGAGGCGAGAAAGATATACAATTTGTCGATAAAATGACCTTTACAAATTTATCATTGCATTTTAGTTTATTGTCAAATGCAGACATTTTGGTCGATTTCTTCAGAAGGAGTGACTTAAAAGAGTTATTTGATATTATGTATATTGTTGCATAGTGATCAAAACATACAAAATAGGTAAAACAGTTCGTCTTGTTTAACGAGGCGAAGTTGAGACAATGAATTCCTCTCTTCCAGTCAACCTTTACCTAGCGTTACCGTTGTAGTGGTGACTTTGGGGATCGAACTCGCGCCACCGGAGTAATGATCGCGCGATACAAACCACCACGAGGCCGCTAAACAACAAACTTTAGTCTTTCGAATACAAACATTTTTTAAACATCTAGATGACAAACCATTATTCTAATCAGCTTTTGTTTGTTTTGGCAGTTTAAAATATTACATAGATTCACTAAAAACACTATTAAACAAAATTAAAATTCTATCAACGCTGGTAATGTATAAGTTTACTCCAGGCCCCCGCATTAGCGTTAAATACAACTAGAAAGCTCTTTTATTTTACTAGACAACTTAGGCCAAATTCTTGATAAAAACCACCCTCACTCCCACCACTAAAGAATTTTCATTCCTCTAACAAAAATAAAATTAACACGAAGTTCCTATATGTGGAATAACAAATTAAGAAGACAGTAATGAAGCTTTTCATGTAGACTCTGTACGAAAAGTAATTGTTTTCTACAGTTTCTTGCGCGTATTTCCCCGACGTTTGTTAGAACAAAAGACATAGCGCTGAGATTGACGTCTTTGTAGCTTGCAATCTGAGAAATGAAGAACTGAAATCACTAACAACGGTGGCGCGTTTTCAATTCAGAAAAGAAAAGAACATCTGACTTTGAAAGAGAAGATTTTGCCACTGTAGAAACTTGTTTGTAGTATTTCAAATTTAGACGACACGTATCCTAACTTGTTTTCCCCCAGTCAGTATGTGTCTGGTTAGTACCTGCTCAGATTACTTTATACTGGGGTACATCAAAAAAGAGTTCCGTAGTCCGGATGTTGAACACGCTCCGTTCCCCACCAGGGGAGGTTGGATCAGATATCATTTTAGGGGACGCGGCAGCAGGGTAGACCGCGACTTCAGGAGAGGCTTGCCATAATCTTGGGGGGAAAGGTCCCCCGAGTGTTGGCAAGGCTCTCCATGTCTTGGGGTTAGAGTCCCCTAAGTGGTTGTCAGCGGGCTTGCTTGTCGCGCCCTCTCGTGATTGTCTGGTCAGCCGAACCCAGTCCCATTCCTCTCCTGAATCCAGACTTCCTTTCATTCCGGTGGTAGCGCGATATGCCCATCAGACGAGGCAGACGTGCATAAGGGTAACCAGTCCCTAACCACTTGATCCTCTCAATCTAACATCTATCCTAACGTTGCTGCCTCAATAATAATAATTTTGTTTGCCACGTACAAAATCTTTTGCATTGACAAAGCTAAAAAAGGTAACAAAAATATTTAAAATAAAACAAAGTAAACTACTAGTATGAGTATCGCAAAACCTAGTTAAATTTATAAGAAAATTTAATTATCATGATTTAAAATAAGATCTAAAACTTCCCCAACAGTATGAGCTTTCCAATAGATAAGCTCTTAACCTCCTTTTGAATGAGATAAACTGTTCAGTGGATTTAGTGTTTTCGGGGAGTTATTAAACAATTTTGCACCTGCCTGTGATGGAAGCTTTTCATAAATGTGTAATCTATGAGAATGTTGTCTAAATGTATGAACTTGCCTAGTATTGTGTTCGTAAATTTGCTGACCTTGAACTAAATCACATTTTGTCAAACAGAAAAGAATAGTATCATAGATGTACAAACTTGGGATGGTTAGAATATCTAAAGTCTTAAATAAATCTCTGCAAGATTTCCGAAACCCCAATTTTGAAATTATTCGCAATGCTTCTTTTTGGAGGATAAAAGTTCTTTTAAACTTGTAATCAGCACATGCCCCCAATATACATTTACCATAAGATAAGAAAGGATGAGTAAGGCCGAAGTAGGCTATTTTGAGTACATGCAATTTACAGTGGGTAGCAAGCTGTCGCAGAAAAAAAACCCTGAAGATATTCTTGCACATACTCGTATGTGATCGATATGTACAGACCAATTCAAATTGCTATCTAAGTGCAAACCAAGAAACTTTGTACAACTGGTTTGTTTAAGCAAATTAAACCCGACATTTATAATCGGAATAATATTTTCAAATGCAAAAGTATTTAGCAATTTGAAGGTTTAATTCCAGTTTGCAAAAGGTCCGAGAGCGCTGGCGTCAAGTTTGCTTGGCTTAACTTGAAAATACGGAATTAAGTCGTCATTTGTGTAAGTAAACATGGATCGGCAAGTCTGCCAGCGAATTATTGCAGCTTATTTAGGAGGTAAAAAAATCATGAACAACTCGTTTGACCATTCTAAAATAGATGTTTTAACAGAAATCTCTATTAAATAAGAAAATAACAATACATGATTTGTATGGTTAGAAATCACTGACAAAACACGATTGAAGTTTTTAGTGTCAGCGTAGTTTATAATGCATATAAGTGGTATTGTACTTATAGTCGAGAATAACATTTTGTGATTGGTTGTCCAAATATTATTATTTATAATCATAATAAAATTAGCACCGTACCGAGACTGCACCCCACCAGTTATATTAAACAGCTCTGTAATCATGACTGGTTGAAAATTAACAACCAATTGTTGCTTTACATTCCAGATTTAGCTTTGGTCGAACGTTTTTTTATGTGAATAATAGTTTTTGAGGTTGTCTGTCAGTACTTTCTAATAAGTTAGACCGAAATGGCATTGGCATCGTTTGATGGAGATCGTCTTTCAAACAAACAAAATTTTAGGTTGAGTCAAATTAGTGTTTTCTTTTATTTGTTTGTCTCTAAATAAACTGCGCACCAAAATGCATCACCAGCTCTCCAGCTATTACCAATTTGCTGAGAAAAAATGTTGTTAGGCTTGCTAAAAAATTAAAAGGCTTTCCTCAGACTTTTCTTATAAAATCTTAACAGTGTAAAAAAGTAACGGTTTTACAATTTCATAACACTTGAAGTGATGAAATTATAATGTTTTCGAAGATATTTTTAAGGTTGAGAAACTGGTTGGCAAGGTTTCAGAGAAGCGTCACTATAAATGAGATGAACTTATCCAAGAACCTATCTTCATGATTTACTTCACTTCTAAGAACCTCCTCTTATCTTCTTTCCAAACATTGGCTTTACTAAGAAAAGATATTTCTGATAGCCAAAGCCGACAGTTTTGCAAGTTTAAATGTACGTATGAGTGACTTGGCTGATGTTATTGTTATGAAACTACTTTTTTTATAGCGAAGATGGACGTCTGTAGAGTCTTTTTGAGGTTCGTAAGTCACGTTAAGCCGTTGGTCCATTCCATTGGTCGTTGGGCTATCAATTAATGACCCAATTTTGGGTGTTCCACAGTCGACCCTAGTTTGTAACAATCAAAAACATTCATCACACTTACCATAACCCCAGTGAAATACCCTCTAAGAGTGGTCGGTGTCTCGTAGCAATGTATCAAAAGTATATCCAAGGTCTTGCTGAATTTTCTAAGCAGTCTTGCTGAGAAAATTGTTGACATAAATTAATAAATTATATTCAATAAGACATTCCTATATTCCTACAACTTCTAAGACAGAACAATGTTGTCTAAAAGCACTGTGATACACAATTGTTTTGCTGGAGGGAATGGAACACATACATGTTGATGGCAGTATCCAATCAGTCTACAGCTGTTTCCTTTGATCTCTGTTATTCTATTGTGTTTTATATGCATCCGCTCCTTTATTGCACGCTGTATGAAAGGAAATGTCACTAGTGTTGGATTTCAAATCAAAACTTTATTAAAGTTAAATGTTTTCGTAGTTTTTTTAAATTTTTTGTTTAGCATTTTGTAAATCCATATATATTTTGTAAATCCCTTTAAAAGGGGGTATTTAAAAAAGATTTTCCTATCAATACTGTACTTATGATAAGACCTTAATGAAATTTAGTGTCCACATTTATGTTATTGCAGCCAAAATGTGTACTAAAATTGACAAAATCTGATTTACTTAATCAAGAATTGCTCTCTTATAGCATAAAGTATGTTATATGTCTACAGCAACACAGTCGGGGTTTGGTAAAAAATATTCAAATAGGCTTTTCAAAAATCATTTATGTATTGGTCCATTGAAAAATACAAATATCCAACAACAGCGATGGTGAAAAATATACGGATTTGGTCAGCGTATAAAACACTTGTAACACTCAAAGTATCAACATTTATTATTCGTATTTTAGTGCTGTTTCGATTATAGAGAAATACGAGTATATTGCAGAAGAAGCGTTTGTGAATCGTGCATTTTTTATGCTAAATCACAATACTTAGAGATAAAATTATTAACAAAATTCTTAAAAGTATACAGTGCACTCAACACTTTAAAAATAATATAAAATAGATTTCAACGACTACATTTTAATAACTCAACCTTTATTACCTTTAAACTAGAAACAAGAGTAGAAGGCCTACTGTACACTAAAAGATGCAAAGTACAGTTTTCCTCACCAAAACCTTTAGTTTGTTTACATGCTGACATATTTTTATATTGAAAATACACATTTGACACTAAGTACGTAGAAGTTGTACGAATCTAATTTTCTTTCGACATTGTTGGTTAGGTAGGAGATAATTTACACATAAAAATATTCTTCCGTGCTTTAACATTGAGTATCACACATAAAAACACCTTATTAAAATCTGTAGTAAAATATTCTTACAACAACATCAACAACATTAATATACATTTATTCAGAGCGCTCATTGCTTAAATACTTAAAGACTAAGCATAATTTCCCCAAAAGATATAGTACAACAAGAAAATACAGTTTCTCAAGGGAAAGAAACACAGTTAAAATATTTCCTTATGCTAGAGTTAAACATTAGTAATAACACAGTGTTAGCTGAGTGAAGTAAATAATGTCAAGTTCAAATTTAAAATTGAGTGTTTAAGAACAAAACGACATTCAAAATATACTAACATAAAACGCTTTATATACAATAGAAAGTAAGAAAAGGTTATCAAAATCAATTAGTAACGTGGGAAAACATCCATATAGAAATAGTCTAAGAATACCGTGTAATTATTTAATACAAAATATAAAACCTACGTTTTATGTTCAATGGTAGAAGTAAAATCAGTTTTAGAATCAGCTTTACATCTATTAAGTAAGTTGTCTAAATATCTTGACGTATTACTTTCTGTATACTACTTGTAACATCATAGTTTTATATATCAGCAATGATTGTGTTATGGTAGGTAGATAGCGCATAGATCCGAATGGCTGAGGCGGGAACATAGTAGCGGCAGCCCAAGCACAGATAGCGCTGCCGTCTAGCCGTCTTTCTTCCCCTCGGCTCCACATGCTCGAGTTTGTCCGATGTCGTTGACTTAACCAAGTCGTGTGGTTTTCGAGAACAGACGAATTTCCCCATGCGCCAGTGGCTCTACTTGAGACTCTTTAAAGAATTCTCTTGCAGCGCTATCTGTCTCAACTATGCTGATTTTCCTGCCTGAGCCATTCAGAATTTTGCACTATCTACCTACCATAACGTAACTTTTAATATCAGTGACAAAATTTTAGATATAACACTAGATTGTAGATATGCCAGCTATATTCTACATTAACATAAGGAACTCTGTTAGAAGTCCTGGCTACTTTAGTTGTGGACCCAGGAAAATTGAAAACTACGAAATGTCCTTCGAAAAACGTGTTTTCCCCGGTTAAGGGCGAGCAAGAGGTATTAATATCCGAAAGATATGAATTGTGGTAATGTATAAAAGTTTGCCTTTACGTCAGTAATTTTGGTATGATATTTTCTTGACAAGTCTAAAAACTACCAACAACAAAACATTTCCCCGTACCAAACAATAATCACCATGAAATATAAATTTAAAAATTAGATCACGGACTTTTCCGTTAACTTCAGGAGAAACTACTTCCTACGTTTCGGACGGTTGGGAAACTCCCCCCGTTGTCAAGGACCTAACTAACCTTCTACTACATCATAGTAAACACTTAACTTAAAGCCTAGTCCAAGAAACATAATAAGTATTATATGACAACTGCAATGTATGTCTATCCTGAAAAAGGAAAAGCTCTTAAACGTCAAACAAACAAATTCTTTAGATCTTAAAAAAGATCTCACTCAGGACAAGAGTTGCAGAACATCTTTCACTACCAGAACGCTGACAAATGGATCTTAAGTTAAGTGTCTATTATAATGTAGTGTAAGGTTATATCAGGTCCTTGACGACGGACGAAGATTCCCAATTTCCCGAAACGCAGGGATTGTATTTCTCCTGATTTATGTAAGGTCCGAGATATTTTTGAGTAAATTGGTCTCTACCATTATGAACTTTAAATCGAACAATATATTAATCATAATATTAACAACCGCTAAAGACAATGTTATTTCCTCATAGAAATAAGTCAAAAATGTATTTTTCTTGGAAACTTCCATTTAAAACAGAATATTTCTCGTAAAATAATTGCTTGAAAAATAAAATTCCCCTGGATCCACCTCACAACAGAATTCATTACCAAAACACAAATGATTCAAAGAACTTCGCGTACAAACCCAAGCGTTGATGAACCCCCAATGCAACCAGCGTTTCAGACTTCTTGATTGTCATTAGAACACTTCAACTTTAAATTGAATCCCACAAGTCACTTGTAATTGTGAATACAAATGATGCAATTTACTGGAACTGCAGTTGGTTCTATTTACAAGAGATATAATTAACTGAAAATAAAGTTTCCGTCGTTGCAAAACCGAACGGATGCAGCTTCTTTGCTTCGGAAATTATTTGGTATGCAAGTTGTGTGTGAAGTAATTGGATTTTTATAACTTGCTGAATGCTAGACTTTTGTTATGCCAGGGTAATAGAAAGATTAAACCTATTTGTTAAAACCACAATTATTCAAGGGTGACAATGCTGTGAGGAATATTTGAACTGCATACTACAATGTTGCAATTTGAAATAACCTGGCTTCAATTTAAACATTGAACACGTCCGACAATCCAATAAAACATTCAGAAATACGATTCGAGTAGTTTGGATTTGATTGTTCCAATTTAAAAAATAGACGTTTTCATTAAAAACTGAACAAATTTGTAGTCCAAAAAGTGTCACCCAATAAAAGTTCGTGTAAAAATAACATAACATAAAAATAAACATAATTTAAAAGGGTTTGTTTTCACAGCCTTTCAATAGATACTCCACTCTTGCACCTGTGCATGTCAAAGGGCTTTATTCAAAGGACCACGCATCACTTTGGTCAACAGTGAATTTCATTTAACTTTATTAAACCAGTTTTGTCATGCTGATCAAAGATCGTTGATTGAACTTTGACAGTGACGGTTAATTAGTTTTAGGCTACTAGAAATTCCATCGAGGAAAAATATTCAGTTCGAGCGTCACGTTTCAAAACACAAAGGGTTTTTACTTTGTGTTTATGTTGGGGGCAAATTAATTATTTTTACAACTGAAATACCACGGTGAGCTAACCATCTATCCTCGCGTTTTCCCGTTCATGTGCCATTAACTCGTTTGCGCTATAGAATGCTTCATCGATGAACACTTTTTGAGACGAGATTTAAATATCATGGTGTGATTTTGATAGGGTTTGGAGTAGAATTGGGCTTACGAAGACAAACGTTCATGAATTAGCGTTCTGTGTCTCCCAGTTTGGTAGTGCCTGCCTCAAGTTTCGCAGGTGCGTATATCAAAATGTAGAGATAGAAGCCTCAACTGAAACGGGACTCAGTTCCGCGTCGGGCAAAATTTTCAGAGCAATCTAAAGTAATAAATGTATTAGGATTTTAGCGAATTTGTATAGAAAATAGAGGTATTTGTTTTATCGGCACATAGAACGAGACGTAGAACAAAACGGTTTCCAGTTTTAAGGTTCTCATCACCTCCTGAGTCAAATAGCAAAACTATATGTATTGACCACTCTACAAGTCACACTTTTTTGTCTAATAGTTACGAAATTTGGTACACAATTTATTTTGTAAATGTCTGATTAAGATCATCAGCCAGCAAAGTTCTTCTACTGGGATTGACCTTTTTGGGGGTAATTTCTGCCCAGAAACTTTACGCCACCGTATTTAACGGGTTTACAAAAATGCGTTCAGCCGGATTAAGATAACGGCGGAATAACGTTATCCGCCATCTTGGTCCGGCTGATTAGATTTTACTGACTTTTAGATGTTGGATACCGTGTCACAAATGTTTCTTCAAGGATTAAAATCGGATTACAACAGTTTTAACAGCATGAAACTCTGCTTTTCGGAAATCCCTCCCCCCACTAAAGGGCTCTAACGTTTTTAATTATCCCCCGTTAAAGGAAATCCGCTCGGTATCGCGGCAGCGCATGATGCGTGGTCCCTAGTGTACCCTGGGTGTCTGGGTTTAGAGTGGAGTATCGTACTTTTGTTACGCGTAGAACTGCGAGGACTCGCGGGGCTGGTAGAGCCTAGGGCGTGCCTTGGGCACCGTGTACCGAGGGTGGAAGACGCCCAGGGCGGCCTCGTTCGTGGATGACGGTCTTCGGTGGTCAACCTGCGGAGATAATTACGGGTTAAATAAGTTAGAATACAAGGTGCAAAGTGAGGTTCTGAGGTTTTGAGGATGATATGGGTCTAAAGCGGTTCAGATAGTATCAGTGAGCATCTGATGATACCCGCATCAACTCCCACCATCGTTTAGACATATCAGACCATCACCTGCGTGGCTCGGAAGTCACGTTAAGCCGTTGGTCCTTGTATTTCCATTGGTCATGGGGCTATTAATAAATTAATGACCCATTCTAATTGGAAGAGTCGGTCGGCCTTAGTTTGTAACATAACTCATAACTCATTACTACCACTCATCACACTCATCCTCACCACATATTTGCCTTAAAACACCCTCATGAGAGTGGTCGGCATCTCAAATAGTGATTTAGTCATTTAGTGATCTGATCTAATTTTGCCATTGGTTGATTTCTATTGGTCGTGAGGCTATTAACTATTCACCCCATCTGGCCCTAGTTTAAGTCAAATTCTAGACTAGAGGTTCAGTTGTCATATAAAGCTGTGAATCCTGTTCGAGGACTCTTGAAACTTCTGCTATCAAAGAGAATCGTGAAGACTTTTGGTTATTAGTTTTTGTTTTAAACTTCATTAAGACCTTGACACAACAACGCCAGTTTAGAATTAATGACAAGTCAAGAACATCAAGATGTCAGAAAGTCTACAACACTTAACTGTATTGAAGTATGTAATATTTTGGCACACTAAATGGGAACCCATGATGGAGTTGAATTATAAAATATTGAGTAAAAGAAAAGAGAGTCTCGAGAAAAGTGAAAAGAGATCAACTTTCCTTTCACCTTAATTCTTCAAAAAGCTACTTGAGGGTTTTGAAATGGCTCTTGATCATGTATAAAGAACTGCATCTCATTTACTAACGTCTTTGTTCCACCCTCGGACTGCAAAGGAGTCATTAGAACCGAGAGAGGCAAATCAAACTCTTATTACTCCTTCAAGTCCAATCATCAAAGATTTTCTAATGAGGTTTCTTCACTTACCTTGGGGTCGCCGCCGAAGAACCTGAGTTTGTCGCGAGGGCGTAGGCGCAGCCAGGACAGACACGAGGCGGTCTGTAAGGACTGTCGGTTGAGGAACCAGTAGACGATGGGGTTGATGGCGGAGTGGGTATGGCCCAGGAGGAGGCAGAAGGGAAGCATACTCTGAATCAGCGCAGAGTCGGAGCTCGGGTCCACGGAGTAGATCCTGCACACAAGCATGGACAACTTTCAGTACCTACGTCACGTGACACAGTGACGTCACTTAGCATGACCTCTCGACTAACCCTAGCACTATCGTGACGTGAATAATACCCTAACATATCCATCACAACGTCATAATCTCGTCAACATCATAATCATGACACCATCAAGGGAAAGTGACCCAGAACGTCCATTTCACCCCTGCTTGAATGACTCATTGTGAGTTTGTTTGTCGAAGTGGTAAATCGTAAGTTCTTTTGTAGGAAACTGCTTTAAAACTAAAATCTGTTTTAGCTTTGCCAAACCGAGAAACACAATTTCATTCTGATCAAAGAGTACGTTAGTGAACTGAAGTGCATTGCAATTGAATCACTTCCTTTGAACAAAACTATAGACCAATATATCCTTTGTTTGCTCTCTATACTTTCAAGGAAAAGAAAAACTATATTAAAAACTTTAAAGCATTAGCTCAAGAATGGGACACCACTGAGTAGATAATCCTTGTCTTGTTCATTATGTAATTAATTGGTCAATTAATTTGGGTACACGCTACGTGGATTTGATTAGTTCTTGATGTATTTGTCATATTTCCGACGCTTTCTCATCTAAAAGCTGCATCATATTTAAAATTTCTAAATAATCTAAGCACAAAAATAATTGCAACCACTGTAGACATTCAGAGTGTGATGGTTTGAACGAATGGGAGCGAGTGAATGAACAAATATTGTATAATGGGACTTCGATGCCAGAATGTGTGGAACATTTTATGGATTAAAATAAAGTTGGCGGGTGCAACTTTATGTAAGTAATGTTTTGTTTATTTACCTGAGACACACGTAGGGCAGCCAGCAGGTGGCGAACACCACGACCAACGCCACGAGCATGTTGGCCAGCCTCCTCCTGCTGTTGAGGCTCTGACGGTTCATGGGCTTGGTGATGGGGGGTCTGCGTGGACTGCGCGCTGCGCGAGCCTCCTTGGGTGCCCTGGGGAGTTTCTTGCGCCGCGGGGACGCGTCTGAGGCACCCCCTGGGCTCTGCATGCGCCGCATCTCCGCCAGGTCGGACTTGATCTTGGCTCCTGTCTTGGGGTCGTCAGAGTCCTCTCGGAAGTGGATCACCTGTAATTGCACGTAATCAAATTTATTGAAAGACTGGAATAATTTTGTTGATTACATCTTACGCTTAGAACCTTCAATTGAATTAGGTCCTTCAAATGCTCACATAATCAAATCAGAGTTTTAGTTTTTAAAATTTCAAATTTAACGACAGAATTGTATAACATGTAAAATGTTCACGCGATAAACCATTTATTTATTAGCATACATATCTCAATCGTCAGTACTTAAATTTCCTGACATTGCCATATACAGGTCAAGTGATTTCCGAAACGCGAGTATAGAACTGTAAAAATGTTTTACTGTGAAAACAGATTTCAATGCGTTTTTATGCCACCAGCACGAGGCAGTTTAAATAGAAGTTAACTAGATTTGAAATATCATCTGTACGATTCGAACTTCTCCCTATAAAGGCAAACGTTCGTTAGCTACCTTTCTGTGTCTCCCGGTTCGGTAGTTTCCTGCCTCCAGTGACATGTATACGCATCTAACTTATGTGAGCTCGCATTTTCCTTAAGAAAAAAAAGAAACAAACAGACACACACAAACACGAAGGAATAGCACGTTTCTAGATTTGTAGCTGAATAAAGCGTACAGTAGTTGAAATCAAAACCAACAAACGACGGTGAGGTGGTTTGAAAGCTCCGCTAAGCTGGTTTAGATACAACCTTCAAACATCTTTAAGACTCAGACAATCTTATTCAGGCTACTTTTATTGCAATAAAAACTGTATTTGTAAACAGTGATTTCAACGAAGACGGTGTAAGTTTTTATGGTATACGAGTACTATTCAACGCTAGTGACAATAATCAACAGAATCCGTTTAGCCAGACCAAGATGGCGGTGGAAAGCCGTCTTGACTTGGCGTCTTATATTGAGTTTATATTAGGTTTCGTTTAAATCAGATTATAATAATGTCCTTTTTATATCATCCAACCCCATTGTTGGGGTAAATTATCTACTCTGTTATTCGCTATAATTCACGGTTAGCTACGTTTATGTTTGAATCCTAATATTAATGGCGATGCAGCTGAAATGTTTAGCAGTTTTCCTTTGAGAATAGTAGATTGAAATCATTGCTATCTGATGCTCGTCATCATTACTCTAATGAAGAGAGAGAGAGTTGATTATCAGCCTACATAAACATGGAACGCTGGCACAGAGAGACATGAAGGTGGGGGAGTGACATGAGGGAGGGGAGGA
This sequence comes from Matsumurasca onukii, assembly GCA_018831715.1. NCBI lineage: Eukaryota > Metazoa > Arthropoda > Insecta > Hemiptera > Cicadellidae > Matsumurasca > Matsumurasca onukii. The sequence continues at coordinate 88,693,297 of CM032058.1, forward strand.
GTGATATACATGCTGTCGGCAAGGGGAGGGAGGGAGTGAGAGACAGGCTAGTGATGGAATGGAAGGTGGAAAGAAGTGTTTTAAGGGAAGGAAGATGGAATAGGGAAGGAGAGATGAAAGACAGACATGAGTGATGGTGTGTGGGTAAAGAGTGACTGTCAGAAGGAGGAAGTAAAGATGCTGTTAGAGAAAGGAAGGAAGTGAAGAACAGGCTGAAGATAAGGGTGGTAATGAAAGAGAGGGAAAAGGCTATCAGTAAAGGGAAGGAAGTAAAGGTTTCAGCTCAGTTAGAGGGCGAAGTAAAACAAATATGCAAACATCAAACTGTTTTCCCGGTTCTTTGTTTGCCGCTTTCACCAGAGCCTTGTTCGGTAAAAAAGGTTTAGTTAAATATATGAGACTTAAAATGTGGAAAAACATGACATGATGTCACATACTCTAAGACTGAGGTGTGGTTAGGCTTTAAACGAGATATAATTTAAAATAAATGTTTATATTTTCTTTAATTACACAATATTATAAGATAGAAAACATCCAAAAACGGTTGGAACAAGGGTTCCTCGCCGAAGATGCATACCTTGGAATTGACATCATTGGGCACAGAGGCGACGATGATGACTTCCCTGGCGCGGCTGAGGGCGGGCATGGGCAGGGGGATGTCCCCGTTAGCAATGGCAGCGGACAGGGAGGCAGCGTACAGCTTATGTCCTACAGAGTGGTGACAGGCAGCCACCGTCAGCCCAGGAACCTGGAAGAACATAAAGTAGGGATCGTTGAACTTATTTGATATTTTTATCTTTTTAGATTTTGCTTGAAATAACCCGCAGGCCACAACTACTATTGGCTTTTCTATTGGCTACTGAAACTGGCAACGGCTGCCGTAACTGGGAGATGACTTTGACTACTTAATAACCTCATCGCAAAAGAAACACAATTGTTGTCTCCTGAACGTTAAGTAACTATCAAAAAGCTTAAGAAGAAGAAATATATGAAGAAAATCACAAACATAATAAGAAACCGAGAAAATAATTACACTAAAGATCTCAAGGATTTACCAATAGATACAACCCAACGATACAAACTCTTGTTACGCGACTGTTTTCTTAGAAATCAATATTCCAAGTGGAGTTTACTGGAACTTGAGCAGAAGCATTTATGTTTAGGGATTTGACGTGACCCAGAGGAGAGAGACGTGATCAGAGTGGCAATATGTTAAACCCGACATTTGACTTCCCTGTATCTTTGTGTTTGAGCTTGGTGTCTTTGTACTAGAGAAACAAAACAGGTTTTAGGTTTATTGCAACGCGTGTAGAAGGAAAAAAATGGTAATTTATTTATCCTGAAACTGTTTTTTCATGAACCAGTACATACTTTAAACTTGTATGCACAAAGTTCTATAACTACCTATCTGGAACTGTTTTAGATATTTTAAAAGAACTGTTATGGATGTTATCGCCATTTTGTTACGTGTTTAAATGATCAATACATGGGTTTATATAATTAGTTTTTTGTATTGTAGTCCGAAAAAAGTTTAAAAGCAAATTTTCTTACCAGATAAACAACAATGACGTGTGTGAGCAGGAACGCCGTAGAAAAGGAGGGATCCTCCCAAGTCTCCTCGCAGGTTAGGTCTGCCTGGAGGTTGCGACTGTAGAGGATGGGCGAGCAGACTGCAAGAGCCATGCCCCAGACCACTGAGATCATCAGGAGAGAGAGGTGCCTCCTCTGACGGAATCGGGTCAGGATGCGAGGGTGCTGGATGGAAGTGTAGCGATCTAGAGCTAGCATCATCAGAGACCAGGTGCTGGCAGCTACAGGAACACCCTGTATAACGCACACAACGTCATGTACCATACCACTAAGGTCATCAGGAGAGAGAGGTGCCTCCTCTGACGGAACCAGGTCAGGATGTCGAGGGTGCTGGATGGAAGTGTAGCGATCTAGAGCGAGCATCATCAGGGACCAGGTGCTGGCAGCTACAGGAACACCCTGTATAACGCACACAACGTCATGTACCATACCACTAAGGTCATCAGAGAGTGCCTCCTCTGACGGAACCAGGTCAGGATGTCGAGGTGCTGGATGGAAGGGTAGCGATCTAGAGCGAGCATCATCAGAGACCAGGTGCTGGCAGCTACAGGACACCCTGTATAACGCACACAACGTCATGTACCATACCACTAAGGTCATGAGGAGAGAGAGGTGCCTCCTCTGACGGAACCAGGTCAGGATGTCGAGGGTGCTGGATGGAAGTGTAGCGATCTAGAGCTAGCATCATCAGAGACCAGGTGCTGGCAGCTACAGGAACACCCTGTATAACGCACACAACGTCATGTACCATACCACTAAGGTCATCAGGAAAGATAGGTGACTTTTCTGATGATTACGATTGCAAAGTCCTCTCTACCACTCAAACTCGACCTCTAACTATCGTTACCGCAAAGTCACATGATTAGTGGTGACTGCGGAGATCGAACCCGCACCATCAGTGATGAGCATTGGAGTCGCGCGCGATTCTAACCCGCTACGAATCCGCTCTCAGTCGTTTCTAGTGAGTGTAGACTTAAAGTTTTGTACATAAAATAAATTGTTCTGTCATTTTATTAAAAAATAAAAGGACATTACTCGAGTTTTCAAGACACTCAATCTTTTATCATCTTGTGATACGAAAACACATTGTAGTTGGTCCACAGTAAATGAAAGAACCAATGGTATTTCAGAGGCTACAATCAATTTTCCCATTGGACACAACCAAACCCATTTGTTACACTGTATTAATTCAGTTGTCGCAGGATAATTTCAGCTGTCACATTCCGGAATTGTAATCAGTGCGACTGGTCTGTTTATTAGTTACTTGGTTCAACTGTATTTCCAGTGAAATAATTATCCTCTACTGTTTAACTCTAATGAACCGGCACGTGTAACAACGAATATTACGTTCCTCATTATAACTACGTGTTAATGGGTATAAATACTTGAACTGTATTGTGTAATTAAAATGTGAGTTGAGGAAAATACGCGTGCGTATAATTTGCGAATTTGTTTAACACAAATTTAGATATTCATACCTTCAAACCCAGGACTATGAAATGAGCTCCGTTCCTGACCCTCAGAACACGTTTTGAAAGGGTTTTCAAAACCTTGATACGTCATATGTGTGAGATCTCTACGGGTCGTATTTTTCTCCGATGTGATAAAGTCTAGGATAAATGATTTACCAAAATAATGTTTTGTTTGTAAATATCTTGGTCATCTTGAATATAGCCAGTAAATTTAGAATACCAAAGGTTACCAATTCTGGTGTGGGAGGAAGAGATATTTAAAAATAAATGTTCACGTGACACCACCCACTGAAAGTGTCCTTGGGGATTTGAAAAGAATATCAATGAAACATCTATTTTGTTGGGTAAACACATCCCCAGTTGACACAAGTTCCCTAAGATTCACAGTAGCCTTAAATGCGTCGGCCATGTTGGGGTAATACCCTCTACAATGGCATACGCCTTAAGCTTAAGGTAAAAATAAATAAAACAGTTTAAATTCAAATAATTACTAGTCCGTATTTTGCGATGCAATTATTTCTTCCAACCAGTCCTCCAGTAACGAGAGTACTCTGTTGAATTCGAGAACCTATCAACTCTAAATAAACAGCCCTTAGGGGAGATACTGTTGGCAAACACTCTAAACTCACTTTTCCTCTTAGTGAGGGAAATACTCGTATATTATCATTACGACGGACATTTTCCATCGTTTTGATGACCTTTGGAATCCCTTTGATGTAGTAAATATTTGTTTTTTTGCAAGATTTAGTAGTTTTGGATTTTTTCTCTTGATATTTGGATATTAACAATTAGCTTTAGTCCGAGAATTCGATTGTGACGTTTCGTTTCTTGAATTTGAACTAGTAAATAGCTGAAAACCCCCTTTTGTACCCTAAATAGTTGTAGTTTATGAGATCTTTTACATGATAGAACTACGTCGTAAAACAAAACCTGCGTCCGTGGCTCACTGGGTAGAGTCATGGCTTGCAAAGCGCGAGGTCGCGGGTTCGATTCCCTGCGCAGGCACAAGGGTTTGGACCGCTTTCCCTAAAAGCGTTTTGTGATGCCCACAAACCCTAAGTTAAGTAACTCATTATAAATGCCATTGGAGTGGACAGTAAAAGAAACATGCTTTTAAGCAGCTCTAAGTTCAAATAATACTTTCATTAAGTTCCTTTCACAATAATGAATGTCATGACAGGCAGAAGATTGTTTTCAGTTTGTTAATTACAATAACGGGTGAAATTACACAAAACCAGCGTTTGTTGATTAGTTCGGTGATGTTTGCAAGCTATTAATCATTGTGGGAAAGAGAAGGGGGGTGTGAGGGGAGGAGGAGGGTCTATTGTATAAGCATTAAGTGCTTGCTCACTAAACAATGGCGCTTCAATGCACAAACACGTTTAAAAGTCAACTTAAACCACACTTCAACAGTTTAGTATAGTATTAGTTGTCCCTTATTGTTAAACAAAAGGTCGTCGAAATGGAAAATTGAAATACAAATAGCTTTTGTTTGTATTTTAAATAAGTATTGAACGAATGATGACACATTGGACGTTTTTAGCGGATCCGTGGCGGATTGGTATCGCGCGCGACTCCGGAGCTAATCAATCCGGTGGCGCGGGTTCGATTCCCGCAGTCATTACTTACAATTTGTAATGTGTCTATATGGTGACGCTAGGTAAAGGTCGAGGTTGAGTGGTAGATAGGACTCTGTCGTCCTAACTTCGCCTTGTTAAATAAGACAAACTTTACCTTTTTTTAATGCCGTAGGAGAAAAGACTGCGGTTAATTTTCAGCCAATCAGTGACTGAAGGTGCTACTCCATAGCAAACCCGAAATATTTCAAGTCAATTATTTTGATGTTTTGAACTAGATCATAATAACTATTTTTGACTTAATTTCTCAACTAAACGTTTTACGGAAAAACCTCTAACGGTTAACATATTTTTGACGAGTTTATCATTTTATTTTTTGCTTTACATAATTTAATAACAATCTGAGGTTGGGCCCGGTAGGACTATGCGACTGGACGGTGTTTTGAATCTGGCTGAGTGGTTAGTTCTCAGTGAACCCGACAACGATTTGATTCCAATTTTCGTTACCAGGATGCGCTACTAGGAGTAGCTACTCACGTATACCTGAGGCGCATAGTCCAAACATCTCGAGCGAGAATTGAACCCGCAACTCCAAGCTTCGGCCAGTTATATAGTCATACACAACCGAGACCCCTAACTAATATAAAAATCGTCAATTGATAACTGTACTTTTTCTGATAGTTTATTGATTACAAAAACTGCCTAAGTAGTACTGCATTTTTATTAGTTGAGCCCGCGTGAAAGAAATCTCCCCTAAGCGAAGTTCGAAGTCTTTCACGGCCGGTGTCACAACTAATCTAGTTCTTCTGGATCACACCGCGCCAAAACATCATACATCATGGTCTCACTGTGGAGTTCCACCTTTAGTCACTGATTGGCTGAAACTCTCAGCTGTTTCAGCCAATCAGTGACAATACTCCATAACGAGACCGAAATATCTCAAGCTAATTATTATGACGCAGTGTGCACAGAATAACTAGATTACAGTTCAAAGAATAGTGACAGTTCTTTTTAAACCATAAAACCACCGAACCCTAAATTCGTAATTTATTTAGTCATATTTTTCATCCAGAGTTTCCTCTGTCAGTAAATGACCTCTCACAATGTAGGTGGTTGAGGAAATTACCACTCTCCAGCTCAACTGAAGGAGTGAGTGAGAAGGTTGAGTTTCTTGCTGATGGAGTGCTGAGTGCTCTATTGTTTAGCAACTCTTGAGAGCCATACAACACACTCTTCAACCATTACCACGTCTGTAATAGTGTCAGTAATGCTGCTTGGAACGTCACTAGTGTGAGGCTTTATAGTCGAAGAAGGTCTTTAGACAGATTTAAACACTGTACGCTGGGTTAAGTCACTTATCAGAATGAGCTATTAGAGTTAAACTGAATAATTAGTAGATAGTAGTAGTTCACGTTTTGGTTCTCACTTGAATAAATATTAAAAGCTAATCAAAACATAAAAATATGGAAGTTTGGGGTTAAAGTAGACGGTTCAGAATTAATAGACAGTCTAATACAAAGAATTCACTCGTTATGAGTATCGAACCCACAACCCGTTAATCTATGAACGGTAGCTCTAAAACTGGATACACAATACCACTTCTCCTCCCGATCAAGACCTGAACCGAGTTAGGAGGTCGAGGGTAGCAGATTGTTAGTTGATAGGATGCCTGATGGTGTATATGGAGTCAGACGTCGGGTAGGGCATCGGTGAGCTAGAAGGTGAACACTAACCAAAAATTAAAAATCACTAAGTAAAGTCTTGAGTGGTGGCATCGAATATTCTTTCATTTTCTTGATGTCAAACTAGTCAATATCTATTTTATATTCTGTGAAAGCCGAAAGATCTAAAATTAAATTAAAAGAGTTTCGGTTGACGGTGACCAAAATATGGTAAGAAACACTCATTAGTTTTATAAATCTACTATGATTTGATCATTCGTGCTTCAAAGAGTTAGCATGAGACTGAACCAACCTGCAAGAAGAAGGTGATCTTGCAAGTGACGAGTCCTAGGGTCCATGTGTGCTGAAGAGCCGCAAGCACGCTGACAGGTCCACTCAGTCCACACACCAGGAAGTCAGAAGCGCACAGGTTCAGCAGCAGCAGGTTCCGCACGACGCGCTGACTCCAGATGGCAGCAGCGACCAAAGCGTTGCCTAGGAGACCGACGATCAACACCACCACGTACAGGAACACGAGGGAGTCCGCCTGGTCAGACTCGGGAAGTGGAGAAGGAGCGAGAGAAGAAGTGACGTTGGGGTCTGGTGTCGTCATGCCATGTTATACTCCAGGAGGACTCGCTCTTCCTAGAAAAAAGATGCTGTCAGCTTTTGAAGTTTCTTGGGACAAGCGAATACTACGAGTTTTTGTTTGCAGACAGCTGTAAGTTTTTGTGTTGTTTAAAATTGACTCACCACTTGTTTACTTTTGACAGTTGGTACTTTGATTTGAGACACCGACCACTACTATAATGTATTTAAGGTGAATATGGGATGAAAGGTAAGTGTTCAGTGTTTTGATGGATGATGAGGTGTAGTCATGTTACAAACTAAGGTCGACTGTTCCCAGATTGGGTCATTAATTATGACTTCAACGACCAATGGGATTTTCCAACGGTTTAACATGACTTCCGAACCACGGGGACTACTTTGGCTTATCCTTGGTGGTTTGGAGCTTATCACTCCGGTCGCGCGGGTTCGACTTCCCCGTCACCATTTACAATTTGCTAAGTGTCTATGCGGTGCCTTTAGGTAAAGGCCGAGGTTGAGTGGTAAAGAGGACTTCGTAGTCCAAATTTATTCAGAAAGGACTCTTTTAAGTACGCGTTTCATCCGAAAATTATAGTTTATTCCATACAAACTACATGTATGGTCCAATTTCGATGAAACTGTATACATAAAGGCCTCCCTCAAAGCGATTTCTGATAGACTAATTTTGTGGTTTATAGAACACGTAGAGATTCACAAAGAAACATCTGTACCGAATTTCGTGAACACTGGACAATACATTTTTACCAATCAATTTGGATAATAAATTTGTAAGTTCACACAATTTGCTTACTCACATATATTTATAAATATAACAATGCACGAAAATAAACTGAGAGGTTCTTTCCTTGTAATAATATACCAAGTATCCCTAGAAAGTTAACATAAAATATAAATACACAAATGCTTTTCGTTTTGTTCTGTAGTAGGCTTACATTACAGTGAAAATTAATAACTCTGCGTCCTATGGAAATTCTTTTATAACGTAACATCACTCAACATCCTACCTCTATTCATCCTCCTCCTCCTTCCACTATTCATCATCAACATCGCACCCTTTCTTTTGCAAATGCTTCCGAACATGTTTTAACCAAAGACATTTTCGTCCAGACTCCAGTTATATTTCCAACAAAGGAAAAGCCACATCATTATTCTAACTAAATGGAAGAGAGCTATTTGAGTTGAATTATTTGAGCAATGTTGATGCAAAACTAATAAAGGGCAATAATTGCTTCCCCAATTCAACCAACAAAGCCTCAAAGCCACCACAACGTTGATGCTTTGCAAGCAGAGGTTTGCTCACTCTATTTAGGCTCTTTTAGTCTATTCTCAAACATGCGTTGTTGTGCATAAATAAATTAGGACCCAAAGTTGTTTCGTCTAATTTAAACTTAATAATTTTGAAGCAAGTACAAAGATTTTACTCCAAAATTTTACTTGAAAAGTTTTGAAAAGCCTTCATTGAAATCGTCAAACACATTTAGAAAAATATAGCTAAAGTTTTGTGTTTTCTCGTTACATAGAACTCATATTGAAACATACAGTTTAAATTTCACCTACCCAAGATCTCATTCGTTTGAATTTTCCCACCCTTTTAAAATTTGCTAATCTTTTGGTTTTCAATTGTGATCCATGAATCGTCTATACTGTAGAACGGTTTCGAAATTTACGTAGGTTTTAGTAACTTAGGAAACGTGAAACAGTGGACCCGTGGCGGGTTGGAATCGTGCGCGACTGCGGAGCTCATCACTCCGGTCACGCGGGTTCGATCCCCGTAGTCAATACTTACATTTGTAATGTAACTATACGGTAAAAATAGGTAAAGGTCGAGGTTGAGTGGTATAGAAGACCTTTGTAGTCCTAGCTTGGCCTCGTTAAACAAGACAAAATTTACCTCTTTTTACCTTTAAACAAAACGTTTTCCTGTGACAAGCGTTCATAACTACTTGTTTTATCATGTATTACCAATACACTATCGTTCTTTGTCTTCCAGTTTGGTAATTGTCCCTGCCTCTAGTTAGAAGTGTATGTCGCAACCTCTCATAGCTTCACATTTTGTTTTGTAAGAAGAGGTTTCCAAAATGTAGAGAAAGACGCGTCAAAAGTTCCAAATTCTTGAATTTTAATCTGCACGACTCTTTCCATTGGATTGTTTCTTTTGAATCACCAATCATATGCTACTAATTGTCTACAGTAATATTTAAAACGTTACAAATCTAACTTAAAGGTGCACAGTGAGGGCGTCGAAAAATTGATATTGTAGTCTGACCGATGACAGGAGTCATCGGCGTAAACATGAGATACTTGCGAGAGACTACGAGAACTCACGTCAACTTTGAAAAGCGCCTTTTAGTGGCTTTACAAGAGTTTGCAAACACAGTCCTCGTGTGATGACTTTCTGTAGGTATCAACATTTATCACTAAATCACTCTAAATCACTATTTGAGATGCCGACCACTCTAATGAGGGTATTTTAAGGCAAATATGTGGTGAAGGATGAGTGATGAGTGGTAGTAATGAGTTATGAGGTGTAGTCTTGTTACAAACTAAGGCCGACTCTTCCTTAGAATGGGTCATTAAAGAATAGCCCAATGACCAATGGAAATACCAGGACCAACGGCTTAACGTGACTTCCGAACAACGCAGGTGATGGTCTGATATGTCTAAACGATGGTGGAGTTGACGCGGGTATCATCAGATGATCACTGACTATCTGAGCCGCTTTAGACCTATATCATCCTCAACCGACCTCCATGAAGCTGGATTACAGGACCACGCCACGAGTCCCAATCGCCTAATCTATGACATCAAACAGATTTTCTAGACTAGTTTCAAAATTTCACTTCAGACTTTTAATATTTAAAATATTGAAAAATCAGCTTCTAATCCGCATCAAAGTACATTGAACTGTTATTAAAAAAGGTTTACACACAGTAACACTGCATAGAATGTTTTTGGACTGTAACTTTCTGTATCGTTATAATTGTTTCCGCTTGAACTGCGCAGCTTTAGCGAGAATAATAATGAATGCTCATCCATACAATGTATCCCCATTCAATTTTGGACAGAAGGAATAAACTTACACAATACCTGACCCATATTTTCTGCCCTCTGCTTCCTCTCGTGTAAAGGTTTGATTTGTGAGACCTCAACAACCATTTCCTCTCTTAGCTTGAGGGTTGAGTCCAATTTCCATATTATTATCTCTGGGCAAAACCAAATAGAATTACCCTTTGGTTTTTCAGAAAGCGTCTATTCAAGAATGACAATTCAGTAGAATATATTAACTCTTTTTTATTCTTTAAAAGGAAATGTTAATAGGTTTTTATATTTTTCTAAACATTAATAGAAAATGGGAACAACACGAAAACAACTCTGTAAATTTTAATAAATTTATCAAGAGAGGAGAGAACTCTTGGTCAGTTAGCATAGCAGGCTTGTTAGGTAGTCCTTGGTTTTCCGAAAATGTTGTTTTGTAACTTGGTTTAATGCACCGAGTATTGTGAAATATACTGCCTGGACTTACGATCACCTTTCAAACAGTCAATATTTAGTTGGAAATTTAATTTAAAGCTTCAAAAGAGTCCATATTTCTATTTCTGGGTTTTAAAATAAAGCTTTTTGATGAGAACTTAAGTTTCTTCACATCTGAGGTCAATCAGTAAGCGGGGATCAAAAAGACATTTTCGGGAAGAGTGATGAACGATACTTTTTGTCAAGCTGCAGTAGTATTGAGAAATACATGTTAATTTAAAATCTTAATATTATTAAACAAACTTAATTTGAAGATAAAAATGTTTGGACCGAACCTGGATCAAAATTTTAAGATTTTTTTCTTGAAATTTCTTAAGTAATAAATTAGCTATTTAGCGTGTATAAAAAATTAAGATCTACCTTCAAAAAAATTAAGATATAACTTCTACTAAAGATACAAATTACAGTTTGAAAACAGAATGAACAACGATGGTTCTACATATTTGTACAACTAAAATGTTCTTTCTTCTAAATCCATATCTGACTTTTTGTAACCAAGCCTAAAACCTAACGTGTTAAGATGTCAACGGAAAGTTTTCTTGTTTACGTCTCCATATCCGGCGGAACCGGAAGTAGAAGAGACTCAAACTCTCAGCGTCACGTGAGTTTCCAAACTCTCAACAATATCAATTCCAGCTTCAAACTTCTCAGCCATAACAACTAAAAGTGATATTCTTGCAAACTCTTCATATGGTTGTGAACATCCGAGATTCTTAGAGGATGATAATAGCGTCAAAGGTTAACTGGTTCTGTAATAGTTTTCTTTAAAATAGGTTATTGACTTTGTTGAAATATATATATAAAAATTTTCTATTCTATCCTATTTTATTTTAACATGATATTAGAGATTTTAAACTTTTTTATTATGTCATCGTTGTGGTTTATGAATCATACATTTTCTCTCGATTCCCATCAAAAAGCAATATAGTGTACACCGTCTTTAATTATGTGTTTGCGTCAGATCTAATACATTTTTGACTCCACTTATTTCTTCAGTACGGGCGGAAAAGATGTTGACCATGCAGAAGGTTGTAACAAACACTGCCGTTATATTGAGGGCTTTGAAATTTTAAATGGAAGGTCACTTGGATTAGAAGCCGATTTTCCAGATTTTACGTATTGTTATTTTATTTTGAGAAGACTCCACTTTGAAACACGTGAATATACGTTACGTTTATAGCTCTGAAACCCTATTTGAAAGGGGAATTTAAAGATGTTGCTTCAGTCCTCGTTCTATTGGACATCATGTAATAATTACGTACAGACAGACAGACATCATATGAGAATATTGCAAAGCCACTTGTTAAAAGTTGGCGCGATGTTTTATAGTTCCTATCCATTTGTTTAAGATTTTATATTTTGTTTTATTACAAAATAAATATATTTGTTTGGTTGTGTTTAGCTTGTAAACTTACAATAATTTCTTTAGGCTAACTCATTTTCTAATGTTTTTTGTTTGTTTTAGGTACGTTTTACCTGAAACGCAGATCAGACTGTTAATTAAAACCATCTGGTAAATATAATTTCTCAATATTATTGTCAAATAGGCCTAAAACTTGTTACTCAGTTTATAAATTTCATGAAATGTAACAATAAGAACAGTTTTGTGGTTTATCTCACATTCTGGTAACATAAGTTATTTTAATCAAATGGTTTTATGTTCGCTATTGTGTTTAGTGTATTGATGAAGTGTGTAATACAGTTTTTTCAACTGTCAATTTACAACTAAAGAATTTTGAGTTTTTGAATAGCGGATATTTTAAGTAAACAACAAAACAACATACTCTAGTTTAATGTTTGTTAAATGGAATATGCCATACTGTATTTAAATGTTCACACTGATGACTAGTTTAAACCTAAAATGTCTCCACGCAATACAAATTAAAAGACTGAAAACTCATTAAAAGAAAGTTAACCCGGAGTAATTAGTCGGCTGGGGCTGATTAAAAACACATTCCACAGCGACGCTGCTTTCTTTGACATTAGTTAACTCCCTAGATGTAGATTATTTACATTTTCTTCAACCTAAAGGTACGCAAGAATGTTGATCAAGTAGAGAGAAATAAAATGTTTAGGATATTTTACATTCTTTACTTTATAACGTGGACTCGTGGCGTGGTCCTGTAATCCAGCTTCATGGAGGTCAGGTTTTGAGGATGATATAGGTCTAAAGCGGCTCAGATAGTCTCAGTGATCATCTGATGATACCCCATCAACTCCCACCATCGTTTAGACATATCAGACCATCACTAGCGTGGTTCGGAAGTCACGTTAAGCCGTTGGTCCTTGTATTTCCATTGGTCATTGGGCTATTAATTAATGACCCATTCTAAGGAAGAGTCGGCCTTAGTTTGTAACAAGACTACACCTCATAACTCATTACTACCACTCATCACACTCATCCTTCACCACATATTTGCCTTAAAATACCCTCATGAGAGTGGTCGGCATCTCAAATAGTGATTTAGTGACAACTATTGAGCTCTTCGGATATTGTTAGCTATTTATCCCTAGCTATTCGCTAACAATAGGAAGAATGATTTTCTCCTTTATATCAAAGCAGCTTTTCCAATCCAAGACAAAGAAGACATTGACAAGATCGGTGTAATTATTTGCTTTGAGAGAAAACCCGGAGAAGTTAGGCTTGATTAGTCATTCTATTGGAATACGGATTTGGAGCTTTTCGTCTCGGTGTAACTACTTCTTATTACTTTCTTCGACAAAATAAACGCTTAGTTTTACGCTAAGTGTAATACGACCTATATTGTTAAATATTTTATACTTTAAGGACTCGTCCCAGGAGAAAGATTGAAACATGAGCATATTTCGCATGGAATTTAACCCAGTCTAATTGCTTCGTTATATAAAAGAACAAGAAGCTTCGGTAAGACAGTTAAATTTGACCTTTTCGTGAGCCCACATCATCATAAGGTAAAATAATTTGAAATAGCTTCTTCACAAATATACTGAAATAGCGACATTTTACGTTTTACATTAAGCCATAAACGTTTAAGAAAGGACGATTGATGGGAACAAAGTGGTGTGATAGTTGAAAACTGACGTTAAAATTTGAGAAGACAATTTATAAGACACTTTTTAACAAAGCCAACAAAGTTTTATTGAAAATAGTATCTCTCTCACGTTCATTTTATTAGGTAGTGGGTTTTGATACGTCGTATTTTTAACACTTTCTGGAACTAAATGTTTTAAGAGACGTCTTGAGAAAGTTTCCAGACTTGGCATCTCTCCCCGAGGGAGAAGTGTAGAAAAACAACCTTGTCTACAGGGACTTGATTGTGGAAATATGTAACTCAAGTCACGGAGCAGAGCTGAGTTTTACTCAGATCTTTAAAACGACAAACTATGTCAGATTGTTTGAAATCTATCGTGAAATACGGGAAATGGAATGGACAAGTTGAAAATTTGCGGATATTTTAAGTAGCTGATTAACTACGTGCGTGAATTTGTAAGACATGAAACAGGGCCAATCATAAAAGAAAGGTGGGGTTTGGTACATTTTTTTTTAAATCCCCACCTCAAATAGTGTCCAATCGGAATGAAGTTCTCTCCAGACCTGAAACCTTGTGACGTTTTCTTGTGGGGGTATGTGAATAACATTGTTTATAGAGGCGATATTTGAGACTTAAACCTATTAAAGAATAGGATCTATGAAGCTACAGTAACCGTTACCGAAGAGATGTTCACTAACTTGATGAGAGAACTTGAGTGCCGATTGGCTAATGGCGCTCATAGGGAAACTAACTTGATAGGACAGGGACTCGTGGCGTGGTCCTGTAATCCAGCTTCATGTAAGTCAGGTTTTGAGGATGATATAGGTCTAAAGCGGCTCAGATAGTCTCAGTGATCATCTGATGATACCCGCATCAACTCCCACCATCGTTTAGACATATCAGACCATCACCTGCGTGGTTCGGAAGTCACGTTAAGCCGTTGGTCCTTGTATTCCATTGGTCATTGGGCTATTAATTAATGAGCCATTCTAAGGAAGAGTCGACCTTAGATTGTAACAAGACTACACCTCATAACTCATTACTACCACTCATCACACTCATCCTTCACCACATATTTGCCTTAAAATACCCTCATGAGAGTGGTCGGCATCTCATATAGTGATTTAGTGAAATATAAAAACGCTGATTAAAATCAAAGTTCAAACAAATAAAAATTGAATATTTAAGTATTTTAGCTTTGATTGAAATCATTTTTCAAACCCCGACTCTTGTATGATGACATTGTATTATATTTCAGACTAAAGCACCCTCCTACTAGCTACATCTTAAACTCACTTGGAAGCCTTTCCATCAATCTGCGAGTATTTCAAAGGTTTAAGCTGTCATTAGGGTAAGCTCCTAAGGAGTTAAAAATATCCCAAGATTCTAAACTCTAAAGAGCTTTATCCTGATCAAGAAAGAAGCAGGAAGTGGTTATATCATGAGAAGTCTTTGACGAAGTAAACCATCACTATCAGTGAATCCAGACTGTAATAGAATGGTTAATTAAGCAAAGACTCAAAGAGAGTTTTGCTCAAAGCAAATAATTCTGCGAATCTGTCTTGTACTTTTTGTCTCGGATTAGAAAGGATGCATTTAATATAAAGAAGGGGTAATCTCTCTTTATTGTTGTTACATTTACTTTTAATATACAAGGTTTCATCACAAAAAGTAAACATGCAAAATATTTTCCGATAGTTCACTACATTGGCGATTCTTTGAATACCTTAGTTGTTTGATAGTTTTCGCTGTTCTTTGAAAATGAGTTTACCTGGGAATCTTCTAACAGGAATGTCAACTGGTTATCAATTCTTTTAAAGTGTCCTTTCAATTTTGTCTAAAAACTTCAGACTGTCTGCCTCTGCTGCGCGGCGACGCTTCAATTCAAGTAGTTTCACGGTCGGCCAATTTTTACACGATGATACATTTGAACCAAAGAGTTTTCCGTCACGCGTATGAGAGGCCTTTTATGCGTTTAAGTGTAAAAATAGATTTAAAACCCTAATACTTGGAAAACTACAACACAACGTTTATCGAATCTAGTTTTCAAATTTATCATGTTTATTAATGTAAAAATGATTTTGAAGAGTGAAAAACGGGCCGCCGTAAACCCTTGCAAGCGCTTGGTTTAACAGTTAATTAGGCAGCACCAGTTGAAAGTAGGCTCGTTTTGTGCAATGTCGTGTGTTCCTTGGCGGACGAACTAGCCTTTCTGGGTGTCCACTGGCGGACCCTTAATCGCGAAAGCGTTTTATACTAAGGACTACTTTATGGTCCCAACACACTGGGACTCGTGGCGTGGTCCTGTAATCCAGCTTGATGGAGGTCAGGTTTTGAGGATGATATAGGTCTAAAGGGTTCTCAGATAGTCTCAGTGATCATCTGATGATACCCGCATCAACTCCCACCATCGTTTAGACATAACCATCACCTGCGTAGTTTGAAGTCACGTTAAGCCGTTGGTCCCAGACATTTCCATTGGTCATTGGGCTATTAATAATTGACCCATTCTTAAGAAGAGTCCGCCTTAGTTTGTAACAAGACTACACCTCATAACACATTACTACCCTCGTCACACTCATCCTTCACCACATATTTGCCTTAAAATACCCTCATGAGAGTGGTCGGCATCTCAAACAGTGATTAAGTGATTTAGTGACAAAGGGCAAGTGAAAAAGCTCATCATTGGAACAATTCGAATGAATGAGAGCAAATGAACAAAATTAAGTGTTTAAAAGAGAACGTAAACTATTTAACAAAACCTTGATCATTACATAGCATGGTATTATATTCTAAAAAAGAAGGCAGTTTTTATTTTACTTTTGTAGAAAACTATTTCGTTACAAAATGCTCAGGTTTTATAGGCCTACGTAACTGATCAGATGTTGAAAGAAAAAAATATATTTAAATTTCATCTTTTGATTTTATTAGAAGTCCGAAAGGTCTCGCGCAAAGTTTGCAATCATAAGAAAAGGCAAGTTAAGTTCAGAGTTCCAACTAATGACAACGAAAGAAGTTTCTCCTGGAATGTGTATTTTAATCAGCCTTAGCCAACAAATCACTCTTAACTTAACTTTCCTGTAATGAGTTTCTCATTGCGTGCAAAGTTCCTTAATTAACTACAACTTTAAAATTTGATATTCACAGTACATTTAAATTATGTTTGACTAAATCGTTTTGACTAAAATCCCAGACAACGTTTTGAACACATAACTTATTTCAGTCATCTGGCTACTCGGTTGAAATGGAGCAAAACAATGGGGGATACGAAGTGAAAGAAATCGTTATATGGATAAACAGTTTTACAAAGACAATTGATTTATATAATATAAACTAAAAGAATGAGGGCTGATTGTATGAATGGTCTATTATCATAATATGAGTTTAACTAGAGTCCGTGCGTTTCTTCGTGGCGCTTGGTGAGGGGAAGTGAGGGGACAGAGTGGGGGAACAAATCGATGTTTTCAAAAGTACAGTAATAGCCTTTCCTCACAGTATGGGTGCCATGGAAAGACTGAGCAGTTGATTACCCCCACCCTCGAAAACCCAGTTATAACTGCTTTAAATCGTCAAGGTCAAGCGCCACGAAGAAACGCACGGACTCTACTATATTTAGAACATATGTTACACTAATTATCAACCTCTAAGAATCTCGGATGTCTACAACCATATGAAGAGTTTGCAAGAATATCACTTTTAGTTGTTATGGCTGAGAAGTTTGAAGCTGGAATTGATATTGTTGAGAGTTTGGAAACTCACGTGACGCTGAGAGTTTGAGTCTCGTCTACTTCCGGTTCCGCCGGATATGGAGACGTAAACAAGAAAACTTTCCGTTGACATCTTAACACGTAAACTTTGTGTGTAAGAAGACAGGCAAGATGGGAAATTGTGGCATTTGTTGAAGGAATAACGCGTTTGAACATGGATAGTTTATAACTTAAGGAACATTTATACTGGCAACATGTATATTTGCAATATTAAACTTCAGTTGTCTGTTACTAAATTGGCAAAGACTATGAACTTTGGGTTTCGTAAAAGCAATCGTTTTCCAAAAATGCTTCATCTCAAGCCATCAAGTGATTACCTCGTTTGAAGGTTTTGTTGACGATGGAATAATTTTTGAGTAAATAAAGTAAATATGAATGAGTATAGCATAATACTTCATTTTCTTAAGTTTTGAAAGAAGTACTCGGCGTTTCGGGTTCTGCGAATCAAGTTTTCAGGTGGAATGTAATAAACAACTTATGAAAATGAGCTAGCCTAAGGTAATCGGCGTAACCTGACCAGTCAAACACAATTAAACAACGTGTACTATTTTCTGAACAAAAAATAAAGTTAAAACAAAGAAGAAGTACATTTAACCAATCGACATAAGGCATTTTTGACAACAAAAACGCATTTGAATATGCTATTTAAGTTGACGGATCAGCTTACGCCGATTACTTTAGACTATACTTCATTTTCTAAAGTTTCGTGTCATGTTTAATTTTGTTTCATCTAAACACAGGATTAAATTGCAGATCCCAAAACCTTATCTAATTCTTGTCAACTATCGATGGAAAACACCAAATTTCAAAGATGCTTTCTCTACCAAACAATTTCCAAACTTAAGTAACAAGTTGAATTTAGACGGCAATAAATTATAAAAAAGACATTTTACACCAAGTACTATCAAATAAATAAACCAGAGAATACCTAATGAAGGGATTACTTAGCTAGTTTGTCAAAACTGGATCCATAGGTGACTTTAAATCACATTTAAATCGAAACGCTCAAGAAGAAAAAAGACAAGTCGATTTGGTTTTGCCCTGGAATAATGTTATGGAAATGGGACTTACCCTCCAGCTAAGGGAGGAAATGGCAAATTGACCTCTCGCAAATCAAACCTTTGTATGAGAGGACGTTGAGAGCAGAAATATAGGAAAGATATTGTGATGTGTATGTCCTTCTTCCTGGAACTGACTGATAATATAGTTACATAACGTGACTTTGTATTTCAGTGTCAATTATGATTTGAGAAGTAAAGGTTATTAGATCTAGTTACTAAACAACGTAGTTTATTCTGTACTTTCATCCAAAGGCTACAATTTTTTATTGAAGTTGGAAATACGAATAGTGTATGTTTTGGGTAGGAATCTCATTTTGAGAAAACTTCTCAAAACTATAACGTGTTTTTATCTTGTCTCAAATTATTGAAATATGACGAGTATTTTAAGCATTATCGTTCTAAAAAAAAGAAATTATATATGTTGCACCACAAAGCTTCTAGATGTTTTGGTGGCTTTGAGGGGTTGTAACGAAAATTAAAGAGATATACATTTTGTTTTCTTGTTTTGCATAAGCTCAACTGATTCAAAATATACCAACTGGAGAAATTAGGAAACTATTTTGTCCAATAATGATCAGTATTTCCTCCGGAGAAATAATTTTTCCTCTAACTTCTTAAGTTCAACTTTGAATGGCTAATTTTAATTGGTCACGTTTAAATAAATGTTTAGGTTTAGTGAGGACAGCCATTTGCAAACCTCTACAGAATGTGAAAGGACATCTTGGTGATGGATTGGTCGGCGAGTGACATTTTTATGACGTAATTTCATATGTTCTCTTTTCCTACGTTCATTTTACACACATGAGTTTACTTATGGTTACACATTTCCTTTATAAAACAAATAAAGGTTCGTAAAATTATTCGTACCATTTCGTGTTTCCATTATCTACTAATTTGAACCAAGCTGGAATCACCGGAAAGAAATGGTGAGTGCTTATTTAAACAGATTTACAATATGTTTGGACCAAGTTTATGAAAATAGATTGCCAAATTCAAATATTTCTATGCTAAATAATTTTATAACATCACCACTACGTACAAACAACGAAAGATAATTTAAATCTTAAAATTGTTTCGAGTATTTGAGGTACACTTTCGTAACCTCTAAGACACAGCTGCTGTAGCGCTGCTCAAAAATTCTTGAGTTACGTATTTCCTCAAACCTCTTGAATTCTTTGTTTAAAGTTTTGTTGACGATGGGAGGATTTCAGAGTTTGAAGTATTATTGTTAACATTTTCCATCGTTTGTGAGCATCTTTCTCACTAATCATTATTAATCGTCTCGTTAATCATCTGGCTGTGGTTAATTATCATCGTTAATCATCTTGCTTACCAACGATGGAAAATGTCCGCAATAATAGTTTAAACTCGGACCTCTTGAATGTTACGTTTGAGGAAATTTCTGGGCACTTGGATACATTTTCGGGTATCCTTAAAGAAAAAATTAACATAGGATGAGGTCGGGACTTTGTCAAATCAAAACTGAAGACAGCCTTCTTATTTCTGGCCCTGTTGTTAAAATGTCATTCAACCTAGCAATTGTTGGTTCCAATACTATGATATTTTTCTCAGTGAGGAATTTGTTCCAACTGTTTAGTTGATGTCTTAAATACTGTCCAAACTTAATAACCTCTGATGACAATATTTTTTCGGGTCCAGAAAAGCATTTCTGTCATGTTTTGCCTTCCACCATCGATAATTCACAACTAAGTGTCAAATCTTGTACCTTGAAGCAATTCTTTCTCGTTCCACAGTACTCAATATAATCACCATTTTACAACAACAAAACCAAATAAACAAACCGCTCCATCAATTAAAACAAACACAGCCTCAATAATGATTGTAAATATCCTTTCCTCAGATATTTTTGTTGTTTCATAACTCAAATGGCCATAGTTGAAGAAATAAAATGGGGAGTAACATTCAATCGCTCGTTTAACTGATTTGCTATTAACTAATTTAACTAAAAACAAAACAAAAACAGAATTCCTAAATCAACAGTCAGCTTAAGATCAATATTGTTGAAACAAAGAGTCCTTTAATTTAGCGGTTGGAAGAAAGACACAATAAAAACTGCCTCGTGAGAGTTTTCCAGGCCTAAAGTGTCTCATTTTAAGGAAATTATGGACACAGCCTCGGCGGTATATTTATAGCTTTATTTCGTAAGAAGTTGTTTTAACTTGACAAACTTCAGTTTTATCGCCTTTGGCTGAATTAAATTATTTTCAACTCGCGAGGAAATTATTTTCGCTAAGTGGCGTCAAGATTTGAAACTCGCATAGGATATATTGTCACTTTATATAGTAATAATATTTTAAACCTTCTATGCGCATGAGTGCACAAAAAGTATATTTGCAGTTCTTTAATAACTATTTTAACTTCCACTATAAAATAAATATAAATAGTGGTTTATAGTTGTGCCATTTTAAACTTAACTGACTTAAAGCGCTGCTGGCATGAGTGAATCGAATTTCATTTGCAATTTGTTACTCTATCTCCCTACGCTCACAGCCTTACTTCGGCCTTCGGCCTCAGCTTGCCCTCCTGTATGATCACAGGAGATACGAGGCCGTTTGCTAACTTCGGCTTCAGTCTTATGGGTTTTCTTTACTGGAGGTTATACTAAATATCATGAAAGGAAAACACAGTTTAAATTTCAATGAAATCGGACCTGTCATTCCGCTGTTATAGCGAAAAATAACCTTTTTGCCGCCATTTTGAAACGACTTGGCTGGATATTCTCATATTTTTAGTATATTGATGTATAATAACAATATGTTTATTTCAAATTTCATTAAAATCGGACGAGATTTACTGTTTTTAGATTATTAAAACCACTTTTCTTTGAGAAAATTCCTTCCCAAAAGTGGGGTTTCAGTAGTCCGATTTTGCTGGTTATAGAATTCTCAACCGAGGTATTTACAAGAAAGGAACGTTTGTACCTAATTTGGTGAAAATCCGACAAAAATGCGACTTGTAGAGATGATACACACATAATTATATACGTATGTATATACAGTTTTGAAAAATGCTCAAAACGTGTTCTAGGCGTCAGGATCGGTGCTCATTTCATGGGTCTTACCATGCTGACGGCTTGAATATATCATTTTCTCAAAATAGTGAAAATAACTTGTATTTACATAAAAAAAAATTAATTTTAACGATAGTGTCATGGAATTACCGATTGAAAACGATTTATGGCACATGGGTTCCATGGCGTACCCAGCAGCTGGGGAAATTCCGTCAATAACTCGACACATTTAACTCAACGAATTTTGACTTCCAACTCATATAGAGTCTGTGGCTTGTCAGCGTAATTTGAAACTTCTCATCTACAAGAAATAGCAGTTGAATGTTGTTCCAAATAAATGTGGTTGCAACAAGACGGAGCGACGTGCCACCCTGCAAACGACACAATGATTGGTATCTTGGGGGAAACGTTTTGTGAACGCATCATCTCGTATAGAGGTAATTTGAACTGGACTCCAAGACAGCCGATAGACTACTTTCAGCGTATGTGACTGTAAAATAATGCTAGGTAAAGGTCGAGGTTGAGTGGTAGAGAGGACTGTAGTCCTAACCTCGCCTCGTTAAACAAGACAAACTTTACCTTTTTATACTTTCTGTTGAATATGGGGAAAACACCCTTTAATTTAAGAAACTCAACACTTTGGATTCCAAAACTGTCCTTAACAGTGAGGCAAGTTGAATTAAAGTTATCATGAAAAGAAATCCTCGCCCAACTTGCCCTTAAGTCCTCTAGAGTTAAGACAGAAGACTTGATTGTCTGTTAATATTCTGCCAAGTACGAGGTTATAAGCACTGAAAGAAAATGAGCTGCATTGAAATGTTCTAAGCCTCTTCTCTTGTTGAAGTGACGTGATCAATGCACAAGACTGTTTGATCGACTTGATCAATGGGACGCATTGATCAAGATCAAGTTCCATCGATTGATCTCAAGACAATGTAGTCAAACCAATGAACGCTACTGTTTCACTTGTATCGTTAAGTTTTAAAATTTGTTGGAATTTAAAATTATGGAGGAGGTTTTGTGAAAATTGCATTCTGAGATTTACAATGTATTTGATGGGCCTTTGTACAAACCCAGTATGATATGGTGGAAGCTTAACTATTCCTATGGGATATTTTAATTATAATCTGTCGAATTCCAAACGCTGCTGTGTGTTCAAGTCATGCAATGAGAAATAAAATCCAGAATTAAAACTGTTTGACTTTTTGTTTAACTGTGCGTTGCGTCATGTGTTGGTTTTATTTTTAGTTAATTTGAATTTGGTAGAGGCATGGAAAACTAAAAACTGTTCACGTTAGTTTTCCTGAACATTAAACTTTAAAGAAAAAAAGAATGTTCTTTTTCCAATGTTTCTCTTTCGAACGAATTTTAGTTAGATACTATTATCTTTTCAAAATTGGGATTGCTATAAAAAGGAGATTTGTTACAAACCATAAAGAAAGCGTTGATGACAAAGGAATTGTGTCAAAGTTAGGGAAAATTCTATAAATATTTATATTTAAGGTTGATTGCAGAAAATCGTCTTACGGTGAAAGCCATTACAGATCGCGTCGGCCTACATCCACTGAACGATTGGCAGCAAATCTAATTTCTGTTAGTTGGGGATTTACCATCGTTTGTACAATTGCCATGTTAGTTAATTTGTATTTAATATTGTTAGTTAATGTTAATTACTTCTTCGTTAATTAATAATTTGTTCAGATAGTTCAGATTGAAATTGTAGAATAAATAATAACAACTTAAAAGTAAACGTGAATATTAGGGATGTTAGTGTCAAACTTAAAAAAGGATAAAGTTTGTCTTTCTTCACTCTGTCTCTACCACTTAACCTTGACCTTTACCTTGCGTTATAGTTACTTTACAAATGTAAGTGGTGACTGCGGGGATCGAACCCGCGCCAGTGGAGTGATGAGCTCCGGAGTCGCGCACGATTCCAACCCGCTACGGGTCCGCAATAAAGTATAAGTAAATAGTTTCAGAGCTTTGCATTTGTTGCCTTACAGTAGGACGGATGTTACCGGACTAAAGCGGTAATATCCGGTTTTATGCTTTGCCAAGAACAAAAGGACCACGTGATGAATTGTTTCCTGCACGAAATGTGGTTTTGGCATAGTTTAATTCTTTTGTATGTTCAGTCCTGCTGGCTGCTACCTAAGTCATGTGTCAACAATTGTGTTCAAGTTTTAATTAATTAAACTAGTTTCGGACTGTGTATATTTTGAAATAATGAAAACTTTTGGTTTAGTTCAGCAAGAGTGTTGATATTTTAAACAATATGTTGGTTGTTACTTCCTCTCATTAGAGCTGTATTTTACGTATGTAGAAATTCAATTTGGAACTAAAGATTACTGAGTTAAAATAAAAATTATCTTTGTGTGTGTGTGTGCCAACATAGTTTAGCAATCTAACTTTAATTTTTGTATTTTGCATTTAACACCCCAATGATAAACAATACAAGAAAATACAATAATCTGAAACAATTTAACAATTGAACACTATAAACGCATACGTCTTCAGTAAAAAACTGAAGACTGGGACTCGTGGCGTGGTCCTGTAATCCAGCTTCATGGAGGTCAGGTTTTGAGGATGATATAGGTCTAAAGCGGCTCAGATAGTCTCAGTGATCATCTGATGGTACCCGCATCAACTCCCACCAACGTTTAGACATATCAGACCATCACCTGCGTGGTTCGGAAGTCACGTTAAGCTGTTGGTCCTTGTATTTCCATTGGTCATTGGGCTATTAATTGATGACCCATTCTAAGGAAGAGTCGGCCTTAGTTTGTAACAAGACTACACCTCATAACTCATTACTACCACTCATCACACTCATCCCTCACCACATATTTGCCTTAAAATACCCTCATGAGAGTGGTCGGCATCTCAAATAGTGATATAGTGATTAGTAACAAAGTACAATTTGCACTTGAGACATTTTGAAAATTGAAGAGCTGCGCGAACACCTGGAGGGGCTTTTAGGTAAGTGAGTGAAAACTGGAAATCGAGTTACCTCGAGTACATGATGGATTGACGCTCAAAAACAACACGAGCCCCCTTTCCCCCCTACAACCCCTTACAACCCCTCCCATCACCCTGCCAGACTGATCTGGTTACAAACAACGCCACTGGGGGCAGTTCCGTCGCGACAAGAAACCTCCAGAAATACATCTTGTGTGGCAGGTTTAAGTTTTCTTGGTAGAGGGTTTTAACAACATGAACTTAGATATTTTGAAATTTGATATTCCATAGTTTTAGTTCGTGTTTGTATTGGTTCATTTGTACATTGTTGCTGCTTGTCAAAGGAGTTGTAATTTTACGCGAAATAAAGATAAAATCGTCTTTATTGGGGGCGACGTTAGGACTTTAAGATCCTCTCTTTCACTTAACCAAATCACTAAATCACTATTTTTAGATGCCGACTACTCTCATGAGGGTATTTTAAGACAAATATGTCGTGAAGGATGAGTGTGATGAGTGGTAGTAATGAGTTATGAGGTGTAGTCTTGTTACAAACTAAGGCCGACTCTTCCTTAGAATGGGTCATTAATTCAACAATGACCAATGGAAATACAAGGACCAACGGCTTAACGTGACCCGAACGACGCAGGTTATGGTCTGATATGTCTAAACGATGGTGGGAGTTGATGCGGGTATCATCAGATAATCACTGAGACTATCTGAGACGCTTTAAACCTATATCATCCTCAAAACCTATATAATTCATCACAAGTACTAGCGCAAAGTAAAGGCTGACGATTGACATTCAGTTAAACTAACTTACTGCGATTATAAATGTTTGTATTTGGTGCAGTCCCAACTGTGTTAAAACAATTAATCAAAATTAATAAACATCGCTATTAAAAAGATGTATCGTTGCAAACAAATTAGTATATTATATTAGAGTGAAAAAGTGAACACTGTGTACCCTTTGATTCACGTTATTTTATTTACACTAATGGTTTCAGAGATGACGCCATATTTGGATATGTGTGTTCAAATAATAAACAGTCATATCTTTTTTATATGAATTTAACTAAAAAATCTCCATTAGTACCTCATAAAAGGCAAAACCAAAGAGTTGGTTTTTAGAATATTTCTGAGTAAACAACTGTAAAAATGATATAATTTTGCGTCATACGTTATGGACGTAAGTATTATATGTGAAAATTTACGAGAGGTTGATACTTTTACCACCGTCGTACGTATAATGTTCCAATAAGGCAAATCAGGGACGAATAAGGTCGGCTATCAATTTAAGTTACAGAGCTGGACACTTTGTATATTTTTACACAAAAAGGTTCTTGGAGACTCGAGTTGATGATATTTTTATTTTAGAGACTTTTCGAACTACTCCACTATTGCAGAAGCCTTTTATAACACAGACGAATTTATAGCACATGGCTGGAAGAACGTGGAAACATTGATGGACAAAAGAACTAGAGTGGGATAATTCGAATGAATGGAAGCGAGAGAATGAACTAAATGTATGTCTGAAAGGGACTTCGATGTCAGAATGTGTGGACAATTGTAGATTAAAAATAAAGTTTACAAACAATTTATTTGTCATTGTACAAATATTTTTGTGTTGACAAAAACATATAACATAAAAACAAGAACATATTTACAAGATCATGAAACAAACACAAAAAAAACTAAAGTCACTGATAACAACTAAGGAATAACTATTTGAGTACACATAGTTTTAAATTCGCTAAAACTTTGATATGAAATTGCTTAATTATTTTGATCCATAAACTCACCCACGCTGTAGAAAGAATTGGTAACCAAATATTTTCTCAATGATAATTTGAAACGTTTTAGATTTGATAGTTCTTTAATTTGTTCTGGAAGTGCATGGAACAGTTTTACTCCTGCATAAGATGGAATCTTTTCATACAAGCAAAGTCTGTGGGAAGTCAGCCTAAAGTTTTGTCTGTACCGCGTGTCATGGCTATGTATATCTCTGCCTTGTTGTAGTACACATTTACTAATGCAGAACATTATAGTTTCATAAATGTACAAACAAGGCAGAGTAAGCGTTTGAAGTTGTTTGAATGCGTCACGACACGAGTCTCTAAAATTGAGTTTAGAAATAATTCGTATGGCAGTTTTTGTAAAATAAAAACCCTGAGAAGGTGTTGTTCAGCGCATGACCCCATATGCTAACCCCGTATGACAAATGAGGATATATCAATCCATAATAAGCCATCTTCAAGACATTAGGCTTGCAATGCCAGGACAAAGATCGCAGCAGAAAAATGCCTGAAGATATTTTACGGCAGACATCGTCGATATGAGTAGTCCACTTTAAATTGCCATCAATGTGGACACCTAAAGTTTTATGGAAGAGGTTTCCTGTAGTAACTTTTCATTAATAACCACTGCTGGTTGATAATTATCAGTGTTATCATGTAATTGGAAATTAACATAGTTAGACTTTTTGTAATTTGTTTGGAGACCTAAATTTTGTAAATATTTGAAAAGATTGAACTACAAAATTTGATTTCTCATGAGACAAACGCTCTAAGTCTTCATTTGTCTTAGAATTGAATACTAGGGTTGTAACATCAGCATATTGAATCAAATTGTTTGAATTCATTTTCGAGCCAATGTCGTTTATGTAAATTAAAAATAGAATGGGACCGAGTATTGAACCTTGGGGAACACCACATTGTATCATTTTTGGTGAGGACAAACTGTCTTCAACTTTTACTTTCTGGGTTCTATTTTTCAAATATGGTTTCATCCAATCATGAGCGACACCGCGGATCCCATATTGATTTAACTTTTGTAAGAGAATTTTGTGATTTACACAGTCAAACGCTTTAGTTAGGTCCAAGAAAACACTTACGATTATTTTCTGTTATCTGTTGAAAGGCCAAAACACGTTCACAGGAAATGACCTTGAGTAGCACGTGGATAGTAAACTAGCCAGGTGGAAGCAATAACTACAGTATATTGCAGTAGTCACTCTACCCTAACTGTACTGCACCTGGCTTTGTCATTAACTGTTGTTTAAATTCATACAATACTGGTCTATGTTGTTTGTAAACCTTCTTAGTTTTAAGTCAACTTCTTGTATTGCAATTATCAATCTCTCTGTAAAAAGGTGTAAACCGTTGGGATTCAATAAATAAATACATATATGTTTTAAATAATGAGGCGTTAGTTTATACTACTTCACTGTTTATTTCCAATCTGTTAATTTCCAAGACGCAGGAGATCTCTATGGTTTTGAGACGAGGGCAGGGGGAACTTTAAGTTTGAAATCCCAAATACATTCAAGTACATCACCATATCTATATCTAATTTTCAGTTGATAATTTTATGGATCAAAAATGTGAGTTAGAGATAGTTGATGGATTTTTATGTACACTTCAACCGTGTTAAGAGGTGTCCAATGGAAGTATATGAATGTGAATTAATATGAACATGTTTTTACGTCTGAGTGTGATCTGGTTAAAATAAAAGTACAGTAGCATACACAGTAATAAAATTGACATTTGCATGGAACTGGGTAATGGTGTTTCACAATAAAGATTTATTATAGCCTACTTAAGGCCTAGTTTTCTTTTCTATATTCGATTAATCATTATAAACCCGGAAATCCTCTTCTCAAGAAAGCTGAAGAGGTCAAGTCTCATGAAACCGCTTTCTTTGTTGGGCAAATTATTTTCTTCCCCGTCCTGAACCTTAAGCTGTGCAACATAAATCATATTTACTTTGCTGAAACCTTTTTGTCAGTAAGTATGTATACTTAATGCTGGAACATCCTTCAAACTGTGGTCTTTACAATTCGTATGGGCATATAAAAACAAATTCCTTATGATATTATTAAAACCTACCCAAATCATTACTTAAAACTA
The DNA here is from genome assembly GCA_018831715.1 of Matsumurasca onukii. Taxonomy (NCBI): domain Eukaryota; kingdom Metazoa; phylum Arthropoda; class Insecta; order Hemiptera; family Cicadellidae; genus Matsumurasca; species Matsumurasca onukii. The sequence goes on from CM032058.1 coordinate 88,721,473, forward strand.
AATGTTTGTAAAAACAACATAATATAAAACCGGGCCGACACGCAGCTAAGTGCTAAAGCACTGCTTGCATGAGTAAAACGAATTTCCTTTGCAATTTGGTACTCTAATTCGCTCCGTTCATAGTCTCGCTTCGGCCTTTGGCTTCAGATTTTCATATTATATTACGATGGGTGTTGTGTAGGTGTATAAAGTGTTGAAAACTTCTTAAAACGTGTTCTGGGGTCAGGGTCTGTTTTTCATGGTCCCGGGTCTGGGTCCTACCACCCTGACGGCATGAATATCTCATTTTACCATAAGGAAAATTGATGATAAAAAATGCCAAATACCAACAGTTGTACTAAATTTAATATTCTACACTGACTATTTTTCACCCATTTTAAGATCTCATCACTGGTTCTCTAGCTAAACCCTATAAAATCAAACAAGATTACATCTTTGATTTTGACTCGATTTGCCTTAAATGGGCACTGTCATGCTTTCAGGTTAGCCAAAACTCAAAAAAATAAAAACTATATTATGTATTTTGCAATTATACGTTGCACATTCAATGTAATTCCTGTGAGCAACACATTAAGTTGGCTAGACAATCAACCACTGCATACAACACGGTATTTAAACAGTTTCAATCCCAGCTCCACTCAACCTAGTTGAAGATAGATTCAACAATTCCATTTACCTCTGGATTCGGAGAATTCAATGTTGATCAAAGAGAACGTGTTGACGATCCTTCCATGCAATCTGATGACCTTTGACTATTCTCTTGTGTCCAAATCACAAGGATTTCATGGTTCATGTTAGACAGTTTTGAAATAGATTTGTTACAGAGACGATAGTGTTGTTTGGTAGAGTGAAGTTTTAGAGATTTAGTTGCTTTGAAAACATTCGGTTGACAATACCACAAACTAAACATCACCTGTTATTGTTGCGAGTTTGAAATTAAATTAAAAATGACTTTATTCAGCCGAAAGTTAGGACTGTGAGAGTCCGAAGGTTTGATGTCACGAAGAAAATGGTTGAGGGTAGGATAAAGACTACAGCTAAAGACTCGTGGATCCTAAATCCAACTTCTGTCTCATTCAAAGAATGAGCATGGCTACAAAAAGAGCCAACGTGGTTTGCATTCTTGCATCCTGGTCTGAAAGAGACAACCTTGAGGATATATTTTGTTTATAGTCATAATGTACTACAGTATATCTTTGGTGTAATTAATTATATATAATTTGTAATCAATTTTTCTTACTGTGTAACTTAACCTAGGGGTTTGTGAGATCACAAAATACTTTGATACAAAATGATTTTTTTAGAGAAAGCGGTCCAAACCCATGTGCCTGCGCCGGGAATCGAACCCGCGACCATGCGCTTTGCAAGCCGTGACTACCCACTGAGCCACGGACGCAGGCAAATTGTTTACCAAATTAGACGAAAGTTGTGTTTACTGTACCTTTTTAGGTGCGTATGTGACATTACGATTAACGACTAATTTAACAATAGAAACATAGACGTTGAAACCCATACAAATAAATCACACGTCCAATTGTCATTTTTCAACTACCTGCTCCTTGACGTACAGTTTGCTTTATTTACTTTGGAGGTTATATGGATACGTGGAAATCAAAACTGGCTGTGTTATAATTTAAAATATAATTAAACTCGTGGCGTGGTCCTGTAATTCAGCTTCATGGAGGCCAGGTTTTGAGGATGATATAGGTCTAAAGCGGCTCAGATAGTCTCAGTGATCATCTGATGATACCCGCATCAACTCTCACCATCGTTTAGACATAGCAGACCATCACCTGCGTGGTTCGGAAGTCACGTTAAGCCGTTGGTCCTTGTATTTCCATTGGTCATTGGGCATTAATAAATGAATAAATTAATTATTAATGACCCATTCTAAGGAAGAGTCGGCCTTAGTTTGTAACCTGACTACACCTTATAACTCATTACTTTGCCTTAAAATACCCTCATGAGAGTAGGTTGGCATCTCAAACAGTGATTTAGTGATTATTATGCAAATTGATTCTAAAACAAGGCGACACATTTCAAGGGCTCTTTACGCAAAATAATAACACAGGAAGTTTCAATAAACATGGATCCGAGAGTGCTTCGTTCACCAGCAAGCACTTCAGAGGTTTCGCTAATTATTTTGTATCTCCCTCACCACTTAATGGATTTGGTTCACACCCTGCATAATCAATGAAACTCTTTACCAAAGAAGTAATGTAAAAATTATACACTTAGAAGGGAATATTGAGTGATTAAGCTCATTAAACTAAATTAGTACAATTGAAAAGTCTATTTTAAAAAGCCTTAGCCAGTTTTAATGAAACTTTATTTGAAACGCCTGATTGTTTTTATTGAGATGGCTAAATTGTTTGAACCACAGAACGGTTTTAGTTGATTCCGGAACAAAGCTTGCCAAACAAAGCTGTGTAACTCTCTAATTCCTTCACACTCGTTCCAGCATCATTTACACTTTGTGTTCTGACAATAAAAGACCGACCAAGGACCAAATGTGTGGTTTCTGACAATTTTTGCAGTGTGTTTCACGAGGATTTTGAAATTAATTTTGCACAGTTTGCTGGTTCTGTTGGTTACTATTTTTAACCGACTTCAAACGTAAGGAAAAGGTTACACAATTTGACCAGAACGTTTTAAACGGCTGGATAAACAAAACAAACTTAAAAATGTTGCTTATAGAAAATCAGTAGTTTGACTGCTCATCATAAAAGAAGTCAGCTGTTTTATGTGAGCAAGCTATTGGCTGGTCTGTTAAGCCAATAGGAAATTGATTAGTCAAAGAATTTTAACAACCAATAATGTCAGATTGTGACCTGTTTATGCGCAACCAATAAGCAGACGAGGAATATGTGGATATTAATTGTGCGCAAGGAGTTGTCTACCGATAGTATAACAACGCCTAGCAAAACACAGCTAAGAGTAGAGAATTGTCTTAGACATTTAATTAATCAGACATCACCATCAGTTCTTTTTTAACTGTCTCTACTCAATGAGTATTTGAAGAAAAAAAATCATTTGAGACGTCGAAGATCATCCGTTAAAAGATCATTTGACTATTTGAGATGTCGACAACTCTCATGAGGGTATTTTAAGGCAAATATGTGGTGAAGGATGAGTGTGATGAGTGGTAGTAATGAGTTATGAGAATGTAGTCATGTTCCAAACTAAGGCCGACTCTTCCGTAGAATGGGTCATTAATTAATAGATAATGATGGAAATACAAGGACCAACGGCAACGTGACTTCCGAACCACGGATGATGGTCATATGTCTAAACGATGGTGGAGTTGATGCAGGGTATCATCAGATGATCACTGAGACTATCTGAGCCACCTTAGACCCTATTGCATCCTAATGACCTCCATGGTGCTGGATTACAGGACCGCCACGAGTCCCAATCATCAACACAATCTAGTGTATTTTATTCAAGCCAAACACTAAGGCCAATGTTTGGTGACCAAACAGAAGGTAAATGAATTCTCTGTGGTCACGGAACTGTTTTGGTTCAGTCAGAGCAGCTTGGCAGAACTTTCCCAAACTCGAGCCTTTATCAAGTGCACACTTTGTAATCACACCACACGAGTCAGCTTTGTACACGCGTTCTTTTCGTTAAAAAGTTAGTTCAATTGAAATTAGTCTTTTCAGTGAATTTCCTTTGGAAAAATGAGATGTTTATGCCGTCAGTTTGGTAAGATTGGGGCCCGGGATCATAAAATTAGCACCGATCGTGACCTGTAGAATACGTTTTGAGCATTTCTCCGAATTGCATATACATATATATAAATTTATGCCCGATTTTGGCAAAATTTGGTTTATAACATATGTTTTGTGAATTTCTTGGTCAAGTCTTTTAGGCAGGAGCATGGAAATATCGGAAGTTTTCTTCTAAGGACGATTTTTCAACAAAAACGGATTTAATACTTTAAAACCTGTACATTTCATTAGATTTTGAAAAAATTTAGAACAAACATGTATTTTATGTTACTCATCAATATACGTAAAAACTAAATATGAAAATCCGTTCAGTGTTTCAAAATGGCAGACATAAGTATTTTTACGCTATAACAGTGGAATCAGTAGTAATTTTAATGAAAATGTATGTGCGTTTTCGCATCATAATACAGGGTGGCCCATAAGTCAGTTAACCGACATGCATTTAATGAAATGAATGCCTGTCAACTGACTTATGGGCCACCCTGAATTAAATCGTGCTGTAAAAGACTACATAAATCTGAAACAAGACTGTAAGTGTACCAAATTAGAGTTAGTGAACCCAGTAACAATTTGCAAGAAAAATTTGCTTCACTCACGTCAAATCAAAAAACCTCATATTAACCAAAAAGAACTGTTACAGACCAAACTTAGTACAATTTTCATGTGAACTAACTGAGACAGAAGAAACATTGAGTTGCAAAATAATCACAAATTAAATGAGGAAGCAACATTGGGGAAACCTCCGTTGACCTTATTAACCAGAAGCAGCAATTTTGTTTCTATTATTAATGGTTCTCATATAGCTGAACCTTTTTATAATTAACGCTGAATAAGGGTTGTTACCACGAATATGAATTATTAAATGTAATATGGAATTAAAAACAAAGAAAACTCCTATTAAATAGAACCGTTCTAAAAATGTTTAAATTTATTTCACATGAAGTTTCAGGTTAAAATAATGATTTATTTCTAATAATGGTTCCGGTACAATAGAAACTGTTTTCACGTTATAAATTTCCGGCCTGTCCATTCCAGCCCTTTTCTGGCCTATTCCTAGCTCTATCTTACACAATGCACTGAAATATATCACTCTAAAATGAAGAAGTGAAGGCCACTCAGAAAGAGTGAAATTTCGCTACTTTGGGTACTGAAACCCAGCCACTCTAATTAAAGAGTGGCTTGAATTTCACTCTTTCGGAGTGTTTTTCATTCTTTCATATTTAGAGTGTGTCTTCGACATTGCACTGAAATATAGCTGGTGCAGAAAGTTTAAGTTTCATAAGATTATTTAAATATTTATATCCGCATGGTTTAAAAAACTTGCCGGTTTAACTGACAAAAGAGGGGTTTTGACACGATCTTGTACACGTCATGCCAAATCCACCCTTTAGGCCTTGTGATTAAAACCAAAATAATTTTCGTACGCTTAAAGTTCTTGATAATATACACGACTTGTTCGTGGTAGATACAAGTACTAATAATGATAACTAATACAAATTTTAATAGTCTCTAAAACAATAAATATATTTAAAAGAAACACAAAACATCCTAATTATAATGCAATTGAACAGCTATATTTATCTTTTAAACAACGTATCTTTAATTTACAAAACATATTTAAATATCGAGTAGATGTACCTTCCAAGTTGTGAAAATCCACCACTACTTGCCACGGTCAGGTGCACGGAAACACTGGGGGATGTCGGTAGCACGGGGAAAACACCCCTCGGCTTCGGCACTGGTCGGCTAACCTCGGCCAACTTCGGGTCTCCCCGTGACCCACCCTGCCCTAAGGTATGGACGTATGGATAGTGGTTGTTGTTCACTTATTCAAAATACTAGATTCGTATAAACGTCATTGGTGAAAGGTCTCGAAATTTGTTACCAGTCTCTTAAGGGTTTGAAGTTAAAACACACTCTAAATAATAGTACTGAAATCGAGCCACTCTTTCAACACCCAAAAGAGAAATTTTACTTTTTCTGAGTGGCCTTCACTTCTTCATTTTAGAGTGCAACATGACCCTCATTTAGTTATTCAAAGAATTTAAAGCATGCCCCTAGTTTTTCTACAGATATTTTTTGCCCCCCCCATAAGGGACTTTCAAGTGATATAATTTTTTACTAACCAGCTAGACCGAGATATATACAAAAGGAACTGTTGTATCAAATTTCGTGCCAATCGGACCAAAAATGCGACCTAAAGAGAGTAAGTACACTCATAAATACATATTTATACATATGTATATACAGTTTTGAAAAACGAGTGCCCTGGAGGACACCTACGGTACTCATTTCATGGTTCCGGGTCTTGGTCTCACCATGCTGAAAAAGTTCCTCATGTATCAAAGTTAATCGCTAAAAGCTAAAGTTTAAAGTCCTTTCTTTTCCCTGAAACATACTCAGGGTCACTTATATTTGGAGAACATTCCACGGTTTTAGATGGTATTTTAACGTACCTAGGTATTAAAAAGATGTATCCTATAATCTGTTTGCTAATGGAATTTCTTCAATATGTTCGTTAGATAGTTAAATCTACACGCGCATTTTTAACGTCAAAAAACGCTGCTAAGAGTTTCTTCCTTCACTATGCAAATTTGCGTTAACTCAACGCTGAATTAGCTTTCATATCTCCAGAGGTTTAGAGGAGATGGAGTTACTGTTGACATAGGTACCTACTTAATTTATACGGTGATTTACTTTTGCAATACTTAACCTTTTAAATACACTGTATACAAAAATACTTATGTATACAAAGTTTTGAAAAACATTTTCTAAATGTGTTCTGGGTGTCAGGATCGGTTCTCATTTCACTATTAGCTCTGGGTCTTGTCATGCTGACGGCATGAATATTTCATTTTCCCAAAGGAAAACCGCTAAACATGTCAAACCTACTGTCAAGGTAAATAGAAAGAGCGGCTTGTGTCACGTGGAAAACTGCACTCACAATGCGGTTGTACATATCTTCCTCATTTTATTAAAAACACATATTTTTTCTCGTATCGTTCAATACCAGTCGTATATAAAACTGTCCTCTCTTTCTTAATATTGTGGTACTTGCATTAAACCAATGATAATGTTATGGTAGGTGGATAACGCATAGATGCCGAATGGTTGAGGCAGGGAACTCAACATAGTTGAGGCAGCTCACGCACAGAATGCGCTGCCGTCTCTCGCCGTTTTCCCCCTCGGCTCCACAATCTTGAGTTTGTCCGATGTCGATGGCTTAAATGTGACCAAATCGTGATTTTCGAGAACGAACGGATTTTCGTCAGTGACTCTTGAGACTCTTATAACGATTCTGCGTGTAGGGCTGCCTCAACTATGCTGAGCCTGCCTTAGCTATGTGGCAAAGTGCGCTATCTACCTACCATAACATGTCTTTCGTTAAAATAATTAAACATATACTAAAGTGGGAAACTGTGGTTGACGAAACTAATATCGAAAATGTGCTGAATCTTTAACGACTCACACTTCGACTCACAGTACATTAAACATTTGGTCCAATTCAGCCGGCAGCGATCTGTCATCCAAGGATTTATTATTGTGAATCCTCGCTGTTTTTGTTGGAAAAATGTTTGTGCTTCGAAACGATATTTTCAGGACGGAACTTACATTTGAAATGTACATTTACAAAGTCATGTATGAGTGATAAATGTGTTTGTAAATTCGTGAGCATGTAGCCTATATAATCTCTTGATACGTTAATAACCAAATGGTTTGTAAATGGTTACTTTTTCGAATACTATCTAATTAATCAGCTTTTACCCTTAAGATTTAAAACCAGGCCGACACATAGCTAAACGAATCTTCTTTGCAGTTTGTTTCTCCAATTCACATCTCACTTAGTGCAACTCTAACTCGATACGCTCACTTCGGGGTTGGGCCTATGCTTTTCGTTTTGTTTTTTCACGAAAGGCTTTTCGCTACGCTCATAGTCTCGCTGTGACCTTTGGTCTCAGGTTTATGTAGTCTTGTACTACAGATTAAAATACATATCATAAAGAGAAATGCATTTCGAATTTCATTAAAATTGGACCGATAATCATTCCGCTGTTATAGGTAAAGTTAACATTTTAGCCACCATTTTAAAATGACTGATGGGTCTTTACAGTTTTAAGTATGTAAATAACTATTTAATTTTGTTATATATCAAAATACCTGTTCTTTAATTTTCGTAAAATTAGGAAGACATTTAGGTTTTTAGATAATTAAACTCACGTGTTTGGTAAGAACATCCCTCCCTCCACCCACTGAGGGAAACTCCAACACTCAGGTGTTGTTAACTTTACCAAAATATGTTTAAAAGGAACATTTGTACCACATTTTAAGGAAGTCAGACAAGAAAAACGACTCGTAAAGACAATTTAAACTGATGACGTCACATGTAGCTGCGTGTTGGAAAGGAATGATCAGCTGATTATCCAGGTGACTCGGGACTTCGTTAGTGTACGGCTAGATCAATATTCACTTCTTGTCGTATCTCACACACGCCTAGGCCTTACAGCAAATATGCATCCGTGAAGTTCTTAAAAGAGAAAAAATACCAGAGATACCTCTTGGTTTTCTAATCATGTGGGTTTGGTCATAGTTTATTTCATAAATCTATCAATAATATCGTATTTATTTCTGTACCTGCGTATATTTTGTTCGTGAAATCTTCAAATACTGGGACTCGTGGCGTGGTCCTGTAATCCAGCTTCATGGAGGTCAGGTTTTGAGGATGATATAGGTCTAAAGCGGCTCAGATAGTCTCAGTGATCATCTGATGATACCCGCATCAACTCCCACCATCGTTTAGACACATCAGATCATCACATGCGTGGGTTCGGAAGTCACGTTAAGCCGTTGGTCCTTGCATTTCCATTGGTCATTGGGCTATTGATTAATGACCCATTCTAAGAAAGAGTCGGCCTTAGTTTGTAACAAAACTACACCTCATAACTCATTACTACCACTCATCACACTCATCCTTCACCACATATTTGCCTTAAAATACCCTCATGAGAGTGGTCGGCATCTCAAATAGTGACATAGAGATAAATTGAAATATAAAAAGACTCTTGTCTTTGGATACTCTGGTGTTGTATTAGCTTAGGTTTGTGGGATAACAGTTCAGTTTTGCTGTATGGATTGATTTAACTATCAATATACTAACAAACAATGGGGCAGCGTGCATAAAATATTTTAATGCATATACAAAACACATGATTTATTCGACAGATAAGACTCATGGCGATAGATTTGTTGAACTCTAAGCAAAACCATCTCTTGATTAAATTCTCGTTTGTAAATGGTTACCTTTTTATTTTAACTTAATTATTTGTTTCTAATCCTGTGATTTAAAACCAGGTCGTCAAATAGCTAAGGGTTTGACGATTGCTAACCACTTTGCAATTGGCTTTTTTTAACTTACAACGCTCACATGAAACCTAAGTATTTGGCAGTGATTACTTAGTAAATATATCTGTAATAATTACTTGGTTGTTAATATACTCTCAAATCAAGCATGTCGTTGGATTATTGAGTAATGACTCAATCTGGGGAACAGTCAGTAACAAGACTTCACCTCGCCATCCGAAGAAAAACACTCATCACATATCTCATATCAACCATAAAACCTTGGTCGGTGTCTCTAGTCCAAGTATGGAGAGTACATCCAAGTATCCCAAAGTGATGACTGGGACTCGTGGCGTGGTCCTGTAATCCAGCTTCATGGAGGTCAGGTTTTGAGGATGATATAGGTCTAAAGCGGCTCAGATAGTCTCAGTGATCATCTGATGATACCCGCATCAACTCCCACCATCGTTTAGACATATCAGACCATCACCTGCGTGGTTCGGAAGTCACGTTAAGCCGTTGGTCCTTGTATTTCCATTGGTCATTGGGCTATTAATTAATGACCCATTCTAAGGAAGAGTCGGCCTTAGTTTGTAACAAGACTACACCTCATAACTCATTACTACCACTCATCACACATTCATCCTTCACCGCATATTTGCCTTAAAACCCCCATGAGAGTGGTCGGCATCTCAAATAGTGATTTAGTGATTTGTAACGACCTCAAACCTCATTTTAATCTAGTTGAAATGCATCATCAATTCCTATTATCTAAGCTCATTAGTTGATTGGTTCTATAACATAGATTCCATGTAAGACGAGACCGATGTTACTTGTACTGATTTGTACAGCACACAAGCCACACCCAACACAACCTAGATCTGTCGTATTCATCAAGCGAAGTATACAGCTGTTGATGTGATGTTTCATAGTATGTTATATGTGTAATGGAACAAGGACTTTATTGGAAATTTTAAGAAATATTGTTAAGTTGATAACTTATTGGGTCTATATTTATGTGGAAGAACAATTTTGTCGTGAATGGTGTATCGGCGAATGTCCAAAAGGATTAGAGCTATTTATTTATATAGTCACATAGAACGAAACAGTGTTGAACAAAACGTTTTGTTTTTTTGAGCTTCCCAACACCTTCTGAGTCAAATATGCTACACATTTTCCTTTTAAAAATATGGATTAAGTTCGTTGGCAAAAAAAAACTTACTGTCGGGTAGGGGGGAGGCATTTTTCCCCTAAATTGGTATTTATGATACGATTTTATTAAACTTGGTATAACCATCTTTATCAATGCATCTTAACATATTAATTAAAAATTAAGAACATCCGTTCAGCCTAGTCAAAGATAGCGGTGGAAAACACTGGTTTCACCACCATATTGGTCTGGCTTATTCGATATCTGACGAAGTTTATTTAAAATCGCATCGTAAAATGATTCACGGGAAAGCTAGACGATTTTTACCTAAAATTGCCGATCTAAAAACCGTGACAATAAATAACCTATGAAACCTAGGCCTCTTTATTGTCCTTAAAAGCTAAACTGTCTTCTCAACATACCATTTTTAAACAATATTACCAATTGTGATTAAATAGTGTCAAACTATGATATAAATCAGCAAATTAACTTGTATACTAAAGGAAGTGGTGTTGAGTAAATGTCTTATCTGAACAAGTAAAGTTTTCTTCATAAACAGGATATGCTTCTCGTCAAACTATTACTGACAACATGGATGCTCTCCCTTCAAGAAACTTTCCTTTGTCTTGGGTTTTGATAGCTTGTCATCGTGGCAGCGATATCGTGTAGAACTTGTAACTGATAAACAGTGTTTCAAATCACTAAATCACTGTTTGAGATGCCGACCACTCTCATGAGGGTATTTTAAGGCAAATATGTGGTGAAGGATGAGTGTGATGAGTGGTAGTAATGAGTTATGAGGTGTAATCTTACAAACTAAGGCCGACTCTTGCTTAGAATGGGTCATTAATTAATAGCCCAATGACAAATGGAAATACAAGGACCAACGGCTTAACGTGACTTCCGAACCACGCAGGTGATGGTCTGATATGTCTAAACGATTGTGGGAGTTGATGCGGGTATCATCAGATGATCACTGAGACTATCTGATCCGCTTTAGACCTATATCATCCTCAAAACCTGACCTCCATGAAGCTGGATTACAGGACCACGCCACGAGTCCCAGTCAAATGATTCAACACGTTTAACTTACTTGTATTTCATTCATCTTTTATTGGATAATACACTACTACGAGGTAAAGACTTTCTAAGTGTTATTACAGTGTAATGATTCATCTTATGCAGAGGCAACTAAAATAAAAAAGGTTATAGTGTAACTCAAACCGCTAAGTTGTTGGCTATATTACACTGAATATAACCAAAATTTATCATCAGACCTGGTACATTTTGTGTATATGCATCAAACGCATGTTATATCCAAATTAGGTCTCACATATAATATAAGGCCTTCAAGTTTAGCTCATGAAAGTATAGCAGTGGCTATTGTCATCTACGGGCCTTAATTAAATTTCACACTACGTTTAGGATTAGTGTTAGACACTTAATAGATGATTAAGAAAACGTTAATCCGGTCTTTTTTTGGCCGGTGGAAAAAAGGTAGTTGGGGATAAATTTGACAAACCAACGAAATATTAAAAAGTAAATGTAAAGTTTGTCTTGTTTAATGAGGTGAAGTTAGGCCTCTTAACATAATATAATTTACTTTAGTAAACACAAATTCACATTTGTTTCTAGTTTATGGCGATCGTTTAAAATTTGTCGATGTATTTATAAAGTTTTTAACGTTGTCTAATTAACTCAAAACTACCAATTTATTATCTCTTTAAAATTTTTATTTATGATGAAGATTAAGTTGAAAATATTACTGTGGACGTGTACAGATTTTTAATGAGTTTTAGATTTCTAATGTATTGTGTTTTGTTTTAGGTAAATTTTCACCTAAAGACGGACGCACATTCCAGATTATCAAAGGTAGTGTTCATCTTCAATCTAGTTTCTAAATATATTTAGTGAAATCTATGAAAATAATGTGCGAATGTATTGCAACTAGTAATTAAATTGGACCTTATCAGCTTGTATATTTTGAAAGAGAAATTATAGCTTGAATAGCCCTATTGTAATAGGGACTTTATAATTTAGCTAGCATAGCTAAAATATATAGGTAATAAATTACTTTATTAGTAATTTAATTAAAATACTAGATACATGTCCTTCCCCTGGGGTTGGGTAAAGGATTTGACCTCATAATGTCTTTCCCAATTTCATCGCTGTCAGTTTCGACCTAATTAGTTAGCCAGGCTGATGAAGTTGGTAGGCTTATTAAAGTTTAGTTAGATTTCTCTATACAGCCAAAGCTTTAGAAGTTAAGACAAACTTTGTAAGATACCTGGATTATAACCCAACAAAGTAAAATTTTACTTTGATGAGTTACAATTTACGTTTATATTTTTCAACAAATCAAATTTCTTTTAACTGACCTAGAATAGTTAACAGGATGTTAAGACTTAATTTACTTGCTATATTAAATAACCCAGACATTGACAAAAGAAAATGTATATTCACGTTTTATTCTCGTATAATTGATTTTTACATAACAGGTTTAAACGGGTTCGTCTTTATTATTAAATTAAAGTGATGTAGAAGAAAAGTATACTTATGTGGCACAAACTTGAGAAATATATATATTATATTGGTAAATACATTGTTTAGCTCTGATGTTTTTGTCTATTCCACAATGTGAGAGCTCTCAGGTTTCAGTTTTGTCCTTGTGTAAAAAGAAAATAGACAAAGTCTGATTAGCAGACCAAAATGGCGGTGAAAACCCGTCTTGGTTCGGGGGGTTGGGATTTCTAAGTAATATGACGATAGCATAAAAAAGTGTGCCTTGTTTAACGAGGCAAAGTAAGAACTACAAAGTCCTCTCTACCACTCAACCTCGACCTTTACCTAGCGTCACCGTATTAGTCACATTACAAATTGTAAGTGGTGACTGCGGGGATCGAACCCGCGCCACCGGAGTGATGAGCTCCGGAGTCGCGCGCGATACCAATCCGCCACGGGTCCGCTAAATGTTTATTTTTTTGCTCAGTATTTTCCTTGGCACAGTTCTACAAATTTAGTCCTCACACACCTAAAACCTACCTTACCTTGTTCAGACTTCAGAGAAAGGGATGTAGTGAAACGCACCCTTAATCAATATGTTTATCGGTAGATTGCATCGAGCCGCTACGCGAAGTTTATCGGCGGAGTTTCAGGCACATTTGAATATAAATAGGATATGGAATATTGATCGAGGAACTTGACAATTTCCATCCTCTTACCTCCGTGGAATCTTGTTCCGAATTGAGCTGTCTACTTTGAATTGCAACGAAAGTAAAGACAAACGGCTGCATTAATATCAGGTATAATCGTAAATAATTCTTTAATTACATGCTGACTTGTTGGATTGTTCTATATCAAATACACGTCTTCTTTCTTTAAGTTATTAGCAAATTCCCTTAGAAAAAGAGCCGTTCATTTCTATTGCCAGAGAGAACGAAATTTCATAGAGGAAAACGGTTACAGTTTAAAACTTCCCAACACCCGAATCAAATAAAAACCTTGTATACTATATGTGTGTAACCGCTCTCAAAGTGGAATTTTGGTAGGGTTTTCACGAAATTTGGTACAAATGTATTAATATTAATAAAATGTACAAATATTTATTAACCAGAAAAATCGTTACACCGGAAGTGACCTTTTGAGGAAAGAGGTTCCCCCCACGCCTCAACAAATGGCGTTTATGATATAAAACTAAAATAAATAAATAAATATATCATTTATTGTAGCAAACATATTACATGTTATACAGTCGTCAATTAAAGAGAATGAAACTTGACATTTTGGCAAGCATTCTGACATCGAGGTCCCATTCAAACATACATTGTGTTCATTCGCTCTCTCCCATTCATTCGAATTGTTCCCACTCTAGCCTGTTAATCAGTCTGTTTGTTCTAAGTTCTCCCAGGCATGTGCTAAGAACTCGTCAGTACTGTAAAAGGTTTCCGCGATCAAAACCTTTTTGAGACGAGACTTGAACGTCTGGAGCACTTTTGATGGAATTTGGCAACCGGTTGACAAGTTGAACTCCTGCCTGAGAAGGCAAACGTTCGTGAGCTACCATTCTGTTTCTCACAGTTCCAACCATTTTTAAAATTATTTTATACACTATTTAAATTTATAACATTAAAAAGAAGTTCAACGCAGCTGTGAGCTTATAAAACAGTTTATTATTGTTTATTATTATTGTGGAACGTTTACAATGAAGCACCTATTATCATCATTCAGGACTCAATAGAGCGTACCCTAGATACATAACAAAAACAAATAACGAAAAATGGAGCCCACCAAATACTACAATAAATAATCGTATACTTCCACCATGGACTAGACTAATCTTGTATGTAATGCCATGATGTTGTAAATTACAAGAAGGTGCAAAGGCTATAGAGATAAACAAGAGTTTTTGCCAGCAAGAGCTCAAAACAAACAGATCCGGATAATGTTGTGGTTGGTTTTGCTCCAGCTGACTCCGGATTGTCGGAACACTGGATTGCAATATTTGTGTTGAATATTGCCCAACTAACTTTGTTATGATAGAGGTTTACTCTTTGTTCTGTTCGGTTTAAACTTTAAAACAAATTTTACATTGTTTTGCATGAATAATAGCTTTGAAATGATGAAGTACGAAATGTATAAAGCGATTAAATGTTATGGATATGAAATGACAGGTTAACGGGTGGAATACAGTGGCAGTAAATAGGATGAATTATTTGTTAAATCATTAAGTCACTATTTGAGATGCCGACCACTCTCATAAGGTTATTTTAAGGCAAATATGTGGTGAAGGATGAGTGTGATAAGTGGTAGTAATGAGTTATAAGGTGTAGTCTTGGCCGACTCTTCCTTAGAATGGGTCATTAATTAATAACCCAATGATGAATGGAAATACAAGGACCAACGACTTAACGTGACTTCCGAACCACGCAGGTGATAGTCTGATATGTCTAAACGATGGTGGGAGTTGATGCGGGTATCATCAGATGATCACTGAGACTATCTGAGCCGCTATATCATCCTCAAAACCTGACCTCCATGAAGCTGGATTACAGGACCACGCCACGAGTCCCAGTCATTATACTTATTGAATGGTATGATACATAAAGTTTTGAAAATATGCTCAAAACGTGTTCTGGGGGCCGGAATGGGTGCTAAACACCAAGGTCCCGTTCTGGTCTTTTACCATGCTGCCGGCATGAATAGCTCATTTTTCCAAAAGAAGTTCGCTAAAAGAAACTCAAATTTAAATATAAACTTGCAACTTGACGCAAAGCGGAGTGAAGCTTGTATCAAAGGCATTCTTCTAAACCGCGAAACCGAGAAGTTGACTTTGTTTGTGCGAACATTCGAACAATGTTTTCACCAAGTTAAACAAACTGATCCGCGCCTACTACCACTGGTCTGTTTCTGTTTATTTGCAATAACATTCAGACAAAATAACATCGCTTTCAAACAACCAGGTGATCAAACAATGGACTATTTGTTACAATAACCAACACATACAGCGTTTACAGTTTCAACTGTGACAAAACATATGAGTGCAGTTTCAAAAGTATTATTTCTCTCTTCATTTATAAAAATACTGTAAAGTACTTTTTGACCTGATCGACGGTTTTGCCTCATCTTCAAATTGCCTTTTTTGAAGGTAACTCCGAAACCTCTTTTAAGAGCCCTATCGCGTGACCCTTTTCATTAATGCCATAACAATACAAAACCGACGATACCTCAAAACGATTTCTACGCTTCGTGTAGGACTGGAAGATACATGGCTGCCAGCGGATAAACAAACTAAAGTGGTCTTCTGTTTTAGGAGGTTTAAGAGCCTTACAACAAACTGCTACTTCTAGTCTAGTTTTTCCGGTTCACATCGCATCAACATTCATATTACTAGCTTGAGATATGTTGCTGTGGAGTTCATCTTCAGTCACTGATTGGCTGAAACTCCAATTAGCCAGTTCAGCTAATCAGTGACTGAAGATGGTACTCCACAGCGAGACCGAACTATCTCAAGCTAATGATTATGATGTTTTGACGTGGTGTGAACCGAAATAACTAAATAATAGTTGTGACACTGGCAGCGAAAGCCTAAGAGTTAAGTGCTACTCTATAGACTTCAAATACATAAATATATTCTCCAAAACCTGAACGGTTCTTTATCCTAGAAAGTTATAGAGTGGCATCTTTTTGTACAGTTCTTGGATACATAAAACCATTTGCAAACTAAGCATTAGCATTTATCTTACCGAAAGGGTTGTTCACGTTTGAACGGAGCGTCGGAAAGATTTTTTCGAAGTGTTTAGTAGGTACCTACATCTTCTTTCAATTGAATCGAAAAAAAAACCAATTACATCTCAAGAATATCACAAACTAAAGCTAAACATGTCACAAAACCTTCTTCACGCCAGTCATCCTTTCACCCAGTTATATCCTATAACGAGAAGCAATACTCTGAAAGGCACATCAACAATATATCCTACACAAAACACCTGGGTCCTGACATAAGTAGACTCATGTGTTAAGATACAGACGTCAGTTGCAGGTATTAATGTCAGTATTGACAAGCGGGAAAGAGATCTTCACACTTCGCTCAATACCTTCCCATCTGCCGACGTTTCCAATAGAGCTTTACCCTTCTCCTGTCGGTAGGAATTTTCAAACAAAGATAATAATAAAATTATGTAGGTTGAGCCCAGTTAACGATGTCTTTAAAAGTAGTTTGTGTTTTTTCTGACCAGACTTGCTTTTATATTTTGACTCTACTCCTTTGGTAACTTTCCTCTAAAATTGTTCCAGTAAACTTGTGTCTAAATGTGTTTTCATCATAACTGATATTTTGTTTGATATCTGTCGCTTAAATCTACTTTAACTACAGCGACCCTTTAGGTGTTTCTAATTTCATTCTACTTCGTGTTCCATGAATTCTGAAATTTTATGTGGTAGTCTAGAAGGTTGCACTAACTTTATATGGCCGTTCAATCTTCGTTTCTTATTCTCTGAATGCATATCATTAACTATAATCTAGTTCTTCCGGTTCGAGTCCAAACTTCGCTAGGTTGGGATATTTTCGACCTCACTGTGGAGTACCATCTTCAGTCACTGAAACTGAGCATCCCTTATCCATTGACGGTTGGCAGCCCTACCACCAATAGGACAGCAGACAACAAGTAGTCCAGCCAATCAGTGACTGAAGAAGGTACTCCACAGAGAGGTCGAAGTATTCAAACTATATGAAGTTTTGGATGAACAGGAAGAACTAGATATAGTTGTGGCACCGCCACGAAAGCCTATAGTTAAGATCAGTGTATTCCTCTATTTCCTTATAACTACGAAGTCTGTATGTTTGTGCTTTAGTGTAGCTTAGGTCTAATATTTATAAACATTTCATTTATATACGTTTGGATTTGATGTAAACCGTTTTCTATTGATAATTCAGTTTCGTGGTGTATAAATGCGATCTGGTTTGATTATTGTTCTTAAAGTTGCGAACTTACTATGGATTTATAATTTTAAATGTTAAGTTCTGTAAAGTCGTCGTCACCTTTTGAAGAAAATAATCGAACAAATTGAAAAGGTTTCACTAATTAAAAACATATCCTACACAAAACACCTGGGTCCTGACATAAGTAGACTCATGTGTTAAGATACAGACGTCAGTTGCAGGTATTAATGTCAGTATTGACAAGCGGGAAAGAGATCTTCACACTTCGCTCAATACCTTCCCATCTGCCGACGTTTCCAATAGAGCTTTTACCCCTTCTCCTGTCGGTAGGAATTTTCAAACAAAAGATAATAATAAAATTATGTAGGTTGAGCCCAGTTAACGCCGTCTTTAAAAGTGAGTTTGTGTTTTTTCTGACCAGACTTGCTTTATATTTTGGACTCTATGCGACTCTTCTCCTTTTGGTAACTTTCCTCTAAAATTGTTCCAGTAAAGTCTAAATGTGTTTTCATCATAACTGATATTTTGTTTGATATCTGTCGCTTTTAAATCTACTTTAACTACAGCGACCCTTTTAGGTGTTTCTAATTTCATTCTACTTCGTGTTCCATAGAATTCTGAAATTTTATGTGGTAGTCTAGAAGGTTGGACTAACTTTATATGGCCGTTCAATCTTCGTTTCTTATTCTCTGAATGCATATCAGTGTATTCAACTATAATCTAGTTCTTCCGGTTCACACCGAGTTCAAACTTCATGCTAGATTGGGATATTTCGACCTCACTGTGGAGTACCATCTTCAGTCACTGAAACTGAGCATCCCTTATCCATTGGGCGGTTGGCAGCCCTACCACCAACAGCCAGCAAGTAGTTCAGTTCCAGCCAATCAGTGACTGAAGATGGTCGAAGTATCCACAGCGAGGTCGAAGTATCTCAACCTTATTATGAAGTTTGGACGTGTGAACCGGAAGAACTAGATTATAGTTGTGACACCGGCCGCGAAAGCCTAATAGTTAAGATCAGTGTATTCCTCTATTTCCTTATAACTACGACGTCTGTATGTTTGTGCTTTAGTGTAGGCTAGCTTAGGTCTTATATTTTATAAACATTTCATTTATATACGTTTGGATTTGATGTAAATCCGTTTTTCTATTGATAATTCAGTTTCGTGGTGTAAATGCGATCTGATAGTTAGTTTGAACTTAACTATGGATTTATAATTTAAATGTTATGATTTTTTAAAGTTCGTCGTACCTTTTGAAAATAATGAACAAATGAAGGTTTTACATTGAAACATATTATACAATGAAGACCTTTTCGAAGAGACGAACTACCAGTTCAGACTGAAAATTTATGTGGTTGATTAGGTTTTATATTTATATTTGTTTTATTATTTTAATTTGTCATCAACATGTTTGTCTGACAACAAATTATTATTTTGCGACGCATTTTTAACGTATCTTTTGAAAACAAGTTATATTTGAGCAATTTTTAATTATTCGGTAAAAACATTTTCCAATATTTTTCCAAACAGGTAAAATACGAGTATACTAAGCTCTTTTTGTACTACTGTATTTCACTTTTCTTATAACCTTTTTTCATTGTTAACACATGTTTAAAACCCGTAGTAGGCCTATGAAAACATTACTACTGTTATTTTATTCCATGCCTCGTACAGTCGTACCTTCACGAAATCCTTTTGTTTTTATTTTCAATTCAAACTAGTGACCCAAAATCAGTTTGTTAAAGTAATCTCGACGTAATTTCTCATTAAAAAGATAGCAGTTTCATTTGAAGAACGCTATAACTTTGTAATCAACTAACCTTCAATGGTTAAAGGATTTTAATTCTGTAAACCCTAACAGTAAACAATTCGTTATACAATCAAAAATAATATTAAAAGTGTGGCGTGATAAGTTGTCTAAAATTACCACCAAAGTATTAAAGCGAGAAGAGGAGAAAACTCCGAGGCTTTTGTATAAAAACAGAGAACCTCATTTGAGAAGCGATAAACTTTAGATGTGGTTTTCAAGGCAAACCGACATTGTTTTGTAAATTATGCCTTGGGGAAGTTCCGGCTAAAATTTCGGTTTAAAAGTTGTTGTCTTCGCTCACAATAACATTCTTAACTGTTGTTTGCTATCATGCTAATCAATACACAATAACTTTCAGTAAGCTATCCATGCCAATATCAAACTGTAAATACCTTTTTATTGATTTGTTACTAAAGACATTTGAAGACATAAATATTTGGACCGAACCTGGACTTAAATCCGGGTCTCTCGCTTGCCGGGTGATTATGCTGACCACTACACCACCCGGCCCAACTATTTAATCCTTCAAATTTAGAGAAGTACTTAAATCTGAATGTTTATCCGAAACATGTGACTGTCAAATAGTGACTTTAAATCAAAGCTGTTGAAACGTAGCTATTATTTAAAGGTAATGTGGTGACAATAATTTATCTAGTTGTCAAAAACAGCGAAAATAATTACCACACAATCGAGTGGTAACCTTTCTTACGCAAAGCCAATATAACCTTTCTTAACAACATAGAAACACTTCAACCTCAACTTTTACCTGAAACTAAGTCATATTTCCTGTGAAATATATATTTTTAGCTAAAATATCTACGAACTAAATACTGAGCGAGTTGTTATTATTCCAAAGGTTATTTGTGGCTAACGCTGCAGAACGCTTGGATAATTGAAATTCTTACAGACGTGTGGAATCTTAATATAATGTTCTGGAAGCATTCTCGGTGGTTTTACAAACGAAAGTGTTTACATTCTTCATAATAGGATGTTAGTACGAGTATTTATCGAACTATTTGGAGAAACTAGAGTTGATTATGTAGCTTCATTTTGAAGGGGGCACGTTTTCAATGAAGAATATTATTTTTGTAATCTTTATGCTGCAGGGGATCAACTGTTTCAATGAGTTTCTGTTATTTTCCACCGTCTATTGCATAACATGTCCAATGTTCAACGCAATAAACAATTTATTTATTTAGACTAATAAATAACTGACTGATAACGGTGCCTGCGTCCGTGGCTCAGGGGGTAGTCACGGCTTGCAATGCGCGAGGTAGCAGGTTCGAATCCCCGCGGTTTCTCCCGCCGGGTTTGGATCACTTTCCCAAAACGTTTTGTGATGCCCGTGAAAGCCCTAGGTTAAGTAACTAATTAATATAAAAAACAAATAACAGTGTAACAGCTGTTTCTTCTAAACTATATGAATCAGAATGGGTTCAAAACATTGCTTATTCCTTTTTTTATAATTATAAATATTTAACTGAAATATATTTCTCAAAACTACTATCTGTATCAAAACAAAACTATCGTTCATCACTCGGCCCAAAGGTGTATTTTCGCTGTTCGCTCCACATTTGAGCACATATCTAAAAGCTTTACTTTAGGATATATTGTTAAAATATACATTATTTTATATAAAATATCTACGAACTAAATACTGAGCGAGTTGTTATTATTCCAAAGGTTATTTGTGGCTAACGCTGCAGAACGCTTGGATAATTGAAATTCTTACAAACGTGTGGAATATTAATATAATGTTCTGGAAGTATTCTTTCAAATACGATAATTTGTTTAACATTCTCGTGGTTTTACAAAGTGTTTACATTCTTCTATAGTATTAGTACGAGTATTAATTGAACTATTTGGAGAATTATAGTGCATTATGTAGCTTCATTTTGAAGGGGGCACGTTTTCAATGAAGAATATTATTTTTTGTAATCTTTATGCTGCAGGGGATCAACTGTTTCAATGAGTTTCTGTTATTTTCCACCGTCTATTGCATAACATGTCCAATGTTCAACGCAATAAACAATTTATTTATTTAGACTAATAAATAACTGACTGATAACGGTGCCTGCGTCCGTGGCTCAGGGGGTAGAGTCACGGCTTGCAATGCGCGAGGTAGCAGGTTCGAATCCCGGCGCAGGTTTCTCCCGGCCGGGTTTGGATCACTTTCCCAAAACGCGTTTTGTGATGCCCGTGAAAGCCCTAGGTTAAGTAACTAATTAATATTAAAAATAAATAAACAAATAACAGTGTAACAGCTGTTTCTTCTAAACTATATGAATCAGAATGGGTTCAAAACATTGCTTATTCCTTTTTATAATTATAAATATTTAACTGAAATATATTTCAAAACTATCTGTATCAAAACAAAACTATCGTTCATCACTCGGCCCAAAAGTGTATTTTCGCTGCTCGCTCCAAATTTGAGCACATATCTAAAAGCTTTACTTTAGGATATATTGTTAAAATATACATTATTTTATATAACATATCCATTACCTCCCTGACAAAGAATTCACACTGTGGTACGCTCACAGCTGTGAGCTTGCCTCGGTGTTATGTCACCTGGGTTTTATTCCCTGCTCATAAAAAGCCTGTCTGTGACACAGTCACGTGACTCTGTCTATGACGTATATTACCTAACCTGCCACATAAACTCATCCCCGCTTTGCTTCAACAGAGGAGGTTTCATGAAATATTTATCAAAGCTTCGTGTTTTGGTGCATGTACATGTTTTAAAGACTAATATTAGTATTCCGGTTTGAAATATTGATCGTTTTTATTTGGTAGGGAGTGAGAAAAACACGACGGAGGCTAATCCCGACGTTAAGTGGAAAGAAAACAAACAAAAATCATTAAAAATCACCAAACCCAGGAGAATACGTTCATCCAAATCAAGGGATGAGCTAAATTGTTTTTCGCCGCCATCTTAATCTGACTGATTGGATTTTGTAGATTTTCTACACATGCTGGGTACAGTAACATTATTATTCATATTAAGAGGATTGATCACCTCAGAAAAAATGCTCAAAACATGCTCTCATTGTACACCATTTAGGACGCTATTTTTGGTGTAGAGATTAGAAAGGTTGTTTTCCATGTTCTCAAAGGTTGTCTCTAGGTTTGTATAATCTTATGCCAACATTAGCAAAAGTTTTAAATTGGGCCAAAATAGGCTATTTAAAGTGTATTACAATTTTTCACAAGCAGATTTTGCCTTTTCGTGTATAAGGAACGTTGAACCACTCCTACCCTTTATATAAACCCACATTTGTACGTTTCGGTTCATAAACGAAAACCATGTGTTGAGTGAGCGGAGCAAAATTGGAATATCGCTACTACCATTTCTCTTGACTGGCAAGGTCGGCGACTCTTTAAAGAACTGAGCCAGACAAGACAACCCTACTAGAGCCGATGTTTTTTAATCAGAAGATAAACTTGGGCTTCCACCTACCCTCGTCCAGCGGAGAGAAATAATCATACTCCGCTATTTCAGTGGTAAACATGGGTTCTTCCATGGTTGTATAGTCCTCTCAAGTTTTCGTCGGAATTGGGTTATAAATGCAGATCCATTTTTAGGGGAAACGCCCACTCCACAAACGGCACTTCCGGTTTCAATTATCCCCAGTTATAGGAAATTCACTAGTATTCGCGGTAGCATCTTTGAAAAACTACCGTCCACGTATTGTACGCGTAATTTTTCTAATACTTCCTACTGGACTTCTAAGGAGAAATATAGCTGTTCACTGAAATATATTCCTAAATACGAACATCGAATAAATATTAATCTTTAATAATTATTCTAATTAGCTTGATGCACACATTTTCTTAATATTAACTTTCATGCTACTTCCGTCAAGAAACAACCGTGAAAGGTTTTCAAAGAAGTGAAACGATGTTTGTGCCGAAGGCTTCCTTTACAACAGGAACTTTTCATCTTTTGTTTCATATGACAGCTCATATTTTCTCGTGTTTTGTTTCTCCGTCGTACATCTCTTGTTAAACCCTTCACTAAATTATCCAAGAAAGCGGTGTTTTTTGTTATAAATCTATTCGATGTACTAGTGATCAAGTTACAATTTATTCTTCGTCTGTTATATTTTTTGACGTTCATTAGTTTGAATTATTAGGAAACATGATCTATTCATCATAAGTGGTAAGACTCCGATCCAGGACCATAAAATGACCACCAATCCTGACCCTCTGAACACGTTTTAACACTTCAAATACATACGTATATTAATTAACAAGTATGTATGTGTGCATAACCCTCTACAGATTTCATTTGTTGTCCAATGTTCATGAAATTCGGTACAACTGTTCCTTTTGTAACTATCTCGGTAAGGGCTTTTAGCCAGCAAACTCAGAATACTGGAAATAGCCTTTCCAGGAGGGGGAGATTAATTCATCTAAAATGTAAATTTTTACCCATTTTGAAGAATAGCGAACAAGCATGTATTAAAAGATCGGCCATAAATCCATAACAAATTATCCGTTGTTTTAAAATATGACCAAAAAGCGAGTGTTCCACTATATCAATCGGAAAGGAATATGATTATAATGAATTTAGCATGAAATTCCTTTTATGGTACGTTTTAAAATTTGCAGTTTAAGAGCATTTTCGAGGTCAAATGCCGAAGCTAGACTGGGAGCGTAGGCGATGATTTAACGATTAATTAATAATTAAAAACGTGGGACAGTAAAAAAACTTTTAAGTTTAATTTTAATCTTACAGTAAAAATATATAATGTTACGCACATAGTCATTTTTGTCAATAAGCAAGAATAACTGTTTTTAATTTTATTAAACACTAATAAGTAAAACATTATCACCGGGATAAATTCAGTCATACCGTTATACAGTTACTAACGAAATGTACGTGAGTACATAAAAATAAATAAAACCATTGATTGTTGAAACAAAACAACAAAATATCACCGATATGAAATGTCGGAGCGGATATTTGTTTTATTAGCGAGAAACAAATGCAGCGGTTGTCTGGCTTTCATCGGAATGAACTAATTCAATTATTTTAAAACAAAACTTTCAATATTTCTCATCGATATTACTACAGTGTTTTTGTGATATACTAATCGCTCGGTTACATTTTAGTTGTGTAAAAAGATAAAGTTTATTCTGTTTATTAAGGACTACTCATCCCTACCACTTAACCTTGACCTTTACCTAGCGTTACTGTATAGTCACTTTACAAAGTGGTGACTGCAGGGATCGAACTCACGCCAGCGGAGTGATCAGCTCCGGAGTCACGCACGATTCCAACCCGCCACGGGTCCGCTCAAAAATACTTACAAAATTTAATATAGTACAAGGTTTCAATAATAACCTCTTTTGCCATATTAATACGTAAAAGGTGGACCGTTGCCTGCCTGACTGCCAATATCAGAGTTTAACTAAAGTAGAAATCCCCTGCCTCTAAGGACACTTATCCTCCCCCATCTTCACACCCATCCCTGCTTCACCCTTCACTCTCTTAATTCCCCTTCTACTCTGTTTTCACCCACAGAGAGTCACTCAGGTGTCTGCGGCACAATCTTGCAATAAAAAGTGTCCCTCGTTTCTGAAAAACCGTAACCACCATATTGTGGGATGAAAAAATGGAAAGGTCAAGGAAGAATTTTTTACGAGACCAAGATTTTTATTTCTAGTGTCACAGTTTATCGTGTGCAAATCACCGTAACCTTGTCTTTTATGGAGTTGGTTATCTCAAGGTTGTCTATTAACACTTGATGAAATAATTTGACGATTTATAGTAAAAGTAACATACTTTATTCCCTTTTGATACAGACACACATAGGCACAAGTCAGTATAGGAATAAGGTTTTACAAACCATATTGGAGGTCTCAGGGTCCATGTAATGTTCTAGCTTCAACTTATCGTTTTGGAATATCAATATTTTTGTTTGTCTTGATCAATATTCTACTTCGTATCTTATCGTTTGGAACTCATATTTTGCTTTGTATGATAAGTGACTGGGACTCATGGCGTGGTCCTGTAATCCAGCTTCATGGAGGTCTGGTTTTGAGGATGATATAGGTCTAAAGCGGCTCAGATAGTCTCAGTGATCATCTGATGATACCCGCATCAACTCCCAGCATCGTTTAAACATATCAGACCATCACCTGCGTGGTTCGGAAGTCACACTAGCCGTTGGTCCTTGTATTTCCATTGGTCATTGGGCACTTAATTAATGACCCATTCTAAGGAAGAGTCGGCCTTAGTTTGTAACAAGACTACACCTCATAACTCATTACTACCACTCATCACACTCATCCTTCACCACATATTTGCCTTAAAATACCCTCATGAGAGTGGTCGGCATCTCAAATAGTGATATAGTGATAACTTCTTCCAATAATTAATTCAAACATGTGACCTTAGACCTTGCATTTAACAAAGGTTTGCTTATTTGCTTTAAATCAGTCTAAGTATACATTTTAAAGTTTGTACTTTCGGCTATTTGTCTCCCAAAGTCGCAAGTGGAACCACGCAAGGTTGGGGAATGGGCTGTCTTTTCTCTAAGGACACTTACCCTCCCCTTCCCCACCATTGTCACCACAACATACTTCCCCTCTTCTTTCCCCTTTGACCCCCACTTACCCCTAACCACACAAGTACACTCGGGTAGCTGCCGACATTAATCCTACTCTCAAAAGTGCCATTTTGTCTCGGACCATTTCCTCGAAACTAAAAATAAACCCACAAACAAAACTGAAAAATAAATAAGATACTATATGTTGTGCACACGATTCAGTCAGTAATACGTGTTTTACTTTTTATTTACATTTTATTATCGTGTTTTCTGTGTTTTCACATTTAAATTAAACAGGTACAAACTATTATTTTACTAAATATAGGTGAAACCTTTTTTATTTTTGGAAGGTGAATGAATTTAGAACCTTCAGTCATTCCTTCCATTTGAACTTGCTTTGTAACTGACTCATAACCGTTTGAGAAAATCCATTAGTCAATAAACTATTCCAATGGGGCTTTGGAAAGTCCTTTGGTGTAACAGTAACTTCTTAATAGAGATTTAATCTTTAAAAATAGTTTTTCCGCCAATTAATAGAAGATTTAGCTTCAATACATCTTTTGAGTTGAGTCATTTTCACACCGTATTACATGGTCTTGTATACGGTTTTTGAAGATACAGTGAGTTATGAAAGTGTGTTACTTGTGAGTTCGTATTTCCGTCACCAGAGAGTGCTCTTAGGTTTAGTGGGGGGATGAAAGCACGGGGGGGAGGACAAGAGTCTTTGAAACATGAGGGTTTCACCTTGCTTTCACTTTTGGCCTTGACAGTGAAGTTTGTGCCAATTTTCCCGTGCGTAAAATGTGGCTAAAATTACGGCCATAGCCAAGGCGTGGTCACAAACACTACCGTGAATCCTAGCGGATTTTCTATAACGGGGTGTATTTTACACCGGAAGTTTCTTTTGGGAGAGGGTTGTTTTCCTTCTTTAAAAATGGCTTTTTAAATGGCTATCGTTGAATGTAAAGTTGGTTTTGAAATATTGCGATGAACTTCGTTTTTCTTCTTACATAATTATTATAAAAAGGTGTTTATTTTTGTACGTATTTATTCTCGAAGTGTCTATCAGTAATCAGCAAATTTACCTATAAATATTTGGTTTGTATCTGTGTTTAGTGCTACTTTATATAATTTAAATATAACTGTTTTGTTTTAGGTAAATGGCTCCTCTGGCTAGTTTCAAGATTTCTTGGATTGACGTAAGTGTTTAGTTCATTTGATCAAATGGTTATTGAGTTTAAAACTGTATTTAAGAAGCGAATTTGATTAAAATTGGTATCAACATTTGTCACGTGCACTAAAACCAACAAAATACAATCAGCCAAACCAAGATGGCGGAAAATCGTTATCGGACATCGAAATTGAGCCCGTATCAAAGCTTCGCTTTAGGACCTAGTGATCAAGTGTAAAAGTTTGTCTTATTTAACGACGCTAAGTTAGGACTGCAAAGTCCTTTCTACCACTCATCCTTGACCTTTACCTAGCGATACCGCAAAGTCACATGACACAATGTAAGTGGTGACTGCGGGATCGAACCCGCGCCACTGGAGTGATGAGCTCCGGAGTCGCGCGCAATACCAATCTGCCACGGGTCCGCGACTAATAATGCAGTATCTTAAACTAAAAATTATTGGTCTTTAACATTTTTAATGCGTGAAAACTAATAAAAAATATTGTGAGTTCAAATCGGATTGGTAAATAATCGTCTCGCAGCGGATTTCCTGTTTCTTGAAAACTCATTAGACATCTAGAGCGCTTCCTTTGAGGAAGGATATTCCTTGACGACAAACTCATCACTGATCGAACTGTTTAACCTTTACTACAGATCACGCTGCACTTGCTTCACAGAATGAGAATCATATCTCTAAATAGATTAAATCTTTTGTATCCTTACCTTTCAATGGAAATATAGAGCAGTTTAATAGAGTTAAAGTGAATTTTCATCATTGTATCGATCTTACAATTATATTGTCTGTCGTTAGTTTTCGATAAAATGTAATAGTTGCTTAGTTGGCCATGTTTTGCTATAATAAGTCTGATTCGAAACTTAGATTTGACAATTTTTTCCATGTAAGTTTTAAATTTACGTCTATTCTGGTATTCAAGACATGTACAGATAATCATATAAGCTACAGATATGAAAAGAAAAACTCCACAACAATTAAAAACATTGGGAAAATGCCAAACGAGGACACGTTTTAACTCAATTAACTCTTGTGTTGTTTTCACTTTGTTTATCTTGTTATGTTGTCCGTTTATTGTTTTTGAAGTGGATTAAAACTTCTGATCCCGAAAGTGAATTATCGTTTTCTATCTTTTAGACAAAATATTGTCATACAATTATGAAAGTTGGTGTTTTTATTTGTTCGAAAAACAATATCTTTAGGCTTTTAAACCCATTTTGTCTTTGGGTTACAGAATGATTTCAAATACTGCTGGGATTTGCATTTTCGTTGTACCTGATATCTAGATTTTGTTTGGTTTATAACATGATTATATTTTCCTAAATAGAATCAGATAAATAAGTTTAACAGAACGCCCCTGTAGAACTTTTACATGGCTGTAATTCAGTATTTCACATTCACTTGACGCTTAGTTGTAATATTATACATGGAAAGGAACATAAATAAAGCATCTCTGAGCAGTTAGCAGTTTATTTATTACTCTCAAGCTAGTGAAGAATTCCGGTTACTTGACCAGACTTGAAAATATACATTCATAGATTATTTTAAATTGACTATAAGTTGTTCTGTAAAGCAATGAAAATTGAGAAACGCTTGTAATAAAGACATTTTATTCATTTATTTCAGCCTTCATTTAGGTAAGATATTATGTATCGCCAACGCATTATCGGTTGGCCACCTACCACGCTATGTGTATTTATAGGAGGAAAAATGTCATGAATGTCAAAATCGTTTGACCCAACCTGAATATGTGCGTTTTTTCAATAGCGATCCCTATGAAAGTGTATATAAATAACAAGGCAGTACGATCCAATCGGTTGAAAAGGTACTGACAGGCGATCTTAAAACCTACTAAAGTTGCTACGACGCCACTTAAAAGCTCTGTAAAAAGTAATTTCTAACCGCTCAGTTCACCAGGAATCTTGCAAGCAGTGTTCAGGGGTTGTTAGTAAATATTTTGTGAAAGTTTCAGCTTGGTATTTCAGATGTTGAAAATCGATTTTGTGGTCGTTTGTCAGTAATTTCTTACTGGATGGATTATTTGACATTGTCATTTTTAAATTTGATAAAGATGGTCCTTAAAAAAACTACTTTAAGGTTTTCAACTATTTTAGTTTACGATTCTCTGCTTCCTAAATAGATTGCACATTATGTGGCCGACCGCTATCGAGCTCGGATACTTGCCAAATTATGTTTATTTACCCAAATGACGACTGAATTTCGTATTTTCAAGTTGGGTCAGTCAAATTCCCAAAACTCGTCACCAGCTCTCTAGCTGTATTATATTACATAAAGCTTTGAAGCTGAATCATTATGATGACGTACGTGGAAACCATTTGAAGTACCTGGAACATAAACCAAAATAAACAAAGTATTAAAACTAGTTCTTCTGGTTCACACCGCGTCAAAACATCATAATAGTTAGTTTAAAATATTTCTTTCTCACTGTGGAGCGCCATTATCAGTCACTGATTGGCTGAAACTGAGCTACTTGCTGTCTGCTATCCTATTGGTGGGCTGCTAACCGTCCATTGGAGCAGGGATGCCAACTGTCGATGTTTATTGGCTGTGTTATTCCTGCTCCAGTGGAAGGTTCGCAATCCTGCCAAGATACTCCACAGTGAGCCCACAATATTTCAAGCTAACTATTATGATGTTTTGACGCGGTGTGAACTGGAAGAACTAGATTATAGTTGTGACACCGCGAAAGCCTAAGGGTTAAACGTATTAAAACCTCTAGGTGTTTGGAAATATTGTTAAATAATGTTCTCCCTCCTACAGCTTACCTTTGATTACCATAGTAGTTTTTACTCTTTAAAAATGCGCAACAAAGATGTATATTCTAATTATTTCAATTTAGTATATAAAATAAAACTTTTTAGTATCTATTTTGTATTTAGATTATTTTTAAATTCTTTCGGGTATTTTACTAATCAGGAAAAAATGTCGCGTTTTTCATATTATTTATTAGTTTTGTAAGATAAGTTCTTGAAACAGGCTGTACAAACAAATTGAACTTTGGGTGACACATCTTACCTTAAGAATGTTTTAACTCCAAAATTACACACTATTTCATAATAATCTTACAGAAATCCCACTTTCAGTACTACAATAAATCAGATATGTGGTACAACAGTAAGGCGCTACGCGGTGATGTGAGTACAGAAGTGTCCTGCGGGACTTGCCGCTCTAAAACTGCAGGCGCTCTATATGTACTCGTAACCTCAGTAGGCCTATACATTTAGTCATTGCATTTACACATAAAAGCTCAACTCAATGCTAAACCAGTCAATGGTAATCTGCAGTCAGTTTTCTTGTAATTAGGGTTTGATGAATCAGGTACGTCACTTGTTTACTTTTGACAGCAGCTGATCATTATAAAAAAAAACTATGAAAGGCTATTTACCGAATCTCCAAGACTTCTGGGGTTGTTGCCTACAGGGTGAGGGCAAAAAATAGTCTCATTTGGAATAATCTTCTATATGGAAATTCAATGACTTAGTACACAAAATACTCGTAAGTTCTGGACTTAACAACCAGCTAAAATAAAAACACTTACCGCAGTGAATTGTGCGATGTCTATATCGAACATGTTACAAACTCTGAAACAAGACCTGCAAAGCAGCTGCGTTTGAAATGCAGTTATCTAAAATAAAGAGTTACAACTTTAATTAATTTGTAGTAAAACAAATTTCGTTTAAATAAATATTCTTCAATAATACCATCTAAATTAAATTATCAATAAGAACGAAAGCTCCGTAGAAAACTGAAACAAATTTTGTTTTGTTATTATTATTGAAAATGAGTTTCTTATGCTGTTCAAAGTTCAATTCAAGTAAGCATTAACTTTTATTTATTTATGTCCGAGCTACTGCGTTCAAATCTACAACATCATCTTGAAAACAGCGATTGCTCCGAAATGAAAACGAATTTATTTTATTAACGAAACAAATGTTCTAACCTTACAGTTTAAATTCTCCCCCACACCAATGGGACCCCAAACTACAGCAATTTCTCACTCACCAATATTTTTAAGAGCGGCATTAACTTCCTGCAACATGTGCTCTATCATGGTCAACACCGTGATCAGCATCGACTCCAAAAAAAGCTCTTGCAGGTTGTTTGCCGTGAAGATCAAAGTGGGCAGGACATAGTTGCCCTCAAGGATTCTCATGACTAAAGGCACAGAACCGCAGAACAAAAGCAAGTACACTTGTGCCAAAATCACTCCTGCGGTTTTCTTAGAGCTTCCTTCTACCTTAGAAAACAAAACTGACGCCGAGTTGAGTACACAGATGGCGCTTTTTGCTCTGTACAACAGAGAGAAGATGTTTTGAAGAAAGCCTCGAACCACGAACATGGCACACATGGTCAACACCTGACTTAGGAGAGGGCTTTTTATTCTGATAGCGACGGAGAAGTAGAACATCGTGGTGTGCCCCATGTGGACCAGCAGTAGTAAGTAGAATGTAGTGAACACCAATCCTGTCAGCTGGAACTCGACTGAAACATCTGGAAAGAAATAAATGCTGCTAGCAACTTTAGTTGTTTATAAACTAACTAATCAGATAATTTCCTTAGGAAACTCTAGACCTTGGTAATGAATCACTATTTCAGATGCCGATCACTCTCATGAGGGTATTTTAAGGCAAATATGTGGTGAAGGATGAGTGTGATGAGTGGTAGTAATGAGTTATGAGGTGTAGTCTTGTTATAAACTAAGGCCGACTCTTCCTTAAAATGGGTCATTAATTAATAGCCTAGTGGCCAATGGAAATACAAGAACCAACGGCTTAACGTGTCCTCCGAACCACGCAGGTGATGGTCTGATATGTCTAAACGATGGTGGGAGTTGATGCGGGTATCATCAGATGATCACTGAGACTATCTGAGCCGCTTTAGACCTATATCATCCTCAAAACCTGACCTCCATGAAGCTGGAGTACAGGACCACGCCACGAGTCCCAGTCAATACCCAGGCCCGAGACCATAAAATAAGCACCAATCTTGACACCCTGAACTCGTTTTTAGCATGTTTGAAAACTTTATAAATATATAGTTGTGCATATAGATGTGTGTATCATCTCTACAGGGCGCAGTTTAATATTATATTTATTAAATAGTATCTCGGTAAATATCTGGGTCAGGAAGTAAAAGTTTGTCTTGTTCAACGAGGCGAGGTTAGGATTACAAAGTCCTCTCTACCACTCAACCTCGACTTTTACCTAGCGTTTCCGTATAGTCTCATTACTAATGTAAGGGGTGACTGTGGGGATCGATCCTGCACCAACGGAGTGATGAGCTCCGGAGTCGCGCACGATTCCAACCCGCGACCGTTCCGCTAAAGTCCCTGAAGTCTTTTTATGGTTTGACTTTTTACCAAAATTCGGTTTTAATGATCTAACAGTGAGTTTCGTCTGATTTTGATAACGTTTAAAATAAATACGTTTTAATTGTTATACTCGTATGTAAATTTGTAAAAATCCATTCAGTCATTTCAAAACGAGCCAAAAGGTGACTTTCGCGATGACAAAAGAATAAATAGCCCGATTTTAATAAAATTTGAAATGCTTTTTTCCTGTCTGAAGTCTGAAGCCGAAGGCAGAAGCGAGGCTGTGAGCGTAGCGAACTAAAGTTCAATCAGCGAATAGAAAAATAGTTGCAAAGTAAATTCGCCTCACTCACGCCAGTGGCGCTTTAGCGTGTAGCTGCCTAGTTTTATTACTCGTTACTTACGCATTTGCAGAACTTGCAACTAAACCAATACTATAAATAGCTCTTGGCCGATATTTAATTTAAACAATAAACTTTACTCACCGACTTTCGAGTCCTGAAAGTCCCAACGTTTTATAGTTACGGGTATAGCACCGGTTACTTTCGCTAAGAAAACGATATGCCTGAAAACTAAGTAAAATAAATAATGCCTTTGCCTGTAAAATGGTTTGTAACCCATCGAAAGGACAGTAAAGTATAGAAACACGTGTTAAAAATATTCTAAGTTGTGGTCTTTTACAATGCAGAACCGTGATACGTGTATTGAATTTCATGTGTTCCCACGTATTGCCAAACCACTTACGAGTAAAAGATTGTAGTTCTTTCAGACAAAATAATATCACATTGGCAAATAGGTTTTCTGGTGGATAAAGCCAGTAGTACTAATGTATTTAAGTTTAAATAGCTTATGTGTAATTTATTATCTGATTTGTTATGCTGTTTAAATACAAGTTAATGTAACTTATCGCCGTGAGAGAGCACATAAGTTGCTAACAGTATGAAAGCACGCCATACAGTAAGTTTGAGTTACGTGTATGTATCAACATGATGTGAGATTATCAACATTTATCACACACAACACAGTACTTTGTTTAGTACATTCAACACGTTATGCTAGGATACCATGTGTATTATGTATTGTTTGTACGGGGTTTCATAACCTTTGCTAGTTGTAACGGTGTTTATGGGGTTATATGGAGTCTAAGGCTGAAGGCCGAAGCGAAGCTGTGAGCATAGCAAAATTAAAGTTGCCGTTAAAGTGCAGAATATTGAAAACGAAAATGTTTTTTAAATTATAAAAACTGCTGAAGATTATGTTTGGTAGGTAGATAGCGCATAAATGCTACGCATAGCTGAGGTAGAAAAATCAACATAGTTGCGGCAGCCAAGCACAACGTGGCGAGAAATTCTTTAAGAGTCTCAAGTAGAGCCACTGACGCGATTTGGTCTCGTCGACTCGAACAAACTCGAGCATGTGGAGCCGAGGGAGAAAGACGGCAGATACAGAAGCGGTAGCGTCACATGCGCAGCGCATGCACAGTGCGCTGGGCTGCCGAACTATGTTGATTTTTTCTTCTTCATTTTACATCTATGCGCTATCTACTACCATAACATTATCTTTGGCTTAACAACATATTTTCTTATAAAATTAAGTTAA
The DNA here is from genome assembly GCA_018831715.1 of Matsumurasca onukii. NCBI lineage: Eukaryota > Metazoa > Arthropoda > Insecta > Hemiptera > Cicadellidae > Matsumurasca > Matsumurasca onukii. The sequence goes on from CM032058.1 coordinate 88,755,613, forward strand.
AGAAAGGAATGTTGTATTGTAAAAGTATGAGCATGGGTAAAATAAATCTGATTGTTTTTAATATATATTTAGTCGAAGAGACACAGTATTGTAGCAGCAAGAAGATAAACAACCATTTCAGGACCCATGTTGTCACTTTGGTTTCTCCTTTGTAGTGAGGGTTCTGTAACATTCTAACCACTATACAATTCACATATTGTTATAGGTTTAACTATAACAAATCATGTTTACAGTCTGCAAGTAAGGATAAACGGTTTCAAAGTTGCGTGTTACGGTGTCCTGAGTGAAGTAAATTCTGTAGAGAGTTTGGTTAAGTGTTTATTGTATCGATAAATCTCTGTATAATCCTGTTTAACAACGATACACTGAATGTACACAGTGTACACGAAATGTACGTTCATTCTGCTTCGATAAGTACGTGATTTCAATGCTTAACAGCTGTTATCAGCTTTAACAACGCAGACCGCTTGGTGTTGATTTTGTTAGAGTTTTCATGAATTAACCTGGATATCAACTATCTAAATAATATTAATAGTATTGGAATGAACTACAGTTTGTCTTGTTTAACAACCTGTCTACCACTCTACTTCTAACATTACCTAGCGTTGCCACATTGTCATTTAACAAATTTAATAATTTTGAAGATAAGGGGAAGAATCTTAATGTTTTTGATACTAGAAGATATTTTTACTTTTGCTTCTAGCTAAATTTATAATATTATTTCTACAAATCAAATTAAGAAATAGTGTATTTCCATGCTTTTAACTCCAGAAGCTCTATTTGCTCGTCAATAATTTCCTTGGCTTTACGATGAGTGAAATTACTCAATGTTAGCTTTCGATGTTAAGTGTCGATGTATTTTTTCCACTTGCAGACCCTTGCATTAGGCTACCGCGGACCTTAAAGGGTTTTAGGCTCAGTGCCTTATAGTGTTCTGACACCATGTTTGTATCATCAACTGAAGAAATTACGACTTGTGTAGCCTACTTTTGATATATGATGTTTTCTCTCTCGACAGGGACATTTGTCTGCTACAATTGGCCACCCTGTGATGAAAAATGATAGCTGTCATGTTTTTGTTACGCTACTTCATTATTTTTTCAGTTTGATTTTCCCGCAAAAAGCAAGGAAACACTAAGTTCGCGCTTGTGGAGGCCCAACGGTTTTAATGTTAAAACTGGTTTAAATTTTGATCAAAACTTGTTCGGTAAATAAAATGGTAAATGTTGTATATTATTTTATTTAAAAGGGTTTATTTTTTAAGAAAGTGCTTGAAATTGTCACAGTTTATCTTCAAGCACAAGTTTGTAAGTTTACAAAAGTTAAAGAAAGATCGTATAATAAAAGAAACTGTATTTCTTCTATGATTTCTCTGTCTTTTTTAGATCTTAAATTATTTAAACTTTCCCCTTCAAACCTCCACAGTGGCAGTGAAAAATTATAATTCGAAACTGTTCTTTCAAATACTTTTACATTTTCAAATAGGTTTTCTGGTGGATAAAGCCAGTAGTACTAATGTATTTAAGTTTAAATAGCTTATGTGTAATTTATTATCTGATTTGTTATGCTGTTTAAATACAAGTTAATGTAACTTATCGCCGTGAGAGTGCGCGCAAGTTGCTAACAGTATGAAAGCACGCCACACAGTAAGTTTGAGTTACGTGTATGTATCAACATGATGTGAGATTATCAACATTTATCACACACAACACAGTACTTTGTTTAGTACATTCAACATGTCATGCTAGGATACCATGTGTATTATGTATTGTTTGTACGGGGTTTCATAACCTTTGCTAGTTGTAATGGTGTTTATGGTGTTATATGGAGCCTATGGCTGAAGGCCGAAGCGAAGCTGTGAGCATAGCAAAATTATAGTAGCCGTTAAAGTGCACGAATATTGAAAACGAATATGTTTTCAAATTATAAAAAAACTGCTGAAGATTATGTTATTGGTAGGTAGATAGCGCATAGAATGCCACATGGCTGAAGTAGAAAAATCAACATAGTTGCGGCAGCCCAAGCACAGATAGCGAGGAAATTCTTTAAGAGTCTCAAGTAGAGCCACTGACGCACGATTTGGTCTCGTCGACCTCGAACAAACTCGAGCATGTGGAGCCGAGGGGGAGAAGGACGGCAAGATACGGCAGCGCTCACAGCGCATTCTGTGCATGGGCTGCCGAACTATGTTGATTTTTTTCTTCAGCTTCATTTTACATCTATGCGCTATCTACTACCATAACATTATCTTTGGCTTAACAACATATTTTTCTTATAAAATTAAGTTAAAGAAAGGAATGTTGGTATTGTAAAAGTATGAGCATGGGTAAAATAAATCTGATTGTTTTTAATATATATTTAGTCGAAGAGAACACAGTATTGTAGCAGCAAGAAGATAAACAACCCATTTCCAGACCCATTTTGTCACTTTCTCCTTTGTAGTGAGGGTTCTGTAAATTCTAACCACTATACAATTCACATATTGTTATAGGTTTAACTATAACAAATCATGTTTACAGTCTACAAGTAAGGATAAACGGTTTCAAAGTTGCGTGTTACGGTGTCCTGAGTGAAGTAAATTCTGTAGAGAGTTTGGTTAAGTGTTTATTGTATCGATAAATCTCTGTATAATCCTGTGTAACAACGATACACTGAATGTACACAGTGTACACGAAATGTACGTTCATTCTGCTTCGATAAGTACGTGATTTCAATGCTTAACAGCTGTTATCAGCTTTAACAACGCAGACCGCTTGGTGTTGATTTTGTTAGAGTTTTCATGAATTAACCTGGATATCAACTATCTAAATAATATTAATAGTATTGGAATGAACTACAGTTTGTCTTGTTTAACAACCTGTCTACCACTCTACTTCTAACATTACCTAGCGTTGCCACATTGTCATTTAACAAATTTAATAATTTTGAAGATAAGGGGAAGAATCTTAATGTTTTTGATACTAGAAGATATTTTATTTGCTTCTAGCTAAATTTATAATATTTTACAAATCAACTTAAGAAATAGTGTATTTCCATGCTTTTAACTCCAGAAGCTCTATTTGCTCGTCAATAATTTCCTTGGCTTTACGATGAGTGAAATTACTCAATGTTAGCTTTCGATGTTAAGTGTCGATGTATTTTTCCACTTGCAGACCCTTGCATTAGGCTTCACCGCGGACCTTAAAGGGTTTTAGGCTCAGTGCCTTATAGTGTTCTGACACCATGTTTCGACATAGAACTATAATTCTTCGTGATTCGAGGCAGTGCAGAGTGTCTATTTTATTCCAATAATTTTGCCGATAGTTACATCCTTCCACATGAGGATGATTTGAATTAAAGCCACGATTTCCGTGGTGAAACACGTCTACACAACGGATATACAGATAGCTCCAATTAGCGCCAATTAGTATGAAGCGTGGAGAGGAGAGTACAGCTGTGACGTAGCCCCCTACCACTAAAATAAATAAATAGTTTATTGCGAGAACATTATAAAAATGCATAGCAATCGTCAAGTTATCTATAAAGCTAAAATTTTCCATTCATTCTAACATTGAAATCCCAGTCAGACATACATTTTGACATTCACTCTCTCTCATTCATTCGAATTGTACCACTCTAGTCCGGTAGTCAGTCTGTTCGTTCCACGTTTTCCCAGTCGTGTGCCATAAACTCGTCTGTATTGTAAAAAGCTTCTGCGGCCAAAACCTTTTTTGGGCGAGTTTTGAAAAGCCTTGTGCTCATTGGCACTTTTGGTCGAATTTGCTAACCTGTTGACGAGCCGAACTCCTATCTGAGAAGGTAAACGTTCATGAACGTTCTGAGTCTCCCAGTTCGGTAGTTTTCCCTGCCTCTAGTTTCATAAGAGGAATGAATGTCACTTCCCCTTACGAGACCGCATTTTGACTTGAAAAAAGACATGTTTCTAAAGTATTGAGCAAGGTAGTGTCAACAATTTCAAATGTTTGAATGCTGGCCTTCACGACTCTCCATTGCAATTTTGCAATGGTTCGAACTGCTTTTTTTAGAATAAAACCCTGGCAAAACCTGATTTCGAGCATCCACCCCACAACGCCAATCCGTAGAAAAGGTGTGGGTAGATTACACCGTAATACGCCGTCATCAGTACCTGAATTGGGCAGTATTCATATAGTTGCCTTAAAAGATAAATTCCTGAGGCTAATTTTGAACAGACACTGTCTATATGACACTCCCAGGTCAAGCCTCGGTCGAGGTATATCCCAAGGAATTTCGTTGAACAGACCTCTTGGATCTCAGTATCACCCACCATGACTGTTGGACTGCTATCTGAGACCGTCTGTCGCAGACAAAATTGAATGAAATTTGATTTGTTGCATTGTATATACTGTGAATATAGTGAAGATTTCCTCCCTGGAGTCTTGTTGCAAGGAAAACACAGAGTAACGCAATTTATTCATCAGTTTGAGTAAGTGTATGAGACACAGAACAGAGAGTAGACAATCCAATACGAGCAGAACCTGGGAAATCCACTTTGTCAATTTCCTAACTCGATCACTTTATTTACTTATTTCACAGGCAATCTTGCCGAACCACTGATATTGCGAATCGTTCCCTTAGAGAAACTTTCGGAAAACACTTTAAAAATACTGATTTTATACAGGGTGCAGTTTTATCGCGAGAAATCCGACTGCCAAACGTAGGGAAAACAGTACGTTTTTTTCAAATAGACTTTTTTTACCTAGTTGTAGCCTTGCAAATCCCTCTTCATAAAACTGTTATATGGTTAATAAATGAGGCACCGGATGTTTTTTTATAAATGAATCTTTGTATCTTATTTATTTTCAAAATTATAAACCCACGTTACGTATTTCATAATTTTGCAAATTTCTATCAACACTTTTAGAATCCCAGACATCGTTTGGGCTTGTCAGGAATTGGATTTTCGTAAACCTCTTCCACCCTCTTTTTTTCAAATGTATATTAAAAATACCAATACCAGCCAGTCAAAGATTTATTATTGTAATTTTTTTATTTGTGCTCTATTGTTAATAGAGCATTTTCTACGATTTTTCTGGAAGAAAAATATGCTAGGTCGTTTTATATTGATACAATGTTGATACTATTTAACAGTATTTTTCTTCAATTAAAAATATTAAATCTTTGACTGATTAAGATTGGTATTTCTAATATAAAGTTGAAAAGAAGAGGGTGGAAGAGGTTTACGTAAACCCAATTTCTGACAAGCCGTAAACAAATGCAATAGTCGTAAACCTTAAAACAGTAAACTGACCAAAAGTATCCCATCTTAGACTTTAGGAGTCCCTTAGGGCTAGATAGGAAGGGTCCACGAACTACTATATGGACCTTTATGATACATTTTGTATTTGTAAAATATTTTAAAATATTTAAACCCAATCCCAGATAGGCTTACATGAAGTGAGATTAGCTTTGGTGTCCAAAAGTCTAAGAAAGTTAAGAATGTTTATAAACCTTCCTTGTACTAAACAAAAGTGGTAGTTTTTGATGTGCCTACTTGGTTTCTTACGTCGACATTTATAAGAGAATCTGACTAAAGAATGTAGTCAATTTGCAAAGGTAAATCAGCGTATAAATTAAGTAGGTAGTTACGTCACGAGAAACTCTATCTTCTCCGAGCCTCTTGGGATATGAAAGCTAATGTTGAGTTAATGTACATTTGCATAGTGAAGGAACATATTGTTAGCAGCGTTATTTGACGTTGAAATTACGAAAGTGTAGATAGTTAGGACTTAGAGAAGAAACTGTATTAGCAAACAAATTGAAAGATAAGTTATTTTTTTAGCTGAATAGGTCAAAATTTCGTCAAATATCGGGCATTTTATGTGTTCCAATTACTTTACCATGTGTAAGTTTTCAAGGAAAGAAAGGACTTAAAGCGACTCAGTTTTTAGCAATTTCGTTTAGAAAAATGAGATACTCATGCCGTCAGCATGGACCCAGGCTCAGGACCGTAAAATTAGTATTAATCCTGACCAGAACACGATTAGAGCCTTTTCTCAATACTGTACTTCTACGTATATGTTTGTGTGTACGTGTAAAATCTTTACAGCTCGCGATTTTTGTCCGAATTTCAAAATAATTGTTAAAAATGTTCCATTTCTGAATGTCATGGTGAAGTTAGTTAGCTAGTACAATTGGAACAGGCCTACAAAACCCGATCCATAGAATAGGCTCAATAAAGAAAGATATTATTAAATCTTAAATGTTTCTTTTAAGATGGATATCTTTCATAAAAGCTCAACGAATCCAAACCTTCCTTTTTTTGGGATTCCGGTTTCATCTGTTCGGACCTGTAGCGAGTTGGAATCGTACGCGACTCAGAGCTGATTACTCAGCTGGCGCGGGTTCGATTCCCGCAGTCTTCACTTACATTTGTAAAGTGACTATACAGTAACGCTAGGTAAAGGTCAAGGTTGAGTGGTAGAGAGGACTTTGTAGTCCTTACTTCGCCTCGTTAAACAAGACAGACCTTTTTTTTGCTTGTTGTTCAGCAGTTACAAGAGTACTGACAAACGATGAAGTAGCGCAACAATCAGCTGACAGTGATTAGTCATTGTTGATGACGTCATCACAGGATGGCCAACTGTAGCAGACAAATGTCCCTCTCCAGAGAAAAACATCATATATCAGTAAACATGTTGTGATTCGCTCTCTGGGTGGTACATAACACGAGCTTTGAGCAAGTAGGAGTTCTGAATCTTGCTAAATCTATAGCACTTTTTATTTATTACAAAGTACAAAACCCGATGGTTCGAGATCTGGAATCTAATTCCATCTTCAGTTAAAGAAAACCCCTAAAACATAACACATACTATTTTATATGCACTCATTTTTCTTCATAGGGGTATGTTCTTTATTTTTATAATTAGTTTAATCGAAATCAGATGATAAAACACAGATTTGTTCGTAAACCTTCATTTTTTGGGGGGAAAAGAGACCCATCCCCCAAAAGAGAGCTTTCGGTGTTAGTATAGGAAATTCGCTAGGACTCACGGTAGAGCTTGTAGTTGGGTGTTAGCCATGTTTTTAACGGTGGTCGAAATATTTCCAGGCAAAGATATCACTTTAAAATGAATTTTAGACAAAATAGAATCGAGACAAAAGGTACAAATGAAACATAATAACCTAGTTAAATAATTTAATATCCAACTAAAAAATTATCAGTAAAGTTAAACATTATCGCTTATAACTTGTGTCAATGGTTATAGAGTATTTGGTCACCTGTTTTTTTTCAATGATTAATGATTCATTCTCTGACGAGAGGAATTGGAGGTAACTTTGATTTTTATTCTACCAATGAAGCACCCTTTAAGTCCGTAGAACCAAAGATAATGGTATGGTTAGTAGATTGCGCATGGATTCCATTTGGTTGAGGCAGCAAAACCAACTTAGTTTGGCAGCCCAAGCACAGATAGCGCTGCGAGCGCTGCCATCTCTTGAAGTCTTTCTCCCCTCGGCTCCATATGCTCGAGTTTTTCGATGTGAATAACCAAATCGTGCGAGTTTCAAGAACGAGCGAACTTTCGCGTGCGTCAGTGGCTCTACTTGAGACTCCATCGCAGCGCTATCTGTGCTTGGGCTGCCACAACTATGTTGATTTTCCTGCCACAGCCATGTTTCATATATGCGCAATCTACCTACCATAACATTGTCTTTGGTAAAACTGTAAATTGACATACGTATGCTCTTTAAATTACAGTTTTATTTGGTAGTGACCATGTAGACACTCATGTAAGAAAGCTCATTGTTGTAATCCATTTTTTATCATATTACATAAAGCTCTGAAACTGAACCAATATTATGACGAATGTTAAAACCATTTGAAGAACCTGAAACAAAATTAACAGTTAAATGAGAGTAAAAACACAACATTCAAACCGAAATATAAAATAGCTGTAGACTAACAATGTATGCCAAAAAAGTTGTTTTAAAAATAAACATTTTATTTAATTTAATTTTGTCTTATGTGGTAATAAATTATCTGATACACACTATGGAGATAAGACAAAAGTTCCGAAGGTAATTGTTATGTTGGTCTACGGTACTATGATTCTTTAACAGGGGAATTACTCGAATGTAATTCCTTCCTCAGTTGTTTGTTCTAAATCATGGCAAGGCTGTTCGAATACTCGTAGAAATCCCACAGCTTTGAATCAAAGTTTAGTCATAATTGTAACATAAGTACACTTTGACATCATAAAACCCTACTTTTAGGCGCAAAGTTCTGTGAAAACGGTCGAATATTATTATTAACAGTGTTGGCCATCATTTGGCTCAAGAGGTGTTGGGAAGCTCGAAACGTAAACTATTTTTTCTACAACGTTTCGTTCTATGTAGTGATATAAATTATTTAACTTTTTATTGACTGGGACTCGTGGCGTGGTCCTGTAATCCAGCTTCATGGAGGTCAGGTTTTGAGGATGATATAGGTCTAAAGCGGCTCAGATAGTCTCAGTGATCATCTGATGATACCCGCATCAACTCCCACCATCGCTTAGACATATCAGACCACATCACCTGCGTGGTTCGGAAGTCATGTTAAGCCGTTGGTCCTTGTATTTCCATTGGTCATTGTGTTATTAATTAATGACCCTTTCTAAGGAAGAGCTGGCCTTAGTTTGTAACAAGACTACACCTCATAACTCATTACTACCACTCATCACACTCATCCTTCACCACATATTTGCCTTAAAATACCCTCATGAGAGTGGTCGGCATCTCAAATAGTGATTTAGTGATTTATAAATGAATAATTTTTGTCTACGAAAATTCGCTAACAAGATCACAAATGGCAACTTACTGAATAAAACTTTCCTCTGTCCAAATCAAACATGTCACAAACTCTAAACACAGGAGGTCTGCAAAGAAGCTGCGTCAGAAACATGGTGATCTGGAATTGAAAACATACATACTTTAGATGTAAATAGAAAAGGTTGTACATATTCGTAAATATAATTATACAAATCAAATGCGTCTACAAGGTATAAACAACATTCTGAAAAGATTAACTTAATTTAAATTTAAAAAGATGCATAGCACTTTATGGAATTTTCATATACGTACAAATGGATACTTACAACGTCTAAATGGGTTTTCTGTAATTTGTTTAAGTTTTTAATTAGTATTATTGATAGGATACGGCGTGTCTTATTCCGCTGGAACAAAATAAATTTGTTGTTATTACTAAAGAAATAGATTGATACAGTTTTTTACTATATACTGGTACTTTGTGACATGTTTAGACAATTATTTGGGTTAGGCCCCACTGGATAATTATAGGGGTTTCCTTAGATCTTAAAACGTTGTGAGGTTGTATACCATAGTAGCCGATAAAAATGTCCATCGATTTCGAGTTAAACAACATTATAATTATTATTTCTTTAAAAAACGACAGTACTTTTCTTCACAGGTACTATGTCAACTCCAAAGACTGCCGTTGTTATTTCAGAAAAAATTATTCAGACACACATTTAATTATATCAAACATATACTTTATTTTGGTGCAATATTTACCTGACAAGAGACTTGGTCAGCTTTGTATCCCAAATACCATATGATAAAGAAGCGATACGTCATGTCAATGACTGACACTGCGTATGCTCTTACTCTGGTGATGTTGCCCTTATAGATGAAGTAGCAGTAGTACGCGAGTAGAGTTGACTTCCCCAGGTTGAAACAAATCTGCAGAGCAATATCCAGCCCAAAGCAGTCTTGTAGACAGTCCAACAAATGGCATATCTTCCAGTGTCTCTTGCTAAGGCTCTCCAGTTCTCCCCAACTCTCCAGAGACCCTGAAAATACGAGAGAAATCAATCTCCAAAATATTGAGAAATGATCGATCCTTTCAAATCTGCAGAGGAAGGTCTAATCCAACGAAATTTTTTAGACTTGTAGTCCAACAAGTCGTATATCTTCTTTGGCAGTCAAGTCGGTCCCAAAAGTTAAGAGACGCTAGGTAATCGACAAACATCTTTAAAATATTGGAAAAAGTTCACCCCTTGCAGAAAAATTTCCAATCCTACAAATACTTGTAGATAGTTCAACAAGTTGCATGTCTTCCAGTGTATCTGCTTTACTGCTTAGACAGTCCAGTTGGTTCCTAGAGACTGTCTACTCTCTGGGAATCCTAGAGATACGACATACACCTCCAAAAATGTTGATTAATCCTTGCAAATCTGCAAAGCAATGGCCAGACTAAGAAGTCTTGTAGTGGGTTCAACAAGTATCACATCGTCCAATGTATCTTGCTTATGCTCTCCAGTTAGTCTCTCCAGCAACGCTCGAGATACGATAAACAACTTTAAAATATTCTCAATAGATAATTATTATAAATATGCAGTGCCTCGTCTTCTGAAGATTGGTGATTCTCCTGAAATCCAAACAAAGGCTAAAAGACTTTCTTCCACGCTTATTTTTTAAGCTAGACCACTAAGACTTCAGCATGTGTCGCTATATGGACACACTTTGTGGCAATACACACTATTCTCGTGTTACTACTAAACAAATAAAGAGGTACTGTACTAGTGTGGGTGGTACCTTACTGCGCTTACTACATATCTACAGGGTGTATAGCATATCCACTCACCAATGGTTTTAAGACTGTCGTTAACTTCTTTGAGCATGATCTCCACCATAGCCAACACCGCGATGAACACGAACTCTATAGAGATCTCTTGCAGGTTGTTCGCAGCGAAAGCCACACAGGCGATCAAATCGTAGCCTTCGAAGATCCTCATAATGATAGGCAAAGAACCGAAGATGATTAGAAAATACACTCGTGACAAAATAACTCTTGCGTCTTGCCTTGAACAGGTTTTAACTGTGGAGAACAAAACTGCCGCCGAGTTGAAAATGTCGACGGATTTTCTAGTTCTGTACAACAGAGAGAAGATGATCTGAAGACTGCTGCGTACTACGGAGAGGGAACAGATGTACATCACTTGGAGGAGGAGGGGGGAGTGAGTCTGCAAGGCGGTACCGAAGAAGACGTACGTGGTATGAGTCATGTATATGACCACCAAGAATTGTAGTGAGGTGAACACCAGGCCTGGCAACTGTAGTCTGAACGTTACACCTAGAAAGAAAAAAATCTTAAGTTTTGTGAAAAATTGATTTATTTTAAAATTGGGGTTAATAATTTCTACAGAGGCCTACTAATGTACACATGTAATCATTTATAAAAAAGTTAAAGTTTGTCTTATTGAAAGAAGCTAAGTTAGGACTACAAAGACATCTCTACCCCTCAACCTCGACCTTTACCTAGAGCATAGTCTTTTTACAAATTATGCCAGCGGAGCACGATAAGCACGATTCCAACCGCCACGGGTCCGCTAAAACTGTATGAATTTTTTCCTACGATCACTTGCGTTTGTTTTTTGACTCTGTGTAAACAATCAAGTTTGAAACTCCTTACAAGACCTCATCTAGTTCAAAATAAAGATCAAATATGTCTTAGTTTTAGATTAGCAAAGGAATCAACGTAGACATAGTTCGTTTATCATTTAGGCTACTGTCAAAATTGATTTTTCATCCTTTAACCCTGTCTACTAATAACTTTAGAATAGGCCTAAGCTATGTTAAGTTAACGATAAATTTGTAAACAATATCTTCAAGCTTTTTCTATTGCGATCTTTAACCATTCTTTATAAGCAAAATTTCCTAATAATGGCCCTACTAGCACAATATGGACTAATTTCTGCTCATTTATCATGTGGTGTCATCATTTGGGGTTTATGCGCGATCACAAACTTTAAAAGTTATTTATTGTAAAAAATAAGGCTACGAAATTATTTCATAATAAGATACAGGTACAGTACTCATCCCGTAGTATTTTCAGAAAAGTCGAAAGATGTACTTAGTTTAATTGAACTGTTATGATACTTTAATTGTCATAATTTTAAAGACATCTGCACACACTTCGATACCTCACTGAATTTGTATTAGCCTAATGCTAATTTTTATTAGAATTAATTGAACTTTTATTATGACTAAATGTGCTCATTTACAAAACATTGACACAGAATGATTATGAATATGATACGAGAAGAAACAATATCAGGTATAACCCTCACCGCCTTTTACTAAAAACTACCCTCTCAGGCAGGTATTATTAAACTGTTCCAAGCACTTCCTGATGAAATTAAAATTTTAAGAGCCTCAAAAGGTTCAAGTTAAGATTAAAAACTACTTAGTTAACAGTTCTTTTTACAGTTTACGTGAATTTATAAATCCAAAAATCTTGTTAAAAAATGTTAAAAAATGTATTATATTTTTAATGTATAAATAACTGTTTGTTACTAGTCACTTAATATTGTCTGTCATCCAAAAGTCTTTTGTGAATCAACTATTGAATTGTTATTGTTGTATAACTAGCTTTGATCCCGTTAACTTACCACATGTTGAATTATTAAATTCCCAACTTTTGATAGCAATAGGAAAAGTACCGATAATTTTTGACAAGAAAAGAATGTGCCTGATAACTAAGAAAAATATATAATGTCTGTGTTTTCCACTCTTTACTATTTCATCACCCATTTATTTTATAAATACAATCACTATATACAGTGGTTAAATGTTTTACAGCTACTCTTAATGAACACTAGAAAAACATACCAAGGCCGTAAGAAAATGTACATTATTGGTTTGGTTGGAGCATTGTTTGGCAATATCTTTACAAATCAATGTAATGCATATTCTTCTGCCTAAGCAAACAGTATTACCATTGTTGGAAGTAGAATATTACGTTTTTCTCTTATATTGATAATTGAACTTGAAAATGTGTGGTGAACTCCTTTATTGGGTAAATCACAAATCAAAGGTAGCTCCTTTTCGTCTTGTCGTAGGGATGAATAACAAAATACTCTATAACCATTAAAACAATTTATATGCGTTTGGCTTAACTGATAATCTTCAGGTTTAGAATTAAATTATTTAACAATGTTATAATTATTTTTGATTCGTACATTGTTGTCTGATTTTGGATTTGTCTGCGCTTTCGCCATAAAATATTTTGACCGCAAAAGGCATTAAAAAATAGGCACAAGCTCTACCATGAGTCCTAGCGAATTTCCTATATAACGAGGTATAATTAACACCGGAGGCTCCCTTTTGGGGGATAGGAGCTTTTTCCTCCAAAAAATGTGGTTTTATGAAAAGAAAAAACTGTGTTTATCATCTGATTTTGATAACTTAGTATTAAATATAAGTAGATGATTCACAAATGAGGGTTACTTGGGATAATAAAATGTATAAACATATAAATAACATAGCACCCTTTGGAAAAAGTTTGATTTACTGCGACCGTTTCGACCTAAGTCATCTTCGGGCTACAAGTACTCATTTCTAAAACAAATATGTTCTTATAATAACAAAAACATGATCCATATGATGTTAAAAATTAACTTTGAAATCGCCCAGTACACATAAATAGCAAATAATAAACAACTTAAATAAAACAAAACTAAGACGACATTTTGATTTTATTTTGTATATCTCATCAAAAACTGGGTTTCTTGTATTGATGTGGGTTGAATTAAGGATGTTGCCTGGATCTTCCAATTTATTTAAATAAATATGTAAATCTTCCTTACAGTCCGTGGTTTGTCCTTTTTTTCAAAATCTAATATGACTAGATTTTCTTCTAAGCCTTTATAACTATGGTTTCGTCTAAGATATGTTCAGCGAAATTAGATTTCATGGTTGTTTGACTTTATGGCTTGAATATTTTCTCGAAATCTTGATCTAAAGCTTCTACCTGTTTGGCCAATATAATATCTTGGGCAGTCCGAACATTTAATTTTATATATTCCAGATTGGTTGTATTGATTCATTGGGTTGCTTGTTCTGTTACCTTTATTTTGTACAATCTGAAATGCATCGTGTGTACTTTTGTAGCCCAATTTAAATTTATAATAAAAATAAAGAACAATGAGTGCAGATAAAAATGAATGAATTTATAGAAAGTGCAAGTATACTATCGTGATTAGTAACGGAATTAACAGTTCGATCAGTAATGAGTTTCTACTAATGAATATCCTTCTACAAAGGAAGCACTCGAGATTTCTAATGAGTTTTCTGCAACCGGAAATACATCTAAAGAAGATTGCAGATTTACTTCCTTTGTTGAGCTCTTATGCTTTAAATGCTTTAAGGTATCATCCCTCTTGTTCTCATGCTTTAAACTCACCTTTCCAAGGTTAATTGGTTGATACGCAAACCTCTAAAGGTCATGTTTCCGGTTTATATTTTTTCTTTTATATTTTGTTTGATAGTGTGAAACTTTGTTTGAGGGTCAAGCTAATCACGCAGTGTGTCTTTAGCTGTCCATATAACATACTCAAAATAAATTGCAAAAAACCAAAGCGGGCTCTAAAACGACCGGATCGGCGGAAGTAACTATGACTCTTACAAGGTAGCCAACACTTATAAGGAGAAGATGGTGAACTAACAGGCAAGCTAAATAGTTTTTCTAAGGATATTTAGGAAACTTGTTTGTTTACTTTAGATTTTCAGTTTTATTAAAATATACACACAGTTATGTTAAGAAAGCCCCGAGGCGAAGCGCGGGTACTCTCAGCTAGTATTATTAATAAAAGGATCTATGAGTGAAAATGTTGTATAGAGAATGCCTTGTTAGTTTGGTTTATCTCTTTTCAAATTTGTTCAACTAAAAATGGGCTTTTAGGAGGAGGTTTCAATTTTGTTTGTTAGTTAGAAAGCGATAGGAGACCTACGATGAAAAATTTATAAAAAACAAATCCAATAGTCTTCTTTGTAGTTTTAATATCTGAACGTTTGAGCAACTACCATATTTAATTTGAAAACATGTATATCACTTTTGTACGTAGCCTTTTTTTTTCTTCTGAAGAAATGTATTTTCTATTGAAGAAATAGCTAAGACAAGCGCCTGTAAATTATATTGCCGCAGGAACTTAGAGAGGCTGAATATTGTATTGCTTCTCCCAAAGGCAATGAATAAATAAATAACTTTTCAGGAAGTAATTCTTTTGGGAAAGAAACTATGGTGGATTTACGTTTGTGTTTTATGAACGCCAAATATCTGCTAGATAAATTTCCATTGCATTCCTCAAATTAATTGATCCAGACTTAAATCGTGCCCAGAATACTTTCTAAAAGTGTCAAAACCCTATGATGGAATTTCTTTCTCATCGCTCAAACTTCAAAGTGTCAAGCAACTTTAACTTAAATATTGCAGCCGACTTGTTTAGTGGCCTTTGAATAAATTATGTCCCGGAAGTTTTCCGATCAAAGTTCTGGGGTCAATTTATCATAAACTGTCAACTGTTTAGATGAATGGGGCATTAGAACGTCATGCCATGAGCTTAGACCAAACTTTGGTCTTGGAATGACCTACAATAATTAATAAAATATTTCTGTTGTGATTAATATACTCAATTGCTTTAACTCTGACACATAAAAAAGTATCAACCAACATTGTTCCTTTGGCTACTGGCTTCAAGAGCTTGAGGTTACGGGATCAACTCCCGTTCTAGGCGTTCGGACTTTAAGTGAGAAAAGTGAGTAGCGCATCCTGGTATCAAACACTGGAACTAAATCGGTGTCGGGTTCACAGCGAACTAACCACTTGTCTCGATTCAAACACCGTCCAGTCACGTGGTCCTACAGGTCCAACCGCTGATAATTATATTACTATTGGTACTTTGGTACGTGCTGAGGTGTACTTGTACGTCCAGTGAAATAAAGGTTTGTTTTGATTATATATTTAGAGAAAAAAATTATTTTTATGTGACAAGGACATCAGCTGTTCCAATGGTTTTGTTTGATCGGAATTATTGACCTATTGTAAAGAGGTCGACTGTTGTAAATAGTCGATAGTTACCCTAACTATCGATCTTGATGGGGTTAAGTTTCAATATCTGATAAATCATAGATACTAAACACTAACTGATGATCGGTCAGGAATAACTGGCGTAACAACAGATGTTTCTTCAAATAAATATTTCTGATTAATTATTTCAAATTAAAATACAATTTAATAGACACATATATTGATATTATATTTGCGTCGTGACAAATTATATCATTCATCACTCGTTCCTGATGGTCTTTTGAACCTCGCTCATTTATTTTCCTCTGACGTTATACTTGGCTCGTTTTAAAAAAGCTTCACTTTAGAACCTATCACTCTAAAATTGAAGGAGTGAAGGCCACTCAGAAAGAGTGCAATTTCGATCTTTTGGGTGTTGAAACCCAGCCCTTCTCATTGTAGATTGGCTCGATTTTCACTCTTGCGGAGTGGTTTTCACTCTTTCATGTTTAGAGTGATAGTGATGATAGTATGGAGTCGGTTTGCATACTCAGCTGCATTTTGGTTTCCCCATTGCTGTTGTCGAGGGGTTGGGAGGGGGAGCTTGTTGAGTGAGTGACGTCACAGTTTCCATGGCAACACCTGTTGATTCCTCTACTTTAGAGGTGAAACTCTGCTTGCGTTTGTGCGCAACTTTTAGAAACTACTCCGAACTCAGGTAAGCTGCTAATATTGCATTTTTATTTTGGGATTTTTATCATAAATAAATAGTTTCAAATGATTATTTGTATCAATATAAAATGTGTTTGTGCTGTGGATCTGAAAATGTTCAAGTGTTGTGTTATATTTGTGTAGTAGACACAGGAAACACAGGAACCGGGCAAAAGTATAACCTCAGACTTTATATTTTATCTATTTAAAATTTTGAAGTTTAGTTAAGTAAATATTTATATCATGTGATTCTGTTTAATTTCTATGTGCATGTAGGCTATATGCGTGTGGCTGAACTCAACATATCGTATTTGTTGTCCGATTTCTAGAAAATTTGGTTCACATGTTCCTTTTATAAATTTTTAGGTTAAGTTCGTTAACCAGAAAAATCGGTCCACCGACATGTATATAACCCGATTTCTCATACGTTGTTCAATAGTTTCACAAAAAACTTTGGAATTGTCCAAGTTTTAGTGTTTTTCAACTCTATTTTGTAAGCATAATTTCGGATAAAAACTCCCGATGCTCGTGTCTGAAAACTCCTCTAGTTTCCAAATATATCATGTCTATTAATGTGAACATAATTTTAAAAGATGAAAAACGGGCTGCCGTAAACCCTTGCATTGAAGCACTAATCACTATAATCACTAAATCACTATTTGAGATGCCGACCACTCTCATGAGGGTATTTTAAGGCAAATATGTGGTGAAGGATGAGTGGTATTAATGAGTTATGAGGTGTAGTCTTGTTACAAACAAAGCCGACTCTTCCTTAGAATGGTTCATTAATTAATAGCCCAATGACCAATGGAAATACAAGGACCAACGGCTTAACGTGACTTCCGAACCACGCAAGTGATGGTCTGATATGTCTAAACGATGGTGGGAGTTGATGCGGGTATCATCAGATGATCACTGAGACTATCTGAGCCACTTTAGACCTATATCATCCTCAAAGCTGCCGCGCAGTTGAGCACCCTTAAAGGAAATTGTCTAGGATTCACGATACCACATACGTTGGCTATGTTGCTACTTAATTCACTTATCTTCGCATTTTTAAAGCACAAAACTGAACTTTTCCAGATTTAGCTCTTGGCAAATGTAAGCTCGTGCTTTGACAAAGCGAGGCAATCATCGACCCCGATCTCACAGCTGCTCTCTCCGATCCCTCC
Source organism: Matsumurasca onukii (assembly GCA_018831715.1). Lineage (NCBI taxonomy): Eukaryota > Metazoa > Arthropoda > Insecta > Hemiptera > Cicadellidae > Matsumurasca > Matsumurasca onukii. The sequence continues at coordinate 88,773,301 of CM032058.1, forward strand.
TATTCATCTATTCATCCTACAAAACTAGTGAACAGTATGCCTACGTAGCTGACGTAAATAACAACAATTTTGTCTTCAAACCACTAAAAATATAATTCAAATTGTGATGTGGTCTTTCCGTTTAATGTAGTTATTTATACGATGAGGATGAATATGGGATTAATGTTGAGCATGGTGAGTGTTTCATGATAAGTAGTAAGTGTAGTCTTGTCACAAACTAAAATCGCCTGTTCCCCGGATTGGGTCATAAATTGACAGCCCAACGACCAATGGAATGAACCAACCGCTTAACGTGACTTCCGAACCACGGTTGCTCTAATAATACGCTTATCTGGATGAGCGTCAACAAAAACTCTACAACAGTGGAACTTGAATATAAAGACCACTGTAACATACATTAAGTCTAAAGTTGGTTAAGTCTTGGCCTGAGCCATCAGCTTTTATGGACTGCGAGGGTATGCCTAAAGCGGAGTTGAACCCTTAATTTCAAGCTACGGTAGCCTCTAGACCACCGGACCCTAAGACAATAAAGACAATCTGTTTTATTAAAGCATCGACAGCAAACCCTCAAAAGCGGATCACGTCGTTAAATTTTCAAATCACCTGATGTGGTTGGTATCATGTTAATTGTTATGTCATTTACTCTAAAATGGATATTATACATTTTAAAAGCATGTTTTTTCTTGTTTGTTGTTTGTCCTATCGCTTGATATTCGTCATTTCACACCACCACAGCTTATTTTTTTTCTTATTTCTGGCCTTTGGCATCTGAAGTTCATAATATCAATACAGATTACTTCAACCTTCAGCCTCGCCACTGCTTCGTTATTCACTAAATCACTAAATCACTATTTGAGATGCCAACCACTCTCATGAGGGTATTTTAAGGCAAATATGTGGCGAAGGATGAGTGTAACAGTGGGAGTAATGAGTTATGAGGCGTAGTCTTGTTACAAACTAAGGCCGACTCTTCCTTAGAATTGGTCATTAATTAATAGCCCAATGACCAATGGAAAATACAGGACCAACGGCTTAACGTGACTTCCGAACCACGCAGGTGATAGTCTGATATGTCTAAACGATGGTGGGAGTTGATGCGGTATCATCAGATGATCATAGACTATCTGAGCCGCTTTAGACCTATATCATCAAAAAAACCTGACCTCCATGAAGCTGGATTACAGGACCACGCCACGAGTCCCAGTCAAATTATTATTATTATTACTGGTTCAGACTCAGGCAAATACCCTGTACGAATCATCAAACTGTTTATATTTAGCAACCACAAAATGACAATTATGGCATGAAAATAAAATTACATCTCGTAATGCAGCAAAGTACGTATAAAGGTTGTATCACACAAGCATAGAGGATAAGACTTGAATCGGCTTCAAGGCAGAGATTATGTTTGTTGCTCTTTGATTCTCTGTGTATTCCCCCTCCCCACTTCTCCCTCCTCTGTGTATTTCCGTTATTTACTCTTCTTATTTCCGTCGTGTTCAGCGAGCTTGTTCTTGCTCTTTTCGTTTGTTTGTCATTATTTGCAAATCGTCGCTGTTTGCGAATCAGAAAATGTGCAATTTTCTAACTTAAAAGTTTAGGATTATTTGTTTGGACTCGTGGCGTGGTCCTGTAATCCAGCTTCATGGAGGTCAGGTTTTGAGGATGATATAGGTCTAAAGCGACTCAGATAGTCTCAGTGATCATCTGATGATACCCGCATCAACTCCCACCATCTTTTAGACATATCAGACCATCACCTGCGTGGTTCGGAAGTCACGTTAAGCCGTTGGTCCTTGTATTTCTATTGGTCATTGGGCTATTAATTAACGACCCATTCTAAGGAAGAGTCGGCCTTAGTTTGTAACAAGACTACACCTCATTACTACCACTCATCACACTCATCCTTCACCACATATTTGCTTTAAAATACCCTCATGAGAGTGGTCGGCATCTCAAATAGTGATATAGTGATACTGCATAATAAAGAATTTAATGTGCTTTATCTAAAACAGATATTTATCACAACAAACAACATATTTAATTTTTATGGTCCGCACAATCATCATTGTTATTGTAAAATGCCTTTCGTAAAGTTAACGTTATGCTTATAGCAGAAATGTAGAGTTGTTAGTGTTGATTTATTTGCAGGTGATATTACTACAGCCTTATAGTCAATAGCCTGTGGTCTAATAAACCAATGTATGCTGCTAGTTGTTTATTATAAATACACATTATAAATATACTCGTAGTTATTTATTATAAACAATATTATATATTGAATAACAACTCAAAATAGCTGAAAGCCTTACATCAAACTAAAATGATTATTACTATCATAATATGAAAGTGATTATTACGCTATTAACTCATTCATAAGATGACGCTAAAAGAAAGCAGTATTTTATTTTAACTTTCTCAGTTTCGCTGTATTTTTTGTAGTACCAGGGATATCACAATCTAGTACACTCAACTCAGATATAGTGCACCCTGGAAACCCCGGTTCAACAACAAACTGCAGAAAATTCAACTTCTTAACTGTTTACACATACCTAAACGTCATATCTTTTGCAATCGTACGTACGCCAGTAAAAAACGACACTTACAGATGTCTTCCAAATTCGCATTTAAAGTGTTATTTTATGTCCAACCGTTTACCAAACTTTCGATGTTCCATTAAAGTTTTTAAGAGAAACCATAAAAGAGTAATAAGTCGCAAATTGCAATTCCTCCTTAAACAATTTACGATCCGATCGGCGGATTAGTATCGCGCGCGACTCCGAAGCGCATCACTCCGGTAGTGCGGGTTCGATCCCCGCAGTCACCACTTTCAATTTGTAAAGTATCTATACGGTAACGCTAGATAAAAGTCGAGACTGAGTTGTAAAGAGGACTTCTTAGTCCTAACTTCACCTCGTTAAACAAGAGAAACTTTACATTTTTTAACCTTTTACTATATAGGTTCGCTGATACTTTAAGGTCTACAACTAAATCATATACAGGAAGACAGAGATTATAAACAATAACAGCTGTGGGTGTTGTTAAACCAGTCAACAGATTACAGTGAATGCGTCTAATTCACTTCAATAGCTTTTGATTGACAGAGATACGCTCGAGCTAGAATCAGAGCTCAGTCAACCACTTGAAACTTCGAGTGCAGAGTATCATCTACATATATTTTTTTGTTTTGCCTTACACGAGTGAAATATACCTCTATACTGTGGATGTTTGCGTGTTCCAGTTTTATTCGTCGTGTAGAGATGCAGTTACGATGGTATTGTGTCTCGATTGATATATGACTCCAGCGTTGTGGTTGTGTACGGTGACATAAATATCAACTTTGTTATCTAATACACTCAGTTTTATCTTGTCTCAAAGTTCCACCAGATTTGAATCTTTACAGAGCAGATGATTTTGGCGTTGAAGAGGAAGCTGATCGGGCTTATTACTAACAAGTGAGTATAATTTTCTTTTCAAAATTATTAGTAATATTGAGAAACAGTTAAATAGAGTTGTAGGATTATAATTTTAGATTCGTAAATGGCATTGTAATTGTTGTTTATGGAAGGCTTTTTCTGGGAAATTCCACGCTTAAGTGTTTGCTAACTAGAAAATCGCATCTGCATAATATATTTTGAGATTATAATAACCTTGCTGCAATACATTGCGATACGTTACGAACCGGTTTATTCTTAAATAGAAACATTTTTGATAATTCTCCTACATGCCTTAAAGTTTGTTTTTAGCATTTGCATTTTGGTTGGTCTAAGGAAAATTATGCAACAAAATAAATCATTCAAATATTTAAACACAACTAATACGACACCGTTTTCCAATTCATCGTTTTATATGACATCATCGATTTATTTTACAGGAAAAGAAAAGGTATGAACAGTTTAGAATTGAACGAGTATTAAATGTGTGCAGAAACCGGGTAGAGAAATATGAACAGTTAACAATTTATGATAGTAAAATGTGTTTTAATTTATAAGTTATGAATAATATAGCCGCAGTATTGATGTCTAAAATGTTAGTTAATGTATAATTAAAATTTAAGAATGTCTTTTAAGTAAACGGGTTTATTTTTTGGCTTAGACTCTTACTGCAGTGAATTAAATCGTCTTGTTGATTAAAACTTCATTAATAATGGAAACGTAGTTGTCAAAGATAATATTACAGCACTTTAAAATAAAATAATTCATGAAAAGGCCTACGTTACGTAGGGGAGTGATTTGCATAAATATTTAAGCCAGGTTTATTGTAAAACTCATGAATACCTACTCAATATTCATAAAGTAATATTAATAATATATAATTGTTACACTTTACCATAAGTTCTTCGATATAATTAGATATTTAATTAACTTTTCACATAGTGAGTATATTCTGGTTTTTTGTTTCGTAATTATTGATATCTGTAAATACGCCGTTGTATTGCATGAATATTTTAATTAATTTATGAGTCTACTAAATACAAACACATTGTAATGTAGCAAACGCCATGGAAAAACAAAAATTAAAAAAACTGATGCGCAAGTGTATATACCATTTATTATATAGTAAAGTACTAAAAAGTGTTTGTTTTCTCTTTGGTTAGTACCAGATTATTGAACAGAAAAAAAGAACTACTCAAGAGGAATAAACAATAAACATAACCTTAACCGAGGATAGGTTTAACTTGAATCAATAATATTGTCGTGTTTTATTAAGCATCAAATGGAAAATATGTACTTCAGGGTAAATCTCGGAATAACTCATATCAACTTATCATGGCATTCTTACACCTCAGTACCTTTAGTGCTAGATATCCCATAGCCAAGCCTTTGTAGCATAGGGTCTACTATGCCTAAAATTAAAAATAAGGAGTTTGTAGGTAAGTTTTACAATATTATAAATTATTATCTTTCAGTAAATAACAGCGATAAATGGTGGATCAGCGATTTGGCCTATTGTAGACATTTCATTGACTGTTGCTTCTATGCTGTATAAACATTTCTCAACAGCTCCCTACTTGAGCTTTCGTCAGCTCTCAACTTTATTCTTTTATATCAATTTTTAAGATTTAGTTCTCAATTATAATAATGGAAACTAGGTTTCTGTGTACACCGTGTCAGGAGGAAGGAGCATGAATCCATTTGACGATTGCCCTGTTTCAAAGAAAACTGCTCATTGCAAGCACTGTTAATAAAACTCTTTCTCCGATTGCAATGGACTGGTTGCTATGTAACAAAAAAATGGCAGTAAATGAACATTGTATGTCAATTAATGCTCTGGTATGAGTGGTAGAGAGAACTTAAAAATCAGCGTAGGCAGAGGGCTTGATAATGGGAGGGGCCTGCTTGGGAGGTATTGGTATATAATGCCCTTAAGAGCAAAGGAGGGTTCGGGTAAGTTTGGCCAGTTAGGAATAATTGTTTGTTTAGTGTAACTAAAAGATTTAGGAAGCAATCACAAGCTGATCCAACCAGTGTTATGATTTAAGCTATGGATAAAGCAGTGACATTAACGGTGGCCCAGAATGTAATTTTATCGGTTTTTGCAGGAAAGCGATGTCAGCAGATATAGTTCAGCCAGGAGAGGATATCAGCCCTGACATAGACCTAGAGACTGCGGCAGCTCTGGCATCCAGGCTCTATGGAGTATGCATAGAAAAATCACTCAACTCAACGGATATGATGACAGAAACTATCATCTACAGGTAGCCTATAGCAAGTGCTCAAACCATATTACTTTTGACTGACATAATGTACGTTTGTTTGGTGGAATAACTTGGCAGTAGCTGTTTTCATCTCTATTCACTAGTTTTAATTTACGATAGTACCAAATGTACAACCGTTCCTCCTCAGTTGCTGAACGTGACTGAACAGTATTCTGTTTTACCGTAGTTTAGCACTTATATTAGGCGAGTTTCGGTAATTCAAGCTTTATATTCATTCACCCAATAGTTATGATTCTACTTTTTAATGTTACTATGCAACAACTTGTTAATATAACTAATGTCAGTAACACACGTCCATTTTTCCAGGTGTCTGAGATCAAAGACAATAAGTTCATCACAGATCTTTGGCCGCATGGATATAATCTCAAAATTATGAACTCGTCAGATTCAAAGAAGCCAGACTGTGTAGATGCTCAATGTAAAATTATGATTCATATGGGTGAGTGGCTAGTGCTATGTCGTACATTATTAAGAGAGTTCTAACTTGTTGTAAGAATGGTCCTTAATGGTCCAACTGTAAAAAGACTGGAAGATCTTGATTGTACTCCTACAAAGACTTCTAAATAATATATTTAAAAGTGGTCTGACTAGGTTAGCTGGTCAGCAATCCCCCATTTTAGTTGAAAATCTATTTTGTAGAGTTTAAGATGTACAGGGTTGTTCAAAAAGAATGTCCTACTTTCAAACAACTCTCCTTCATTAATTATTTCTTAGATATACTTAAATTAAATACTAGTAAAAAGAGCACTTTTCAAAGTTTGTCTTACTTGGTACACTTCTATAAAGGCTCACCATGTCCTCCCTGACTGCTCGGCAAAATCTAGCCGATAATCAATCTCGTTTTCCGTAGATCACGAAGTTCATATTGATTTATGGAATTGACTGCAGCTCTGTTACTGTTCCACAGGTCATATATATTTTTTGTCAGAGTGGGTACGTAAAAGACCCTTACATAGCCCCACAAAAGAAATTCACGAGAAAACCACAAATCTACGACAAAACTCTCGCTGAACTGAACTGACTGGCTTTTTGGAAATTCAAGAACGCAAAATTTCTTGTGTTGAATAGGCAGCCATCCTGTTGGTAATTAAAAGCGGAAATTACCTCTCAGTATATGTAAACAACAGTTTGAAACTTCTTCTTTCCAACCATATGTAAATTATTCATGAAGCACTCAAACTATAAAAGTTACAGAAGAATAATTCTGTATAATATTCCACTGACTAGGGTAATGGACTCTCACCAAAAGCTTTTTAATCAAATCATATTTCTAATTGTTTTTTTTCATAGGTAAAAATGGAATAGTAACTCCTCAACCTCAGAGAACAAAAGATGGACACCTGTTTTCTCTGGAGAAGCTCTCTTGTAAATCCTCTTCAGGTATGACAACTTAACGGAAAGAAATACTACCTTACTTTATCAAGCACCTGGAATCTAAGCTGGCTGTTAACTTGAAAACAGTAACTTTAATTTGAAAAGCTATTAACAGCCTTTCTTCGAATCCATTTTAGTTTTAAGAACGTAGCGAAAACACTTGTAGTTAATTTTTCCCGCTTTCCTAAAGTTTTATCTAGATAGAAGTTAAACCTTTCACCGTTTCAAATTGTTAGCATTTGCATTCCATTAATCCAGCGAAAGTGAAGAACTCTGTGAACGGGACACTAATCTAGAGGTAACCTTTTAGTTGCCAGCTGTTACACTAACCTTTGTTCTTTTTGTTTGACTGAGGTTTCAAGGTCTGTCTGTAAGTTAGTTCAGTAGAAATTGGCAGTTTGACACTTGATACTTCCAACACTCTGTGTAGTTGGAAAAGGATCAGTGTGTTAAGGATATTTGTAAAATAATTGTTATGAAGATAAAGTATTAGTGCTTTAACAACAATCAAGTTCTTTGCATTTGCTTCAGGTTGCCTGGTGATGATTAAATCATTTACTTATGGTACTTTTCAGAGTCTACTAGCAGTAAAGAACACGTTGTTCGACTTTTAACTTTCCAGCCTGGTTCATTATTAAAAGATGTTCCTGGCTCTCCAGAACTGTACAGAGAAGTTGGGAAATTCACAGCAAAAATAGACTTAATACTTCAGGTAAATGCTACGAAATCTTAAAAATTGAAAACCATTTGGAGTTAAGTTGGCTTCACCAATTCCCACCTTTATCCCTTCCTTAACTGCTTCGTATAATCTTCCTTCTTTTCTTAGCTCTTTGAACTCCTAATTTAGCTTATTCCTTTATTTTCCTTTCAGACACCAAAGAATCTAAGCGTTAGGTAAAGAAAATTCAAAGACGTAGGAACCAGAAGTAAAATTTGACCTCATTAAGTTGTAAGAAAAATGAGAGTTTTATTAAAAACTATTACATAATAGATACAAATAACTATAATTATAACGGTATTAACAGAGCTATACTGGTGCATACAGTAACTCTGGTCTAAGATGATAAAGATGGTAACATTAATTTATTTTGATACTTTGATTTGAAACACTGACCGCTTTTAAGTTGAATATGAGATTTGTGATGAGTGTTTTGATGGATTATGAGGTGTAGTCTTGTTACAAACTAGGGCTGATTGGGGGCTTGTTCCCTAAATTGGTTTGAAGATTTGTTATTACAGTTCGTCAGGTTTAGCATGGCCGTGAGATGGGTTATAAGGCCAAAAGCGGCCAGCAGAAAATCTCAAGGCCACCGGCCATGCTATACCTAACGAACTGTAATCATTAAACCTTTAACTCAAACCTCAATAACTTACTGTACCTAATTGTTTTAAATTCCCTTGAAATCTTCACAACGTTAAATGTTAAAATAGTCTTTATAAGTCTTATAACTAAATGCGACCCAGTAGGCCTTAGTATATTTTTTGTTAGCAATACAAAATCCCTCTTAAGCTAAGGTTTCCTAGGAAAGTGTTGACCACTATATTACCAGAATAGTTAAAGACAAAAAAACAACTTTTTATTTTGGTTGTCAAAGTTTACTTTATGTAGTAATGGACAAGCTAGACTTTTGTTTACACTTTACACAACAAAATGTGTCACCTGGTGAGAAAAACCTTAAATAGTTTTCACCAACCACGGTTCTCTAGGTAAACACTCTCATCTGACTGCATTGAAAACAAAACTCACCGTCATATTACAGCCGTAATGTAGCGTTCACCGCTTCCTAGGAAACCATAGTTTTACAAAAATAAAACAGCTGTTTTGTAATTTGGTTTCAGAGTTTTTATCACAAAGCATATGAAAGTTATTCTTCATTATGGTTGCTAAGAAACGCACCATTAGTAAAGGAGTATCTTTTTGCTGTGAAAGATGAAAGAAGAGTGTGTCTAGTACAGGATGTCATAAAGCAATTTGAAGATAAAGTTCTCTCTGAGTATGACACCTTAGAAGCAGGTAAACAATTTTATTTTTAGTAATTTTAACTGCAGCGTTCCAGTACCTGATAGATGCTTAGAAAGAATCCCTTAACATAATTAGTAGTTCTTACTTTGTGGTTCAAAGAAAAGCAGTACTGAATTAATTAGGTTGTTCTTACCTTCCTCTATGTCAAAAGACCCAACAAAGAAAAACAACATTCAACTAAAAATCTGTAAGAATAGCTAGGCAAGATTGTTTTCTGAGCCGCTATGGTCGGCCCGATAGTTTATTCCATGAAAACTTTTATGTGTTTCAATGAAGTTTTAGATGTAGGAATAATTGCTGAATGAATTACAACTATTTAACATGTGTACCAAAAATAAGCAAAAACCCGTCGTCTAAAGTGAATGATACAAATTTCTTATTAAACATCTAATATTTAATACGGGCGTCCTAAAATGCCTTTGTACTTGGCATTTGGCTGATCCTTGGTACACATATGTTGGTTACATTACTTGTTACGAACTAACACCACTAACAAAGCAGTTTGAAAGTGAGTTGAACCTCACCCATTAACCTTTGGAATGCTTTTGAGAAAACAACACCATTTTATCTATTTTCGTAAGGGGTTTCAGAGGGAACTGGGTTTCCACAAATATTTCAATTTTATAAACAAGATACGGTATTTTAGTTGAGGACTAGGCTATTGCACCCTAGTACAAGGGGTGTTTAGTAAAGACTGACAGTACTTCAGTGATGACGTTATTTTAAAAACCTTAAATTTAATACTGGAATTAATTTTTTAATAGTCCTTAGTTGAAGCAACTTTGCTTGCCGCTCCTGAGAGACGTACTATAACTTAGAGATAACCTTCAAAACCATCTTGAAACCATTTAAAGTGCCTTATCGGTTAGAAAATATTGACTTACAAATTCTTTTGCCTTTGGTAATAAAAAAATAGTTTGGGAGCCAATTTAGAACCATAGGTCAGATATGTCACTGTCACAATAGTTTTCATGGCAAGGAACCTGAGCACAGCATTGACATCGAGAGGGCCAGGTGCATAAAACCATTTAAAAGCAATCTATTTAAACTCAAAGGTTGGCAATGAGTTGTCTGTCAGTAAATTGTGAAATGTTTTTCATGGCCCATATCCATGGTAACACTAAGAAAGAGTTTTGCAATACTTCAATATTTGACAGTAATTTTAAGATAAAAGTCTAATGTGGCTAGTTTGTCTTTATAGAATAGCCCTCAGTTGCCTCTCAGCTGTGTGGATTACCATGCAGCCTTGTTAGCTAAATATCAAAGGTCTTTTAAGAACCTTAAGATCTTTGGGGTAGTGCTTTCCTGCTTCTTTTTCTCGTCTCTCCTCCAAAGAACACCAGGTAAATAGAATATTGATTTTCACATTGTAGCTGACCACATCTGCAATCTCTCGAGTTCTGACTTCACGTTATCGGTCCGCAGGTATGATCCACGGTGACGTGAATGAACAGAACCTCCTCTGCACCCATGCGTCCGATGACGAGGGTGAGTGGAGCGTGAGCGCAGTGCTGGACTGGGGGGACTCGCACTACTCTGCCTATGTGTTTGAGCTCAGCATGGCCATGGCGTACATGATGATACAGAGTGAGCTGGTGGAGACAGGGGGTGACGTCGTCGCGGGGTACTGTACAGTTCACCCCCTGCCTCTCCATGAGCTCAAGCTGCTAAAGGTGAGAAGTCAATTTGAGGTTGGTTTTTACTCTGTTTTATAAGTGTTAGTCAGTGTTTAGCGGACCCGTGCCAGTTAGAATCGAGTGCGACTTCGGACCTCATAACTCTGTGGCAAGGGTTAGATTTCCGCAGTCATCACTTACGTTTGTAAAGTGTCTATATGGTAATACTAGGTAAAGGTGGAGTGGTAGAGAGTTCTTTGTAGTCCTATTTTTGCCTTGTTAATCAAGACAAGCTTTACCCTTTTTTTTTTGTGACACCCTAATGAAATGTGAAAAGCTACAACACTTCAGGACATTTTGCGGCTAAACAAGGCCAGCCCAAGTATGTTTTATGGAAGATGCAGTTTTGGCACAAATTGTTGTTTCAATCGTAATCCCATCGCTGATTTAGTTGAGATAATGTGCAATGGTGTCTGAACTAAAGTGTTTGGTGACTGAAGTTTTACCGCAGAACACAAAATGGTGTCTGAAAAAATTGTGGAAAAGCTGATTTAAAGACACTGTTAGTTGCTAGGCAACTGGTTTGAACTCTTCCTTTTCAAATTGAACCAAATGTACACAGAAGAAGTTGATGGTTAATGCCATGGCAACCCCAGTTCTTTTGTAATTCAGAATTGACATGTTCAGACATTGAAAATGTAAGTACAGCCAGTAATATTGCATCTAACACTTGATCAATTGTTAAAATATTTAGTTCAGTTCAGTTGTAGATTCAACGTCCCTTGCTAGTTCTCAAGAAGACAGCCTTAAGTTGTAAAACATTGTACAAAACAATACTACATTCCTGTAACTTTGGAGAGTGCCCATTCTTGTTACTGATGAAACGCTTTAGTTAGACACTTCTTTAGTTAAAAAGTGTTTCCAGCAGTATGTAGCTACGCATTTTTGAGAACAACACCCTTCAAAAATCACTACAACTCCTCTACACAGGTACCTACAAAATGATAAGACATAGAATAATTAAAAGTGTGGTTATTTTTCATTACCAAAGAAATTTGAAGACAAATATGTTTGGACCTAACCAGGACATGAACCCGGGTCTCTCGCTTGCCGGGCAATTATGCGGACCGCTAAATAATCCAGGTTCGGTCCAAACATTTTTGTCTTCAAATTTCTTTAGCTATTTAGCTTTTACAAATTAAGATCTAAAAAGTATGATTAGGTGTAGAATTTTAAATTTTAGCTATGTCGTTGACCTCGCTTTGGTGCTTTAGACCCGCAAGTCTGTGGTTAGAAACTTAAAGTTGCTAAGCGACCAATAATTGTTTATTCTAATATAAACAGTTATGGTGGATGTTGTTGTTAATAATGAAATGATAAATCTAATCTGTAATAGTTTATACACAACATAAAATGTTTGGTCAGTGTGATTTAAGCTTAAAGGTAAATTCATGTCTCAGAAGTCAGAACCAAGGTTTTTAACGGTCGTAAGTTAGGTGTTGTATGTTAAATAAGTTCTATGATTCAGGTCCATAGGATTTAATTTAAGCTCTGGTAACTGACCTGCGGGCTCTGTGTTCACCAAAGTTTCTTGAACATATTTCAAATGATTGAATGTGTTTCAGGTATGCGTGTGTGCCAGACTGTGTCAGAGCCTAGTGTTGGGGTTGTACAACTACTCCCAACACCCTACTAACGAGTGCGTGCTGTCTACTCAGGCCGCTGGGTGGAAGCTACTGGAGACTGTCTGGGGGATGGAGGATACAGAGTTGGAACAAGTGTGGCTCAGCAGTCTCACCTCTGACCAACACACCTCGATATGACCGGTCGCTGAGACTGGTGGTTGAATTCGGTTTAGGTATAATAAATAATAATCTACGGTTGGGCCTGGTAGGACCATGCGACTGGACAACGGTTGAATCGGGACGAGTTGTTTGGTCGCTGTGAACACGATACTGTTTTGATTCCAGTGCGTTACCAAGATGGGCTACTAGGCCTAGATACTCACTTGCGAGGTTATAACTGAGGTACAAAAACCAAACGCCTAGAGGGGGGTTGAACTCGTAACCTCAAGCTCCAGGGCTAGTGTCCTAGCCACTAGACCACTGGGTTAGTTAATTTAATTTAACAAAGCCACAGAGTTGTCTTGTGACTCTTGTCCACTAACTGCCTTCCGTTAACGTTTGCGTTAGCGTTGGCGTAACTCAGTCGCACAAGGAATACAATATGTCACCGTCATATCAAAACTTCCGCCAAAAAGCGAGCCTTCTTAAACTGATGCAGCCTAACTGTCAAAACAAGCTCTAGCTTGCAAGGGTTAACACTTTACACAGGAAGAGGATTCAGTGTTGAAATATATAGATTAGATATGTGAGATGCACCATGCACAACAAATTATTAAAATTAAAAACTTATTGAGGGTTTGTATGTGCCTTGAGTATTAATCTATCTTTAAATTACCTGTGTTAAAATTTATAAATGTTAATTGTTATATTAGTTTTCTTTCTATCCCCTATAATTCACTAAATTACTTATATCAGAGTAACTGTAGTTTAAAATAGAATAAAGCCAGGTAAGATAGTTTTTTTATTCCTTTTTTAGTTTGGACAGGTTAATACAAATTTAAGTGAAGTGTTATTTTATAAGAAAAATTATTCAATAAGTGGTAGTTATGACAACTATTTATTTTAGCCCAAGGATTGAAGATTGACTAAATTTATTATAGATACCTCGTCAATTAATCATTTATGGAGCATTAATCCATAAAGGATTAATTGATGAGGTACCCATAATAATTTAGTGGTATTATTTATGAGTTTTATTCATATTTGCTTACTTACTTTAAATCTTCATTGATAACTACTTCCAGATATATTGCTTCAGGAGAAATTTAAATAGATATTACAGACTAAAAAAGTGAGTACCCTTAAAACTTCTTGGTTTCCGGACAAACTTCCTGGCTTGTTCCTGTACGCTGGACATTCTGACCTACTAATCTTTCTACCTACCAATCATGTTTATTTCACCTCTTTTGGTTGGTCAGAATTTTTTCTCTAGCTAGATCAGCCCAAAATAGAGATGGCAATTATACATTGATACATATCGGTTTTAACATTCATGGCTTCGATATAATATAAATATTGATTTCTATGCACTGATTTAATGAATATTTGTATTTTTGTTAGTTTGAAAGTTCATAATAGTGGCGGAGAGCAATTTAGTAAAAAGAAAGGAACAGACTTTCCTGCCACTTCCAGAGAAAAACTGCCTGTTTCTTCTCCGGAGTGGCAGGAAAAGTCTGTTTCTTTTTACTAAATTTGTATTTTATAATCTAGTTCTTTTGATTCACAAGGCGTCAATACATCACAATAATTACCTTGTGGACTACTATCTTTAGTGAATGATTGGCTGACAAAATTATCATACAATTATTTCAGCCCACAGTGACTGAAAATGGTGTGAATTGGACGAACAAGGATATAGTTGTAACACTGGCGGTGAAAATCTAGAACTTAGTATTTTAAATTGGTTTGACTCTACGTAATTGTTTTTTTTTTGTATATACAACTTTGTCCAATATTTTATAGGTAGATTTTTATATAAATTAGGTTACGATGTGTCTAAATTCTGATTTATCCAAACCACCATATTGATCACTTTGCTTTGAGTTTGGTTAACCCCATTTTGGTCTAAAGGGTTTATTTTTTGATAATTGTACTGAATTTGTAAGAATGTTTGGAATGAGTAAGTATAAGGCGTAAACTACATTTTATTTTGATTTATTTACAAACTTGCACCCTCGCAGCTTTTTGAAACTTTACAATAAGTCAGTTTATTAAACATCATATGTTAACATTTACTTTTTAATATGTTTATAGAGTTTCAAAACTGATCTGGCTTCTTTTTGTTTTAAGAAATATGTGTACAATATTATGTAAAACATTAATGAGCTACATAAAAAGAGATCCAACAATAATAATTTATTATTTAAGTAGGTTTAAACTTTAAACAAATCAAAAATGATCTTAACAAGTTGAAAATTAATAAACAACTTGCACATACAAATGACACTTAGCTTATTAGTGCCAAGAATGTATAAAATATTAAACACAAATATCACTTTATCACACAGTTGAATATTTACAAACTCTTACAAACTATCAATAACTTAAAGATCTTTCACAGTAAGAAAACCGATCAATAATATCACAATCATTGACAAATCTTTCTTCCCGTGAAACATCTAGTTGAAATTTGAAACGAATGTTCTAGCTTTGGTTTGTTGCCGGAATGTTTACAGTTCTGTGTGCTCGATGTGGACTGGTTTCTTGACGTTGAATTCGCTCGGGTGGACAAACAGACCCTCGGACGCTTTCCAGTGGACGGGGTTGGAGTTGGGCCACTGGACACCGACCACCTCGTACTGTCCGTTGATTGGCCGTCCGAACGTTTGTCCCGTCACTGACAGATACCTGCAAGCACACAGATTCAGCAAGTTAGTCTCTCTTTCCTCCTAGAGTCGGAACTTGGCAAAATGGCCGTTTGAAACACGAAACCAACAAGTGGTCTCCGAAGGGCCAAGAATAAGAATAGAAAAGTGAAAAAAAAAACACTCAGAGATGTTCAGTAACTTGCTGTTTTTTATGGTTTACGTATTTTTGCTATCAACTATGTTAGGTTGATACCACAAATGCTGTGGCCGAGATAGTGCTGCTAGTAGGGTTGTTTCAAGAAGCGGTCGAATAAATATAAAGTCCCAATCTACAGGGTGACTTGGAGTCGTAAAGTAGACCGAGAGTTGCGGCAGGCTGGAAAAACTTGGATGGAGGTCAAGGGGGTTGCTCCTAACAGAGAACGATGGAGAGGCCTGGTTGCTGCCCTATGTTCCTGGAAATAACAGGAAATAAGTCAAATAATTCAATCCACAAGAACAAAATTATTAAAAAATGTTTTGTGAAAAATTGGTTTTATAAATTGTACTCCAAGGATTGTACTTACACATCGGTGTCGACATGTTTCATCATAATCTTCTCATCCCTCTCCCAGAAATCTCCGTCACAGAGCACGATCCAGTTGTCCCCTGAGTCTCCCTCTCCTGTAAACAAACATATTTAAGTGGTAAACATACTGTGGTTAAGTGGAAGAGGAGTTTATAGTCCTAACTTGCCACCAATAAAGATGATTTTCATTTCATATTTAACTCCAGCAGTCTACCTGACAAATACAGGATACCCTACGCTTCTCACACCTAGCGCCTAACCTAATCCAGAGTGCAAATACTTTCTCAAGTGTATAACTGCTCTTTTTTAACTATTCTTTACAATTAATTCAACAGTAAAAATGTAAGAACTACTAAATTTATGAGTATTGGCAATTTGGAAAAGCCAATCACGTGAAATTATAAGACAACTCAGGCATGTTCCAGTAAAGGCAGGAGGGAGCACAGTTGGACTTATTGTTCAGCGTCTCTGTTAATGATTGTAACTTACCCTCGTTGCCGTAGGCGGAGACCTCCTGGTTGCCGGAGAGAGGGGAGGAGAAGTGGTGGGAGTGGAGATTCTTGTTCGTCACCAAGTGAGTGAGTCGCACTGAACTTCCACACTTCACAGGCTCCCTGTAACAGTTTAACGTAAAACTACTGTTTGCAGCACTGTCGTTCTAGCCCAATGATTTTCTGCCCGAAGCTTTTTGTTTTTCTGGGTAGAAAAGACTTTCTCATGCACTCAGCGTTGATGTTTTTAAACACATCTAACAAAAATTACTGCTGTGGCAAGCTGGCCAGGTTCCAAGTTGAATTTAAAATGAGAGGTTGACTATGAGGAATTAGGCCGTCTTGCAAGCCTCCATCCAGTGGAGGTTATGGGTAACCTTCCTTCAAGTGGTGAAAACTAGAAGGGAACATTAGCACTGTTTGGGAAAATAAACTCAAAAACTGAATAAGTAATATCGGTAGCCTACTGATTAGGTAATATAGCCAAACGCAAAGAAGCTAGCCAACTGGTGAAAAAGATACTTTGGCTACAGTCAATCAGTCTAGTGACCATGGTGTAGCTTTAATCATTTCACAGATTTGTTTCCATGATTATTTATTTAAAACAAAAACATTTCTTAAATATACTGTTACAAGCTTTTCATAAAATAGGCAAATGTTGCAGTTTAAAATTTGAAAGAGGTTTAGAGTAACTTCTGAGGCCAAAGTTAGCCTTATCATCTTCAATTGTCTTTATCTGATCCATAAAAATCTGGTAAATGAGCTCACCCTCTCTGACACAGCTTTTTGGCCTCACTGCGGATGACCCAGTGAGAATTGACGTCTTCCTGAGATTCTGTGCCAGTGACCGACTGTTGTCCGCTGCCCCGCGTCGCATTTGACGCCATGAGAGTGCAGTCGACTTTGTAGTCAGTGTTCACTAACTTGAGCACTGACCCACAGGTCACGATTCTGCCCCTTACCTATGTTTAAGGGTTACATTAGGCATCAATTTGAAAACGTTTTGGCAGGTTGAAAAGGTATTGCTGTATACGTTGAGGTTTTTAAATAATTTCTCAAATTTAATGAGTGGAATGAAAAGAGCTAACTTATAATGAGTAATTTTTCCTCTACATTTCGATTGATACGAGTGTTTCAAGAACATGGCAGTTTAAAATATTTGAATTGATCCCTTCAAGTATGCATTTCACAAGTTAAACGTTAACAACAAGATTATTGTAAATCGCTGTATGAATTAATAAGCATTTGGTAGTTCCCCTAATTAATGATAAGACATTCGCTTATCCAAATTGCTCTTTCAAAATCTCCCTTAAATTAGTTTTAATAGCCTAATTTAAAAGTGCATTTTCATAAGAAAAATTTTGAGATTGTGTAGAGAATTTATTGTACTATTGGTACCTCAGCGCAAAACCTGAGCTAGCTTTCTTGACGCCACGAGAGTGGAGGGGATGAGAGTCAGGGCTACTATGGACAATCTACTATAGACTTTGATAGCCCTAGGTATGGTCAAATGAAAATAATTATAAGCCTGTTAAGAAACATGTTTAGCTAAATACTTAACATAACTAGTTTTTTGCAAATTAACCAGGCTAAACTTTGATTGCTAACTAAACTTATCATGTGCCAAGTTGCATTGGTGTAAACAAATTGGTTATAGTAACATAACCTGTACGGCTGAACAGTACTTACCTTTGACTATGAGAGGGTAAATAACGCAAAATATAAAAGCTATTGAAAAGGAGTTCGAGCCAAAGGCAAAATACATGTTCATTTTGAATGTATAATTTATTTAAAAGTAACTTGAGTTTATTATTAATTGTATTCAGTTATCTATCTCAATCTGACAACAGCCGACAAGCACAAAGAGACAAAAAAGATTATATTTATTTTCGACGAATAGGGTAAAAGCACGACGATGAACAGCTGCAAAGCAAAGGCAGTTAAAATCAAACAGACACGTTGATAAAACGCTACAAGCTGTGATATGCTGAGTCGACTATACAAAAAGATCAATGACAAAGCCTGAACAAAAACTCGGAGCAAGGTAGTTTACAGTAGTTTTGGAATAGTTATAACATTTATTTTTAGTCACATAGCCATGGTGGTTACTGTGTGGCTTTACATAATACATATAGTTACAGTTGGCGGAATAATACATTTGATTGATTAGTACTCATTACATTGTATAGCATCTTGAGGATTTAATATAGTTAATTACCTCTCATATTATATAAAATGAACGATCACACTGTTTTCGGCCATATTGACGTAGAGTGTTAATTCTTTCCTAGTGCCTAATACGCATAATTATTGTACACGACGAAAAATCAGGACTACTTTTTTAAAATTAGATACGAATCTCGTTACGAAAGAAAGGGGGAAGGGTGATAGAGCGCGCACTCATATTTTGGTGGCGTTATGAGTACGATACCGCAGTCCGTAATAAGTGTGTCTCAGAAACTTAGAAATAAATATTTTGGGTTGAATGGTACATAGGCAGGTCTTTGTAGTCCAATATCTCTATGAATGTAAATTTTAAGGGGAAGGGAGCGTTTACCCAAAAGTATTGTTATAGTACAATACTATTCATGCGATTATGTCGACATATTCCAATGCCTCATCAAGCATTGAGCATTAGCCATCACATTTTGTTTGCCAGTTAATTGAATGATCTATCGCTTCAGGCAACAAACTGACACGGGCCATAATTAAAATGTTCCGGACATAATTAAATTAGAGACTTGACAACAATATGCTTTGTCTTCAAATGAACTGTTTACCGGTATCATTCATTTATATTATTTCACAAAGTCAAGTGCCAATTACATTATTACCTTCTATGATATCGAGTTCCACTAATTATGTGTTTGTATAATTATTGGACAGAATAATTTAACTGGAATTGGCAGCATGTCGTACTGGGATGCATTAAGTAATTATGGATGAAACTAGTGCAGTTTTCAATTCATTAGCTACATTCACGCAATTAACTAATGCAGCCTCCGAAGTATTAGAGGACTTTTTAATGGTACCAACAGTAGTGTCATTTGGTATTTCATATTGTCATGCACCATTATTAAAAGACGGTAATTTGTTTTTACTTCTTTGACAGGAATCTAGTCTGTGGTAAAAAATACTTCTTTGTGTAGCAGAAAGCATGACCAATGACCAAGCATAACAGAACTTATGACCAATGACAGAACATACAACCTGAAAAAATATGAACAAAAATATGACAACAATATGAAAAAACTCCTCGGGTTACACATTGATCGAGGATTGATCTGAGAATGTCACGTAGACAGTTCCTGTTCTAAATTAGCTTCATGCATTATTTGTTGAAGGAATTGTCAGAGTAGGCTACTGCGCAATTCAGGTCCTAAAACGCCCTATTTTTGAACCTGAAAAGTATACGAACCATCGCAAAATTGCAACGGAGAGAGTCGTGTAGATTACCACTATACATTTAAAAACTTTGCACTACCTGACCTATTCTAACATTTCTTTTCTCATTACAGTGCAAAACCATGAGGACAAATGAATTTCACTCTTACAACACTGGAGGCAGGGAGAACTACCCAACTGGGAGACACAGAACGGTAGCGCCTGCACGTTTTCCTCCTCAGGTAAGGTTCAACTCACTACAGGTTGCCAAATTCGATTTAAAGTTACCCAATGCTGAAGGCGTTCAAAACTGGCTAAAACCTTTAATCGCGGAAGCATTTCATAGCACAGACGAGTTTTTGGGACTCGACTAGGAAAACGCGGAACGGGAAATTAGTATGATTGAGATCGAGATATAAGGAAAAACAATTTAAGAAAGTGATCTCGATGTTATAATGTACGGAAAATTTTAATTTTACCAAAATCCAGCACGATTATACAACACGTTTAATGTTTGCGCAATAAATAATTTATTTATTTATACCTCTAAACCCAAGGCTGCAGAATTGTTTATAATCACGCACCAGTCTGACGTCACTTCCGGTTGTCGGCGAAGCTTCCTTCCTTCAATAAACTTTCTTGATTTACAGTGCGAGAATTGGCCAGCAGTTCGTGTGTAAATTCCGCTAGTTAACTTGTAAAGGCTTATTGTTAACGTAAATTACAAGCAACTCTATTAAGAACAAACATTGTTGCTAATAGAAATTTAATAACAAATAGGAATCCCGCCACCCCAAAAAGGTTAACCGTAAATTTTTGCTGTTTAAAGAATAAACCGTAGAGATTTATTAACGGGACATTTGTACTAAATTTCTTGAAAATTTGACAAAATGCAAACATTTTTAAGGGTAAACGTTCTATAAATAGGGAACTGTTGGTGTAAATTATCTTCCCATTACAGAATATTCGCCACAAATCACGGTAGCGCTTGTGACCACGTGTCGTGTAAGTTTAGTACTATCGGTAAATAAAAAAATAACAACCCCTTGTATTATTAAAATAGTTGCAGTTAGCCCAATAAAAATAATAAAGAACATAGCATATTTTCTGAAATTATTAGCTAAGGATAAAATTAATAGCAGACAGTTTAAACCACATTCAAGAAAAACAAATTACAACTTAAGTTTTGAATACATTCAACGCTTCCTGTTTGACTAAAAAAATAAAATTCAGCATTATCATTAAATCAATGCATCTTAATCGACAAAACAATTGTTTTCTTTACTATCAACTAAAATTATTAAACTACTGAAAACAATAAGTTCAATTCAATATTTATTAACATCATACAGTTATACTTAATATTTAAAGTCAATGACATCACTCAGCCATTATAATAAATACTCTGTGGTCGATGCTATCATACAGGCCGTGATAATCCGTAAGCGTTTGTCAAAACAGCTGATTTGTATCTTCACTTTCTCCTTCTAGCGTCCAATCCCAGAATGCATCATTCGCCCAATCAGCAATCAGTAGTTATTTTAACCGTGCCGGTGTAAGTTTTGGAATTTATTTCGTTTGTGAATTTGTGTTTCGTGGACATTACGTGTGTGAAATGGTGTGCAGACAACGAAGAAGTGTTCTTCAACCAAACACTAAGGTACGTTTCAATTATTACGAACAATTTTAACGTAATGTTAGAGTTTGGAAACATGACTAATAGTGAAATAATTTTATGACGCAATACAGTTCTTCTGTCCTATAGTTGATGTGTTGTTTTACGGATTACAACACAATGTTGAACATACTAATTTGAATCTACACAGTAATTATTATCGTGAATAGCCCACCTTGGTTCTGAATTAAGGATAAGGTTAGGTTTGAATTAAACTAGGTAGGCGTATGCTATTTCGCCTTTCGGTACTAGTTTCATGGCAAAAGCAAAGTTACATTACAGTTTGATTTTTTGCCACATAATTTGCCTAGCTTTCATTAAACTTGGAACGAAACTGTTACTATTTCATTTCGATATTGATGCCTGATTTGTGATACATTAAAAATGTAGAGAATGTACTTATGGTTCTGCTAGCAAACGGTAGGCTACCAGCCTATTTTGAATCATGCTCAATACATTTACGGATATACTAACATTGATTTTATCGTACACGTATAGAACTGTTTTCAATAAGTACAAAACTGTTAGGTTTCAAAGCTCTAACTTCGCCTTTAGAATACAATGTGTATTGATAATATAAAGTCCTTCGTTATTGTTATTAATATAGTTTTAACACCGCTATTATTACCATAGGAGTGGTTCCAAAACGTGTTGGAATTTTGAGGCTAGAAGAAAACTCACATAAATAAAGGACAGCACAGTTGACCGTATGTTTTAATTACCAGATGGGTAGGCTAGGCCAATCCACATTAAAATGCTTATTATGATTGAAGAAGCTAGCAAACATACACGGCGGTAGTTTTATCTGATAGCATATATTTTGTGAAAAAAACAACTAGCAAGCGGATCCGTGGCGGATTGGTATCGCACGCGACTCCGACTCATCACTCCGGTGGCGCGGGTTCGATCCCCGCAGTCACCACTTACATTTGTAATGTGACTAATACGGTGACGCTAGGAAAAGGTCAAGGTTGAGTGGTAGAGAGGACTTTGTAGTCCTAACTTCGCCTCGTTAAACAAGACAAACTTTACCTTTTTTACCTTTTAGCCTCTCTCAATGGCTTAGCCAGAACTTTATCTATGGGTGAGGGGAGGGGATTGTCTGTAGAAAAGGGATTCTGGGGGGTAATTTTATGAGAATTTCGGAGGGAGGGTCCTAAAACATTTTTAGCATCTGCCTTGGCCCTTCTTTTCTTGTGCAAAATCATTGATTAGTAACTGAAATAAAATAATTTTATAGTCAAATTCTAGCAATTTATTAAACAGTACAGAGTGTGTCTCCCATTGGTGTCTTATTAACGAATAAATGGATGATAATACATTATATCAAGGGTACTTGCAACTATCCTGCCATTACAATGTCACACTCACGACGATGACGTATGTTCAGTCAAGTGTGTGACTACTGCAGGGTTTTGTCGAGAGCTGCTGTTTAATTTACATAATGACCCGACCTCCCCGTTGCGCCCTTAGCAAAGTACAATTAACGCTAAGCCTCAATTTTGTGCACAATTTTCTGCAACTATTGTTATTATTATTGTTTTGTTCGTTTTTAATTACTTTAACCACTGCTGTTGAATATAATTTTGACTTTTATCATTTTCTAATAATACAGTTTTTACTTACGAGTACCCGTGAGTCGCTGTGTTTGACCAATTTCAATCTTAAGTTTAATATGTGTGTTAATGTTTAAGGAATATAGCTTTTATCTGTGTTCTTTATGTACTCGTAGAGTGTCTAACATTTAATTTAAAATGTTTCTGTAATTCTAAAAAACTTGGAGAATGATCCGAATAAGAAAAAGCTGTTCCTAGGTTTTGGTATAGTATATTTGTTATTATGTATAGCATCAATAAGCTATATAACCATCAGCTCTTGCGAAATAAGTAAATAGTACGGGCATTATTTATCTTAATACATTAAAAAAAGTCCCTTGTGAAGAAGTCTGGGCTGCATTACGAAATTGTGTGTTATTTTGCCTTTTGAAAACTACTTGGATTTTTAATCGTTAAATGTGTGGCTCTATGCTTTGAACGCTTCTAGCAAAAATTAGGTGCGCATTATTTAGTTTTCTATTTGAGGTGCTATCGACTTTCGAAAAAAATAAAGGGCAATTTTCGACGCGTAGCCACAAGCGCTACCGTGAATTAAAGCGAATTACCTGTAACGGGGAGGTAATTTACACCAAAAGTGTCCTTTTGGTATAATTATATATTTTTAGTTCAAAGGCCAGGACACCCTTTCGGCCCTATGCTATTGACGTGCCATAACTTGTATATATTTATTGGAATCAAGAATTGTCACTTGTCATTTGTTAGGGCGTCCCCCAATGGGGGCTTTTATGTATAAACTGTAAGTATAAACACTTGTATAAAAAAATCTATAAACACTTGTGTTATCGTAGCCAACATGTCCAGGCTTACTAAAACTTACAATATCTGCTCAACCAATCCAAGATGGCGGCAAAAAACAATTGTCTTTCGTTCTCTTTGGCAGTTGAAATGAATAGCTCTGTTTCTAATGAAAGTAAGCCGTTCAATTGACTAATAAGATATAAACTGAAGATTAATGTTGTAACACCCTGTATACTACGGCATAACGGTTTGTGTTTCGTTGGTTACAATACAACAACGGACGCGGAACGGAAATGTGTACAGATTTAAGTGTTGTGCGGTCAATGCGGTAGCGATCCATTTACCATTTAACCATTTACTTTCAACCCTGGCCGGTTTCCGGACATTACAGTAGATGCAAACCTTTGGCTTTGTAATACTTCAGTTTTATATTTATGTTAAATAAAATTCTTGCAAACTCGTGGATCCTTTGTCAGGGAAAACATTTCTTAAGTTATACGAACTCATGACACTTTTCTTTCACTATCTACGCCAACGGCATCTGAAATTAGTTACTTCAGTGGTCACCTCGGCGAAAGCCTGAATTCGTCCGCACAAGGAACACAATTGGCTAAACAAAGGGCCTTCTTTCAATTGATGCGGCCTAACTGTAAACCGAGCGCTTGCAAGGGTTTAGATGTTAGATTGAGAGGATCAAGTGAATAGGGACTGGTTACCCTTATGCACGTCTGCCACGTCTGTTGGGCATATTGCGCGACCACTGGAACGAAAGGAAGTCTGGATTCAGGAAAGGAATGGGACAGTGTTCGGCTGTCCAGACAATCATGAGAGGGCGCGACAAGCAAGCCCGCTGACAACCACTTAGGGGACTCTAACCCCCAAGACATGGAGAGCCTTGCCAACTCGGGGGACATTTCCCCGCAAGATTATTTTCAAGGCTCTCCTGAAGTCGCGGTCTACCCTGCTGCCGCGTCCCCCTAAAATGATATCTGCTCCAACCTCCCCTGGTGGGGAACGGAGCGTGTTCAAGATCTGGACAACTACAAAGCTGCCCAGTAATTTTGGAACAACTCTTTTTTGATGTACCCCAGTATAAAGTAATCTGAGCAGGTACTAACCAGACAGATACTGACTGGGGATGTTTACAAGGGTTTACGCGCGTACGTTTTTCAAAATAACGTTTAGAAACGAGTTATATATATTTTACTGTCTACGATATTTTATGACTGTGTTTTATGACGGTATTTAATAACTGTGCGTCTGAAGTTAACGATATTATACACAACTTAATTTTCGTTTACAGTACAGGTGCAAATGACGAACTGTGAACTGGCTAACCGGTTAAATCCGGTTAAAGTTTGACGTGAATGTTAAAAAGCAATCAGGAAAGTAATTACTGGCTGACAGTGAAGTGAGGTGAAGTAGACTATCGTACCCGAGTCGTCTTCCACAATCCACAGCTCAGTTTACCTACACTTTGTGCCGGTAAATTCAACAGTTTTAGCAGCAGGCTCAAGTTTTAGAATTACTATTTCACTAAATCACTATTTTGAGATGCCGACCACTCTCATGAGGCTATTTTAAGGCAAATATGTGGTGAAGGATGAGTGTGATGAGTGGTAGTAATGAGTTATGAGGTGTAGTCTTGTTACAAACTAAGGCCGACTCTTCCTTAGAATGGGTCATTAATTAATAGGCCAATGACCAATGGAAATAAAAGGACCAACGTGACTTCCGAACCACGCAGGTGATGGTCTGATATGTCTAAACGATGGTGGAGTTGATGCGGGTATCATCAGATGATCACTGAGACTATCTGAGCCGCTTTAGACCTATATCATCCTCAAACCTGACCTCCATGAAGCTGGATTACAGGACCACGCCACGAGTCCCAGTCAATTTAGATACCTTCACTACTCTAATATACGAAAGAAATGGGAAAATGGAGGTTAATTTTTCTATCTACTACGATGTGTTGTATCATTGCGTTGTTACAGTGGTAATTTTCTTCATTAGATTATTAATTTAAATTTGATTAGGTGTCTGTCCTTGAGACCTCTAGAAAATTAATGTGTGAAAAGAAAGAAATCAAGTACATTTCACCGATAAGTTATGCATAAAATGGTGGGGCCGAGACAAATTAAATGGAATTAAAATTAGAAATTAATATTTTTTTACATTATTGGTTCAATAGTTTTTATTATTAATAGTAGTGCTGTATCACGAAGTGAAGGTCAAGGGATTGAAGTTTCATTAGAAAAGTGGACCAACCAGATTCTTATACTGGCAGAATCTGATGGTACAAAATAAAACCATTACGCAGTTCAAAATTTAAAATAAAAAAGTTAAAGGTTTTGTTTGCGAATAACTAAAGGTTAGGCTGACTTTCACGTAGAATTTTAAACAAATTTGTTCAAAAATGTAATGAAATTCTGTAAGACACGGTGGTGTTGAATTATTGATGATGCGTTAAGCCAGCATTGGGTTTCAGAAGCAAAGGACAAGTTTTAAGTAGCATTAGCGGAAGAAAGAGCAAGGCAATCTGATTAGAGACTCACCTCTTTGCAACTTTACATTAGGCTTCCTCCGCTGTTGTCAGGGAGACTGAAAATGTGGTTGAGATAACTAAAGATTATGTTATGGTTGGTAGATGCCGAATGGCTGAGGCAGGAAACTCTTCATTATAGTTGTGGTAGCCTACACACAGAATGCGCTGCGAAGGAATTTCTTTAAGAGTCTCAAGTAGATCCACTGACGCATGCGTGCAAAATTCGTTCTTTCTGAAAAATGTCACTATTCGCTCATATTTAAATGACGTCATCGGATAAATTTGAGCATGTGGAGCCGAGGGGGGAGGAAGACGGCTAGAGACGGCAGCGCTGTCTGTGCTTGGGCTGCCGCAACTATGTTGATTTAACACTCGCATCAAAGCTGTTTAGTTCTGTTTAAAACGCTATATCAAATTTTATAGGCTTGTTTTCACGCTTTAGACCTACCATGCTTTATAATGACTATAATAACTCTTACCAACAAACTATTAGGGTTAGTTTTAAGTTTTAAAACAAGAAATATTATTTATATGATATACACCACAGATAAACCTTGAAAAGTCAACTAAATTCCAACACATCTTATTGTATCGTAGAGATTGTTACTTCTAAAGCAATAAGCTGTCAGCATACTCTTACTTCCCAGGTTGTGTTTGCCTTGAGTGTATTAGTATTTGAGTATTTACTTAATGAGATAAAATATTGGAATATATGTGTAATTTAATCTCAACGGAATACTAAATCTGTTCCCAACCAAATGCCATTTTTCACGTTGTTCAACCTCGATGTTGGTTGTTTCGCTGCTTGTGTTTTTCGACAGCCAAACCACATTTTATTAAACGAGTTTACTTATTTATAAACTATAAATAATATAAGAAATAAGTTAATACAAAACGTTCTAAAGTTCGTAACATTATTGTAATCATTCATTATTATATCGTTTATCATTACAGTAGTTTCAATTGCTGGATCGGTTCCGTAGAGTTAAATAAATAAATAATCTCATCGTGTGTGTATGATACTAGTTATCAATAATCCTTTGTGACTGTATTTTCTTTAAAAAATTAGTAGTTCATTGCAAGAATATATCCACGATGTATGGCAATGGTCAAAACTAATCTAACATAAAATTGTCCATCCTATCAAGACATCAGGAACTCTTTCAGACGTATAAAATGTACGTACATTCATCTTCATTCATTCGAATTGTCCCTCCCTAGTTCTTTGGTCATTGTGTGAGACTTCTTTTAATAAGATCTTTCAGTTGTGTGCAAAAAAGTCGTCTACGCTGTAGAGTGATTCTGTGACCAAAGCAACCTTTAAGCGAGTTTTAAATCCTTTAAAATATGAGCAACTTTGATCTGTCGACAAAATTTACTTGGGAAGGTATTACTTGAAGACTACTGTTCTGCGTCTCCCAGTTCGGTAGTCATTCCCATAATGACACTAGATAGTGCAGTACTACCTCTTATGCTCTCGCGTTTTGATTTGAACAACTTGTATAACCTCTTAGATTAAAGTTTGTTGTTGACGATGGGAGAATTTAAACTATTATTGTGGACATTTTTTATCGTTAGTGAACAAGATGATCACAACGTTTCGAGATCTGAAATTTGGACCCGTCTTCAGGTGAAAAGTAAACTAAACATAATTGAAGAACATAAAACGAGTTAGTTTAAAGCAATCAGCGCAATTACTTGTGTCAATTACTTACGCTGATTACTTTCGGCTAGCTCGTTTTCTAATAACCTGTGTGTTATGTGTTAGGTTACTTTTACCTGAAGACGGGGTCAGATTGCAAATCCCGAAACGTCGTCATAATCTCCGTCGTCACTAACGATGGAAAATGTCCGCAATAATAGTTTGAACTCGGAACTTGTATAGCCTTTTCGTTTCTCTGAAATATGTTTAAAAGATACATGATTCTACTTCAAAATGTAAAGACAGAAGAATGTCAACAATTTGAGATTTATGAATGCTGGACTGCACAACTCCATTGCAATTTTTCAATTATTAAAATCGCTATTTTTTGCAGATTTATTATTACTATTGTTATTATTCATTCAGAAACTCAAATTATTTCCTTAAGGTGGGACCGGCGTTTGCTTTACAAACTGGCGTTTTAGCTTATCACCCATTATCAACCCCTAAGTTTCACCGTAAGCTATTACACGCTCGGGCAACTGCTGATCCACAGTCTGTTGCTGATGAGGGTTGCTGACGATTTCAACTGAGTCCGTCAGCACCTCCCTGAGGGATCTCTTAGATGGGATCTGTTTCTGAGTTCTGACACGGTGTTTAAATTAGTTTGTTCCAACTTATAACTGAGTTGTTGGAATATTAAACGTTACTTTGAAAACTATGCTTTGTATTTAATAATATTCTAATTACTTTTTATTTGCGTATTAAATACATGGCTAACCTGGGTTTATTGACGGTCATTGATTTTTAGTTAGGTGATATACTCAAGTTACTTGTAAATGGCTTACTCGTAAAAACAGTTTTTTAACTACTTTTAAATTTTAATGGTCATTATTTTGAGTTTTTATAAATGTTTAAAAATATGTGTATCATTCACTCAAATGTTTTATTTAATGAAATATGTCAATTAAAATGTTGTATTTAAGGCCTTAAATATGTCCAAAAACAAGCCACTATCCCTTTTCCATGGTTTAAACCATACAATGTCCTTTCAATAAACTTAATAACATCTGTTTGTGAACTCCAATTGATGATATATAATATGAAGGAAAAGCCCATAGTTTGTCAAAAAAATTAAACTTCTAATTTCACTATTATAGCGAAATAAATCATTTAAAACACACGAAACGGTTTTCATAGTTATGGTACATTGGTTGGTAACATTTAAACACATATGTGTTAAGTTGCATCATAAGCAAATTAAATGTAGACAACTATTGTTTACGTTTTTCGGAACTTCTCTCCCCCAAAAGGGACTTACGACTTTTAATTTTGGTGGAAAACTTACTTGATTGAGATAATTACAAAAGAAACCTAATGTTATAGACTTTAAACAAAATATGTGACACAGACAGCTTGGAGTATATGTACATATTCGTATGTGTAAACAATTTTGATATAAAACTCAAAACGTGATCTGGGGTCAGGATCGGTGCTCATTTCACGGTCCCGGTTCTAGGTCTTACCTTTCTGACGGCGTGAATGTCTCATTCTTTAAAAGAAAATTCGTTAAAATACACTCCAGTAAATTAAATGCAAAATATGACTTGTGGAAAGCTTGTAGTATATAAAAATATGTGTATATACAGTTTTAACTAAAAGCTCATAACGTGATCTGGGGGTCAGGATCGGTGCTCATTTCACGGTCCCGGTTCTAGGTCTTACCTTTCTGACGGCGTGAATGTCTCATTCTTTAAAAGAAAATTCGTTAAAATACACTCCAGTAAATTAAATGCAAAATATGACTTGTGGAAAGCTTGTAGTATATAAAAATATGTGTATATACAGTTTTAAATAAAAGCTCATAACGTGATCTGGGGGTCAGGATCGGTGCTCATTTCACGGTCTTACCTTTCTGACGGAGTGAATATCTCATACTTCTAAAGGAAGTTCGCTAAAATACAACACTGCAGTGAGATTGTAATAACACTAATCTATCTTTTAGTAAATGTAGCTTTTATAACAAATCTAGGATTTTAATGTACAGAAACGTCCATGGCAATAAATCATTCACAACCAACTTACGTTTTGGTTTTGGCATCAGTTCAAAACTGTTTGTTACTTCGGAACAATAAAGCTCATTTGATCCCCTCATTAATTCCGAAGAATTGTCGGATTCAATTCTTGCCAACATTTATTTTGTTTTTATAAATAAGTTATATTTATTAGTCTGTAAATAAGTTCGGTATCCCTTGACATGTAGCTATCAAATTGTGGATTAAAAAGTAGTCTTCGTTCTTCTATTTTAGATTTTGACACGTTTAACCGTCCATCTTTCTAGAGATAATTCAACAGTAAAATATGAAGGCCAAATCATTAAGTTAACATTGAACAACCGCAAGAGAGGAATTCATAAGCCTCCCTTACTTAAAAGATTTAATTTGCCCCTTCAAGCCTTTTCAAATAAGTACAGCCGTTCCTTTTGTTAATTGAGATACACACAGGAATTCTGCGATGCCAATAGTCGATGTAAATCTTGAAAACTGAGCTTTAGGGAAACTCTGGCTGAAAACGTAGCCACCATTTTGAAATGGTTGGTTGATCAAGTTGGCAATTTTTTCCTTAAGTGGCATTTCTTAGATACAAGTTTATATTAAGTTTAAGCAAACCCTATAAATGGTGTGGGAGATGAAATAATTAGTGAAAACAAAAATGGCGGATATCTAGTAAACAAACACAATTACCCGCTATTTCGACCTTGCCAAATTTAAACCCCTAAAGTTGTGACACTTTCATGAACACCCTGTATATAGTTTAGCTGGGTTTTGCATTACAATAGTTGATAGTAAATAGCTAGCGGACCCGTGGCGGGTTGGAATCGTGCGCGACTCCGGAGCTGATCACTCCGCTGGCGCGGGTTCAATCTCCGCAGTCACCACTTACATTTTGTAATGTGACTATACGGTAACGCTAGGTAAAGGTCGAGGTTGAGTGGTATAGAGGACTTTGTAGTCCTAACTTCTTCTCGTTAAAGAAAACAAACTTTACCTTTTTAAATAACTTTACTCTACTGGGACTCGTGGCGTGGTCCTGTAATCCAGCTTCATGGAGGTCAGGTTTTGAGGATGATATAGGTCTAAAGCAGCTCTCAGATAGTCTCAGTGATCATCTGATGATACCCGCAACAACTCCCACCATCGTTTAGACATATCAGACCATCACCTGCGTGGTTCGGATGTCACGTTGCCGTTGGTCCTTGCATTTATTGGTCATTGGCTATTAATAATGACCCATTCTAAGGAAGAGTCGGCCTTAGTTTGTAACAAGACTACACCTCATAACTCATTACTACCACTCATCACACTCATCCTTCACCACATATTTGCCTTAAAATACCCTCATGAGAGTGGTCGGCATCTCAAATAGTGATTTAGTGATTTAAATAGGCCGATATTTTAAAAAATTATTATTTACCTGTACGTAGTTTTGGTATATATTTCACATGAAACATAATGAAATCACTATCACACAGCTGTTGCATAAACAAGCAGTCAACTTTGCATAATATGTGTAACCGGCTTTGTGCATAGAACAAATAATCATGTTGTCTATCATTTCAATTGACTGAGTCTCTCTGAGCATTTGTTTGCGCACTGTTTGCGATCATTTGCTTTGATTCAACTAGCGATAAACATTTGAGCGATAAACACATTCTATGATACTACTACTGCTCATTTTTATCGTTTTCAATTTTGGGGTTAATGAATTTTTAATTTGTTGATGTCGTAAAATTGCATTTTTAAAGGATTTTGTCGTTCAAAAACGTAGAAAAGTGCGGTTTGTAGTTTTGAGCTTCCCAACACCTCCTGAGTCAAATTTCGAAAACTTTATGGGTTTGTAAAATTATACTTATAGTTCTGTGAGACAAAAAACACAAACACATACAAATAACTTAAAAGGCTTATTTTTCGGTACCTTCGTCGGTGCCTATACAACAAAAATACAAATAAAAGGAGCAGCTTTTGTTTGTTTACTATACAAAACCATAGAGTAAATAAATAAGGCGAATCTTACTAAAGAAATTGTAAAAATAACTAATGGTGTATAAAAGAGTTTTGTCTAATTAAAAAAAAGAAATGGAAACCTTTCTGTTTTATTGGAAATTCGCTAAGATTCACCGTAGCACTTGTGGCTATGTTTATCAGTTTATGCCTGCAGTTGCAGAACAATAAAACCATTTTAATACTCTGGCTACTCTGACGGTCGCAATTTGATTTTTCAGAACAATTTTATAGTTAAAAACTTACTCGACTTTATTCGGTTTTCTGTTAAAAATTATGTTTCTACTTTTGTGACACAGAGAGGGTATCTTGAGGTGAATATCGATGAATGGGGGGGTGTTTTGTGAACTATGTGGTGTCTTGTTCCCTAGATTGGGTCATTAATTAGTAGCTAACGACCAATGGAATGGACCAACTGCTTAAAGTGACTTCCGAACCTAATTGTATTATGTTTACATTGACTGACTGAATTTTGTCTCGAAGTCACAAAAACCGCTTAAAACTATCCCATGCACTTGCACACCTGATTTCAATATAACGTAATATTTGTTTGTACAACAGTATGTTTTCAACCAAACTGCAAATCCCAGAAAGCGAATGTATTGCCGTACTAAAGCATAAAAGTAAAATAGTCGTCTTTAGGCCTAAGGCAGGGGTTTGGAGGAATGTCGACATTTCTGGCGGCCATTATGCTCGACAAAGGAAACAATTCGCATTAAAAGTTCCGTTTGTAGAGAGAGATGGAATTGATGCGGAGTAGGAGTTTGTACAGCAGAAGATGTCTCCAAGTTAGGCACTTTATAGCAGTAAAGTATAGAAATAGCAATACAATAGGTTGCTGGAAGCTTTTCCAATACTAGATTAGAGCAGCTATAATTTTGCATCTAGCCTTGTCCTTTGTTTGTAGTTTGTTGTTGACTATAGTAGACTTCTGAGATTAAAATAAATTATTACTCGAACAACGGACGTTTTCTATTGTTTTGAGTACACGACGTTTCGGGATCTGGAATCTGACCTCGTCTTCAGGTGAAAGGTAACCTAAAACATAAAGAAAACATTAAGAAATGAGCTATCCTAAAAGTATTTACAGATGAAATGTCCTTAGTTGGCACTTTGGGGCATGCAGGCCGTAGAGGAGATATAGGGCGAGGGGAGGGTGGAGAGACGGACAGGACACTTCCAAAAACATCGGTCCTTCTTGGACTTGCCGACTCATGGGTTTATGACCACTGCTATTACTTGTGTTGCATTAACGTTAGCTAATTTAAACTGTATAAAACCGGTTTAAATTATCCGATTGTAATGGGACAAAACAGAAATTATTGGTAAATCATTTTTAAGCGTATTATCAAATTGATATGTGATTAACTTGTTTAAATCACATTTAGAACTAGGGTGTTCATGGAAACCTGCATATAGGATTGTCCCAATGGCGAGGACGGGCCAGCGACGATTTACAGCCCCGATGAGGGGTGACAACGACGCCTGATGTTTTCTAGACGACGAATACACATTTCTTACCTGAAGTCCAAGTGCCAGCTTAGAAAATTTCATCTGTAGCGTAAGTTGACCAGTCATCCACCACTAAATAACCTTTTCTTCTTTTCCGAAACTTATTTCATTGTATAAAAACTACGAAAACTTTACTAAATTAACAAAAAAGGAGAAATACAACATGTCTATGACCAGTGACAGCTGCACACCGTTTTCTTTTTTGAAATAACTTTTACATTAATATACATGATATGTTTGACAACTATAGATTCTTTCCGACACGCGTGTAGAGTTTTTTCGAAATTATGCGTTTTGAAGTTTACAAAATGGTATCAAAAAGCACCAAGACTTTGACAAATTTATTTGTGAAACTGTTGAACAACCTATGAAAGATCATGTGTCGGAACACTACTTTAGTTTCAAAATATATCATGTACAGGTTATTTTGAAAGGAGAAAATGGGTCGCCTTAAACCCACGCAAGCGCTTGGTTTGACAGCTAGGTTGCAACAGTTGAAAGAAACCCCGTGTTAGCCAGTAGTTATACGTGCGCGGTGTCTTGTGTTCCTTAGGCGGACAAATTCAGGCTTTCTCTGGGGGTTATTTCCGAGGCGGACCCTTAAAATCCGCAATTTAAGTTCGTTATTTTGGTTTGGGAATAGATAGTTCATACGTAGTAAGTATTATTACTGAATTTCAACCTTCCAAATAAAATATTGAATGTTTTAATTGGATATTTCATCAACTTATTGAGGTCTATACCTCCTACTATATGTAATGTAATCATCTATGTACATAATTTATAGAATAATTTAGAAGTGCACACATTTTGTAGACTACCTTCACACATTCCCTTCAGTGTATTTGGGAGAATAGGAATATGGTTTCATGAATAACGCAGATATAAGGGAAACTTGTAAGCCAGGATTGTACAGTGAAGTGAGGCAATACAAACTCTCAGAGCTCTTACATAAACATGAGTGAACCATAACAAGACATTCACCAGCTTCCTTGACTGTATACAGGGCGCCACGTAAAGTATGATTCAACGTGTAGAAAGAAACATTAATAATTAACTAAGTCCAAAACGCTTCGTTTACAGGGTCGTTACAGGATGAAAATATTTTTTATCTCGAATATTTTTATCGGCGACCTTTCTGAAACTTGGTATGTTTTTGTATATTGTCAGAATTTTAATGGGGGAAATAACTAGTATGATCGCATTTATAGTTGAGATTTCAGAGGCTTCTACCAAAGATACTTTTGTGGTAGGTAGATTGGGCATAGATTGGCGGCAGCCCCACGCGATAACGCTGCCATGTCTTGCCATCTTTCTCCCCTTTTGGCACCACATGCGTGCTCGAGAGATTTCGGTCTCACTCACCTGAAACTGAGCTAATTTCTGTCTGCTATCTTATTGGTGGCAGGGCTGGCAACCGTCCATTGCAGCGTGGTTGGCATCCCTACCATCAATAAGATAGCAGACACCAAGTAGCTCAGTTTCAGCCAAACAGTGAATGAAGAAGGTACTTAAGAGCGAGACCGAACATCCTCAAGCTGATTATTATGATGTTTTGACGTGGTGCAAACTGGACAAAAGGTTATATTTTCGTCAAATAAAAATTTGCCAGCAATTTTTTCAAATTTTAACAAGAGAGAAATATTGATTCTAGAACACATTTAACCACCTCTTAAATGCAAACCTCTGAGCTTAGTAATTACATTTGAATAAAAACAAAACTCGTAAAAACCAATGTAAAGCGGGAAATGTCAAAAGAGTTAATTGTTGCGAGTGTTTTCAAGCACAAAGAGGAAATATCGGGTTTTCACAACTGTCAGAAGTTGATCTAGAATCCCGCAGTGTTTGTTTGTGCGATATTTCCTTCAGTCGTCTTCGGCAATGTTTCACAGTTTTACGTCTGTGAACATTTATTGTCAATTCTGTGCTTGACCCAATGAAAACAAATTATAATTTGATAACTTGCGTCTTTTGGATGAGAGTCGGTTTATAGATGCCTTGACAGTGAGGGGTGTTCATTGTTGTAAATATTATTTCCTTAAGCAGCTGTTTGACAAGCTATTGTCCAGTGAACGCGGTAATACAACCCATGATCTGGGAAAAGGTCAAAATTGTCTTGTTCATCTAGGCAAAGTTAGGATAGTAAGTCCTCTCTACCACTCCATCTCGACCTTTACCTAGCGTCACCGTACAGTCACTTCACAAATAGTAAGTGGTGACTGCGGGGATCGAACCCGCGCCACAAGAGTATAACGAGCTCCTGAGTCGCGCGCGATACCAAGCCACCACGGATCCGTTTGTATCTTAATATCCTTACTTGAGAGTAGGATTATCGTAATGAATAATATATAATAGTTTAACATATACAGGGTGAGGTTTTTACTGCGCACATTATTTTGACAATTAATTATACTCGATAAGAGGAACACAAAAATACACACTACTTATCTCCTATCTGACCAAACCATTTTTCAAAGGATTGCTTACACAATATTTTACTTTACATTATTAAAAAGACGTTAACATATAATATGACGACTGATTGCGCTATTGTCTTTTTCAAATTCAGTCCACATAAAAAACTAAAGTATATTATTTCATCAGTATTGTTTATAACAATGTTAGGTAAAGAGGAGAATTCAAAGAAATCTTTAGTCAGAAATAAATGAAAAGACTCAAACGAGATAACCGGGAAGAGTTTAGCGTCGATATTTGTTTTGATAACGAGTGTTGAATTGCAAACATTGAAAGATGAGATTTCTTCTGAACCTTTCAATCAAACCATAACATACAATATGATAAATCTCTTGGCAGAATATCACATTTACTCTTTACTGTTAGGGTATTGTTAGCAAACGATATTTTAACAATCATAGCCACAAGCACTACCGTGACTCCTAGTGAATTTTCTATAAAGGGTAAAATTACTCCGTAAGTGCCTTTTGGACCCTCTATGTCATCTTTTGAACCCTTATGTCTTCTTTTGGACCCTTGTGTCATCTTTTTTGAACCCTTGTGTCATCTTTGGGACCCTTGTATCATCTCTTTTTGTAAATTCTTGTGACCACTCTACTAAATCACTATTTGACATGCCGACCACTTCATGAAGGTATTTTTAGGCAAATATGTGGTGAAGGATGAGTCTGATGAGTGGTAGTAATGAGTTATGAGGTGTAGTCTTGTTACAAACTAAGGCCGAGTCTTCCTTTGTGAATGGGTCATTAATTAATAGCCCAATGACCAATGGAAATACAAGGGACCAACGGCTTAACGACTCGAACCACGTAGGTGATGGTATGATATGTCTAAACGATGGTAGGGTTGAGATCACTACTGAGACTATTCAAAACCGCTTTAGACCTATATCATCTCAAACCTAGTCTCAGGTGAAGTCTATCTGCCTTAATTCACGCCACAGTCCAGCCCGTCTGCATTAAAGAAACACATTTCCACGCAGAATGTTTCCACTCTGTTGACAGTGTTTTATGTTACAACCACTTTGAAGTTAACAATATATTCTACATTTATGAAGCAAGTCTTGTTACTTTATCGCAGTGTCTCAGCTAGAGGTTATATCCGGCTCCGTACACTCAGGTATACACAGACAGTATACGACATCTTTATGCAATCATGTTACGTTCATACGTTCAACTTTATATGCTTGTCTCAAACTTATGAATACTTAAGAGCTGTTTCTCACTTTATGTGTCATATACTGAGTTCTTCTACTGGGTTTGTTCGGTTTTAAGATTTCTTTTATATACAGGGTGGTTCTAAATTGTTGGACACTTTATGAGTATTACTGGTGTGGGCTTCAAATAACCTCTAGAACTCTTCACTTAAGTAACTTACTTAATGTCTTGAACATTCTTTGTGGAAATTCTGACTTTGACTCTGCCCCCCCCTCCCAACTAAAAATTGCAAGGGTGTAATGTCTGAGAAACGTGGAGGCCAAGGAATTAGGAATTATTGGAGGGAAATGAAATTGGAAGTTTATTGTTTTAAGTAATTAAAGCAAACCATTCTTTAACTCCCCCAAAAGGGTATTCCGACTTGCATGACATACTTGAACGAGCTATTTACAGGAGAATCATTTGCAACAAGTTCAATGTGAATTAGACAAAATTTGTGACCTTTAGAGGCTTAAACACGTACATGTACAATAATGTGTATACAGTTTGTACTGTTTAACGTAGTTTAGAAAAAAATGTCAAAAAGGTGTTTCGGGGTTTGTGCTCATTCCATGGTCCCGGTCTAGGTCTTACCATGAGTGTCTCATTTTCTCAAGGAAATTCTCTATAACAAATTTTAAACACGTTCATAGGGCCTATACGTGATTTTGTTACCTAAAAATAATCTTTTATGAAACAAAATCTTAGTGAAATTAAGGGGTAGGTGCTTTAACGTCAAACTATGGC
This sequence comes from Matsumurasca onukii, assembly GCA_018831715.1. NCBI lineage: Eukaryota > Metazoa > Arthropoda > Insecta > Hemiptera > Cicadellidae > Matsumurasca > Matsumurasca onukii. The sequence goes on from CM032058.1 coordinate 88,811,118, forward strand.
TGCTTAAACCACAATAGTTTTACAAATATTAAAATATTTGTACCGTTTGGTGAAGATATAGTTTTGTAACACATAGGAGTGGGAGTTTAGGAGCTTATGAGAACCAAAACCAATCTGCAGTGTTATTAAAGATCATTGTCTGAAATTACAAGCTTTAGTCACACATATAAGATCACGTGATTAAGTACAGGTGGAACACGTTAACGTTGTTAGTGCAGAAATTTGCACGTAAATGGGAAATATTTTGATAGCCATAAAACGGTTCTTTTAGCTTTACTGTTATAATCATTTTATTATTTAGACCAAATCCAAAAGGGAAAGGAAAATTGTTAGGCAATGTTAGCCCAATCAGAACTGAACCACTTATGCTTATGATTTCTTAGTAAAAAGGAAATACGCTAACATACATTCAGATCAAGAAACCAAGATTGAAAATCTGTGGTCTTATAGAGACAACATATTTCTTTGCAAATCACTAGATGCATGGTGGTTGAAACCAATTAAGAGATACATGACATTCTTTGTTAGCACTAATATCCGGAAAATGTTGGAACAACGTTTGCCATACACTCAATAAAATATAAATAAAAACCTTAGGATGCTACTGTGCATACAATTACCAGGTCAATCAACAAACTATGCTGTTAATATGAGCTAAGGAAAGTTGTGGTGCAACATCTGTTTTGGGAGTAGTATAAAACCTTTCGTAATATTGTTCTAACAATAATCATGTTTAAATATATGCAGCGGATACGTGGCGGAATGGTATCGCGCGCGACTCCGGTGGCGTGGGTTCGATTCCCGCAGTCACCACACACAATTTTTAATGATATTTTACGGTACGCTAGGTAAAGGTCGAGGTTTAGGAGTAGAGAGGACTTTGTAGTTTTAACTTCGCCTCGATAAACAAGACAAACTTTACCGTTTTATATGTGGGGTTGAAATACAAAACAATTTCAGTTTTAACTAAACTCTGAAGAATTTAAGTTTAAAACTACACAGCTCGGTTCCGTGTGGTCCTGTAATCCAGCTTTACGAGATCAGGTTTTGAGGATGATATACCGGTAGGTCTAAAGCGGCTCAGATAGTCTCAGTGATCATCTGATGATACCCGTAAACCCCCACCATCGTTTAGACATATCAGACCACCTGCGCGGTTCGGAAGTCACGTTGCCGTTGGTCCTTGTGATAATGACCCATTCAAGTCGGCCTTAGTTTTCTTATAACAAGACTACACCTCTTAACTAATTACTACCACTCATCACACTCATCCTTCACCACATATTTGCCTTAAAATACCATCATGAGTGGTCGGCATCTCAAATAGTGATTTACTACGTACAATTAAAGTTGTCCTTACAGAAAAACAAACCAAGTAGGCCAAAATAAAAACAAAGAGGCGACCTTTTCGTGTTTTCACTTTGAAATTTCACTTGAAGTGAATGCAAAGCTCTGTAGAAGTGACGGTGTTTCCGCCAGCTTTATTCTTGGACAAAGGAAACAATTCACATTACAACTTCCGCTGCAAACTGCTGAAAATTCTCAAGAATCCTTTTGATAAAGCCGTCACAAGATGAAGGCGCGACGACAAAGTGAATTTTAACACCGTTTTAAAACTGTAGGATGATAAATGTGTAACGGAACTAAATTTAGGTTGAAATATTATTACCGACGTTTTCCATAGTTCTTTTGTGAACGAGAACAACCATGTTCGGTTGTGCTTGACTGGTCAACTTACGCTGATTACTTTAGGCTAGCTCATTTTCCGATGTTCTGTGTTATGTTTTAACCTGAAGACGGGATCAGATTGCAGATCCCGAAACGTCGTGATTATCTTGCTCACTAGCGATGGAAAATGTCCGCAATAATAGTTTAAACTCTGAAATCCTCCCATCGTCAACAACAAACTTTAAACACAGAACAAGTCGTTAATTCTCACCTGAAGACGGATCAGGTTCCAGATTCCGAAACGTTGTGTTTTCTTGTTCACTAAAAGACTATTTATTGAAAACGTCCGTAGTAACTATATCAACTTCAGAAACTATCGTCAAAGACAAATTTCAAACAAATAAAGAAAAAACTGCACTATATGTTCATGAATTGTTACTTATTAACAAGATTTTGTAGAGAACGCAAGAGTAGCTTATTATTTTCTTTTTTAAAACTTTACTAAAGGGTTTAAAATTTTGTTAAAGATTTGGTGTACGAAACCTTTTAGAATTAGTAAAAGCTTTGGGTTTCCGGGTTTAAAATAATACTTTTCTTTTAAAAACTAAAATGACATTGATACATTTATCATTGATCTCAAAACCTTACTTTAGGTTGTCGTACATTATTATCTCGACAGTCAAAACTGACCCTCGTTCCTGAGTTGTCTCGGTTTATCGTCACTTATCTACTTCCTGAAAAACGCTTCCTTTTATCACCTTTCTTTACTTTGTAGCAATATTTGTAAAATTATCTTCCCTCACATATTATTTATGAGTGTTTGATTTTTGGGCATAACAGACACTTTGATTGTGACTCTAAATCTAGGGTTTTTGTGAAATCGCAAACGCTTTTAGGAAAGCTGTACCAACCCAGGATGCGCCTCCGTTGGGAATCGAACCCGCGATCCTTCGCATCGAGGCCTTGACTCTACCACTCAGCTATGGCCTGTTATTCTGTAATACAGTTACGTTCGAAGGTCTGCATAATTTTTCTTTGAAAAGTCGTTAAACCTTTAAATTAACTGTAAAATAATTTTATTTATTTTTACATTCCAACGGCAAAAACTATTACAATTTGTTTACTTTGATATTGTCCACCCCTACTTGGATATAATACATTAATATAGTATACATATGGTGAAAATTTCACTATGCTAAATACATTATAATGGACATATATAGATACAAAAATATAACTTAAGTAATAAAGGTTTGATAAATAGGTATCAATTGATTTAGTTACGTAAAATTACGGCTACTCAAATGACAAACCCAAAAAAGAGAAACGCATGTTACAATCGAAATGAGATTAACATGTATCTAGCAATAAATTATGCGACACATCATTAAAATTGTAATACATAATTAATTAATTATGATAATACACAGGAATAATTGATAACAACAAAGTGACTAAGTTTACATTACTGCAGTGAATGTACAATTGTTATTTACTCATCACGTTGAATACTTGCTTCAAAACGACGTGATTGAAGACAAACCGAGTTGCCTTGTATAGGTTGCATTGCATGTAAACTGCAAAAGGGAGAAAGGTCTTTCTTTTGCACGGTTCTGTCGTAAATTCACACGTTTCCCGACCCAAACCTCACAAACTAAACCCGGCTCTCAGCTTAGGTTTAACAAAATCTACAGTTTAACTTTGTTATATTTACTTATAAAATGAGAGATTTGCCAATCACCGATGATTTGTTGTCATTCGCTTCCATTGGTCTGACGATCTCATGCGCTCTCTCATTGGGAATTGTCACCTACGCTAACTCATGGAGTCTTAAAACTCGGTTTTCTTTCTGCTGAGAAAACAGCTTAAATTTATTTATTTCAACGGATACAGCAACCAAAGATTATGTTATGGTTAGTAGATAGGGCTTAGATGCCACATTTGAGGCAGAACATTAATTAATAGTTGCTGCCCATTTATAGCGCTGCCATTTCTCGCCCCTGCTCCACATGCTTGGGTTTATCCGATGTCGATGATTTAAATTTGATCAAATCGTGCGATTTTCGAGATCGAACGAACTTGTGTTCGTCAGTAGATCTGAATTCTGGAAATGAATTCCTCTCATGCTATGTGTTTGGGGCCGCAACTATTCCTACTTCAGCCATTCGGCATCGATGTGCCATTTACCTCATCATATCATAATCTCTGCAGTGACTTTACACGATACAAATAGCAGTGGTTGATAAAACTAACTTAAACTTCCATACGCTTGATAACCAGAAATATACAAGATACAAACTGCTCGTAGGTCAAGCGTGGAGTCAAGGGCCAATGAAAAGCACACGATACCGTTGGACCAATGGGAGTCATTTTTAACACTGCAAGTCATCTGTGATTGGCTGGGGTTTAAGCCGTTAGGAGAACTCCAGAGATATATGAACTAGTTTTAGCAAGCGCAATGAGGACGTTCAGTCTGTTGTAGCATGAGCGAAACGTCTTACAAGAATAAATAGTATAAATATTTTATTGGACTAATTGTTAACATACATTGCAACAGTCACATTTGGTTTCGCTAGATGTTGCCATTCGTTCTTACTTCGAAAATCTTTCAGACATATATTTTTTTCATACAACATCCACTCGAATCATCCCACTTTATCCCTACAGTGTCAGTGAATAATCTTGCGTTTTCCCAGTCGTGTGCCATAAACCTGTCTGCAATAAAAATGTGTATACGAACAACATTATAGAAAGATAACATCAATTATTCTGGACGGACTATTCGGCGAATTACGTCAAGTTATTTTTAGAATAAACTATTAACATTCAACAAAGAAATAACTGTGATAATTCTGTGAACATTCAATCTTCAAGGTTAAAACTGATTCTCATTCACAGTTTCTTTACAATTCGTTACCCGATGATGAAAACTTTGATATACTCGTATTTGAAACTCACAATTCAGCGTGCAAGTTGAAAGAGTTGGGTTATAGATCATGTGCCACGAAAACACCGTAAGAGATTACGTTATCTCTCGAGTTAGTGTTTTTGTCGCGACCCTCACCTCAAAACCTTAATGTTGTCGTCGGTTTCCACTTGCTTAAGCTTATATATATGAGGAACAACAGTGTTTATTCAAGTCAAAATTAGCTAAAAGAACTTTTTTTAAGTAGTTGTTTAGTTATTATAGTAGAGTGGATTTTTCTGTTTTCAATACGTGTTAGAACTGTTAAGCCAGAACTACACGCAGCTAAGCACTTAAGCGCCGCTGGAGTGAGTGAGGCGAATTACCTTTGCGATTTGTAACCTTAGTACGCTAACTGTAACTAACTTTCAGTCTCGCTTCGGCCTTCGGCCTCAGCTTTGTCTCCTGTATGATCATGTGGATCTTGTATTTAGCGGATCCGTGGCGGATTGGTATCGCGCGCGACTCCAGAGCTCATCACTCCGGTGGCGCGGGTTCGATCCCCGCAGTCACCACATACAATTTGTAACGTGACTACGGTGACGCTAGGTAAAGGTCTAGGTTGAGTGGTAGAGAGGACTTTGTAGTCCTAACTTCGCCTCGTTAAACAAGACAAACTTTATCATGTGTGTTATGAGGCTGTTCGCTCCGCTCACTCATATATTAGTATATTGATAAGTAACGTCAAAATGCATATTTTTCAAATTTCATCGTCTTAAAAGTGAACTTCCGGTATTTCGATTTCACTGGATATTGCTGGTTGATGTTACAATGTAGTTGATGATATCATCAATTTTATGGTAATTAAATAATGTTTTTTATGTTCACAGGTACTGTACAATGTTAGACATGTTGGTGGTTGGTGAGTTTTATTTTGAGTTTTATTGGCAATTTAAGAGCTTTTAAGAGTGCACAGTGAGATATCACAAGAGGATGTGACTAAAGGCAGGGAAGACTACCGAACTGGGCGACACAGAACGGTGGTTTATGAACGTTTCGTCAACAGGTTAACAAATTGGTTAAAAAATTCTGACGCTCAAGGTGTTTAAATCTTACCAAAAACATTTTGATGTCACATGCCTTTTTGTACGAAACAACTTGAAAAATCGGTATAATAGTGGAGGAGAATGAAAATAGTGTATTTTGAATGAGACTTCGATGCAATATTTAGCTTTTGATGTACAATAAGATGACGACTGCAATAAATGTAATAATATATGTACGCAATAAATTGTTTTTTTATTTATTTAGTTAAATATTTGTCTCGTTTCTGCAGCAAAGCCGACGAAACACGACAGTAGATTCCGTGCAGGTTAGAGATTCAATGTTGGATTGATTCCAGGAAGAATATGGCTGCTTTATTGCACCAAAGTTCTTCCTGATTGAATATTTATTCCTTTCGAAGCCATTTGACAACGCATAAACTGTTCTTTGATCTCAGTTCACAACACATCTGTTGAATTCAGTTCGGTGAACTTTCTTAGAAGCGTTTAACTTTTAGGTTTCGTTTAGAGCAAAAGGTGCCGAGTTGCGTTTGTTTTTTAGATTATTCCATTTAGAAAACATTTAGTTAAACTAATTTCAAAGGGTAATTTAGTACATGTAACTAAAATGTTGTGTGAGTTTTAAATTTTCTATGTTATGTTAAACGTTGTATATACGTTACCGGTACAGGCCAAGCTTAAATCCATTGGAACGTTAGGTAGTCTATTATATGGGAACGTTGTGAAAACACGTTTTTCGTCTGTATGTGTTAAAGAAAAAATGATCTAGTGTTTTATCATTAAATGGTAATTCGTGTTCGTTCAAATGGTTGAAATGGGTTACTTAGTACCTATAACCAAAGTTTTGGCTATGTCATTGGTGTGTTACATATATACAGAGTAAACTTAAGTACCTTGGAAATATTTCAAACAGTTTTTTTCTGGATTAAAAGACGTATCAATATATGTACAAAAATACTTCAAGCTAAAAAATAACGAGCTTGCGACGGTATCAAAGCTTGCTCCAATACAGATGCTCAACCATTTATTCAAGAAACCTATATTTTGTAAAACCTATTTTAAAACATACAAAGCTTATCTCTTATGAAAGTAAAACAAAACTGTTTACTCAATACTTAGCCCCCTGAAATTAATACATAAATAATGATTTAATAAGAAGAAACTATTCGAATAACCAATATTATAATTTATGAGAAAAGTTTTCAATAGAAGTTGCCTTCATCAGATAACCTCACAATAAATACATTACCTAATTACTAGGTATTTAATTGTGAGGTTATCTGATGAAGGCAGCTTTGCTGTTGAAAGGCGCCTCACAATAAAATTTATAATATTGGTTATTGTTTTCAAATTAGTTTCTTCTTATTAATCCAATATTAGAGCTCACTTTTCAAGATAACACGGAATATTAAAATGTAATGAGGATCCTATAATGAGGAAAACTGATCGTCATAACAATGAACCTGTGAAACGATGTGGCAGACATCCATTGTTAATCATGATTGGAATTATTTAGCTCTAATAACTCTGTTATTAAAATCTGAATGCCGGTTGATGTTTGTTTTAATTATTCTCTACATACCTATTATTATAAAGGGCTAGCAGAAATCAATTAAAGTAGATTTAGTTATAGAAATTATTGTGCTAAAGATTTAAATGATTGAGAAACGTGTTTTGGGTTTAATTAAACAGTAATACACCAGAGAAGATTGAACAAGTTTAAACTGACAAATGTGAGGTACATTGACAAAATTTTATGAACACAAAAGCATCCATTGAATTACTATAATTTCAAATTTTCTTGTAATAGAAAATCGCCAGAAATCACGGTAGCGCTGGTGGCTACACGTTAACAATGTTTATAAACTATTTGATTTTTTGTTAACCTTTGACTTTGTTTCCTTAAGTTCCGTGGTTTGGTAACATGTTAATTTTAAACATTTAAGTGGTTAGTCATAATAAAAACCTTTTGGTTGAAAACCACTAAAAATATGTTTTAGTTAAAACGTTTTGTTTATACTATGGTAGACATCGCCAGTTATGTAGACATGGAAGAGTAAAAAATTATATCACATAAAAATATATTTTAAGAAGTACAATAAATTGAAAGTTATTTTAAACATTATTTTAACTTGCCAATACTTTATACATTTGTATGTTTCTACATTACATATATATTTTCTACTCTTTCTTGTCTACATAACTGACGATGTCTACGAGAGTGTAGACAAAATATTTTCTATTACATAACAGAAACATGTTAATAAAACCCGATATGTTGAAAGGCTGAAGAGAAAAGAGTGTATGCGCACTGGGCGCACATTGTGATTTGGTTTCTCCAAAGTGCGTTGCGGTACAATTCATCAAAGAGAGTCTTAAGTGTTGATAAATATACGTTCTCTACATTAAGTCCACTTATAAATCTACAAAACTGAATTACAAATATGATATTACAAATCTGTAAGAAAAAGGAATGGTTACAAATTCCTTTATATGAACTGCGTCTAGTTTTGTAATGGCTGGTGGTAGCTCAGTTGAAAACTTCACAGTTCTGTTTGAATTGAAACTTTATTCGTGTTTAGTTTCTGTCAGTTTGTGAGGGAGAGTATTTCGTCTTTGTGTTTTTGCTATTAAAACCACTGCTTCAGGCACGTATAAAGGAAATAAAGTTCCCAGGGAAATAAAGGTTTGTTTGGATCATTTCTTTCTCCCTAGGGTGAAAAATATAATTTTAATTGTCTTTATGTGGCAAGGACATCTGCTGTTCCAATGATCTTGTTTGATCGGAATGATTATTCTATTGTAAAGAAATCAACAACTTGGCCGCCCCTCGTACGTTAAACTTGACTTCGTATCAAAAAGTGTCACTTTAAGACCTAGCGATGAGAAACTTTTGAAAGAATGAGTCGTTCTTGATTGTCAACTCCTTAATGGCAAAACTAAACAATGTAGTTTTAAGCGTTCTATGGGAAGTAAAAGAAAATAACTGTAATGTAGTTCTTCCGGTTCACACCGCGTCCAAACTTCGTTATTAGGTTGAGATATTTCGGTCATTTCAGTCAATGATTGGCTGAAACTGGTACTCCTCAGCGAGGCCGAAATATCTCAACCTAATTATGAAGTTTGACGCGGTGTGAACCGAAGAACTAGATTATCGTTGTGTCACCGGCCGCGAAAGCCTAATTTTAAAAAATTTCCAAGTCATATTCTATTTAGAGTTTCAAACCGCAGTGTAGAAGGTTATTTTTCAAAAAACTGTTAGGTTGATTTATGCCATTGACAATGAATATTCATTAGCTGCATATTGATTTATCGTACATTGAAAAATTTTGAAGGTGAATTGGAATTTTGCAACAAGATTTCAATGAAGAAATGATCATTGATCCTGTACTAGACTTAGGTAAAAAAGGACTGCTACACATTCAATGTATAATAACTTACCTATATTAATAACTTCACCTATTCATTGCATGAAACTTGTTACTTGTTATTTTATCGTCGAATTCTTGTCAAAATTCATTCATCTTGTAAATTGTATATAGATTAAATTAATTCGCTATCCATAGCAGAGCTGTACATCTCACGTAATAATGTAATAGTTAAAAGAAAAAAAAGTATTTCCATGGGTTGATTTCTATTGCCATAGAGAATAAACATCGAAGCAACGGTTGATGTTTATTGGCAACATATGTTGAGAAGTAGTCTTTGTAAATTTATTAGTTGCAAGATGAGTTAAGTATCGGGAATTGCAATTAAACCTGTATTCTGATCAGATTTTGACTAGACCTAGGGTAAAATATATGGTACTATACCTAACTTGTGTAAAATAATAATCAACAAAATCTAATCAAACATTTCAAGATGGCGGCGAAAACAATTGTTTAATAATTTGTTGTACGGTTTGTTTAGCATGGACTTCCGGAAGGGCACTTCCGGTGTAAATTATCGCCCTTAACAGGAAATTCTCTAGGATTCACGGTAGCGCTTGTGGCTCAGCGTTGGCTAAGTTTAAACGTTACTTGAGACGTTCCCGTGTCAAATAGACTAGCAGGTTTTCGTCAAACTGGCAGTTAAATTATTGTTTCTTGCAATATTTAGTTTGCACCCTTTACAAGACAACCCTAGAAAGTCGTAGAATCCTTCAATGCAATCTTACCTGTCTTTAAAATCTTACACTCCTAAAAATAAAAATAATTCTATCTTTAGCAGTCCATGACGCCTAAAATTAGCTAACTAATTTGAAGTTTTAAGGGATGCTTTATTAAAAAAAGGAAAATATCTAACAAGAACACCCTTGGTAAAATAACTTCTATGAAACAATTTTAGTGACATGTTTCAATGGTGACATTTTTGTACATGAGTGTGATTATGATTGAAGAAACCAAAGAATGACACCAAATTCTTTCATAACTAATTATTTTAGCAAGGTTCTTTTTGTTTAATATTTATGTATTAACTAATTAAAATTACGCACTATCGAAGGGCATGGTTAAACTGTTTATAAAAATAAAACTTATCGTGTCTCTAGTATATCTCTAACTTCGCAGGAAGAAATATACTGTAAAGTTTGACAAGTTGTTAAGTTGTATTTACTTATGTTTACAACAAAAACGTGACAAACATTTGGAAACAAAGCAATAATAAACATGAAGAGTTGAAAACTTCCGGTAGCTGACATGACATGAACTGCATTGCAATGTCACTGACATGACATGAAACTGCATTGCAATGTCACTGACATCGTCAGAGAATTGATTGCAACATGATTTCACTGTACAACTCGGTTGTTTCACAATTTTAACAGTTTGTATGCTGCTGAAAGGTTTCTTTAGTTAATACTTGTATAAAAAAGGGAGGGTATAGTTTGGGTTTGATTATAGCGTAAAACCCCATTCTTAGAAAAAAAAAAAAAGTCATATATAAAATTACACGACCGATATATAGTAATATTCCTTGAAATTCGCCAAGGTTCACGGTAGCACTAGTGACAACGCGTCAGCTATGTTTATGATTGTAGAAAATGTTTTCTTATCATAAAGCCTTTTGTGGGGAGAAAACTTAGCCGTTCTAAAGTTTGTTCAAGCATAACTCTTTGGCATTCGCGGCCGGTGTCACACCACGTCAAATCATAATTGGCTTATGTTGGTCTCACTGTGGAGTACCATCTTCAGTCACGGGTCCTGTCTGCTATCCTATTGGGGCAAGGCTGCCAACCGTCCATTGGAGCAGGGATGCCAACTGTCGATGTTCTTAATGGCAGTGACACTATCGAAAATAATTCTTCAAGACTGGTTGACAGCTTCTAGACCGGTTAATGCTGTCTTCTTTGTTGAAGTTATTTCCGTGTTGATTATTTCAATTGCTTTTCGGGTGACTCTGAGCTAATAGTGTGAAATTTTACCAACGCCTAGGCTTTGTGAAGTTTTACTGCATGTTTGTGCAGTATATCCCTACAAATTACAGGGATATTGTAAAGAACCAATTGCCATGAACACGAATGCTCATCTCTGAGAAAGAATTTAACACGAGTTTTCCCCTAATGTTCCATGTGCGAACCTAAAGAGAGAGAGAAAGCTTTTCTCAGGCTGAGTCATAAATTCTCGCTTTTCACTGCCCAACCGTCGTGAAATAAGTCTCTAACTGATTCCAGGCTCTAGTTAGTAAATGTCCTTAGGAAAAACCCTAACCGACAAACGCTAACGTGAATTCTAGCGAATTTTCCCGAAGCAACTCGCTAATTATCCACAGCAGTTTAACAATCAAGGAAGAATATTTAATTAAGTCCTCCGTCGATACTGAGACTATGCAGATGCTAATGACAAAAGTGTAAGTAGATTTTAAGCGGCTTCTACTTTGTGAGACCTGTCTTCTAAAGTATTCAAGAACGCTTTGAACGTAAGGCAGACTTAATTGAACACTTTGTAGACACTTAACTTTATATGACAACGTTGTCTATAAATTGCGGGAAATTGTTTCGTTCCATGATTGGTTCAAGTATTTACAGAACGTTTGCTTATTTTGCAATCGAACATCCTCAGTGGTACTCTGAGACTGTTGGGATTTAATTTTTAGATATTCTTTATACCTTCTGTCGCAGTGCTGTTAACTGCTTCCTTCTTGCGTCAGGTGTACCAACCGTAGTTGTGGATCGACGTATTAAGCGAAGTTGTGGCTATCAACCAATAGAACGCCTAATTCATTGACGGTCCAAGTGTATTCAGGCAGCGATTACTGTGCTTTCTAATTATGCACATATTTAACCAGGAGTTTTATAGCTATCTTCGCGGTTGAAATTGTTGTCTTTTTTTCATGAAGATTCTCCGGCTAGTAGTATAATATTTCGGCGAGCTAAAGCTGTATATTAGTTTGACAAAACTGAAGCGCCCGCCAAAATACCATACTACTCTCCGAGGAGCATGAGAAAGTCAAAGGAAATAGAAAAGACAACCCGATAATAGCTACAAACTCCCCAGCAGCCAGTTATAAACCAATTTAATCTGTGCATAATTAGAGTTGAGCCAATGGGAGTGCAGAGACACCTCGGGGATCGTCCAATGAAGTACGTCGGCGTATATTGGTTTGAGAGAGGCAGCTTCGCCCAATCGTGTTCGCTGTACCTCATTAGACATGCTGATATCAAAACTACGTTCGGTTGGTACACCTGACGCAAGAAGGAAGCATTGGCAGCACTGCGACTGACAGTATATAAGTAAGAGCTACAGTCACCTAAAGTAGGAACTGAGCATGCTAGATTTTAAAATGAGCGAAAAAGTTTGGCTCTGTAAATTGTGTAAACAGTTTAATGACGTCCGTAACGGAAGCAGGGCTACCTAGATCGATAACAGGATCGTTTAGTTTAAACCATTTCTAAATTAGCTAAAAACAAATTTTGAACATTAATACTGACTTTTTTAGGTTTGGTTTAAGTTTTCGTCAATATCTTTTCATAGATAAATTTTTAATTCAGGGTAACAAAATTCTTCAATTTTTGACCTTATATCTTATTATTTTGTATATAATGTTACATGCGCATTATTATTTATTCCCAAATACGTTCTGACCCCTGATGACTTCCTGTTTCTTATCTGGCTCTTGTTTCTCTTCTTTCAGGGACAATTATAGAGATGTGTTAGTCCTGATGGTCTGTTGAACATGAGGTGGTAGGCTGATTTTCCTATTCGCATTTGGAGCTTGCTGGAGTTGCATGAGCAGCCTTTGCAGTTCGTGCCGCAGATCCTTTGTCTCCTTCCATTTGATGTTAGTAACTTCTTCACAAATTGGTGACCTCTACCAAAAGGACAACCTAAATTGTGTTTGGGTTTATAGTTGACTCAAAAAGAGCGAAGTGCCAATTTTACCAGTATATGTTCGGAGTTGGACGTTTGTCTTAAACATTCTTTTTGTCGTATTCAGAAGTTTGAATGTGTCATAGGAAATGATACTAAGTGCTGCTCCAGTGTCTAACTCCATTGAGATGAGTCGTCCTTCTATTTTGACTTCAATTATAAACTTGTCGTTTGGATGTGAGTGTAACTGATAAATTTCACTAATTTCGTTTGTATTATTTTCTCCTTCAGTCAATTCCTCAGATTGTTTTACTTCATTTTCTTGTTTTATGTCTTTAGATGTTTTCCTCAAACAGACGCGAGATAAGTGACCGACACGTTTGCAAAAGTTGCACTCACTTGTTTTGAATCTACATTGGTTTGCCTTATGTGATTCATCACCACATCTGAAACACTTGTTTTTTAGACTCTCAAGTCGAAACCGTTGTTCGGAGTGTAAGTTCTGATGAAATGCAGGCTTAGTTGACTTACTGTTTGTGTTATACCCTGTCATTTTCTTCTGGTTTGACACGTAGTGTACGTCGCTTTGACGATTTATAACGGCGCTTTCCTCTTTTGCTAACTCCAAAGTAGTTGCCTTCTCGACTACATCTTTAAATGGCTGCAATAGTTTATCTTGAAGCAAAGAAATGCGAATATCGGGGTCTTTGAGTCCCCTAACAAACTGCATGCGCAATAGTATTTCAGAAACTGATTCTTTGCATTTTGCACACGTAAACTGGCAGTCCACACTAAGCTTTCTTAGTGCAGTAGCGTAATCTTGTGTAGTTTCACTACTCAGTTGGGTTCGTGAAATGAATTTGTGCTGGCGAGCCCAAATGCTGGGTTTTGGCTCTACTCGACCCATCAACAGTTCAGTTAATTCTTCGTAGGTTTTATCATGTGGAAGGTCTGGTATGCACACATCGTAAAGCTGTTCGTGCATTTGAGGGGTGATTGCCTGTAAGAACAAATCTACCTTTACTTTAGGACTAATGTTGCCCCGTAAGCGAATGTAGTTTTCAAAACGCCTAGTGAAATTTTGGAAACTCTCTTCTTGAGAATATGGCTGGAAGGGAATATTGGAAGTTTGAGATGAACCTACCGCTGTCGAAGTGGGTTTTTGACTCTTTTCTATTTCTGCCTCAAGAAACATTCGTATCGGTTCGTAAACCCCTTCAACCTGCCATCTAACCTCGAGTTCATCTTCTAATGTATTTGTACATAATTCTACTTCTGATTGTATTTCTTCAAACTCTGTCCAAATACTAGATAGCTTGTCCATGTAAAGCTTACATGTTTGATGATTTAGGTCTACTTGACTTTCATGTATATCAGACTTTAATTTGTTTAAGCGTAGTTCAAGAGATTTTCGTTTCTTTAAACATTGATCTAAGTTATCTTTAGGTCTTACCATTTTCCTCGTCGCCACTGTTAAATTCTTAATTAAAGTAATAATTAATTAAACGTTGCAATCTAATTTCAATACTATTGTATTCATTTGTAAACATACAACACAAAACAAAACATTCTATCCCATCATATTAATTAATAAACAATAAAACATATGGTTAAAGAACATAGAGTAACACCCAAATACGTTTAAACCGCACCAAATTAAATGTAATGTTCAATTTGTTTTCCTGGGGAGGGCCTCCGAATTATTGTTTTGCTGTGGGGGTACTTCTCAATTTAGAAATTAAGCCCTGAACGGAAGGCTTAGATGATAGTCGTTACTCCGACCACGTTGCCATCTTATATGAGTTTAAAGTTTACTGTTCATAGCTTCGATCCCTAGACATGGAAATGCATAACTCCAAGGCCAAATGAAATAAATCAAAATTAATTGAAGACCCCAAGGTTTAGGTGGAAGCAGAAATCTGCTGAACAGTGCGTGGATATAAGAACGAGGCGTAAAAATACCTACGGTGCGTAAATTCTCTAAGCGATTGTAGTTTTCATTGTATCATTTTCAAGTTATCTTAACGTGTATGGGAATTGATAAATCCACACAGCCCTATTTTCAAACTATAGTAAGTTTTTTTTACGAGCGCTATATGGACATAAATTGTATAATTGATTTGTTCACTTCAATATCTATTAGATGGTCATGTGTTATTGCAGTAGTGACTTTGGTTTCCTAATTTGATGTTAATGTGAGATAAACGCAATCGTGGCTTTAGCAAAGATAAATGAGTGTTTATTGTTGAAGAATACTAAAGAGCAATATTCTTTCTTTAAAAGAGGCGTTCAAGGTCAAGTTTGCAGCCGTGAGTAGGCTGCATTGTTGTTTCAAAATTTTGAAGATTTCTTAGAGAATTTTCAAACTTACCCTCCATCACTTCTTCATTAAGTACATCCCGCTTTCTATTATTTTTCTGTTCCCTACATCATTAAACCTGTGTTGTTAAATCTTTAAACGAATCTGTGAATTTTAGATTTTATTGGAATACTAACATCTGTAAACTTGACGCCCAGGCCTCTTGACACAAACAAATTTATCTTGTTCTTAAGGGTTCTTCAACAATAAACAGTTTTTGTTGGTGCTAAAAACCATGACTGCGTTTATTTTACAATAACATCAAATTAGAACATCAAAACCACTATATTACTGCAACAATACAAACCATCTGATAGATATTGAAGTGAACAAATCAATGCTATGATCTTTGGCCATGGAGTGCTCGTAAAGAATTACTTACATACATTTGAACATTGGTTTGAGTTTAAAAAACCTATATACTAACCTAATACATATTTCAATGTCCCCTAGTTGTTTGACCGTAAATATATTTTCTATGAACTCACACGGAAAACCCCATTTGTAGTACAAAGCACTTAGAAGTTTACTTTAGAATGGTTTCATGTAAACTTTACACGAGAGAGAACGGGGTCTAGTTTCTTCTCTCTGGGCCGGTCGTAAATTCTCACTTCTGACCTAAACCCTACAAACTGAACCTTTAGCTGAAACCCGGCTAAATGATTAGCTGAAACTCTTCCCTTTGAAGTCAGCCGACGATATTATTTTTGGTGAATTCTCGTACAGACCCTCTTAATTGTTGAAACCCTAATAACTTTTCTCCATGCATAGAGGGTTGTAAATTAAATCATTGTCGTAAAATGTATAGTCAGCACCACCCAACAACAAACAAAATTTAATTGAGTTAAAACTCTGAATGGTTTAATATACTTTGAAGATTTCATTCAATACTAGTACTGTATTTAACTGGATTGACCTCCACCAAAATAAACATTATTCCTTTCATAAAAAACAAGGCTTAAAATAAATGCTTAGAACATAAAAAACCTTATACTATTTTTAAATCATTCTCCTTAAAATTTTGTTTGAAATATTTAACAGATTCGTGTTTATCTATCCTTATTCTTTTGTCGAAAGTAACTTTAGAACTAACTTTGCTTTTCTTTCCATAAACCTTACGACTAGCAGAACCAGGCAAATCAAATTCTACTTTATAATAATACGTATATTTCCACTATAGTTCACACATATACTTCAAAACTTCAAATGCATTTAGAGTGGATCAGAGAGTTGTTCAGTGATTGAAAAAGGGTCACAAAATAGACAACGATGCCAGAACTATGAGCAGAAGGGAGGATACGGGAGTTTGAGAGACGGCGGCCGTCTGACGCTGAATTGCTGCGGTGTTCTCTCCTTCTGAAAACATATAAAATATTAGGTTCTACAGTAATCGATTCAATTTTCGTATTGGAAACGAAAGAAATAACCTTTGCTGTGGAAAGAGAGGGTTGAAGGAATTGGAAACATATGGTGAGCAAGGATGTAAGGAAACTAAATCGAAACCCAATATGATGACCTGTTGTCCGTAGTGGTCTGAAATGGCTGAGATACTCACAGACAAGTTTAATCTGTAATGTTCATAATAATTTGGACACATTTTCGTAGCACTCGTTGGGTAAGTCAGCAACCTTTTTTTTTTTACTGACATATCAACACCCTTACACGAAATCTTACTAAATGGTACTGGATGAATTTGAAATCGGTTTTATGAACAGAAATGCACTCTTGCCAATGGTTAGATTTTCGTCACTATAGTTTTGTATTTAACTTCACGACAACAAAAAACATTATTCCTTTCATAAAAACAAAATAAAACGAGACTTGAATCCGTAGAAAATAAAACAAAGCTTTACAAAACTTTTTAAATCATTCTCCCTTTACAGTTTAGTTGGAAACCTTTAATAGATTCGAGCAAATTATTAATACAATTTTTTTATAAATGCAGAAAATAAGCCTTTGAAGTCCATTTCAGCTCATTGGCTACAGTTGAAATCAAGTTACTATGTATTAGATCTGTAGCTTTTAGATTGTTTGAAAACTATTTGTGTGAGATTCTCTCGGGTTAAGTGCATTTAACCTTGAACGAACAAACGTGATGCTTTCCTTTGAACGGCGGGAGTTCAGGTTTGAGCGATTCGTAGAATTTCTCTTCTCGGCTACACACTATCGTGCTTTCCCCCGATTGAGACTCCGAACCGAGCAAGGAGAATGGAGCGGGGAAGGTAAGAGCTTAGGTCACTTTGAAGCGTCCAAAGGCCTGAAGACCCTTCTCCTGTTCAGCACGGGATCTTGACCTGGGAGAAGTCCGAAAGTTTGAACTTGGTTTTAAGATTGTCCGTCAACGAACCTCTAGAGATGAACACGTGTACGGTGTCTGACTCCGTGTTGGGAGCTCTGCACGAGTAGTTTCCAGAGTCAGAAGGTTGTGCGTTGTTGACCAGGAGTCTACTGTGAGTCCTTGGTCCTGGCTCGGTCCTGATGGTGACTCCTCCTTGGGCGGAGTCCTGGTTCACCATCTTGTCGTTGTGGTACCAGAACACGTACTGAGGTGGTGTGGGACTCTGGAACAGCAGTAGTAGTCAGTCGTGTACTTAATTTAAGATCTACTTTAGCTGTTTGAAATATACAAGATAACCAGTGAAGTATATGGGATTGAAAAAAATGTTTATGACGATTATGTCCTTTATTAGATTGAAAGTTCATAATAGTGGTGGAGGTCAATAATTCAATTTTTTATCTCGGATCTTTCCGGCCACTTCAAGAGGTATACTACTCCCTACGCTTCGGACAGTTAGGAAACTTTACTCGTTGTCAAGGGCCTAACCAAATACTACTTAACCTAGGTTCTAGTCTAAGAAACATGGCAAACATTATTATGATGCAGCTACATCGTATGCCTATCCAGAAAAAGCACAAAGAATAACTCTGAGCGTTTAATAACTATAAAAGCCTTAAATACTAAAAGGAAGGTCTCGTTTAGGACGGCTGTTGCAAAACTCTAGTCACCTCCACGTTTACACTATTTTTTCCAAATAAAACACTGTGTAGGTGAGCTATTACGCTTTCGCGGCCGGTGTCACAACTAAAATCTAGTTCTTTCTGAGTTCACTGCGTCAAAACTTCGTATTATGTTGAATATTTTGGTCTGTTGTGAGTACCATCTTCAGTTTTAGCCAATCAGTGACTGAAGATGGTACTCCACAGCGATACCGAAATATTTCAACCTAATAACGAAGTTTTGACACGGTGTGACCCGATAGAACTAGATTATAATTGTGAAGATGGCTGGAGGTTTTGCAATTGCCCTCCTTAGCGAGTCCTTCCTTTTCAGAGTTTCTGTGGAGAGTAATTCTTTGTGATTTTCCAGGACAGGCATTCACTGTAGCTATACCATAATAACCTTTACCATGTTTCTTACAATAGGTCTTAGGTTTAGTGTTTACTTTGTAAACACCTTGACAACTGGTGGAGTTTCCCAACTGCCTGAAACGTTGGGCGAAATTTTTCTCCTAAAGTTTCCGGAAAATTCTGTGATAAAAATTGAGTTCCTTTATATTGTATTGAAAGTACGACTCACGTGCTCTATGATGCACACCAGGTTAATCGAAGACCCCGGGTTGACGTGAAGATCACCACTTCCCAAAATGAAAGCAGTCGGCACCACCACGTGCAGGTTATAGTAGTGAGAAATAATCCCCGAACTCGTGGCCACCTAAAACATGCGGATAAATCTTTTCAACATGTTTTCGAATCACTAAATCACTATTTGAGATGCCGACCCCACTCATGAGGAATTTTAAGGCAAATATGTGTTGAAGGATGAGTGTGATGAGTGGTAGTAATGAGTTATGAGGTGTAGTCTTGTTACAAACTAAGGCCGACTCTTCCTTAGAATGGGTCAATTAATAGCCCATGACCAATGGAAATACAAGGACCAACGGCTTAACGTGACTTCCGAACCACGCAGGTGATGGTCTGATATGTCTAAACGATGGTGGAGTTGATCCGGTATCATCAGATGATCACTGAGACTATCTGAGCCGCTTTAGACCTATATCGTCCTCAAAAATCTCAGCTTCTAAAGACCGATAACTCCTCTTCAGTCTAATGATGAATCGCAGGCCTGTTAAATGGCTGATGCATATTCATTCTGTGATACAGCCTCCGGCGTTTTCATTTCCTCGTAACACGCAGAAAAACTTTTCCAGGTTCGTTCATAAAACTAAGTTTCTTGATGAATAATGCAAAGAGGAGGCGCATAACTAGATGAAAACAAGTTATTAAAAGTTTGAAGCTATGATTTGTTTTGTACATTACTAAGAATGGACTACTCTATGAATAATTACTTATACATCTAGCTTATACGGCCTACTTGAAACTATTTTAGCAAATTTCCTCCTGATTCTTGGAATACGTTTGAGAATTTTTAAATCCGTATGTACATAATTCTGTGTTCTATCCTCGTGGCGTGGTCCTGTAATCCAGCTTCATGGAGGTCAGGTGTTGAGGATGATATGGGTCTAAAGCGGCTCAGATAGTCTCAGATACCCGCATCAACTCCCACCATCGTTTAGACATATCAGACCATCGCCTGCGTGGTCCGGAAGTCACGTTAAGCCGTTGGTCCTTGTATTTCCATTGGTCATTGGGCTATTAATTAATGACCCATTCTAAGGAAGGGACGGCCTCAGTTTATTACAAGACTACACCTCATACGAGTAACTCATTACTACCACTCATCACACTTATCCTTCACCACATATTTGCCTTAAAATACCCTCATGAGAGTGGTCGGCATCTCAAATAGTGATTTAGTGATTTATGTGTCAGCTCTCCACAAATCGTTTGTTTGTTCGATTTTTATTTTGTATAATTGCTTTTTGTTTAAACATCTTGGTCAAGTTCGTTGGCTAAGAAAGTCGATATCTTAAAGAAAGAAAGTTTATTTTGTAGTGTTCATGTATTGTGATAGTTAAGAGAGTGAATGGTAATTTTCGTAACACTCGTTGGGGAGTTAAGTTAGCAATCTTTTGTTTACTACGACTCAACAATTTGAATTAAATACTACCCGTCAATACCCTTAAAATTTAAATTTTCGCTGTACATATCAACAAAATTATTAGTCAGATTTCAGTTATATTTTTAATGAGTTTTGTCCTTTTTGATATTTATTAAAACTGGCAATAAAAGAACTGTGAGCGTTTCTAACAGTTCTCTAACGTTTCTGCTAATAGAGCACGAACAGCAGAGGGCAAACGCTGAAGCAAGGCTGTGGGCGTAGTGAATTAAGAGTTACAAAATGCAAATGAAATTCGTTTCACTCACGCCAGCGGCGCTTGCTTGTTTACTCCTTCAGATCTGTACCTGACACTCGTAGGTGCCGTTGTCTCTCTTCTGCACGAACTTGATCTGTAGGTCCCAGTTGTCTGAGGTGTCGGAATGTAACACTTGGAACCTCTCGTCGTTGGTGTAGATGATAGGCCCTGAACTGATGATGTGCCAGTCTCTCCTGCGCACCCAGGATACCTGCACAGAGAGTAACAACAACATCAGAAAGCGTAGCAGCCGCTACCGTGAATCCTAGCGGATTTTATGGAGCCGAGGGATCATTTACAGTGGAAGTGCTCTTTTGGTAAGGCGTTTCCCCTAAAGAGGGTTTCATGCTATTAAACTGAATGTGTGATTTGAATTCAATGAAACTTGGTGTACACATTAATTTTATCTTACCAAAAATGATGGCATTTTGTTTTGGTTGAGCGGATTTTGTTGATTTTTAGTTTTAGAGGGGTTTAAAGTCGGATCATAAATACACCCCAATAGGTCACTCCGGTGAACAGGTTTTGCTGGTTAAAAAGCTTAACTTAGAGATTTACAAAGGAACATTTAAATGTAAACCAAATATAGTAAAATTGACAAAATATGCTACCCGTAGATTGGTTATATATAAATATATATTGTTGTTTCAAGAAGTATTAGGAAACTCAACACTTCAAACCGTTTTGTTTTACCGCGTTTCGTTCTATATGTTAATAGACAAGAATAGCACTATTTCGTATGGAAATTCGCTGACAGTAATCTCGATGTAAGAATTAGAAAAACAAAACTGATGACACTGCTATTGGAATATTTTCTTTTTTTAATTGACGATCACCCGGCAGTGAACAGGGAGTAAGACGTGAAAAGCTCTAAACCATAAGATACTTAACTTCGTTGAATCTAGCAATATCTACCAACATAACCTTGAAACTGGGGTCAAATAAGGGTAACTACTGAGTCCTCTCGACCACTCAACCTCGACCTTTACCTAGCGTCACCGTATACAAGTAGCGTCTCACATTACAAATTGTAAGTGGTGACTGCGGGGATCGAACCCGAGCCACCAGAGTGATGAGCTCCGTAGTCGCGCGCGATACCTATCCGCCACGGATCCGCAGAATAAGGTGGTTCACCAACGTTGACCTTTGGCTGGAGTACAGTTCGTAGACAGAGCCAATTAAAAGTGCAACAATGCGTTTCAAAAGTGTCTTTAAACACTTGTTAAACACAGTACGCTTTCAACGTCAAATATAGGCTTAAACTCTTTGAAACTATAGTATACCGACCGTACATTACAACATGTTCCAGTCGAACGAATCTAGTCAAAACAGGCTGTATTTCTTTCTAGCAGAAACTCCATCCATCAATCAAATCTCCATTTTGGATGCTCTTAGTCAAATTCTTAGTTTGAAAATACTTTAAAATAGCTAAATCCATCAATGTTCCAGTTGAACGAATCTAGTCAGGCAAGTTGTATTTCTTTCTAGCAGAAACCCACATTTTGATGCTCTAGTCAAATTCTTAGTTTGAAAATAATACTTTAAAATAGCTAAATCCATCAATGTTCCAGTTGAACGAATCTAGTCAGTGAGTTGTATTTCTTTCTAGCAGAAACTCCACACATAGGAAGCTCTTAGTCAAATTCCCAGCTCTTGAAAAATACTTAAAATAGCTAAATCCATCAATGTTCCAGTTGAACGAATCTAGTCAGGCAAGTTGTATTTATTTCTAGCAGAACTCCACACATAGGAAGCTCTTAGTCAAATTCTCAGTTTGAAAATACTTTAAAATAGCTAAATCCATCAATGTTCCAGAAGCTGAACGAATCCAGTCAGGCAAGTTGTATTTCTTTAGCAGAAACTGATGACACATGGGAAGCTCTTAGTTAAATTCTCAGTTTGAAAATACTTTAAAATAGCCAAATCCATCAATGTTCCAGTCGAACGAATCTAGCCAGTGTTGTATTTCTTTCTAGCAGAAACTCCAGTACCACATAGGAAGCTCTTAGTCAAATTCTCAGTTTGAAAATACTTTAAAATAGCTAAATCCATCAATGTTCCAGCTGAACGAATCTAGCCAGGCAAGTTGTATTTCTTTCTAGCAGAAACCCACACAGAGGGAAGCCTTAGTCAAATTCTCAGTTTGAAAATACTTTAAAATAGCTAAATCCATCAATGTTCCAGTTGGAACGAATCTAGTCAGGCAAGTTGTATTTCTTTCTAGCAGAAACTCCACACACTTGTTAAGCCTTTTTAGTCAAATTCTCAGTTTGAAAATACTTTAAAATAGCTAAATCCATCAATGTTCCAGTTGAACGAATCTAGTCAGGCAAGTTGTATTTCTTTCTAGCAGAAACTCCACATTTGGATGCTCTTAGTCAAATTCTCAGTTTGAAAATACTTTAAAATAGCTAAATCCATCAATGTTCCAGTTGAACGAATCTAGTCAGGCAAGTTGTATTTCTTTCTAGCAGAAACTCCACATTTCGGAAGTTCTTAGTCAACTTCTTAGTTTGAAAATACTTTAAAATAGCTAAATCCATCAATGTTCCAGTTGAACGAATCTAGCCAGGCAAGTTGTATTTCTTTCTAGCAGAAACTCCACATTTCGGAAGTTTTAGTCAACTTCTTAGTTTGAAAATACTTTAAAATAGCTAAATCCATCAATGTTCCAGTCGAACGAATCTAATCAGGCAAGTTGTATTTCTTTCTAGCAGAAACTCCACATTTCGGAAGTTCTTAGCCAACTTCTTAGTTTGAAAATACTTAAAATAGCTAAATCCATCAATAATTGGAAGCAAAATTATTATACAATTTGTCGAAACCCACTCACCCTCAGATCGTTGGCGTTGCGGACTCTACAGTGAAGAAAAGCGGTGCCTCCCAGCTGTGCGGAGATGTTGGTCATCAGAGTGTTGTCGAACATGGGCAGATCCAGGGGCAACGGGGAGGCGAAAGCGCCCAAGAGCCCCTCGGGGTCAAAATCCGAGCCCTCGACCCCCGGAGCGTGGTCGAACCTTATGTCGGGCACGTCTGGAACACATACTTTTCAAAATGAGTTTTCTCAAATGGAATCGTCTATGTCCACTTGCAATGATTTTTTTTCAAAGTCTTGTTGACTATGTAGGTACCGTATTAGATGCTGTTTAAAAATATCACAACAATTACTCAGAATCGATAAGTCTTGGTTGTTTCTACCTTTTCATACGAATTATTTTGAAATAATTGCCGATTTGGTTGGAAGAAAAGTTTTGTAGTTGAAAGTTAGACGACGTTTCAATTTTATGATTCTAATAGTAAAATTACTAAAAATAAAGGTGACGTTAAAAAGGGGTTTACCGAAGAAAAGTACAAAGTTCTCTCTACTACTATATCTCGATCTTCTATCGTTACCGCTTAGATAATAACTTTTCACGATGGCCACTCCGCATGGTTCAGAAGTCACGTTAAGGCGTCCATTCCATTGAGGTTGGGCTATCAATTCTTGGCCCACCTGCGGTAGTCTCTCCTGTACACAATTACAAATAAATCAACACCGAAGTAAAATAGTTGCAAATTGTCCAAATTCAACAAAGGTACGCAGGGTTAAGCTATAGGTATGCAATACATTAACACAAGCAATGTAAACGATCTTATATTCAGGCAACATGAAAGTAAGTTTGATAAACAGGAAGGCTATTTACTTTAGGAAGATTATTTTCGAGTAACGATTCGTATTTACCTGAGTGAAGTAGAAGAAAACAGAAGAACCAGAGAAGCTAGTAGATTGATACAAACCAGAACCCGATCCTCCCCATTGCACATTCTGTGAACACAAATAAAACGTTTTGTATATTTTTGCCAAATTCCCCTTCGGAAAAATTAGATATTTATTCTATCAGCATGGTAAGACCCAGTCTGAGACCGTGAAAAGAGCACCGACCTCCAGAACACGTGTTGATTATTTTTCAAAATTTATACAT
The DNA here is from genome assembly GCA_018831715.1 of Matsumurasca onukii. Classification (NCBI taxonomy): domain Eukaryota; kingdom Metazoa; phylum Arthropoda; class Insecta; order Hemiptera; family Cicadellidae; genus Matsumurasca; species Matsumurasca onukii. Next base: position 88,835,677 of record CM032058.1, read on the forward strand.
CTTTATATACGAACGCTTCGATTAAATTTGAGATTAGAGTTTACATCAAATTTTCAAATTTTATTAAAGTCTGTCCAGTATTTCCTACGTTAGAGCGTAGGCGAACTCACACACACGAATGAAAAACTGTTTATCCCAAAGTATGAAAATTGTCACTTAAACACTGCTCTTTCTGTTTTATTTAAATATTTTCAAACCGCACATGAAGCGTTACGAAAATTATTTCCTGTAAATCACAAAACTTAACCTCTCAATGTTCAACAAACAAAAAACTATGATTGACAAAATTGAAAGAAAAGTAATTGTTAACTTTCGGTTCAGCCTTTAGATCTATAAATCATACGCAATTTCGTAGCAGTCGTGCTACATCATCAGTGAAAGTCAATTTACATAACAAAACAAAAATATTTAAACCGAGTGTCCCACGAAGAGGTTTAAACGTTTAATTTTATAATACATGCCCATTCATGCACTGAACCTTTTTAAACTTTACACAGTTTACAAAGTAGGTTCTAAAAATATTCTTGGAAAATTTCATCCCCTAACCTTTGTAGTAACAAAATGGCGTATATTGAAAATTTTACCAATTTGCTTTCTATAAAACTACTTTCATGAGTTATTGTCTGATTTGATTACTACGTTGCGGTTCTAACGCTCATTGTTGAAAAACAGCGGTTTGATTGTAAAATTTCAGACAATACAATTACTGGGAATAGGTATGCACGAGTTTTGAATGAACATGTCTTGCCCCATTTGACGGTACCAGAAATGGATGGTGCTCCACCTCATTTCGCAAATCATGTCAAGCAATTACTAAACGACAACCTTCATGGCCGTTGGATTGGTCGTGGAAGTGATTTTAGATTGGCCACGCCGATCACCAGATTTAACTGTATGTGATTTCTTTTTATGGGTTTACTTGAGTAATAAGTTTATTATACCCATAGCTTCAATAATGATGAGAACTAAAACGATCAATAGAGAGGAACTTCTCCGGATACCGCGGATTTCTTTGTAAGAGCTTCGAATCATTTCTTAAGCTGATTATCAGTGTGTTGCTGTGGATGGGTTACAGTTTGAATAATTTTGGACTTTGAGGTTTTGATAAGGCTATGTTCTAGTTTTTTTTATTTAAAAGTCACATTGTCTAGAATGTAACAATGAAAATATTTTATGAACCAAAACACTTTTTAATGTTTTCAAAGTATCGTTTTCAATATGCCACCATTTTGTTTCTACAAAAGTTAGGAAGCTGAAATTTTTATAGACCTACTTTGTAAACTGTGTAAAGTTTAAAAGTTCGGTGCATGAATGGGCACGTAATATAAAATTAAACGTTTTAACGTCTTTGTGGGACACTTGGTATACACTACAATACTATCACTATTTATACTCGCACTTGTTCACGGGTCGCGTTTGCGAACTAAGGTGAACTCAAAATTAAAAGCCAAGAGAGGTTTGATTTTTTGCTTAAATAGCCGATAAAGGTCCATGTCAGAGTAAAAGCGGTTGCATGTTTCTAGTGGAAACAAGCCATTCGGGTTTTTGTTCTTCAATCTTGTAACCGAAACCAACAACAGCGACTGCTGCTAAACGAACATTGCGCCCGCATTGTTGTTGCTAATAGCTTTGTTTCGTGTATTGGTTTTCTATACAGGGTGTTCGTGAACCAAGTGATAAAAGGTGTAAAACATCATGCAACCGAGGGTTTTCACTAAATGGGTTACATATCCTAAAATAGTTTTATTCTACCTTTTACACTGCTAATTAAAAGATAATAAATTGTGTACAATTATTTTTTTGTAATACTGGCGATCAGAATGTTGAAAAACTCAATTGAAACAAGTGTTTTTTAAAAACTATGTTACATACTTCGTTGTGGCCAAGCTGATTTTCATTTTGATGACGCTAAAAGTGTGAAAATTGGTTGGAAAACGGTCGAGAGATTTTAAAACGTATAACCAGGTGCCCAAGCGCCCCATCATGTTGTCATATTCTGGCATTATTCTGGTAATTTTATACGTGGTGACGCCTTCAGGTTGAAATGTTAACTAACGTTTGTTTTGAACCTCTTTTCAAAAGCGGGTTTTAAAGTTTAAATTGGCATCTATAAAAAAATAATAATACATATGTTCTAAGCAGTATTCTAAACATTACCTTTGTCAAATGAGTCGTCTGAGATATAACAATTATTTAGTGAAAACCCTACACAGACAGACACAAAGGAAATGGTACAGCTACAGGAAATGGTTGTATGATATTTTATACTTCTTATCCCAAAGTGTTTAAGAAAGTTTTTAAACACCCTGTATATTTTTAGAACAAATAAACTACTTCCAATTTAAAACTTGCAATATTGCGTTCCGTACGAAATAAAATAACACAACAGTTCAAACTTTGTAGGCTTTATTTAAAGTTAGACTAAGTCTCGTGGTGTATGAACATTAAAGGCTTTTAGTAACTGTTATAGATGGTATGGTTTTAGCAACTTTTCGTTCCTAAGTTTAAAAAGCCCTTTAGGAGAAACTTTTTTACTGAATCGAGATATGACATCGTTGTTATGTCATAAGATCTTTGTAACAGGGTAATTCATTTATAATTCGTGAGGTGTGTTCCTCCTTCTGTTTCAATGGAACTGGACACTTATGTCAACTCAGTTCGCTGTAGTACAGTGACCGCTGCAATCTGCTGTGCTTGCAAAGACTCGGCAGATGCTAGGTGGAGAACTGTTTCGACGTTGTTTCGTCTCATCAGGTACAGACAGACAGTAGATTGGGCTGTCACTGTACTAGAGCGAACTGAGTGACACATAGTGCCAGTTCAATGAGGAGGAGGAAAACCTCACAATTTTTTACTGTTTCCTTGTACAAAATACTTGATATCAGAAGTTGAACTATTTTTTATCGTTAGTGAACAAAACGATGAAAATGTCCGCAATAATAGTTCAACTTTGAATCCATCGTCAACAACAAACTTCAAACAAAAGTATAACTTGATAGACGTACTCATTGAAAACTCTTAACAAAGTCTTGAAAAAAGGGGTTTCTATTTTAATCTCAATTTAACGTACAAAAGTAGTAAATAACAACTTAGCTATAAATTGTTATTGGACATTCATAATACACTTTGTAAATTGAACTGAATTCACCATGTTCTTTTTATTTAAATCAAAACCTCTTCTCGGTTAAAACCTATTCTGTCATATGTTAAATTATTCTTTAAAATTCTACTTTAACAGTTTTATTTTCTTATAGCGACTTTTCCTAGAACATTTTAATTCAGGCCAACACGCAGCTAAGCGCAAAAACGCTACTTGCATGAGTGAACGAATTTTTTGCAATTTGCTACTCATATTGGCTACGCTCTCAGCCTCGCTTCAGCCTTCGGCCTCAGACTTTCGTGTACTTTTACTGCAAGTGTTATTACATATCGTGAAGGTAAAACGTATTTTAAATTTTAATGAAATCAGACTACTAATAAGGCTGTTATACCGAAAAAAACTTTTTTTAAACCCTATTTTTAAACAACTCAATGAAATGTATAACCTTTGTTACCTTGGTAGATACCTTATAAATACATTTTTATTTTAAATTTTTATCAAAATCGGATGAAATGTACTGTTTTTAAATTTAAAACCACTTTTTTGACCAAAACTCCTCCCCAAATAAGAGATTCCGGTAGCCCGATTTTGTTGAGTAACTTGACCGAGATATTTACAAAATAAACATTTGTACCAAATTTCGAAAATCGGACAACAAATACGACCTGTGTGAGAGTACACACATATATACATGTGTATAATAAGTCTTATAAAAATACTCAAAACTTATTCTATGGGTTAGGATCGGTGCTCATTTCACGGTCCCGGGTCTGGGTCTTACCATGCTGAAGGCTTGAATCATTTTTCCAAAGGAAATTCGATGATGAAAAGAAACCTACCTAACACAAAATGAAGTCAACAACTTGGAAAACATCGTTTATGATTTAATGTGCAATATTTCAACTTTATGAGTTTGTTATCCTCTGTTGAAAGCCTTGCTAAGGGAGCTGACAACGTAGTTACTCACAAGCAGAGAAGACTATAAGGTGTTGATTGTTTAGCCGTTATTGAGCGTCCTTTGAGAACGTCATCATCTTCAACACAGAGGCTCCAAAATGCCTTTGTACTCGGGCTCTTTAAGCAGGGCACTTTAAGTGTATTCCCCTGGTGCAAAGTTAGCTCTTAGCGTCTGTAAGGTTGTTGACTCTGTATACGCGACAATATGGGTGGAACTCAAAAGGTCGGTTTAACTTAATAATATTACTCAAATGGAAAGTAAATATCCAAAACTACATATAATAGTTCTTATATCTCACTTTACACAGCCTATGTTTCAAAAAAATGTTTTCCAAGTACCTCTCTTGAAATTGAAGTAAGAGTTTAAGAGATTTGATGTACGTTTTATCTTTATTCCAATAGTAGCACACATTTATGTGGTACAAATAGTTACTGGGGTTAAAATACTACTACGGACATTTTCCTTCGATTTTAGTTAATAAGAACACAACGTTTCGGGGTCTGGAATCTGCTCCCGTCTTCAGGTGAAAAGTAACCTGAAGACGGGGTCAGATTCCAGATTTCGAAACGTCGAGTTCTTCTTCTTAACTAAAACATTATGGAAAACGTCCACAATGATATTTCAACTTCAGAAATTTCTACTATTGTCAACAAACTTAAAACAAAATATAATAAGATATTGTTTACATTTTAGTCCTTTAGACAAAGGTACCATCAAAATCTACAAATATCTATGTTAAATTAGAGAAGAGACCTTTGACCAAAAAAATATGCAATAAAGGTCCTCAAGCCATTACAAAATGTTACTTCAAATTCTTTGCATTGTTTTTCTTAATAGTTTTATATGTACTACGACTATTAATATCGATCCAATTTTATGAAGGATCTGATTTACACAGGAAACGGACGGTTATATCATTTGAAATGATTAAAAGAACAACTTTAAAATTTTATGGGGGAAAGGCTTAAGGGTTAGTAGTTGTTAAATATAAATATGTGATTGCATGAACATTTACACGAAATATATCGCAATCGTCAATGATTTGGCATCTAAAACTTTCCTTTTACTGTGTCATGAAAATCCCTTTCATACATACAACTTTTAGTCACTCATTTGAATCGTACCACTCTAGTCCCTGAACAGTCAGCCAACCACAAGGTCTCTCAATAAAATCCCATAAATTCGTCTGTGCTCGAGAGGTCAAAGTTGCTTTCAGACGAGTTTTGAATGGTACTTTCGTGTTTTCAACACAAACTCCGCCCAATAATAGTAGAATGATTGTAACATGGTCAAGGTGAAATTTAACATGTTACAACCCTAAATCAATCAACTACTATACGTAGATTGTCGCAACGAACAGGAAACATTAAAAATATGTTCTTATCCAACCTACACGGAAACAATGATAAATTCACGGTTGAGCTAGCCACAAATTAACATTAAATAGGTTTAAAAATGAACAATTTCCTTTCATTTTAGGTTGTTAATAATAATTACTGTCGAGATAAGCCAACGGTCAATAAAAATTACTGAGCAATACCTAAGAAATTGGTAATTAATATAACGTTAGTAATGATAATACTCGTGATGATGTAACTTGAAATTATAAATACATCAAACTTATAACGCACTAGATTACGTTTACTGGACATTGGTAGAAACGAACAGATCGTCATCCAGGTCCCTCTTATCTTGGACCAATCAGCGTAATGGGTATGATTGACTGTTCCTGGCTCCTGATTGGCCAGAATTGATATGATATTGATATGCACATGATATATTGTTATTACACATGACAAATGATCTTGATCTCTTCCGATCACAAATTACATAAATGAAATATTACTTTATAAGGTAACTTTGATTAAGATTTACCTCGTCAACAGGTCCTACTAGCTTCGAGGTGAATAATATTAAGAAGAATGTCCACCACCTTGAGGCTTCATCAAACAACATAAACACATACGCACACACGATCATGAACAACACAAATTGTGTAATATACACTGTATTTCTAGACCTCTAACAAAAAACGCATATGACTGCTCTGACTGCGTAAACGACTACGGCAGCTGACAAACTATTAAAAACTGTTAAACATGCGAAAATCTTAAAAATTGATCTTCAGAGAGGTTACACGAAAAATGTGGTCTTATAATTTTACAGCTTTGTGTTTCCATGTACAGTAATTCAAAAGTTTTAAAACGTGTTCCGTGGTCAGGATAGGTGCCCATTTCGAGACCCTGGACTGGGCCTTACTGCGCTGATGGCATGAGTATCTTATTTTCTATAAGCAATTTAATACAAAAGGTATAACAAATACGCTATTCACTCATAGATTATGTACAATCTATTTATTATTATTAAGAACACTGTCATTTCATTGCAGCCAAGACGTTTTAAAATTGGCATATTATGGATTAGTCCATCCCCATTTATCTTACGGATTATGCCTATGGGTAATTGCTCTGAACAAAAGCAGGATTTTGTTCTACAAAAAGAGCAAATTAGAAGAATTTTAAAGTTAGAGTCCTACAGGAACATTTTAAATCCTTATCCATATTGCCTTTATGCTCTCAGTACATTTTAAAACCTTGTTGTTCTTAGGACTATGTGTTCTATTGATGTGAACAATTATCAAAATAATCGGTACAACACTAATGAAATCAAATTATATTCAACCAAATTACCATAGACTTCAGTTATGTGATGAACTTCCTATTGAAGCCGGTAGAATTCTATACAATAAACATCCTGACAACATTAAAAGTTATTTTTCAAACCAATTCAAATCCAAACTCAAAAACAATCTTGCCCCAAAATTCGTTTTATACAATTAGAGAGTTTATAGATAGGTAAAGTTCCGTAATTTAATTGTTTAATCAGGCTAAAGTCTTACTTGTGGTACTTAAGTATATTTTTAATAGAACAATACTTATTGTAAAAAATTGACATTAAACGAATTGTTATTAGAATGTCTATATTTGCTATGCCTTATTTTTGTAAAAGTTGTTTTCTCCTCTACTGCTAGGATGCATAACACAGCATAAACGAAGCATCTGTTTGGTTAAAACATACGTGGTTTAACCCAAATGTGGTTTGAGCACAATCTGGTGTGTTTTTTATGACCTGAAGAACAAATTTTGGATGTTACAAATAAATGAGCTATTTAGTAGAGAGGAAATTGTCAAAAGAGATGTAAGGTAGCCTATAGTCGTTATCAAACTGACTTTACTTTACTTGTTAAATTACAGTTAATTCATCAAGCTAAGGCAACGAGCAGGGTGAAATGTAAGAGGTTGTAAGGGAGAAAGGTTGTGCCGCCGGCAGTAGTCGCTTTCATCGTCAAAACATTCTGTTTCTGATCCTAAAATTATTAGTAGTTAATTTTGAGAATAACCGGAAAAATATCACATTAGCTTTTTTACAATTTGACCTATGAAAAGGCAGACATTGAAACTAATACGTTATTTTAAAATATATGAACGTTGTGTTCGCATAGGTGTAAACATAAATAAATGATATAGGTCTAAAGCGGCTCAGATAGTCCAGTGATCATCTGATGATACCTGCATCAACTCCCACCATCGTTTAGACATATCAGACCATCACCTGTGTGGTTCGAAGTCACGTTAAGCCGTTGGTCCTTGTATTTCCATTGGTCATTGGCTATTAATTAATGACCCATTCTAAGGAAGAGTCACCTTAGTTTGTAACAAGACTACACCTCATAACTCATTATCACTCATCACACTCATCTTCACCACATATTTGCTTTAAAATACCCTCATGAGAGTGGTCGGCATCTCAAATAGTGATTTAGTGATTTAGTTATTTAAACGGTATTTAAACATACGCAGGGAGTGGTTTTAATCTACCAACCCCACCTTAACTTCTTTTTAAATGAAATATTTTTAAAACTCTTTAGGGAATGTTTTAGGAAATTCTAAAGTTTGACATGCTTTGCGTCACCAACCCCAATCTAAAACTGGGGTCCAAAATGTTTAAAAACAAACAAGGAAATGGAATTTAAACACAAATTCAACTACCCAAAGAAAACCCTTTTATCTCGAAACTATTACCGGAAATCAGGTATAACATTTCACAATTAACTTATAAATTGTTTAATGACAAATGTTTCTCGAAAATCCTCTGAGGGAAACATTAAAACCCTATATCATAATCCCATAAAATATGTGAAATGTAGCATTTTAAACCTGATTTCTTGTAATGGGTATTACAAAAAGCGAGTCGAGATAGAAACTCTATAGTAACAATTTGCAAACGAAATTCGCTTCACTCATCTCAGCGGCGCTTTAGCGCTTAGTTGCGTGACGGTATGAACTTCTTCCTAAGCGTTTTCATAATTAACGGTTGTTTAGGTTTTCTCTGTCTGACTTGTCAAGTTTTGTTTAAACTGTCGGTAGGAAAGTGGTAAAAAGTTGTTCTCACGTAACTTGGGGGAACACTTGGCACGATAGTTAAGGCCAGTTCGTGACTGAAATAAATAAACGAAATAAAACTATTCTTTTCTCACCTAGACTTCAAGTAGACCTCGCAAAGTAGGAGTTATTTGGGAGTTGAGCATATCGATTGTAAGGGGTTTCATGTTCGTAAATATAGGGGGAAGTTGCTAAAACATAAAGATAAAATGTTCCAGGAATATTCCTTCCCTGTCACGAAAGGTTTTGTCGAACCTCCTAGGGTGTTTAAAGCACTGACCAAATAGAGCAGTTTTTAATGTATATCACCAAGATCCAAGGCTTCCGGTTTACACCGCGTCACAGTTGAAATATAAGTACTGCTAAACGTTTCGACCTCGCTGTTAAGAGTCATCCTCAGTAGCTGGTTGACTGGCTCATACTGGATCGGCCGGCTGTGATGTCTTATTTTATACCAGCTACTGAGGATGACTCCCCACAGCGAGGTTAAAACGCCTTAACAGTAACTTCATTTCAACTGTGACGCCGTTGAAAGCCTTAGACCTTAGTGATCACACCGGCCGCGAAAGCTTAAGAGTTAAGACCATCTGTTTTAATGGGCCTAACCGAAACTTACGCTACATTATAGATAATACTTAGCCTAACTTTAACCTAAGAGGACAAGACAAAATGTTGTCCTCTTTATAAAAACATAGGGAGTAGTGTTTTCTTCCTGAAATGGCCGGAAAAGTCCGTTTTCTAACTAAATTGATCTCCGCCACATACAAACCATAAACCATGTGACTAGTGAGTTGTACAGTTCGTTAGGTATAGCATGGCCGGTGGCCTTGAGATTTCCTGCTGGCCTCTTATGGCCCTATATCCCATCTCACCGGCCATGCTAAACCTGACGAACTTACTGAGCAATACCAAAGAAATTGGTAATTAATATAAAGTTAGTAATGATAATACTCGTGATGATGTAACTTGAAATTATAAATACATCAAACTTATAACGCACTAGATTACGTTTACTGGACATTGGTAGAAACGAACAGATCGTCATCCAGGTCCCTCTTATCTTGGACCAATCAGCGTAATGGGTATGATTGACTGTTCCTGGCTTCTGATTGGCCAGAATTGATATGATATTGATATGCACATGATATATTATTACACATGACAAATGATCTTGATTTCTTCCGATCACAAATTACATAAAATGAAATATTACTTTATAAGGTAACTTTGATTAAGATTTACCTCGTCAACAGGTCCTACTAGCTTCGAGGTGAATAATATTAAGAAGAATGTCCACCACCTTGAGGCTTCATCAAACAACATAAACACATACGCACACACGATCATGAACAACACAAATTGTGTAATATACAGTATTTCTAGACCTTAACAAAAAACGCATATGACTGCTCCGACTGCGTAAACGACTACGGCAGCTGACAAACTATTAAAAAAACTGTTAAACATGCGAAAATCTTAAAAAATTCGATCTTCAGAGAGGTTACACGAAAATGTGGTCTATACTTTTACAGCTTTTGTAAGTCTATGTACATATACAGTAATTAAATAGTTTAAAACGTGTTCCGTGGTCAGGATAGGTGCCCATTTCGAGACCCTGGACTGGGCCTTACTGCGCTGATGGCATGAGTATTATCTAATTTTCTATAAGCAATTTAATACAAAAAGGTATAACAAATACGATTCACTCATAGATTATGTACAATCTATTTATTATTATTAAGAACACTGTCATTTCATTGCAGCCAAGACGTTTTAAAATTGGCATATTATGGATTAGTCCATCCCCATTTATCTTACGGATTATGCCTATGGGACAAAAAAAAGAGCAATTAGAATATTGGTAAGCTAAAGTTTAGAGAGTCCTACAGGAACATTTTAAATCCTTATCCATATTGCCTTTATGCTCTCAGTACATTTTAAAACCTTGTTGTTCTTAGAAGGTGTTCTATTGATGTGAACAATTATCAAAATAATCGGTACAACACAATGAAATCAAAATTATATTCAACCAAATTACCATAGACTTCAGTTATGTGATGAACTTCCTATTGAAGCCGGTAGAATTTATACACAAACATCCTGACAACATTAAAAAGTTATTTTTCAAACCAATCAAATCCAAACTCAAAAACAATCTTGCCCCAAAATTGTTTTATACAATTAGAGAGTTTATAGATAGGTAAAGTTCCGTAATTTAATTGTTTAATCAGGCTTAAGTCTTACTTGTGGTACTTAAGTATATTTTTAATAAAACAATACTTATTGTAAAAAATTGACATTAAACGAATTGTTATTAGAATGTCTATATTTGCTATGCCTTATTTTTGTAAAAGTTGTTTTCTCCTCTACTGCTAGGATGCATAACACAGCATAAACGAAGCATCTGTTTGGTTAAAACAAATGTGTTTTAACCCAAATGTGGTTTGAGCACAATCTGGTGTATTTTTTTATGACCTGAAGAACAAATTTTGGATGTTACAAATAAATGAGCTATTTAGTAGAGAGGAAATTGTCAAAAGAGATGTAAGGTAGCCTATAGTCGTTATCAAACTGACTTTTTTACTTTACTTGTTAAATTACAGTTAATTCATCAAGCTAAGGCAACGAGCAGGGTGAAATGTAAAAGGTTGTAGAGGGAGAAAGGTTGTGCCGCCGGCAGTAGTCGCTTTCATCGTCAAAACATTCTGTTTCTGGATCCTAAAATTATTAGTAGTTAATTTTGAGAATAACCGGAAAAATATCACATTAGCTTTTTACAATTTTGACTCTATGAAAAGGGTTTAGTTATAGTGTTGTATAAAAAACTGTATAAATGTAATTAAATGATATATAAGAGAGTTATGTGTTCTCATAGAAGGAATTTACTCTAGAAAGTAGTATATGTTTCAAAATAAAGAGAAAACTAAGATTTTTTCAGGAACGCTTAGTTAACCAAATATTTACATTTTATATATGTCACTAATTATTTATTGTCTCCTTGACAACTTATTTGATTTGATCAACTAGCATAAATTTCATTTACGTAAGACCATTTATGGAAAAACTACCAGCATAATCTAACTTATCATTTTAAAACGGTTGTGTCATATCCTGTATAATTTTATGGTATTTTTACGGCATTTATGTTAAACCTTAAATAGAATTCAAATTGGTGAGACTTACGATAAAAAATGTCAAAGTACCGTTTTGTAGAATATTTATTACCTATATACAATACCAAGATAAAAAAACTCCATTTGGAATCAACAAAGTTACAGTGGAAACCGTGGCAAACATCAAGATAATCAGGTGGAAAGTAGTCTGTTTTCAGCCGTAGTTTCCCTAAAGCTTCGTGGTTTCCTAAAGAACTTATGATCTGATGTAAATAGCCAGGTAAACAATCTTACTACTACAAAACGCTATTTCATTTTTTATCGATTGAACTCACCGTTTATTCGCTTTTGGTGCGTAACGCCAAAAAATGCACAAAAATTACCATAAAAGGCTTTAACTCGTTTCTGAAATTGATAAATTAGATCCTGCTAATATTTTACATGTAAATGACTCGGCTAAGATGCAGTATGTTAAGTTTGAGCTATATCCGATAAATGGTGTAGAGATAATAATAATTAGTGTAAATGTAATATGGCAAATATCTGTTAATCTGCGTTTGCGGACAAAATTGTATTTTAATTTTTTCTATATTTTGACCCATATTTAACCTTTCCAAAGTCTGCACTTTACTTATGGGACATCCTGTATATTCATACTGTCAACATGGTATGTCCCAGGCCTGGGGGACATGAAAACATTTGCACCAATCCTAACCTCCAGAACACATTTTTTAGCATTTCAACGTAATTTTTGTTTAAATTAATGTTATTTTTAAAAAAATCATATATTTATAAGTGTGAGCTCTACAGGTCGCATTTTGCCCGATTTTCATATAACTTGGTTCTTTTTGTAAGAAATTTCGGTCAAGTTCGTCAGCATGCACAATGACAACCGGAAAATACTTTTTGAAAGGGGATTCTTAAAAAAAGTGGTTTTCAGTTATCTAAAAACAGTAGATTACACCTAATTTTGAAACAGCCTTCGGCCTCACCTTTGCCTCTTGCGCGATCACGGGAGTTACGAGGCTGGGAGCGTAGCGAACTAGAGTAACAAGTTGCAAACGAAATTCGCTTCACTCATGTCAGCGGCGCTTTAGCGCTTAGTTGCGTGACTGCATGAACTTCCTTGCTATGCGTTTTCATAAACAACAGTTGTTTAGATTTTCTTCATCCGACTTGTGGATGTCAAGTTTTGTTTAAACTGTCGGTAGGAAAGTGGTAAAAAGTTGTTCTCACGTAACTTGGGGGAACACTTGGCACGATAGTTAAGGGCAGTTCGTGACTGAAATAAATAAACGAAATAAAACTATTCTCACCTAGACTTCAAGTAGACCTCGCAAAGTAGGAGTTATTTGGGAGTTGAGCATATCGATTGTAAGGGGTTTCATGTTTGTAAATATAGGGGGAAGTTGCTAAAACATAGAGATAAAATGTTCCAGGAATATTCCTTCCCTGTCACGAAAGGTTTTGCGGATCTCCTAGGGTGTTTAAAGCGCAAAATCGAGCGGGTTTAAATGTATTTTACTAAGATCCAAGGCTTCCGGTTTACACCGCGTCACAGTTGAAATATAAGTACTGCTAAACGTTTTGACCTCGCTGTTAAGAGTCGTCCTCAGTAGCTGGTTGACTTGCTGATACTGGATCGGCCGACCGTGGCGTCTTCTTTTTTACTTTTATACTTAAAACGATCCATCTCAGCCAGTCAACCATCTACTGAGGATGACTCTCCACAGCGAGGTCGAAACACCAAACCGGAAGCCTTAGATCTTATAGATCACACCGGCCGCAAAAAAAGCTTAAGAGTAATACCTGTTTTAATGGGCCTAACCTAAATTTACGCTACATTATAGATAATACTTACCCTAACCTTAACCTAAAAGGACAAAACAACATGTCGTCCTTCCTACAAAAACATAGGGAGTAGTGTTTTCTTCCTGAAATGGCCGGAAAAGTCCGTTTTTCTAATTAAATTGATCTCCTCCACTATTATGAAGTTTTAATCTAAAATAATGTCTTATAGTTGTAACATACAAACCACGTGACTAGCGAGTTGTATTTGAACCTACAACAGAAGAATTGTGAATAGTTTCACTCATGAAGGTTTCAGCTGAAACACTCGGTGCGATAGTTGAGTGTTAGGTTCGTGACTCACATAAACAACTGAAACTATTCTTTCCTCACCTGTGAGCGTGTTTTGTGTCCGTATTCCAAACAGGAGACGAACTGTACTAAACTACAGGGTGTGTTGTTACTGTGCCACCGTTTGAGTCTCGCCAACCACCGCTCAATACATTGTAAAGTTTACTTCGTGATGGTTAATGAATCAGTGGGAATTTTAGGTGCTACATAAAACTGAAACTAGAAGCTTTGAAGTATTTTTTTAACATATACAACATGTTTTAGACCTTTTAAGGGGCCGCCTCAGCTGCGTGGGGATACTTGTCTCAAGGTTCTGCAATAATTCAAAATACACCGAGACTATTAAAATTAAGAGTGCACAGTACCTGTCGGCCATTTTGTTTGTTGTCCCATAAGAACAATTTAAAACTGGAATTTTCTTGAGACACTTCACGCCTACCATTTCCATAAGATATTTTTGTAATAAGTGTTATTTAAAATATAACATGTTATTTTATGATTTCGGTTCGAATGTAGATACGTTATAATAATTATCTTGATTACTTGGGAAGCACGAAAGGGGAAACTCAACCTTTTGAACTATAGGTTAATAAATACTTTATTGAATACACTCTAGAACTTGTGAGAAATAAAGAGTTATACGCGAGTCCGAAAACTCCTCTTGTTCCGAATTACATCAGTTCATTAATGTACAAATTATTTAAAGGTAGAAAACGTGATGCTGATGAATGGTAAAGACTACAGTTAGGCAGCATCAGGTGAAAGAAAACCAGTTTAATCAGTTGTTACGTATGCAAGACCGTGTATTCCTTTTGCGGACGAATTTAGGTTGAATTTTTAATACATAAGGTCTTATGGTAAACGTATTGGTTTGGAAGCCTACTAATTACCAATTAAATACGATAAATAAAGCTCCAATAAATAAATCACCGATAAACTATTCTCTCTGTTTACAGACAAGGTTTCAAGATTGCAGTAAAGTAAGCATATAAACCAGAGGGTTTCGGTTTGTAAAACTCTACAGTTCTGTTGTTTTAGCTTTTCGTTTATTTTACTTAAAAGAATTGTGTGCCTATAAACTTCAATGAGAATTTTATACTTAATATTAATTCAGTCCCGCCTTCAGAGCTCATAACGATTTAGGTTTGGGTCTGTAATTCCGTGTAAAATCCGTGAAAAACACAAGTACCTTTTGAAAATTACGCTTTTTGAATACAAGCTAGAACATACTGCAGTTAAACAACTTCGTGTCATGCCAATGAAGGTTTTGTTGATTTTCAACGTGCTTTAGATGTTTTAGTTGTAAGAGTGGTAAGAGTGGGAGTAGAGTTATACTATGTAACAAGATGTACAGCTCGGCAAGTGTTTACAAGATCTAGAGTTTATAAATCATGTGTCAGTGTGGAACTGTTGTTTATTTGGTTCCAAAGTGCTGTAATCTCTTACCAGACACACTGATATTTTGGTCTTATTCAGCAATAAACTTGGCTCCTAGAAATCAATAATATTATTTTTTAACAAATTATGTTTTTAAGTTGTTTATATTTAATCTATTGACAAGATGTATATAATAAGTAAGTTGTAAGTTTGTATGATTGTCGTCACGTAAAATATTAAATAGTAATCTATAATGTAGGATATAGATTATACTAATCTATAATGTAGAACTTTTCCTGGTTAAAAAAACATAGGCCCACACACAATACCCTGAAAAAGTACTGTGGTAATAAACGAGATATCGAAACCTAATCTTAAAGGTAAGAAGGAATAATACAATTACAGATTTGCTAGGTTTTGCTATGTGTGTGTGTGTGATATTTTCCTCAGCGGCTGTCTAAAAAGTAGATTTACTGAAAAACGAGAGAGAAATTTCACGTTAAATTATTATCGAATTTCCTTTGGAAAAATGAGATATACATTGCACAAAACGTGTTCGTGTTTTGTGTGTCTGATGTGTTCCTGAACTCTTGTAGAATTAAACTTATAGTTTCGCCAATATGCACTGAACCGCAACTGCGAGGAATTTCCGTAGACTCCCTAAGTTTTATGTTTACTTGCATGGGTAACTGATCAAACTTGAACGTTATATTCTGTATTGTATGCAAGTAACCCCTTTCTTTTGAGAGACTATAGATTGAACAACGTTTTATTTGTTTGACAATAAAGAAAAAACTCACGAGTTATAGACACGATAACACATTAGCAAACGTTTTCCTTATAGATAATATGGTTCGACAGGACCCCCTGGTATTTGCCTTTTAAATTACTCCAATAGCCCCTGTTAGCAACTTAAACTCTTTTAAAAACTAAATACTTGAAAATCTTCCCAACAACCTTTTTCTATACAAAAAGAGAGGAAAGATTAGTCTAAGATATTCGAAGAATTCTAACAGATCAGTATGTGCTAAAGTGAGCAAATTGAACATTCCAGAGGAAACACGTTTACAGGCTTCATGAGTTTGCACCTTCCAGGTTAATTCCTGATTATCACAAGCTCCTAAGATTTTGGTAGAATCTACCTGTTTAGAAAAGATCATCTTACTGAACTATAGACCGGTTAGTTCATCCGTTTTCCTGAAGAAAAAATATATATGTAGTTAGATTTTTAGTTCAAGTTGCCAAAGGTTTGAACATGTGTGTTCTATTTGAAGAAGAGTTGTTTTCTAGTTCATCATAGTTTTACCTTTTAGATAAAGATTTGTGTCATCTGTCAACCCTCTACCTTCATTTATTACATCTCCATCAGGGATTCACGCATTGCTTAATCCTTAAACATAAAATTCCTTATAAGTTTCAAGTTCATGGGATGACGCGTTTTTTTGAATCAGTTTTCACTTTTTATTTTTGGTGTGAGTAAAAGCTCCTTGATCCGATAGATTCAACAACCTGTTTTTTTCATCTAATGCTTCCTCTTCCTCCACCTATTCTCTCAGATCCTTTCTTCTCTGTTCCTACACCTCAACTTTAGTCAACCTCTCTCACTTTCTTTATCCCATATTTCAAATGACGTGTCTATTCTCTCATTTATTAACATTTGGAAATCTCTTGTTGCGCATGCTAAAACTATCTTAAGGGTCCGTCTCAGTGGTCTGAATTCGAAGTAGGTTTGAATTCGTCCTCCCAATGAGCACACGAACTACTATTTCCGGTACTCCAACTTTGCTGGCTTACGAGCTTGACCGAGATATTTAGAAAAGGAACATGTTTCAAATGTTATGAAAATCGGACGAAAAATGCGTTTTGTAGAGAGTTTGGAGCAAAAATTCACAAAACGATTTCGGGGGGTCAGGATCGGTGCTCATTTCACGGCCCCGGGCCTGGGTCTTACCATGCTGACGGCTTAAAATCTTGAATACCTCATCAGTTTTAAATAAATGCGTCAAAAATAGTGTAAGCAGTAAGTGAAACTGTTCAGGGGGGAAGGATAAGTGTAAAGTTTGTTTTAGGAATGTTGGAAGTAAGTTTTACTCTGAAGAGGGATTGAAAAGCTTCTGAGAGTACAAGTTTAACAGAGTTAGAGCGCAGTGACAAGCAAAGCTTAACTTTACATCTACTTAAGCTTTTCATATCGTAGTTTCTTCTCAGTGGTTTCATTACCTTGCCACTATTCAGTGCTTTATTAACTTTGGCTGAAAACTTGGGTGAAAGATTTCTTACAAGAAATGGTAAAACACTTAACTCTTAGGCTTTCGCGGCCGGTGTCACAACTATAATCTACTCGTAGTTCTTCCGGTTCACACCGCGGCCAAAATTTATAATTAGGTTGAGATATTTCGGCCTCGTTATCGAATTTCGTCTGTTTCAGCCAATCAGTGATTGTAGATGATACTCCACAGCGAGGTTGAAATATCTCAACTTAATTATGACCTCAACCTGGTCACTGTTCACACTACCATCTTTTCGAGTCGGTTTGGAAGGAATAAGTAAAAAAGGAGCCGTGGAAAACGAAGTTGATCCTAAACCTGAAAGGTTAAAAGGTAAAAAAGGTAAAGTTTGTCTTGTTTAACGAGGCGAAGTTAGACTACAAAGTCCTCTACCACTCAACCTCGACCTTTACCTAGCGTCACCGTATCAGTCACATTACAAATGTAACTGGTGACTTCGGGGACCGAACCCGCGCCACCGGAGTGATGAGCTCCGAGTCGCGTGCGATACCAATCCGCTCAAAGGTTGTTAAATATTTTGAATTTTTAAAGCAAATTTGTATGCAAAAAAGGTTGGGCTTGCGGAATTTTGCTATTAAATATCAAACGTATACAGTTTTAACTGGCTTGATAACAAATCTCCTTTCTATATAATACCCAGGCAATTCTCATATCAAGTTCTTCCTCAGAAAGCCTTGGACGTAAAGAGTGGTCATAAGAAGTACAGGTTTACAGTAATTTTATATGCTCAACAATATTTTAAAACATAAAACTCGAATAAATTGTGTAAACAGCGGAAAAGGTAATACTACCGTTTTAATAATCTGATATTACTTGAGTTTATTCATAGGCAAGATAAGTTACAGAAGGCCAACGAAAAACGAATCAAGGGATTGCCAAAATCTCACTTTAAGAGTTGAAAAGAGTTTAAGCTTTCCATTTTCTCTGAAGATATTAGTTTTGAACCATTTAAATGTACAGCTTTCTTTTGAAACTGTTTTCAACATCCACTATGAATTGTTTGTCAAAATTGTCAAATTAATTGTCATCAACTCATTCAATTGCAAACCACTTATAAAGCTCGATGAATTGTCTGATTTTGTTGTTTTTCCTTCTAGTGGAATCTTTCCAGTATCATCATAGAATCTTTAGAATATTCTGTCGGTTAGGATTTGCTAGTCAATATTAGCAATTTCTTAATCAAACCACATTCACGGTAAGGATAAGAGTGAAGTTTGTCTCTAAGAATGTTGGGATTGAGTTTTACTTGTGAATAGGCTTCAAAAGCTTCTTGAACAAAGTTGAAGCACTGTAATAAGCAAAGCTCAACTTTACATGTGCTTACGAGCTGTTCGTAGAGTAGTTTCAACTTGTATACGTAAATATTTAATTCACTGTGAGTTTTAACAAAGATTATGTTATGGTCGGTAGATAGAACATAGACATCAATGACTCGTTGACGAGGAAATTCAACGCCGTTTCTCGCCGTCATTCTCCCCCTCGGCTCAACGTGCTCGAATTTGTCCGACGTCGATGACTTAAATGTGACCAAATGGAATCTGATCCCGTCTTTAAGTAAACTGTATTCTAAACATAGCACAAAGCATAATGAAATAAGCTAGCCATAAAGAGAATCAGCGTGAGCCTTATGGTGTTTTGTAATGGGTGACTGGTTGGCTAACGCTGATCACTTTAGACTAGCTCATTTCTGATCTCTGTTGTGTTATGTCTTAGTTCCTTTTTCCCCTGAAGACGGAATCTGATTCCAGATCTCGAAACGTAGCGTTCTTCTTGTTCACTAAAAACGTCCGTAACAATATTAATTAGATTATTAAAGTTCATTTTTTTAATTAGTATGATGCACGTGTTTAAAACGTCCTTTTACGCCAGGATAGCAGCTCCTCAGCTATGTTCTATATTGGAATTGGCAATCTTTCAAACAAGTTTTTTATTTAAGTCATAATGTTAAGGTTATCTATTTTTAAATCACTAAAATGTTTTCTTCATCTTGAAAATATACTAGGTCTTCTAGTTATTTTTGATTTACTATTTATTTAATTTACATGCTGTAAAACAGGTAATATCCAATTACATGGATGTATACATTGTCTAGTATTTTCGTATACAAGGAAAACCACGTATATATTTTTATTTCAACAGTACTACCTGTAGTGGACTGAGTCGAAAAGCACGCATGTAAAATACTTGAGTTTAGAGGGAAATTAGAAGTGGATTTAGATTAAAGTTGGCTCCCTGAGGAACGCCGAGAGAATATTTGTTCTATCAGAATGAGTTTACCCGCTGCATATATGAACTAGCGAGGATTGTCTTCCGGAGAATTATAACTTTAATTAACTACTATAATTGTATAGAAATTAAACACTTATAATACATACTTAATATAACACTTATAATATAAATGGCAGGAGTTGTCACAAAAATTCCGATATTTATTTTTTGGTGAGGCCTTTCAAAAATAATGTTTCTATCTTCGGACAAGAGTTTAAACGCAGATGAAACACTTTTTATTGAGAATGATCATCAATATCTCGTGAATAATGAACCAGTCAAACAACATAACTATATTTTATGATTATTGATTTAGTTTTAAAATTAATTTTCCATAATTAATCTTCTAACCTATTTCTTCAGTTTGTTTTTAGTCGGAAGATAGAAACATTGTTTCTAGAATGACCCACAAAAAAAATACTTAGCAAGTTGTTCGTTTTCTTATTTTAATATGTTTTTAAACGCCAATAACAAACTGTTTCCTGACAACAAGATTTTCGAAATTGTACATTTTTAGCAGCCATTTTGATTTGAAAGAAGTCCATGCGTTTATAATAGTCTATGCAAAAATAGTCCATAGAAAATCGTGTTTAGCTATAACGTGTTTACTGTTAAAATTATACAACAATAGATAATGGTTTGCTACCAGTTAAATAAACCTAAAACAATTTGGTTTGTATAATTGGCTATCCAAAAATGTCATACACTTTACAAAGAATTTGGATAAATACATTTAATACTTTACTACGTTTAAAGTTGTTTGGTAGTTTATTACATAACGTTCAGCTAAATTTAAAACTATTGCCACTGGAATTTCTTAAATAATTTTTTTCAAGCAAAAGAGCTTACTGATGTCCAACTTTGTAATCTTGTACAAAGAAAAATAATTTCGTAAAATAATTTTTTTATAACTAGCACGTGAATTTGCGTTATGCGAAGAACGGTTCTACTTTTAGCTCTGGTAATGAAATATGGCATTTATCGAAATACTTTAAATATATAATCTGGAAATATGAATCCATGTGAAATTACTTACCTAAAGTTTTTTTGTGAAGTTTAACAAATAAATAATGTCGTTTATTGTTCTATTATGACAGTAATCAGCACAATTCACCGGGGGTCGCGCCAACATACTGAGGTGAGAACGACGTACACATTTCACCCCCACAAAACCACCCTTAACCCACCACCCACCACCCTAACCACCCTTTCTACTGGTCATATGTATTGTAGCTTACATCACGTTGTATGTGTTTACATAAACTGATTTGTTTTTAAAATTAGAGAGTATGAATCGTTTATCAAAGTGAAGTTCCCCAAGGATCATTGTTTGGTCTTATAATAAATAATGTTATGGCAAAGAAATAATAAAACTAAAGTACTTAGTTATCTTATTACCACTGAAGTTATAGTTGTGTTGCTTGGAAGAAATTATTACTTATTATTTACGAGTATTGTTCACGTGTAGACCCGATCAGAACATGTAAAGTACGTCGGCACCATCTTGAAAAATTGAATTTTCTGTGCGCCCAGATTAACTTTAATATTTCTTCCGGTTCACACCACGTCAAAACATTATAATAATTAGCTTATTTTTATTTTCAACGAGAGAGACAAAGCTGTTTAAATTTCGGAATTTTGTCTCTTTCTTTTATTAGTCCAGGCAAGTGTTCTTTTACTTAAATTTCTTTATGGCTAACTTTCCAATCAAACACGTTTGGTCTAAATATGTTTCTATTGTAAATATGATTAACTGCCGCATTTACTTAACTGTTTCTTCTTAACCTTACTTTGAGTTTGATAGAGTTTTTAAATTTGCTGTGTTACTCTGGAAGGTTGCATTTTTCTATAGCCGTAGAAATTCAATGTTCGTTTTTTATGCCTTTGGGAAAATGAGATATTCAAACTGTCAGTAAGATACAACTACGATCCGGTACCATGAAACGACCACGTAGCCTAACACTTATGGGACACGTTTTTTAGGAAATTTTTAAAACTGTTTATAAATACGTGTATTCTTTCTGCAGGTCGAAAATTTGTCAAATTTTCATAAAACTTGGTAAAAATGAAACTTCTTGTGGTACAAAAACTATTTTTGTCAAGTTTCTTTGCCAACAATTAATTGGAAGGCCGAAAATTGACTGTAGGTCGAAGCGAGGAACGTAACGAACTATGTAGTTACAGTTAGCAAATTAGAGGAACAAATTGCAAATGAATCCCCTTCACTCACGCTAGCGGCGCTTTGGCGCATTTTTGTGGCATGGTTAGGACTTATAGTTCACTCTTTCAGCTGCGTGTCGGCCTGGTTGTTTCGTGCCAATTGTTTTAGCACTTGAAAACCTATTTCCCACAATTAATAATTGACGAACACCTCCTGTATTCCTTACGCAATCAGTTCAGATTGCACTACTTCATTAGTTACTTAGGAATGATAACTACATTGCACAAGGCCTAGTTGTGGCAGGACTTCCCTTGCTGTTATCAGTGACCTTGAGCTTATCAGTTGCTTATCCACTGCGTGCTTAAGAAACAAAGCCGAGTTTTCCTTACACAAGTAAACTACCGCGTAATAGTTTACATAAGGAAAAACATTGAATGACATTTTTCGTAATTTAATGGGATAGAGTCAACATCGACAATTTATTAAGGATGATTTTCTACGAAAAACCACGAGAATTATTCCTATAAAAGGTAAGGGTAATGTTTGTCTTGTTTAGCGAGGCAAAGTTATGACTACAAAGTCCTCTCTACCACTCAACCTTGACCTTTACCTAGCGTTACCGTATTGTCACATTACGAATGTAAGTGGTGACTACGGGGATCGAACCCGCGCCACTGGAGTCGCGCACGATTCCAACCCGCCACGGGTCCGCATAAATACAAAACTGCTTGGTTTACCTGATGACTTACAGTTTTGAACAATGACTTTTGCACTCCTAGATGTATCTCCTACAACCCTCAATGCAAAAATACATTGTAAACTGAAGCAGCGAAAGTTTAAAGATTGTTGAAGCGGCGTAGGGGAATTTTTACAGATATTCACATGTCAATTTGATACCTTTCACAAGTCTGTAAATTAAATTCGTTAACCAGCAAAATCAGTCGACCGGAAATGGTCTTGCGGGTGTCGTTTCCTTTCTAACATGGGGTGTTATGTTATCAAAACCGTATTTATGGTATTTTAAACGACTTCAGAGAAACGAGGAGATTCTACAAGTTGGCCTGAGGCGACGTTTTTCATTAAACTTAGTATCAACATTGTTAAACTGTGCCTAATAAACGTACTAAAATCAAAAAGTCCTTTAAGCTAAATCAAAATGGGTTGACCTTTTTTCGAAGAACGATTTTGTTGATTTTGGTGCACACATTAAGTATGGTGCCATAAATCGTATAATACATATAGTTTTTATAGTATAATCCCCCTAAGATCTATTTATGTATCTCATTTTTTATTTACTAGGAGGAACTCCCCTCACAAAAGGGCACTTCCGAAGTAAACGATACCCTGTTATAGGAAATCCGCTATGGTTCACGGTAGCGCTTTTGGCTACATGTCGGCTATGTTTTTATGAATTTATAAGTTCGATCGTTTCTAGAGTATTGTAATTTTTTTAGAGTGTGCCCTAAAAAATTATTTGATTTTAGCTCCGGTAAAAACCAGATTGCAACGGAGTAAACCAGGGATTTTGTTTTATTAACGACCTATTTCTGCTGAAAGATTACTACTGAACTCTTTCAACACCATAAACTCTTAACATAACTAATTTCTCCAATAGTCAATGCCTTAGAAATCTGTCAAACTATTCTCAAAATAAGATTAATTCCCTACTCAAAACTAAAAGTGTTATACCAATCGCGAATCGTCAAAAATTCCGGCCGAGACAATGACATACCGGGAACTTTGTTTACCAATAAGCGACACCAGTCAACAGTCATTGTTACGCATACTTGGCCGACGATAGTGTCAGCAAATCGCGCGGCCCTGGCAGCGCTCACCTACAGTCAGTCTGCACTCTACCTCCAAGCCATCAACATGCACCGCTCCACGCTCACAGCTATGCTCGTGCTGTGCGCGCTCGCCGCGCACCCTGCTCTGGCCGACAACTCCACCTCTGCGGTCACTGAGAACAACACCACCCCCATGGCAGTGGATGAGACGGAGGTGACTGTGGACCTGAACACCTTCAACACCACGATGGACGGGAACGACACCACCACGGAATCCATGGAGGAGATGACCACCACGGAATTGCCGGTGCCTGTGAACGGAACGGAGGTGGACACGGGGAACGCTACTACCACGGAAG
The DNA here is from genome assembly GCA_018831715.1 of Matsumurasca onukii. NCBI lineage: Eukaryota > Metazoa > Arthropoda > Insecta > Hemiptera > Cicadellidae > Matsumurasca > Matsumurasca onukii. The sequence goes on from CM032058.1 coordinate 88,859,669, forward strand.
CTCCTACAACCTCGACTCCCTCGTCTGCCCTGGGTGTGGTGTCGTGCTTCTCAGCTGTGTCTCTGTGTGTGGTGTCTCTGCTCGTCGCCAGTTAGACGAGATCTTCCATCTCACTTACTCTTGTGAGTATTTTGTTCGTGAATTAAGTTTAAGATCCGGAGCTCATCACTCCGGCTCGATCCCCGCAGTCGCAACGGTGACGCTAGGTCGAGGTAGAGTGGCAGAGAGGACTTTTGGTCCTAACTTCTCTAAACTTTACCTTTAAGAGGCGGCCGGATATGGCCCGGATGGCGTTTTATCGGGATAAAAATTTAACATGGGAAAGTGTTGCAAACGTTTTTTTAATTAAGTTAAAGCACTAAATGAGGAAAAGTGTTCACTGGAAGACTAGAGCCAATATTGCTGCAGCATTTAAAAGAAAAATGCAAAACTTTCTTGCCACAAAAACGCTTTATAAATGATGCATTACGCAATTTCCATTTCTATTTCCTATAGTAAATCAAGTTTTAAATCTCAAAATAAAAATCATTGTTTGACTAAAGTAAAAGTCATTGTAATTTTAGAGTTTACATGCAGCAGCCGCAACAGCTCTATGCTTCCATTGAACAAATTTCAAAATTTAAGCTCTTTACCTACTTTAAAACCTCGGTTTCTGTTGTTACTCGATGTTATGAGCGGTGCCCAAAGTGATGGGATGGTTCAAAGTTATTATGTGTCTGGTAACAAAAGCCGGATGAAATAGTAGGACGCATTTTTATTTTAAATAGCCTATTTTGTTCGATTTTTATTTGGTTCTTAACATAAAGTGAAAAATTGAACGACAACCTCAATCGTTCCATTTAAACTTTAATACCGCTCAGTGTTTTTATTCTTAAAAACAATACAGACTAATGGAGTCAATCCAGAACGTTTTTAAAATACGTGAATAAATGGGAGAAACTTCAAGAGGTTTAATTAAATTGTATGTTTTCTATAGCAAAACCACCCCAAATCTTGAGAGCTCTAACTTTCCCTGCTTCTGTTGTATTACAAACAAGTTATTGCGATTTGAGATACAGATTCAGTGCCATGATATAAGGTGAAGGTACTGACTGGCGTTGCTGGCAAGTGGGATCAAACAACTGGCAATCGTTCTTTAGCAGCTGCCAACTAGTTGCACGTCTGGTGTTGGAACAACTCGCGTTGCCAGACGGAACTTGCAATACTCACTGTAGCAACTTGCGTTTTCAATTGTGAGTCGTGCGTCCTTGGAACGTGGTGTAGCTTCGGGTAAAAGAAACCTCAAAACTGAATATAAAGTAAAGTGAGTATAAAAGCCGACACGCAGCTAAGCGCTAAAGCGCCACTTGCATGTGTTAGTCGAATTTCCTTTGCAATTTGTTACTCTTATTCGCTCCGTTCACAGCCTGGCTTTGGCCTTCGGCCGTTCTATTGCCACGGGCGTTAGGAGGCTGTTTGCTACGCTCAGCCTTCAACCTCGGACTTACGTGTTTTTTTACTGCGAAAAAGTAGCGAAAAATCACTTTTTGGTCGCCATTTTGAAATGACTCAATGGATTTTCATAATTTTTGAAATGTTGGTGGATACTATAAAATCCTTATTTACCCCCCCGTCAAAAGGGTACTTCCGGTAGCTCTATTTTGCTGGCTAACGAACTTGACCGAGATATTTACAACTGAAACATTTGTACCAGATTTCATGAAAATCGGACAACAAACGTGACCTGTAGAGAGTACACACATACAACCACATGGATGTAAAAATGCTCAAAACGTGTTCTGGGGGTCAGGATCAGTGCTCACTTCATGGTTCTGGGTCTGGGTCCTACCAAGCTGACGGCATGAATATCTCATTTTCCCAAGGAAATTCGATAATAATCGAACTAAAACGCTTTAACTTCAAAGTTGTATACAGTTCTTTAGTAATACGTCCAGATTTCAGAGTTTTCCACTCAAATCTATCTTACTTAAAACTCGTTTACACAATATGTTAGATACTATTTTTCCTTAGAACGTTGAGCAATTCAAAACTGACAGCAATGATAATATTCAAGGAAGTGTACAAGGTCAATTGCATACTTGCATGCTTAATATTGCAAGGTAAAGCCTTAACTAATAGTTGTGTAGTTTATTATTAATGTTAAGTGTGTATTGCGTACATGGGTACAACAATAAACCAGTTTAAGATTAAACAATGGGCTTTTCACAAACAGACTACTCAAGCGAATTCTATTCCATTGTTGATGTACCAAAAGTGGAATTCTAAAAAGCTCCATTGATGATGTAATCACGATATCAATATTTGAGATGCCGACCACTCTCAAGGGTATTTTAAGGCAAATATGTGGTTGAGTGTGATGAGTGGTAGTAATGAGTTATGAGGTGTAGTCTTGTTACAAACTAAGGCCGACTCTTCCTTAGAATGGGTCATTAATTAATAGCCCAGGGACCAATGGAAATACAAGGACCAACGGCTTAACGTGACTTCCGAACCACGCAGGTGATGGTCTGATATGTCTAAACGATGGTGGAGATGATGCGGGTATCATCAGATGATCACTAACACTATCTAATCCGTTTTAGACCTATATCATCCTCAAAACCTGAGCTCCATGAAGCTGGATTACAGGACCACGCCACGAGTCCCAGTCAATACCAAGTTTCATCTAAATCCAATCACAAATTTTGAGAACATAAAACCTTTTTTGGGGAAAAGCCCTCCCAAAAAGGGCAGTTCAGGTGCGCTGATTTTGCTGTTTAACAACCTGACTATAACCTGTTTTGTAAAATATACATGTGTACCAAATTCGAAACAATCGGACAAAATATGTGACTTAGGTAAATTATAAATATTTGTTCGTATAAAATGTTTTGCCAATTGACTCTGTAGATGTTGGGAATCACAAAACTGTGTCGTTTTGTTCTACTGCGTTTCGTTTTTACGGCGATAGAAATCAATAGCTATCCTTTCTATGGGTTAAAAGATTACACCATGTTATGACCACTTTGGTTCAGAAGCAATTTTTAAATGAAGTTGTGAAGCAATTACATGATTCATAGACTCAAACAACAAATTGCAATTACAAAGTTACAGGTTTAAAAGTTAACATAAATTATGACCACTTTGGTTGATAGAAAACTTAAGGTGACATTTTAAAGCCACTAGATGACACATATACTTAAACCATAAACGTGGAACTTATAACTTAAACGGTTTCTTTGTTCGCAATTTTACGGTTCAACTTTAATTATCCACCATAAAGTTTAACGTGAGCGAGAAATTGATTTCTATGCTCTAATTAACAGTTTTCAGTTTTGTTGAATCTTTATAATCTACCTTAACTTTGTGGTTTTGCTTTTTCATGTTTGGATTCGCCTGTTTTATTTTATAACGTACTGCATCTTTTTTCGCCTAACTTAAATTTGATAAATAAATAAATACTGTTATTGCGTTAAACATATACATGCCATGCAACCGTCATAAGTGTTAAGTATCTAAAATTTTGCATTCATACACATCGAAATCCCATTCAAACATACAGTATTTGCATTCACCCAATTCTCATTCACTCGAATTTGATCCACTCTAGCCCCTTGGTCCGTGGTCTGTTTACGCGGAGCCCCAGTCGTGTGCCATAAACTCGTTTATATTATAGAATGCTTTGAATTGAGTTTTGAATGCCTTTGGCATAGGTGCACTTTTAATCGAATTTGGCAGTCTGTTGACTAGTTGAACTCCTGGCTGTGAAGGCAAACGTTCATGAGCTACCGTCCTGTGTCTTCCAGTTCGGTAGTTCTCCCTGCCCCTGGTTACGTAAGAGTGGATATCACTCCCTGATGAACATTTTGTTCTTAATTCTTAAGCAGATGGACTTAAAATGTTGATAATAACGTTAGATTAGATTGTCTTAGCAGGAGCGTTTTATTTTCATACGCCTGAATGGGTTTGACCAATGGTTAAATGGTTTTTGAGTAAAATTGTTTGGTATTGCACCTTAATGTGTGCATGGGGAGACAGGAGATACGTTTAAAACTTTTTGCTACATAATCCAACCGGTTTTAAAACGTTTCACGGTGTGCATTTGTGAATATTGAAATCTCTAAGTATTTTAAAATTAAAAGGTAAACACATATAAGTTTTCTCATTAACGTATATTCTACCTTGAAACATGTTTTTTTCAATATAGTTTTGTTCTACTCGTATGTAAGAACGGTGTTCTAGTAAGGCTTTTATTCCAAACTTTGTATAACGCCATTAAAAAAAACTAAAAATAATACAAATACTCTGATATTTTGATTTGGGGCATTGGAGAGTGTGATTTGGGCAATATGGGGGTGTACCGATGAGTGTGATGAATGTTGTGATGGATGAGGTTACAAACTAGGGCCGACTGTTCCTAAAATTGATCCAGTAACACTTTAAACTACGTTTTAATAACACAATGTTGTTTATTTCTCGAATAAATTTGACTTTCACATAACCGATTATTGTTCAACACCCTGAACAAATCTCGTGGAAGGGTCCAGCCCGAAAGTCACCGACAGAGAACGAAACTGTTTCCCAGTAGTAAATAATTGGCAAAACATGTGACCCAGAAAGGTTACAACAGAGCTAAACGTCACTTGTATAACCTGAGTGTCTAAGTGAGGACTAATTGTGGTAATTATGCGCCAGTTTAGACCACATCAGTCAGCTGTTTGGCGAAGGTGATTGGGTATTGTTTACCACAGTGAAACTAACCAACTGTAGTTGACTTCTGTGGGTTATAATACTGGGTGTTCGTTGTTAGCTTGTAATATTTGCGTTTTGGGTTGAATTCGAGAGAGATTTTTAGTTTATTAAGGGTCCGTCTCAGTGGTCACCTCAGAGAAAGGCTGAATTCGTCCGCCCAAGGAACACACGACACCGCGCACGTAACAACGGGCTAAGGAACGGGCTTTCTTTCAACGCATGCGGTTTAACTGTCAAACCAAGCACCTGCAAGGGTTTACGACACCCCGTTTTTTACCTTTTAAAATAGTTTTTTTACACTAATAAACATGATATATTTGGAAACTAAAAGAGTTTTCCGATACGTATGTACGTATGATTTCTTATACATTGTTCAATAGTTTTTCAAATAAACTTTGAAATGGTCCAAACCTTTGTGGGTTAACTCTATTTTCTCCACTTAAAACGTATGGTTTCGAAAAAATGCTTTCTACGCGTGTCGGAAAACTCCTCTAGTTTCCAAATATATTATACAGTATTTATAATGTAAAGATTATTCTGAAAGGTGAAAACGGCCGCCGTACTCTTGAAGCGTTACCGCGCAACTGAGGAGGACCGTTAAGTGTAATTATTGATTAAACATGAAATCAGAAATATACACATATAATTATCGGACTCGTGGCAGGTTGAAATCATGCATGACACCGGGAGCTCTTATGTATAGTTGTAGCAGGCATTTCGTACTGAAAAAGTGCGTGCGTTTTTGAGTCAATCCCAAAAAATTATATCCGACAATTTATAACCACCCTGTATATCCGGATGGTAGCGAGCGGATCCGTAGCGGAATACTATCGCGTGCGACTCCGGTGCTCATCACTCCGGTGGCGCAGGTTCGATCCCCCAAGTCACGATACAGTGACGCTAGGTAAAGGCCGTGGTTGAGTGGTAGAAAGGACTTTGTAGTCGTTAAACGAGACAAACTTTACCATTTATATAGTTTCAGTTGAGAAATATATGACAGCTACGACAATCAGAGTTATGCATGCCTATGTTTATCATGCGTAGCGATCCAAGCGCGTCCTTGCGTAGGCCTGATTGCTTAGTGATTGAATGTATACAATCGCTACACTCTGACCTTGACCTCGTGATAACTGCTTCTGCATAGATATTCTGGAGGTTGCTTAGGTATGCTGACATGTATGTAGTGATAACACAGGTGTTCGTGCAACCTTGTACTACTCCATGTTGTTCTATCGAAAGATGACCGTGGTCAAGAATAAGTTTTGTAGCGTTATTAAAAACAACCCTAACGTACACTGCTCAGACACTGCAAAACCTAGAGGTTAATTCTTTCCAATCAACAAATATTTGCGTTCAGTTCTTCGAGAACTTGAACCTTAAAACAAATATTGACAAATCAAAGTTCATGTATTTTAATCTAGGTTCAAAAGCTACATTTGAAACCCCTTCGGTATTTTTAGATATTAATCAGATAGAAGAAGTTGAACATTTTAAGTTTCTGGGTATTCACCTGGACAGGAATCTTAGTTGGAATTTCCATATTGAACATGTTTGTAATAAGGTTTCGTCAGGAGTATTTTTGCTTCGTAGTTTATCTGTGTACTGCTCAAAAGATGTTTTAAAAATGGCTTATTACGGCATAATTTATCCCCACTTAAAATACGGCACATGTTTGTGGGGAAACTGTGCTCAGACAAAAATCAGCAGAGTATTTGTTTTACAGAAGTATGTCATTAGAATCTTGTGCAATTTAAAGGCCAGAGACTCGTGTCGCAATTATTTTAAACAATTAGGCATTCTAACCTTTCCTTCACTTTACATTTATGATTCCATTTTATTTTGCCTAAATAAGTGCTGTTTAGTACAAGGCAGTGATATTCATAGTCATGATACTCGTTCTTTAACTAGTTATAGAATCGATTATCACAGACTAGAATTATTCAAAAAATTGCCATCTCAGGCCGGAATTACATTCTTTCAAAAACTCCCCAAGAAATTGCAAGGTCTTCAAAATTCTGAATTGTTTAAGACGGAACTTAGAAATTATCTTGTCACCAACGAGTTTTATAGTTTACAGGAATTTATGGACCACTCACTTACCACTTAGAAGTCTGGTGTTCTATAATACATTTTACTAGTTTTAAATTCAAATTGTACAATAATTGGCATAATATTTACTGTAGTGGCTTGTAATTTTTGTTCATAAGTTGTAATTGTTTTTTTGTTATTACCAACACAATGTTTTTTGTATATTGGGAAATAAAATGTTAAAAAGTTTTATGTTTAGTGAACTTTTATAGGAAATAGAGCTATTTATGTCTACCGCCATAAAAACCTAGGCCAGTTATCGTAGAACAAAACTGAAACAGCTCCGAGTCAAATAGCAAAACTTTGTATACAGGGTTATTACTAATGATGTCCATGGAAATATAGTTTTTGTCATTCTGCTCTGAAAACAGCTGCTTTAGACACATGTATTGACAGTGTTAAAGTGTCACTTTTACACCCAAGTAAATAAAGTATTGCTTTGATGACGTTTTCTCCCTAGGGAGAAAAAAGATAATTTTAATGATCTTTTTGTGGTATGGACATCAGCTGGTTCAACGAGTTTGTTTTGATTGTTTTGAATTTTAACACTGACTTATAGTATATCAGTGTAACATCGGTTTCTCCAAAATACTATAATTCAGACTGCAGAGTTTAAAACAATGTTTGCTTAGTTGTTTCTTTCGTTATAATATTAAAACATTTATTGACTTTTATTTGTCATTATTATTTGCATCATGACAAAAAGTATCGTTCATCACTCGGCCCGAAAGTTTTTCGACCCTCGGTCATTTAACGTACTTGGCTGCGCCTCGGGTGTCAAAATTGTCACTTTAGGACCTAGTGATAAAATAATTGTACTATTTATTTTTTATACAAAGAAATAAAATGGTTACATTTAAAGCAACACTTAACGGTTTCGTCACAAGCCCTCGGATCTTTAATTTAACTCTTAGGCTTTCGCGGCCGGTGTCACAACTATAATCTAGTTCTTCCGGTTCACACCGCGTCCAAACTTCATAATTAGGTGTGTTTCAGCCAATCAGTGACTGAAGATGGTACTACACAGCGGGACCGAAATATTTCAACCTAATTATGAAGTGTGGACACGGTGTGAACCGGAAGAACTAGATTATAGTCTGAACTTAAATGTTTGATATAAGTTCCCCGTGTGGTACCACAGATGTCAATCCTAGAATTAAGTTCTTACCATGCGTTGATACAAGTGTTTGATTGATTGTTTGTTGACATTGCTTATCCGTTGCTTGATCGAAGGTATGCTATCTGGTAATGGTGGTGTGTACACCATGACAGCACAATACCATTCAGTAAAAAATAAATAACAATCTTTCCGTTGATTTTGGATGAACATTTTTCTAACAATACACCTTAGTCATAGTCATTCTTTATTAGCATATAAATTTGTTACATAGTATATACAATACATTTATGTTCAAATATTTTGCTTCGTCAATGGTATTTACGTTAAATTACATGTATTATATGAATTAAAACAATGTGACATTTCAGTTATATAAAAACACTTAAATAATTATTTAAAACTTAAAAACTCCTTGACGGAGTAAAAGCAATGACGATGGAGAAAGCTTTTTACAGAACTTTTGAATTTTGAGAAGGATTGTATGTATTTCAGTTGGTCTGGCAGTTTGTTGAAGAACTTGATTCCTCGGTATATAGCGGTCCTTTCGTAGTGGGCGGTGTGATGGATTGGGAAGAAAAGCATGTCAGTCTATCGAGTTGGTCTTTGGCTAGGCTTTTGAAAGTTGACTTTGTTTTCGAATGTAATTTTTAAGGCCGAAAAAATGTAGAAGCAGGGGACCGGTAGAATATGGAATTGAAGGAAAGTTTCTTAGCAGTCATCTCGACGGTGACAGGCAAAGACTCTTCTCATAATACCTTTTTGCGCTTTGAAGACCTTGTCTAGAAGATTCGACGATCCCCAAAAGGCGATGCCATATTATACGAGGCTCTCAAAATAGGCTCTGTAGACATCAATGATGACCTCCTCACTGCAAGTGTTTTTAGGGAGTTGATGGCAAAATTTGCAGAACTTAGTTTTTTTAGGAGTTGATTGATGTGGGGTTTCCAAGTCAGCATTTCGTCGACTATTACTCCAAGAAATCTAGAATCTCTGCCAACAGAGAGTACAGTTGACGGGTTGATAACTATTTCACGGCCTACATGAGGAGAACGATTAGACAGGCGGAAGTGGACTACGTTGGTCTTCTTGGAGTTCAACAAAAGTCCGTTAGCGTGGAACCACGAGGAACACTCCGCAAAGGCCGAGGTCATCGCCTCCTGCAGTCCAAGTAAATCAGCTCCTCCTTTATACTAGACTATTAAAAGCCTAAAATTTACAATGAGAAACATTTTACCACACTAATGCAAGCTCGTGTAGTCGCTGATTTGTACTCCGGTTACATTTATATCTGCTCAGACAATGAGACTGCCAGCAAGTTTGGAGTGAAGCCCAAACACTCATATAGACACAATGTCAATGTGAGTAGATATAGCAACGATATATCGAACATATCGATATGAAACGTCGATGTATCGGGCTACGATATTGTTTATGTTGATCTATCGGAAGTGTATGATAAGAACTTGACGAGAAGGTTTTAGCGTATTTTTTTAAATATTAATATTCTTTAATTCATCTGATTATTTGTACTAATTTGAAATGTAAACCCGCAAAAAAACTTGATTAAAATTATGGATAAAGGAGTTTTAATTATTATTATAAATACTGACATTTTCACCATAAGTAATACTGAAATTTCGATACTATTTCGTATCAATGGTATTATTCTTTCATTCGATATTTTTGGTATCGATACATTAGGTAGCGATGTATATACAAGATTTTGATATCTCGAAATGTGAGCATCTGAGCACTTGACAAGAAGGGATAAAGGAGTTTTAATTATTATTATAAATACTGACATTTTCACCATAAGTAATACTGAAATTTCGATACTATTTCGTATCAATGGTATTATTCTTTCATTCGATATTTTTGGTATCGATACATTAGGTAGCGATGTATATACAAGATTTTGATATCTCGAAATGTGAGCATCTGAGCACTTGACAAGAAGGTTTTAGCGTAGATTTTTAAATATTAATATTTTTAATTTATCTGATTATTTGTAATTTGAAATGTAAACCCGCAAAATAAACTTGACTAAAACCATGTATAAAGGAATTTTAATTATTATTACATATAATTACTGACATTTTCACCATATGTAATGCTGAAATATCGATACTATTTTGTATCAATAGTATTAATTATTCTTTCATTCGATATTTTTGGTATCGATACATTATGTTGCGACATATATACATGATTTTGATATCTCGAAATGTGAGCATCTGAGCACAGTGCGGATCTGCATCATCATTGGTGACGTCATTTGTTTCGGTCACGTGACAAGTATAGACAAACAAGGAAATCGTTGCACGATGCATTTTTAATAAGTTGAAAATATTTGTTTTTCTTTGGTTATTTGTCATGTCAGGGAAAAGTGCGCTGTTGTAAACGACCTTGGAGTGATTCGTTAGCAACATGAGTTGTAGCTTTGATAAGCCTTCACGACTTTTCAACGATAAAGTCGCCTTAACGAGCGATAAATGTGAACAGTAAGCCATAAGTCAAGCGTGGTTAAACTGTGAAATACCCATTGACATGTGAATCACGGTTGTTTTGACTGAAATAATTAACGAACAGTATTAAAGCTGCGCAGTGCGGGTAAAAAAGTGACGATGCCGAGTCTAAAAACGCCGTCTTTATAAAAGTTTAACTTTGAGTTTAAAACTTGCAAGGGAAAATATTATGGTCCCACCCGACCATAAAGAACTTACTGTGGTTCAATTCCTTTGGCTGATTCTTCGTCAAGAAAAGCATTGGCAGGTCTACTAACTTTACACGTTTTAGAACTTCTGAATAGCCTGCAACATATCACACTTTGTTTGGTCAACTTACGCTGATTACTTTGTTGAATCTAGCTAATTTGTTATGTTTTTGTTATATTTTAGGCAACGTTTCACCTGAGGACGGGATTAGATTCTAGACCCCGAAAGGTCGCGTTCGTCTTGTTCACTAACGATGAAAACTTCCAAAATAATATTTCAAACTCAGATATTACTCTTCCATTCTTAACAACAAACCTTAAACACTGAGCTTTGGAACAGGCACTAAATCACTATTTGAGATGCCGACCACTCTCATGAGGGTATTTTAAGGCAAATATGTGGTGAAGGATGAGTGTGATGAGTGGTAGTAATGAGTTATGAGGTGTAGTCTTGTTACAAACTAAAACGACTCTTCCTTAGAATGGGTCATTAATTAATAGCCCAATGGCCAATGGAAATGCAAGGACCAACGGCTTAACATGACTTCCGAACCACGCAGGTGATGGTCTGATATGTCTAAACGATGGTAGGTGTTGATGCGGGTATCATCAGATGATCACTGAGACTATCTGAGCCACTTTAGACCTATATCATCCTCAAAATCCTGACCTGCATGAAGCTGGATTACAGGACTACGCCACGAGTCCCAGTCTAAATATGAAGGAGTGAAAACCACTCCCAAAAAAAGTAAAAACTCAGCCACTATTCAATGAGAAGGGCTGGATTTCAACACTCAAAAGAGCAAAATTTCACTCTTTCTGAGGGACCTTCACTCCTTCATTTTTAGAGTGCATGCTATTCAACACGCTGAGTGTTGCTGTAATTTTAAAATGTTATGGTCAACTTTAATTTTGCAAGTCTTAATAATGTTTTTCTTTTTCAGGTGATAACCCATGCTGTATTTTTCATCACGAAGACTTCCTGGATAAAAGTAAAATTATCTGTATAATAGTAGAGTTTTAATATTAGAGATGCAACAATTTAGTTGAAAAATATTAAAAACCACAAAAAATTGAGAGGAAAAAAGTTAAAGATTAATTATGTCTATAAAAGGTTTGTTTAAAGCTATCATCGAATTTCTGTGATTTCTGTCTAACTGTGAAGAAACTGTGGCACGGTTCAGTGCCTTTGTACTTTTAACGGAAGCAAGGTTTCGATTAAAAGTAGTTTATTCGTAGATTTTTATTTAACTGATAACTTAAACGTAATCTTGTATATTTTCTTACATCCATTCCGTCACGTTTAATAAGTCCATTTACTGTAAGTAAATTTTGTAAATAATGGTATCTTTAGAAGTAAGTGATTAATTGTGTATGGCTAGTCATTTAGAACTACTGTTACCCGAATTTAAAACACATTTGTTACCAAACCGTAAAATTATGAGGCTGTTTTGATTTATTTTGTTTATTGTTTGTGTTAAACCCTAAAATAACAAGTAAAGAAAAGACAATTATTTCCTCATTATTATTACTTTTATAGTTGTTACTCACTTACCAAAATTAGGATGATTAGTATTAGATTAATCAGACGAATTTTCAAAAATATTATGATTTTCCTAGCTAGTTTTCAAAACCAAGAAAATACGTGCCTTAAAATAATTTTTAAATAGTGCATAACTCTTTTGCTTGTCCACAACAATATTTAAATCATACTAAGCAATTTTATAGACAAAATAATATAACCTAGGTGTTAATTAAGGAAAAAAGGACAACTAAAAATCCTTAAATGTTAGGTTATAAGCTATTTCTTTTAGTTATCAAATTAGGTTTACCAAATGAACTAGCAAGGGAATTAATTAAAAGATGAATTATGAATGGTTTTATTTTATGTACCTTTCTTATTGTAGTCATTCCAAATTAGTGTGTACAAATTTGTTTTCTAACCTTTCGCACAAAGAACAGTGTTACAAAAAACATAACTGGTTTATAATAAAAGTTGTAACTAATTATTCTATTTACAATTCACTACATAAAAAGGAAACGTAACAACTTTAGATGTTCTTAAGACTTATTTAAATTATTTACCAAGCCAGTTTTGTGGAACAACCATTTTATTAGATTGACAAACACTAACTACTTTGTTTACATTCTTTTGTAAATATTAATATATAACATATGATTCTTTATTAAGTATTAACACACAGATTAATAAACATTAAACTCATATGTAACATCCCCCTTTTCAAGTTAAAACAAAGTTCATATATAATCATTCAAATATTGGGGTCTTCTGATTCTTCTTTCAGGTCGTCTAGTTCGGTTGGGAATTATGTTGGGTTCTATGTCACGGACAGGTGGATTTACTTCTGTATCACTTTCCACTATATCATCATCCAGGGTTAGATGTTCTTCAGACTTATTTAAATTATTCACCAAGCCAGTTTTGTGGAACAACCATTTTATTAGATTGACAAACACTAACTACTTTGTTTACATTCTTTTGTAAATATTAATATATAACATATGATTCTTTACTAAGTATTAACACACAGATAAACATTAAACTCATATGTACAACAAAGTTCAATTCAAATATTGGGGTCTTCTGATTCTTCTTTCAGGTCGTCTAGTTCGGTTGGGAATTATGTTGGGTTCTATGTCACGGACAGGTGGATTTACTTCTGTATCACACTATATCATTCCAGGGTTAGATGTTCTTCAGACTTATTTAAATTATTAGTTTTGTGGAACAACCATTTTATTAGATTGACAAACACAATTCACTAACTTATTTACTTTTGTAAATATTAATATATAACATATGATTCTTTTCTAAGTATTAACACACAGATTAATACGACGTTTCGGGATCTGGAAACTGATGCCCACTTCAGGTGAAAATGAACCTAAAACATAACACAGAACATTAAGTAATCAGCACAATCTGACCAGTCACCCTCCACTAAATAACCTTCATTTTCTCTCCTTAAATGTATAAAATCGTATAACAGCTGGCTTAGGAAACAATACAACACGTGCAAAAAATTTACGGAATTAAAACAAATATAAATGACAAATATAAATGAATAAATGACTTATTGACTTATAAATAGATAAATCAGGCACGTTCACGGCCAATGACTACTGCACACTGACTGACTGCCTGGCCAGTCCCATTGGCTGGCTCGGAGCAGCAGACGACCAATCACATCAGCCGGGAATCAAACAGACAAACTGTAACAGAGAACACAAAAATACCTATGTTCTGTAGAGTCAGGTAAAAATTGGTTTTTGGCATTTTTTAATATCTAGATATTTTAAGTAGAAGCCCCTCGTCTCCCATTTTATCAAATTCATCGTACTTTTTCACCTACTTTGATACTTCTACTTGAGACACCGTTTGAGGGTAATTTAAGGTAAATATGGGACGAAGGGTGAGTGTGTTGAGTGTTTTTGATGGATGACGAGGTGTAGTCTTGTTACAAACTAGGGCCGACTGTTCCCTAGATTGGGTCATTAATTAATAGCCCAACGACCAATAATTAAACCTAAACGCAGCCTTAAAAAAATTAAAACGTAGTTATGTTTGAGTGGACAGCTTACGAAAACTGGTGTTTTTTGCATATTTATGCCTATTTTGTAAATTTAATTAAATTAATTTCGAGAAAAGGCTACTTTTGTGTCATAAAAACAAAATAAAAATTAAATTGGAAGCACCTTAAAATTAAAAACTCAAGATTTAACCAATTATCAAGCGTACCACGGCAACGTTTCTTTTATAATATTCATTGAATTACCAACGCAAATGTGTGATTAAATAATTAAAATAACTGATTAAATTATTTTAAATTTTCGAGTTTAACCAACATGACTGGCTAAAAAGAGTCCACATTACCTAAATAACCAATTGTTCTGCAATGAACAGCGACTGGTGCCAAACAACGTAGCAGCAGTATTAGCGGATCATTAATCCCTTTATCTAATGGGCGAATCTCATTGTACTGTGCAGTTAGAAAATGTATGTTGTCTATTTCAATTAGAGTTTGTAGGTGGTTTAGCGAATTTAGCTCTCCACACTATACATAATAATTTCAAAGAGGTTTAATATAGTGCTGAGAGACCAATTCTAACAGGTTAAACTTTAAGGGTCTGCCTCAGCTGCTCGGGAGAGCGTCGTTGACTGGGACTCGTGGCGTGGTCCTGTAATCCAGCTTCATGGAGGTCAGGTTTTGAGGATGATATAGGTCTAAAGCGGCTCAGATAGTCTCAGTGATCATCTGATGATACCCGCATCAACTCCCACCATCGTTTAGACATATCAGACCATCACCTGCGTCGTTCGGAAGTCACGTTAAGCCGCTGGTTCTTGTATTTCCATTGGTCATTGGGCTATTAATTAATGACCCATTCTAAGGAAGAGTCGGCCTTAGTTTGTAACAAGACCTCATAACTCATTACTACCACTCATCACACTCATCCTTCACCACATATTTGCCTTAAAATACCATCATGAGAGTGGTCGGCATCTCAAATAGTGATTTAGTGACAGTGATAGTTGCAGGGGTTTGCGGGAAATAAAATGGAGACTTTAGTATTAATGCTATTTTGACGAAACAACTTTTAAGTAGAAGATAAACATATTATCTAGGTTCACCTGTAGTTCATTTTTCAAAGTGTCTTTTAGTTTTTATGATAATAATGGTTAAAGTGAGAAAATATAGGTGTTTTAAGACCTTATTTAAGAGGCTAAAATATAGGTTTATCAAAATCTAATCACAGGCAAACACAGATAAACTCTTTTTCTTTCAATAAAAGTTAACATATCCGAATTTAACCTATATATAAGAGCCCTATATACTTTCTAGAAAACCCTTGCAAGCGGAGGGTTTGACAGTTAGGCCGTCTCAGTTGAAAGAAAGCACTTTGTTACGTGCGCGGTGTCGTGTGTTTTGGGCGGACGAATTCAGCCTTTCTCTGCGGTGACCACTGAGGCGGACCCTTAAATGTAGGATAAATAAATTGTTTATTGCGTTAACATTGAACATGCTATGCATTGTCAAGTTACTGCAATTTAAAAACCTAAAGTTTTCCACACATTCTACCATCGAAATCCAATTCAGACATACATTCTTGGCATTCACTCCTCACTCAGGATGGTTGTTATGTTGAAACACTTCATATAAATTCCAACATTTCAATTATTCGTATATGCTTTGAAATTTACTTTTACGCTAATGTAAAGTTTGTCATAATAATGTTGGTGTTATAAAATTGATAAGCTACAAATTTGGATATTGTCCGTTAATCATATCCCGTATGTAAATGGGGTGGACGAAAAATAGCGTTTATAATTTTTCTTCAGTGGCATGGCCGTGCCCAAAGGAAGCCAAGGAAAATGAACCTGTACCCTTCCCCCGAAATGTTGAAATGTACACCCAAAACGCTTCAAAATTATTACATGTTTTCGGGGAGTACCTCCTCCCTCTCCTCATAGGCATTTCACCAGGCTGAACAAATTTTCAAGAAAACGTTAATGAAAATCGGACAAAATAATACTAGTGTAGTTTTATAAACTTAAAATAACTTTGTAAAAATATTCTTACGAGCAACTGACTTAGAAAAAAATACAACACGTGCAAAAACTTTACGGAATTAAAAAACAAATAGATAAATCAGGCACGTTCACGGCCAATGACAACTGCACACTGAGTGACTCCCTGGCCAGCCGCCAGACAGCCCTTTGGCTGGCTCGGAGCAGCGGACAACCAATCACAGCCGTGACCAACTTGTACGTGTCATACGATTTTTAAAGACCTAGGTTAAGGAAAACATTAAAATGCCATTGGCGTAGACTGTAAAAAAAGGCTTAACACACTGAGGGTCAGGTGCTATGCTTATTTCACGGTTTAATGCTGACGGCATGAATAGCTCATAAGAAAACTCGCTAACTAGAGTAGTTATTTAAAGTTAAGGGTGCGTATGACAGGCGTGAAAAAGTTAATATTATAACAAACAATGTAGGCGTGATTCAAAGTCAAGATAAACAAAAGTTTCCCAGAATTTTATGCGTTCGCCGCATAGAGACCTTTCAAGGGTGAACAGCCTATAATACGCGCCTTTCATGTGATCGATTTCTGCATGATTTTGACATGACGTGAAAAGGGTGAATTCAGGGCGGCTTGGAGCCATATTTTCAATATTACATTTTTCTATGCCTTTTAAAGATTCAATTAACACGTTTCTTCCCATAAAAGTTGACAATTCAGCTTTTAAGCCGCATAAAACCCTATTTTTGAACCTTTGATTCTTAAATTTGTTTAGCACTTAATTTTTAGCATACTTTTAATCTTTAACAAACCATTTATAGCAGACAGCGATTTATGGTCTACATTTCCACATTGTCACGGTTTACGGTTTACGCTTTTGACCCGTGGTACGCGACCTAAAACAAAACTGGTGAAATATACCGGGTGGCCACGATAAAGTGTCCTAAACGGATTACAGAAGTACTATTAGAGCTAGAAAGATGAAACAAACTTTATTCTCTAAAAATCGTACATGGAGATTTCAGGAAAAATATTTTTAAGATTCTCAGTATACAGGGTGTGTCAATACTGAAGCTCACGGGGTCAAAACTCGAGGTTTTTAAATGCAAAGGTGGGTCATATTGTACATAATACTAAACAGAAGAAAGTTCTCGACATTTTGACAAAACAATTTTTTTGATATGTTGCCCCGTTACAGAACTAGAGCTATAAAAATGTTCGTATTAAAATTATCTTTACAATGATATGCAACATGATATACCTTAGTATTTAATGTTTTTGACTTATTCATGATAAAAGCAACTTCAATTATTACATCGATTTTGAGGTTAGAAATGTGTCCAAAACATGATTGTACGACATACCGTTGAAAAGCTCATCTAATTCTGAGAAACAGTACGTAAACATCCATATTTTAATCGAATTAATAATTTGACTACAGGGCGTCCCGTAAAAGCTTACGCGATTCACGTTTATAGCTCTAGTTTTGTAACGGGGCAACATATCAAAAAAATTGTTTTGTCAAAATGTACAAGAACTCTCTTCTGTTTAGTATTATGTACAATATGACCCACCTTTGCATTTAAAACCTCGAGTTTTGCCCCGTGAGTTTCAGTATTGGCACACCCTGCATACTGAGAATCTTAAAATATTTTTCCTGAAATCTCCATGTACGATTTTTAGAGAAAAAAGTTCGTTTCATCTTTCTAGCTCTAACAGTACTCCTGTAATCCGTTTAGGACACTTTACCGTGGCCACCCGGTATATCTCTGGTTATATAAGTTAGTATTTAAAAACTATTGAATCCCTATCACGTGGTTAAAACACAAAACTGTGTAAATTTATGGACACAAGTTTTTTGTTTTACAATTGAACAAATCGTTTCCGCACACAGGAAATTAATTGCTTGCGGTTGACTGATAAAAATACAATTACACTGTTCCTTTTATCTACAATATTATAAACGATAAATTGTTATTTTAAACTTCGGTTTTACAAGAAAGAAAATTATTACTCATACACCTTTAACTTAAAAATTAAAGTTTAAAAGGAAACACAACTGAATGCCATGATGAAGGATTGAAATTGTAATACAACTATTGGTACAAAAATAATGAAAAATAAACAGGTGGCTAAAGCGCGTGGACGAACTTCCTTTCCTCTGTGTAACTTTAAAAGTCTAACTTAGGCCTTCTGCCTCAGCCTTTTCTGCTCCTTTACACTTCGTGCTCTTTTATTACAAGTTAATTAATTTTAAGAATTCACTACAAAGTCTTCTACTCAAGCGGGCTTTATACAATAATAATGACATGTAAAGAATAAATGCGTTGTGAACTAGACCGGTGCTGATGGCTATCAAAATGTAAATTTCCTGTGTAGAATTATTTGTTTGAGTAACAAATTTTTTTGTTTGTTGTTGATGATAGTATGTCTTCTGAGGGCATTCTGTTTTTAAAGTTGTTGTCCGTTGAAATATCCAAATATTATGTCCTTCAAATGACGTTTTCGGAATGTTATAGTTACAGAATATAATAGATCTTAATTTGTACAATAGCTAAATAGCTTAATTAATTGCGAATAAATTCTAAGACCAATGTGTGGACCAAACCGGGTTAACATAATTACGATAGCCTGACTCATTATTAATCCGATAGTATGCTTGACACTTTGTTTGGCCATTTTTATTGCCGAAATGGCCTCTACTTGTTTAATTCCCGCCGGCTTAAAAATAACTCTTCTGAATTGTAAAAATAATGTTGGTATCCAATATTTTGCGAAAGGGGTTTCTAGGACCCTTGTTTAGCCGAACACACTTGAATTTTGTCTTTAACTTTGAAAGGTTGCGTGTAATCAAGCATTTTGCGAATTTGAGCAGGTTAAAGAGTAAATGATGTCTTCTTCTCCTTGTGGTCACTGACGGCGGAATGTCATGCAACAGCATAGAAAAGCTTGCCCCTCACTTTGATAACTGGTCCGATTTTCATCGTAAATATGCCAAATTACTGGTGAAAGAATGTTCTTTAATATGAATATAATTTGACGTGTCCACAAACAGTGTGCGTTTGGAATTTTGAAACGAAACTTAGTTTTAAAACAGACCTCGTATATTTTTACAATGTGCTAAAATATACATTATTACACGATATTTATTTTTATCATACAGCCGAGGTTTTTTTCGAAAAGGTAACCCTAGAATTTCTCTGGTATATTTCAGCCCTTGGTGCGGGTTAACTCACTTATCCTTGGTATGAGGTATCGCATGACAAAAGCCTGACCTCAAACTCATTATATATTGTAAATAAATCTGTATATATTATTGCGGTGGACGTTTTCCATAGTTTTGTAGTGAACAAGAAGATTCCAGAATTCAAAATGTCATGTTCTTCTTTTTCACTAAAAAACTATGGGCAAATTCCGCATTAATATGTTCAGGATTATTCATAATAGATCATATTAACGAATTTCTTTTGGAAAATTGAGATATTCATGCCGTCAGCATGGTACAACCGAAGCCTGGGACAGTGAAATAAGTACCTATCCTGATCCCCAGAACACGTTTTAATCATGCTTTTCAACACTTTATGTACCTAACCTACATATGTGTATCATTTCTACAGGTCTCCGAGGTCGAGGTTAGGCAGTGAGCGCAGCAAATTAAATTAACACACATAGCAAAGGAAATTCGATTCACTTAAAAAGCGGCACTTTAGCGCTTAGCTGCGTGTCGGCCTGGTGGCTGATGACGAATTTGAGGTTAGGATTTCGTCCTGCGATACTTTACACCAAGGATAAGTCAGCAGATAACCAGCAGCGGTGGCTAAAAGAGGAAAAGCCGAGAAAAAGGTCCTCCTCAGCTGGCGACTTTCAAAATAATTTGTACTGTAATAATTATGATATATTAGAGAAATATAGGATTTTCCGACACGCGTATAAAGCTTTTTTTCAAATTTATGCGCTATAAGTTTACAAAATGGAGTTGGTAAGCATTAAAACTTTGACAAGTTTATTTGTGAAACTATCGAACAATGTATGAGAAATCGGGATTTACACTAATTTTGACAATCTCCTCTAGTTTCCAAATAAATCATGTTCATTAATGAAAAAACTATTTTAAAAGGGAAAAACTGTCTGCAGCAAACCCTTCAAGGCGTTTGGTTTGACAGTTAGGCCGCATCAGTTGAAAGAAGGCCTGTTGTTACATGCGCGATGTTGTGTCTTCCTTGGGCGGACGCTAAAGTTTCTCAAATGACCACTGAGCAGTTAAAACTTTGCTTTTAGACAACTCGGTAGGTGAATATGAGATTGTTCTTGCTATCATGTTTAATGATTAACCAACAACCACTGAGGCCATCAGATTTTCTGAGATATTTGATGCAGCGTGCATAGCAAACACCTGGCATAATATTTGGAACCGACCTTCGGTGAGATGTTTGTTTTCGGCAGATACGCTAGACTAAATCTCAAAGTATGGGATCGTGCTCTATCTAGAGCGTTGGCAACAGGAATGGCAAGTGCTTACAGGGCTTATCTTTGCAACCAACTGAGCTTTTGTTGCTGCATATTCTAAATGTTTAAACTTACGATTCAGCAAAGGTAAGTAGTTTACCGTTACTGGAAACGTGGTTGAGAGTGGTTTTTACTTTGGAGGGTTTTCCCAGGTGTATCTATGTTTAGAAATTACATACCTATTTAACTGAATAATAAAAATAATAATTTTAAAAAATAAATACATGTACAATAATACCAGCATAGTCTGAGTAAAAGAAGAATAACCTGGAATTTGGTGGTAAAATTTCAATTTCTAAAATCTAAAATTTTTAAAATAAGAGAAGGTGATAATAAATTTAAGCCAAGATCAAAAGGAAGGAAAACCTGACCTACACCAAAGACAATACATTGTCTTTGCCTACACGCAGCTAAGAGCTTATGTGACACAAGAGAATTGAATTTCCTTTGCAATTTGTCACTCTGATTCGCTGCGCTCACAGCCTCGCTTCGGCCTTCGGCCTCAGACGTTCAGTTTTTACTGCAAGTTATACTACATATCATGACAGGAAAACGCACTTTAAATTGCAATAAAATCGGACTACTCATTCCGATGTTGTAGCATACAATCACTTTTTTGGCTACCATTTTAAAACTACTTGAATTTTTTACTGTCGATTGTTTTACTTTTGGTATATTGATGTATAACAAAAAAATAAATATTTATTTCAAATGTCAATAAAGTCTGATGAATTTTACCGTTTTCACATCATCAAAGCCATTTTTAGTGAAAAGTCTTCCCAAAAGGAGAGTTCCGCTAGTCCGATGTTGCTGGGTATCAATCTTGACAAAGATATTTATTAAAGGAACATTTGTAACAAATTTCATGAAAATCTAACAAAAAATGCGACCTGTAGAGAATACACACATATTTATGTAAAGTATTGAAAAAAGCTCAACGCAAAAAAAGCTCTGGAGGGTCAGGAGGCAATTTTCATAGTCCCTGGCCTGGGTCTTGACCATGCTAATGGCATGAATTTTTATGCTCATTTTTAAAAGAAAGTTGGCTAATAATTATTGGCAAAACTGTGATATGAACTTAAATTATGTTACGATAATGCAGAAAATTTTCAATCTCAGGACTTTATTACTATGTAGGTTTTTAAAGATACGCACATCAAAGCCATGTTTAAATGCATTAAAACGTTAGTAGAGTTTGTATTTTGATCAAGGTTGTATGTTTTACATGGATTTATATAATACAGTATTATTCAACTGCATAATTTTACTACTTCCTATTTTAATGCAGATAATCATGTATTCGTATAATTTCTAGTAAAGGAAGAATAACGGTGACCGATTGTCAATCTACAGTGCTACGGTAGAATAATTACGACGGTCAATCTACGTTACCGACATAAATTGCTTTGTGCTGCTACCTTTCAGGATTACGGCGAACTTTACACTACAAGTTAAAGACAGAACTACGCCATTATCAGTCTCCAAACTATTTTTGTGTAGAAACCTTTGATGTACTTTGATTTGAGACACCGACCACTCCTAGAGGGTATTTTAAGGTGAATAATGGATGAAGGGTGAGTGTGTTGAGTGTTGTAAATAGATGATAAGGTGTAGTCCTGTTACAAACTAGGGCCGACTGTTACCCAGATTGGGTCATTAACGTTGTAACAAGCAAATAAAATAGTGCAATCCAAAACTAGACTGCCAAGAAAAACTTTACTTAGCTTAGAAACACAGAACGGTGATAGCTACAAGAAATATTTTATTTATTTGAACAATTAAGACGACATAATAATATAGTATTTAAGAGGTAAAGTTTGTCTTGTTAACAAGGGGAAGTTAGGACTACGAAGTCCTCTCTACCACTCAACCTCGAACTTTACCTAGCGTCACCGTATAGTCACTTTACAAACTGTAAGTGGTGACTGCGGGGATCGAACCCGCGCCACTAGAGTGATGAGCTCCGGAGTCGCGCGCGATACCGAACCGCCACGGATCCACTCCGGATTTCTTTTAGTATTTATGGCTTTTTAGCACCACCTCACAGAAAAAATACTGAATTGTGGAACGATCTTCCAGACACCATAAAAAGAACTGAAGGAGATCAGTTTGGAATACAACTAAAGAAATAGCTATGGAGAACCCCATTTAAACCTTGATATAGTACTGCGAATGGAAAACACAGAACAAGGGTAATCTTATAAGCAGGCGGGTCGAAAATACTTGACTCTAACTTTTTACTGAAATTATTTGTTTCTAATTTCATAAAACAATTCCATTATTATTATTACTGTAATTTGTACCGTTCTGTTTTATTCTTTGCCGGAAGCAGGCCAAATACTTTTATTCTGTCAAGTGTTTATTATTCAAACATGTATACACCAATCATAACTTATTCGTGATTTTAAAATATTCTTCAGGCTAATAATGTTTTTGAAACGCGCCTTTTCTTTAAATTAAAATACGACGCCGTAAGAGGAAGTGACATGAATGTAACTTACGAAACTAAAAGCAGGAAGAGTGACCGAACTGTGAACTGTGGGACTCGTGGCGTGGTCCTGTAATCCAGCTTCATGGAGGTCAGGTTTTGAGGATGATATAGGTCTAAAGCGGCTCAGTGATCATCTGATGATACCCGCATCAACTCCCACCATCGTTTAGACATATCAGACCATCACCTGCGTGGTTCGGAAGTCACGTTAAGCCGTTGGTCCTTGTATTTCCATTGGTCATTGGGCTATTAATTAATGACCCATTCTAAGGAAGAGTCGGCCTTAGTTTGTAACAAGACTACACCTCATAACTCATTACTACCACTCATCACACTCATCCTTCACCACATATTTGCCTTAAAATACCCTCATGAGAGTGGTCGGCATCTCAAATAGTGATTTAGTGATAGAGAACGGTTATTCAAAAACGTTTACCTTCACAAGTAGGGAGGGGCTTAGCTCATCGACAGGTTGCCAAGTTTGATAAAAAGTGTCTCAGTGCCAAAGGCATTCAAAGCTTGTTTGCAAAATGTCTTGGTTGCAGAAGCATTTTATAGCTATGACGAGTTCCTGGAACACAATTGAGAGATCGCGTAACCAACATACTGCTCATAATAGCTAGAATGGAATGATCGAGTATGGGATTAGATTGAATGGGAATGTAATGTGTTTAAATGGGACCTTGATGATGGATGATTGGGAAACTTTTGTTACCTTTTTTATAATCCAAATATAGATTTGCTTACATGTGACCATGTTTTAAGCAATTTATTGGTTAGGTATAACTATAAAACCACCGATGGCGAGTGAACTTCTTGAAACAAGACAATTTTACCTTAGGGGTCCCCCTCAGCTCCACGGCAACGGTTCAATTAAAGGGTTTTCGGCGGCCCGTTTCACATTCTAAATAACTGTCAGATTAATAAACATGATATATTTGGAAAGTAGAGAAGTTTTCCTACACGGTGTTGAGTGTTTTTCCGAAATCATGCGTTTTGTTTTAAGTGTACAAAATAGAAATGAAAAGCACTAAAACAATTTCAAAGAATATGATTGTGTGAAACTATTGAACAACTTATGAGAAATTGTGTCGGAAAACTCCTCTAGTTTCAAAATATATCATTTTTATTTATGTAAAAGTTATTTTAAGGAGAAAACGAGCCACCGTAAACCTCTGCAAGCGCTTGGTTTGACAGTTAGGCCGCTTTAGTTAAAAGAAGTACCGTTGTTTAAGCAGTTGTTGCGTGCGCGGTGCGGTGTGTTCCTTGGGCGGACGAATTCAGCCTATCTCTGAGGTTGACCACTGAGACAGACCCTTAAAGGGGGTGGAAAATGATGTGGTCTGACCGATGACTGCGGTTTGCGGTAGTACAAAAGTTATTTAGAGAATAGAGACCACTGAGGCGCACCCGTAACCTTGTGAATTCCTGCTGGAGCCCCGGAAGACTCGGACTCCAAGGAGGGCGGTCCCGTGAAGCTCGTATCCGCGCACTTCCGCACGCAACACCCGAGAAGCCGGTGTCCAGGGGCCCGAGGGACGTGTCCAGGGCCCGGGGACGTGTTAAGGGCACTCACGGTACATTAGGCGCGGAATCCAACAGGTGGGAGGCGCCGAGTCCCGGGAGTAGTGGATCTAGTTTCCAAAATATTGATACCGACCTGTCCACCCTCATCAGAGGAAGGTGCAAGTCAGGCTGGCCAAGGGTCTTTCGCGAAATAGTTCCATTAGCTACTACACTATAGCCGCTAGAGCTTTGCATCCAGCCTTTTCAGGGTACAAGCCCTGAAGATTAGACCTCATCATCCATCAAAAACACTCATCACCCTCAGCGGAATTAATATCGCACGCAACTCCGGAGCTCATCACTCCGGTGGCGCGGGTTCTATCCCCGCAGTCACCACTTTCATTTGTAATGAGACTATACGGTGACGCTAGGTAAATGTCGAGGTTGAGTGGTAGAGAGGACTTTGTAGTCCTAACTTCGCCTCGTTAAACAAGACAAACTTTACCTTTACCTTTACACTCATCACATCCCATAATACCCTCTAGGAGTGGTCGGTGTCTCAAAGCAAAGTATAGAGTATAAGGATCATGTTGTGGTAGGTAGATAACGCATGAATGCCAAATGGCTGAGGCAGGAAAATCAACATAGTTGCGGCAGCCCAAGCACAGATGGCGCTGTGAGCGGATTCTTCTAGGAGTCTCAAGTAGAGCCACTGACGCACGCGCAAGTTCGTTCGTTCTCGAAAATTGCACGATTTGGTTACGTTTAAGTAATTGACATTTAACCTCTTGATGATTTAGTTTGTAGAGCTTATTACAGTGCTTAATTTTGCTAAATTTGCTAAAATAGAATCATTTGGTTTGCCTATATTAATTTGCAAGAAAATGCTGGTTACTTTATTACTAGAATAGTTGGTTTATGTTAGTTATTATTTTAGGTTCGGAGATAGTTTAAATACATAAAGATGACACCTCAACGGATAAAAAGTGAAATTCTTAAAAAGTTAAAAAATGGCCCAAACTGTTGCCTATATACATTGTTTAACTTAAATTTAAAATTATATTACCCAATACTATGGTGGAAGTTCTCAGCATTGTATAACTAGTTTCCATAAATTGTTATGCTCTCAAAACTAGTAAACATAGTGTGATTATGATTATTACAAAATTATTGTAATACTCAAAGAACAGATCATTTTAAGAAGACAACTTTATTTGATTCGTTGGTCAAATGAGTTGAAAAAGTTCACATAATCCTGCTAAGGGGGTGTAAGGATAAATAAAACAGACATTAAAATTTGAAAATTGTATTCAAATGTTTTAAAATCTTTTTGTAAGTTGAGATTTGTTTTTATTTTTTTATAATAAAGCCTATAGTTAACAATCAGAAATCTTTAAATAAATTAAATGCAAACTCGTACGTATTTAGAATTGCTTAACCTTTTTAAAAGGTCCTTTCAATATAGTTTTGTATTTAAAAATTTAGATAATTACAGGTTTACTTTTAGACAAAGCACTCGTTTTTCTTTTCTAGGCATTCATATTATTACGTATTTTTGACATCATATTTCCATCTGCTACTAAAAAGCACTATCGCAGATCAAAACTTATAAAATTGCTTATAGTATAAAATTATAAAACCATAGACAATATCATTCAGGTGGGACTGAAAAGAACAATATAAAGACTCTTAAAACCTTCAATAGAACCCTTAAACTTTTTAAAAGAGATCATTAAAATTATTATACATTTTATGACATTTACATAAAAAGTAAGGCTAATAATTTACAAATTTACAATAAAGTATAAAATAAATACATTAGAATCTATTTTACATAATCTTGCACTAACGTCAACGCCTGCTGTATAAATATTTAAATATTTATGCTATTTGTATTTTTAATGAGCTAAATTCTTGGAGTATGTCCTTCATGTTTGGCTCTGGACAGCTGATGTCTTGGTTTGATTAGGCCTGAAACAGAATTTGCAAATTAGAACACATAAATAACATTTGTAATAATTCTCAAGACAAAAACTAGAAAAATTAATAAAAATACTAACCCAATTTGTCCTGGCAGTATAATTTAAAGCTTCTTCAATAGTTTGATAATATTTCTCTCAACCTATTTGTTTGAATACATTCATTTTTAGTTGAACCATTGGGCTATAAAACAAACAAAAAGAGACTACTCAACAAAATACTAAAAAAACAAAAACCAAAATCAACAAAACAAAATTAAAAAAACAAAACAAAACTAGCCCAGGTGCTATCGTGAATCCTAGCGATTTTACATTACCGGAGAAAGGAATAGAGATAATTTTCCCAAACGACAAAATCAGCCTTTATGATTCGATTCCGATGAAACTTGAGATACTATTAATTTAACACGCCAACAGGAGTGTTAAAAACCAACAAATTCTGATTAGCCCAACCAACGGGGTTTCACCGTAATCTTGATCTAGATGGATGGATTTTGTCAATTTTTGGTTCATATATCGGCTACATTGTCGTAACCCACCTTGAGGAGAGCCGCCTCCTGAGGACTTCCAGGGTGACATCCCCTGAGCGAATCTTCTTGAAGACCGTGATAGCCTCCGCGTGGGACATCCCCTCCAGAGTCTGTCTGTTCACAGACACTATCTCATCCCCTGGAACATACAACCGGTGCTTTCTTAGAGAAGCGGGAAAACAAGGGAGGGTTCATTCACCTCAATGTGTCTTAACAGAGAAGAGAAGAAACAGTATGAAAATGGGTTGGAGATTTTTAAAACGTTTAAAACAATAATTTGTTGACGTCGAAGACATTTATAATTGTCAAGTAATCACTAAATAACTATTTGAGATGCCGACCACTCTCATGAGGGTATTTTAAGGCAAATATGTGGTGAAGGATGAGTGTGTAAAGTGGTAGTAATGAGGTATGAGGTGTAGTCTTGTTACAAACTAAGGCCGACTCTTCCTTAGAATGGGTCATTAATTAACAGCCCAATGACCAATGGAAATACAAGGACCAACGGCTTGACGTGACTTCCGAACCACGCAGGTGATGGTCTGATATGTCTAAACGATGGTGGGAGTTGATGCGGGTATCATCAGATGATCATTGAGACTATCTGAGCCACTTTAGACCTATATCATCCTCAAAACCTGACCTCCATGAAGCTGGATTACAGGACCAGCCACGAGTCCCAGTCGATACCTAATACCTAAATTCATGACTTACAGAGGTGTTTTACGTCCATCATCTCTCGTTCACATGATACAGTTTAAATGGAAAAGAATATTAAGTCCCTTTAAAAACGTTATCTTGGCAAGTATTTTGGGATTACACGAAATAAGGGGAAAATTTGCCTTTTACAACTTATAATTAAAAATATCCATAAAACCGGTGAAACACAAGAGATACGTCTTTGAGCTAAGACCACCGAATCGGTTTTAGCCCTCCGAGGAGGTCTCTAAAAGTCCGTTAACACCTAATGCGTTTATGGCCCAAATATTTTGAGAAACGAGGCCAAAAATGTGTGGTTTCATGGCTTGAATCCATTCTCGTCTTCATTACGACCGTCAACAAACCGCCCTTTAGCACCCCCCCTCCTTCCCCGAGCACCCTCCGGGACGCCATGTGGCTTTCGAGGCTTCGCAGGTGACCTAACGTTCATCCTGACCCGGAAGTTTACTAAACTCACCCCAGATGACAAGATACAACATTCTTTTGACGTTATGGCAATAATGTCTGGAATGTACGTACACTGCTTGGTATTTTGACATTAAATATATCCGAGTGGTTATTTGTGTGTCTAAATGTTCAAATTTGCCGTCCTAAATTTTGCTGGATATTAAAAGCGACAGTTTTTTAGAAAATATAGTATAGTTTTAATACAAGTGAAATTTTTGTACAGTACACTAAAGCCATTGCTAAAAGTTAAATTTGAAGAATTGCAAAAAGATAGTCTTATTATTATTATTCATGCACTCTATTCAAAATTGCTGTCTAAGTTTAAGATTTTTTTTTTGTGTGTCAATTTTCAGTTTTTCCGTTGTCACAATTTTTTGCTTAAATTAGTCATAGAAATCACCACAAAATTACAACATAAATTAAAAACGTGTTGATGAAAGACGTTTTCTTTCTAGTCAAAGTCTTTATTTAACACAATTCACATTGTACACTGACTTAATAAATTATTATTATTAAGAACTTGTCAAGTGAGAAGCAAGCCTGTTCTTAAATTAGGTTCTACTAAAGACGACCGTTCTTGCATTTAAATGAAAACCTTAAACAACGATAAAAATTACGTGCTTTTAAAACAATTGTTTGTAAACGTTTTCGGAAAAATGTTGTGTTTAAGTGGCTGTTAACCTCAGCAAAAGAAGTTTAGTTTTAACTCAAACCTTGAAGCCCTTAAATATAAACCAGCATAAACGTATTCAAACCAAGTCCGTTTCAAAACGTATAAATCACCACAAGTGTAATAAAATCCGCTTAAATTTCACTATATATGTCTGTTTAACTACTTATTACAAGATTATATAACAACAGTCAAAATTTATTTGCAAATTTATTCTCAACGACGAAATACAGTCGTAAATCAAATAGTTGTAAAATACCAATAAAGTTCGCACACGTTTTGGACTTCACAAAGGACACAATGAGAATTCTTCGGTCTTTTATTGGACGTAATATTCCTTCGAGCATTGGTATACTGACACCTCACACCATTTGAGCTTCGAATGTAAATTTGCTTTTTGAGTTAGTCAGTGACCTGCCATTTTAAAGAAGTGGAGAGTAGTATAAATACATGTATATTGGAATGTAACGGAGAAATTGCACATACCAGTATAGTATTCGATGTGAGTTTCTGGGTTAGTTGAAGGGGATTGCAAAAGCTATCATACCAGCGAATTTTTGTTCTATTCTGTATTGGTTGTGAGTTTCTTAGTTTAGTTTAAATCTCAATTTCGGTCGGATTTTGAGATTAAAACTATGGATTGATTAGGTTTTCACCTTTTCGGAAGGGTTTCACGAAATCCTGTTTTGTCTATTCTTGTTATTAATTGCTGTGATACGAGGTTTTGAAGGTTGGTGTTTTTGAACATTGGTTTCGTTTTTCCCAAATTTCAATGTTTTCTTCTTTTGCCTATGATCTACAATGATGACAATGGTGGGCTTCAGTTTCCCAAACTTTGGTTTGTATTATTTAACACCCCGATCAAAATTATAGGTTTAACCCAATTTGCTTGAAGCTTTCAATTTACAAGTTAAAGCATCAATTAAGCAGCAAAATAACTAAAGAAATACTAACAGGCACTTTTGGAGAGAAATAGTCACGGCCCTATGCTCCTCCCAGGAGGAGACTTTTGCACGACCTAAAAGCTCTCCATAGACCCCACTAAATCCAAATCCAAAAGTCCTTTCAATTAATAAAAACCTCTCTAACCAAGGCTATATTTAGCAACAAACATGAAACCCTGCAGATTGCAACGGCCTACGCTCCATGCATTTGAATATGGCGAAGGACGTTCAGTGTCCGTTGGCACAGATACCTACACGAGGTTATGAGTATGAGGGGAAACTGAGCCAGGAAAGCATTAATTGGAGGCCTAGCTCCAACTTTCCCTACATTTCCACCGCGGATGGTTAACGCTCGTAATGTACGCATGCTGAAATAATTGGGGAGAAACCCTGAACGCAGTGCGCTATGAAATGATCGGTCGTTTTGATGTTTTCGTTTTTCTTTCTGCTAATGAATGACTAAGCGTCGATTTGGCTTCGTAAATTTTAGATTCGAAGTAACAACAAGCTGTTCGGTCAAATTTTGTGAAAATTCGTGTCGATGGAAAAATTTGGGGGTGAGAATAATGCGAATATGTCTTTCTAATGTAGGAAAAGCACGCTTACTCAAGAACATAAAAGGTAATATGTAGTCGATTCCCTAATCTTTGCGATTTAGGGCACTAGCCTTCTCAATGGATTGCATAATTATTTATATACTTGGAGTTTAGTGCATATATTTTACGTAAAAATCTCGGAAATAGTATAAAGAAGAAATAAAACCTAGGAATAAGGTCAAAGTGTTTGAAAATGAATCGTTTTACGATGGAAAGGATGACAGTTCTCACAGCTTCAAAACTTGAAACAGTTTAAAGATAATCAGAAAATTACAAAGCAAGACGGTCAAAATATTATGGTGGGCAAAAGAATTTGAAAATATAGGGGATATAGAGAGAATGGAAAACCAGCAGAGATTTAGAACAAGGTCTGTTACTAATGCAACTTGGAAATAAGTGAATCTTTATAAAACTAATCAAAATCAAACGAAGAAATACATGCGCAAACCAAACAGTTCTGTGAAAACTCCAAACTCACCTTCAAACAGACTCCCCTCTTCAGCGGCCTGGCCTGACGCGAAGATGGTCTTGACGAAGATGCCCATCTGCCCTCTCGGAGAGTCCGTTCCTCCGACGATGCTGAAGCCTAACGACTTCTTGCCCATGCCCTTGTGGAAGACCACGGTGTGTCTCGAGGTCACCAGCTGACCACTGTCCTCACTGTCCGGCCTGGAGCTCCTGATGGACGCTGCCAGGACTCGGTTGATGACCGCCACCGCCGTCCTCTTGTCCTGGGGAGTTGCTGGTCCGAGGACTGACTACGGCTGGAGATGTTGTAAGGACTCGCGGTTACTACCTGTAATGATGTTTCAGGAGTTGGATTAGATTTGGTTTTGACAACTGATGAAACGAATGATAGAAAAGGAAGAAGCTTAACGAAACAAGTGACCCTAAATTTGCAAAGCTGAAGAGATATAGTCTTAGAAGCAAACGGCTCTTACGACGGAAAGCCAAAGATTCCACTGGAGGCAAAGCACCTAAACTCCAATGATTACAACTGAAATGATTGCTCACCTGGCAGTCGTCCCTGACTTCAGCAATCGAGTGCCTCTTCTGCTTCCTGCTGAGGTCTGACTCCTCGTCCCTGGCCACCACGATGTCCACCTGGTACCCCGGACCCTCTCCTCCGGGCAGGGGCTCGCGCAGCATGCTCTGCACCTCGTGTAGGCTGGTCAGTCCCCGTAGCAGACGGCCGTTCACGTTGATCACTTCGTCCCCTAGCATGATTCTGCCATCTCTGCAAACATAGAAAAGGGTTTTAGTGGTTGTATGTAATTCGGTACTGAAAATGTCTTAATGTAAAAGATAATTGCATTAAATTATCATCTAAATCTGGGGCAGACCACGCCAATAAACTATTTACAGTGTCAAACGTTTCACTCGTTTTAAAATCGAGCATCCTCAGTGGACTTGCTGAAACTAACGCCTGTATCCAACTGAAACTGATCCCAAATTTCTGCTGTCGTCCCTGACTTCTCAGCAAGTCCACTGAAGATGCTCGATTGTAAAATGACCGAAACGTTTGGCACTGTGTATAGTGTAATATAGTATATTGACGCGGTCTGTAATGGAAGCTTTAGAAGATAGTTGTAACTTATCGCATTAAATTACTCCGTATCGAAGGTATCCTCTGGTACCAGACACACAAACAAAGAAAAACCACCAACAGCAACCTAGAGGTCGTTTTAGATTAGGAGGCTGAATAAGAAAATGAATATCAGCTAAAATGTGAAGAGTATGCCGAAAAATACTTTGCTTTTTAGAGTGTAATTGAAAAGTTTGGGTACTGTGCATAGGTTTGATTAAAAATGGTCCTAGTACAATAAAGAATTCGCCGTTTCAGTTTTAAGTTTTGTTAAAGAGTAAATGTTCTAAATATTCGTTTTTGAGGTCGTGATTGAGGGGTTGAACTAGGTTTAGTTAAAAATAGCACTATAACAACCCTGCAAACTAGTATCTTGTATCGCATGATCTTGTTCTCCCTGCCAGTACGTTGATCTGTGTGGTTACAGCAGCTGGTCCCTGACTACTCTCTGGTCTACTCTGTAGTCTAGTCAGCATGTGTTCCGCATGGCTTACACCTTACCATATTCATGACCAGGAGTCAGTCACCTGTCGTAATATTGGAAACCGTAATTTCGGTCCTGCAGATGGATGCTGTTGCACAGCTGCTGGTATTGGTTTCCAGGGTAACTGTTCCTTTTGTTTATGTAACAGGTAAGGGTGGATCTGTGTTGTGTGTAGATATGTGTATTTACGCACGAGATAAGTTAAAAAGATAGTTTAAATGTGACAAGGCCAAAGAACTGAACAACTGGGCTGAAAGCCATAAGTTTGGAATCAATTCTTTTAAATACAATCGCAAATAGAGTTTAATTTAACGTAAGAAGTTTGAAATTGGCTGTTTTTAAGGATTCTCAAATTACAAAAAAAATAGGTTTGTTTACCTCCGTCAGTAATTCAAAATTATTTGAAGAGTAGTAACTACTGTTACGTGTTTCCAAGAGATCTCTTCATCGTTAGACACGTACAATCTACCTGAATTGCGATTTTCAGATGTTATCACCTGCTTAGCAGCGAAAAAGGGTAAAAATTGTTATTCACACGATTGTTGTTCACGCCGTGATATTGCTGATCGAAAATAACAAATAACTTTCCATGTTTTAACTTCATCAATCCATGTAGATCACGTATGTACACAGGACCACACAGAAACACAACAGTACACAAAAAGACCATTTGACCTCAACAAGTAGGATAAGATGACATCGCAACCGTAAATTGATCACAATATTACAAGCTACAATGGCATGATGGCATATCTGAATGGGAAAAGTTCGTACGTGGTTTATCTGAGGGTGGAATGGAGTTCCAAAAACATTACTCATATTCTTTACTTGCCTATATACTAAGTCTACTACTCTACTAGTAATCACTCAGGTCGGGTCCTAGGTGAGCACAGCAGGGACCAACGCTGTCGAAGCGGAAAATAAAATGAAATGTGATCATAATTTTGGCTGGCAATTTTGACACTGCGCTCCAGTTTTCCTTTTTCTTCGCCCCTTCAGGAGCGTTGGCCACTGCCAGGACGAGCCCTTCGGTCCGGCTACTAGACCCATACCCAGATACCCTGGTCATTGATGGTGAGCACCAACGAGTAACCTGGTAGTCAAAGGTTGAACCCTTAACTTTCTAATACTAAAAAATGGTAGTCAACAACTACTGAATAATATTTACCTCTCGGCGATGCTTCCCGCCTCGAGCCGGACGACGACGTAGCGAGCCCGAGCAGTCGGGCAGTCCGCAGCGACTTGGTGGACCTGCACAGTCAGGTAGATCCCCAACTCGTCGTCCTTGTTCACCTTGAGCAGTCTGATCAGGCGGTACCTACGCGCAAGAGTGTCACTGTACACGCTGTCGTTGAAGTAAGGCGGCAGCGAGCTGAGCTCGTCGTTGTGCGCATGTGCGTGAGTCCCCTTCACCGCAGAAGAGGACTGGTACCGCTTGCTGTCAGACTTGTTGGCGCTTTTCACAAACATTTGCCTCGTGAAGTTGGGCCTCACCGGTTGCTTGATGGGGGGTGTTGACTTTGGTGGGATCGGTGGGCTTTGGTGTTTCAAGGCTTGCTCGTTCAGGCTGGACTTTCTAGTTAACGTTCCTGTGGAGCCTCTGTCTAGGCTGTCGTTGGATCCTAGGGAGTACTTGTAGGTTAAAGAAGGAAGGAGTCTCCCGGAGTAGCATTTCCTTTCCCATTCGACGGTGCCGTTTATTGCGCTGTCTTTTCTCTCGGAGTGGGAGGTTTCTAAATCTCTGTTGATTCCGTTTTGGGATTTCCACGTTTCAGACTTTTCGGCGCTGGGCAGTTCTAAATTCATGTTGGTGAAGTCGCAAGAATACCTTTTGAAATTTTTGGTTGTGCTAGCCGAATCGAAGTCTTGTAGTGATCCGCAATCGAAACTTTCATTTGCGAGAATCCCACTATCGCCATCTTGCTCTCTGTGGTTTTCATCTCTTCTCTCTTCGCACGGTCTTTGTCCATCACTGTCATAACCTGATTCGTTCGAGCTCACGTAGCTTCCTAAGAACCTCTTTTCATCACAGTCGAAACTAGAATTGCTCACCAAGCTGTTGCAGTATTTCCCGTGTAATCTCCTCAACGAACTTATTTCGAAACTCGACCTTCTTCTTCTTCCTAAGGTGTTGCACTCTAGAAGAGCGGTTGGCTCGGGACTGTTACTCGTAGGGAAGTACTCCTCCGAGTTCGCTCTGAGCCTGAACGCCTTTTCAGACTGTTCTCCGGAATATCTACTCTCCGAAAAACTGTCTCTTTGAGTCTTTGGTCTTAGCTTAGGGTTAATAACGCTGCCCCCATTTTCCTCAGGCAGCACCGACAACTTCGATCTCAAGAAAGCGTAAGGAAAATTTGCTTTTCTCGATCCTGCAGGAGGCAGTGTCGACAAATTCGTTCCTAACCTGGAGATATTATCACAACTTAACGTTTTCACAGGTACATATCCAGGGTCACTAGGATGGGCGGGTTTGCTCGTCACTGAAGTGTCTGTATGATTGCTCACACAGTTCTGCTGATCCTTCTGCTGACTACCTAGATCCAGACAGTCTGCAGGGTCGTCTCCCCGCACATAGGAGGTGGCCAGCTGGGAGGTAGACACGCTGCGGAACAGAACGTTCCCTGCCGCGTCCACCGGCCCGGCGGGAGATCCGTTATTGTTTTTTGTACCATTATGTTTTGAGCTGTTGAGCATTCCTGTGGAGCCCATTCTGATAAAGAACCCCTTGATTGAAGAAGGAGAGGTTTCGGATTTCCTTTCTCCTTCGTGGATGTTCTCGGACGCGCTTCTTCCTATCCTCCATATCGACTTCTTCTTGACGCTGTCGCGGGAGGAGATGCTGTTTAGGGATTCTCTCGAGTCACTCCTCCGCAGGACGTCCAACTTTCGTCCCATCTTCCTTCCCCATGTCGATAGTTCTGAAACAAAAGTTAATTGGGTTTAATATAGTTGATATAAACAATAGCTGTAAATGATTAGAGTTTTTCTGTATATCTTATTGTTGTGAGTTTACGAGTACCAATGCAGTAGCTAACTTTGTTTTTGTTTTCAGGATGGACACATGTGTATACAGCGTTCGGTGAGTGTTTTCATGATCTAACTTAACCATAACAACCCCCACTATCAACCAAATCGTCAATTGTTTGTTACTGTGTATCTTCGGTTTGTACTAGTGAATAGGTTCTACATTTTGTTATTAATTATTTATTGAGCTTTTAACGAGCGGTAGGGTATTTTATCTTACATTAAACACGAGCTAGAAGAGACTCATATGACACCAAATCAGCCGAATGTGACGGAACCGTTCAGAAACAGTTATACGGAACCAAGAACCAAGTGACACTTCATGCCGCCGCCCCTCATTGTCACTGGGTAATATGCGGAACCATGAGATAGACTTTACCTTAGATATGAGGAGGACTGCCTCAAGGAGCTCTTTGTTTAATGAGACTTCATTCATAGAACCGCACAGCAGGACTTTTGGGTATTTGCCTCGGCTTTAGGCGTCTGCAAGCAAGTTAGGCTCTTCACGCGTATGCAATTTATCTCTTGGGGATATAAAACATCTCGGAAGGTTTGGTCGGGTCAAAGTAGTATTATAGGAAGTATTGAAAATTTTGGGAAAACCACGCTGGTGAGCAATACGCTTCAAGTTCTTCAAACTTGTAAAATATTGCAACTAGGTCATACAAAAATTGTATTAAAAGTAAAAATCAAGCGCGTTCACAAAAATAACTTGACTTTGAATTTACCTCAGCATAAGCACTTATCTAAAACGCAAGATATTTTACACTTCAAAAGTTAATCTAGAAATAAATGCGCACATTTCGAACTGAATTCGTAAAGAATTTCTTTGGCTCACCAAGTCACTATTTGAGATGCCGACCACTCTCATGAGGATATTTTAAGGCAAATATGTGGTGAAGATGAGTGTGATGAGTGGTAGTAATGAGTTATGAGGAGTCTTGTTACAAACTAAGGCCGACTCTTCCTTAGAATTGGTCATTAATTAGTAGCCCAATGACCAATGGAAATACAAGGACCAACGGCTTAACGTGACTTCCGAACCACGCAGGTGATGGTCTGATATGTCTAAACGATGGTGAGTTGATGCGGTATCGTCAGATGATCACTGAGACTATCTGAGCCGCTTTAGACCTATATCATCCTCAAAACCTGACCTCCATGAAGCTGGATTACAGGACCACGCACGAGTCCCTTTCAATAACAATCAAGCTAGCGGTTTCTAATGTTTGAAAGCGACTAAAACTACCAAACCTCGCGTCAACTTAGAACAAGCCTTTTTTAGTGGCTTACAAAGGTTTGTAATACAATAAACGTGTTGTTCTCTTATGAATATATTTATGTATCAGATTTTTACATGACGTCAAACAGTTTATCTAGGGCGAATTGGAGCCCCGTTTTGACAATTTACTTTTAAATGGGGGTTTTAGAGCTCTCAAAGTACACTATTTTCACACGTTTTAACCCGTGTAAGATTGGACACAGTACACTGGAAAGTAGGGAGCCTTGAGCTCGTAGAATATCTGGGTCAATATGGGTTTAAAATAAATTTTCTGAACATTAATTTAAATTTGGCATAACGTCATCCACTTTACCCAAAAAATATATGTACTTTTCATTTAAAAGTTAAAAACACCCAGTCTAAGACAAACGAAAAAAGGGGTGGCCATAGTTCAGTGACTTCGCACCAAATTGGCCCGGGTTCGATTCCCGGCTGCAGTGATAACTTCACGATGGCCCCCGTGGACTCGGAAGTCACGCTAAGCCGTTGGTCCATTTCATTGCTCGTTGGGCTACTAATTAATGAACAAATCTGGGGAACAGTCAGCCCTAGTTTGTAACAAGACTACACCTCATCATCCATCAAAACACTCATGGCACTCACTATAATTCCATATTCACCTTAAAATACCCTCTAAGAGTGGTCGGTGTCTCAAAGCAAAAAAAAGAAAAAAGGTACCGTTTGTTGACTACAACACTCTACATAATTTTTTTGCCCGTAATACGTGGCCTTCACACCCATTTCTTAGTCTAAATAGTCCCGCTAACCAGCTCTCCAAACGCTACCATGTGTAACCGGCTCCCCACTCTGGAAGCAATTATAAACCTAAATCAAACCCCCCTGTATAATCAGATGTGGTGCGGCTGAATGGTGATATTTATAGGTGGTCTAATGTATGCGGTCTGCGGCTAGTAGTGATTACTATGTGATAATTGCCGCTACTGGGCGGCTAGCTGCGGGCCAGGGCGGCTACGTGCGGTAGGTAGCGGCTGAAGAGGCATCAATGGGAGTCGGGGTCAGATTGTTCTTCCTTCTGTGGATCTGATTTATGTAGGTCTTGTTATTCTTTTCAAGCCTTTGATTGTGATGAAACATCTATTATCGAGCGTTATAACTTGGCTTGTCACAGTTTGCTTGAAGAACCTTCTTAAATTAGATCTGATCACTTGTTCAGTCAGGTTAGATGGATCACCGGTGTTGGATTTTTTGTAGGAGATTTAAGTTTGAAAAGGAATAATTATTTTCTGAATGTAGATATTATGAAAGCCCAGTAGAGGCCGTGACCTTGAATTTTGTCCTACAAAACAAATGTACAACATCTTAGACCCCTTACTCCTACAATTTTCATCGGATTTTTAGAATCAAGCTCTGTTTTGAAGTGTATAAACGTGTTAAAGACTCCGCTCAGCAAAATTTCCATTCCTCACGTATAAAAACGGGTTATAGGTCCAAAGTTTGAAAAAGTGTTGAATTTTAATTTTGTGTTTTTACTATTAAACTAAAGGTTTCCAAAAATGTGGTAAGTGAAGTAACAGCAGTACATTGTCATCTTTTGAATAAAACTTATTTTTAAATTGTCTGATGAAAATTGCAAGCGTGAGGTGTCTCAAGAAAATGTTTGATTTGCATGGCTCTAATGGGACAAACACAAAAGCTGAAGAAAACGACACTTGAAGTATATAGTTCTTTAAATTTTTATGGTTTGTCTACTTCTATCCTTTTGTGTCTTTGACTGTCGAAGCGTTTTATGTACACAAGTTCCTTTCCCAATGTAAAGCAAAACAAACAATTAAATCTCATTGTTGAGCTTAACTCTGAACTAAACCAATCCTAAAGCCAACAAATCGTCATCATCTAATTACGTTTAGTCTGATCAAGCAAGTAGATAGTAGAACCTTTTTTCGGTCATAGGCGTTTCAAAAGGCGATGTACTTCACAGGTAGGAACTCATAAAGTATTAGTCTTTCACTAAAATAAAATCAGCAATACCACTTCTTCTGGTAGTTTGATCAAACTGGCCTGCAGTGCCAGGTGGCAGTGGACAAGATAAGATAAGAGAGGTGACAGTCGACCGTCACCGAGATTTCCATGATGAAACTCCAGAGGGAAGGCAGTCCGGTTCACCTGTCCGTGTTGCAACTGGTAACCACCTCTCCTGTATAAGGATACATCACAGGACCAGTTGTGTCGCTTACAACTCATTGTCGAAATGTTCACAGGCGCTACCAGAGGAGGAAGAGCTTTTGGTGACATCATCGGAATCATCGGTACATAGTTTTGCGGTTATCGTTAATCTGTGAATTTGTGAAGAGTGCACAGTACCTGGCGGCCATTTTGTTTTTGTCCCATCAGAACAATGTAAACGCAAGCATTTTCTTGAGACAGTTCACGCCCACAATTTTCATGAGATCATTTTGAAACACGTTTCATTTGAAAGATGTCAATGTACTACAGTGTCTTCGCTGACCTCCAAAGACATCGAAACGTCACTAAATCACTATTTGAGATGCCCTCACTCTCATGAGGGTATTTTAAGGCAAATATGTGGTGAAGGATGAGTGTGATGAGTGGTAGTAATGAGCTATGAGGTGTAGTCTTGTTACAAACTAAGGCCGACTCTTCCATAATAAATAGCCCCATGACCAATGAAATACAAGGTCCAACGGCTTAACGTGACTTCCAAACCGTCGTAGAACATAACGGTATGTTTTGAGCTCCTGAACACCTCCTGAGTTAAATAGCAAAACCTTACATTTTTCTGGACGTATAACCACTCTAGGTCGCATTTTTTCCAATTTTCAAGAAATTCGGGTCTAATGTTCATTTTGTAAATCTCTAGGTTGAGTTCGTTAGTAAGGAAAATCGATCCACAGGAAGTGAACGTTTGCGGGAAGGGGCGTTTTCTTACAAAAATTGGGTTGCATGTTGTAAAGAATGTACTAAGAAAAATCATTGTCCGCTGCCATCTCGTTCTTAGTAGATGTGTTTTGTGTTTTTAATTTGTGGTTCACATATCAGGCTCGCTGTCATAAATATTTATACTTTGTTCAATTGTTGAAATCGGATCGTAAATACATTTTTTATAGTATAAACCTCTGTCCCAAATCGTCAACAACAACTTCAAACAAAGAATTCATAATTAACTTATGTCCACCTGCTCATAATGCCATTCAACAATGCCAACCCTCATATACTGGCCAGATGCGTCGAGCGCGCACATAGAAAAAGTCACCAGCCACAACCATATACATGCCTTATCTCATAAGAAATAGGAAAGTGAGCAGCCACAGTCAGAAAAGGTATGTAGGATAGGATTTAGTATGCATTTGAAAGTGATTAGCTCTCGGAGGCACAACTGGTTTCAGCTGCGACGCCTTATACAGGCTGTTACAACACACGGTGGACAGGTGGACCAGTGAGGTGGGTTTGTGTTATGATCTTTCACAATTAGGCCGTTCAAACCCACCGGGAAGTGAACAAATGACATTTCGCAACTGCGCTGTGAACATGATCCACATTTGGTAGCATGGTTAGGATTTTAAAATGGTGGAATTTTTTAGATCATGGGGCCCTTTCAGACGTGAGCTACTGGGAGTTCAAAAAATGTACAAACCCAACGTGGTAATGAACAAATAACAACAACGTGGTAATGTAATGAACAAATCCAAAAGTGGTGTGTTTTAGGGCGTTTTAATTTGAAATAAAAAAAATGAATAAACTGAATTTGTAACAACATACACAGGTAATTTTGTGAGCATACGCAAAGCAAAAGCACTCATTTTTACATTTGATAACATATGTTCAGATTCTTTGGTAATGGCTTCAAAACTTGTTCTGGCATGTTTTGGACATCCTCCCTTTAGCACCGTATCGGCGATAGTTACGGATTTGCATGGTTTTAATTATCCAAAACATAACGGTACTTTTAACAATTAAACCATAAAGACGTAAATGATATTTCCAGACTTGTATCCAATAGTCTGAACAGCAAAGAAATTATCCTTGAACCCTTGATTGTGAGTTGAGATGTGGTTTGATGTGGACGTAAAAGGTAACCCAGCCTACGGCGCGTGCCTTCCTCCGTAGTGTTTGGAATATCAACCAAGGCATACGTGCTGGTATTGCATAGTCTCTTCAGCGTCCTATGGTCCTGGTTAATAGTATTGATTGAATCTTACAGTAGACCTCGCAACCTCACAATATTTACAGACTATTATTGTTATTATTCACGTATAAGACCACGCAAAGAACGTACGTCGACTTGAAAAGTTGGCTTTTCTTTGTGCCCAGACTTGCTTCATACTTTTAGAATGAGCTCTTTTCTTTCATCAGTCCAGGCAACTCCTCTTCTTTCAGTAAACCTCTCTTACAATCTGACAAAACTTTCCAATCAACCACTTTTCTCTAAATGTGTTTCTATTGTTTGTTTATGTGTAACCTGCTTTCCAATAGGGTCCATGAACCCTAGCAATCGCAAAATATTGACAGATGAGAGTAGACCAACCTGCTTGGATGGATGATATAAAAGTGAAAACTACTGTTCACGAAATTTTAAACCCCCTGTGCAGTACCTTTATACACATAGAACATGAACAAATCAATCCTAAAATTTCAACAATCACACAAAACACATATTCACACAATCTTTTAGAACGCAAAGAACCTCAAGGACCGCCCTTTACCGACTGGACAGTCTATTGACCTTGATCTTGAATGGTTGAGATTACTGCCATTATCATCTGCTATTGTGGGTTATACCTACTCAGAGGAAGAGGCGAGGTCGCTGTTACACAAGCGGGGCGAATCCAAGGTCACACAGGATTGTGAGATTAGCCTCTATACTGCGCCTGCGTAGTGAAAGTGGAGACCTTCTTGAATTGGCCTCCTCGCCGTCTGAGCGGGCTACTGGGGGTTTTGGGGCTTGGGGCTGGTAAATTTGAAATTTTAGTGCCATTTTTTGACCTGTTTCATGGTCGGCTATACAATTTTTGTCTCATTGGTGACGTAGCCAAATGGTGAATCTCTAGAAATGTTTGAATCTCTGTATGATTTTTCTGTTTGAAAATATCCAAAGCTGACTTCTTACATTTTGGTAATTACATGACTGGGACTCGTGGCGTGGTCCTGTAATCCAGCTTCATGGAGGTTAGATTTTGAGGATGATATAGGTCTGAAGCGGCTCAGATAGTCTCAGTGATCATCTGATGATACCCGCTCAACTCCCACCATCGTTTAGACATATCAGAGTTAAAGTCACACTTGTATTTCCATTTTCTCGTTTATTAGGGCACTTAGTTTTAACAATTTGCCTTAAAATACCCTCATGAGAGTGGTCGGCACAAAAAGACTTCGCGCACGAATCCGCCATGGATCCACTAAAATAATATACGAGATTTGATGAAAATTTTAGGCGTGACGTGTCTTAAGAAAATGTTTGTGTTTACATAGTTCCAACGGGAAAGCAAAATGGCCGAATGGTACTGTTCACTCTTAATTTAGCTACATCTAGGAAAAACACGTTCCAAAACAATAATTTGGTCAAAATGTACTAGCCAAAATGATTATTTATGGATGATATAATAACGAATTAAATACACACGTTTGAAGGTGCGACAGCGTATCATGTTGTTTCGTGACCTAATATGCATTATACGACGAATAATGATATTCAATCCAAGTCCACTACGCATTTTAAAACAATTTTTGATGAGAGGGCAACTAAACATACGCAAAATACAAACAAATTCCATATGGTAGAATTTCGTTATGATAAAACGAGGTGATTCAAACTTGCCTTCCCTTTAAATTAATGTTAATATTTCATAACAATGAAATTTTTCTGAACTTTTAGAAGATTGAAAAAAAATGAAAATGTTTACATAACGTTTAGAGAGGCGCGTGTAAAGAATGCGCATCTGTGGTATAAATCACGTGTAACAATGTCAGCTGATGTCTCCATGTGGTGCGCACATCGCTGTCGGGGGCATTAATTCACGGCGTAAACATTTCTTGCATACTTACTCGCTTTTATTCTCACCAAGCGAATTTTATTCATAGCAAAATATAACAGTAATGTAATAATTAGGAAACATCTCTACTCAATCCTATTTATCCTGAATTGACTATAACATAATTTATTCGTCTCTTACCAATATTTAATATGAGTGAAGTATCGTCAGCATATGCGATTACAGTATACTCATGGCTTATAAACTGTCATAGATCATTTGTATGGATCAGAAATGCTGTTGGTCCTAATGTTGTTCCTTGAGGGACGTCAAATCTCAAACAGATTGCGCTAGAAAGTGCATTATCAATTTTAACCTGTTGCGATCAGATGGACGAATATGGTTTTATCCTATTGTAAAGAGTCTCATGAATAATTTTTGCAAACAGTTTATTAAGTATTGTACCATAATTGAAAAGATGAAAATCTTTGGGAAAACTAATGAAAATAATTACTGTTTGTCTGAATCTGAGTAGACTGAGTAGTTCCAAGAAGATTTATTGTAACAAACATCCAATTTAACTCTTAGGCTTTCGCAGCCGGTGTCACAACTATAATCTAGTTCTTCCGGTTAACACCGCGTCAAAACTTCATAATTAGGTTGAGATGTTTCGGTCTCGCTATAGAGTTCCATCTTCAGTCTCTGATTGGCTTAAACCAAAACCGGTCGGTAGCGAGACCAAAATATCTCAACCTAATTTTGAAGTTTTGACATGGTGTGAACCTGAAGATTAGATTATAATATCCAATATCTGAAAGCTTTGAGTATTTCTGTATGAAAACCTCACAAACAGATCGACAAGTATCGTGAACAATCACATCGACAGCTTTCTTCACCTCTAGGGGCACGGGAGTTGCAATCGTTGGCAAATTAAACGTGCGCTCAACTGAATCAAGTAGAAACGCTTATATCGAAGTGGAGAAACGTTATGTTTGGGATTCGAACGTGTCTCTACGTAGTGAATGAGTGTTCTCGGGGGAAAGTGCGTCTGTTTTATGTGTGCTCGAAACAACTTTCGCTCTCAGAGCCCCTGTGAGTTCTCTCCGATACGAAACTTGACCGACAACACGATCATTTGAATACAACATGGACTCACTGTAGTTCAGGTTTGCAAGTTGTTGTCAACATACTCCTTAGTGAGTAGGTGTTGTCCCCTAGGTCGTAATAATGAAAGGTTAATTGGTGGTTTAGCCCAACAATGAGTTTAAGGAACCTGATTACCTCATTCTTCATCTTTGACCAGCTCTGCTGGATTGATTTCGTCAGACGAACGAACGAAACGAACTTCTGTCAGGTCCTTTGAACGAGTTTCGTCAAGATCTGTTCTAGGGATGACTCTAAATCTGCAGCGCTCTCCCGTACTTTTCTGTATTATTCTGAGAAAGATCTCAGCAATTTTGCCTTGATCGAGTATTTGACAATAAGAAAACTGTGTTTGGAATGAGTGGAAACCCATACACGTAACGGTTTCTCTCAAGACCAGAATCAATCGATCAAATCTTTTGGAACTCTTAATAAATAAGATCCATTGATGAATCTTTCGATCAATCTTAATA
Organism: Matsumurasca onukii; assembly: GCA_018831715.1. Classification (NCBI taxonomy): domain Eukaryota; kingdom Metazoa; phylum Arthropoda; class Insecta; order Hemiptera; family Cicadellidae; genus Matsumurasca; species Matsumurasca onukii. The sequence goes on from CM032058.1 coordinate 88,904,195, forward strand.
TCACCCCATACACGTAGCGATTTAATACAGTCTTAATCGTCAAGTTAATCTCTATGAGTTCAGGGGCTTTAGACCCTTTAGTTTCAGAAACTACTCAGAGGGCTTTTATGGATAGGTAGTTACGATGGGCTACATTAAAATTCAGTGGAGTAATGTTCAGTAGAAGGACCTCGAAACTTGGTATTTCTCGTTGATTTGCATTGTTCTGTTCACCATTCTTGAACAGTGTCATTTAATTAAGGTCTATGCAGAGTTCGATGATGACTTCTTTCGTTGTGCTATACGGATGAATCTTCAGATGAAACTGATCATTTGGAACAAAAACACCAAGTCTACGCTTAGCTGACTCCGCCGGTAGAGGAGAAACCCTGGATTGTCTGCGCACAGTTTGAGACTCAGGAAACTCTTAATTTTCCCCGGCAACCCGAGAGATAAAGCTCGGCCGTGTATTGTTTGAGGCATGTGAACCTAGCAGTGAAGTGTTATAGCTGGTGTAGGTGGTTGACCCAGAGTGTGCCTGCAGACCGCTTCCGCCCTCCAAGGCCGGACTCAGTCACTCATTCACTCGCAGACACTCGAGATCGAGAGGAGCACGACACGATGTCAGTGAAGAGGATTTCAACATTCTCGTGACCAACAGGTGCTGTTTGTGTAGGTCTGATTGTTTCAACGAAATTTTCGAATCTCGCCAACATTTTGTGGAAGATACGACTTAACTAAGTGAAATACAAAAAAAGATTAGGACAGATATTTTGTTTATAGGCCCCACGGGTAGAGGTGAAGCAGTTAGATTAGATTAAGTAGGGTTGGTAGTGAACCAGTTGTAGGCCTACGTCAACCAAAGGTGAATTGTACTGTCCCGGTTCTTAGCCTGGAAGACCCACCCCTGTCGGACCACAAAGCCCCAAGCTCAGACAAGTGAACTTCATCCCAATTACGCCCCTCTAGTAGACACCTTCTCCTAATTTCCAGAGAGGGACTGTCTAATAGGATGTGTTTAGCAGTGTCTACCGCCTGCTCACATAGTCTACATAGAGTATTACCATTATGCAAGCCCAATTTCTGTAGATGATGCTGAAGTGCCCATGTCCAGTTAAATATGATATTAAAAATCTGACATCAGAGAGTTTTAATTTTAATAAGCTACTGGAGAGCGCCCTGCTAGGCCCTTTTAGGAGCAGGTTAACGGTTGAGCTTCCTGTAAGGCTAGTCCGCTTTTGACAATGTGCCTCATAGCCTCATAGGTATTATCCCCCAAGGACTTATAAACCAGAGCCGGACTTATGCCAACTGCCGGTTTCGGTCCACTAAAGGCGGACAGTGCTCCCCTCCTTGCGAGGAGGTCTGCCTTCTCGTTACCCAAGAAACCCTGATGTCCTGGGATCCATTTTAGATGAACATTTTAGATGAATCTTGAAAGGGCGATAATCTAGTTAAGCAGTTAACTGGACACTAGACGTTTGGGTTATAACCTGAATTTTGGCATTTTGTTGTTTACCTTGCTTAAGTAATTTTTATTTTGTGTATTTTATTGCTCCTTAATTTGTGAGTTTCGTTTCTACCTGCGATTGCTTTGTGGACTTTCAGATAATTGTTATTGAGCTGAGAATTTGTCTTTTAGGAAGAGCTTGCGCGACTTTTGGTTTAACCGTCTCCTCAAAAATCAAATTTATTGAGAGTACCTTCATCTTGTCCCCTGACTACAAAGTTAGGTACCTAAAGCCTAAGAAGCTAGGAAGTCTTATGACAAAGAAGAAATATTTTGATTGTTCATTATTTTCTATGCTTTTATCAGTGAGAAACTCAATTAAACATTTTCAGCTGTGATACAACTTCATGAGCTCATTTTGCATAAACTCATGAAAAAGACTTGTTTGATGATGGTTCAAACCGGTATTTAAAACATTTTAAATCTCTTGACTCTCTTAAGGTACAAAAGGTAAGAGTACTCACTTCTCTTCATCTCTTTGGGCGGATCATCCTCAAGGATGACGGCAGGAACAGCGGTGACGGTCTGGTAATGGTAGTCCGTGCTCGCCGGAGTCCCAAGGGGTTGTTGTAGTTGGAGCAAGGAGTCTCCTGAAGGCTCCGACACCTCAGAGAGGCGACGACTCCGGAACAACCTCATCACCTGCGCATCACGTCCTGGAACCCATAGAGGACATCTTGTCAGTGAACCAATAATCATCCGTAGCTTTCTTTAGACAAAGACCACTAAACAGACTTGGCACAAGAGAACCTTCAACTGAAACCCCGAGGTTGAAAACTAAACATTATTGCTGGAAAGCTCTGATTGGGTTAAATCTGCAAGGTTTTCTTCAAAGGGACGACTTCTGGACATCCAAACGAGTGGTTCATCTTCCCAACATTTTCTGGCCACACGGAAAATAGTGTTTTGTTCAAACAACAAAAAATATTTGGTTAAGTTATCGTTTTTAAACAGTAAAAGTATCTTGGAGCGGCTTAAAATTTGTTAGTCAATTTTGTTTAAGTAAACTTGTTTACGTTGGAGAGGTCAAAGAAAACACGGTAAAAGAGGTCCTAGGTCTTAGGTTTTGAACTGGCATAAATAAGATCCTTTGAGGAATCTTTCGATCAATCTTAATACCACCCCATTACACGTAAATATTTAATACAGTCTTAATCGTCTAGTTAATCTCTACGTGCTTCTTGGTCTGATTTACGGTCAAGCCTTTCTCTTTCAACAACTTTACCTCAAAACTCCACAAGAGATTTTAAAATTGGTTGGATGGAACCAACAGCATTGAATCATTGGTACATCAAATCAACAGCGTTGGTTAAGAACGTTGAAACTTATTCCTCCTAAAAACATCTACCAACGTTGTCTATGACCACCTTAACTAATGACAACCTCAAAACCTCACCCTGGATTTGAAAAGCTCATGGTGTTCCAGACCTTTCGGACGACCAATTTAGTTTAATCATTAATCCTCCTAAGTTATCATCGTTTAAAGTCGTCTGAGAACTAACACATCTTTTCTAGACCATCAAATCCAAAGTATATAAAAGATTCTTATTTTTCTTTCAACATCTGTCGTTACTTAAAGCACAAGAAACCTGTCTAAACCGCAGGACTAGAATAATAGACTGCAGTATAAATCTGTGAACTCCGTGACATTTTAACGTCTTTGTTTTATTTCTGCTCCAACCTTCCAGTGTTTTTGTTGACCTGTAACCGGTGCTATTAGGCCGTCGTAACAATCGTCAACCGAAGCGAGCCAGGCCTATTATTAAATCCAGTCGTGGAATTAGTTTGGGTTTAACGACAATAATAATTCCAAATTACTCCAATCCCGGAGATGTCGTCCTCGGACCATTACTTCGTAGGTTTGAAGTTCTCAATCTCCTTGCGCGGGTTTTTGTGCTATGGTTTTTGCTGGAGGAGGAGGGTTGAGGCGTAAAATACTGGTTTCTGTGCTACTACTTTACTCAATTATGCTTTGTGGTACTGTATTTAATTATTTTACTTGTGTCTCTTTGTTATCATTAAAAAATAATTCATTTTGAGTCCTTCAAGACCCTCATTCACTATTCACTATTCGAGATGCCGACCACTCTCATGAGGGTATTTTAAGGCAAATATGTGGTGAAGGATGAGTGTGATGAGTGGTAGTAATGAGTTATGAGGTGTAGTCTTGTTACAAACTAAGGCCGACTCTTCCTTAGAATGGGTCATTAATTAACAGCCCAATGACCAATGGAAATACAAGGACCAACGGCTTAACATGACTTCCGAACCACGCAGGTGATGGTCTGATATGTCTAAACGATGGTGGGAGTTGATGCGGGTATCATCAGATGATCACTGAGACTATCTGAGCCGCTTTAGACCTATATCATCCTCAAAACCTGATCTCAATGAAGCTGGATTACAGGACCACGCCACGAGTCCCAGTCAAATTTCTAGACCATTGTTATCTTTGTTATCATTAAAAAATCATTTATTTTGAGACCTTCAAGACTCTCATTCAAGACCGTCTTAGGCCTTTATCTTTCTCGGCCTTCTCAGACCTTCTAAGGCCTTTAACGAATCTTAGGGATCTGATCTTCACGAAATTTGGTGCACATGTTCCTTTTGTAAATCCTAGATTAAGATCGTTAATCAGCATCACCAGCCAACCGGAAGTGACCTTTTGGAGAGGGGAAGGAAGCTCCCTCCAAAAATAAGGTTTATATAACGTTCGGTTGGACCGCTGGAGTATCATATAGTACAGTCTCCCATGGTGGAATTAAATTTAATTCTACTATGGATGCTCCGGCCTTTTGTGATCGTGAAGCAAATAGTACAGTACTTTGTTTGAAGTTGTGACGATGGTACTATATCCGAGGTTGAAATATTATGAAGGACGTTTTCCATAGTTTTTGAGTGAACAAAAAGAACACGACTTTTCGGGATTTGAAATCTGATTCCGTCTTCAGGTGAAAAGTAACATTAACGGAAATGACGTCTTAGCCAGACGTAATCAACGCAAGCCGACGGTTAAAATGTCTTATAGATGTTCGGCCCCTGTTTTTTACAAATTAGCCTATAGCTAATATTTACCGGCTGATTGTGGATTATCTGTAATATTTCACAGGAAAGGTTGAAGCTGTGTTTTCTGGGTCAAAAGTACAACGGCATTTCACCCCGGGAACGTAGCCAAGCACGCGCTCATGTACAGTGGAAATTGTTTTCCATTCACACGTTCTCGTTGTCCAACAAAATGTCTTTCCTTGTCTCCTGTTCCGATTTCTTTGGATTTACTAGCAAATTTGTATGGGGAATAAAGCTATATATTTGTATTCCTCGTTCTATAAACGTCGTTGAATTAAACGTTTTAAAGTTTTGAGTATCCCAGCACCTCATGAGTGAAATGGCAACATTTTATATGATAAAAATATACTTTCGCTATGTCAGTGTGTGAGAGACCACTCTAAGGTCGCACTTTCGGAGATGCTTTGAAAATGTACATTAGCAAAAATAAAACTGTACATAATTATAATTACGGAACGAGTGGCACGGTGTCCAGTTCCGTTGAAACAGGAGGAGGAACAAACCTCATGAACTTAACTATGTTCCAACTTAACAAGTTGGACGATGGGTTTTTGGTATAAAGCGAATGAAGTTAATAAAATCCATACAAACACCCTCCCTCTTTTACAATATTTTTCTTTCCCTAAAGATCTTATCTCCAAATAATCAAACCTGTATCTTCCTTGGTAACTTTGTTTTGATTTAGGCTTGTCTTTCATTTATATTGTGTGCAGGTGTTTATTTTTAGTAAATCGAAATATTGATGTCAATTCAAATTACTTTAGCTCTAGTGTCTTTACACGTTCTTGTCATATTTGGTTAGAGCTGTCTTATCACTTTGACAATTTAAAGGAAATTCAATTTTCTTGTAGATGGGGTTTTCTATGGTTTGTTTTACTATCTTTTGATCACGTAAATGCTAAAATTGATGAACACTATAATGTTCTCAAGCAACAATTCATAATTTCCATCTTCTTCGATTTCACCGGTACGAACTGGTTGCTTCCTCTAAAGATTTTCTTGAATTCACTAGCATTGCACTATTTTTGGATGATGAACTGTAGGGCTATTTATCTTTGTATTTTTGGTCATTATGTTGGACTTTTATGTTCATTCGTTAAGAACCAAAAGAATTGTGTAAAGAAATAATCGGGTGAACATATAATTATAGGCGTAAACTATTTTTAAACCGAACAAAACAATTCAACTCAAACAGCTATTTACTGAAAATTCAAATACTCACACAAGTCACATGTAAATCCACACAAATACGTATCCACACACACACACACGGTTTCACTGACACACGTCGATAGTGAAAGTGACAACACTCGCACAACCAGCTCGACCACTCTCTCACGCAGAGGTCACCGCACACACTGAGGCGAGATCAGTGGCGCTAGTCGCTAGTCGAGAGCACGAGAGTGCGAGAGTCGATAGTCGCACTCATTAAAACAAGACCAGTAGCGCTAATAGCCAGTAGAGAATGCGAGAGTCGATAGTCGCGGTCACTGCACACACTGAGGCGAAATCAGTCATCAGTGGCGCTTCTCGCTAGTCGAGAGCACGAGAGTGCGAGAGTCGATAGTCGCACTCATTAAAACAAGACCAGTAGCGCTAATAGCCAGTAGAGAATGCGAGAGTCGATAGTCGCGGTCACTGCACGCACTGAGGCGAGAGAAGTGGCGCTAGTCGCCAGTCGAGAGTGCGAGAGTCGATAGTTCGCGCTCGATAAATTGCCAACTCATACTTACTAATAACATTTTCTCAAATTTAATAGACAGTTCTGGGTACAACTTAGCCGAGGAGACAGGAATTTTTGACATTAGGCTTTTGAAGTTGGCTTTTATTTCGCACTTTCGGTCGGAGCAAACAATTTCTAAAGCATTGATGATTGATTAGAATAAAATAAAAAATCATACTGAAAAGGCTAGTGGTTTCCAGAATGAAGCGAGAATCTTGAAGACAGCCGTTTTACAATAGTATTTACTAAACAACACTCGATAGTCGAAAAGCTCGATACATCGACTCGTACCAGGGATAGAGGGAGGATCGGAATTGGACTGCTAATAGAGCCCGGCCTCTACAAAGGCAGAGGGGCTCGTTAGTTGTTAGGCGCTGGGCAGGTTGTTAAAAGCGAGGCACAGGTGCGACCCACCTGTTTTGTACCCGGGTGAGGAGGGGGCGAGCAGGGGACAAAAAACACCTCTGATGTAAGAGACCTTGGTGTTGTACCGGTGCAGGCTCAACGATGCACTGGGACAATTGTGTAGACGTATCTGGGCCAAGGGACGGAGGAAAAGGGCTAATTTATGGATTATGGATTGACAGTTTTTCTGCGGTCAAAAGGTACAGTTTGTGTGGTTTAATGTGACGAAGTTTGGAGTCCTCCGTACCACTCAATGTCGATCTTGACTTGGTGTTATCGCATAGTCACATATCGACTGGGACTCGTGGCGTGGTCCTGTAATCCAGCTTCATGGAGGTCAGGTTTTGAGGATGATATAGGTCTAAAGCGGCTCAGATGGTCTCAGTGATCATCTGATGATACCCGCATCAACTCCCACCATCGTTTAGACATATCAGACCATCACCTGCGTGGTTCGGAAGTCACGTTAAGCCGTTGGTCCTTGTATTTCCATTAGTCATTGGGCTATTAATTAATGACCCATTCTAAGGAAGAGTCGGCCTTAGTTTATAACAAGACTACACCTCATAACTCATTACTACCACTCATCACACTCATCCTTCACCACATATTTGCTTTAAAATACTCTCATGAGAGTGGTCGGCATCTCAAATAGTGATTTAGTGGCAACTTCGGGGATAGAACCCGCTCCACCGGAGCAATGAGTTTCTGAGTCGCGCGCGATACCAACGCGCCACGAGCGGGTTGGTATGAGCCAAAGAAACTAACAACCTATTCCAACAACGGTAGACAGTTTTAAAATTTACCTAACTACCAGTAAAGACCAGTAGGAAGTAAGAGTCAAATTTTGGGTCGATCCATTCCATGGGTGTATATAAATGGGAAAATCTAAACACTTTTAATGTTTATCTCCCTGCCTTTCGTGCACTGATAACCGACATAGGTTATACTGTAGCTAGTTCTATGTTGGATGGCAGTTATATGGCGGTTGGATGGCAGTTGGAAGTTACAGATTTGCAATGTTTGGATGTAAACATGACGGACAGAGATGGAACGACTCCGTGTGTAATGTGTCTCTTGATATATTGGCAGAATGTGGGTTACTCTGGTGTATTTACATTTGCTTTGGATCGAACTTGCTTTTGCGTGTTAACAATTAATCCAGTTATATAGTAGGGCAAGAAACATTTAAAACTTAAAACACTATACAAAGTGTTTGTTTTGTCGATAATTAAAAAGGTTTAAAGACTCAGTTATAATAATATCTTTCCTTATTATAATATTGAACTGCAAACTCATGAATAGTATGTATACAAACTCTTAACCACGTCCAGATAAGTCTAGAAATTCAGTAGTAGCTAGCTTAAAACACCACCGAAAAAGCCAAATTAGCATTTTTTTGTTTTAACCGTTCTGACCGCATTGATGGTATTCTGTGCTAAATCTCATCACACTCACCATTCACCTTAAGAAGTGGTCGGTGTCTCAAATCAAAGTATGTAGGCCTATTATCTGTTGAAAACTAAAATACATAGACTTTCTGAAATTTTGAATATCACCAATGTCCGAAGAGAACCCCAATATCCCACTGGAAAGGGAGAACACTTGAGATATTTCTACGGAATGGGTTTTGTAAATCGCTCAACACAACACTCCCTCAGCCCTCTCCAGGTCGAGTCAAGTGTTTAATGGATCGAACACTTCTCCTAAGCGTCACCGTTCAACAATGCGTTTCATAACGGACACTTTCAGAACTGACGCATTCTTTCGAGAATCGGGTCAGAAATGCGATTTTCACATCACTCTCCTCTAAGTGAAGCTTTTATTAATAAATTTCTGAAAGATAAGGAAGAAGATACTTCTATTTTAAAATTTCTTGACAAACACTTCTTCTATAATTCACCCTCTATAAAGGACCCACTATATTTCGACAACAAACAATTTATTGTATTTAAATCCTCTACTAAGGTAGAAAACATATAAGTAGGCCTGGGAATACCGAAACTAGGGTTGGTCAAAAATCCTAAAATATTATTATTTGTTGGTCTAAGTTTCATGATTTTACATATCCGTTTTTCCAGTTTGTACTTGGGGACCCTGGCTCTAAGCTCTTGGCTCTTGCTAAGGGTTCTTTTGGATAACAGCAAAACCCCAACCAAATACTTAAAATCAAATTTAAAATTATGTCAGTTTACATCATTTAACGTCAAATTCTAGACTTTTCCCGGAAGACAACTCCATCCCACTCTTGCTCTGGGAGTGTTCCAATACTGGTCAGGTCTAAGAACTCCCTCCCCTCCTCGGTATCATTTCACCGACAAAGCTGGTTCCCGAGCACTGTCCAGCCGGGGATCCAAAATCCTATATTCGGCCCTGTTGTACACTTCTACCACACAAAAAGAAGAAAAAGATGAAAGTATTTTTATTCCATACCAAAGTAAGAAATAAAATAAACCTATATCAACAATTAAGTGTGACTTCCCGGTAGAGTGTCGCGGCATGAAAGGTCACGTCGTGACTCACTTGCTCCCAGCACCGGCAAGGTAGCCAGAGGCCAGCCAACCAGGAGAAAGTGTAGTGAAACTATCACTGCACCTTGCAGACGGCTGTTACGTCACCAGTCACTAGGTCAATGGCCGCGGCATGGGGGTTCTCTGTGAGTAATGAAGTATTGAGACTATTTATGAACTGATTAATGCACCCAGAAGTCTTTTGGTCTGAGATTTTTAAAGGTTAAAAAAGTTTCCAGCACCGTGTGGTGGATATCATGGGCGACGGCCCCGTGAGGAGGAAGTAGAAGATTCTGAGGAAAATGTTTATTAAATTGTAGAATCATATCAGTAATATTTATCGGACTACCCCAAGCTTAATGACAGCTGCTTGAAAGCTAGGAGTCGTTAATTTTAAAAGTCGCAATTTTGGATAAAGTCCAAAAAAAGCAACCAAACATTGTGTTGAACCACAACATCTTTCGAATAGATTAAATTCATTTTTTAGTAGTAGAGACAAAAACACTAGAATCTTTTTAGACTTTATATTTCAAATTATATATAATAATATAAGTTTTGGATGAACCACAACAACAGTGTTAAATTAGGCTACATAAACAAGACGTTTCGTTTATATAATAATTATAATGATCAGTTAATTGAAATAGAGTAAAGTAGGGAAGGATAAAAAATGATGTGCAATAACTGTACACGAAAGAAAAATATTTGAAATAAATAATAATTTCCAAGATCTAAGGCTTCCGGTTTACACCGCGTCACAGTTAAAATATAAATAGTGTACTGCTAAACGTTTCGACCTCGCTGTGGAGAGTCATCCTCAGTAGCTGGTTGACTGGCTGAGACTCTTAAAAACCGGAAGCCTTAGATCTTAGTGATGACACCGGCTTTAAGAATTAAGAAATAATAATTTATCTTCTTCTGGAGATGTGACACTTGATAAATAATAATTGTTTATGTATCGAAACGTCTTTAAATAACTAAACACGGTTTTATTGCGGTTAATCCAAAGTGTTATTTAAATTTACGAAAATCACATAAATTTAAAACCCAAAATACATAGCTGTCCTCAAAAGCAAACACCCGACAGTGAAGCCCCTCTCAGCGCCTCTTGCTACTGAATAGAAATGTTCGCCTCAGACATTTGTTAGGATTAAGTGAAACGGAGGTGCGAATCAATATGGCGATTAAAATGCAAGACGCATTCTGTAGGGCGTGTTGATGGCAACGCCCCTGGCGGCGCGTTATGTAAATACGTGCATTACCGACCAACAACACAACTTGGCAACACTGCGCCAACCCATGTGGAGTGATGATTGGCTGCACTGAGGACATTTTCAGTAAAACCGCATTACGTTACAAAACTCGGACATTATTGAATTTCCTTTGGAAAAATGAGATATTCATGCCGTCCGCATGGAAGATCCAGGTCTGGGACCGTGAAATGAGCACCGATCCTGACCCCCAGAACAGGTCTTGAGCATTTTTTCAAAACTTTATATACACTCCTGGACAACATTAACGCATCGCTTTTTTTTCATAATTTTAATCATCCGTCTTTTGTTTCAAAATTGAATTTTTTTAGCTAAATGCTAGTAAATATTTAATTTAACTAATCAGCAACAAAGAAATAAGCAGTATAGTTATATTAAGAGATACTAATCTTCGTTTATGAATTGTTAAACATTTTACCAGTGATGCGTTAATTTTGTAACCTGTTGACGAGCTGTGCCTGAATAAACGTTCATGAACTGCCGTTCTGTCTCCCTTAAGTTTCATAAGAGTATCGAATTCTATCACCTAACATTAAATTGTATAACATTTCCATTCTTCAAATAAGGGCCGTCTGAACCGTTGTAAAATTGTAGCTTACATGCCAGCCAACGAAATTTAAAACTGCTGACATAACCTGCCTCTAAAGTTTGAAAGCGTGTATTTTTCAAATTGTTGCGAGCTACTAAGGAGTGTTGACTCTCCCAACTAATGTCTTACCCATCCTTTAGACACATTAACCAAGCCAACTAATACGCTATAGGCTGCAATTCTAGTCCATAGGTTAAAACCAATATGAGTAACGGATATTATTAAAATAATAAATGGTTGCATAAAATGCGATCCAATCAATCTAACAGTCTATATTTTTTGAGTGTCTGAGTGTCCAAATATTTGTAATCTGTCCAAGTGGATTTGTTTATGTTTTTGTTTCAACGCAATTTCATATTGATTTGCAATAAACCCTGTAATTGTTCGTGTGTTCTGTATTATTTATTTAAATATTTATTTCGCTGACGACCTTCACGGCGATTATATGTAACACCTACGTCTTTCTGTGTCTAATGATGACCCCAATATGAGGTGTTGAAACGTATACGTCGCGACCCAGCGACTTCTAAAGATAATTTACCTTTATTATAATTAAAACATACCTTAAACATGTTTGGATAAAAGTAGCTGTGGTTGGGATCTATTAAAAAAAATTAAAGGGAAAAATTGAAGCCTTTGTTACGAGACTGGGGAAACCGGGCTTAAATGTATCGGTTGCTGGAGGGTTTGAAAGTCTCAGTTTGTGTTAGACAAGAGATGTCTGTGTCGGTTAAATGGTTCGACGCCACGCCGTCACATGTGTTACAACTGTCAACACAGTCGTGTGTCTTCTGCTTTAGAGGGTCAACTCACTGTACTGGGTGTGGCACCAGGGCCCACTGGACAATGGAAGGGATAGATGGAGATGATTCTGAAAACATGGTTAGGCTTATCTAAAATGAACGTCATGCATGTTGAGGGCTCGTTAATGAATCTTCTTCATTGTCTTTATGAGGTTATTTTAACGTGGTGCGATCAGTTGTGGCGCCAAAGTATTCCGCTAGGACTGCGCCACCTGTTCTGACTCTACAGTGTCGGCCACTTGGAGTGCTTGCCGCTGTGGAGTGAACTCACTCAGCCGTGTTCTTTAACTGTGCTGCACTGTATAGTGTATTGAGTTCGATGCCGGTAGAGTGTGGGCTAAATTTAGCGAACAAGAATTCCTCATGAGTTGGGATTTTTTACCATTTCTCAATGAAACCTTTAAAATTTGAGGAGCATTTTTTAATGGATTTTCTATAGAAGAGACTTTTCTAAAGCGCTTGTACGGTATTTATTTCAAATTTGCATTTAATTTGTTTATATTACAGTCATAAATATTAACTACTAGAAATATTGTGTAAAATCAGTTTTGAGAAGTATTTGTTTGTAAGCATAATTTGGCTATTTCTTAACATTAAAATTATTTTCTAAACGCTACGGACCATTTAGTATAATTCCTAAACCTGAATTTGATTGACTTAGTGATGCTGTTATTCAACAGAAAATTCTCATTTAAACAACATTCAAACAAACCAAGGAGTCTATCTAAAAAGAACGCACTTGAAAAATTATTGATGAAACTGTGAACTATTTGTGAAAGGATGGTATTAATACATTTTAATTTTTAACGAAAATGTACGCTTCATGGTAGTGTCACAATTACTACAGTTCGTCAGGTTTAGCATGACCGGTGAGATGGGCATAAGCGGCCAGCAGGAAATCTCAAGGCCACCGCCATGCTATACCTAACGAACTGTATTCAGGATTGTTGCAAAAACCCAGCCATATAAGAAGACATCGCACATTTCCGCAAGGATTCTACAACTCGAGGCAAAGTACGTGAGGAATATCTCTCAAAGCGAGAACCGAAGGGCTTAAGAGGTCTTTATGTCTAGGTTTATGTCGCTTTTGCCCATCAAAGCCGTGAAATATTGGAAATGGCCCTTCCTCGGGCTTGAAGGTTCGTCCAATATCTTGCAACTCTCAGCTTTGCTATATTCTCAAAAATGTAATATCTTACCTTTGCAAAGGAAGAGTGTATGTATATAATCGGTCGAATGAAAAGTTAAACTTTTAATGAAACATGGTTAAAGTTAGTATTTTATCAAGCGGTTAATTTCTTAACCATAGGAGACAGATAAAAATAATACTGTTGTTACAAATAAACGTACGTAAATGAACATTGTTCTATTGTTCTATGAATGAATTATTATCATTCACATAAAGGCCTAATCGGACCACGGGAAGTGCGATAACGCCGTCTTGAAAAGTTGGGTTTTCTTTGTGTCCAAACTTTATTTACCCTTTTGAAATTAGCTCCTCTTCTTTGATCAGTCCAGGAACCCCACTTCTTTTAGCTACTTTCCTCCGACTAACTTTTCAATCCCTTTTTGTCTAAAATTAATGTGTTTCTATCTTTAATGTATAAGTGTTTGTGATACCTGCCGCTTTTGAATCTTCTTTAATTGTTTCATCACTTGGAGTTTCGTGAAATTACGTAATTTGCCTTGTTAGTATAGAGGATTGCACAATTTTTACATGGCCGTAGAATTTTAACTTTCGTTTCTTAATATCTGAATTTACGTCAGTGTATTCCTCTATTTACTGATTGCTGCGAAGTCTGTGTGTTTGTGGTACAGTGTGGATTGTATCTAATATTTTTCCAACGATTTTCTCTTCTATTTGTTGAATTTTTTTTAAATTTGTCTTTCTACTGAGAGTTAAGGTTTCTACTGCTTAAAGGCATTCAGGTTGGATTACTGTGCCGTTGTGTATGAATTTTGCGTACTTAGAGATTTATTTTGGAATTTATTCAAGGTACCATACTTGAAAATCAAGGATGAACATTTTTGTTCATCTGCAGATTCTACTCACCTTAGAACTTCCTTTTTTCTGGCACTGGATCATTTGACTAGTTGTCACGCCAGATAGCAGCCCAAACCAATGATTGTCTGTGAACCCTTCAACACCGGGTTCACAGATGATGTCCGCATGATGCCCGCAGGTCGCAGCGCCCTATGCGGCTCTGCGGCACTTGTGCTTATGCGACCGTGAGAATGTCTCTGGTCTCTATTGTTTCCGGCATGATCTGTCCCACGTACAGCCGATGGCTCTTGAATAGTAAATATCGATGCATTCACTCGATGGTGGGCCGTCGGACGAATTCTTCGGCCGTGTCGTGACTTTTGTCGAGAGAACACTCTGTGTGAAGGTGATTGGAATACGAACTACAGGTGTTGTTTGTTGGATACATTGATTGTGCTACTGGTATGTAAAATTAAGTGGGGATATCAGTGTAGTCCTTTGAGAAATTCGGAGATATTTCCATTCATGTGGTTTGAAACAGCCTTTGAAAATTGAGGGTGGCTTCGCACCAAATCAGCCCGGGTTCGATTCCCGGGCGCAGTGATAACTTTTCACGATTGCCACTGCCCGTGGTTCGGAAGTCACGTTAAGCCGTTGGTCCATACCCTTGGTCGTTGGGCTATTAATTAATGGTCCAATCTGGGTAACAGTTGGCCCTAGTGTGTAACAAGACTACACCTCATCATCCATCAAAAACACACTCACTCTTCATCCCATATTCGCCTTAAAATACCGTCTAGAAGTGGTCGGTGTCTCAAATCAAAGTATCAAAGTAACCACGCTGGAATGGTTAGTCTTGGCTCTTATTCATTGAATTGTATTGGAGGCGTTATGCTGAATTGCAAAGGTATGACAAATTTTCTAACTAAGAGGTTTAGACTAAGGTTAAAATTCCTGCAAGTATAATCACCTAACGGATTTATTTAACGTTTTCTATTTTGTTTACTATCTGCCGAACAAGTACACTGTCTGCAGTTACTCTTTGAACACTTTATTTTAAGTTTGTCGTTGACGATGAGAGAATTCCAGAGTTTAATTGTCATAGCTGTGGTCATCGTCCATCGTTAGTGAACAAGATGATCACGACGTTTGAGGATCTGCAATCTGATCTTCCGTCTTCATTTAAATTGTTGATAAAACTCTAAGTCACATTCGAAGAATGGGTCATGTACGTACGTGATAAAAAATTTGACACAGTACTTCCAAGAAAAAGGAATATTTTTTATGATTGCGATGATTTTTAAAATGAAGTTGGAAGCAATAACCTGGACATCCCAGATGTATCCATTCATACTGATGTCAGACGCAGAGCCGAAGAAGGCATTGCTAGTAGCTACCATTTGTAGAACAGCTGGTTCAGCCCACACATAGCTAATGAATGGTTACACCTACAGCTACAGCTACAGCTACAGACTACACCGCAGTACATACGTTACTTCAGACTCATGCAGATGTCTGATAAGCCACTGGGTCTGTAGTTCAGTCGACCACAGCGAGGCGGAGCCACTTGTTCAAACATATGAGAATTTCCATAGGAATGGAGCTATTCATTTCCCAACACGTCCTGCGTCAAATGGCAAAATTTTGTATATTTGTGGTACGTGACCACTCTACAGGTTGCACATTTTGGTCCGATTTGCACGAAATTTGGTGGAAATGTTCCATTTGCAAATCTCTTAGTTCTTTAAGTAGCAAAGTTGGTCCACTGGAGGTGACCTCCCGGGGGGCCGTTTCCCCTTATAGATGGGGTTTTATGATATAAACATTAATAGCCCGTTGCCGTTAAAATCTCAGAAAATCTCTTTATTCAGACCAATATGGCGAAGGAAAATAATTTGATCATGTTAGGGTTGGTGAAAGTTTATTTTATTTAAAGTTTGATCGAAATCGGGTTATAAATACAGTATGAACAGCAAAAACCCTATTTTTGGGGACATTTTTCTTTGTCGATTATAGTGAGAGGCTTAATCTTACGCAATGTAAAAATTAGAGCCCCGTTAAAGGTAGTCATAATTTGCTTTTGACGGCGGGGCAGATCCGTGGTGGTTTGGTATCGCGAGCGACTCCGGAGCTCATCGCTGTTATGCGGTTCGATCCCCGCAGTCACCACTGATAATTGGTCAAGTGATTTTACAGTGACGCTAGGTAAAGGTTGAGATTGATTCGAGAGGACTCTGTAGTACTAACTTTGCTTCGTTAAACAAGACAAACTACACTAACAATGACCTTCTTTTTAAATTTAACCCTTAAGCTTTCGCTGCCCGTGTCACAATTATAATCTAGTTCTTCCAGTTCACACTGCGTCCAAACTTCATAATTAGGTTAATATATTTCGGCCTCGCTGTGAAGTACCTCAGTCACTGATTGGCTGAAACTGAGCTACTTGCTGTCTGCTGTCCTATAGGTGGTAGGGCTGCCAACCGAGCCAATGGAGCAGGCCGAAATATCTCAACCTAATTATAAAGTTTGGACGCGATGTGAACTGGAAAAACTAGATTATACCTTCTTTTTAATTTTGAAAAATTAGTGCATTTTATTTGTCTCCGAACACTCCCAATATTAAACATAGGTATTCGATACCCCTGTGACACCACAAGCATGTTGGGCGAACTATGTTGGTCACAACGTGTGTACAGGGCTTACACTTGGCACAGGATTATGTAACTGTCTAGCCAAGCTACTCCCCGGGCAAGCCTTTCAATATGATAATTAACTCGTCTAGGCTGAATGGTTAATTTAATCAGACCTCCAGAACCGGAATCCAAACCTAAATATGCGCTATGAATTCCAGCAGTAGCCCGTGTGGGCTTGCACGGGAATGCCTTTGAGGCGTGCCGAACCCAGTGAGGGTTTAAAAGGGCAGTTAAAATAATTAAATTAAAATATATGGTCGTAATTTTTGTCGTAAAAGGTTTGGTGAAATACCTTGTTTTGAAATCAATAAGACAGCCAACAGTATCCACTTGCTTCAGAGTTAGTCCATTTCCGGCCACGTATCCAATCTGAAATCAGAAAATAATGTTAAATAAAACTGTAATACTCTCTCTTTTCAAACAAATAAAAAAAAAACAAGACAACATAAAACTGCCAACTACACATAAACTATAAAAACTGCCTTAGTTTAAACCAGCACAGTAATATTTCGGAATTTCAAACCATTTGCTTGGCGGATAATAATATATAAATAAGTACATCTAAGAAAAACTAAAAATAGGTTGAGTTCTTTTTAAAGAGTTTTCAAACTAAAAAACAGCAGTTTTTGCGTTTAGCTCATTTAGCAAGTTCGCATATCATATGGAGGAATGGGAACTACCTCTGTGTTAATTAAAAAGGGTTTTCATTAATATCTAAGGCTTCCGGTTTACACCGCGTCACAGTTGAAATACAAATACTGCTAAACGTTTCGACCTCGCTGTGGAGAGCCATCCTCAGTAGCTGGTTGACTGGCTGAGACTGGATTGGCCGGCCGTATCGTCTTCTTATATATACCCAAGCGTTGGTGAGTGGGGGCTGTCACCTGAAGGCGTAAGAATTAAGATAAAAAGGGTTTCATGAAGAATAGATGCTTTGGAGGAATTCACAACCTCCTGCTAAAAACGGTTCGTCGGTCGTTGGGGTATTAATTAATGACTCATTCTGGGGAACAGTCGGCCCTAGTTTGTAACAAGATTACACCTCATTATCCATCAAAACACTCACCATGAACAACCACCATTAAATACCATTTAGGATCGGTCGGTGCCTCAAATCCAAGTATCAAAGGCCAAAAAAGCTAAGATCTAAAAGCCCTATGAGTGCGTCATCGCCAAAAAAGTGTTGAATCACTATATCACTATTTGCGATGCAACCACTCTCATGAGGGTATTTTAAGGCAAATATGTGGTGAAGGATGAGTGTGATGAGTGGTAATAATGGGTTAAGCGGTGTAGTCTTGTTACAAACTAAGGCCGACTCTTCCTTAGAATGGGTCATTAATTAATAGCCCAATGACCAATGGAAATACAAGGACCAACGGCTTAAACTTCCGAACCACGCAGGTGATGGTCTGATATGTCTAAACGATGGTGGGAGTTGATGCGGGTATCATCAGATGATCACTGAGACTATCTGAGCCGCTTTAGACCTATATCATCCTCAAAACCTGACCTCCATGAAGCTGGATTACAGGACCACGCCACGAGTCCCAATCCTCTAAACCCTCCGAATATTTACGCAAATATTAACCGAAACGTTTAAACTCACAAACCCACCATGGTTTGACAATAGTGTTCTCTAGCGAAAGGTGTGAGGAAGGATGATAACAGTAATCTATGCCAGCACGCGTACCGGACATCTCTAATGACTAACTGTGTAGATTTCCACTGCGCATGCTCGACTCTTGCTTGTCTCATGTAATTTTGCCACTTCACTTTCTAGTTTTCTACAGGATATTGTGGAAGCTTCGCCACAACTGTTGTCAACATCGTCATCTAGTTTCTCAACAGGAGCTTCCTTTGAACTCAGTTAATTTATTCATAATTTACGCGCGAAGTCACTGGGGAGGTTATATGCCTCGGGAACTGCCACACTGTCATTCATTCATCTGATTTTTTCAAGAAGTGTATTTACGAAAATAATTTGATGAAAATTATACGCAATAATTAAAATTAATTGTGACATTTTCTTATCAACGGTACAACGGTATTTAAATAGATTAATTCGGTTGTTTAGATAAAGTATTGTTTAAAGTAAGTCTAAGCCGAGCTTGACGTAACGAGAGAAGATTTGGGAAACATCAACCCAATATCTCTGAAAGGGCCTCACAGTGCATTATTTTGCTTCTAAATCATCCTAACTTTCTTTGAGTCTCCCTCTGGCTGGGGTTTTTTGGTACCCCAGCCAATTATACCCAAAAACATTAGTATCCTCTATAAGGGTCTCAACGGGTATTATTTTGCGAACACATTTTTAGATTTTTTCGAGGGACAACCCCTGATCTCTGGTTCTTGCAGGGGCTAGCTCTTTTAGACAACCCAAATTCAATCCTCCAAAAATTAACGATTCTTTAATAGACCCTTAAAATGCATCATTACAGTCAACAATTCAAGATTTTTCCGGAAGACAACTCCTGGACCCCACTCTTCATACCTCTCAGGTACTTCCCTTCCCTCCCTACTATAACATCTTCCAGGTCATGCCTCAAGGCATCACTGTTTGACGTTTGCCCGGAGGCCCGAAAATCTATGATACGTCCCTGCAAGTCATTACCCAGTGATCGCTATACTGCGAGATTTAGGCCTATTCTCAAATAAAATTCACAAAGTATAACGCAGGCTAATTTGTTCAAAGGTTTATAAACAAAATTGTCGCATTTTTTGCATTTCCATTTCATAAGAAGTCTTCACAGTTGAATGGACATAATGATCTGAAGAAACCTACAGAACTGGCACTTATAAATTCCTTCACAGACGATAAGTTTCTTGCTAAACTGATCGGATGAGTTGAAAACATACGGAGGTAGTCAAGGTTTATTGTTGAATTCTAGACGGAGGAAATTGTCTTGTTGATAGAAGAAATTCGCCCTTGATTGGAGTAAATTGACGCATCTATATGTAGATAAAATGAAATATTAAAATGCCTAGAAAACTATTAATTAGATAGTCTCGCCCGATAACACAAAATGTTCTTGGATTTTTTTATTTTTGGCATTGGAAAATGGAAATGTACTACCGTTCTGACTTTGGTTTTGGTCAGTGGACAGTGTGTCCACAAAATCTTGGTGGGATTTTGGAGATGATGTTTGCAAAAGTATACAACCCAGGAAAATTAATTATCTCGAACACACAATCTGTGACTCAAATAGTTTTTTAATGTTTATCGGAGTTCTATGTGTGCGCCATTGGTTGCTCTGCATATGTCCAAACGTCATTCAAGCCCTCGCCAAACATTTTGAAGGATTTCAGGAGTCAGGACGCTGCACATTTGTGATTGGTTAATTTGAATTTTACTTGACACAATTCCAAAAATAAATAACTTAACCGGCTTAAACACGGGTTTCCTCCGCCATTTTTATCTTGCTCACCGGATTTTTTGGAAGCCAAGAGCGTTTGAGTTCACCTTCTAACTTCTTGTTCAACGAGGCGAAGTTAGGACTACAAAGTCTTCTCTACCACTCAACCTCGATCTTTACCTACCGTTACCGTGTAGTCCCATTATAAATGTAGGTGGTGACTTTGGTGATCGAACATCGCCAGCAGAGTGAAGCGCTCCGCAGTCGCGCACGATTCCAATCCGCCACGGGTCCGCTAACTTATGTTTTACTATAATACTGTAGTTTGAAATCTATGAAACAGCATGATTCGACTTTCATGTCTAAATAAGGATGAACACAACTCACAACTGAGGTTGCTAAATTGACCACAATACCAGATTAGACGTTATTTAACGCTTTGTTTGTCACTAAACGTCTTTGCCTACTTTGCAGAAGATAGTTTCCAAATATAGCGTTAGTTTTGCGTAATCTGTGTTATCTAATAGATATTCAACAGCTGGGTGGGATTGCCTAGAGCAGGCGTGAGCATCTGATTAGGTTATTAGATCTAGACCTTTCACTGGCGCTGGGACTGGGTCAGGTGAAAATGGAGCTGTAATTATAGGGTCTAGTGTATTTTATTAAAGGGTTTCGAGCGGTGGACAGTTTGACACGTGGTTTTAAACTGTTGCTAAAATTATATAAATGACCCAACGAATATTTGGGAATGACATTTTGGTATACAATTTGCTTTTAAAATATAGTTTTACAATTATTTTTGTATGTATGTGAGCCTTGATTTTGTTATGCAAAATCAAAAAACACAGACCTTTAAGTAGAGTCATATAGACGTCCCAAAGGAAATTTTGGAATGAAGTTTTGCACTAAGACTGTCTTTTTAAAATGTAGTTTGAACATTTCTTTTATGAAGCTTGATTTTGTCGTGCAAATTCAACAAAATCAGAGCAAGTTTTCATGGATTTTTAAAAACATTTTCGTGTTAACAATTGGCATGTGATGCACTCTGATGTTTTTTACACAGCTCCATGTCCTATGTTTATTATTAGTTATTAATTTATATAGTAAACAAACCAAATCATTTCTATCCCATTTTACGCCCCCTAGATATTCAACTTAAAATACCCTCTAGGAGTGGTCGGTGTCTCAAATCAAAGTATCAAAGTAAAATAGTCACTCCCGGTGTTAATTATTCCTTGTCACAGGAAATTCACCAGGGTTCACGCTAGCGCTTGTGCCAATGGGTCGGTTATGTATGTTGGCTTGAAGGCCAACCTCATAGTTCAATATTCAATGATACCTTCAGCTAGAAGATGAAAGCTCTCCGAAGAGACTTAAGCTAAAGCTGTCTTGCGACTAAATTAATCGAGGAAACAAGTATTGTAAACCTAATTATACACATTTTCAACGGTAATGACTTGATTTAGGACACTGATCACTTTTAAAAGGTAAAGGTTTGTCTTATTTAACGAGGCGAAGTTAGGAATACAAAGTCCTCTCTACCACTCAACCAGCGTTACTGTATAGTCACATTACAAATGTAAGTGGTGACTGCGGGGATCGAACCCGCGCCAGCGGAGTGATCAGCTCCGGAGTCCCGCACGATTCCAACCCGCCACGCTCTTAGAAGGCATTTTAAAGATAATTAAACTAGAAAAGCTTTGCAAAATATAATAAAATTTCAGGAGAAATTAGTTTAAATCGTGGTTTACCCGTGGTAGGTTATGCAAAGAGACTACATTCCTGTGATAGTTGGCTCGGTATAGTTGCACAATACTGTGGAGCTGCATTCCTTTACTTTCTCTCCTCGGGTACTCACCTTGCAATGCAATGCAGTTGCAAGCAAGTGCCGCAGACCCGTCACTCAGAACAAATATTGCCGGCTGTTATAGTGGAAGTATGGGATATACAGTATTATATATCTTATGTACTGTGGAGAAGCAAATGATTTTTTATAAAAATCTACGAAATTTTGGTGAATTAGAAGGACTTTTGAGTCTATCCGGAGCGTAGCCAAGGGTCATGACCCCCTTCCAGAGGTGCCTTGATGGCCCCAACATGGCCCTTAAAGCATTATAAGGTATATAGTCTACAGTAAAATTTATTTACGGAGAAAAGTACTGTGCACGATTAATACTATTGATACACTTTAGTAATGTTTAGAAAATATAAACAATAAAATAAAAAATCACAAACCTCTGAACAGCGTAAGTAACTATGACCAAAGACAATACATACACATATATTGTCTTTGCTATGACTGAAGAGCAAGTTAGTCAAATACTGAAAAGCACCTTTCTGGTTTTCCTTCATTGATTTCTAACCAGTGATTTATTTCTCACTTGTTCATCGTCCACGTCCTAGCAAGTTTGCATCTTAGCAATGGAAAGATTGACAAGAGTATTTGGTGAATTGATAATGTAATAATTTGAAAACGGATAACACAATACTGTACAGTTTGTAGCTGTATAAAATTGAACAGAAAGTGCTAAAACCTATTCAGCACAAAGATTACCAACGAATCTCATCAAATCCAAAGCTTAAATTAAATAAGGAAATAAATTGGGAGAATTCAGAAACAATTTAAAATTGTCTTATTAAAACATAAAATGGCACCATAAAAAATGAAATAAGAACCTTTTTGTTTTTAAGCCGACTAACCTGTTTTATAAACATTGCTACACATAATTATATGTTATGGAATAAAAAACTATTAACAAATCCAAACGTAGGTTCTGTAATAAGGCTCTGTAACAGTTGGTTACCACCACCCTCGAAAACCCAGTTATAACTGGTTTTAGTCGTCAATGTCAAGGCCACGAAGAAACGCACGGACTCTAGCTTGTTGAACGCTTGTTACAAAGTTTATATAGTACGACATCTGGTTATTAAAATAAATAATTTAGTTGAAGGATAAAATATCGCCTAGAACGTCTATAAACTCGCTATTTTGCATCTATAAGGGCAAAATTTCTGGGCCCCAAATTTTTCTGAAAGTGGGGGCAGGATCCTGAAACCCCTTCCAAAATCCTGACTACACTACTGTCCTGAGCACAGCCGCCAAATATTGTCGGACAGATGTAGTAACATAATTATACTTCATTGAAAGGTGAAATAATCTACACAAACAGTATTTTCCACGGAAAATTATTCGCTGGCCAGCTCAACTTGATGAGTGCGCAACGAAACAAGAGCATCAGACACTGACCTTGGACAAGGAATGTCAGACAACGTTCTCCGCCTTGAGAATTGAGACCAGTAATAGTTGTGAGTGTATCGACAACATCGTCAGTTAAATCTACCTGCCATGCCTAGGTATTAGAAAGAACGGCCTTCAGTCGATTTTGGAATATGTCTGCTAAAGAGACACAATCATATTTTGGATTGAGATTGAAAAAGTGCTATAAAACATCCCCTTGACTCGGAAAGTCACGTTAAGACGTTGGTTCCTCTCCATTGAACGTTGGGCCAAATTAATAAGGGGAGGGGAGGGGGTTAATTAATTACTCAATTTGGGGAACAGTCGGCCTTTGTGTAACAAGATCCATCAGAACATCATCACAATTCACTAAGTAGTGTTCTTTGGTAAACATTTAGTAGGTTTGTAAAATCCGGGAACGCCGCTGGATATCTTTTAACTTAACGGTGTATGAAGTTACAAATTTAAAATTTGGTATAAAATCCAGAGATCACCCGAAGGGCATGTGGCATATCAACGGAGAGGTTGTTATTAGTTTGGTAAAATTTCATAAATTGCTTCTCTACACAGGTCAACTATGCTCAAAATGTAGCTTGAAATTATGAAACGCCATTTCCAAAGTGGGGACCTTTAATTCATGATTCATTTTAGATCGTAGTACTTACCGTACTAAAGCCAATTAGCGTACTTAAATACTCACTTTTTACATTATTTCTAGCCTGGTGACAAATAGGCTAATTTGTCAATTTTCAAAACCAAAACTTCAATTCAAATGTTTTCGGCGTGAAGATAACAATATTTTGTTAGCAAAAATGTATTAGCTTGCAGATAATTATTTTGTGATGGTCAATTTTCCAGTTGTAAAAATCAAAACCCTTCCAGATGGCCAGTCCTCCGCATATTCATGGCGACCCCTTTAACCTGCTCAGAATCTTAGAAATCCAAACTTCAACTTGGCGTTCAGCAATCATCATCACTCATGAAATCGAGCCATTTCACTCTAATCTTCCCATCCCGAGACCGGAACAGGTCATAAACAATGATGGCGCGGAAACCGGGGAGAAATCGAGAGTAATTCAGTAATCGAGTTTGTCCGTCTGTCTGTCTGTCTGCAAGAAAGTGCTCTCTCACGGTTATTGCTAATTGCAGTTGAAACTATGCGCCGACATTTGGACCGGAGAAAGGGGCAGAGTTGGCTCTGCAAATTGTTCAAGGGTATAAACAAACATTCACACAATAGGAAGCGTGTGGGAGTTGTTGAATGGGGGGTAATTTGAGACGATGATGCGAGCCTTCTGTTGGATTTCCGTAATGAGTTTATGAAATGGTGCGGTTGAAAATGTACATAGCCGAATGATAATAACCAGGCCGACACGCAGCTGAGCGCTAAAGCGCCGGTGGCACGAGTGAATCGAATTGGTTTGTAATTTGTTGGTCTAGTTCGCTTCGCTCACAGCCTCGCTTCGGCCTTCGGCCTCAGCTTGGCCTCCTGTATAATCAGATGTGTTACGAGGCTGTTCCCTACGCTGTAAAACATAGCACGGTTGGCAGCCCTGTGACCAATAGGATAGCAAGTATCTCAGTTTCAGCCAATCAGTGACTAAAGATGGTATCCCACAGCAAGACTGAAATATTTCAAGCAAATTATGATATTTTTTATGTTGATCGATCCGTCATCTTATCAGAAGGGTTGTCAAAGAATGAGTGCGGAATGAGGCTGTACTGCATATCATGAAAGGAAAACTCATTTTAAAATTTACTTCTCATTTCACTGTTATAGCGAAAAATCACTTTTGGTCGCCATTTTGAAACGACTTGATGGATTTTAATTTTTTTGTTTGTTGATGTATAGTATCAAATACATAATTATTTTAAATTTCATCAAATCGGACGGATTTTACTGTTTTATATAATTAAAACACCTTTTTTGGAAAGGTCCTCCCCTCCACAAAGGGGTTCCGATAGTCCAATTTTGTTGGTTAACAAACTCGAACGAGATATTTTTAAAAGGAACATTTGTACCAAATTTGGTGAAAATTGGACAAAAAGATCCGAAATGCGGTCGGACAATAAAACTATATTTATTAGGATGATCCAACACTGATATACATACATAAACATGTACAGCCATTTGTACGGGTCAACTATAAGTAGTGGTGAGCATAATCGCCCGGCAGGCGGAGACCCGGGTTCAAATCTCGGTTCGGTCCAAACTTTTTCGTCTTTAGTAACAAACATGTACAGTTATTTAAAGTTTTGAAAACATGCTCAAGACGTGTTCTAGGTGTCAGGATCGGTGCTCATTTCACGGTCCCGGGCCTGGTTCTTACCATGCTGACTGCATGAATATCTCTATTTCCAAAGGAAATTCTATAATAATCCACGGTTGGTATATAGGAGGCCCACGCTACTGGACGGTGTTTGAATTGAGACGAGTGGTTAGTCCGCTCTAAACCCGACACAGATTTGATTCCAATGTTGGTTACCAGGATGCGCTACTAGCGTAGTTTCACTACCTCACATAGCTGAGCGCACTACCTGTGCAAAGTCCATACGCCTAGAGCGGGATTCGAACCCGCAACCTCAAGCTCCGGAAGCCAGTAGACTGCCAAGACACCTCTCAAAAGTAATATATGACGTATAAATTCATTGGTAAAGAAAGCCCAAAAATCCTCTCCGCACCCTCATTTACATCTGATAATTTAACCATGACATACTTTTTGTATGCAGTAAAGGAGAGTTTACAAGTGGAAAGTCACTTGCGTGCCAGTTGATGTGTAAGTTGCACTTGCATTTTCACGTGTAAACTTACCCTTACTTCTGCTTACTACTAAGTATTAAATAATTATATTTCTGTTTAATTATTTCTTTATTGACTAAGTACAAAAATTTTTAAATTTCCGTATATATATATTAACTATACGTAGAACTATTAATACCGTTTTACGAATATATTTTGTAAAAGAATTTACGACATTCGTTAATAATTTGTCAACTTCATGACGTAAACAATGTTTTTTAACTGGTGTCATACAAATTATAAGGCACCAAAATTCCAAACCAATAATTTTCAGCGAAACTTTGAGGAAAATTTGAACAGATACATAAATAGTTTATTGCACACATAAAACAAGTGTACATCATTGTATGACAACCATCACGCTGAATGCACGTAATTCTAATTTTAAGTACAGTTAATCCTAAATAATATATAATTATTTTAATCTAAGTACAATTTTACACAAATATTAATACGCGTCACACCGTTAAATGTTTTTAAACCTTCGTATTATGTAAATAAATAAATAAAGTAGTTTGAATAAAACCTTTCAACCCATTTTACCCAACCGTATTAATCGAAGAGTTAATTTACACACACACATACAAAGACAAAAGCTTTAAATAACCCTGAGTGTTACGACAGAATAAAATTAACAGGTGAAGTCAGAAAAGAATTTTGTGTTTGACGAAAAAGACAGTTGGTACTACTCCCCCCTCTCCTCTTTCGAACAGCTGATTCATTTTGTTGATGACGAGACGGGAAGGGAAGGGAGGGAAGGGGAAGGAAATTGATCAGTTTTCGGCTCGCGTCTCTGTTTGTCTAGTAGGAAAATTTTTGAGTGTGTTTTAATTAGTTTTACCTTGTTTAAAGTGAGCATTTTCTCTTGATTCGTTTTGCGTTACGTTGAATATCGTGTGTGTTAGTGAAAGTGAAGTGTTGAAATAGTGCAGTGATGTGATTATGTGCTTTGTTTTAGTGATTTGTGAATGTGCTTCTCTAACGGCTTCACCAAAGATGAGTCCGCCATCTTGGACGCCTTTCCCAAGTTCTGCTTGTGGTACGTACCTTTACCAATATATTTGTGTGTTTGTAGTTAAGTAATTGTTAGTAGTGTAATTGCATAATTTACACAACGTTTCTTTATAACATACTGTAATCGTCGATTTTCAGAAACTATAATTTATTTACTTTCACTTACTGTTGTGCAATGGAGGCCAGTAAATGTGTCGTAGGTCACTATCCATTTCTTGAACACAAAATAAGAAACAACCGTTCTTTTCCCCATGTTTCTCATCGGAAAATGAATAGCCTTGTTAAAACTTTTACATAATTGTAGTATTTAGAGTTTTTAAAGCTACAACTTGGTTGAAACTGATACGTCTTTATCTGTCATGGCATTTTACAGGACTCGAGCCTAATATCAGCTTAGCAGTACAATATTCTAAACGATACATTACTTTAGATGTTTTCCAAAATTATTTAATAACTAACATCATTCCTAATAGACTTAGGTCTGCTAATTTCATAAGATGTGGTTAGTTTTACACTAGCCTAGCTTTAGCTTGCATACTTTCAGAGTCGGTATTGTATACTGTATAGTCCAATTTGATAAAACGTAAACCTGAATTAAAATTAGCTTGCCAATACAATTTTTGCCAGGCTAACATTGAGTCAAATACAAACTGGATCTTAATAAACAATTATTTTTATATTTCTTAGAGTTTGGGGTTGCCCCTGGTTCTAATAAACGGCTTAAATATGGTAATGTTATGTATTTTTACAATTTCAAAGTCAAAATTTTCAAAACACAGTGGATAGGGAGGGACAACCATTCTAGCGTTACACTTTACCCATAAGGTAAGGTCAGTGACCTTCATATGAACTGGTTCGCGCGGTAAAAACTAATCAGTGCATGAAAATCATAACGACAAAAACCTGTAATGAGGTCTAGTTTGGATTTGAGACGACATAAACAAGACGCCCTGTCTCACGTAAAGTGAGGATTACCCTAACTAGTCCCGTCAGGCGGGGCGGGTTTTTGCTGCGACAAGCTGCTAAAGAAGTGCTGATTGTACATTTCATGACAAAACATTTGTAAGAACTAGTTAAGACGTTTGAAACAGCCGGTTGTGCCGTGTTTGCGGATTTGTTGAACGTTTTACTCGGTTTTTCAATGCGACATTGAATTTTTTGTAAGGAGCTTGTTTGATGACTAAATAGTATACTGAATTGGTTATGTCAAGGCTGTATTGCAAGT
Source organism: Matsumurasca onukii (assembly GCA_018831715.1). Lineage (NCBI taxonomy): Eukaryota > Metazoa > Arthropoda > Insecta > Hemiptera > Cicadellidae > Matsumurasca > Matsumurasca onukii. Next base: position 88,932,361 of record CM032058.1, read on the forward strand.
AGGTAGGTCTGTTAACCAAAATGTTGGTTGATTATAAATAAATAAAAAACTGTTCTTGATCTTAATGTATAAATGCTTAAAAGCTTGTTTATTACTAAAGAAATTTGAAGACAAAATGTTTGGACCGAACCGGGACTTGAACCCGGGTCTCTCGCTTGCCGGGCGATTACGCTGACCACTACACCATCCGGCCCAACTATTTATGCCTTCAAATTTAGAGAAGTAATAATAATTAATAAGTAATAATAGAGAAGTGTTTAACGGTTTCTTTAGTAATAAATAACTGTTCTGGTATGTAACGTTCTTTTTACCAGGGGTAGAACCATATTATTGGGTTTTGGGGTTACCCTTTCAAATGTTGTTGTTGGGTTAAAGATAATAATATTATGTATTTTTATAATTTCAAAGTCAAAATTTCTAAAATATTATGGGTTGGGGGAGGGGTGACTAGTCAACGATATTTTGTTGGTTTTCAAGCAAATTCGCAAAATAACCCTAACGACGAATCAAGTACCGACCGTTGTCTGAGGCGGGGCTCGAACCTCTGTAAACTTTGGATAAGCTTCTTGTACTCTACCGACTCAACCACCACGCCGGCTAAAGGAGTGGGAGGGGGGTTCAACCGTATGCCTCATCGAATGTAAGCTTTGCACTATGGTTTTGCTATGGATTATGTTGGTAGACGCAATAATCATTTATTCAGAGCTACTGCTTTCTAAAGTTATTATTTGCTGATGCCGTCAGCAGTAGCTTGCATCCTAGGACCGCAGAGTAAATTTTTATTAAACACTTATTTTTAAAATTAAAGTACAACCACCCCAACAATAAATCCAGCGATATCAAATTCATATCCCACTCAGCTTATAACTCCAATGTGTGTTTGTGGAATACACAGGTTCGGGTCGTATATTAATTGTTTGTGCACGGACAACAATGAAGTGCGACGGCCGGTTGCCATGGATACAGATTACGCAATATGTAACCCACAATGTACATTGTCGGACGTGATCAAGTGTAACATACCTGCGGGGGTGGAGGGGTCACGTGACCACGTACACATCATGTATTGTCACGTAAGCGGGCTTTATCTGGTGTCATGTACTCTGTGTACATTGGACACTGTGCGTATATAGTGTGTTAGTTATAAGGCTCATTTGATGTATGGCGCGTTGGGGTGGGAATTATTGGTTTGATTTGTCTACCAACACGTCGAATGTTAACGATATGCCTTTTAATGTTTACGTGAATGACATTACAAAAAAGGCTTAAGGCTAGTTTTATGTGGGCAGGCCGTAATTTATAATTTTAAGACATTTTCAAATAATTTATACTTACAACAACAAAAATGCATAATATACCTAATTTTAAGCCATTTTTAAACTGTTTTGTTTATCCTTCTAATAACATTGGTTCAGAACACATTGGGCTAGGTTCTTTTATGGTTTAGTTAGGTGTGTATTTGAATGTTCTTTTTATTTTTGTGGGTGGGTGGGATGATAAATGAGGACAAAATTAATTACTGAACTAAAAGCGTGAAAGGTACAGACGTTTGAACAAAGTAAGCTGAGTTTATTATACTATAATTAAGGAAATAAGCGAAAATGAGTTTTTTCCAATTGCAATAACCTAAACTTTCGAGGTCATGAATGGACTTCTTTTATGTCGTTCTAAGCAACATTTTTCACAGTGAACTATTTTGTACGAGACGTTTTCAAACCGAAAGATTGAATTCTGCCCACGTGAAAATGGGCATGAAATAATTTAGCGGACTCGTGGCGGGTGGAATCGTGCGTGACTCTGGAGCTTATCACTCCGCTGGCGCGGGTTCGATCCCCGCAGTCACCACTATGCAAGGTCACTATGCAAGGTTGAGTGATAGAGAGGACGTTTTAGTTCTAACTTCACCTCGTTAAACAACTGGATTTTCTTTTTATACTGTTTGTAATAAAGTCATGAGCATATAAACAACAATACCCCCAACCATGTACTGTATTCAAAGCACCGTCCTGTCTAGATTTCAGCCGAACAGCTGTTATTTGACACGAATCTCGTCTCAGTCCTACTTCCGGTCTGTGCTCCCGAATACGCACACTTCCTGCCGAGGCCGGCAATGATGACTTTCCCCACGATATTTCAACTTTCGTTACCAAATGACAGCCGAACGTGGGAAATGGTATTTGCCTATGGATGATGACTCGAGTGATCGAAAGGTGAATAGAAACTAGTGAATCGATGAAGTGAAGTGTGTTGCCATTCTGTAATGGATACTCTCTCTTTGATATTTTCTTTGATACTTCGATTTGAGACACCGACCACTCTTTGAGGGTATTTTAAATTGAATATGAGATGAAGGGTGAGTGTGAGGAGTGGATTTGATGGATGATGAGGTGTAGTGTTGTGTTACAAACTAGGGCCGACTGTTCCTCAGAGTAGGTCGTTAATTAACAGCCCGATGGCCAATGGAATGGACCAACGGTTTAACGTGACTTCAGAACTACTGGGAGAGGCTATCGTGAAGAAGTTATTACTGCATCTGGCGTGTTAGGGAGTTTAATTACTTTTTGATATTTTAAACAACCAAATTTTACCGTGATATTTCGCTATCAACGTTCTAAGAGGTGGCGAGCTACATATAAACTAGAGGTAGAGAAAACTACTGAACTGGGCGACACAGAGTGGTAGTTTCTGAGCGTTTGCCCTCTCAGACTGGAGCTCGGCCAGTTGCAAATTTAATAATTGAAAACCGTCGCAATGCTCAAGGAATTTAAAGCTCGTCTGAAAGCTTCATTAATCTTCAAAAGCATTTCAGCGCAGTTGAGGTTATAGCACACAATTAGAAGACCTATGATTACAAGACTGACGCCGTTTGTAGAGTTGGAATTACTTTTGAACGAATAGAATCAGAATAACTGTAAATTATATTAAGTATAAATGCAACTTCAATAAAATAAATAAAAGCAAAATTTGGCTCGTTTTCTTTGTTTTAAATTGACGATTTAATGACAAAGTATATTTTCAAACGAAATAAAATATTTAAGAATTTACAATTTGTGCTTTGAACGGGTACATAAGGTAGTTTTAAAAAAGGAGGAAAGTTCGTCTTGTTTAGCGAGTTGAAGTTAGGACTACGAAGTAATCTCTACCACTCAACCTCGGCCTTTACCTAGCGTCTTCGTATAGTCACTTTACACATTGTAAGTAGTGACTTTGGGGATTGAACCCGCGCTACTGGAGTGATGAGCCCCGGAGTCGCACTGTTTACTATTTTTTAAGGCCTATTGAAAATAACATAATAGTATATTTCTAACAACGATTTCGACCCCGTCATATTTTTCTAAGACCTTGACTTCTCGTCAATCTGTTGACATAGCTACCACATGCGCTTTCACTGGTTCGACCACTTTTTTATCGCATAACTCGATATAAAAGTTTATAGTAGTGCGTATAATGGACTTGATTAGCGCAGGTCTCGCTAATGAAGGGTTTTAATATTCCTGTGGCGTTTAATGCTTCCGTTTCCGTCCTCCCTCGCCGTGGTGAACAACATCAGCGCTGCAGGCTGGGTGTGCGTTTTGCATAACACAACTTTAAATTTTTTTTTTTTTTTCGGTTGGTAAGATTTTTAGTCAATTTTCCATTATTCGATTTTATTTTAGCAGTTTTGAGCTTCCCAACAGGTACTGGGTCGAATGAGAAAACGTACATAACTTAATGTTTCAAGTTTCTAGCAAGACGTTAACTGTTAAAATTATAAGGTGTCGATGCACTTATGTTGTTGACATTAAAATCCAAGATGGTGGTCGGTTTTTACCTCCATCTTAGTCTAACTGATTGTATTTGATTGATTTTTGGTACTATACGTCAGGTACGGTGACATAATTGTCCATACCGAGTGTCATTGAAATTGTTTAGTATTAAAAGGAACTCATGGGCTATGTTATAGCCAAGACAAATAGTATTTGGTTATAGCTAGGAAACTACTGGTAGACAAAGTAAGAATTGTTCTCTTTGTACCACATTTTAAAGCAAGGCAAAACTCCACCAGTTCCTGAATTTAATATATCTTAGGTTTAAAACTTACTAGTTTTGCCCAGGCTCAGAAAAGTGTCCTCAGCCTGACTGGATTTACTTGAAATAATAAAATCAATATAATTATACTTTATTTATCTACAACAATGCACCGTCCTAAAACAGTTAAATATTATGTTTCTTTCACCTAAAACACTTCTAAACAATATTAAAATATATGAACAAAACGCATTAACCAATAGAGGCCAGTTAAAATAAACACATAATATCCAGTTTAGTCAGATTCCTGCACTGACTTTAACCACAGTAAAATAGAAACTATTCTTAGATCGAGATAAGATGGTTCTCGGGACGTTGTTTATTTTTAGTTCTTATCTTGAGTGTGTTATCTGTCTGGGACAGGACATCAAGGCGTAGTCTGAAAATAATAGTTCCAACAATGATTCTGTGAAAAATATTGTAACCCCAGCATGTCCATGAAAGCTCATCTTACGAGATTCAGCTGAGTCGAAAAGGGTCTTAACTACGACTTTGATTTTACAAGAACTGTTGACGAGGTAGTTCTATGTATTTGGAAAAGACTATAGAACATCGGTGTTAGTCGTTCTATAGAAGGTGACTCAAGAATTCAAAACGATAATAGAATATTCAAACTAAAACCGAATAAGCAAAGATTTTTCAATTGGAATATATAAACGTGATAAGAATCTATACAATTTTATTTTTATAAACGGCTTAGTCCTGTCTCACTTGCTCATTTTTGGATAGCCAAAACTATATACACTAGACATTTATAAACACTATTTATATGTACTAGACCTGCTCTAACCTGGAATTTAGCATGTACTTTTTGCAATATTTTGTTGTCCTGTTGGTAGCAAACTTGGGTGCCTTTACACAGCTAGGTACGAAGTTAAATAGATTTCAACAAAGTTATGATTTAATGCCTATTACCAAAAAAATGAAATAAAACTAAGAATATTCATCTGAACTCTGAAAGTGGAATGGATGTATAAATATCATCGAATCTAAAAACATCTTTGTCTGAAGTAGAAGACAAACACTGGATAAAAGATTGATTGTTACGACAAGAGAAAGGATTGGCGAATGGATCCAATATCACTTTAGGAGCTAATAAATCCACCGTCCAACAATCAAGGATCCATTTGGAGATCATTCCTCACTATAAAGACACTTAGTCGCTCACAGGCACAAACTTGATTCTAACACTTTACTTTTGAGGTATTTATGTTTTGGGCTATTTTATATGCATTATGGGGTGAAATGTGTGTAATTTGACTATTGTTTAGGTGCTGTATTGATGTAATTTATTATTTAAGGTGACGCTAGAATACCGGTTGAGTGGTAGAGAAGACTTTGTAGTCCTCTAAGTTTTAAGCCTAAGCTTACCGTGCAATTCTATACCACTCAACCTTTACCTAGCGTCACCGTGTAGTCACATAACAAATATTATAAGTGGTGACTGCGGGGAGCTCCGGAGTCACGCGCGATACCAATCCGCCACTGTTCCCCTATTTTCGAGGATATTTGGTTATATATAGTGAATTTTATAGAAGGGGGTTTAATTTTCAGCTAATAGAGACATTTTTAAGGGGGCGTCCTTGGGGGGTTTATGCTATCAAAACTATATTTATGATCCTACTTCGATTAAACTTGGTATACTGTATTTGGAACTGTATTTGACATGTTTACTACAACATGCGCAATGCAAAACAATTTTGTTGGCGGCGTGTAACGATGGGTGTATAAATGTATATAAGACAGTTTTACAATTAGACTCAGAAGATGCTGGGACGTTTAAAACTGCAAACTGTTTTGTTCTACGTCGTTTCATTATAATGTGGTGATGAAAATTAATAGCTATATTTAATATAAAACATCCTTAACACCCATATTTGTAAATAACGGGAGAATTACTAAAATGTTGTTTCGAATGAAGAAATCAATCAACAAACCTTTAAGCTTTATGACTACATAGATTCCGTTGACTCCTTTTAGCTTCTGGAAGTAAAATAAAATAAATACACAAAACAAATAAATAAAAAATACGCGCCTGATACTACAGTGAAACTCTCCTCCCACAAGTTAGCAGCTGGTTAAAGTCTGCCAAAAGTTGATATTCCACCTCATTTCTCTCAAAGGTTCGCACAACTCTTTATTCATCTCCCAACGGGGCTATCAAAGGCTTACATACCACCAGACTGATGGCGAAGGGGTGGGGCGGGGGTCAATATGATTCGTGATTTGGCGGGAAGCGTTGCCTAGCAACCGCCGTCTGGCACTAAACATTCTCATCTCTGCCTTGTTGTGGTAAGTTTAGTCGATACTGAACAAAAGTGTTATAAAGTTAAAATGTTATTGAAAAAAATAGGCCTATTTCTGGGAAGAAGAGAACATAACGGTACACCAGAGTTGGTTTGCCGATGAGAGTATCGAATTTTTCGTATTTTTAACGATTTTTCTTGGTGAGGTGAGGCTAAGAGGGCAACCCCCTCTTGATGGGTGCAAATCGTTCACCTTTTTTGCATCTACAAAGTTTGACAGTGGTCAATAGTATCCTAAATTTACCATACTATTTCTTAAAGGGGGATACCCGGATAGAAGTCTAAACATCATGAATCTATTTCTCTGTGGATATTGCAATTATAAAATGGCCTACCAGTAAAAAAGTTATTTAGTCGTTTAATATTTGAGAAGAAAGTTTTATGACATATTATTCAATAGACCCGCTGCCCCAACTAAGGCAATCTTACGATAAGGGATTTAAATTCTTTTCTGCCCACGCAATTTTTTTTACAGTGTGTGTCGTTGCAATGATCTCCCAAATACTTTGATACTTTGCTTTGAGACACCGACCACTCTTGGAGGTTATTGTAAGGTGAATATGGGATTATGGTGAGTGTGATGAGTGTTTCGATGGCGTAGTCTTGTTACAAACTGGGGCTGACTGTTCCCCAAATTCTGTTAAATGTTCCCCTATGGAATGGACTAACGACTTAACGTGACTTCCGAACTGCGAGGAGTGGCCATCTTGATAAGTGTCACTCCCGGCCGGGAGTCGAACCCCGGGCAGATTTGGCGCGACGCACCCGCTATACCACTCAGCTATCGCCACCCCGTTAAAATTCTCAACTTTTGACAAAAAAGCTTTGGAAAACATCACATTTTCACAAAGATTACCACGTAACTAAATTCATCATAAATTAATTTCCGAAGAACTGAGCACAAATGAAAACCGCATCCAACACGATGAGCAGCATAGTTGCGTGGCATACGGTGTATGTGTGTGCCAAGTGCCATAAAGACGTGGTATATGTGGTCATACAGCATATATCTCGATCAGTTGACAGCGTATAAACAACGCAACATGTGATGATAGGTTTATTGATATTTACAACTCGCGTGTAACTAGTGTCTGACAATGTGCCAGCCCGGTATAGTGCGAGTAGAACTGGAATCGCAGGTTGGAATCTTCAGAGGTACCTTCCTAGGAGGATTAGGGATGTTGTCTAGAAAAAGTCTGACTATATTAAGAGTTGGATTTGTCCTTTACACAGAGAGTTTTTCAAATCTCAATAACCTTTCTAAAGGTTTGTTTTTGACGATGGTAGAATTTCTGAGGTTGAACTTTTATTAGGATGTATTTTTATGAACAAGAGTAACACGACGTTTCGGGATTGGGAATCTGATCAGGTCTTCAGGTGAAAAGTATCCTAAAGCATAAGACAAAACATTAGGAAATGAGCTAGCCTAAAAGTAATCATCGCAAGCTGACCAGTCAACTCATCACCAAGAAACATGAGTTTTCTTTTTTTTTTGTTGGCATTTAGTTCTCTTAAACAACTTTGGGAGTAGGTTCTTAGGGTATAAGTAGTGCGAAACATCATACATGTATAAAACATACATTTGATTCAAACGCACCTATGTCTGTCTTTATGGTGTTTTCACGAATTAATTTTTATATCCCGAACGCCTAATTTGATTGGGTTACACAGTATACTTTCCAGGAATACTGATTTCATTTAGAATTACGAATTCTATGTGGTTGAATCATAATTATATTCGTTTTATTTCACAGGTATGATTGATATTGCGTGTTGAACAAAAATCGCTGATCAAATCCTCACTTAAAAGATACAGATGTAAACTCATAAGACTGAGGTTAGTGCAGCAGCTATAGTGCATATTGTCCATTTCCCATCACCGACAACACCTTTGTTTATAATCTCTCTCAATACAGGAGAGAGGATGAAAGTTTATTCAAAAGTAGGTTCTGGATAAGTGTCAACAGACGAGTTCTTCTGAGCGGCTCTAAATATGGCTGTGGTGTGGTGAGACTAGGGAGATATAAGTAGGTTCTAGTGTGTACCTGTTAGTTCTTATCCAAGTGAGACTCGGTTTATGAAGGGTGACATGCTTTCGATAATAGGGACAGTTTAACTTAAAGGAAAAGGGCATCGCCTAAAGTTTTAATGCCTTCAAGGGGGAAAATTTAGGTTACATTACCATTGCGAAGGAGCATCTAATTGAATTTACCTACAGTATTTTTTTCTTTCTTATGTCTACTTGAATTTACTTGAAATTACTTTCGGGTGGAATTCATCGTTGAGAAGTTGAAAATATTTACTTTTATCGACGAGTGTCGACTTTCATAGACTTAATCACCAACTTGATTATTAAGATCCAAAACGAGTGGCCAAGAGGCTGCAGCATTACTTCAATAGTTCTCTACAAATCTCGACCAATAAGAAGGAATCGAACGGGGTCGAGCAAATGCATCAGATTAATGTAAAAACGGAGTTTTACTTTTCAAGGCAATGACCACTAAAATTTTGAGTTTTAACGCCAGCCGTACAAGTACATATATATTAATCCAACTTTCACGGGGAATTGACGTAGCTCACTAAATCACTATTTGAGATGCCGACCACTCTCATGAGGGTATTTTAAGGCAAATATGTGGTGAAGGATGAGTGTGATGAGTGGTAGTAATGAGTTATGAGGTGTAGTCTTGTTACAAACTAAGGCCGACTCTTAGAATGGGTCATTAATTAATAGCCCAATGACCAATGGGAATACAAGGACCAACGGCTTAACGTGACTTCCGAACCACGCAGGTGATGACATGTCTCAGTGGAAAGTGCTTGCTTCTCACCGTAACAGCCCAAGCTCAATTCCCAGCGCTGTATTCAACTTTTCACGATAGCCACCCCACGTGGTTCTAAAGTCACGTTAAGCCTTTGGTCCATTCCCCTTGGTTGTAGGCTATTAATTAATGACCCACTCTGAAGAACCGTCGGTCAAAATTAGTAACAAGACTACAACTCATCACCCAATAAAACAATAACACTAACCCTTCTTCCCATATTTACCTTAAAATAAATTCCCTTAATTTATATTTAAATAAAAGGGAAAATTTTATATTATTTATATATAAATTCCCTTTAAAAGAGTAGTCGGTTTCTTAAGTCTGGTTATCAGGTTATCACGATGGCCTTTCAGCAAATCAGTTAGAGTTTCTGTATTTAAAGAAAACTTTAAATCGTTGAAAAATGTCATATTTCAAATTAATTGAGAGGGCATATGAACAACATAAGTATTGCTACACATACCGAGCCCAATGATGTGCAATCGTGACTTCAAATTAACGACTGATAAAACTGATAAAGTCCTAGTAACACTATAACATTTTAATCAACACTGAAGAAGAGCCCAGCAAAGCACGTCTGAAATGTTCACGTTGCTTGTTAACAATATAAACTCTAGATTGAATTGTTCGCTTTCGCTTGAGCTGGAAAGCCCTCGAGTCTTCAGCTCTCTTGAGTTCTCACAAGTCCTTTGTTGTAGAGTAAACGTTGATGTTGCCAGAGTCAAAACTGAGTGTTTCATGTCACAAAGAGTTTTACTTTTAGACAATTCAAAACGCAATAATTGATTACATTTTGTTGAGTCGTTTGTATTTTAATCCGAGCCAAAGTCGTAGAGTTGAACTTTATCTTAAGTTAAATTCGTCTTAAATTTTTTGGAAATAAAACGTGTACAATCGAAACAAATAGTAACTTGTCTGGTTACTAGGACCGACTGTTCCCCAGATTGGGTCAATAATTAATATCCCAACGACCGATAGGAAGGGACCAGTGGCTTTACGTGACTTCCGAACCACAAGGGTGGCCATCGTGAACAATGTTTTATGTGTACATGAAATAGAAGTAAAAAATGTATACAACTCGTTCAGAATTACTACAGTAAACTGCATTGAAATGATAAATTGGAGAGTTGCCTATTGACTTAATTAATAAAAGTAACAAAAGAAATTAAAGAATATGACATATTTTGTATACAAATTTTCGTGTTAAAAAGCTTTAAGGTTACGTTAAAGAGTGAAAAAACACATTGAACTTCTACTGAATTTTATATATTTGAAAACGTGTTTATAAACAAAAATGTGTATGTAGGCCTATGCAGTTCCCTTTTAAGCAAATTTCCTTTGAAAACAATTCATATGTACCAAGACGATGAAATATGCCCCGATTCCAGAACACATTTTGTTTAACTTTTTTCTGTTGAAATTATTCAGGAAGAACCAAGATAAAAACACTTCCAACAACGTTAATGATGTTTTATACAATCACAGATATACAACTAGTACAGTTAATGTCATGTAATGTTGTTACTCTTTCGGAACGAGACGTGGCTTTTAGAGCGTGAACAATTGTAACTGTGCGTTGTTCGTTAATTAACTCTTGTAAACTCGTAAATCGTGTAAAAAACGTTGCACTTTTTTTTCAATTTGTTCACTTTTAGAACGCAAAAAAATTTCTTTCTTGGAAGAAGTAGTTGTTTTGTCAGTGGTAACATTTAATAAGTTGTAAGCAAAACGTGAAATTCAAGGGGTTTACAATAGTGTCATTGTGTGGTGATTCATTCGAAATCGTCACGGGATATTAGTAACTTTCAATGACTTTTATCGCTTTTAATGAAAATACTATACAGGGTGAGTTAAAAGTATGGATACACCCTGATAAGTTTTAAATGGATAAAGATAGAAAAATGAAACGCAGTATACCTTTATAGGAAATAAAAGCAAATTTGAAGTCACTATTAAAACCTTTTTTTGGGGGGGATTTTTGAGGGTTAGCTCAAAGATTTTAACTGGTAAGACCCTCGTTAAGTGACACCTCATTTTAAAGGTCTTTGTTAAAGAAGAAAAACGGTGGAAACTAGATCTTTCTATCTCAACCCAGTATACAATAACAGCATCCATTAAGTTTTACTTAATTTCAACGAGCTACTATTTTGTACTGGGTTGAAATAGAAAGCTCTATTTTCCACTGTTCATCATCTTTGACAAGACCTTTAAAATATCATTTAGTGGGTTCTTTTATTTAAAAGTTTCGAGCTGTGCTTTGAAAATAACATTTTTGAGGAAATGGGCAAAGTTCTAATATTTACTAAATAGTTCACTTTTTTCCCACTAAGGTGTCATAAGTTTCATTTTGTTATCTTTATCCATTTCAAATTAAGAGTGTATCCATACTTTTAACTAGCTTTTAATAGCGGACCCTTGGCGGATTGGTATCGCGCGCGACTCCGTAGCTCATCACTCCGGTGGCGCGGGTTCGATCCCCGCAGTCACCACTTACAATTTGTAATGTGACTAATACGATGACGCTAGGTAAAGGTCTAGGTTGAGTGGTAGAGAGGACTTTGTAGTCCTAACTTCGCCTCGTTAAACAAGACAAACTTTACCTTTTTTTAACTCACACTGTAAATGGTCCTCTCGCTTCGACTGTTAGCATAGGCTACTTTTACTTTTGATGCTTTGAGACACCGACCACTCTTAGAGGGTATTTTAAGGTGAATATGGAATGATGATGAGTGCGATGAGTGTTTTGATGAATGATGAGGTGTAGTCTTGTTACAAACTAGGACCGACCGTTCCCCAGATTGGGTTATCATTTACAGTAAATGCCCAATGAAACCACAAACCATTACATCAACAATGCTGTGTTAGTTGCAGTTTCCCCGCGGAGTTGGTTTACACAAGCCTGTTACAACATCGCTGGGTTATAATTTTATTATATTTGCAGGTATAAGATTAGCATGCGAAGAGTGGAACGGGAGGAGAGGTATAATTTAATACGTATTGTCGAGGCCGCCCGGTGTTGTCGGCTAGCACCTGTTCCTCAGCGTCTACCAAGTGTTCTGACTGCTGTAAAGAGATTTTCGCAACTGGTAATTGAAGTAGTAAAGAGACTTCAAAGTCGAGAGTCGTGCAGACCAGCATTCAAAAGTCTCAAATTGTTGACATTACCTTCCCTCTACATTCTAGAAACCTGCTTTTTTCAAATCAAAATGCGATCCCATAAGGGGAAGTGAAATTCACTCTTATGGAACCAGGGCAGGAGAACTACCGAACTGTGAGACACAGAACGGTAGCTCACGAACGTTGCCTTCTCAGGGAGGAGTTCAACTTGTCAACCGGTTGCCAGATTCCTTCAAAAGTGCTCCAAAGCCCAAGGCGTTCAAGTCTCGTCTCAAAGGGTTTTGATCGCAGAAACCTTTACAGTAGTGACGAGTTCTTAGCAAATGCCTGGGAGAACTTAGAACAAACAGACTGATTAACAGGCTAGAGTGGGAACAATTCGAATGAATGGGAGAGAGCGAATGAACACAATGTATGTTTGAATGGGACCTCGATGTCAGAATGCTTGCCAACATTTTAAGTTTCATTCTCTTCAATTGACGGTTGTATAACATGTAATATGTTTGCAACAAAAAATGATATATTTATTTATTTAGTAAAAGGGTTAGAATAGTCAGCACTGCTGAGTCAGAATCGGCGTAAGGGTTGTAGGACTTGAGCGCGGTATCTTGGGCGATTGATTTCGGGTTTGGACTTCTTGACCAATTCGTTTCGCACCTCGCACCATAAGATTTTCAGCTCTTATCTGACATCTGTACGAAAGAGGCTAGTCTAGCAATTTAAATGGTTTTATTGTTAGATTATTGTAGAACATTTAAATGTGCAAGAGTGGTAAGAATTTGACTTTAACGAGGACTACAACGTCCTCTGTACCACTCAACCTCGGCGCCACAAAGTCACGTAAAAATCGTAAGTGGTGTCTGCGGGGATCAAACTTGCGCCACCGGAGTGATGAGCTCCGGATTCGCACGGGATACCAATCCGCCACTGGTCCCGGTAGGGTCTAGTCTAAAGCAAAACGCCTATCAATATGAAATTCGACGTGGTGACCGGAGGGGTTAATCAAGTTGTTTCTTTGTTTAGTGTTTTTATCAAGTAATTATGGATTTATCTAAGGTATAATGTGTTTAAAAGACAGTGATATTGGATAATAGCATTTGGAAGTGACAGTGAAGTAGAAGGCGTTTGTTTTGAAAGACAATCGGAGGCATAATAGTCGGCAAGTGCAGCAATACCATGATTCAGTTTTGTTGCTAAAATTCACCCAATATGGGCTCAAGCTCAACAAAACTTATACTTTTGTGTGTAAAATAATACATAATGAACAATTCTGTAAAGGATTTAAAAACATAACTACATTTTTTAAATTTTAATTAAAAAAGTAGAACATTTGGTTTTAGCTGTAGACAAGATAAAATTTAACTGATATAAATTACCCTCCAAATCATAAACAACCGGTTTTAATTGCTAGGCAAATGTGCTAAATCATCCACTACTGTACAATAAACACAATTAAGGCCTAATTCCACCTGTCAGTCAGTGGCCGCACCCCTGACTGCACCTGACAGGAGCATGTGGTGACGACGTGCAGGTGTCATACATAGGGGTGAGTGTGACAGGCAGCACGTCGAGCACGTGCTGGTCAGAGCATGTGCACATACGGGCACCGCGCACACCTGTCACCGAGGGACAGATGAGAACTGTGGTCATGGTTGGTGGATAAATTAGAATGTATATCTCACGAGATGAGGTATTGTTGACTGTCTTTTCAATCGACGTTGAATTCAATAGAAGTGATAGCAGACGTACGTAGGATGCTACAACTCCAAAACCAATTTCCTGGAGTAATTTTTTCAAACGAAAAGCTGGCATCAGGAATTGTTGGCAGTGGGTGTATTTAAAAACACTTTTCGACAAAGCTCAAAGTACGAGAAGGCTTTTGAACCTTTCAAAAGACGTTTTTTTGTTCTTTTGCCAAACGCAATCGTTCGAGTAATGAAGAATTGTAGCATTGGTGTTTTTTTTGCATGTGCAACTGGAATCTGTTGCTTTGTAAACTTTCAGGATGAAGGTGAACCTAAGCCGAAACAGAGGAACCAAACATGTTCTTAATTTGCTTGTGGTAGATATCTAACTGAGTTGTCGTAAAAGTAAGTCACTTGCCTCAGCTGCTCAGGAAAGCGTCGTTGCAGAGGTTTGCGGGAAATAAAATGGAGACTTTAGTATTAATGCTATTTTGACGAAACAGCTCTTAAATAAAAGACAAACATATAATTTAGGACATTTTTCAAAATCTATTTTAGTTTTGATGTTTATATACGGTTGAAGTTAGAAAATATAGTGTTTTTAAGACCTTATCTAAGAAGCTAAATATAGGTTTATCAAAAATCTAATCACAGGAAAACACAGATAAACTTTTCTCTTTCCATAAAAATTAGCACATCCGAATTTAACCTTATAAGATTACTATCTACTTTCTACAAAACTCTTGCAAGCGAAGGATTTGACAGTTAGGCCGCATCAGTTCGAAAGAAAGCCCGTTGTTTAGCCAGTTGTTACGTGCGCGGTCGTGTGTTCCTTGGACGGACGAATTCAGCCTTTTCTGCGGTGACCACGGAGGCGGACCCTTGATTGCTTATTTGGTGTCTGGAAAGACTGAAACGTCTTTGAACTTTTTGGTTCCGTAACAAATCACGTATACGTTTTGTAAAAAAACGTGTTGGAAAATTAATTCATTAAAAGGGTTTAAACTAACTAAAATTTGCAATATCGGCTGTCCCATCGTAGAAACCGTTTTGCACAAGAATAAAACAATAAAATCACAACACGCGTCCAACACGTAACATAATTAAAGCTCATACACAAGCAGAAATGTTTCCACAATTCAGCCCATTGTAAACAACAGTTCAACAGCTGATGAACAATACACCTGATCTCATTAGACAGACACATCCTAATGATGTCACCTCATGATCTCATGAACTCTACCTCATGAGTCATCCTCATCATGATGAGGACTCGAGGGCTCGTCTACCGTTCTGCTGGCTCTCTCGCCTTATCGGTCGCTACCGTCTGCAGTCTGGTTATTGTCATGGTTGTGTTTTGGCGATGGTCCCGTTAAGTTATATGTCTTTAATTGCCACGTTTTAATTTCATCACTAGATCCTACTGTGAAAATGTTTTATATGAGCTTAAGTTTTAAGTTCTAGGCGCAGCCGAGCTCGTTAAATGAACGATGATCAAAAATACACTTTTGGGACGTAGGTTGAAAGATAATTTTTGTCATGACGCAAATCATTTACATCATGTGCAAATTAATATTGGGAGGGTCTTGAACTATGTAGCAGTTGGATTCACATTGTTTAGATTTTTATAAGAAACAGCTGTCTTACTGGTTTTACTCAAGATTTTATCTAGATTCAAAACAAATTCATTGAAACAGCTATTGTTCCTGCAATAAAAAGATAGATCATAACAAACATACATTTTGGGAATTAAAATACAACTTCAACAAGTCCTTACGTCCATCAAAACTCGTAGTTTTAGATCAAAATTATGTTAAGGTCATGTCTTTTAACGAAATGTGAGGATAGTTTGTTTCTATTTGAAGATCACTGTTGGATAAAATTGTTACAATTTAAAAGATGAGAAATAACATTTAGGTTCAAATCCTGAGAATAAATATTCATACAACATAGAAGGGACAAACAACTCACTTTAGGTTGTAAACTTGCAAATTTAATTGTTCCAAACTGATGGCGAAGTGTGGAGAGGGAGGGAGTGTTGAACCGTTGTTTTCAAGCGACGATGGCCGGCCCTTTCTTTGAGAGCGTGATTTTCCAGTATTTACATAATGACACTGTTTTGTTCTACACTAGCACGCCTTTTGAAAATAAATGCCAAATTATCTGGGTCTAACGTTTGTATTCCTAAACATCTCATGATTTTGTGGGCTTCAAACCAACCATGTACACGACAATTTTTTCCTTCGGTATTAACGATGAATAATTAAAAAACTATCCTTTTTTTAAATCCCTAAACTAAGTTTCTTCACCAGCAAAATCGGTCTATCGGAAGCGATTTGTGCGGTGGGGTTTCCCAAAATGAGTTTTATGCTACAAAAACTGTATTAATGATCCAATTTTGATTAAAATTGGTACACACATTCATGAGAACCAAAAATATACAAAATCCGTTCTACCAGACCACTAAAGCTGGGTGATTGGATTTTGTTGGTTCTTGGGTTAAATGTTTGGTTTGTTCTCAGAAATGTTTATGCTAAGTCTAATTACATTATGACCATAATTACAGTTATCAACCATAACACTCCACCCCCCCAAAAAAAGGACTTCCGGTGTAAGTTATCCCTCCTTACCGGCATTCGGTACGGTTCACTTGTGTGGCTACGCGTCAACGATCTTTTAGAATAGAAATTTTATCATAATTTATGAAATTAATATCTGGTAGCAACATTGTTTAATCTTCAGAAACTGGGGTACGCAAAGTTCTCGGATCATTCCTCTCCCCGGAGCTGAGAAATTAATCAAAACTTGACTGATCGAAGTTGACTGCTAAGTCGAAGATAAGAGACTTAATGAGCTTTTCAAAGTTTAATTGCGAGAAAGCGGTCACTAACTTCAGCGTGCCTTGAGTGACTCTTGTTAAACATAGAAATGACGTCATCAGTCATACGTAAGTGAGGTTCATACGTGATCGAGGGGGATTCCGATTGTTAAACATGCCAAAGATGGAAAAATATGTCAGTCACTCTTTTAGGATTGTTGAACAATTTTAAATATTAAATGTAAAATGCTTTAGTTTTTTGTCTTAGACAGTCTGATCTTTCCGAAATTTTAACAGTTTTTGTTTATATCCAGTTTTAGTTCGTTAATTAGCAAAAACAGTTCACCAAAAACGTCCTTTTGGGGATGCGTTTTTCCTGAAAATGGAGGTTTATGCTTTAAAACTGTATTTATGTTCCAACACCTTACCTAACAAAGTGCTGAAAATCAAAGTTTTACCGAAATCGAATCATAGTTACTGTGTTTAAAGCCTAAACCCTATTTTGAGGGTGAATTTGTCTGACGTATACCACAAGCCATGACCAACATAGCGTTTAGACCCAACAGGCCCTGTATTAGGCAGCTATAAGTGTCATATCATTGTTAAACATTTTTAATATACTGTAATTAAAAATTGACTGGGATTCGTGGCATGGTCCTGTAATCCAGCTTCATGGAGGTCAGGTTTTGAGGATGATATAGGTCTAAAGCGGCTCAGATAGTCTCAGTGATTATCTGATGATACCCGCATCAACTCCCACCATCGTTTAGACATATCAGACCATCACCTGCGTGGTTCGGAAGTCACGTTAAGCCGTTGGTCCTTGTATTTCCATTGGTCATTGGGCTATTTATTAATGACCCATTCTAAGGAAGAGTCGGCCTTAGTTTGTAACAAGACTACACCTCATAACTCATTACTACCACTCATCACACTCATCCTTCACCACATATTTGCCTCATGAGAGTGGTCGGCATCTCAAATAGTGATTTAGTGATAACAAACAATCCTTAAAAAAACATAATTTTATCAAAATGCATACTTTTCGCCTGCACAAGACCGGAATGTCCTTGTCGACACACTTCCCACCGTGTGGGCTACTGCGCGTGCGCGGTCCATTTATTAGCAAGACAGCTGGCTCACCTTGCCCCCCCCACTTAGCACATGTACCCGTATATTAATAAACAATTAATAGCCAGCTGAATGCACTTTACAGCTAGTGTAGTGGCTGTACTAGACGTGGGAGTTGCAAGGTTATGCATTTATTCAAACGACTACTTACTGGGTGGTTTTAGTTCTGGAGGTTTAATGCGTATTGGGTTTTATTTACGCGATTAAAATATGTGTCGAGTAAGTGCTATATCAAATGTGACTACGGTAATAATTAATTATAGGCATTTATTTGACCATAAAACTACCGGAGAACGGTGGTATATGAACGTACCATCGCGGACAGGCGTTTGTCCAGTTCCCCCAATGGCCCAAAGATATTGTCAGTGTCCATATTGCAGCTGTTTCTAACTCATAAGAGGTAGTGATGTATACTCTTATGATACGAGAAGCAGGGCAAACTATCAAACTGGGAGACACTGAACGGTGGTTTATGAAAGTAAGCCATTTTAGGTAGGAGTTCAGTTTGACGAAAGACTAGCAAATTCGATTGAAAATGCCGTAAGTGTCTAAGGCATTTAAAACTCGTCTGGAATCCGCGTTGGTTTCAGGGACGTTTTACAGTAAAGGTTTATGGCTCACTTGGAAGACCCCATAACCGACTGACACTAGGGCGAGAATGGAATGATTTGGATTTATGGGAATCTTCGAAAGAATGTAACTTGGATGAATGAAAAATTTGAGCATTTTCTTCTTTGATGATTGCTATACAATTTTTATGTTTTTAAGAAATAAATTATTTGATTTGAGAACGTTGCTATGAACCCAAATCAAAAGACGTCTTTCCATCCAACTGTGAAGCCTATTTTGAATAGTAGGTAATCATATTTTTGATGTCCCCGCGAAAGCTTAATTTGGACAATTTCCCCCTATTAGTTCAGAAATTTCATTTTCTAATCATATAAGCTAATCAGTTTAGATAACCTCGATAGCACAAAATAATTCATCCACTCAAAGGGTCTAATTAACTTGAAATATCGCCGCGCACCTAGCTGCCCTCGTTAAACCTGAAGACGCTCATCAATTCAGAAACGGCGAAATTAGCATACAAGTCTTCCACAGATAATAGCAAAGTCTATCTCCACGACAAGAATAAATGTAGCGATAATCTGCGTGGACCAAATCGCTTCTGCTGCGCTCGCCCCTGTGCAAATTACAGACCGGGAGAACAGCAAATGATTAGCAGATTCCTGCAAGCGGTGACTTGATATTTTAGATAGTGGTTGATAATTTACTACTCACCTCTGAACGCCCACCCTTCCGAGAAAAACTTCTTTCACCGCGTTGTCAGGAAATTCCGACGATTCCAACGAAATCCGCGGAGCGCTCAATGACCTCGTCTAGAAATAAAGGAATCGTTAGAACTCAGCAGTAATTTGTACTTTGTATTCGGCAGTGTTATCTGATAGCTTATGTTGTTGGGTTTATTTGTTGTGTATACTGGCACAGGGCTTTTGGTTTTGGGCTATCTGTCGAGAGTGACGCCTGTTTGACGCCAGTAAAGTTGAATAAAACAATGTACGTGAGAGTTCATAGAATGAGTTCAGGATCTCTCGACTGACTGACCCTTCGTCTTGAGGAGACGAGGCCCCAGGGGGTGCCAACAAGATGGCGGAGTCTTAACACTATCTTAATATAATAAAATATTGTAATACTCTAACTTGTTTAAACCATTGAGGGGTCTACGAATGTTTTGAATTTCACGTTAGATAGGTGTCACATGGCTGATCAGGAAACTCAATACAGTTGAGGCAGCCCACGCACAGAATGCGTTGCGACGGTCTCAAGTACGTCACGCACGCGCAAGTTCGGTAGTTGTCGGAAATCGAACGATTTGGTCACATTTAGTCATCGACATCGGACAAACTCGAGCATGTGGAGCCGAGGGGGAGAAATACCGCGAGAGACAGCAGCGCATTCTGTGTGAGGGCTTCCTAACTATGTTGAGTTTTCTGCCACAGCCATGCGGCATCTATGCGCTACTACCTACCATAACATTGTCGTTTTCACAACAAAATACCTAAATCGTTAGAGAATAAATTCTCCAAATTTTAAACTTGAACTACCTTTACGAATATTTTTAAAACTTGAGCAGCTCGTCACAAAACGCTCGGGATTTACGATCACGTACACACAATTGCGCCAAAGCAAAGAAGTGTATACCGTACTTAAGAGGGCGACCGAGATTATCACGACATTAGCATAAGCGGTGGCGCTATCTGGCGTCGCATCTGCGGAACTAGTTGCAACTGCGGTACGCTGCAGTACACTTAACATTATCTCAAGTGCTGTCAATTCTTGCAGTTGCCACTCGGATTGGTTCCGCTTCTTCGAGTGCTTCGTGTCAATGAGTGAAGGCTCTTTAGAGCGAGTTGTTTAGATACAGTAGATACTGCGAATATATGTATAGAGAGTAGAGAGTAGGACAAGAAGTGTGGTCGTGTTAAAACATATGGACGTCATAATATCTTAGAGACAATATATTCCTTTCTTTTGGCCTACTTCCTCGGTATATCACAGGTTTTCTTTTAATAATATATATTTGTCTCTGCTTCGCCCACGGTATTTCTCCCATGTTTACAAAGTATTGATTTTCCTCGGCCTTCGGCATCGGTACGTCTTCATATAGGTCTACTATTTACAGACCATTTCCCTCTACACGGCCTTAGGCCTTCGCATTTCACCTTAAAACTATGACATATTTTCTAACCCACGACATTCAGCCACGTGAGTACCACCAGGAATCATAATCAGTTCTCTCCGCATTTGTTCTTTGTATCTCACCCAAGGCAAAAAATATTTTCTTTTCCTCGGCCTTCGGCCTCAACACGTGATCATATTATTACTGATTTCCTTTCCTTACGATTCTGCATTCCACTTAAATTTATTTTCGAATAACACCAATTTGAAAGTGTTTAGGCCAAGTAAAGAAAAAGTAGTTGTTATTAGCTTTCATTAAGCTTATGGAGAGGACGTCCAAGAAGCGTGAATAAAGCCTGGCCTTTAACGAGGCTTAAACACGTCTTAAGAACTTCGGTTTTATTGTTTATGAAAATGAAAAAACTTGACTTAACGGATCCGTGGCGGATTGGTATCGCGCGTGACTCCGGAGCTCATCACTCCGGTGGCGCGGGTTCGATCCCCGCAGTCACCACTTACATTTTGTAATGTGACTAATACGGTGACGCTAGGTAAAGGTTGAGGTTGAGTGGTAGAGAGGACTTTGTACACCTAACTTCGCCTCGGTAAACAAGACAAACTTTACCTTTTACCTTTACTAACAAGGCAAAGTTAACCCCCAAAAAGCCTGTATTGTTTACATTAGCTATACACTATCACTATTGTTACATAATTTTATGAAACCTTAAACAAGCGAAGTGGCGAGCGTGACTCTTGCACGCAAAGCACGCTGGGAAATAACGAGCGACAGCGAAACGCAAATTGGGAACGCTGATGTTGCAGTGTGCAAGTGTTGAAGTGTTGTTGACCGATATAGCGACAATACCTCGGGGAAGTGTTCTACAAAAACTGGGCCATTGCAGCTAACTTAGTTCGCCCAAACTAACTTTGCACCAGGAACCGGGTTCCTGTTCTTGCCAACTTCTTGATTCGGGACGTGAGGTTGTGAATTTGTTTCAGCAGTGAATTATTTTGTCAACGCATGATTAATTGTTTTTAAGACCCTTTTTAATTCTCTTTACTGATGATTAATAAAAATAGAATTTTAATTTAGGGATTGAGGTAATTACAAGGACTGTCACTTTGAATTACAAAATAATAATCAAATTCAATCAGTTAGTCTGAATGTGACCAACGTTCTTATGTTTTAAAATGCGTTAATGCGTGCACTTAGCAATCTTTCAACATAATAATATGTATAATACACCAATTGAAACTAGGGTCAGGGATCACTACCGAACCGTGCGTCACAGAACGGTAGCTCATGAACGTTTGCCAGGAGAGTTCAACGAATACATTGTGTCCCAACCATCGAACACAGAATAATATAGTGACACCACCTGTAATGGTTCAGTGTAGCGGAAAGCCGCTCTATGCTTCTCAGTATTCCATGTGTCCCAACGTCCCCAAGCTCATGACATTTATAATTCGCAACTAGTCACGAAGGCTTTTTACAGTTAGACGACCACTTATACGAGGCACATAGAGGGGAATGTGATAGAAAGGAATTCGCATAGATGAAATTTGTGAAAAATGGTCTTTACGTATGTCTGGAAGCGATTTTGATGCGTACGGCTGAAAAATTTTAGTACATATAAATTATAGACGATTGCCATTGTAATAGGGTTAGTTAATAAAATATTTATTATTTTTGTGCAGAGTGGCCCCAGTGGGTGAAGTATGACGGGTGGTAGTGTGCATTCCGCAGTAAGGCGCACGATATGGCAACCACAATCGGTGATGGATTTGATAATTGAACTAGCTTTCCCTTTCCAACAAAGAAATGAACGTCTGTAGGCAATTTCTATCATCTGTGGCCCGAGTGCGCGGCGCATGGCACGCCAATCACTCGGCTGCGCGGCGCGGTGCAGTGTGTTGACCTAGGCTGAGGCTTACGTCGGATGGGATGGGATATGGTTACTTGCACGTGTGCCGCCATCTTGCAACGCTTCCCGGAACTGCTGACACTGAGCACAGACAGCATCCAGATCCACTGTAACAATCCGATCCAGATATGTGAACTGTGTGCGTGCGTGTGTGCGTGCTGGCTGACGCAGATCCGCTTCACACGCGCACGTATCGGTGACGCTATGTCGCGTCGGAAATAAATCTGATCAGATTTCGTCCAGATTCATCAAAATTGACCTACCGAAATGAAATAATGTGGAAATGAAATTAATGATATGAGATAAGACTATTTTGTAGCAAAGTTAGGACTATAGAGTCCACACTTACTGTATCTATCTACATCACAAATTATATAATATCTATGTGAATAAAATACTATTCGTTCAAAATTACGCGGGAGTTAAGAACCATATACACCTATACAAGAATATCACAAACGATCATTTATCTATTCATTCCTCTGTTGTACAGTATCGCAGGCCTTAAAACAGTTTTTAAAATATAGAAACTCATTTTTAGGGAAAAGGTGCTTACAAAGAGTTTTCTTGGTGGACTGATTATGCTGGTTAACGAACTTATTCCAAAGATTTACAAAAAGGAACGTTTCTAACAAATCTAGCGAACATCGGGCAAATAATTCGAAATTAAAAGCGGTATTTCCTTTAAAATTTGCTAATAACGATAGTTACAAGTTTTGGTCTGAATTAGAACCATAAAATATATGTTCAGTTATTTAAAAAGCAACACATTTTCAACTTACTTATTTGGAAAACCCGGTGCAAACTTTCGTCGAACACAATTTTACATATTTCTCTAAACCCGTAATTTTTGGTAGTTATGCTTTCATATTTGTACACCAAGCCGTACTAGGATGGTTTGTCTCTAGCTAGACACCGGACGATCATGAGCGACACTCCTGATGTGAAATGGAGCGAAACATTCCACGGGGTAAGTGAGGAGGAGACGGGATGAATGTAGAGGTTTAGAATTGAGGTAAAGGATTATTGATTCTCCTCTCAGACTTAGAATGTGTCTAATCCGTCACGTACTTTACTCTTTCAGCCGTGGCGAGATCTGACTCTCCCGGATCCGGGGAAACTTGGGTGAATCAGGCCAAACACGCGCAGCGTACTTCCGTCAGGGTAGACTTTGGTTTAGGATTTGGAAACTCTGTTGTGAATCAAATATGATCATGAAAATTGTATTTTAGGGGTGTGATTGTACTATGAGAGTAGGACGGTATGAGAACTCAACTGCCCTAGATAAAAAAAAATCATCTTTCAAGTAGGTATAGCATAATATATGCAAATGGAAGGTTGACAAACGTGGACTAATAACTCAAAATGGAAAACGTAGAATTCTTTTATGACATTTTCACTCTGTTCTTTGTAATAAACACAAACAACAAAATTTGAAAAATATGTTTCTAAATTTCAAAAAATAGTGTTTTTTGTATTGCAATCGTTCATGGAATACAATTCTAACATCGAAGTGCCGTATGTCCTTTCACGCATCCATTCAATCGACAAATTCCATCAATAGCTGAACTATCTGCCTGTCAGTAGGCCTACGCGTTCTTCTAGCCGTGTTACACGAACCCGTCTACGCTAAATTAGGCGCGTACCTAAACACTTTTAGAATTAGAAGACTTTTAAATTTCTTGAGCTTGGACATTAGTAATCGAATTTAACAATCTTTTGGGAAAATGAACCCCTGCTCGTGAAGACAAAGTTCATGAAGCACCGTTCTGGGTTGCCCAGTTCGGTAGTTTTCCTTGCCCCTAGTCTTATAAGAGTGAATCTTCTTTTCCTAAACAATTTTCAACAAAAACGAATCTTGCTGATGATGAAAACGGAAGTTACCTGTAATGTTCCTCGTGTATTTACTGTACATAAAACTCAAAGTTCGTTTATGACAACAGTCAAGTAAATTCCACAACAACTGCATGGCTACGTAACGTGCTAGGTTTGAATGCGCATGCATCACGTGAGCGTGTTGATGGTGAGGTAGCGTGATTGTAGCTTGTACAGTACGTGTGTAGTTAGTGAGAACAAACCGCATTTACTGTGGTGAACTGTCAAGAGCACACTCGCCACGTTATGAAGTTGGTAAACTCGTAAATCAAGTGAGAACCACTTAGCTCTGCTTGAGACTCTTGCATCTAGAGATCTGGGAAAATGTGGAGAAAACTGGTGGGTTAGGAGAGTAGAGGATCAAATTTCTCTTTCTCTAACTACTACGAAGTCTGTATAGATGTGGTTCAGTGTTGATCGGACATCAACATTCCAAATTTCCTTTTAGCTATTTTGGATTTGATCTGAATCCGTCTATCTATTGAGGACCAAGGTTTCCGCTGCATATAAATAAAGAAATTCTGGTTTGATTACAGTGTCGTAGTTCCTGAGGTTTGCGTACTTTAACCTCATCAAGAACGTTTCGATCTGTTAGCAATACATTTCGGTATTTCGTTTGTTTTGTCCTGCTTCTTGGATTACTTTCTAAGGTACTTAAATTGATTAACTCTTTGAGGTTTACCGTATTTAGTGTTTATACAGTATTTAGGGGCAGATTTTAAATTTTGTTTTCTCGAAAGAGATCTGTAAACCTACTTTTTCTGCAGTTTCCTTAAAGAGTTCGATTTCTTTGACAGTAGCTGTGTCCCGAGCTAAAATCATAAAGTGATGTGCAAAAGCCAAACATTCAATGTTGATCCTAGTTCTGGGTTGATCCACATTTTTAAATTTTGCCCTCCCCATTTCTGAATTAATATGCTCAAAACACAATCGAGCAACAATGAAGACCATCTATCTACCTGTCTCTGAGATTCATTATAATGTAAAAAAAACTAAACTAAAATATATTTATCACTACTGTTGCAGCATGAAAAAGGTCTCGTTCATTACTCGTCCAAAATTTCTTTTTGATCCTCGCTTCTTTAAACTTCAGCTAGTATCACAACCTTCACTTTAGGACCCAGTGATGGATTATCCACCCTTATCCATGTCTATGTCAAACATTTCACACGTAAAATTAACATTTATCTTCCAGTTTTACTCCTGAAAACGTGATGTACAAAATTGCCGAATGCATCTTATTGTGGCACGGTAGCGAGATCGAGGATGGAGCCCGGGTCTGACGAGATGTGAAGGCAGATGAATCACTATAATTGAGATTCAGTGGCGCCTCGCCGTGGCTACTTTCAGAAACATTTCCTCCTCGCTGATATATACAACACGGAATGTAATGTTTAAACACACAAGCGCCATCTGGTTGTGTTACTTTAAACTGTTAAACAATAAGTTAAAACTTAAAGTGAAAATGTGCCCGCTTGAGTGGAACGATTGGGTCTATACGATGTTAGGTAAAGGGTTCAAAAAGATCATGTCGGTTTTCGAATAATGGTGATTCTAATTTTCGATTTGAGATCCGGTTTTAGGCCTAAAGTTGATTAGTGTAAAGTAGACGGAAACTAGATACTGTTTAACCTTTCAAGGTCTTTTCAAGGGGGTTTTAAGTCCTTTTAAATAAGAAAAAAGTACTCGTACATCCAATAAAATTGTTTTTTTCTAGTCGCTTTGAAGACTAGAGACATTCTTTTATTGAATACATTGGTGTAAATCTTAGCCCTAACAAAATAGCAATTGATTAAAGTTTGGTAGTTTAAACTGATATTTTGAGTTATAATTGAAAAACGTGAAGTACCTTGATACTTTGATTTGAGGCTCCTACTACTTTTAGAGGAGATTTTGAAGTGTAATTAGGTAAGGTGATGAGGTGTAGTCTTGTTTCAAACTAGGCCGACTGTTCTCCAGATTGGGTCATTAATTAATGGCTCAATTTCCAATAGAATGGACCAGCGGATCATGGTGACTTCCGAATCACGATGAGTGGCCATCGTGAAAAGTAATGTATTCCTAAGAAAAGCAAAATACCAAACGAACTGTAAATGTATACGAAACGTTTGTCTAACCCCCAAAAGGCAAAATTTTGAACATACAATATATATTGAATATACATAAAATGAGTTAATATATATTATATGAGTTTATCAAAAATATAACCAAGCAAAAAGGCCAGCAATTTGTAGTATTTTTTATATGCTTACAGCAACACCTTCAGACTAAAAAAACCCCAAATTGGTCTATTGAGAAATGAAAAAAAGTCGTAAATACTATCAGTATATTGTCTGGCATAGCAATTACAAGTTATTCGCTGACATGAAAGGTTGTCCTGGTTCACCTACTGGTTGTGACAGAAGCTAAGTACCTTTACCACGTAACTAAGTTGTCTATTAGGCAGGACCAAAGGACTAATCCAGTTAGTCTAGAGTCTGTATTAGCCCTCTCACTTAGCTCCCAAGAGAGCTTTAGGCTTTGTCGTTATGCCTTGGTTTCTCGTTTGGAAATGTAGGATGTGTTTAAAAACTTCGCTACTAAAGATTTTTGGCACAACCGTAATACTACTTTATTGTGTTAGGGTAGTAGTCTTTTGACAGATCTGAATTTGTATAAATGCTAAATACTCGCAGCTACTAAATAAATTTGAGGGAAAAATTCGGGTTTGAGTCCCAATTTGTTCACAAATTTTGTCTTGAATTTTCCTTAGTAATGAACAGTTCCTTTGGCACGTGTACTTGGGTTAATAGTTTGACCAATGAAATGCTTTATAGTTTTACAAAATAAACCGTTACAGCGTTTTACAAAATATGTTAAACCAACCATATAAATTAAACGCTTATATTTACTGTAAATGTAAGTTATAGTTTGATTGATTTCTATTTTTATACAGGTATACTTTAAAAACTAAATTTTACCACGTCTTTACTTGTTCGTCGAGGACTTGGTTTAGGATTGAAATACTTAATCAAGGTACGAGTGTTTACACAATTACGGCAGCAATTCATCTGAATAGTTTGGAGATTCACCTAAATAACGAATATATCCTTCGGTAAGGAACGATCGAAACAACCAACACAAAATCATAGTACGACATTAAAAACAACCGACATTACTAAAAAAAAATATTGTGAAAAAACGTTAAATTAGGAATAACGCGTCAATTATCCGTAAATCTTGCCTACAACGATCTGTTGAAGGTCTAAGAGGATTGTGGGTGGGCTCCAAGTAGTTAAGGAGGGTCTTGTCTTGATGAAGAACTAATTTCATTGAGGGTGGAGACAGACCCAATCATCCCCTCTGGGGGACGCAAATAGCTACGTTCAACCTACTCTAGCCATTAATATCTCGCTCTTTCTTACGTCAGACCTAATCTGGGGAACAGTAGGCCCTAGCTTGTAACAAGACTACATCTCATCATCCATCAAAAACACTCATTACACTCACCCTTCATTCCATATTCACCTTAAAATACTATCTAAGAGTGGTCGGTGTCTCAAAGCAAAAAAAGTATTTGTTTTATGTTTGTTGTTGACGATGAGAGAATTTCCAAGTTTCAAGTATTGCGGACGTTTTATATTGTAAATAAGAAAAACACGACGTTTCGGGTTCAGGGGTCTGATCCCGTCTTCAGGTAAACCTAAAACATAACACAAAACTAGCTTCATATAATTATTTAGCCTAAAATAATCAACTGGTAGCTGGTCAGCTTACGCCGAATAATTTAAGCTAGCTCATTTTCTATAACGTTTTGTGTTATAAGCCTAATATGTTCTTGTCCACTGAAGACGGAATCAGATTGCAGGTCCCGAAACGTCGTGTTATTATTATTTAATAATAAAAAAGTAGTGGGACTCGTGGCGTGGTCCTGTAATCCAGCTTCATGGAGGTCAGGTTTTGAGGATGATATAGGTCTAAAGCGGCTCAGATAGTCTCAGTGATCATCTGATGATACCCGCATCAACTCCCACCATCGTTTAGACATATCTCAAATAGTGATAGTATCTCGGTATTCGTCGATATTAAAGAAAACCGCACAACACAATCTATCAACTTGGTGGAAATGTAGGTTAGTCTTATCCTGACGTCCATTCATCTCCTTTGTTCCCATAGTCCACGCGGCACAAAGACGAGATTGAATGGGAAGAAAAGGCAATTTAGGCGTCAACCTAAGCGTGAAACAACAAGGTCAAATTAATCACCTCGTCCTCGTGAAGGTGAAGAGATGAGACTGAAATCAGAGGGCGGTGAGAGCCGAGCTTTTTGTCTCACTGCTACACAGCTGTCGGGGGTAAACAGCTGTTGTAATGGAGAAGGAAGTAAACACACAACTAACTATGTACGGCTTCAATATCACAGCTTACGGTTTGATATTGATGATTGTGTGTTTCGTTTGTGTGGGGTTTTGGTTATGAGAGAAGTTGAGGCGTCAT
Source organism: Matsumurasca onukii (assembly GCA_018831715.1). Taxonomy (NCBI): domain Eukaryota; kingdom Metazoa; phylum Arthropoda; class Insecta; order Hemiptera; family Cicadellidae; genus Matsumurasca; species Matsumurasca onukii. The sequence continues at coordinate 88,961,265 of CM032058.1, forward strand.
TGAGAATTTGAGGGTCAAATCGAATGGGATATTGTTCGATGAGATAAGCCCGCATCGGTGGGATCTACCTGGGAATTTTTGAATAAATTGGTAAATAGAAAAGATATTTTATTATAATTATAAGGTGAAAATAAACAAGTGGTGCATCCTGCAGGCATATACGTAAAACACGACGGTTGGCTGCGATCAAAATTCTTTATTCTTATTTAAATGTTCATTTTTTACAGTTGAACGTAACGCTTATCTTCTATTTGGGACGTTTTAAAAACTTTAAATAATTTTTGAGCCTTTTCAAACAAATACCTTGAACACGGCTATATGTAGATATAATTTCTATAAACATGTACAATTTATATAAAATTTAAAAGGTAAAAGGTAAAGTTTGTTCAGAACTTGTTTAACGAGGCGAAGTTAGCCATTTTGACTACAAAGACCTCTGACCACTCAACCTCGACCTTTACCTGTCACCGTATTAGTCATATTTTGTATGACTATACCGGAGTCGCGTGCGATACCAATGCGCCACGGATCCGCTAAAATTAGTGAAAAATAGTGGTAATAAGCCAAAATAAATGCACAAAACCACGATTGCATTACCATATTAATTAATTGAATGCCATTTAACATTTCTTTTTTTCCTGCATGATCGCCCTTGGGTTTCACGTATTTTACTGCAAGTTTCAACATATATCATGAAAAGGCTGATAGCGAACAGTCGGCCGCCATTTTTAAATGACTCAACGGATTTTCTTAATCGATAGTTAATAATGGGTAACATAAAATTCATAATAATTTCAAATTTCATCAAAATCGTGTATGAAATGTACTACTTTTAGATAATTTATTCAGCTTTTTCCGTGAAACGCTCCCATTCCCAACGCATTCGGGACCTTTGGTATTCCGATTTTGCTAACATACCTCGACCGAGATATTTACCAGAGGAACTGTTGCACCAAAAATGAAATCTGTAGAGAACTCACACATTCTTGTGTGTGTAAAGTTTAGCAAAATTGCTCAAAACGTGTTCTGAGGGTCATGATCGGTTCTCATACAATACAGACAAATGACTTGGGAAATTCTTTAATAACTCATTTTATTATGACTGGGACTCGTGGCGTGGTCCTGTAATCCAGCTTCATTGAGGCCAGGTTTTGAGATGATATAGGTCTAAAGCGGCTCAGATAGTCTCAGTGATCATCTGATGATACCCGCATCAACTCCACCATCGTTTAGACATATCAGACCATCACCTGCGTGGTTCGGAAGTCACGTTAAGGTTCTTGTATTTCCATTGGTCATTGGTAAATTATTTAATGACCCATTCTAAGGAAGAGTCGGCCTTAGTTTGTAACAAGACTACACCTCATAACTCATTACTACCACTCATCACACTCATCCTTCACCACATATTTGCCTTAAAATACCCTCATGAGAGTGGTCGGCATCTCAAATAGTGATTTAGTGATTTATTTCTGGTGAACAAAGCTGCAAAGAAAGCACTAAACTGTTGTTAACATTCTGAACAAGCTCGGCAGCGCTTCCACTCTACATTTCTCTGCCATGACTCAGGTGGACATTGCCTGAAGGTCTAGGACAGATCATCTCGCCCTTGACATACCTGGGACACGCAACCAAACACCCGTCACTTCCCTACACTATGACAAGGTCAGGAAATGCATGTTGTCACTGTCTCGGCTTGGCGTTTGTTCATAGATCTTAGTATTCTGTTGAGTATCTTGTTGCTAGGTGGTCCTTAAAATGAGGTAGGAGAGGAGTTTAATTGTTTGGTTTAAAATATTGGTTGTGTTTCGTAGATTTTTATGTATGAGTTTTTAAAGAATCTGGATCAATTTTGTCACAGTTCAAAAAGTGCATCTCGAGAAATGACACTGATTTTCCAAGCGGATGATTTATTTTTAAAATGATTAAACATGTCCAGTTGTATTAAAACGTTGATTTAGATCCCATCCAATTTATGCATTACCTGTTTTAGAAATCGAATGTTTTCCCTTTATGTGTTCAGTATAAAAACAGTTGTTTTAAAATCATGTAATAGCGTGTTAAATTTTCCCTTCTACTCCCAGGAAAAGAAAAATTTGTTTAATGATCTTTTACTCCCTAAAGAGAAAAAACTGTGACAAGAAGTAAAACAAGTGAAACAATTTTATAATAACCAGACTAATGAGATAAACAAATGGTTTACTTTGAATTCCTTAAAAATAATATATTTTTGAATATTCTTTTCATAATTACAAAAATTATTGTTTACTACTCGTCCCAAAAGTGTTGTTTTGGTCCTCCTCATTTAACGTCCAACGCCTAGCGAAGGACGTTTAACTTTACCTCATTCAATAAGTGATGAAACTGTGATAATTGCACAATAAAACGTTTAAATGTGTGCCATAATAAGCAAGTTGTAAAAGGTCTGGCTTAAAATTTGCTCACATCTCTAAAAATGAAACCTTTTAAGAAAGTAAAAGGTTCTGGAACAATAGTGCGAAAGTACAACATCACAGCATGCTACACACATTTATTACAATTTCTTTACTCCCTTAATTCCCCTCACCAGCTAGATTTGCATTTCCCTCTACACAGACGTAATTGGAATAAAGGAAAGCACGCAGTGAACGCTATTATGTTGTGATATAGTGCGTGCAACTACCATGAGAGCTATGTGAGCTATGAGCTAGTGAGCTATGAGCTATGAGACCGGTAGCGCATGCGCGTGTTTCTTCAACACATATCGGAACGGCCAATTAGGAGGGATATTTTGTGCGGATTGGTTTTACCGGGAAACATATTTACTTATTGCTGGAATAATTAGAGTTCGGGAGTTATGATTTGTTGATCCCGTTCTGTTCCAGTTGACCTGGAAGTTCAGTGACTTGTTAAGCGTTTTGCTTGACAGTTTCGTGTTGAGGTGGAACACAGTTATGAGCAACATTTGTCGGTGACGTTGAACTTTTGGTATTTAAAAATGAGTTCCAAAATGAGGTGTGGTCCATAGTTGCGGCTCGATTAAAAAAAAACAACATCTATAGTTGTACAAAGAATTATTTGTACTGTATCCACTTTTGTAAAATACTAGTTGATTATTTTGTAAATTACACGAAGTCTTTTTACTGTGTAGGTGATTGGATTTTGATGTTTTTTTTGGTCGGGTACGGTATTGCTTGCTTGTAGTAAGTTTAATTGGAGTCGGGTCATAAAACAGGTGCATAACAAATATCCCCTTTTGGGGAAACACTCCCACCTTCCAAAGATCCATTCCGGTGTAAATTCTACCCCGTGAAAGAAATTCGCTGTGATTTACGTTAGCACTTGCGGCTATGCGTCGGCCATGTCGTAAGTTAGATTCGTCATTTCATTATGGTTTTTAACTCGGTCTAAAAGGTTACCAATTGAATACAGAGTTTTGAAAATTTTATTTGAACTAACATTTTAGAACAGGGGTTTCAATGTAAAAAAAAATTTAAGGTTCCGCCTCCGTGGTCACTGCAAATAAGGGCTGAATTCGTCCGCCCAAGGAACACACGACACCGCGCACATAACAACTGGCTAAACAACGGGCTTTCTTTCAACTGATGCGGCCTAACTGTCAAACCCACCACTTGCAAGAGGTTCGTAGAAAGTATATAGCGCTCTTATTTGAAGGTTAAATCCGGTTGTGTTAAGTTTTATGGAAAGAAAAAGAGTTTATCTGCGTTTGCCTGTGATTAGACTTTTGATAAACCTATTTTTAGCTTCTTGAATAAGGTCTTCAAAGTCAAATCGTTTATTGCCATTAAATACTATGGTACATGGGCACACGTCAAAATGTATACACTATTCAAATAGGTGGTACTGAGTTTTTCTAGCTTACTCAGTCTCTACCATTACTGGGGGTTGACTCTAGCCATGGTAGGAAAGTTGTTTTTCGAGTTGTTGTTAGGTTCTTGTTTCATTAAAAGTCGCACTCCACACTGCAGAAGATGGAGTTCAGAAAAGGTTGTCCGGTGTCTTGGTATTGGGAGATTGCTTCTGAGATTGGGATTTACTTATAGGGTTTTTTGACCGACGGAAGTGTTAGGATTTTGTGAGAACAACTCTCTACAATGATCACGACTCTTTAAATGGAAAATTGTTCGTATTGCTCTTTTTTGAAGGATAAAAGATGATCTGTCCTGGACGAACTGAAACCCCAGAGTCTTAAAAACACTTTATATTTTCTAATTTTAATTAACAGAACAAGTCTAGATAATATGTTTATCTTTCGTTTAAGAGTTGTTTCGTCAAAATAGCATCAATATTAAAGTCCCCATTCCATGTCCCACAAACTTCTGCACCGACCCTCTCCCGGGCAGCTGAGGCGGACCTTTAAGCGTATGAGCACAATTAGCCCTAGAACCGCGTAAGCAGACAAGTCCTCCAGTTTCCTCATGATTTCGTCTTCAGTTCCCAGGAAAAATCACAGGCAAAAAGTCGGCCGACTGATGAGCCGGAAACAAGGAATAGCGCACTGTTAGCCTGTGCTGGTTTAGTTGGCAGAGCAATTGACAAGTCTCTAGACCATGTTTCCTCTTGTCCAGCCTAGTCACTAGCCAGCTGAGTGAACGGTACCTCGGGGCTGAGTAGAATATCTGGGGCTTTACCTGTGACAGTAGTGAGACAGTACGTGGTCGGAATACAAGGTAGAGAGCACGACATTTGAAAAAAACACGTGGGAGGTCTTTAGGTTTGTTGTTGACATGGTGGAATGTATGAAGGAAAAGTAGAATGGTATTGGGGAGGTCATCGTGCACCTTTGTCCCGAAATAAGAAAAGCTTCTTCTCCCGAGTTCTAAATTCACTCTAGGGAAGTGAAGATTCATTGTCGAGAGGCTCTTTGAGACATTTGATCCCGAGTCTTGGTAGTGCGTGAATTCAGGTGTCTATTGGACAAATTTAGGTAAAAGTCGAGGACATACTACTAGCCTCGTGTTGTTAATTAAGTCAAAATGTACCTTTATTGAGGTCTCAAGCTGATTATAAAAGAACAAATATTTAAACATTGATCGTATCATGCAGTCAATCTTCAACTATTCTTTCCGTTCGTCACGAGGTAGAGTGACACTTGCTAAAAACATTTAGTTATCTTCCAAAATCGCAAAATTAATTTAATTTTAATAAATCAACTTATTAACTATACATGGTTTTGGCTTTCATCGTTTCAAGAGATGTGCTGCAAAGTTACATTAATAATTGCCTACCACTGTTTTACAAAAACACTCACCACAAACATTGACTCTTCAGTTTTTTCCGTCAATTCAAATCAGTACCCAACGTACCTGAAACATGAGACAATAATTATAACAACGATTAAAGCTGTCAATCGTCACATAAGAACTAGGTACATCAGTAACCCTTTCTAAAGAGTCGTCAACATTTAAAGTTTCAAAGTTTTGATTATTAGATCTATGAACCATTTATAATAATGTTGAACACAACTGATTGAGGCGAAGTCTCTTCCACTCGCCGCAGATCCACCAGGAAGCAATCTCTGGTCGGTAGTCCTACGAAGTGCTGACGGTCTCATTGAAGATGAATTGTAGAAGTCTACCGTGGGCACAAAGTAGTTCGCTGTTCCAGAAGATACCAGCAATTTATCGATAGCTTGTAAATTCATCCGTGACAGAAGCCTAGGCAATAAAAGTGTCAATCGTTGTCGCCTCTAGAGTGTGTAAAAGGCACTCATTGGCCGTCCTTTGGTCACCCGCACCGACTTCAAACACAATAGTCCGGCAGGTTGGCTCTCCAGTGTGAACCTCGTCCATCATCCTCCTAGCTGTGTGAGGAAGAGGATCTTGTGTGTAAAGATGCAATTGTTTGGTAGTCTGGCTGTCTAAAGACGACTGCTTGAGAGTCACACTGTGTCCTTGTATACGTGACAGTTTTACATGTTCCCCCCTACTCTCTGGTGACTTCACCTGTCATATACATGACTGAGTATGCCTCCTCCTGGCAGTTCTTAGTGGGCTAATGTAAAATAACGACTCCGCTTTGGGACTTATTTCTGAAAAAATAACAGAAAAAACTGTTTGTTTACACTTTTAATGAGGTTTTATACGTGCTTACAGGGTGTGTTGTTCTTGCTTAGTGTATAGTTTGAAAACTCCTAATATTATGTGGATCTTTTTGCAGAAAGTTGACTGTGACCATTTTACTATTAAAGTTGTATAACACATATTTTGTTGCTATTTTTGCGTTGGGAGTCTAACCTTAAGCCTTGGTCGTATATCACCGACTATAATTCAGTGGATTACTGGACTAAATGAAAACTAAACTAGGCCGACACGCAGCTAAGCGCTAAAACGCCGCTGGCGTCAGTGAAGCGGATTTCCTTATTACCACAGGAGTTACGAGGTTGTTCGCTACGCTCATTTTAGCTCCTTCGGTCTCAGACTTACGTGGTATCATGTGGCAAGTTGAAAAAGGTGTTCTGGGGCTAGCATCGGTGCTCATTTCACGGTCCCGGCCTGGGTCTTACCATACTGGCGGCATAAATATCTTATTTTTACAAAGAAAATTAGCTAAAAACGTCGTTGAATTATTCATTACACCGTATATAAAATCTTTGCAACGAAACAATCTTTGCTGCACCTCAGAAAGAAAGATAGTTGTGCAAACTCCCCGGCTGACTGTATATCAGATCAGCAAGCCGCAAGTTACATTTGCTGATGAAGGTAATCAGATCCAGGCTGCACTCAGCACGGCTAGACTCAATCCGACCTCAGCAGTCAGCACTGAACAAAGTGCTGAAGCAGCGGATTCCTTTCTCTGCCGCGTGCTTTCTGTCTCGTGTCTACTTTACATTTCAACCTCTTAAAAGTTTGCACTCTTTATAGTAATAACCCATCTTTGTGGACTAACTTGATAACACGAAAGTTAATGAGAAACGTATAGTGATCAGAAATCTCAAGTAATTTGTGAATTGAGGACTTTTTAGCTTAGTATCTTTTAAAGGCACATTTTCATATACAGTCTAAATACAAGCTCAATAATTTTTACATTTAACAACTATAAGGGTTACAATATATTTCCTTTTTGTTCATTAGAAACGGGTATTTTAAGCGGACCCGTGGCGAGTTATAATCGTGCGCGACTCCGGAGCTGATTACTCCGCTGGCGCGGGTTAGATCACCGCAGTCACCAGTGACATATTACGCTAGGTAAAGGTCGGGGTTGAGTGGTAGAGAGGACTTTGTAGTCCTAACTTCGCCTCGTTAAACAAGACAAACTTTGCCTTTTTTTAGAAAGGGATTTGTACCAAAGGAATAATCAAATAAATAATTTATTGCATAATTACATTATACATGCATCGCAATCGTCAGTTATTAGTAGCTAGAATTTTCCCCTCACACACATCTAGATCTCTTTCAGACATACAGAATTTCTAATCACACGATTCATTTATTCGAATTTCCCCACTTTAGCCCCGTGGTTGAATTAGTCGTTTTCTAATGTGTTCTCCCGCTAATCAACATCGTTCACTAAGGTTGATCATAGTAACGCTTGACTTGGTCAAGACTTGAATTGCGTTGCAGCGTTTGACACCTAGAAGCATCAGGTTGAAATAGTATTACGGACGTTCTCTATAGTTTAGTGAACGAGAAGAACACGACCAGCTAAGAGGGAGTGATATTCACTCGTATGAAACGAGAGGCAGGGAGAACTACCGGACTGCCCAACACAGAACGGTAGTTCACGAGCGTTTGCCATCCCAGGCTGGAGCTCAACTTGTCAACAGACTACCAAATTCGATTAAAAGTGCCCTAATGCCCAAGGCATTTAAAACTCGCCTCAAAAACATTTTGGTCGCAGAAGCATTCTACAGCAAAAACGAGTTTATGGCACACACTTGGGAGACCATACATTAATTGATTTACTGACGGGGTGCAGAGTGGGATAATTCGAATGAATGGAGAGAGTGTATGTATAAACTGTCAGTCTGAAAGGTTCTCGATGAGTATGAATGGAAAATGTTAGCTTTGTAGATAACTCCTGACGATTGCTATACATTTAACTCACCCGACACTGATGATTTTTTTTCAATGAATTTGAAAGGATTTAATCGATTTCAGTTCCATATCGTAGTGTCTGTAAGCTGTTGCGAGTTGAGCAAACATTCTCACATCTGAAACCACAGTATTGCCAACTCCAAGCGCACTAAGCACTAATGTAATGTCTGTGAAGATTGCAGATCTGGAAACTGGTGTGGAGTGAAGATTCCACGTTATAATTTCCTGCCACTGCCTTCCAGTTCCTTCCCATGTGGGTTATGTGAAGTGTTATAAACACGCGGACTCGCAGAGGAAACGTGCTATAAGGAAACTCAGTGGTCTGAGGAAGGTTCTTGATTCGTGCTACGAAAGGTCGGTTGTGAGAACTGTGAGTAAGAGGATCGCAGGTGAAGATTTAAGTTATGAGTGAATTTCTATAAAAATAGAGCTATTTATTTTTATTGCCACATAGAAGAATCGCCGGGGAACGGTTTAAGGTTTTGAGCAACTCTTGAGTCAATTTGCAAAACTTTATATGTGTACTTGGGTGTTCCCCTACAGGGAACCTCCGGTGTAAACAATCCCCCGTTACAGGGATTCTCTCTCATTAGACGAAGAAAGCAAATATTTAGGCTTAATACTTGATAAGAAACTCTCCTGGACGCAATATAAACTATCTCTGCTCTAAATTATCCTCCCAACTGTTCTTGCTTAATATGATTTGCGGTGTATCAAAACCTCTTTCTTATGAGATTAATGTACTGAGCCCTTATAGAGTCAAGACTCCGATATGGAATTATCCTTTGGGGCTCTACGTCTCGTATGAATTATTTAAGAGATTTTCGGCTACAAAAATGAGCCGTTCGAATAACGGCAGGAGTTGCTAGACGAGCTTCCTGTCTAACACTCTTCAAATCCATGAACATTTTAACACTTTCATCTCTTTATATTCTAGAAGTTATATTATTCTATTAATTCAAAACAACATCCCAAACCGGCGTTGATATTCACACTTACAATACAAGACATAGACATCATCACAGGCAAATGTCTCACAGACTGGTTCTGGCCGCTAACCTTCCAAAAAATATTGGTTCAAAATTATTAAATAGTTTGTCCCTGGTTTAAGAACATAACATTAGAATGGAAGCCAATCCTATACAATTTAAACAGATTTTAAAAAGTATTTGTTGGAGCGAGCTTGTTACTCGATTGGTGCAATATTTGATTAAATTAAGTTAGATTTTTGCTCGTTCGATACCTTCAAAGTCAAAAATATCTTTACTCAAAATGTGTTCGTGAAAAGTAAATGACAAACATAAAATGGCGTTATTAGTAATTTAAGCTCCTAGCTTCTTCCACGCAAAACAAGGCCCGTGACTTAATCTAGAGGGATTTATTTCAATGTTTGCTGTTGTTTTAGTACAGCCAACGTAGCACCTAAAACATACTTACCATTATAACGTAAGTAATATTACCATATATTACGTTTCAAAACACGGCAGGATTCACGACGTAAAGTCCAGGAAGAAGGCCGAGGAGACAATATCCTGAAAGCGCGCGAGGCAAAGGACACACATGCGTCAGAGAAGGTCCTTCCCCTGTTTAATAACGGGCCGGGAAGCCGCTTTTGAGAGGGGAGAGAGCCGTAAACTTTGATCACTACTTTACAAGAAAGCCACCTGCTCTTCTTCCCTACAGTATACACGGTGTTTAATGGTGCACAGTGGGGAGTGTACAGGGATGTGATACCGTGGGAGAGGGGGTAATCTGACGTACGACTCCTGCTGTGTGTATGCGCGGCGAGTGGGTAATTTTGAGGGATTTTCTTTGGAAAATGGGATATTCATGCCGTCAGAATGGTTAGACCCAGTCCTGGGACTATGAAATCAGCACCGAAGCGAGGCTGTGAGTGTAACGGAAAAAAGTGTTTCTGAGTAACGTAAAGGAATAACCGTAGACTATCGGACTTTAATATTTCGTTTGTATCCGGGATAACGTTACAGCGGGAAAGATATGTTTGATATTTAGATTTGAGACACTAAACACTCCTAAACAGAGGGTGTTTTAAGGTGAATATGGAATGAATAGTGAGAGTTTTGATGGATGATGGAGTGATTGAAATAAAAACAACGCCCTAAAAGCTTCAAAATCTATGTAAAATAATTAAATGTGTTTGTAATAATATACGAAAAGAGACGCTTTGTGACATGAAACACTCAGTTTTGACTCTGGCAACATCAACGTTTACTCTACAACAAAGGACTTGTGAGAACTCAAGAGAGCTGAAGACTCGAGGGCTTTTCAGCGCAAGCGAAAGCGAACAATTCAATCTAGAGTTTATATTGTTGACAAGCAACGTGAACATTTCAGACGTGCTCAGTGCTTTGCTGCTTTGTCGAGGACTCTTCTCAGGGTCGATTAAAATGTGTTACTTAAACGTAAAAATACATTACAGCCAAATCCTTTGAAGTCACGGTCGCATATAAGCCGTTGTTCCTTGTATTTCCATTGGTCATTGGGCTATTAATTAATGACCCATTCTAAGGAAGAGTCGGCCTTAGTTTGTAACAAGACTACACCTCATAGCTCGTTACTACCACTCATCACACTCATCCTTCACCACATATTCGCCTTAAAATACCTTCATGAGAGTGGTCGGCATCTCAAATAGTGATTTAGTGATATCATTGGGCATCGACACGATTTGAAGGTCGAACTCGAATGTCGTCTATAAAAGCTCTGGCCAGTTGGTAACTGACATCTTGATAACTTAACTTGAGACACCGACCACTCCTAATTTAAAGTCAAAAAGGATGACAAGGTGACGAGTGTTTTCATGGATAACGAAATGTTGTCTTGTTACAAACTAGGGCCGACTGTTCCCCAGGTTGGATCATAATTAACATTCAACAACCAAAAGACGAGATTAACGGCTTAACGTGATTTCCGAACCAAGGGCCAAACATAACTTCGGATTTCCTGTGATAAAAGTGGTTATTATGTCTTCAGCTTGTAAGACCGCGATCCGGGACCATGGAGTTAGCAACCAAGCGAGACTAGCGTTCCTGACTAACTTATAAGAATAGTGTTACAGCGGGAAAGACAACAAATAAACAGAACTATAATAAATGAACTAATCTCCTCGAATCACCTTGAAGATTACTAACAGCTGTTGTAAATCTATTATCAACAGGACGATAAAGCGGAATCTATATCTAGCGTGTAGGAAGTACCAGACATGAGTAAGCTCGGTGTATCAAATCTACTGACAAGCTGTAGATAGTGAAACATGAACAGGTCAACAAATCAGCTGTAGACTGTAGAGTGTAGAGAGTGAGTGAGGTGACCTTGATAAGAAGGCGAGGCGGAGTTAGATAACAGAAGAACAGGTGCCTGAGTCAATGCCAGGCTGGACCGTTCCACTCTGTAGCTGGTAACAGTGTCAGCGGTTCCTGAGTATCGGTAGTGAATATATAGGAGTGCTACCGTGAACCTTAGCGAATTTTCTGAAAATGGTAAAAATTTAACTAGAAGTGCTTCAACCCTTTTTTTACCCTTGTGAACATTTTGCAATACACATCAATCGGGTTGTCTGCTATAACACTGTATTTATGTTCAAATTTCAATTTATTTAGTATATAGATTGACCCATTACCCCTTACGTGTGTACGAAAAATCAACAACGTGCAATTAGCCATACTAAAATGGGGGCTGAAAATCGTGTAGTCGAAATCGGATTATAAATAATAGTTTTTGTAGTATCAAACCCCATTTGGGGGGACGCTTCTGGTGGACCTATTTTTCTGGGTGACGAACAAAACCTAGAGATTTACAAAAAAGCTTTTTTACCTAATGATCACTCACTCACAATACAATACATAGAATTTCGCAATTTGACTCGGGGGTGATGGGAAGTCCAAAACCGCAAACAGTTTTGTTCTACTACGTTTCGTTCTCTTTGGCTAGGGTTTTATATCAGAGTATTTTTATCTTTTAGATCATTATAATTATACGTTCCGTTGCCTAAAATCATATTTTTATCGACGTACTATAAATCAACTACTTTTGGAGATATTTAGACATTATTTTGTAGATCTTTGTAGTGTTGAACAAAGTATTAACATTGTTTGACATTTGTAATTCCATCTTTAGGCCTATTCACATGTTAAACCCCAAATCTCAGGCTATGATCGATGTGAGTTGGAAAATCCTATATTGAGATATAACCAGTGTCAACAGTGTTGCCACGACCCACCCCGGGAAATTAAGCAGCTCTTAGTCAGTTCTAAATACAGGCTAAAAGTTGTTGAGTGCATATCCAACATTTAAACACAAGTATTTGCATACACGGAAATATTTCAGCGTGTGAACAGGGCTACTTTGTAAGCGAGATCTGGCACCTGACACCACTAAACAAACAGCTCACTGATATTGTCAGCTGGTCCATATCCTTGTCATCGGCTCGGCTGTAAGCTACGTGTTTTATGTGGAGGAAACTGCACCGGTTGTTGCTAATCAGGATCTTGTTCATCTCGGGAATCAGGTTGCCGTCTCTGCTTACAGTACGTCATACTACTGTACTGGGAATGTGTAATACAGAGATCGCGGCGACCCGCACGTATTTCGTAAGGTGAGCCATGACAAGTATGGGAGTATTCATTGCAGCTTTAGGTTTAGCCTGTTCTAAACTGGGCGAAAAGAAAAGAAACTATATTCGACATGTAGATCTTAGATCATCCTTTCAATGCAAGAGAAAGGTTTTGAATAAATGCAGCGAGTTTCCAATTTTTCCCATCTTGGATTTACTGGTTGATTGGTTCACAACTAACCTTTACTTGATACTTTGACTCGAGACACCCACCGCTTCTGGAAGGTATTATATGGAATAAAGGGTGAGTGTGATGAGTGTTTTTGGTGGATGATGAGTTGTTGTCTTATTAAAAACTTGGACCGACTGTTACCCAAATCGGGTCACTAATTAATAAACCCAACGACTGATGGATTTAACCAACAACTTAGTGTGACTTCCGGAACACGGGGAGTGGCCATCGTTACTGCAGCTCCGGGAGTTGAACCAGGGTAAATTTGGTGCGATACAATATGTTGCTATACAAATTTCGGCCAAATCGAATCATAAAAAACTGTGTTTTTACTGCTGAACACCATTTTTGGTGGATAATGTTCAACCTACACATTTTTTACACGTTTTGTGAGAAAAGAATCCAGACAAATATTCCAAATTGAACAGAAGCATACCATACATTCTTTTCCTTGTTCCTAGAACGAAAAGCTCTCTCAGTGTTTGTATATTGTCCAAACAAGTCTTAAATTCCAGTATTCCTTAATCCACCGATCAATTAAACCACAGATTCACATCCCAGAATTAGCATTCACAAAATCGACTATTCCATCAATCATTTCATCCTTGACACGTTTCAGAAACAGCATATTTTAGTGCCAAGGAGCTCGCCTTGGAGAATCACATCAGTTTACGTTCTCGTCAGAACTAGTTTCGTAACGAATTCGACACATTTCTACTCGAGTTACTTTCTGAACAAGATTACTTCTTAATGGTTACCATTTTATTCGTGGTGCAGATAGAGTAATTTTGTAGAAATTGACGTTGCGCTGTGAGGTTTGAGGTGTCTGGGCTAAATATTGGGTAACTGGTTTAACAGCCTGTAGACTAATGCGTTGTTTAAAACTCGAAGTTAAAGATACAATTTACTCTCTAGCTTTGATAGATCGATTCGTTGTGCGAATTTCTATAGAAAATAAATTTATTGATTTCTATCGTCACATAGAACAAAACGTCGTAGAACAAATTGGTTTGCAGTTTGAGCTTCCCAACACCTCTTGAGTAAAAGGCAAAGCATTTATATAATATGTTTATAAATACAATCAAATTCTTATAAAAAAATCAGAAAACGCCCCCAACAGTCTCAGTGATTCTCTAATAATACCCGCATCAACTCCCACCATCGTTTATACATATCAGACCATCACCTGCGTGGTTCGGAAGTCACGTTAAGCCGTTGGTCCTTGTATTTCCATTGGCCATTGGGCTATTTAATGACCCATTCTAAGGAAGAATCGGCCTTAGTTTGTAACAAGACTACACCTCATAACTCATTACTACCACTCATCACACTCATCCTTCACCACATATTTGCCTTAAAATACCCTCATGAGAGTGGTCGGCATCTCAAATAGTGATTTAGTAACACTCAATGTTAACTAAAGAATATTCTCTAGGATTCACGGTAGCGCTTGTGACTATGCGTCGGCTAAATTTTTTACTTAAGTTTACATGTGAGTTTTGGTAGAATTTTCTCTAACCGGATACACTTTGAAGACGTTTTCACATTTTGTAAACTCTTGAACTCCTAGGCATCAAGAAAGCCAACAGGAAAGGACGAAGCAGTATTCTAAGCTGGTTACATTTCGCCTTCCTTTCCCTCGCATCTAGTGAAGAATGTATCCTTGCCGGCCACAGGTAATGGGCGATAAACAAGCAGGAGCTACGGCCACATTCACGCGCATGCGCGGTGACTTGTGGTGCCTAACAACAGAGCGCAGTGTTAATTGCGCATGCGCTCGCTGCACGGACCAATCAGGGCTGAGGAAATGCATCGTTCATTGTGTGGAGACACAATAAATATGTATGAAAATAAGTGTAGGAAAAAGAAACTATGTAGGCTTAACTGAGCTTTCGCGACCGGTGTCACTACTGTAATCCAGCTGCATGGAGGTCAGGTTTTGAGGATGATACGATTGGTAAAAAGCGTATAGCCTAGGTCTAAAGCGGCTCAGATAGTCTCAGTGATCATCTGATGATACCCACATCAACTCCCACTATCGTTTAGACATATCAGACCACCACCTGCGTGGTTCGGAAGTCACGTTGAGCCGTTGGTCCTTGTATTTCCATTGGTCATTGGGCTATTGGTTAATGACCCATTCTAAGGAAGAGTCGGTTTTAGTTTGTAACAAGACTACACCTCATAACTCATTACTACACTCATCACTCTCATCCTTCACCACATATTTGCCTTAAAATACCATCATAAGAGTGGTCGGCATCTTAAATAGTGTTAAACAATCCCCGTTACAGGGATATAGCTAGGATACACGGTGATAGTGATATAGTGATAATCTATTCCGGTAGAAACCGCGTCAAAAACATCGTAATAATTTAGCTTGAGATATTTCCATCTCGCTGTGGAGTACCATCTTCAGTCACTGATTGGCTGAAACTGACCTACTTGCTGTCTGCTGTCCTATTGGTGGCAGGGCTACCAACCGTCCAAGTTTTAATAGGGTGCCTTTGACGAGATCCAGTCGGGTTACGGCGTTAGCTTTTTCTAAAGGCTTAACGAGACAACGTTAAAGGATGTATTTGCGTTCTATGTCTTCACATACAATGTGTACTTGTGATGTATGTTTATTACGATATTTCCATTCAAATTGTAGGTCAGACAGTGTGATAGAAAAAGTACATAATGTATACAAAGAGGAATGTCAAGATTCCGCCTCCGTAGTCACCTCAGAGAATACCTTAATTTGTCCGCCCAAGGAACACACGACACGGCGCACGTAACAACTGGCTAAACAACGGGCCTTCTTTCAACTGACGCGCCAAACTGTCAAGCCAAGCGGTTGCAAGGGTTTACGGCGACCTGTTTTCACCTTTCAAAATAGTTTTGACATTAACACAAATTATGTATTTGGAAGGAGGCGTTTTCAACACGTGTATAGGAGCGATATCTTAAACTGTTTATTAGTTTCACAAATAAACTTTGAAACTGTCTATGTTTTTTCAATTGCCTGTTAACCAGCTGGTTAGCTAACGGTTGTTGTTTACATTTTCATGCAACGTTCAAAACACTAATAACTATTGAAAGATTATTCCTGTAATAAAGGTGTTCGTTA
This sequence comes from Matsumurasca onukii, assembly GCA_018831715.1. Lineage (NCBI taxonomy): Eukaryota > Metazoa > Arthropoda > Insecta > Hemiptera > Cicadellidae > Matsumurasca > Matsumurasca onukii. The sequence continues at coordinate 88,977,218 of CM032058.1, forward strand.
ATATGCGTGTATGTAAAAGTTAATTACACACTCAAACACTAAAATGCAAAAATAAACAGGTTTATTACCTCAAAAATTTAATTTCTAAAAGTAGACGTTGTTAAATTTTAACGGGCCGCCGTTAAGCTGAATTGAAAAATGAATAAATGTAGTTTATTTTCTAAATATTTGTATACGCAAATGAGAATCACGATTTCTAGTAGTGGTAAAACGGCTCTAATATGTGTTAGTACTTTTCAACCCGTTCTGTACACTTATAACGAAATATTTAAAAATGTGACGCCCCAATATGCGTGTTGCAACTCTAGGTATCTATATACAGCATGTTTATTCTGTAAAATTTATTTTGAAAAGGTGAAAACGGGTCCTAAAGCGTTGCCGCGCAAGACAAACTTTACCCTTAAGTACTTGCTGCTGATGAAAACAACGAATCTGTTGAACCATCTCACCCAACTACGCTCCCTCAACTCCGAAGCGCGCATCACCGCCTAAGCACCGATCACTTATGCAACACATCACTACGCACAAACCGGTGGAGGGTGTCGGTGTATGCAAAACTAGTTTTCAATTTCCGTTCGCCGTTCACGCTGATTTCAAGAATAGCTGGTAATTACGGGTCGTAACCGTTTTTCCGCTTTGTTTTTGCGCCAGAACTGGTCCGAAACGGCAGGATTCTAATTTATAGCCGTGTTGTACATGGGATACTATGAAATCTTATAGGCTCTACAGTTTTCTGCATATTAATTAATCGGTGTCCGATACAAGATGAGTCATCCAGAGCTGCTTCTGCTGGTCGTCATCGTTTCCTGTGTAAACTGCGGTACTTGGTGGATAAGCGGTATTACCACGGTTTAATTGTTGAGCGAATATGAGCTCGGTAAAAGCCTTAAATGGTATTTTCGTTATAGGAATTATTAGGGATTAAGGGTCCGCCTCAGTGGTTACCTCGGAGAAAACCTAAATACGTCCGCACGAGGAACACACGACAACGCGCACGTAAAAACTGGCTAAACGACGGACCTTCTTTCAACTGATGCGGCCTAACTGTCAAACCAAGTGCTTGCAGAGGGTTTACGATAAAACGTTTTTCACCTTTAAAAAGTAATGTCTACATTCATAAACCGGTTTTATTCGAAATCTATAGGAGATTGCCGATGGGGGTTAGAGCCAGATTTCTCATAAGTGTTTTAATAGTTTCACAAATAAACTTTAAAATTGTCCAAATTATAGTTCTTTCCAACTCCATTTTCTACACGTACTTCGAAGAAAAAACGCTCTATACGCGCGTATAAGCTTCTTAGCGAACGTACAAATACTTCATCTAAAGTTTTATAGTGTCGGCATATTTTGGAACATTGCAGACCCTTCAACTATCGTCCAAACTCAATAATCAGAATATTTTAAGATACATAAACCAGTAATAAATAACGGTCAGATTTCTTATGGAAAATACATTTGTATGCAAGAAGTTGTTAACGCGTAAAAAACGCATTTGGCTTAAATTTTACTAGGCAACCCATGTTTTTGGTAAATTTGTACATATTCTTCAACATAAAACGGGTGCAACTCAAATAAAATATGCGGGTGAAAACCCTTTTCGGGATCTTAGGCTTTTCTAGGACAATTCTCGTAACTCTCATGTATTTAACCAAAACTCCTTCTTTATAAGATCTCAAAATAATAAAGAAATGGTACATAAATAACAAAACTAAATAAAAATTAAACCGCCAAGATGGAGGGACGTGGCGCTACAACGGAGTATGCGCGACTCTCTCGCCTCTATATAGAGGCTGCGCATAACGACCTCGTCAATTAAAGCCAATTATGAGGATAAATAGTTTGTTGCGCAGACGCACATCAATCAACAGTCCTCAGCTCGACCTTGACTTTCAGCACTCCGCAACAGAGGTCAACACACTAGTGAGGTGCTGACGTGATCGTAGCGAACCCGAGTTCAGGTTTAGGAATGATAGCTAGTATAGTTAGTTATGCTGTAAGATGACATTGTTTTGTACGCTGCCATTTCAACAGGGTATATAAAAGTGTAATTAAAAACTTTCTCAAGGAGAAAATCGCCTTAAGCCAATATTGGAACTTCATGAAACGTTTGTTCCTAAACCCTTTTCAAATGAAAGATAACATAAAACGGAACACGAAACATCATTCATTCTTCAGAAAACCCGTTCGGACAATCGCAAAACTTCAAAGAAGAGAGTCGTGCAGGCCAACGTTCCGAAATTTGAAATTGTTGACTTTACCTTGCCTCTACATTCTTCAAACTTGTCTTCTTTTCAAATCTAAAATGTGACCTCATAAGAGGAAGTGATATTCACTCTTATGAAACAAGAGGCAGGGAGAGCTATCGAACTGGGAGACACAGAACGATAGTTCATGAACGTTTGCCTTCTCAGGCAGGAGTTCAGCTAGTCAACCAGTTCCCAAATTCGATCAAAAGTGCGCAAATGCCGAAGGCGTTCAAAACTCGTCTAAAACAAATCTTGGTCACAAAGGCGTTTTACAGTACTGACGAGTTTATGGCACATAATTGGGAGATCGCAGAACACACCGACTTACATTAGGGCTAGAGTGGAATAATTCGAATGAATGGGAGAGAGAGATGACTAAAATGTATGTTTGAATGAGACTTCGATGGTAGAATGCATGGAAAGTTTTAGTGAAGAAAAAAAAATGACGATTGCATAACATGTTAATATGTTTCCGCAATAAACAATTTATTTATTTATCAAAATCCAACTATTATTTTATTATTATTTATTTTAACTGAAAACGGGATCAGAATTCAGATTCTGAAACGTCTTGTTCTTCTAGCTTACTTTTATTGCATGAAAACATAATGGTGAGAAATCGCTTAAACCAGGCTAAAATTTAGGGTCACTAGTTTTACAATAATAATTTTTACCCATTCTGTTACGGTAGTAAATTCGTTCGAAAGTACGAGAATAGTAGTTGAGAAAACATCAACACATAAACAGCTGTTATTTATAAATATTTCGTGGCCAAGTAGCTACTGTAACTATTTCACCGTTATTCCTCCAGCTAATAAAGTTCAGTTTATAGAACAGCCACTGCGTACCTTATACACTATACTAGATATGAACCAGTTTATACGTAAACTGCTATATTCGCGCAGTAATAAAAGTTCAGTTTATTTCCTCTTTTCAATCTAAATTCCAACATACCAACAGTTACTGGAGGAATGAAAACTGTAAGATTTCTCATTCCTCTAGCGATATAGATTCCTAAATGACTCAGATTTTGCAAATTTATTTCTATGACTGTGATATTTGACTGGCAGTAAAATTTAGTAGGAATTTAACTTTTCATTGAGCATTGTGAGGTAACCTTTGATGGTTGGTTCAGATTTGAAAGTTCGCAAAACCTTTCACCTGGGTAAAGTATAATCCAGTCTTCTTCTTCACCACGTCCAAACTTCATAATTTGGTTGAGATATTTCGGCCTCGCTGTGGAGTACTCCATCTTCAGTCACTGATTGGCTGAAACAACTCAAACTAATTATGAAGTTTGGACGCGGTGTGAACCGGAAGAACTAGATTATAGTGTGTCCAAACTCGGCAAGGTTAGGACTAAACGGTGCTCTGTATTTTTCAATATCGACCTTTGCCTAGCGTTAACATCGACCTCACTTTACTAAGCTGTTGGTAGCGACTGTGGGGATCGAACCCCATGTGGTAAGTTCCGGAGTCACGCACGATACCAGCCCGCCACGGGTCCAATATTGAACACCCAAACAAGGAGTAGTTACTGACTTCAATTTTATGGATTCTTCCTATTTGAAAAGTGGTGGAATAAAGTAATAGCCCTGTATACTGTTATAAATATTAAGCTTTTTGGTGCAACTGTCAGATAATTTTTGGCTTTCCGCATTCACTATCTTATCATTTGATGGCACATCCTCGCGCGGGTGTGGTTTAATCACTGAACACTCGAGATAACAATATTGCAACATTGGATGAAAAATATATGATTCAACTGTGGGTTTTGCCGGGTGTGGTAAACACATGATAGGATATGACGGTTTTCTAGAAAGTGAAATTTTCTATAGAGGAAGTCTCAGTCCGCGTATGATCATATGTGACCTCTCTACAGGCCGTAATCTTGTCTATATATCACTATTTGAGATGCCGACCACTCTCATGAGGGTATTTTAAGGCAAATATGTGGTGAAGGATGAGTGGTAGTAATGAGTTATGAGGTGTAGTCTTGTTACAAACTAAGGCCGACTCTTCCTTAGAATGGGTCATTAATTAATAGCCCAATGACCAATGGAAATACAAGGACCAACGGCTTAACGTGACTTCCGAACCACGCAGGTGATGTTCTGATATGTCTAAACGATGGTGGGAGTTGATGCGGGTATCATCAGATGATCACTGAGACTATCTGAGCCGCTTTAGACCTATATCATCCTCAAAACCTGACCTCCATGAAGCTGGATTACAGGACCACGCCACGAGTCCCAGTCAATTTTAACTAAGTTTGTTACGAATACTCCTTTTGTAAATCTCTAGGTTAAGTTTGTTAATGAGTTGAATCCACCGGATGTGGCCTTTGTGAAGGGGTCCTAACATGCGTACAAACAAGCAACACAATCCAAAACAGCCAGGCCAAGATGGCGGTGAACAACTACTTTCCGCGACTTTCTTGGCCTTGCCAAATTTTGTATTACATATATTAGGTACGGTATCTGACATGTTAACTCAAAATTCAATCATAAATCCTGTTTTAAATCTATTTTGGGGTAACGCTCAAATATTGTAAACGGCTATACAAATCATCAAAATTACAGATTGTTGATTAGTTAAACCGCCCTAAACCCCTATAAACAATAGGCCTAGCCAGCTTAGATATTGGGCTGGCCGATTCACAGAAAGTGACAAATTTAGTTTAATATCAAAAATAAGTATGCCTTTCAAGTCAACAGTGAGCATATGTTTTGACCCGATGTAAAACCTAAACACCTTGCAGGCACACAAAACGACTGTTTAAAGTAAAGCATTGTGGGAAATAAGTTTCTAAAATTTAATTTTGACAGAGAACGTGTTGTATTTGACTACGGTACTTAAATAAAATACGAATTTTAGAATTTCAGCAAAAGATGTTAAATCAACAATAAAAGAAACAGTAATATCTAAGGCTTGATTACACAGTTGAAATACAAATACTAAACGCTGTGGAGAGTCATCCTCAGTAGCTGGTTGACTGGCTGAGACCAGCTACTGAGGATGACTCTCCACAGCGAGGTCGAAACGTTTAGCAGTATTTGTATTTCAACTGTGACGCGGTGTAATTCGGAAGCCTTAGATATTAATGATGTCATCGGCCGCGAAAGCTTAAGAATTAAGAAAAGAAACAGTGCTGATCTGAAAAGAGCCCAGCTGGTGGTGTCGCGACAGCGAATGTCAGCTGGTGAATTAAGTAGTGAATAATGCGTCAGGGAAGGAGAAAGCTGCAAAGGTCAGGTCTTCTTATTGAGATTATTATCTTTACAACTCCAGGGTAACTAATCTCGTTAAACGTAGAGAAGAAAAGGTAGTTACTTGACAAGCGCTCATTATACAATCTAGCGTAAATATGGCACTCGTCTTGTGGCACTGTTCTTAGGAAAGCCGTAGTAATACGTAGCCACAAGCGCTAACGTGAATACTGGCGAATTTCCTTTAACGGGGGATAAGTTAGACCGCAAATGCCCTGTCGTCAGGGGTTTCCTCCTTAAAATGGGGTTTATGCTGTGAAAACTGCATTTATTATCTAATGTTGATGAAATTTTGTTATACACATTTTTTATAGTAGCCTATGAAATGTTTGAAAGTTTATAACTAAATAATTAACCAGCCAGTCAATATGGTGACGGAAAGACCTTTTCCCACAGCCATCTTGGTCTGGTTGTATGGATTTTGTTGTTTAATGCACACATGCTATAGTACGGTAACGCAAGTGCTTATTCCAATTTTTTTTATCATGAGCACAGTTTTTATAGCTTAAAATCCCATTTTTTTTGGGGGAAACACCCCTCCCAAAGCGAATTTCCGGTGGATCGATTTTGCTGGTTAACGAACTTAACTTTTTTTTACAAAAAGATCATTTTGTACTAAATTAGAAGGTGAAATTTGGCTGTGCGGCGCTCTAAGTGGCGGTTGAATTTTCACAGCTTTATTTTATAGAAAATCGTTTGTCAGAAATCCCACTGAAATGTTTTTGAATGATGATTAAGTAAGTAATAGAAGCAAAGCACGTTTGTAAAATTCAAAAACAAAATCAACAATACGAACCCACCGGTTTTAAGCTAAATAGTAGTTTAAGGTTAAATGTTAATGAATCTTTCTTCTGTTTCAGCGTTTGGCGGAATTCACTTCAGGATTTCCGTATTGGTGAGTACTACAAGTTTCCTAATATGCTATTTATATTTTAAAATTCTGTTATAGTTAAGGGAATATTTATTGCATAATTTAACACCAAACTAAATAAATACATGTTTTATTGGATAGACATGTAACAAGACGTGTATCTGAATCGTAGTTATATATAAAATGTTCCATTTTCTCACATCTAGATCCCATTCTACATAGGCTACATCTAAGTCTTGTTTACTCGAATTTACCCAATCGGACGCCACTGTCAGTCCGCCTGTTCACACGATCTCCCAAGCGCGTGCCATAAACTCGTCTAAACTGCTTTTGCAACATAATTGGTTTAAGACGAGCTTTGTTTTTGAAATGTTCCTTTGGCTTCGGAGAGCTTTTGATCGATTTTTGGTTGACGAACGACAATCGTGCCTGAGATGGAAAACGTTCATGCACTACTACCGTTCTGTGTCTCCCAGTTCGAAGTCATCCCTGCCCTCTAGTTTCGTGAGAGTGTACATCTTTATCATGGATCTTAATTTGTATAAACGCTAAATAGCTAATTTATTTCTAAAGAAATTTGAAGACAAAAAAGGTTTGGACCGAACCGGGACCGGTCAAACCTTTTGCACATCTTTATCATCTTACGAGCTCGCATTTTTCTGAGAAAAAGACACGTTTCTAAGGTGCCAGGGTATTGTCATCCCATTGCATCTAGACTTTTTAACACCGCGTTTACCATTCCAAAACTATTTTGAGAAAGACATTATTCACTTCCTCTATACATAAAGCGTTCGGTTTTAAAATCTAACAGCATCTATATCCTACAGGAATGTTAGTACATATAATTGAAAACCCAAGTAGTCGCGCGCACAGCTGTAAACGTCACTCGCTCATCCGTCGTCCAGACGACCGGAAGTCAGCTCGGACATAAATAATACAAACAATTATTACATCAGTCGAGTCGGAGACGAGTACACTATATGAAATGTGCATTTTACAACAGAACGGAGCACCGAGCCGGATTGACAAGCTGGGGACCGGTGACGGTGAGTGCGTGGAGGCATCCGGACACGGCGTGCACTGGGTACGATATACCAGCAGCACAGTGGTTCTGAAGTCACGTTAAGAGTGCGCAGTAGTGGCTGTGACCTTGAATTTCGTCCTAAAAGAGCAATGTAAAACATACAATTTCTTGAGACACCTCACGCCTACAGTTTTCATCCGATTTTTATGAAATACTTTGTACTTTGAAAACTTTGTTTTAAAGTGTATTAAATGTTTTAATGGCTTAGCTGAGCCGAATTTCCATTTCTCACTTTTCATAAAGCCGTGACATAAATTACAAAAGTTGATGATATTTTGTATTTGAATGTCTTGTTTTTACTATGAATCTAGTAGAAGTGGTCAGCGAAGTATCGTTGCAGCAGTATTGCTGCAGTACATCGTCATATTTCAAATGACACTTAATTCAAAAGGATTTGACAAAAATTGTAGGCGTAAGGTATCTCAAGAAAATGCTGGTTTTTATGCTTGTTCATAGACATGTGTAAATACAAAAATGTAAATACACCCTTTTACATTTAGATCCCATTCTTAAATACACCCTATTCTTATTCAATCGAATTTGCCAAATCTGATCCAATATCAGTCCGCCTGTTCACTTCTTCTCCCAAGCGTGTGTCTTTAACTCGTCTTAAGAGTGCGGAGAAGAGGATGAAATGAAAAACGTCTTTATTCGTGGCGAAGTTAGGATTTTAAAGTCCTCTCTTCCACGTAATCATAGTACAAAATATACCAAAATAATATATGCAAACAATTGAAATATATAGTATACATACAAATAAATATTTACACTAAAATATATAGGCTACACTGAAAACTCAAATTAAAAACTACAATACATTACGTACAGTTGAAAAGTTAACAAATTGGATAGTGTTACAAAAAATGTAGCTTAGCATGAGAAAAGGATGATGATGTGACCTTGAGTATCGTCCCATAAGAGCAATGTTAAATACGCATTTCATTCGGACACTTCACGCCTACAGTGTTCAGCCGATTTTTATGAAATAAACTTTGCTTTAAAGTGCACTAATTGTTTTAGTGTCTCTGTTAAGCCGAATGTCCATTTTCTCCATCGTGCCACAAATTTAAAAAGTGAAGAAATGTTGTATTAGAACGTCTTGTTTTTTCTATGAATCTGTATCCTACATCTACATTTTAATGTGATTTATGTAGAATTTCGAAAAAGGTGTCAGCGAAGTCACTGCAGTTCATTGTCATGTTTTAAATAAAACTTATTTCAAAAAGATCTGATGCAAATGTAGGCGTGAGGGTCAAAGATTTTACTTGTTTTACATTGTTCTTATGGGACAGAAACCAAAATGGCCGCCGGTTACTGTGCGTGTTTAGTGGGTCGCTGATGAAACTTATTTTGGGTAGAGTCGGAATTTTGACATTTATTCTGGAAAAGGTCATAACAAGTCTGATTTATGTGGAATTGAATTAAAATTAGCGCATTTTTAAAATGTACACGACTTTTTTATGTACCAGGTATTTGAAATAATATGCTTTGTGTACCGTAAAGGGTATACAGTTCAACAAGGCCAAGCTGCGACTACATAGTCTTCTTTATCTTTCAACCTCGACCTTTACTTAGTCATCGCTTTGTTCGCGAGTAAGCAAGAGTAAGCTACCGTGAGTCCGAGCGAATTTCCTATAACAAGGATAATTTACTCAGGAAATTACTTTTTAGGGGTAGAATCTAATATGGCCTAAAAAAACATTTAGCCTCTATTTTGGTCCGGCTAAACTGGGGGGTTGAATTGCGTATTCTGGATGTTATATAAAAATCGGATCATAACCACAGTTTCTAGAACATAAAAACGCATCGGGAAGAGCGGGGGTTCTATCTTTAATAGAAAATATGTTATGGCCTGTATGGAAAACATAATAAGAGAGTTATACTTATTGGGAAAGCTTCTTTACGGTAAGGTCACTGTAAATATTGTGTACTTTATAGTACTGTGTTGTCATAAGCAACTATCATTCCGTTATATTTTATGATCATAAGCAATGATTCATATTCAATAAGCAAGTTATACGGCTCGTTGAGAATAAAATGTCAACTCTTAAGTTGGTAATTCATAAGGAGACCAAACGATTATCGCCAAACTATTTATTACATACTTTGGTAATACAGTATTAACTAATTCCCGTGCACAATTTCGATCTAAAGTTTTTTACCTCAATATAGCCTAAAGACCTTACAACGTAATAAAGTAAAAAACTAAAGATTTAGAATTGGTTAAAGTTGTTTATGATAGAATATTTCTGTTTCCCAAAAACGACGCCACCACGACATCCAGTACTAACAACCCAGACCACTCGGATTCCAACGAAAAAAAGAAGTAAACAGGAATGTCAAACAATTCCGAAACCTAGAAACCTCTCCGGACTGTGAAGGACGCGACAAATAAAAGAAGAAAGTAATAATCTGACGCGTTGATTGTGTCATTCGCCACGCCACAACAACAAAGCCGTGGCGTAATCAAGGAGCCCACGACCCGGGGCCCACAAAAACCCAAAACAATCCCGGTAAGCGACGTCAGGTAGCGCCCTCTGATGGTTTTCCGTGGTTACTCGCGGCGCGCCCTTTGAGGAGCGCTTCCGGCGCGCTCTACCCCGCCCACCGGCGGGTGCTGCTATCTAGCGGCGGATAGTAGAGTAGAGGCTAATGGAGGAGATTGGATAGCTGAGTGAACAAGTTTGGAGTATCATTACGGGAGGAGAAGAGTGTTATTTACATGTGTACTTGGAGGGCGTCAGAAGTCATGGGAAGACAATTTTATAAATTTTAACGAACATTTAGGCGGCGAAAAAACAAAGTGAAGATACAATACCATGTAGGTAAAACTCCTTCCTAAAGGAATTTTGACCATAAGAAAAATATTGTGCAGTAGAAATGTTACGTAATGTGATCAACCATTAAAGACCCAAATCGTTTGCGTATGCAATTTTATCCTTTAAATATTATTAAAAAATATTTCTTGTTTCGTTTTTAAAACGGTCAATCAAATTTGTATAGTATTTATATCAAACGGTTTCAGCATGTATACCAATAAAATAATACATAACCATCCAATCGAAATGTCTTTTGGGCTCGGGTGCTGTAGCCTTTCAGAATGAGATCATTTTCTTTCATCACTTCGGGCTATTCCTCTCTTATTAGTAACTTGCTCTGACCAAAGTTTCAATCAAACAATTTTCTTCCAATTGTGAAAAATTTCCTTTTTTGATCTTAAAAAATGATTGTGTGTTACCTGCCGCTTCTAAATCTTATCAACTGCTCGATCTATTAAATGCTCCCACTTTCGCCTTTCTTCGAGTTTTGTAACGTTCTAAAATTTGCTAATTTATAAGGTTGCGTTATTTGTGCATAGCCATAGAATTTAATTTTCGTTTCTTTAAGTCTGTAGGGTCGTATATTCTTCCTATTTTTATTACTACAAAGTCTCAGTGTTGATCGTGCCTAATATTTCCTAACCATTTACCTTCCTTCTTTTGAATTTATAAAGATTCACTGCTTAAGTTGGCCATATACATCACAAAAATGTGTGCGCTATTGCAGAATTCTACATACAAAAGTAAGTCGAAACTGGTTATTACTTTTTCTTTAGGCTTGGTTTGACGCCAATTTGTTAATTTTGAAAATAAATAAATCAAAACTCTGAGATATTTTGTGAAAGTTGGTGAAATGCGTGTTGATAAGTTAGATAAAAATATTGTTAGAAAGGTTTATTAGGAAAACAATTAAAGTTTATACCAAGTTTCAAAAATACCATTTTAATTATAGAAATTACAAATTGGCGGATTACGGCTAAACTAAGCCTAAATCAAAAACATGTTACGAGACATTTTCGACTTACTTTTTTATGTAAAATCCGGTCCTGCATAGCGCGCTACGCATTTTCGTGACACCCTGTTATGTCCGCACACAGGATAGAGCATATATAGGTACCTGGACCCTACAGCTCGTCGATGGCATAAATAACCTCCCCCAGTCATTTCCACCAGACTGCGCACGGGTTGACATTCAAGCTACAGACAAGCATTCTTCACACAGGACAGATATGACAGGTCGTAAAGCGGTTTACAGGCGATATTCAGATATTGACTGACCAGATGTTTACTACAGACAGCTGTTGCTGGGACAGTGTGGGTGTGTATATGCTCGTGTAGCACGGGCCTTGGCCGGACTGTTCCGTCAACACGGGCTGTGGTGTAGGCTGTACGCATTGTCCACAAGCGCTGCCGTGAGTCATGGCGGATTCTGTTTGTTACGTGGATATTTTGCGCAAGAAGATTCCTTTTTGGTGGGGGGGGGGTCGTCTTTCCCAACATTGCGGGTTTTATACTATAAAAACTGTTATAGTTATGATCGGATCTCGATCAAACTTGGTAAATAGTAAAAAGGTAAAGTTTGTCTTGTTTAACGAGGCGAAGTTAGGACTACAAAGTCCTCTCTACCACTCAACCTCGACCTTTACCTAGCGTTACCGTAGAGTCACATTACAAATGTAAGTAGTGACTGGGGGGATCGAACCCGCGCCACCGGAGTGATCAGCTCCGGAGTCGCGCACGATTACAACCCGCCACGGGTCCGCTTGATACGAACATTAATAGCACTGTGCCTAAATTGTGTATTAAAAATGAATAAACTCCATTTGGCCAGACTAAGATGGTTGGTTAACTTGTTTTCGAGCGGTTAGACACTTCAAACTTCGCTTCAACTTTGAACACCTTTAAAAGACAAAGTTAAAGTTTGTCTGGTTAAAGAGGAAATTAGGACAACTGATTCCTCTCTAGCACTCAATCTTTACCTAACGTTACCGTGTTGTTACTGGTTCTTGCGGGGATCGAACACGCGTCAGTGGGTGACGAGCTTCGGAGTTGCGCTCTATTTCAACCCGCCACGGGTCCGCTAAATAAACACGTGTTTATGAGTCTATTTACATTTGCAGGGTTTGTAGTGTTTAAAACCGTGTTGTTGTTAGACGTCCGATTAAAATGTTTTTAATTTAAATCAATATATCCTAAAGAACGCTCTAAGAAACCCATTTTGTATTGGTTTATTGTAAAGTGCCTTTAAAATTCAATATTCTTCATTTTAAATGCTTAACTCTTAAAAACGGAAACTAGTTTAAAAGTCTGCTTCTAAACGGGTTTATACCCTATTTTAACACCTCATTTAAGATTTTAAACATTAAAATTAAACTTATGAAAACGGCGCATTGCAACTTTTTTCCGCCATTACACACCACCAATCATTAAATTTTGAAATGGCAGGTTTTAGTGCAAGTTATTCAAAACTCTCTTTAATAGAAACAAAGTGGAAAAATTGCATGAAAATAAAATAGTAACATTATTTAAATAACGTGTAAATGTTGAGCAACAATCTTGTAAATCCAGCATGGAGTCAGGTTTTAGGATATAGGTCTAGCGGCTCAGAAGTCAGTGATCATCTGATCGACACCCGCATCAACCTCGACCTTTACAATCGTCTAGACATATCAGACCATCACCTGCAAGTGGTGACTGGAAGTCACGTTGAAGCGTTGGTCCTTGTATTTCCAGGTCATTGAGCTATTAATTAACCGACTCATTCTAAGGGAGTCGGCCTTAGTTTGTAACAAGTACTCATCCTTCACCACATTATTTGCCTTAAAATACCCTCATGAGAGTGGTCGGCATCTCAAATAGTGATACAGTTAAACCGATACACAAATACCGCTTTCCAAACGTAGGTTAAATATTAGCTCAACATAATCCGATGAATTTCAAGTTACGTCGAAAGATGAAACACACCGGAAACTGGATATTTTCCAGCGCGTGTTTTCATTGGCTGAGTTGGTTCAGACGACACTGTGGCAATACTGGAGTAGGTTCCTTAACTGAACCAACAAACTCCAGATGTTTACCAAGATAAACAGAAAGTTTCCAACATATCGCAGCAGTCTGTGTGCTTCCACTCTCTTATCCTGTGTCTCTACTGGTTTATTCTATATATTAAAAGAATTTATGAAAATCTAATGGCAGTCAGTACGACCGTTCTATCAGGCTGATTTTCTTAATTTTTTTGAATGAAAGGTATTTATGCATGGATTCATCATCAAACATCAAAAATCGCTTAACTTATATATAATATAAGTTTTAATATCAGTAAAATCATCTAAATATTGAATAAAGACATTTGACCAAAAATTGGTTTAATAAGCCTATAAAATTTTGATCTACACAATCAATAGTAAGTACTGAGTAGGCATTAACTCACTATAAGTTGAGGGGTAGTAAAATTGGAACAAAATTTTAGATATGATAATTTTTCAAAATTAGGCCTAATTAACTTTTCTGTAGTTTTCCCATACTAAATCACGGATAAATAAATCTAGTTCTTATGAATACAGGATTGTATTCCTATGTAAATAAGCAACTCTGCTGTAGTTAAGAAAATAAATCAATACATTTGTAAAATTTTGCTTTTTAAAAGATTACGTAAGGTTATTACATAGAAGTCATATCGTAGCTTGATATAAAATAACAATGAGTATTTAAGAGAACAAATGAAACAAGTTATCCTTAAGAAAGAATGTCATATTCTTTTGTAATCAAACGGGGTCGTTAAAGAGACAATGAAAAGAGTTGTTAATATTTCATCAGCATTCCGCAATGTTAGGGAACAAAGCGTTTTACAAGATGATCGACTTTTTGTTTAATGCCAGTTAATTTTTATTGCGAAAAGATCTTATTGTTATGAAAAGCACAGTTTGAATTTAACTGTGTCAACTTCAATGGAAACATTCTTGTCTCATTTCGACTCCATTTTATAAAAGTTCTGTGAATGTTAGATCTCGCATTTTTATTAGATTGTTTTCTTTGACGTTATAAATTTATACAATAAGTAAAGATGAGACAAAAGTGTTAAGCACTTTCAGAAACAAAAGTTTTAAAATTAAATAACGTACCTACTACTGGCTATCTTTAGCCAACATAAATATGTAGCTTATAGATAAACGTGATATTACCCTACTCGTAATTATAAAACAATCATAAACATAGTCCGTGGCAGTTTGATATCACGCGCGACTTCGGAACTCTTCATTCCGGTGGCGCGGGTTCGATTCCCGCAGTTCATCTCTTACATTTATAAAGTGACTATACGGTGACACTAGGTAAAGGTCGAGGTCGATTGAAAAGGAGGGCTTTGTAGTCCTAACTTCGCCTTGATAAAACAAGCTCTACCTTATTTAGCCGACTAGCCACAATTTTTAGCCGACACTGAGCCGCAAGCGCTACCGTGAATCCTAGCGAATTTCCTGTTAAAAAGAATAGTTTACTTCGGACGTGTTCTGGTCGTTTCCTCAGGCTTTGATTGGAACCTTTATGATCCGAATAAAATTGATAAACAATTAACGTACATTTGTACATTTCAACAAACCCTATAAGTTCAAAAAATTTCAATATAAGTGAAGAAGGTTTCATTCAGTTTTGGCGAAAGCGAGCGTGAGTGTGCAAAAAGTGGGAAGAACTCGGCACAGTTGGCTGGCAGACTGCTTTCCGGGGGATTATTTTGGGAACTGGATTCGTCATCGGGTTCCCCACAGCGAGACCCGCGGTGATAAAAGTCGTATGACGTACAATTTTGATCACAACACTTGTTTAGTTAACATACTAACATCAGCTAGTAAATCAAATTTCATCGTATTTTTGATTATTCAAGTATTGGTTCAGTTGGACCTCGCGTGCGTTCACTTTTCCTTGAAAGGTTGACTTTTCTTTGTGCCAGACTTGCTTCATCCTCTTGGTAGGCCTATGATCTCTTTTTTTCATCAGTCCAGGCACTGCTCTAATGCTTTAAGTAACTTTCTTTTGACCAATTTCCAATCATCAAACACTTTTGTTCAAAGTTTTCCATCGTTAATATCGGTTTTGTGTGATATTTGCCGCTTTAAAACTTTCTTTAACTGACCCGATTCACTCAATTGTATCATCGCAGTTTTTTCAGAATCATAAAGATTCAAATTTGGGGTATTTTGTTAAATTTTACGAGAATTTGGAGCGGTGCAATTTAATCAGCTTCAGTTAAGAAAATCTTGTTTTAACAATTTTTTGCTATGATCTATTTACCTGCTTGTCTTATCATATTTAGCTAGGTTAGAAAAATGGTGGATCATCTCTGTTCCAAACATTATGTATGGATCGTCTTCTTCCAAATTTGTTGTTGTTGTCAGATGCATCCCTCTTCTATCCAGAAAACTCAGGAAGCTTATTTATTTTGATCATAGATTTCTAAGGTTTGAATTTGCGTATTATCCCAATCATGACCTCGAAATAAGACAACAACGATCCAGAAAGTCTCGCAAAGTGCCCGTACCGTTTTACCCCAGCATACTTCACTCTGAAGCATAGAGACTCAGTGGTGAAACAGGAGACGACCAGCTGCCGGAGCGCTATCTAACAATCGAGTGTGTAAATACTGCAGAAGACAAGGTCAGGAGAGCAGTTTGATAAGGTGATAGTAGCGTGAAATCTGATACCGCACCCACCGACCACTGACCTGACCAAGGGGTTCAAGGCTGGCGTTGCACGTGACTTTGATCTGGACTCGGGTCTACGAACTGCTGGAGTCAGCGTTTCAGTTTTCAGAAGCTTGACCACGTGGTCTGTACTCTTTTTGAGCTCGGGTCCTGGAAAGTACCTGAAGTGCTCATATTGTAGTTTTGGAGACAGTTCATGCAGCCCTTTTAGGGCTTCTGTAGATATTGCTAGAATCCCTTGTAGGCGTAGTCTGGAGTTCTATAGATATTGCTAACACCTCCTAGGCCGGAGTCCAATAGGGTGGCCTCAGGTAGCTGCCTGGGCCCAGAACTCAACCAGGTCTGTGTAAAATGTTTATCAGCAAATAAAGGTTCTTTCTGGACTTAGTTGTCGGGAGAAATCAGACCGATCAAACCGATACCGTTCACTATTGCATACTACTCCGTAGAATTGTGTGTAAGGTTTACCTAAAAATCTGTTGCGATCATTGATAAACTACGATCAAACAGTAGTTATCCTGCGTCTTTTCAAAAATGTAGTAGCTTTTTAAGTTTAATATTCTAATAGCACATTATTTTTGCCTGGTGAAGGAAAAAGAGTTCCGAGAAGATGAAGCCAAGTCTTGACACAAAACCAACTTTTGGGCGTTAACGTTCTTTGCGTGGTCCGACTGGGCCTGTTCGTGAATAATAATAAACTAATTCGACACATATTTTCAATTTCGGTGTGTTCTGTAAACTACAGATTCGGTTTTAGACGATAGCACCACAGGCTTAGTTATATAATATTACGAAAAACACAGAAGTACAGTACTAAAAATCTCCAACGTGTCAGTCTTTTTGTAAGTTAGTAACCCATTACGTCGTGACATCTCGTCTGACATAGCACAAAGAACAAAGTCTCCTTCTGCTTAACCTGATGAGGTTATCTTGATGTTGTTATGAGCCTGACTCACGTAGTTAGATATGCTTCTCAGCTTGATAATGGAAGCCATTCTTATGTCAGAGACGAGGAGGATGATCAAACAAGTCCTACACGTGCTCGGGTAGTAGCCACGGAGGTGACACTGGGTGTATAGTGCGGTCAGTTTGATAACGTCCTGGACCATAGAGTACAGTGGACATAGAGGGGACACTGGGTGTACAGTGCGGTCAGTTTGATAACGTACTGGACCATAGAGTACAGTGAAAATAGAGGGGACACTGGGTCTACAGTGCGGTCAGTTTGATAACGTACTGGACCATAGAGTACAGTGAAAATAGAGGGGACACTGGGTCTATAGTGTGGTCATTTTGATACCGTAATGTACCATAGAGTAAAGTGAAAATAGAGGGGACACTGGGTCTATAGTGCGGTCATTTTGAGAAAGCAACCTTAGAGTAAAGGAAACATAGGGGACCCACCAGGTTTGCAGTGCGGCCACCATCCTTTCGCCCTCTTCTGCTTTCTGTTTACCCCCTCCTGATTTCTTATCCCACTCCACCTTCTCCCGCAACGGCGCTCTCTAACGATTTAGACTGCACAAGACCATCCATTCAACAGCCTTCTTATTATAGCGCGGCCCTTGACATCGTGACACCATGTGACTTCTACTTTATACTGCGTTTTTTGGTCGGTGGTTGCGTTTCAGTGCGTTTTGATCAGTTTAAAAAATGGAAATTTGTCATCGGGGTATGATCGTTAGCTTTAACATTGCCATACTACGGTAAAGGTTTAAAAGCCAATCAAAGGCTGTAGAAAACATGTTTTGCAGTAGTACTGTACATGTCTGAATAAAATATGTTTGTATTCAGGATTGTGGTAGAAGTTTAGTTTTGCTAAAAGTGTAACGTTTTGCTTTTGTAATTCGTGATTAGTACTGTTTTAAATCAAACGTTAAATAAAACTCGAAACCCCGACTTTTAGTTAGTAGCCTATCACCGCATAGTCACTTAATTTGACAGTGGTGACTGCTGCGACGGTTCATTTCCTATCGGGAGAAACTGTTTTGTACGTTCCAAAGCATAAACTAATGGACTCTATGATCGTTAGTCTGTGATTATAGCTTTGAGCACAAATAATAAAGAGTCTACGTGGATCCAATTGGAATAGAAAAGGTGTTCGTGGTTTAGTTGTCAAGTCCTTTCACCAAGCACTGTTGTCAACTGGTTCACCAATTCCTCTCCAATCCAGCCGCTGATGAGTTTTAGGAAAAGAGTTGTAGAAAAAGATTTCTTCTCTGTACTATATGAATTAACCACACAGGGTGGTCCGGGGGTTGGAGCGGGGCAGGGGAGACGTGCACGAAATGGCAAACATGCCTTATGATGGATTGCGTGATTGAACTAGCCTTTTCTTCATACGTCTGCAGATAGTTTCTATTGTCTGTACTTTGTCTGTAGCTATCGAGATAACTGCGATCCTTAGCTTCACCAACAGGTCATACTTGAGTAACTCTTGTTCAACGTGTTTCTAAAAGACTCGAGGAGGGTAAAAACCTCTTGAGAAACACCAGACCTTTACTCCAACTAAACTGATAAACAGTGTGGGTCTGGCACTCTACACTGTCTCCCGACTGGAGGACCGCGCTTCGCTAGGAATAGTCAACAGATTGCTTTAACACACAGTTTACTGTATACAGGGTTGTAAGATATTTACCGTATGTACCCGCATGGATAAGAGGGAGGGTACCTTTGAACCTTTGCCTGCATACGGAAAACATTTGACAAAGTAGTACCATAGACTCAAGAACTCTATAGTAGAGTTCATTTGTCTTGTGGTAGTATATTTCATCACTAGGTCCTAAAGTGAAGCTTTTTCATACGAGCTCAAGTTGCTACATCCGAGGTTTTTAATTTAATATGAATCAAAATTAATTACTCATTTGAACCCAATAGTCTGCGTTGTTCTGTTTACTTGAAGAAACAGCTGTTGTTACGCTAGTTTATTCGGTTAGATTATCAATTTTTAGTGCTTTGTATCGATTTGGAATTTCTCGAATAGTTAACTAACTGCCATTAAGGTCGATAGTTAGAACAATAGTCGACCTATTTACAATAGATAAATTATTCATATCAATCAAAACCATTGGAACCGATGATGTCCTTGCCACATAAAGATCATTAAAGTAATCTCTTTCTCCATATAGGGAAAAAATGTATAAACAAAAATGTAAGTTTAGTTCGTCTATGTCATTTATTTTTACAGCAAAATTACAAAATAAACGTGAATAACAGGTCATACAGATTAGTTTCATTGTCAAAACTAAATTACCTTATTCCAAACTCACTAAACACCGTATTCCACCCAAAATATTTCAGCCCCACGATAAATAAATTTAAACGAGTGACCAATCAGAAAAACCCAAAACAAAGAGCACAATTTTCAATCTACAACATTATTATTGCCAGATTTTGTCTTACAAATTCCAAAAACATCTTCGATCGGTGTTGAAGGAACGAAGCTGAGGTTGACAACGGATAATTTATCAATACTGAGCTCACCTTGAACCTTGTTTGGCGAGAGTCCAGCGTTACGTCGTTCAAACACAATAAGCCTACCGTTTTTACCTATCACCACAATGCCCTTTATTGGAGGGCAAAAACTATATTTCAAAAGCTTTAGAAAATCACTAACACGTTAGAGTGGACATTTTCTTTTTTATTACGATTCATCGATTTAGTAGTTGACTAATTAATGGCTATACGTATTGTGTTTGCATATTTTAAGCGTTAATTTGAGAACGGTGTGTTTGAATTACATCAAACTTTTGTGATAATACGAGGTAGTGCTGTAAAAAGAGTATTTATGATTCAATGTTGATTATATTTAGTAAAAACATTTATAAAACCGTACTAAACGTGCGTAAAAACTATTTCCCGTTTGTTAGATACATCGACAAAAGTATACGTTTTAAGTTTAATAAAATCGGATCATACGTACAGTTTCTACAGCAAAAAAACCATTAAACCATTTTTAGAGGAAACGCTCTCCTAATAGGTCACTTGCAATGGAATGATTTTGCTGGTTAACAAACATGGCGTAGAGATTTACAAAAGGAAGTGAAGTATAATGTTTTTCCATTTGACCCAGGAAGAGTTTGGAAGCTTTCCATTTTTTTCTACGACGAAATTTTGTTCCCGAATGGCGGTATAAATGATTTTGCTAATGGCGGTATAACTCTTAAAGAAAGTCGCCAACAATTTTAAACATCCTCAAACGGTGTTAGTTATATCAAAGATTATGTTATGGCAGGTAGATTGCGCACGGATACCATATGGCTGAGGCAGGAAATCAACGTAGTTCGGCAGCCCAAGCACGGATAGCGCTGCGAGGGAATTCTTTTAAGAGTCTCAAGTAGAGCCACTGCCCACTGACGCACGCGCAAGTTTGTAAGTTCTCGAAAATCGCACAATTTGGCCACATTTGAGTCATCGACATCGGACATACTCGAGCATGTCGTGCCGAGGGGGGAGAAGGAGATGGCAGCGCTCGCAGCGCTATCTATGCCATGGCTGCCGCAACTATGTTGATTTACCTGCCTCAGCCACGTGGCATCCATGCGCAATCTACCTGTCTTCACATTATCTCTGGTTATATCTTCTACCACGGTTCACACTAGTCAACACTTTTCCTAACAAGAAGGCCAGCTTCTGACCACACTAAGTTATGTTACCTATTGTAGTTGTGTTTCCCAGTTTCCCACCCAGCCTGTTATTATCTGCGAATGAACAGTTATCACACTTGTGTCCAAGGTCTCTCTGCAACCGTTACCGTTCTTTCTTCATTGTTACCTCAGAGTCACAGACGTCTACCGGAAGTCGCGGGTACGGAGGCGGATGTCAAACAGTTTAGCGAGAAGATTACTGCTTGTTACGCGGGAAAATTAAGGTCGCTAATAATTGTGTCGGGATTGTTTATCAAGGTCTTGGTAATCTTGTTGGGATGAAGTATTTGTTTCTGTCTAAGGTATTTGGTTATCACAACACTTTTAAAGGCTGTGCCTGCGCCGGGAATCGAACCCGCGACCTTGCGCATCGGAAGAGGTGACTCTACTCTACCTACTGAACCACGAGCGCAGGCATTCTTAAAGGTTTCTTAATTTAGGGAAACACCTTTATGCATTTTCACTGGAAAACTCACGTAGGAAAGTGTTCTAAATCATAACAACAGGACTGTTTTGTGTTTTGAACTTTTATGTGTAGACCTGCTTTGGGGTTTGTTGACAAAGATTAATGTTAATCTATGAACTGTTCTAATTGGTAAAATCAAAGGTTTGGAAAGTAAAAATTTGGATAGTTAATAAATTGGGAGTCACTTCAAATTATTTAGCTTGGTACATTCTGTACCAACTAATCTTTGGATACAATTCTTTGTTTGAAGTTTGTTGTAGACGATGGTATAATATTATTACATACGCTTTCCATCGTTTTTAGTGAACAGGAAAACGACGTTTCGGGATCTGGAGTCTAATACCGTCTTCAGGTTAAAATTTTTATTTTGTGGCTGGCTACGTTTAGGCTAGCTCATTTCCTAGCAGGTATTTTCTGTTGTTTCTTTTCACCTGAGTACGAGATCAGATCCCAGTTACCGAAAGGTTCTTTTTGTTCACTATTAGAAACGTATACTCGTTTCTAACTTTAGATCAAATAAAATGAAATATCATTTCTAGTACGATCATAGTAAAGATTCACTTAGTTGAGTTGGAGTGATGCTCACCACAATCTCAGCTATAATGGGGGTTTAACTTTTATGACGTAGTGAGCTAGTAACGAGTATAGTAGTAAAGCTTTTAAACCTCTTGAAGTATAAAAGAGTAACACTTACTTGTGATATCTGGGAGGTCTATCTTGGTCTACTGACAAACCAAGCTGGGAGAGAGAAGGGATAAAGGGAACGTATTTAACAATACAAAAAAAGTCAAAATAATGGTGGGAAGTGTGATTAACAAGAAAATAGTTATTAATTTCTATAGTTTTATGAAACGAAGAGCTTCTCAACACCTGAGTCAAATGGCAAAAATTTGAAAATTTTTTTGACAAAAATCTTTTTGTCCGATTTTTAATACAATTATGTGAAAATGTATTCTTTTGAAAATCTCTAGGTTAAAAATCGGTCCTTGGGGAACTTCCCCTACGCTTTAAAAACTGTATTACACCCCATGATCACGTTGTGGTGAAATTCATTGTTCACATTTCTGTATAGCCAACACGTATTGCAACAATCTAACAAACCTTCGACTTTTAAACGGATAAGGTACGTATTTTTATTTTTGAAAATCGTCTGGTAATGCCACCAAATCAGTGGTACTCTCACGGTTTTGATCAAAAATGTAATAACTAAACTTTAAGCATGTGCTGAGGGTACTAAAATATGATGAGCTTTCCGGCTTTAACCTTTCGTTTCTCAGTAGAAATAATCTAAATAATTCCTTAAATATTTTTGTCCTCTAATACTTTTAACTTTTTGCAATTATTTCCTTTGGCGGGCAATAAGAAATACCTTGGATATTGTTTATGAACCAAACAGTGTTGACTGAGCTGTATTTTTGTTACGTTTAAAATATACGTAAACCTCGTTACAAATTACAATGTCTTGTTTGTATGAACAAATAAGTAAATAAATACCACTAATATTTAAGCATTATTATTTCGTTCATAATATTTTACAAACTCATATATTATTATGTTTAATGTCATTGACGTTTGAATACCTTTCCCCTCGCCCGGTTCTTAACCTATTTGTGTAAATATTCTTTCACAGAATAACATTATGATAGTTTTCATGCTGTCTAAATATAAAAATCGTGTCTATAATTACGTTTTGCACTCACCTGACAGATGACTCGGGTCGAGAACGTATCCACTGCGCGATGTACGTGAACACGGTGCGCGCACTGTCACTCACACCACCCGACTGACGCGTACAGCAGGAGCGATGCCCGCGCGCACAGCTGTGCGCGGCCTCCACTGCGCGCGCCACTGTCACTCACTTACATTGGTACTGTAATTGTTTATCGGTATCTGTTTAGGGTAGTGTATATTGTTTTGTGATGTTAGGTTTGAATGATTTTGGTGGTAGATGGGACACTTTTAAACCGTGGGAATGTTCACCTTATTTTTCTTCAACCAATTATAATTTCTATACACCCATGAAAATTTAACAAATTACTTAACTAATTACTCATCGAGTCCTCATGACCTAAATGCAAGATAACAATATTCGGGGAGTGCCCCTCAGGGGTTTAATTTACCATAGTAATCGAAAGTAAATTTATAGGAATCTCGGATGATACTTTGATTTGAGATGCTGACCACTCCTAGAGGGTATTGTAAGGTGAAGATGGGATGAATGGTGAGTGGGTTGAGTGATGGATGATGAGGTGATTAAAATACAAATAATCAAGCCGCAGTAGTCTTGTTACAAACTAGGGCCCACTGTTCCCCAGATTGGGTCACTAATTGATAGCCCAACGACCAATGAAATGGACCAACGGCTTAACGTGACTTCCGAACCATCTAACCGGGGAGGAATGTCTTAGATGTGGAGTACCACAGGGCTCTATACTCAGTCCATTATTCATATTGACCTACGTCAACTATGCCAGTTGATCGGTACAGCGAGGGCGAATCGTCCTGTAGTCTACACGAAAAAACAGACAGATGTTGATGGAAGTGTGAAAGGAAAGCTTTAGCTAATAAATATTGACTATTGTTATACAATTCATGTAAAACATGTTCATGCAATATATAAGACCATGTTATTTATTCAATCAAATCCAGTTTTTATCTGTATACACGTGGAGTATATACATAACTAGTCAGCATAATCGCCCGGCAAGCGAGAGACCCGGGTTTAAGTCCCGGTTAGGTCCAAATTTTTTGTCTTCAAATTTTTAGTAACATATATATACATACATAGATTTAAACTTAATTAGTTTTAGAGTGCGTGAACATGTTCAACAGATTTTAGTAAGGAGGTCCAAATTTAATTCATAAGCCTGCGATGGGCATTAAACCATGATCTCACGAACGGCTGGATTATGAGTTAGCATTGACAATATAGCCAATATCTTGATTTCTTAATTATCTTAATTGTTATATAATCTTTCCAAAAATGTGATTTTAACACTGACACACAGTTTTATCCCGGTTTCATCACTAAATACGTAAAATTTCATAGTTCTCAACAGTTCAATAATGATTAAAATTTTAGTTTGACCAAGATGTGTTTTTTCTGGGAATCTGTTCTGTTAAAACTGGTGCGTGGACGAGCGTTACAACAAGCCGGGAAAACATTGACACACCAAACACTAAGTGGAAAAATAAACACAGTGGTGAAACCTGACTGAGTAAACCCGTGCAGTTAGACCCACAGTGAGCTGAGGGGAAAACACTGTAAACAATATACTGTATCACAGGACAAATGTACAACCATACACGTACCCGAAAAGTACCATGCGAATCTTGGCCTTGTCATCGACAAACACCTTAGATTTTCAGACCATGTAGAAAAGTAGCGAGTTAGTTCAGCAATTTTCGTTCTGAAGATTGTCAGATCAACTCAATACCATTGTGTGAAAATCACCTCAAAGTTTACTATGGTATTGTCGTTCCACATCTGTCGTACGGCATTCCTCTTTGGGGTTTCAGTTCGTCCAGGACAGATCATCTTTTATCCTTCAAAAGAGCAATAATTTTCCACTTAAGAGTCGTGATCATTGTAGAGAGTTGAAGTAAATCCTAAACAATTTACATCCTAGAAACACTAACTTTCGAACCCTTCCCTGTTTCCTATACCCTCAGTAAATCCCAATCTCAATTTACGTAACAGAAGCAATCTTTCAATACCAAGACACCGGACAACCTTTCTAAACTCCATCTTCTGCAGTGTGGAGTGCGACTTTTAATGCTCTTCCTGTCTCTTAAACAAGAACCTAACAACAACTCATTCAAAACAACTAAAAAGGTTCTGCTAGACCATGCCTTCTATAAAGTCAGTGAGTTTCTGGACCATGAATGGTAGAGACTGAGTAAGTTAGAAAAACCACCATATTAGAATAGTGTGTACATTTTGACGTGTGCCCATGTACCATAGTATTTAATGGCAATAAACGATTTGACTTTGAATACATATGTTTTTAGTGGTTAGTAAAGTAAATAATCTAATTGCAAAAAGAATTAGCATTCTATGCAATACCTCATTGTTGGCAAATTTTCAAAAGAAATAGAGCTGGTCATTTCTATTGCCAGAGAGAACGAAATTTCGTAGAACAAATCTGAGAGAATTTTGAGCTTCTCAACACCTTCTGAGTCAAGTGGCAAAACTCTATATATAATTATGGTGGAACCTCGGGTTTTGCTAAAATACATAGCAATATCACTATATCACTATTTGAGATGCCGACCACTCTCATTAGGATATTTTAAGGCAAATATGTGGTGAAGGATGAGTGGTAGTAATGAGTTATGAGGTGTAGTCTTGTTACAAACTAAGGCCGACTCTTCCTTAGAATGGGTCATTAATTAATAGCCCAATGACCAATGGACCAACGGCTTAACGTGACTTCCGAACCACGCAGGTGATGGTCTGATATGTCTAAACGATGGTGGGAGTTGATGCGGGTATCATCAGATGATCACTGAGACTATCTGAGCCGCTTTAGACCTATATCATCTTCAAAACCTGACCTCCATGAAGCTGGATTACAGGACCACGCCACGAGTCCCAGTCATAAGACCTAATTTTACGTATACAACACATGTTATAAAATCATTTAAATCTGTTATGAACGTCTAACGATACACACCCTGGACATCAATAGACATTAACTGTAGGTACTTGGCGAAAGTGTTAACTTGTACACAATTGTTAATCAAGCGTTATGGCCGGTGTAAATCATCTATTGTTCCTTCCTTGTGGAGAGAATATTGTTTACTGTCTTATTTTATGAGTCTTGTAACGGTTTTTGTTGGTAATGTCTTTGATGACGGTAAAAAATAACAGGAGGCGTAAAGGAGATACGTAAAAGGTGCTGTGTTTTTATTTATCAAGTAGCTTCGACAATGTAATAAAAACTGCACCGAAATTACATTTCGTATAATTCTTTATGATCTATACTTGTTTTTCAATAAGAGTTGGAAAATACCTGTTAGGTTAAAGAAAGTTAACCACAAAACTATAGTTTACAATGCTTTTGTTTTTGACAAAATTATTTTATAGAACTGGCCGGTACATTCTAAATGAATACCACGAATCTGTACATTTTAGACATATCTACAGTGGTTGGACCACCGACTGCAGCTTCTGTAAACTCATTTTAAAGCCAGTATAATATTTCAATTGATCTGGGAATACAACCAAACTCGATTTGAATATCTATTTCAGATAACCTTTAGGTAATGCTCACAAAGTGGATAAATATACTAGCAATAGTAGATATTTTAAAATTAACGCCAAAAACTGAAATAATTTGAAACCACGTTTATAGTGTACCATGAACTGTGCCAAAGACAATTCATATAAGTTGTCTTTGACCGTAGTATATTTGCAGCAAAAGAAACAATTATTCTAATCTAAAGGCACCAAAACTAGATCCATTTCTCTCTAGTCACTGTCACTTAGACATTTTAAAATAGACAGTAAAAGAAATGCACCAACTGCTCAAATTTATTGAAATAATACTATACCTTTAAATGTATGCTAAATTGAATGCATTGCTTGCATTACATCATTGACGATGAGCTACACTTTGACACATAAATAAATAAATCGTTTATTGCGGAAACATATTAACATGTTATGCAATCGCCAATGTATATTTTTGTTCACTAAAATTTTCCATGCATTCTGCCATCGAAGTCTCTTTCAAACATACATCTTGTTCATTCACTCTCTCCCATTCATTTGAATTATTCCACTCTAGCCCTATTCTAATTCGGTGGTTTCTGCGATCTCCCAGTTATGTGCCATAAACTCGTCTGTACTGTAAAACGCCTTTGTGACCAAGATTTGTTTTAGACGAGCTTTGAACGCCTTCGGCTTTTGGCACTTTTGATCGAATTTGGCAACCGGTTGACTAGCTGAACTCCTGCCTGAGAAGGCGAACGTTCATGAACTATCGTTCTGTGTCTCCCAGTTCGATAGTTCTCCCTGCCTCTTTTTCGTAAGAGTGAATGTCACTTCCTCTTACGGGGTCACATTTTGATTTCAGAAGAATACAAGTTTGAAGAATGTAGAGGCAGGGTAAAGTCAACAATTTCAAATTTTGAAAAGCTGGCCTGTACGACTCTCTTCTTTGAAGTTTCGTACATAGCAGCCGGAATGACAGCGTAGAGTAAAAACAAACAATATGAACCGTGTACAGCCTACTAACACTCATATAATCCACACTTACCAAGCTTTTTCGTAAAGATTTTCCTGTAAAACCAATCTGAAGCTTCTGCCAATAAGCGTGTACAAGTGTTGTGGACCTGGAACCGATGCTGGTTGGCTCTCTTCCATCTCTCTAATTGGACCAGACATCTCGACAATGAACACCAGTTGTGACGTCACAAGTTAAGAGCTGTCGTTCAATGTGTCGGGGTTGTCTAAATAATTATTGCTAGGCGTGATCTTGATGACTTAGATGGTTGTAAAAATATTGAAAATCTTTGAGAGCACCTTCACTATATCACTATTTGAGATGCCGACCACTCTCATGAGGGTATTTTAAGGCAAATATGTGGTGAAGGATGAGTGTGATGAGTGGTAGTAATGAGTTATGAGGTGTAGTCTTGTTACAAACTAAGACCGACTCTTCCTTAGAATGGGTCATTAATTAATAGCCCGATGACCAATGGAAATACAAGGACCAACGGCTTAACGTGACTTCCGAACCACGCAGGTGATGGTGTGATATGTATAAACGATGGTGGGAGTTGATGCGGGTATCATCAGATGATCACTGAGACTATCTGAGCCGCTTTAGTCCTATATCATCCTCAAAACCTGACCTCCATGAAGCTGGATTACAGGACCACGCCACGAGTCCCAGTCGTAGTAAAAGGTTACTACGTTGACGACTTTGACTTGAAACTACTTTGAATTTGAAAATTGTTGTTAATAGTCTTTTAATAGTTGTTTTGACTTAGAACTGAAGATGTATAATTTTGCTGGATTAAAAATGTGTCTTGTTTAGCTAGTCGAAGTTAGGACTTCAAAGTCTTCTCTACAACTCAACCACGACCTTTACCTAGCGTTATCGTAAAGTCACTGATGAGCTCCGGATTTGCTCGTAGTATTAGTCCACTACCGGCCTGCTATAAATAATTTAAATAGATTAAATAAATAATAAAATTTAAAACTACATACGAGTTATAATAACTAAAACTCGTACATTAATAGTTCTTTAAAAGCCTAGTGCCAATTAATAATGATAATAAATTAAAAGTGGGAATATTTTTCCAGTTAAGGAACAGAGTGGCCTTATTATATCTTTTAAGAATAATATATTTATTAATTTGTAAACCAAATTTTTCTGGTGAGTTACAAAAATGAAAATTAAGATTCTGTCTAACGAAGTCGCTAGACTTTGTATCAAAATTTACCGAACACGAAATATTCTTCGACCATTGTGGGCATGAGGTACTCTGAACATGAAATATTTACGACTACCATCAAATGTGCCAAATTTACTCTAAGATTAAAGAAGTGAAGGTCATTCAGAAAGAGTGAAATTTCGCTCTTTTACGTGTTGAAACGCAGCCACTTTGATTAAAGAGTGGCTCGATTTTCACTCTTTGGGAGTGGTTTTGTCTCTTTCATATTTAGAGTATTCGCATAGTATTTCATTGCGGAAACAAATAGCTTGCAACCATCAATATATTGTTTGATAATTCCAATGTTCAGTTCATTTCGACCCCGATCTCTTTCCAAAACATACGATTTCTATTTAGTCTGAAGGAAAACACAATCGATGCAATACAAAACTTTAATAGCTGTTTAGGCCTTTCAAGAAGAAAGTTCTCACCAACAGACCAAAATGAACTGAATGTCGATTAAATTGTTTTATTGGATTGATTGTGTTTTCCATAAACTAAATTGTTAATCCAATAAGAAGCTCTTCTAGATATACAAATTCTAATTTCCAAACTGCTCCACTCCCTAACACCTGTTATGGCGGAATAGTCGATACCACAACGTTGTTACGGGCTCGTACCTTGAACGACACGATACGAATAATGGGTATGATTCTGTTAAAGTGCCAAGAAGTGTAGTTTTGAGAGAAACTGGAGAACACGAGTTGAGAATTGAGAGCGGCAACTTCAGCAATTTGTGATATCGACCCCAACCAGTGGCAGGCAAGTCTCCAAACCCAGACAGTTTCACTTGTAATTGCTGCCTAATGTGGGGTAATACGAAGAATTGTTAAATGACGTGTTGAAACGGCAGTTACATTTTGAGTGATTGCTATGATTGAACGTGCACAACGACGAGCTGATAAATAAAATAAATAACTTTTTGTCATTCTGCTCTGAAAACAGCTGCTGTTTTCACAGTATTGACAGTGCTAAAGTGTCACTTTTACACCCAGGTAAATAAAGTATTGTTTTGATGACATTTTACTCCCTAGGAAGAAAAAGATCATTTTAATGATCTTTTTGTGGCATCAGCTGGTTCAAAGAGTTTGTTTTGATTGTTTTGAAATTTAACACTGACGTATAGTAAATCAGTGTAACAGCTGTTTCTTCAAAACATTATAAATCAAACTGCTGAGCTCAAAGCAATGTTTACTTAATTAATAATTGTTTATAATATTAAAACATTTATTTCTCATTATTATTTTCATCATGACAAAATACGAGTTTATCGTTCATCACTCGGCCCAAAAGTGTCTTTTTGACCCTCGGTCATTTAACGTCCTCGGCTGCGCCTAAAGTGTCACTTTAGGACCTAGTGATGAAATATACTATTATTTGCAGTGTACAATAAAATTGTGTCACAAAAACAAAATATAAAAACAATATAGTGTAGTTCACTCACACACATGCACGCACACATGTTATTCGTACGCACATTTACTCAAAAGGTAAAACTATTATATTGAACTGCGAAAATTCTAATGATTTCCATAGTAAATAGAGCTATTTATGTCCATCGCCATAGAGAGCAAATAGGTCCACTGTAAGTGTTCATTTGAGGGAATAGGGGAGTTTCCCCCTAAAAGTGGGATTAGGCTCTAAATCTGTATTTATGATCAGATTGTCGTGCAATTTGGTAATAACCTATGTCTTTGCAAATATGTGTGGCAAAAATCTACGAAATTCGATTAGCCAGACCAAGATGGTGGTCTCCGTTAATGGAGTTCGCTAGTATTCACGGTAACGGTTGTGGCCATACGTCGGATGTGTTTTTTATACTCGTTTTCTTAGTTTTATATTAAATTCTTCTTCGAAGTACACAACAATAGCGTTTATCGAACAATTTAAATACGAGTTCTACACATGTATATGACGGTTGCATAACAACCGTTGCGTTTTATGTTTAACGCAATAAAAATATTTATTTTTATTTATTTATTTACACAAGACAAGTTTTTTTAGTCTGTCAGTGTCAAGGCTTTCAGAACTTCTTGCATATGAGGTGCTTATTCGTCTTTACTTGATGGTGGTCTTAATATGTTTGTGCCCTTTGGATTTGGAATTGGAATTATTCAGCCAGAATTGATGAATACAGTTACAACAATACCATTGTGACGACATATTGTCAACTTGAAAATTACAAACAGATGGGTCCAACAATAAATCTGCGAAAACTTCAAGGTTAAGAAAAGTATAGCTTCTGTAATTTTCACGAGGCGAGTTTAGGATCACTCTCTAAATATAAAATAGTGAAAACCACTCCCAATGAGATCGAGCCGCTCTTTCATGAGAGTGGCTGGGCTTCAACATACGAAAGAGCGAAATATCACTCTTTCTTAGTGGCCTTCACTCCTTCATTTTTAGAGTGCTCAAAGTTCGCTCAACCAACAAATTCGACCCTGACTTATCGTCACTTCCGTTCCCGCGGGGATCGACCCCGCGGCACCCAGAGGCGCGCGATACCTACCCGCCACGAGTCCAGAAGTGAAACAAAGCAATCGGAAGAGAAGGCGGAAGATGTGAGCAGCGACAAGTGGAGCGAACTGACTGAGGCTAATAACGCACGTTGTTATAATAACAGTTTGAATAAACAATGCACCGAGCAGAACAATTAGGCCTAGACAATAGAGGTGCGCGCCGCGCTGTATGTACCGTGCGTGGTAGTGCACGTCCAGGAGATACATGCGCGCGCGCACAGAGAGGAGGAAACTAGCAGGTGTTCTAGTTTCTGTGGCTCGCCAAGAGGTTTTAATGGACGAGGGTTGTTCAGTAAAGACTATTTCAAAATTCTAAACTTTACTACTGGAATTACGCTTTGAATAGACATTAGTTGAAACCAGCTATAAACCTGTTTCAGGAACAAGCCGTTCTTTAGGTGGCTCTCAAAACCACTTCCAAACCCTTCTGATTTTGATTAGGAAATATTGACCACTAAATATTTCTTTTGCTTTTGGTGAACTAGTTTTGTAGGTACTTTTGAGCTTGGGGTCATCGTCTCAATAGGTTTCATGGCAAGGAACTTGAGTGCAGCGTTGACATCTAGAAGTTGCAGGTTGCATAAAACATTGAGTTGACCATTTAGACTCATTTACAAGCAGCCTATTTAGATTCTAAACTTAGAAATTAGTTGTCTTTTTGTCAATTTGTGAAATATTTCAATTTGCTCGTTGATTAAGGTTTTACAATGTCGGAAACATGGTGCTCCAATGTGTCCATATGAATAAAAATTAGGACCAAATTTCATACAAAGTTCAGATTTGATGCTGTCCAAAGTATGTTATCTAATTCATAATGTCATCCTCAAATTGTCTCTTTACTTTGGGTAAAATAATCGCCTAACAACCTTCCTGAAGTTCAAACGTGGTGAACTTTATACGTAGACGAAATCAATATGGCCCGTAACCACTGTTGAAATTTAAAATTTTAATACGGCTAGTTTTTCCACACTGACGCTACTGACAGTCATTATTAAATAGCTCTCGTTAAATGAAATCGTCAAGCTATAGACTTATTTAGGCGTGATGTAGAGACTCTTCAATTTCTTAAATCATGTGAAATATAATATCCGACCTTCCAATTTCATAAAACGACAAACGAGCTTTAAAAAGGTTTCTCCTCGATCGATTGTTATTACGACTGGGACTCGTGGCGTGGTCCTGTAATCCAGCTTCATGGAGGTCAGGTTTTGAGGATGATATAGGTCTAAAGCGGCTCAGATAGTCTCAGTGATCATCTGATGATACCCGCATCAACTCCCACCATCGTTTAGACATATCAGACCATCACCTGCGTGGTTCGGAAGTCACGTTAAGCCGTTGGTCCTTGTATTTCCATTGGTCATTGGGCTATTAATTAATGACCCATTCTAAGGAAGTGTCGGCCTTAGTTTGTAACAAGACCTCATAACTCATTACTACCACTCATCACACTCATCCTTCACCACATATTTGCCTTAAAATACCCTCATGAGAGTGGTCGGCATCTCAAATAGTGATTTAGTGACGTTTGTTAGTTACATTGTTTGAATGGCAGCGCGTAGAGAAGGCCAGCCAGTGATGGTTTGATGACCTGACCGTGATATAGTGCAGTGTGTGGTTTAGCGCATGCGCAGAGGGTCACACAGGGTGAAGGTTGGCCACACCTTCTCGCATCTGATCTGCGAGTGGCTTCAGATCACCTTGAGCTGGTCATTGTACTTGACCAGTGCTGGCCTCTAGGTTGTTTAATCAATAACTATATTTTTGTGTTTAGCAGTCACTTTTTGGTTTAGCTGAAATGTGGTGTTCATTCTGACTTTGAAAACTCTTTTAGACGTAGTTTTGTTTCCGTTCGCAGCATTCACTAAATCACTACTTGAGATGCCGACCACTCTCATGAGGGTATTTTAAGGCAAATATGTGGTGAAGGATGAGTGTGATGAGTGGTAGTAATGAGTTATGAGGTAGTCTTGTTACAAACAAAGGCCGACTCTTCCTTAGAATGGGTCATTAATTAATAGCCCAAAGAATTATTCACTCGAATTATTCTGCAAACCATCTTAAAATAAGTGGTTTTAGATGACCGAACAAAAAAATAAAGAGCGGAAGCGCGAATATAAAAATAGTACCAAGGAAAATCGTTCTGAATTTATAAAGAGAAGATGAAATGATATGAGTATAAGTATCCGAAAACATATTTTATATCCTTAGATATATTTGGGACATTTTCTTTAAGTTTGAAAACCAGAAAAACACGTCGTTTCGAGATCTGCAATATAATCCCTTCTTCAGGTGAAAGTAGGCCAAAACATATCTAAAAAAATTAGATAGCCTTTAGTAAACTAATCAGTCAAACACAATTAAACAATATTTCTTGTGTATGTTTTTTTTATAAAACAAATAAAATAACTGGCTCTAGAAAATAAAACAACATTCAAAAATTTTTAAAATAAAACAGGAACCAGAGAAACTAAATACGTCCTAAGGGCCGGTGACATCTACCAACCGACAGACTGGCTGACGATCAGCAAACGACCAATCACAGGTGTTTATCAGACTGACCAACTGTAACAGAGAAACATAAAATCCCTATTCATGCACAACTCATAAGGAAAGGAGCCTTGCTCGAGTTAAGTTCTCTTAGTACTATGTCTGTGATTTGACGTCTGCTGCTCAAAGCTAGCCAGTCAGTCGGTTGGTAGCTCATGGACCCGGTTCTCCGGCCGTGGACTTGTTTAGTATCTCTGGCTGCTGTTTGCTTTTTATGTTTTTGTGCATATAATTTTTTTTTATACTAGTTCTAAGATTTTTTTTGTTATATTTTTAAAAAGTTACTAAGAAAAATTGTTAAATTTTGTTTTGTGTTACTTTAGGCTCACTCATTTTCTAATTGTATTGAAACATTAAAGCTGGATTATTGTTAAGCGAAATGTAAATATATGATAAAAAATATCGAAAGGACTTCGGCTGAAATTGCCTTGCTGAAGTCTTTTCTACAAGCCTCCGGCTGAGAATTGACTCTTTATTTTCTTCAGATAATTAATTCAGCTCACGAACGAAAGCAATCTTGTCGCTCTTTCCAAAGTAATTTAAAGGATCCTTTCCTCCGGGCAAGATTCGTCAAAGAAGGAATTTCTTTTCTCTATGTTTTCAAACTTGGTCAAAATATACAACATTGAAAAATGTGTATATCGGCTTTTAGCGTTTTGCCATTTAATTATCACAATCATAAGAGATTATATGCATACAGAACAAAACATGACAGTTAAAGGGCTAGGAACCTTCTATGCATATTTTTACCAATATAACTACTCGCGATTATGTCTTTAAACAAGATTGCAATGACGAAAATATTCACAGTTTTAGTTTATAATGCCCTTAAAGGTACTCTGCCCCATAGTGAATTCACCGGTTAAACCAATCAAAGTTATGGCTGATAATAGAAAACTATCTTGATCAACGTTAGCAGTTCTGATGTGGTTCGGAAGTCACGTTAAGCACTCCATGGGCACACCATTCCATTGGTCTTTGAACTATTAATTAAGGACCGTATCTGGGGAACAAGGTCGGCCACACTCACTATTCATCCTATATCACCTAAAAATACTCTCTAAGAGTGGTTGGTGTTTCAAAGTCAATTCGTTTATTGCCATTAAATACTATGGTACAACATGGGCACACGTCAAAATGTATGCACTATTCAAATAGGTGGTACTGGGTTTTTCTAGCTTACTCAGTCTCCATGGTCCAGAAACTCACTGACTTTATAGAAGGCTCGGTCTAGCAGAACCTTTTTTAGTTGCCTTTTGAATGAGTTGTTGTTAGGTTCTTGTTTAAGAGAGACAGGAAGAGCATTAAAAAGTCGCACTCCACACTGCAGAAGATGGAGTTTAGAAAAGGTAGTTTAGGAAAAGGTGTTCGTATTGCTCTTTTTTAAAGGATATAAAGATGATTTGTCCTGGACGAACTGAAACCCCAAAGAGGAATGACGTACGACAGATGTGGAACGACAATACCATAGTAAACTTTGAGGAGATTTTCGGTATTGAGTTGATCTGACATCTTCTCAAAACGAAAATTGCTGAACTAACAGATCTCGCAACTTTTTCCACATGATCTGAAAATCTAAGGTGTTTGTCGATGGCAAGGCCAAGATACTCAGTGGAGTCCTCTCCAAGAAGACTTGACAAACCATCAAAGTATCAAATCAAAATTCTTCTGTTATGTATTACGCAACGGGCTTAGCACCAAGTATCTCTCCGTAATCAAGACAGTGCAAGCAGGAGGAGTGTCCTTCCGCTGAAGCCGAGTAGCAAACGATCCTGTGAACATCTGGCATCAACTCTTATTAGGGCCGATATGGACAAATCATTGCCTTTCCTGTGAGGTGGCTCGCGCTCGCTATGGTGCCGGGTTCCCGGAACACGCAGGCCAACTAGTGAACTCTGCGCATGCGTAGAGTTGGCAGATGTGCGCAGTGCGCGCGTGCGCAGCGCTGTCAATCCGTGGTTGTGTCAGTACGAACTGTGGTCCTCATAGTAATTTTCAGATGTTTGACTTTTAAATTTATTTTTGGTTGTTCCTGGCTTGCTTACTATCTAAATGTTCTGGTTCGCACCGCGTCAAAACATCGTAATAATTAGCTTGAGACACTGTAAAACGTATCAGTTTCAGTTAATCAGTAAATCACTGAATACTCCACAGCTAGACCGATATATTTCGAGCTAGTTGTTATGATGTATTGACGCGGTGTGAACTGAAGAACTGTGTAGATAACAGTTGTGTCAACGGCCGCGAAAGCCCAAAAGTTGACTAGCTTAAGTTTTCTTTAACATTATTTATGATATATTTGTTATATTTCTCACTGTTCAAAAATAGTTCATAATGTTTGGACTCGTGCTGCAAAGTACATACACACTTCCGTTGAAAATTTGAACTGTTAGTATCTTACAGTAGTAGTTCAATAAATCACGTCTTTAGTAACTCTTGAAACAATATTATTATGGTGGTTAGTACTTGCTAAATCGAACGTTAAGATGACGACTGATAACAGAGAATAATAATATAAGATACATGTAAAACAGTGTTTATTGCGTAAGTACATAGTACAAGCTAAAATGTAGCAGTCGTCCACTACATCACGATTTCATTCAGACACAAAGTTCTAAAGTTCCCAGTAAATCCAAATTGTCCCAATCTTGTCGTAGTGCCAGTCAGTCAGTTAAATGGCCATAAACTAAATATGAGCCATAAACCCGTCTGCATTGAAAAACACCCCTGAAACCATCGTCGCGTATTTTAAACGAGTTTTTAAACACCTTCGTCTTAAACATTCCAGACGTTTATTTCTCCGTCAACTATTGTAGACACTCATGGGCTTTAAAAAAAGCTAGTTTTAATGTTTCAAAATAAAGCAAAATTAAAAAATGTTTATATTTTATAACAAAATACTGTATTTGTAATTTCATTATTTGTTATCTGAATTTGGTATACATTTTAAATCTCAATGGAATGGTAGGTTGTAAAGGTACAATAAATCTTAATTTTACCAATATAAAATACATAATATTATTCATAACATTGAGAAAACAAAACAATTCAAAACCACGTGCAATAATTTTACATAAAAATTGTTCGTATACTTTAATAATAGGTAACAATTAAAATCAATATTAACATTCTAACCAAAATATTAATGGAGAATACACCATAAATGAATTTCGCATGTAAATAAATTCAATTTCTTCTTATGTTAAAAAACCTCAATTTGTATAAAGTATTAAAATAAGCGTCACGATTTAAAAAAGTTAAAACGCAGTGTAACATTAGTGTTTGCAAAACACAGTTATATCAATTTCTTATATTATAAGACGCCGTAGTCAGTTTTGTTCCTCCCGGACTGTCTCTAGCCACTACTCTGCGGCGGCACTGAAACCAGCTGATCGATCAATATTATGATTCATGTCGTTACCAGTTGCGCGATGTTGTGCGGTCTCGACGTGTGTGCGTTTATATTGCCTCGAGTGTTTTGTGTCACGTGATTATGTATTAGCCATGCCATCGAGCCAAAAGAGCCAAATTTTGTTTATAATAATGCCTTATCAGGTACGTTGTTGACTGAACGTAACCTCTACCTAAGGTTTTATGTTGTCGTGAAATCTTACCGGATTTTAGTGTTCTGTATTTAATAACAGTAAGTTAAGAAAGTTGTGCAGCCTTTAGATAAAAAACCTAATATTAAGTTTGACTTGTATTGATTGGGCTGGTTAACTAGAAGTCGATACGTCTCTAGAATGCTCAGCCTACCTATTTCTTTGTTACAACTTGGAGAATTTATTTTTGTTGTAGGCCTAATCGCATCCACGAAGAGGAGTTTTTGAGCGCTTCCTTTGTTTATACTTGTTGAAACATATGAAAATACAGGAGTGCGCTCAGGAAAACTTAAACTTCTCTGTTCATAATTGTCTCAGAACAACAAACTTGGTTTTAAAATGTTTGTAAATACATCGTCCCTATATTGTTATCCTTGTGTTTTTGCGTTTTGAGTTATTAAGCCTAAAAAGTTTAATATGGCCACCATTTTTAAACCGGAAGTGAATATTAGTCACATTTATTTTTTAAATAATGGTTTTAATTGTACTAACAAGTGTGCACAGTTTTAGTTTATAACTTAATTGACACCAGAGATAAAAATTACTTAGTGAAAACACAGATAGACAGACAGACAGAAAACTAAGCGAGATAGGACTATGTACTTTGTTTATTATATGAACTGATAAACCACCTGGTTAAGTTTGAACCCGTAATTACTTGACACCCTGTATATTGTTCATGTTATTGTCACTACACATCAGCACAAACATACGTCCTCAGTTTCAAACAAAATTAACTGCACCGTTTACAGCAGAGTAAATTACTTCCACTCTAGCGCGGATGTCTAGAGACAGTTACTTTGTTTTACTTGCCCGTGTCACCTCCAGATTTATCTGTGGTTCGTCTCATCCCTCCCACGAAGCTGAATGACGTCCCGCCATGTTGTGCGCGGTTTATTGATTGTAAACCGTGTTTTACAGCGGACAATGAGAAGCGTTTACGCGTGATATAATGTAGTCGGTGATAACAGCACAGTTCGGTCTCGGTGACAGCGAGCTAGAGGACCGTTAGTTGTCTGTGTCATTCAACATTGAGTAATTGTGAGCCTAAAGTTGAGTAGTTCGAGACATTTTGTGAAATTAAGAAATCAAAATCACTATTTGAGATGCCGACCACTCTCACGAGGGTATTTCAAGGCAAATATGTGGTGAAGGATGAGTGTGATGAGTGGTGGTAATGAGTTATGAGGTGTAGTCTTGTTACAAACTAAGGCCGACTCTTCCTTGGAATGGGTCATTAATTAATAGCCCAATGACCAATGGAAATACAAGGACCAACGGCTTAACGTGACTTCCGAACCACGCAGGTGATATGTCTAAACGATGGTGGGAGTTGATGCGGGTATCATCAGATGATCACTGAGACTATCTGAGCCACTTTGAAAGACCTATATCATCCTCAAAACCTGACCTCCATGAAGCTGGATTACAGGACCACGCCACGAGTCCCAGTCAAATGCCAAGTTTAGGAGTATTACGAATGTTCGCTTTAACAATGCTATGCATTTTATTATAAATTTTAACCTAAAGGGTCAGTAAAAGAACAGCTAGGAATTTTAAAGGGGGGAGGGGTAAATAAATAAATGTTTTATTGCATATTGACATTAACAATAAATGTATCGCAATCGTCAAATGTTCAAGTATCTCAAATTTTCCTTGCATTCTTACATGTAAACCCATTCAAACATACAGCTATTTACACTCACTCTCCCCATACATTCGAATGTAACCACTCTAGTAGTCCCTATTCAGTCAGCCAATCATAGGGTCTCCCAATCGAATGCCATAAACTCGTCTGTATCATAAAATGCTTGTTTTAAGACGAGCTTTGAATGTCTTAGGCTCAAGGGCATTTTTTGAACGAATTTGGTAGTCTGTTGACGAAATGAACTCCTGGGAAGGCAAACGTTCATGAACTACCGTTCTGTGTCTCCCAGTTCGGTAGTTGTCCCTGGCTAGTATCATAAGAGTGGGTTTCCAGGATCATGAGGCCCTTGCAGAGCATGAAATACTGGGAAGTATAGATACTCCTTTTGCGGAAAGAGGGCCCAGACAATTTAAAAGATTGTATGCATATTGATTGAGGTTTTAGACGTTTTAGGACGTATTTATCCTAAAATTTAAACAATTTATACTATTTTGTAATATACAGAAGTAATGATGTGTGATCAGAAGTTTAGTAAGCAAAAGCAATTTGACAGAACGTACAGTACCTTACTTTTGGGCATGGCAAAATTACATAATTACAATAATACGCCTTAAATGCTGATATAATTTTTAGAGTTAAATGTACCGACTCTACTCTCAGTTAAAATGTTACGGTTACAACATGTAGTATAGTGTTATCCATTTGGTAAGTTTTTAATTAATTATTTTAAACATATTTTATATTTATTGCTAGGATTGTTACCTGTAGATTTTACATTGAAACCCGAGAACTAAATCATTGATCACAAATCAGCCAATGTCCATCATTTAAGCAAATCAAATAGGTGCTTTTCGGTGTTTATCTATACCTTGAGAGATTCATAGTTACTTCACATCCGCCCAATCTTGACTCTGCGTGGACAATTTTTTATATATTTATTTATACTAATAGACAAGTATTGATAGTGGTTTGTGCTTTGGCAATGGTACAATTTGCTGTATAGTTCATAATGAGCAAACCATCCGTAAAATCCATTGAACTCGTATATTCATTACGAACCGTATTGGGAGGCCTTATCAAGGCTCATTGGCGAAGGTTCACAACACGGAAACCCCCGTCATTCTTTGAGGGTCTAGCAATAGATGAGTAGAAACTGAGTATTTAACGTTTGCTTGACTTGATAGACGACGTAGGTTGAAAGTGATCTCGGCAGCAGCGAGCGCACTGGCCATCATAACATTCTTGTTTTTCTGTACTCTGAGGGCAGTGGACTGGACCAGCGTCACGTATAGTGAAGCAGTATGTACTGGCGTGTACCAGTATACCACATTGACTGGGACTCGTGACGTGGTCCTGTAATCCAGCTTCATGGAGGTCAGGTTTTGAGGATGATATATGTCTTTCAGTGGCTCAGATAGTCTCAGTGATCATCTGATGATACCCTCATCAACTCCCACCATCGTTTTAGACATATCAGACCATCATCTGCGTTAATACTATTGCGGCTAATCCATTTTGACATACCGATCATCAAAGCGCGTGCGTTTAAATTGGCTTTGAAATAAATTATTACATAATTTTCCTGAATTTTCGGTTTTAAGCTAATGCTAAGTTTGAATGGTCTCCATTTGGTTTTTGGCTATCACTTTTGACTAATCTTTCCTAACTGTGCCGTAGAAGAATGAAGTTTTAAGCAAAATTTCAATTTCATATGTCTAGTTGTCTTTGAAATAAAGCAATATAACATGAAAAGAAATTGCGACTGTACGAACAAAAAATGGTCTTTGGACTTTTGATGGGTTTTCTGCTTTTGTTTTATCTCTGAAAAGTCATACCTTAAATTACAATTAAATGTTAAAAAAAAATATGTTTATACATCGTTTGGATACACCCCAATTCAAAGCAAGGGCGTGGAAAATTTAAAAGGAAACCAAGTTTACCGTATTTCTTTTGTATCAGTATAAGGAAAAAGAAAGAAAAAACATGAAATACAGTTCAAACCAAAGACAAAGGATACCACACACGTAATTTACAAAATATATTAAAACAATATTAGTAAAAATTATTTTTCCCTAAAACCTGTCGTATCGACTAACCCGCACCAACCAGCTAGATGCATATGCGCGTGTGAAAACAAGCGCGTACAGGTCTTGTATACAGGGTGAGGAACAGGTATGGTCGGTCTATTTGTGTGGAAACGAGCGATCAAGTAGCCAGTGCGTACTTAGAGCGGATAATGATAGTGTGTAATGGATGCAAGTAGATAGAGGCGATCATAGAGGCGATGGCTTTTACCCTAGCTTGCTTGTAGGTAGCGGTGAGTCACTTTTGACCGGTTGATGAGCTTGGTGTACGCCTACGTGTTTTGAAAAATAAAAAGGTAAAGTCTTCTCTTGCACTCAACTTCGACCTTTACCTAGCGTCACCGTATAGTCACATTACAAATTGTAAGTGGTGACGGTGGGGATCGAACCCGCGCCACCGGAGTGATGAGCTCAGGAGGCGTGCGATACCAATCTGCCACGGATCCGCTATAGCTATCCTCAACTGACGCGTGTCTACAACTACCGTGAATCATAGCGAATTTCTCATCACGATACTTGAATAACACTGAATGTGCCTTTTACGAGGGATGTTTCGTCTAAAATGAGTTTTGTGCTACAAAATTACTCAATTTTTACCGGTAGATGGTCTTGATACATCTATGGCGGAGTGGTCGGCATCTCAAATAGTGATTTAGTGATTTGTGATTTACTGATACATCTATGGCGGAGTGGTCGGCATCTCAAATAGTGATTTAGTGATTTGTGATTTACTGATACATCTATGGCGGAGTGGTCATCTAAATAGTGATTTAGTGATTTGTGTTTTACTGAACATCTATGGCGGATTGGTAACGTGCGCGACTCCGGAGCTCATCGCTCTACTAGCGCGGGTTCGATCCCCGCAGTTACCACTAGAATTTGTTAGGTAAAGTACGCTGTAACGTTAGAAAAATGTTGAGGCTGAGTGGTAGAGAGGGTTTTTATAGTCCTAAGTTCGCATTGATAAACACAATTTACCTTTACATCTTATCTAAGAGAGCTTCTCTCTCGTCTTTACCTTTTACATTTGAAAATATAAGATATTTTCGCAGTATTTATATTTGGACAATGATTTGAAGAAAACAACTTTAAAAGCTTCGTTGGCTGGAGCCAGTTTACACGGATTTGATTGAACGTATATTCACATACGGTGTTAACTGTGGGCCACCATTTGTGTCCTGTACACTCTAGATACTTTAGAAGTGGAATCATCTTATTATTCTGACGATTAAAAATATAAATTCTGAAAACTTAAAGTGGCTTGCCACTCAAAGTCGTACGATTTT
Organism: Matsumurasca onukii; assembly: GCA_018831715.1. Taxonomy (NCBI): domain Eukaryota; kingdom Metazoa; phylum Arthropoda; class Insecta; order Hemiptera; family Cicadellidae; genus Matsumurasca; species Matsumurasca onukii. Next base: position 89,019,447 of record CM032058.1, read on the forward strand.
TGATTCCCCCTGCTTCCAAGTTTTACACTCCAGAGATCCAAAGGTTCTTTGACTGTTCATTATTATTATTTTCTTTGACTGGGACTCGTGGCGTGGTCCTGTAATCCAGCTTCATGGAGGTCAGGTTTTGAGGATGATATAGGTCTAAAGCGGCTCAGATAGTCTCAGTGATCATCTGATGATACCCGCATCAACTCCCACCATCGTTTAGACATATCAGACCATCACCTGCGTGGTTCGGAAGTCACGTTAAGCCGTTGGTCCTTGTATTTCCATTGGTCATTGCGTTATTAATAAATGACCCATTCTAAGGAAGAGTCGGCCTTAGTTTGTAACAAGACTACACTCATCACACTCATCCATCACCACATATTTGCCTTAAAATACCCTCATGAGAGTGGTTGGCATCTCAAATAGTAATTTAGTGATTTTTAAGATTTAATCTTAAATTTTTGTTTTTAATTTGATATAACAACAAAAAATATATTTTATCTACATATCAGTACAATGAATAATGTTTGTTATGTACATGTAAACACAGCTTTGATCTCTAAAATATTGTATTTTTATGAATAAGAATAAAGTAGAATGTCTTTATTTTCTTTATTTTCTGTTTACAATTTCACAATATATGCTTGTTATTAAGCAACAAATTTTCCACACTTTATCCTTAGGATGTAGAAGTTTATAAGCCACTAACGCTAGTAAATAAAACAAAACAAAATTTTAGTCCTCTAAGTAATAAAATAAAAGCAAATTAAAGCCTTGTCTTTGACCCTGTCAAGCTAGATCGATATATCTCTCGAGCCCCTCCCCGGACCCAGGCACCCAAGCGTTCCTGGGCTGGACGCCAACTTACAGACACTGCCCTTGTGTAGACAAAAAGATAGCCAGGCACTGCCGTACGGCCTGATCATGAATAACCAAGGACCGGAGAAGTGAGCACAGGAAACAATAAAAATAAACTTAATAAGATAATTGATCCTAATATAACCACAAATGATACATTCAGCCTACACAAACCAATAACTAACAACAAAACATTACTTCTTATTTTGTTGCTATTTTGCACATAGATAACCTAAAGATAAATCTTAAGAATGATCAAACATAATATTATATTGTTAAAGTAAATTAAAACTAATCAAGACAATTTAGAGACCTCTACTAGTAAGGCTAGCCAGTTTAGAGGTTCCACAAACAAATAATACCTTATAAATTCAGCGTTTGAAAACAATAAAATTAACATATTCGGCTTCATAATACTTGCCTTGCAGTAAATTTAATCTAATAACATGGTAACTAAAGTAATTAATTCTCAAAAAATACTTAAAAATGAATATGAATTAGGTATAAGGTTTCCAAAGCCTTCAAAACAATTTCAAAGGGTTGCGTGAAAATTAAACACACAGTGTTTAACACTCTCATAAGCCGTTGCTATCGCCACTGCAACGGGCTTTGTTGCAGGCGTTGCATACACAGACTTGACGCGAAGCCGGTAAGCCGCGTCTACACGAGATAAGCGAGTGGCAAATATTGGACGAGTGCCACTCGGCCGTGTTTGCCGAGCGATATGACGCGATAAGCAGGTGTGAGCCGACCCTACAACTCGTGGGCTCACGTAGCAATGATAACTCCAGCAAGTGGGGAGTTATGAGAATGTGTTCATAATACTTGTTGATTATTGGGAAAATATAGCTGATTGAAAACTTTTAATGATTGTGAGTTACTAAGAGGATTAGTCAACCAAACAAGAACCCATGTTTACCATTGAAATGGTGGAATAATGATTATTTCTCTCCGTGGACGAGGGTAGGTGGAAATCCAAGTTTGTCTTCTGTTTCAAAAACATCGGCTCTAGTAGGGTTGCCTTGTCTGGTTCAGTTCTTCGAAGAGTCCCGCGTGCCGCCGACCTTCTAGTGAAAGACAAATGGTAGTAGCGATATTTAACTTTGCTCTACCCCTCAATCAAAAGTGGCAAGACATGGTTCCGTAGTCTCCTGTTTCCGACGCTGTTTATGATCGAATCGTACAAATGCGGAATTATATGATAGGAATTAGAATTGGTTCTATGTTCTAAGGAAAATAGATAGTTGGGATAATTGCCTTTTGCAGGCAGAGGCTACCTGGTGGCAGTCCGGTGCACTTGACATACCTGGGGTCAACTGTGCTGTGCAGGTGCCAGGTGGCAGTCTGTCGTGTGTTCGGTCAGGATGCGGAATGAAGAGGTTGATATTATATTTTGTCCAAAACATGTTTTGCCTTTTCCTGTATAAGTAGGGAAAAGGCAAATCACAGACAAAATATTCAACTACGATTTATTAAATAGCTATTTTGGCCAACTTTGCCTTTTTGGCTAATATGGCCGTAAGGGTTTTGAACAAAACTAGGTTGTTCACACCTAGAGACAACCTTTGAGAACATGGAAAACAACTTCTAATCTCTTCACCAAAAATAGCGTCTAAACAGAAGGGAATACGAGCATGACGATCTATCTTCGCCAAGTTATGAGTGAAGCTAAACAAAGCAACGGCGTCTAAAGCCAATATTTCTGCTCAGTAAACTTGACTCTGGAATACAAATTCTGTTCGGATTTTTACTCACGTGCATCTTCAACGCTTGTTCAAATAATGCTCTAACGGTCTCAGGGTAGTTTTCTTCGCTCAAGGTGATACCTCGGCCTTCGTCCTGGCGGGTTTAGGAACACTCGCTTCGCTTACAATGACGGTTCGGCCTTCGGCCTAGCAAATTAAACATAATTCGATTCGCTCTCAGCAATGCCTTTGCCCATGACCTCGCCGATTTTCAGTAAATTTCTTTACTCGCGTAGATCAAAATCAAAATCAAATCAAAATTCTTTATTTGTAGGTGACAATTCTATATAAATTGTATTACAAAACGATGTAATAAAACTACTAGGCATAACAATTTAGTTACTAGCTTATTCAACATATGGAAGCTTATTTAAGAAAAGGTAAACAAGAAAAACAAAACCGTCTTTTAGTTACATTTACTGAGATCGTTGGCTTAAGTAGTTTCTCGAGCCATTCGCTTCGATACTTCGACCTAGTTTGTTGATGACCGCTGCACTATGGCCAGATTAGGAACCAACATTGTTCTAGCACTTCTCAAATGGTCAGTAAAACCCGCGTGGAAAGTCAAATTCTTCGAAAAACACCACCTCAATCAAACGGCAGAGCGCATTTCCCACTGCGATTTGTCCACGAGGTGTGTAGAGCAATCTGGAGCAGAAGAAAGCAGTGCAGTAGAGGCAGCAGAAGTATGACGGTATAATTGACAAGCAGCAAGCAGTGGCAGAAGGAAAAACTGCCCAGACGCGATAGTTGGGATAATTGCGCGCAGGCAGAGCTACCTGGTGGCAGTCCGGTGCACTTGACATACCTGGGGTCAACTGTGCCGTGCAGGTGCCAGGTGGCAGTCTGCAACGTGTGTTCGGTCAGGATGCGGGATGAGGTTTGATAATACGAGGGTTGTTCAATAAAAGCTGAGACTGGTTCTATAAATCGTTTTATTGTTTTAACCTTAATCTGCAACGATTTGTTCACCTTCAAAGTACTCCTCCATTAAAGCAAAATGCACTTGTCCAAGCGCTTCTGCCATGCCTGGAAAACGTAGGAGAAACCATCCTTTGACATGTTTCTTGAGAACCGCCTCAAAGTCTTTACTACTGCATCACTGTTCCGAGTCAAAACGACGTCCCTTAAAGTTCTTTTTGCAGTAGGGAACAAAAGTCGCAATGGTCACTGGGTCAGGACTATAGGTGGGTTGGGAACGGTCCTTACGTTTCGTTTGGCCAAATATTCTGTCACAATGTTTGCAACGCGGCAGGCCGTGCGCTGTCATGATGGTTCCAGTTTCCTTGAAGTTCTGGACGCTTTCGAAAGATGTGATCATTCATAATGTAGCAAAATTTTGTTTGTAGTACTCTCCATTGATTGTCTGTCCACGATGGAACTAAATGAGTGTACAAAATTCCTTTATGGTCAAAAAATTAATGACCACTTAGCTTTGTTTGCAGATTTGAAGTTTGCCCTACGCTTTTTGGCGACCCTCACATTTTCTGCCCATCTGTGTTTTTGGACTTTTCTTGCAGGGCCACACTCTTCCGCAATCCTATCATCTTCAACAAGCAACTTCCACTCAAGGCAAACATCGACACGATTTTGCTCTTGTTCTTAATTATTGAGTAAACCAAGGTATCCAACGTGCACAAACTCTAACATGTTAAGATGGTCTTTTAAAAATTGTGTGTGAGCGCTACCTACCAATATGTGGGAGTTCAGAAATCAGCCTGACGGTGAGACGTCGGTCAGTTTTGATCATTGCCGCTGCTTATTGATGGTTTCTTCCGTGAGAGCAGTAACTGGAGCACCATCTCGTTCCCTGCAACTCAGGGTCCTTTCTGCCCTCCTTAAAATACTTGCCAGCGAAAACAGGAAGCACGAGACATTGCGCTTTCCCAAAGCTTGTTGTAGCATCTCATATAGAAGTGTTGTGGCAGTTTTGTTGAGTCTAACTTCCAAACTAATCGCGTTGTTCACAAATTTGACACGATAAAACTTTGGAGGCTGGCATTGCAAGGTGTGTTCAAAGAGCACTGATGGCAGTGATAGAGACAGCACGATTGCACGGCAGTGGCAAACAAAAGGGCCCAGACGATAGTTGGGATAACCAGGCAGTCATGGTCTTATGCAAAAGGGGCTTGTGGTGCAGGTGCCAGGTCAGTCTCAGTCTTTATTGAACAAGGTTTGTATTAAGGGTCCGCCTCAGAGAAAGCCTGAATTCGTCCGGACAAGGAACACACGACACCGCGCATCTAACAACTGGATCAAGTCCCTAAAAAATGGGCCTTGCAAGAGTTTAAGGCGGGCCGTTTTTCGACTTTCAACAAAATTTGTATACGAAAAACTTAATATATTTGGAAACTAGAGGAGATTTCTGACACGTGTATAGAGCCCGATTTCTCATAAGTGGTTTATAGTTTTACAAAAAACTTTGAAAATTTCAATTTTTAGTGCTTTTTAACACCATTTTGTACATTTAAAACTGAAAATGTCGAAAAATCCGCCATATACGCGTTTAGGTAAGCTTCTTAGCCGTGTATGTATGTAAGAATGTATGTTATAGTAAACGACATTTCAAGTTTGTTTACGTATGTTTCAGTTTAACGAGAAAGAATAACACATAACTTAGCAAATTATACATTCAAAAAGGCAATTCAGTTGAAGTCATTGTCGACATTAAATAGTGAAAACTGTAGTTACAAACTACCATCTACAAGTAAATGTGAATCACTCTCAGTGGAAGACAATGAGTGAAAGCATGTGCGGTCGCGGCTGTTGCCAAATCAACTCGGAATGTGATCGTGACTTCCTCTCCTGTCAACAGTCGTGGCATCCTCCTGTCAACCAGCTTGGAGTACTGCGTAACATGGCTAACAAGCGTAGTGGTGTAGGTGGGGTTAACGTGGTGCGATCACGAGTCGCGCCGGAGTGTTCCGCCAGAGCCGCGCCACCTGTCGCTGGCTCTCTACTTGAAGGGCTCGCTACTGCGCGTGAATTTATCGCTATAAAGCGCAACTGCCTAACTAACCCTGCACATTTGAAAATAATTATTAATTTTTATGGATAACCGCTACGTTATCCTCTTCGCATCCGATGAAATGTGTCAATTAAATAACGAAATAGCTGACGCGTAGCCAGAAACGCTATTGTGAACCCTACCGAATTTCTTGTGAGCGGGGAGATAGTGTCACCTTGTAAGAGAGCGTTGTCCTGCACAAATTTAAATTTTAGTTATAAACAACTGTATTTATGATCCGATTTGAATCACACTCGATATACAGGGTGGCCCATAAGTCAGTTGACAGGCATGCATTCCATTGAACGCATGTCGATCAACTGACTTATGGGCCAACCTGTATTAATTGTTACCGCACGCAATAAGTGTAACTAAGAACAACCAAATCCAATCAGTTAGACAGATGGCTGCGAAAAGACTATCTGGTCTGGCTGTAGGGATTTCGCAAAATTTTAGTACACATGTTGACTACTATAGTATAAATTTATTTACGAGTTAACTACCGAGTTTATTTTTTGAGTTTAAATCATAAACACAGTTTTTACAGCCATAACCTCCATTTACGAGGGAGGCACCTGTCTTCTATTAAACCCATTTTGCTAGTCAACAAACAACTTACCCGGGAAATTAAAAAATAAATAAATAAATGTGCTGCAATTTGACTTGTATGTATTCAGTAGGGGTCGGGAGCTCAAAGCTGCTTATCATTTTGTTCTACGAGTACGACGAAATGTTCTATAAAGCAATACAAATTAATAGCTGTATTTCTTATTTCGCTAATCAACCAGCTTTTTGTAACATTTGACAAACACGAAACAAAAGTCAACTGCAATAGTTCAGGTGTGTCAACAGCCGGCCTTCTAAACCACTTATCTTCTATATACCACAGAGAATAAGAGAAACTATGACCTATTGACAAACTCCATTACAAACAAGCGGTTGCCTTTTCCATCTGAAGTACTGTACAACTGAAATGGGCGGATAATTGTCATAGAAAACCGGCACTGACCATCTTGGTAATGTCATTTCCTCTGGTACACTTATACTTATGTAGTAAAGTAAGTATTTTATTGTTTGACTGCTTTTTCAATCGGGAATTTACGAGTTTTGAATCAACGAGGACGGTGGTTTTGTTTTGAAGGTCGGCTGAACGGTTTGGTTTTACTGTGATAAAATAAATGTGAAATGGTTTTTTATAGTGTTTTGTTACGATGGGTCGTAGAAGTTTTGTTACTGTTTGCTTTTGCAGTGATGGCAGTTTTTCTATGAGGACATTGAACAACTAATTTGTTATGCAGTAGATGTGTATATTCTAATCTCCAAATCGGGGTTACACTCAGTCAGGCAACGCTATTATGTCCCTCTACATTCAGTTCACTTGGAGCTTGGGAGTCATCTGATTTAACAGGCAAATGACCTTTTGTAATGACCTCAGTAAATGACGTTAAATGTCACGAAAGTTTCAAAAGTTTTATGAAACCTGAGTGCTCATGCTCACCGGAAGTGGTTAATTGGGGTACTGCGGAAGTTGTTTAGTCTCTTTCAAATCGTTTTGGCTCCTACAGACACAGAACGGTAGGGTGCCTTGCTACTACCAAACCTGTTAATTGCTCGATTAAACTACCGAGTTTATGGTATACACATCCCATTCTATGTGACCGTAACCGATACAATAGGAAATAACCGACAAGAGTACAGATATCAGCAAAATCTGTTTAGATAGACGAAGTTGGTTATAGAAAATGGGTTTTCACTGCCATCTTGGCCCGCCCGAATTGATTTAGCTGATTTTTGGTAATGTGGGATTATACACTCAATATTTTGACAACTATCATTTGTAACAGGAATATTAAAATTAAAAGTGATTTTGAAAGTAGTACTCGTACTTGACTAATTATGTAGATCTTAAGTACTAGGTTGATATAATTTAAACATTTGACGTACATTTTACTAGTATAACCACGTTATTATTAATAAATGTTAGTCTAAACATGTTTAATGTATTTTTTGTGCAATGTTTAATAATCATAAGTATGATTTTATTTTATTATATCCAGTCTCAAGGCCATATCAATTAATAGATTAAATACCTGTTGGGTGCCTGTAGACCTTGTGAAGAGATTGAAATGTACATCGGGACTTTTCAATCTCTTCACAAGGTCTACAGGCACCCAACATGTATTTAATCTATTAAATTATTTCATTGTATATATTTAACGTGGTTAAATGGTAGAGAGGACTGTAAAGTCCTAACTTCGCCACGTAAATAAAGACTTATTTCATTTCATATCATATAAAGTCTTCTAGACCACTACCAAGCCAACCGAGTACTGACAGAGTATGTCAGAAAATCCAATCGTGAACGTTTTACGGAAAATCCCAAACATCTAGCCCATTTCAATCAATCTGTATTCTAATACTCTAGGGCTCTATCATGGGTCTATTGCTCTTTTTGGTGTTTGTTAACGACATAAACACCGGTATCCAAAATGGAAGCATGAGTCTTTTCGCCAATGACACAGCAGTAACATTCTCTGAAGCGTCAAAACCCTTGCTGGAGCAAAGAATCTTTTCTGAGATAAATGGTCTTCTACAGTGGTTTACTTCAAACGAATAAAAGTAAACGCGGAGAAGACTAGCTTGGTTGTTTTTTCTATAAATAACAGAGGAAATGATGGTTTGTCAAGTCTTCTTGGAGAGGCGGAGGTCAACTCTGAGGATTCCACTGAGTATCTTGGCCTTGTCATCGACAAACACCTTACATCTGTTAGTTCAGCAATTTTCGTTCTGAGTAGATTGTCAGATCAACTCAATACCGAAAATCTCCTCAAAGTTTACTATGGTATTGTCGTTCCACATCTGTCGTACGGCATTCCTCTTTGGGGTTTAGTTCGTCCAGGACAGATCATCTTTTATCTTCAAAAGAGCATTACGAACAATTTTCCATTTAAAGACTCGTGGTCATTGTAGATAGTTGTTCCGAAGTCACAAAATCCTAACACTTCCTCAATTTACATCCTAGAAACACTAACTTTCGTCAAAAACCCTTCCCTGTTTCCTATACCCTCAATAAATCCCAATCTCAATTTACGTAACAGAAGCAATCTCCCAATACCAAGATACTGGACAACCTTTTCTAAACTCCATCTACTGCAGTGTGGAGTGCGACTTTTTAACGCTCTTCCTGTCTCTCTTAAACAAGAACCTAACAACAACTCTTTCAAAAGGCAACTAAAAAAGGTTCTGCTAGACCATGCCTTCTATAAAGTCAGTGAGTTTCTGGACCATGAATGGTAGAGACTGAGTAAGCTAGAAAAACTCAGTACCACCTATTGGAATAGTGTATACATTTTGACGCGTGCCCATGTACCATAGTATTTAATGGCAATAAACGATTTGACTTTTAATACTAAAGCTACACTGCACAATGTATTGAATTTATTGCACTGTCATGATCTTAACGTAGCGCCTAACGACCATACTCAAGTACACCTGGGTGGGCGCACAAAGACAGAAGAAACCCTCGCATGCGAGGAACGCGAGCGATACACGAGTTTCACAAAGTTTTTCTCGACTGATAAGTGATTAGGAGAAAGCAGATATTTAGCGTGATGAAAGCGTCCACTTAGAACATCAATGTACCGGGATTCATCTGCCGTGAAATGAAGGAGATGCTCGCAATGCGCATTCCTGCGACCTGGCCACCGCGTCCAGCACATTGCACAGTGGTAATGATGAAATACTGGCTTGCACGTAGGCAATCTAATGCCGTGGATTCGATATGTTTTGAGTATTTTTTGGCAAATTAGCACAAATTGTTAGGGGACAATGTGTCCAGCGTGGTGGCTGAGTCGGTAACGTGTGAGACTGGGGGTTCGAGCCCCGCCTCAGCCAACGGTCGATATCACTAAATCACTATTTGAGATGCCGACCACTCTCATGAGGGTATTTTAAGGCAAATATGTGGTGAAGGATGAGTGTGATGAGTGGTAGTAATGAGTTATGAGGTGTAGTCTTGTTACAAACTAAGGCCGACTCTTCCTTAGAATGGGTCATTAATTAATAGCCCAATGACCAATGGAAATATTAGGACAAACGGATTAACGTGACTTCCGAACCACGCAGGTGATGGTCTGATATGTCTAAACGATGGTGAGAGTTGATGCGGGTATCATCAGATGATCACTGAGACTATCTGAGCCGCTTTAGACCTATATAATCCTCAAAACCAGACCTCCGTGAAGCTGCATGGATTACAGGACCACGCCACGAGTCCCAGTCGATAAGTTTTGGGTTAATTTAGGCCAAGGGCACTCGTAGGGTATTCTACAGGGTGGATGGTGGTTGGGGGAAGGGAATGAAAGTTTTAAAAACATATAACCCACGACAGACGTTTTTGTAGATTCTGAAATATTTTTTACAGTGCATAGTACCTATCGGCCATTTTGTTTTTCGTCCCACAAGAGCAATGTAAAACAAGCATTTTCTTGAGACAGTTCACGCCTAAAACTTTCATCAGATCAGTTTGGTTTGAAAGATAACAATGTACTGCAGTGTCTACGCTGACCATAGTTCTGAAAACGTTAGTAGTTTAGTAGTAAAACCAAGAAGCTCAATGTTTGGAAGACGGAAGGATGACATCGCAGAATTACCTTATCTTCAATCATCTCACATCTTGGTTGGTGATCGATGAAGACTTGGCGAGAACACGTGGATGTAAAAACTCAGCAGTGCTCTTTATGCAGTAAGAAGAACATTGTGGGGTGGCTCCTCAATTTACAACCTTGAACAAGTGATTTTACAGAAGAGAGTTCTAAGGATCATGGCAGGACTGGAAGGTAAGCTGCAGATAAGAACCTTTCCAAGAAAATTCTAACGGTAGTGTCGCTGTTTATCTACGAGACTGTGCTAGTGGCTATGCAAGAATATACCAAAGAATACCAATATTCTCCTTTGTCGCAACACAAGATTTGGCCACAACTACAACCTACCTTACCATCGCACAGGACTTTTTGAGAAGAAACCATCATACCTCGGAGCTAAATTCTTCAATGCGTTGCCTGAGGACCTCAACCAGTCCCCAATACAGCAGACACTCGCGACACACAGCACGGCTATTGCTATATCATGACAACGAGTGAAACCGACACCCCGGGGGAGGCTAGGTTGTGTTTGCGGTTGTGGCCTGGCGCGAGGCTATCACTTTACAACTTTGTAACCACCAACTGTCCCAGACCGGGATAATTATGCCATCCTCATTTACCCGGGTATTTGTGTGGATCACCAAACCACCACCACCACTGTTCGATTGTAGTCAGTGTCCACGAAATCCGTGCGGTAAGGTGTAGAGTTTCTGGGTTCATTGATTTGTATGTGTGTTGCAATGTGATGTTAAATAGTAGGATTTTCATTGAAGTTAGTTTTTACATGTGTAGATTTTATTAGGAAAAGATAAAGAGGTTCTAAACTTCTCCGCAGAGAGGAGGAGAGAAAATAAGTTCAAATGAACAGTAAAATTGTGTTTGTTCAGGGTATTTCTCAACAAAATGCGTCATGACTTTCTCAGATTGTTTTGTAACACTTATGTCATTTTGTCATTAAATGATTTTACTTACGAGTATTTTACACCCATAAATAGAGACAAAGTGCACTAATTTCTGTTGATAGATTCTTCATGTTTTAACCAATCCAAATATTAGTTTCTGTAGGTTCTGTCAGAGTGCATGAAAATGGCCTGACCATAGTAAATGTTTGGATCTACAATTATTATTTTAACAATGATTGCATTATGAAGCGATAGTTCTTAGATTAATGAATAGTTTGTAATATATTTTATACATTATTGTACGCGAATGAATGGTAGTTAAGTGGAAGAGAGAATTTAAAAAGTCTTAACTTCGCCACAAAATAAAGACTTACTACATTTCATAAGATTACTATACTGCTGTGCTGAAACTAAATGAGCGCAGTAAATCTTTTGCTTTTGGGATTAAAATGGGCCCTCTCCAAAAACGCCTCAAAACCCACAATTTTGCCTCAAAATTTAGCAAATTTTCCAGCAGACCTTCTTTATCTGGGAGGTATTCCTAACCCTCATGCCCCTGGTAGTTCAGCACGATTACTAAGCCTTTCATGATCCTGAACCCCTCCTCCCATTAGCGACTTACAGAATCAGCTGATTGTTTATAATCGCCGAGAGGTAATTTGCTGTTGTTATACGAGTAAGTCAAAAAGGTAAAGGGACCAAGTATTCTACCCTGAGGAACCCCACATTCCGTAGTATTATACATGCACAACCTTCCACATTGATTTACCTCGCCAATCGAACGCTGTTTGATCTTTTACCGTAATTTCTAACTTATTCTCCGGCCCACCGAGGTTCTAATCAACCAGCATTGTGCGAGTGCTCACAAAAAGAATATTGGTCGGCAATGGTGTGTTTAATTGTTCGTGCGTGCGCTGCCAGGACCACACACACACTCTCACTCAGAGTGAAAAAACTCAATCAGGCCAAGTCTCCTCTTCTGAACTGCGGTTAAATGATGGTTTACTGCAGCCTGATGTTATTTTCGCATCAGGGCCTGATGGGTAGTGCGTGCAGTAGTTCTTGTGCACTCGGATGTAGGTAGTTCGGATATTTATCCGTGTGTACAGGGTGTTCTTAAAATCGCATGGATTTGAAAAATCACACATTTTAAATGTTGGCAAAATATTTATTTTGGTTTATATCATGTGTTGTACAGACTTGGAGTTTCGTGAAAGTTTTATAAAAACTTAAGTAGAAAATATTTACCTTGCGTAAAACACGCCCTTATGATTGAATACTTGTTTCCTTTCGTTGTTTGAAGTTTCGCATAGCGTCTTGTAACATTTCTTGTGGAATATCGTGGATTATTCTTCTGATGGCTTCCTACAACACTGATAAGTTGCGTGTTTTAAGTACGTGACTTCGAGAATCCCCAAACACAGTAGTCTGGAACGGTAAAATCAGAGGATCGAGGAGGTCTAAGAATATTTCAAAACGAGAGATTACTCTTTCGAGGAAACCGTGTTGGGTTCTTGCTGAAATCGAATGTTTCGCCTTGCTTTGCGACGTCAGCAAATTGAAAGGAAGAAAACATTCAACTATTCCAAGTTTTCCAACTTTTTCTGCGTTGACAGTGACAGCCCTGCGGCCCAGTGATTTCTATCGCACACCAACCGGTCACTCGAGAACTGTGTAAGGGCTTTTCTTGCATACCTACGAATTTTCTAAACACCAAATTAATGTCTTAGATACGTCTTAAGAATATCTTAGATATGGACTCCCACAGGGCTCTATACTCAGTCCGTTGCTCTTTTGATCTACGTCAACGATGCGAGTTCAGCGGTACAACAGGGGCGAATTGTCAAGTAAGCTGATGACACGATTCTCTGATTCAAAGTGAATTCCATCAAACAACTCGAAATTGTGACTTTTGTCGAGCTCAACAGAACAATTCAGCATTTCAACGAGCTCAATCTCAAAACAAATTCATCTAAATCAAACTTACTAAATCAAAAAATACTTAGATAACCCCCCAGTAATGGTGGATGTCAACTAAATTCCTTGGAATACACCTTGATCGAGGTTTGACTTGGAATACTTACGTAGACCACGTTTGCTCAAAACTATCCTCAGGAATTTATGTTTTGAGGAAACTGCGGCGTATTACGGAGTAATCTACCCACACCTAACCCACGGTTTGACTTTGTGGGGATAGTTTTACCTTCTGTATAAAAATCGGACAACTTCAGTTCAATATTACGAACGATGGCATCATTCCAATTCCAAACTTTCGCTCTTTGTATGAATAGCTGAAAACTTGTCAGTAGGCCCCAATTAAACTTTTGCAGAAACATAGACGTACTTCAATTAAGCTAAGGGGTTTATATTATTACTGGTCGTGCTTGTAAAATATTTTAATACTATGGATTACTATGGTTTATACTAAGATACAAGGTCTGCACGTAGAAATAGAGTTGTGAGAAATTCCAAGCATGGGCGAAAAAGCATAATATCTTTTACTTCCCCAAAGAAAATTGACGTTTGGACATTACGTGCTCTATTAGTCTTATGTTTTAAATGTGTTATCAAAATATTGTCTACAAAATTAGTTTGTTCTTTAGAACACTGCTGGAATAGTTGGTTACAATTCAATTGCATTTTTACAATTCCGTAAGAATCCATATGCTTTTTAGTAAATGGAAAGAAACGGACTTTTCCTGCCACTTCCGGAGAAAAACTACTCCTAACGTTTCGGGTAGTTAAAATCTCCACCCGTCTTCAGAGGACTACACTAATCTAGTAACTACATTTAACTTAAGATCTAACCTTAAGACTATTCCAACCAATATTTGAAAATACCCCTACACCATAAAATTTGACCTCAAATTACAATTACAAATACAACCAAGCAAAATGAGGACACGTTATAGGAATAACTACATGTTAGCCTTAACATAAAAGAAATAGCTGAAACAAGACAAATAGCTGAAAAAACAGCGTTAGTGCGGGCCCCCGTAGTGCGAGGTTCGTCGTCCGAGACTGGGTGAGATCCTTTCAATTAATAATTGCCTAACACATTTCTGTATTTTTTCAGCTATTTGTTTCTATTTACGTTAAGGCTAACATGTAGTTATTCCTATAATGTGTCCTCATTTTGCTTGGTTGTATTTGTAATTGTAATTTGACAAGCCATCAATTTTTAAGGTTTAGCGGTATTTTCAAATATTGGTTGGAATAGTCTTAGCTTAAATCTTAAGTTAAGATGTTAATTAAATGTAGTTCCTAGATTAGTGTAGTCTTCTGAAGACGGTGGAGTTTTAACTACCCGAAACGTTAGAGTAGTTTCTCCGAAGTGACAGGAAAAGTCCGTTTGTTTCCTTTTACTAAATTGTTCTCCGCCACTATTATGAACTTTCAAACTAACAATCCATATGCATACCCCTCGCGCCTGCAAAGTCTAAGTTACTACATATCTCTACGTGCTGTTGTGTAGTGTATGTTTTTATTTGAAGGCGTACTTAAAGAAATCTAATATTCACCTACTTCTTACCAGTATAGCCGGATCCAGGATGGCTTATAGACGGGAGGTGTTGCCAACCGGGGGTCCTAAATTAGAAAATTATTCTTCCCAAAAATGTTTTTTCAATTAAATAAATTAAATAGTTGCAACACGGTTATTTTTCAACAAGTATATCTTCCAACTAATGGACTTTTCTTTTCTAACGTATAGAATAGATAAAAGATCTCAGTTAATTTGAACTAATTTATTATCACACAATAATATTGACATTAAATTTAAATCACGATTTGTGACGAGTGACGATCTCTAGCGGGACACGAGCAAACGCGGCAACAGCCAGTTTGTAGTTCACCGCTTTCCCCACAGGTGTCGCGCAGTGCTCTGAGCGCTCAGAATATCATATTGATAGTATATTTTACTTTTAACTATATACAGCTCACTAATCTTAAATTACTTTACACTATAAAAATACACTTGTTACTATAATGCAGGTAATAAAAAAATAGTATCGAATATTATTAATTTAGTCGTGATCTGTGTAAAAAAAATGAAACTAAAAACTTTTCCGACACGCGTATAGAACGTTTTTCGAAATTATGGGTTTAAGTGTACGCAATTGAAAACCACTAAAACTTGGACAATTTCGAAGGTCATTACTTATATTTTTGAAACTATTGAACAAAATCGGGTTCTCTTTACCCTTGTTGGAAACCCCTCTAGTTTCCACATATATTATGTTTTGTCTATTGAGGAAGCGCAGTAGTGGCTTCCTTGAATTTCGCCCTTAAAGAGGAATGTAAAAACGGACATTTTGTTAGGACACTTCAAGCCTAGGTCTCATCGGACTTTTATTAACTAAACTTTGTTTTAAAGTATATTAAATGTTTTAGTGTCTCTGCAGAGCAGAATTTTCATTTTTTGCATTTGTTAAACCGTGGCATTAATCCCAAAATTGAAGAAACTTTGTATATAAATTTCTTGCTATCACCAGTAACTGATAAAATTTTCAAAAAATTGGTCAGCAGAGCCACTGCAGTAAATTGTTATTTGTTTTAAATAAAACTGATTTAAAAAAGAAGAAAATAGTAGGCGTGAAGTATCTCAAGAAAATGCATGTTTTTACATTGCTCTTTTGGGATGAAAACAAAATGGCCGACAGGTGCACTCGTAATGTAAAATTACATTACATACGCTTGGTTTGACAGTTAGGCCGCATCAGTTGAATGAAGCCCCGTTGTTTAGCCAGTTGTTACGTGCGCGGTGTCGTGTGTTCCTTGGGTGGACGAATCCAGCCATTCTCTGAAGTGACCACTGAGGCGGACCCTTAAACCAGATAACACTACCGGACTTCTTTCCGATCAGGACCTCGAACCGAGCAGGGAGAAGGGAGCTTGGCTAATAGTTTTAGAGACCCCGAATGGCGAACGACGATGGGTCGTACATCAACGCGAGCAGGGAGGCGAGCGTTCTCGAGGCGTCGTGACGAAATATCTTCTTGTTCGGTCCGGTGACTTTCCTGGTTTCAAACACACGCGAACATCTAATTTAGTTCAATCAATACATAATTTAATATACCTACATAAATAGTTAGGCAAACGCGTGAAAACTTTTTAGTCACCACATTAAAATTACATACTCTAAAGAATCACTTCACTTAAAAAGAATTTACAGTGAGTGATTTGATAAGTTTTTTCAACCGGGATGACTTTGAGGTACCCTTAAAGTTTTAACCGCCCTATCGAATGACCCCCTCTTTTTAAATGTCGTATACACTAAAACCAATATATTACCCTTGAAGAGCCGTTAGGATGTTTCGTTTCTAGAGGACGTAAAAGTCCTAACTTCATCTTCTATAAAACGGGTTTTGTTCAATTTCTTTCTGAATCGCTGCCTAATACGTATATAAAATGTTGAGCAAATTATTTGTTACCAATGCTAGTAAAACCTCATCAAACGATTCGATATTTAGTCCTAGAGTTTAAAAATATTATCAATAATGAACTCCTAGATAGTTTCTGGAACATGATTTTCTGGGACAAAGTTTCACCAAGCCTCAAAAGACCGCAAACTTTTACGTTGTAAGATGAACTTAGTTTGGCTCAAGTTATAAACGCTTTCCACTCTTTTAGGCTTTCACGGCCGGTGTCACAACTATTATCTAGTTCTTCCGGTTCACACCGCGTCAAAACATCATAGTAATTAGCTTGAGATATTTAACTGTCGCTGTGGAGTACCATCTTCAGTCACTGATTGGCCGGCCCCTCTTTTACCTGACTGGTGTATTCGCACCGTTGAATTTTTCGGTGGATTCCAATTGCCACCCTTGAAAGTGAAAGTTTGAGGTGATCCGAATTTCCACCCCGTGAACATGGATGAGCAATTACAGTACGCATCGCTACATCTTTGACACGCGGCAACTCTTCCTGATTTACCTAACTCAAACCATTATAGTTGCTTCTTGAATATTTCTACAATAATGTATCAATTGTATTACGGTACAATTGTTGTTAAAAATGTTGATTTCTTACGATTTTTGTTAAAATTTTCAAATTTGTTATACAGTTTATGAGATTGCTAGCTGAGTTTGTGTTTAAGCGTTTAAACTCGTGTTTATTTGGTTGAACGATAGATACAATTTACGGAACGGGTCTTCGTTCTGTCTAGGTTTAAAATTAGACATTTATGCCTTATTATGTTTCTAAATTATTGAAAATTTATTGACACCTTTGCCTTGCAGCAGCTAATTATATAGTCCCATGCTAGCTTCTTAGATAATTTTCAAACACAACTTAAAACATTGTGCTATAACCCGTGGCTGTTGTATAAACTGTATACATGTTTTTGAAATGCAAACAAGAAAAGTGGAACAAATTGGAAAAACACATGTAGACAAACTCGACTGCTACAATATTGAAAAAACTATAAGTGTTTAAGTTTTCATTTTTTCACCATTTGCATACCTTCCCGGACCGCCTGTCAACGGTGAGGTGAAGCGTACGATAATTGCTCATCGATGTTCACGGGGTGGCAATTCGGATCACCTCGAACTTTCACTTTTAGGGGTGGCAGTTGAAATTCAGCCGAATTTTCATACATCTCGTGAAAATCTACCTGAGAATAAAACCGAGATAAGAAACGAGCTGTCCTCACAGCCGAAGTCCCTACTTTCGCAATAGAATGAAAGACACCCGCATGAAACATTGGGCCGCATTATGCGGCATGAGCGCGCGCCTCCGTCAACTCGCAGTGCTGGTGGAAGATGAATAATAATTCACTGCTAATAAAAGAAAAACTGAGTAGTCGGGGCCGAGGCGCCGGCCGCATCGATCCACGGCGCTGGCCAAATCTGAGCGCCGCTATCGCCGCGAAGAGGTTTACGGCTCTCCCCTTCCCCTTCCGTCATACCGAGGCCCATTTTGGAAACCGTCTCGAAATGTGGAATTTATCTACTCACTGGGATTTGTGGATGAAAACATTACAACTTGTAGCGACGTAGGGTTTTGTTTTTAAACGTGATTTTTTATTTCACGTTGGTTGTTAATAAAGTTGATTGTAAATTAAGAGTGCGCATTAGTGGTCGTGACCTTTAATTTCGTCCCATAAGAGCAATGTAAAAATATGCATTTTTTTGGGACACTTCACACCTACAGTTTTCATCCGATTTACAAGAAATAAACTTTGTTTTAAAGTGCACTACAGTAATTGTTTTTGTGACTTCGCTGAGCCGAATTTCCATTTTATCTTTTACAAAACTGTGACTTAAATCCAAAAGAGAAGAAACTTTGCATTTGAATTTCTTGTTTTTACTCGTAAAGTAATAAAATTTTCAAAAATTTGGTCAGCGGAGTCACTGCATTACATTATCACCTTTCAAATAAAACTTATTTTAAAATGGTAATTCTAGGCGTTAAGTGTCTTCAAATATCATTTAAAGCTTCCAGTAAAGACCGAACCAATAAGCTATTCACACATTTGCAGTGCCAAACGTTTCGCTCTTTTTACATTCGAGCATCCTCAATGGACTTCTGACACTGACGCTCGTTATAAAATGAGCGAAACGTTAAGCACTGCACTATTGAGGCGGTCTGTACTGGAAGCTTTAAAAGTCTTCATCTAGAAACTCTAAAACGTCGCGGTGTATGTTCCTCTTACACAGCTCCATATTCAGAGTCACTGCGCACCGTGCACTGCGCAGCTATTGCACGCTATACGCATGCGCAGTACTGTTCACGCGCATTTGTCACCTATTGTCGTGCAAATTGCATTTCCCCGAGTTTACGCCGTACGACACGCGCTTGTTTCAAACGCACCGCTTTTTGTCACATCATGTTAAGCGAGAATACGAGTTGAATGAACTGAACGTATACGGTTGCATTCTTCGGGTTGATCGTAAATCGTCGTATTTATTTCTTTTCTGTTTTAAAATTCATGGGAAAGTTCTTTTTTGTGGGTTTGTACGAATTTGAATGCAAATAAGCTTTGTGTGTGAAAACTGTTTGGTTTGGGATTGTATATGACAATTCAAATCTGTGAGCAGCAGTATTTGAGGTGCTATTGAATTTTGATTACAACTGAAATTCTTACTGGGTAAATTTTATATTTCCCTTAACTGAAATATAGTGAACTGAGTAAATGATATTTTAGAAATCAATCACAATACGTTTTACGTTTAATGAAACGGTTAAATGAAACGTGGAATTCTATTTTTTGGACGGAATCAATTTTGATGACAATCAACGAAACGGATAACAATTAAAGTGAAACGTGGACGGAATCAATTTTGTATTTATCTGACAATCAAAAATATTACGTTAATAAAACGGTAGTAACAATAGACAATCTAATGTTTAACGAAATTCGTTTAGAGTTGATAAATAAATAAACGGAAATACAATTGTTTTGGTTACTTCACCATCCTTTATTTTTCCGATTTGAAGCATGCTTTGCTTGGATAATCACAATAGCGTGAGATTTTTACCTTGTTTTCTTAAATTTGCAAGCTACTTTTTTGTTAAAAAAAGGTGGAATCTTTCGTACCACTTCCCGGAACTAAGCTGTTTTTTAAATTCACATTTTCATGACTACTTTTTTGCAAATGAAAGCACGGAGCAACATTCCGTGCAATAACTCAGGTCCTCAGTGAATTCTGCCGTTCATTACATTATCTATTACATGAATTGAATTCTACTCGTAGAAGATAGCACTCGGTTGGTTTTGTGCCACTCCCGGGATATTTTAGTAAGACAATAACTCGGCTCTGTCCTACTTAGGGAAGTTAGCTGCATGGAGTTCACAGTGATAAACTTGAGTTTACTAACTGAATTGCTTATTCAGTGGGCGATGAAAATATACGTTATCAGATACCACTTTGGTTACGGAGCGTGTTTAAGAAGTTTGTTATTTTCCTACGATCATTGGGCTGTATAGAAAGAGGATGCAGGGGGGTTTATTAAATAAATTTGGTTTTGAAGCTTAAGGGTCCGTCTCAGATGCGCGGCGATGCTTCAATGTAAGGATTTACGGCGGCCCGTTTTTCACCTTTCACATAAGGTTTTGAGGTTTTGAGGATGATATAGGTCTAAAGCGGCTCAGATAGTCTCAGTGATCATCTGATGATACCCGCATCAACTCCCACCATCGTTTGGACATATCAGACCATCACCTGCGTGGTTCGAAAGTCACGTTAAGCCGTTGGTCCTTGTATTTCCATTTGCCATTGGGCTATTAATTAATTACCCATTCTAAGGAAGAGTCGGCCTTAGTTTGTAACAAGACTACACCTCATAACCCATTACTACCACTCATCCTTCACCACATATTTGCCTTAAAATACCCTCATGAGAGTGGTCGGCATCTCAAATAGTGATTTAGTGATTTTTCACCTTTCACATAATGTTTATGCTGTAATAAACGTGATATATTTGCAGATTAGAGGAGCTTTCTGACACGTATAGAGAACCTATTACGTAATTATGCGTTTTAAGTGCACAAAACCGAGTTGAAAAGCCTTTAAAGTTAGACAATTTCATAGTTTATGTGTGGTTTTATTTAACAACTTACGAGAAATCAGGCTCTATACATGTGTCAGAGAACTCCTTTAATTTCTAAATATGTCATATTTATTACATGTAAAAATGTAATGTACAAATTATATTTAAAGGTGAAAACGGGCCGCTTTCGCTTGATTTGACAGTTAGGCCGCATCATTTGACAGAAGGCCGTTGTTCAGCCAGTTGTCACGTGCGCGGTGTCTTGTGTTCGTTGGGCGCGCGAATTCAGACTTTCTCTGAGGTGGACCCTTAATATTTAAATGTGAGAAGTTTTATTGCCTGAAAGGATCTTTTTCCTAGCAGGACTTAGGGTCAGCAACGGTGGTTATGAATTATCAGCTGGTTGGACAGGGAAACCTATTTTAATGTGGTGCGATTACCAGTCACGCCAAACTACTCCGCCAGGGGCACTCTGAATCGCCTCGGTGCTAGTGCAAGTAAAATACTTTTATTACGTGGTTGCGCGGGATTAATGACCAAATATGTTCAAATAAATAAATAAATCGTTTATTGCGTAGGAACAAATACATGTTATGCAATCGTCAATTGTCAAGTTAATTTCCCTAAAATTTTACATTGACTCTCCATCGAAATCTCATTGAGACATAAATTTTTTAAAGGATTTTAAATTTTAATAGTTACTTAATGCTGTGCGTATTACGAATTTACGGACATTAACCGAGTACTTCGAATAACCAGCTGAATTTTGCTACTAGAACGTCGCATTGTTCCTGTGTACTCGTAATTCGCGCAACAAAACGAACTAAATTTAAAAAAATGTGACAACAATAATGATTCAAAGAGCCTTGTAGTTTCTTCAATCCATCCATGTACACAGCATTTGACGTAACATTTTGTCCGTGAAATATCAAGCTTTGAAATCAAGGACTTGTTTGTAAACGCCCACTATGTATCGTAAGAGAAAGAGTATCTCCTAACTGTACAAAATATTAGACGTAATATTTTTCATGAAATTTCAAGCCTTGATATCAAAGACCTTTTTGTACACTCCCGGCAGCAGAAAAGGTCCCAACCCTGAAGAAAGGATGTGAGTGAAGTGAATATATGTATATATCCTCCCTCATAAGTGAAGACTTAACATCCTCATAAGTCTAAACATTAGAAATTACACAAGGTATAATTTGCATCACTGCAAGTGTGAGTATATATACACTGTAGATCCTAATTGTATAAACGCTAAATAGCTTATTTATTACTGAAGAAATTTGAAGACAAACATATTTGGACCGAAACGGGACTTGAACCCGGCCCGGCCATGCTATAACTATCGAACTGTAATATATATATACACTGTATTTTCCTTTCAACGTATCTTTTGAATTTGAATTTGTATGGTAAATCCAAGGAAATGGATCTAAAACAATTGATAGAAATGTTACGTAAGGTAAAGGAATCTTACAAATTATACGAAGGTTGCGAAGTCGAAGGGACAGAATTGAGGTAACATGTAAAGTGTGACCTTGAACGATGTTGGAGGGGTTCGGGGTAAACAAGGTGGAAATTGACACATTGCCGCGGGTCGGGGTAGATTGTACGTGGGGGAGGGGTAGTTTCCTTAACCCCCTCTCACCGCCAGACCAAAGGCACTAAACTAGAGATTGTTGGTGTATTTCTCAAATTTATTTACGTCGCTTCGATTTACCTACGCAGTTTTCGATTTGTGTTTTCACCTTTTGGTTTACATTTATTTTGAGTGGTTAAGAGGGAAGAGTTATTTCGGTCAGAGTTATTTCGGTCATCTGGGCACCCAGTACGTTTAAGGATATTTGATACCGTAACACGGTCTTCATCCTATGAAGGGGTAATACATACTGTGAAATTAGGTTTATAGAGTCAAAATCAAGAATCAAGTTTCGCGTAGAAGATACAAAATTGCGTATCCTTGGTCAACGATGCGTTTTTCGTTATTTTTTATTTTGACCCTTATAGTTCCGAAATTAGGGACCATTTTTATGAACATTCTGTAAATTCTTAATTTTGTTACTTATCATTTTCATATCCATTACGGTGCATTACCGTTAAATATCTACCCAATCTGAATGTTCTCAACAATTCTTTCACAAATATTTATCATTCCAAAGTTTTTGACACCCTTTTATGAACATCCTGTTTTTTTAATTTCGTTACTTATGATTTTTTCATCCAATATTGTGCATGCTAGGACCACCACACGTGCACATTTCTACCCATCTAAAATGTCCCAACGATTCTTTATACTAGTATTTATTCTACTTTTATTTTGTGATATCCGTTCACTTTCAAGGGATACTTTGTACATGAATACGAGAATTGACAAAACTGAGAGGCACCCTTTAAACATATTTTATTTTAACCACTACCGGTTTCGGGAACTATCCCAACTTCTTTATATATATTTTTTTAACGTTAAACACCATTTTTACAAACGGCAGAAATTCCTACAAAATTGGCTGTTCTGCTTTCCCATTACATTTGAGCGGATCCGTGGCGGATTGGTATCACACGCGACTCCAGAGCTCATCACTCCGGTGGCGCAGATTCGATCCCCGCAGTCACCACTTACATTTGTAATGTCACTAATACGGTGACGCTAGGTAAAGGTCGAGGTTGAGTGGTAGAGAGGACTTTGTAGTCCTAACTTCGCCTCGTTAAACAAGACAAACTTTACCTTTTTTTACTAAATACAAAATTAAACTGCTGCAGATGTGACTTTACAACAAACACATCTAAACTCGATAAATCCGGTTACATGTACGAACGACCCAGAATAGAATATCACGGTCCAAATGGCGGTGCAATAGATTCAGAATGCACAACCGGACAGTTCGCGGTCGCCCAAACAATTAGAACAAGTCTCCCGGCCAGCATGCAGAGGAGTGAGCACCAGTGGCTGTCTTAACTATAGGATATTCACGCGTACAGTAGTCATAAGTAGACTAGAGCATAGAGCACGGCGAGGGGTAGTGGTGGGGGCGGGTGTGGCGGCAGCTCGGCGCCTGGCCTCCCCTCCCTCCGGCGAGTGCTGCCAAAAACCTCCCCCACTTCTACATTCTTTAGCAATAAAATATTTATCCCCAGATTGAGAATTGTAGGTCGTACTGACGGCGAGGTTTACAGCCGGGTGTAGCTTAGAAGGATGCGAGGGTTTTGAGGTGATTTTTGCTTTACGGTCGGTATCGTTTAGTGTTTATTGCCGTTGTGGTAGTTTGAACTGGGATGGTGGTTGAAGGGAATTTGTTCTGAGATAGGAGTTTTCAATTGGGTTCAAGTTTGAAATTATTTTATGGATATTTTATTCTCATAAGTAGAGAGGAAGTTTTCAACGTTTCGAAATCTTTGATCTTATTCCAACTTCAGGTGAAAATGAACAACATTAAAGTTGTATCAACATAAAATGTGACAATCAACGATAAAGGTAAAAAGTAAAGTTTGTCTTGTTTAACGAGGCGAAGTTAGGATTCCAAAGTCCTTAATACCACTCAACCTCGACCTTTACCTAGCGTTACCGTATAATCACTTTACAAATGTAAGTGGTGACTGCGGGGATCGAGCCCGCGCCAGCGGGGAGGATAAGCTCCGGAGTCGCGAACGGTTCCAACCCGCCACCGGTCAATTAAAGTGCAAGTTCAAAGTTATCAACGTTAGCCACCAATCATACAAAACCCAACATCGCAGCTGTTTGGCAAAAAAATACATTTACCGTCGACTAAAGACCCGTTAGACGTTACTGGCTGGAAGTAGCAGACGTCGACCAATGGCAGGCGTGCAGGCCGACCAACTGTGAAGGAAACATTATTTATGCACAACCAATAGGAAGAGGAGCATTATCAGGTTCAAGTTCTCTGCAACCTGTTTTGAATCCTTATTACCTTGATCGATTTACACAGTTAACTCTTCGTTTTATTTTTTGCTGAAAGTACTGTACGTGCAGTATAAAATAAAGTTGAAATTTGTGGTTATCCCTTCACAATATGCTATAGAACTCTTCTTCGACGGGAAAATATATTTAAACAAACAATCCTGAATAAAAAATCAAAATTGAGGGTGAGATTGCCCAATGTCGAGTTGGGTACAGTTGGATTTGTCGAAGTATAAATCCTTCATGAGCTCTTTTTATTACTTTTCTTACAACAAGAGTTCATTTTGTTTGGATTTTACGTCTATACCAAGACTGGTTGGAAGCAATGTTGCTGTCAGAAAAGACAAAATCCAACTACCTCTACAGCTGTATTAAGTAACCAGGCCGAAACTTATATAAAGTGTGAAAAAATGCTCAAAACGTGTTCTAGGGGTCAGGGTCGGTCATTTCATGGTCTCGGGTCTTGGTCTTACCATGCTGACGGCATGAATATCTCATTTTGCTAAAGGAAATTCGATCAAAAGTAGCCATTATTACTTCGTATGCCAAGTGTTTTATAGTGTCTTACGATTTTGAAAGATTCAAATACACTACCTTTCCTAATAATGGTCAAACGAATGTCAGGTGTAAACTCACTTAAACATATTGGACTGACGAAGTTTCCACGTTGGTCGATGAGAACGTGCCATGTGACATAAATTTACTTAATACTATTGAAAACCAGTGTATAAATTAGAACCCTATAAAATAAACTGTAACATAATCAGAGCTACTATTATGGTAGAGTTTGCGTGCAAGTAAGGTTGGCAAGGTATACTTACTTGTGATTGTGAGCAACCCAAGGTCACGCTATTTTATTGAAATAATACACATAAAATATCACGATAAACTATTGTATTTATCAGAAGAAGGCGTTTTCAAAAAGTCCTTAATCCTATTGTTTGGATTTAAGTACCTCGGCATTGTAGTCAACCTCAGAGTTTAAACTATAGTTGCGGACATTTTCCATCGTTAGTGAGCAAGATGATCACGACGTTTCGGGATCTGCAATTTGATCCCGTCTTCAGGTGGAAAGTAACCTAAAACATAACACAGAACATTGGGAAACCAGCTAGCCTAAGTAATCAGCGTAAGCTGACTAGTCAAACTCAACCAAACAACATGAAGATCTTAAGTTAAAATACTAAAATTAAAAAAAAACTAGCCTAGAAAACAAAACCACATGCTTGTGACTGGTCAGCTTACGCTGATTACTTTAGGCTAGCTTGTTTTCGGTTAATTTTGTCTGAAAACGGGATCAGGCTGCAGATCCCGAAACGTCGATCGTAACGATGAAAATGTCCGCTCATCTAACGGAACACTAACAATAAGAAACAACAAGAAAATATATGAAAATGTCCGAATAATTATTTAAACTCTGGAATTCTCCCATCATCAACAACAAATTTTAAACAAATAAGTGAGGTAAACTTGTCGTAAAAATATAGTGTAGAATTCAATCAATTTAATTTCGATATATAAGTTCAAAACAATGTTAGTTCTAGAACTTACACTCCTGGAATCGAACTGTTCAACTGTATGACTTTACTTACCCAAACGCAAAAATTATAATTATTTCTACGTAATTTCAAGTAATATTTACAAAATTTTCAAGGTCAGTCTGGTCGTGTGTAAGTTATAATATCTGCAAGAGACTCTCCGTGAAACAATAAACGGAAGGTTTCCAAAGTAAAGTTTAGTGAAGAGTGAAGGGACGTTACTCTCGCAATCGTCGATGTCGTCTAGTTGAACAAGTTGGTTCAATAAAGCGCGCAGTAAGAAACTGCAGTTCGATGTTTTTGACATGGGTAGTACCGCACATATGTAAAGACTTGGATATGAAACACGTTGACATTGAATTGATAAAAGAAAAAAGTCCCGAACTGTTGCCTAATACAAGTGAGTGAGTGTTTTTATATAACCTTTGTCGACGTATAACGCTTTTTTTGTATTGTCTACGCCAACGGCATTTTTATTAGAGACTTAACTTAGGGTTCGTGGACATCACAAAACGCTTTTAGGGAAAGCGGTCCAAACCCTTGTGCCTGCGCCGGGAATCGAACCCACTCTACCCACTTAGCCACGGACGCAGGTTTTACAACAGGGGTGGTTTTGCGATATTATTTTTTACTTCATTTGCTGTTGATTTAGTGTTATATTAGTAGACAATAGGGAATATTCTTTATTTACTTATTCATGGAGAACAATACATGCGTCGAAATTTGTTTAAGATAAGAGAAATTATACAATATGCATTCATCATTTGGATTGCTGTTCGGGTTGGATTATGTAGTTCTGTTGGTGAGGAATTCTTTCTTGGATTAAAAGTGTCTCTCTTGAAGCCACAAGGTCAGTTTCTCTTGGTGTTGTGGGTCTTGGGCTTTTTGATGTTCAGGAAGATGGTTGAAGAAAAGAGCTCCTAAATTTTCGGCAATGTGTAAGAATTTAGTTTTGGTGTTTTTTAACAAATAAAATGTTTAGGACCTGCCTAGAAAACAACAAAACGTGCAGCTGTCGCCAGCAGTTGGACTTGTTTAGTTTTTGTTTTGTTTTAAGACATACCATTTCGTTTTTTACGTTAAATTTTAAGGGTTTTATTTGTTTGAATGGAACAAAATAAACACTGAAATTACACATGTAGTTTGGCTGGTCAGCTTACGCTGATTACTTTAGGCTAGCTCGTTTTCAAATGCTTAGTGTTATCTTTAGGTTACCATTTCACCTGAAGACGGGATCAGATACCATATACCGAAACGTTCTTCATGTTCACTAATGAAGGAAAACGTTCCCAATAGTTTTTCAAACTCATGAGTTACTAATGAATGTCTTTCGTTTTTGCTAAATTATTTTACAACCCACCACTTATCGAGCAAAATCTGTCGGTTAGACAAATCAATCGATATGTCCGTCAGACAAATTACGGCACGTCAGTTTCGAAACTTGAATGTTTCACGGTCCATCTGGCGTCTCTGTGATGGTTGATTGTCATTTGGTCGTGGCCTTGAGATAATTATCGACGAACGCAAGGGGTCAGGAACTCTATTAGCATTTATCCGAGCACGCCGCCATGGGTGCAGCCTGGAACCACCGACAATAGAGGGTCTACAGAGGTCCGATGGGATGGTGTCGGCAAATCCATCACCAAGCGCGGTTGCCATGTCGTGTGGAGTGCAGAGTGGTTCCGCGAAGCGATATGAGGGTGATGGATTTGGTGATGGAATTAGCTGCGAAGCGATATGGCGGTAATGGATTTGGTGATGGAATTAGTATTTATCCGAGCACGCCGCCATGGGTGCAGCCTGGGAACCACCGACAATAGAGGGTCTACAGAGGTCCGATGGGATGGTGTCGGCAAATCCATCACCAAGCGCGGTTGCCATGTCGTGTGGAGTGCAGAGTGGTTCTGCGAAGCGATATGAGGGTGATGGATTTCGGTAATGGTTGGTGATGGTGATGGACGCCGCCATTGCAGCTGTCCGATGGGATGGCGGTAATGGATTTGGTGATGGAATTAGCATTTTTCGTGTAACTAATAAATATACGTCTGTAGTGTTTGTGTTGTCTATGCTGTAACCTAACCTGAATTCACTGTTTTTGTGACTGAGTTATTTTTGTCTAAATGCCCGAAACAGTTACTCGCCAAAATGGTTATAATTGTTTTATTGAGGACAACTAGTTATGTACTCCTGGGAAACAAATAATTTACGCCAAATATTTAAATATAAATTTATTTGGATCAAGTAAAACACTGTTATTAATTTTTATAAAATAATTATAAAAATACAGTAGTAATAATTTGAATCATCTAAGCCGTCGTCTTATAAATGTCCTTATTTTAGAGAGCCGTCATTTTGTAACAAATATGTGGTAAAGTATAGCATATAGCTAAAATCCTGACTAAATCTCAATAAACAAACTTAATTGAGTAGAGTAAAAACGTGTCTATGAGCCAATCCCAATGCAGAGTAATCCAGGCCATACTAAGAAAAATCCTTGAAATAGCTGCCGCGATAATATTATTTTGTGGATAACATCAAACAGCTAAAAATAATGTTTCGGCACACTTCCCAGGTTTTACTTATACTCTTCAAGTTAAAATGTCAACAATTCCTTGTCACCTTCTGTTGATTTTAACAATATTCCACCTACGCTCGTCGGCCATTTTCAAGTACCCTTTTAACTCTTTCGCGTCCGGTGTCACAAGTATAATCTAGTTCTTCCGGTTCACACCGTGTCAAAACATGAAATATTTTGGTCTCGCAGTGGAGTACCATCTTCACTGATTGGCCGAAACTGAGATACTTGCTTTCTATTGGTCACAAGCTGCAGGGATGACAACTGTCGATGTTCTCATTGGCTGTGACATTCAGGAAAAGACTTCTTCAGGACTGGTTACCAGCTTCCTAAAAGTTTAATATTATCTTCTTTGATGAAGTTATTATCATTTTCGAAAGAGTCAGAGCCTATGAGAACATCGACAGTTGGCATCCCTGCTCCAACGGACGGTTTGCAGCCCTGGGACCAATATGATAGCAGACAGCAAGTATCTCAGTGATTGAAGATGGTAATCCACAGCGAGACCGAAATATTTCAAGCTAATATTAATGATGTTTGACGCGGTGTTGAACGGAATAAATTCACTAACTATTTATATTTCTGGTGTTTTACAAAAGGAGAACGTATGTTTGGTGGCGAAATGAGAGAGGTGGAGAGGGAGGGAAGGGAAGACGTAAGCTAAGATATCGTGGGCTACCCGCGACAAACAAGTCTTGTGTGAAGAAATGTTGCTGTGATTTGACTGTTTCAGAGAATTGTGGCTACAAAGTGTTGTCAACACCTTTTCTAACTCGCCCAAGATCAAACGACTCCTTTCAAATTGTTTGGTTTTACATTTTTTGTACATTTCTATTTATTCAAGTTGATGGTAGGATATTGTTTTGATGTATGAAAGATTGCTAAAACTTGTCATTTCTTTGCAGGAGCAGGATCATGGAGGATGAATCTACCAGCAGACGACTACAGCTTTTTAAAGGTTAGTTTATAATCAAGTTTTGATCATTTGCTATAAAAATAGCTGTGTATGTATGTTGGTTCACATCTCAGCAAATTTAAATGTGACTATAATTTAAGTTGTACATAATTCTTTTGGGTGTAATCTAATTTAGAAATACCAAGCCGTTTACGGGAAATTCTGTAATTTCTTTTAAACGTACGACGGAATAAACGTGTTCATGAATAATACTTTAAAATTGTACAAGCTTTCCAACAAAATATCACATTACCACGTTTCAAAAATATTTACGTTCCAAAAATCTTCAAATCATTCATAGAATCGTGCTGAAATATCTTAAATAGAAAGATAAGTTAGGATTCTTATAACTTTGAGATATTAATAAATCAAACATGTATTTGAACGATCATAGTACACTTTTATTATTAACAAATTTGTAGTAACATTACGATAAAAATATTATTTTGGTAGCAATAAAGACGTTTAAAATTGCAGTTAAGTTTTAAAACCACAAATAGGATACCAATTCTATTCTACCTTTCTATATATATTTATTAAACCTTTACAAAAAACTTTGTTTTAGGTATAACAACAATTCAAAAACCTACACGTTGGAAACCTGCCGCGAAATATTATAAATATGGTGGGTTTGAGATTTTTATAAAATTTTGAACTAAGAATAAGGAGCCACCAGTAACAACACTGTAGTCATGGATCAAATAAGAATATTGCTAATTTTTCCAGGAACCATCAATAAATTCCTCTACGCTATAAAACACTTTTGAAAGAAGAAAGTTTTTTAATTTACCACCAATACTTTACATACTTTATCGGTATTTAAATATTTTCCGAATGAAGGAAAGTTTTGAAAATTGCGGCAGTAAAGCTATGAACATTCAAAAATTTGTTTTACGTAAAACATCCCTTTCCACTCTAAGATGTTATAATCAAGACAAAAACCACAATCATTTTTGATTGATGATTGTTTTATTTCTCTCTTAGCTAACACGTCACTAACCTACGATCCTTGGAGCCGGATAGACTTAGACTCAGGTGTCTACAGTAGTTGTCTGACCACTGCATTGATGGTTGATAATATCTAATGAGGTCCAGTCCTTGTCATTAGCATCCCTCAGTCTGTATCTGTAGACACATCTCACCACCTGCTCCCTCCACTCACCTTTCTCAACATTCCTTCATCACTAGCGAGGTGTCTAACCTGCGTGGCAGTAGGAGTGATCTTGTAGTGGTCATGGTGTTTTCTATTACGTTATCAAAGGTGATAGGAGTTTCAGTTGAACATAATAAATCCTAAAACGTAAATTAACTGTAGTGTCCAAGTACGCATAACTCAGACGTAGTAATCAAAGCAAAATTCCTGTACGCAGCAGAAACCTTAGATTTCATAATAGAAAGAATAATTTATATAATATTTAAAACGAAAACAATATTAGGTTCAATAAACACTTTTGATACTTTGATTTGAGACACCGACCACTCCTAAAGGGTGAATATGGGATGAAGGGTGAGTGTGTTGAGTGTTTAGATGGATGATGAGGTGTAGTCTTGTTACAAACTAGGACCGACTATTCCCCAGATTGGGTCATTAATTAAAAGCCCAACGACCAATGGAATGGACCAACAGCTTAACGTGACTTCCGAACCACTGAGCCACAAACGTACAGACTTCGTAGTCTTAAATATTAAGCTTTCGCGACCGTTGTCACAACTATAATCTAGTTCTTCCGTTTCACACCACGTCAAAACATCATTATAATTTGCTTGACATATTTCGGTTTGCTGTGGAGTACCATCTTCAGTCATTGGTTGTATCTCCACAGCGAGACTAAAATTTTAATGACGTTTTGACGCAATGTGGTCCGGCAGAATTTGATAATATTATAAATTTCGTAGTACTGTAATAAGAAAATTGAGGAAAACACTTACAAATCTCCATATACATTATGAAACTACCAAAGCAAATATTATGAAAATCTAAGTAAGACGATAGTATAAACAGTTTAATGGACAATTTAGTTTAAAAGTATTTGAACGAGGCAGGTACCAACAAAACTAATATTTATGATAGGAACATACTCAGACAAAAAGTGTTTGATTAGAACGTTAGAAAGTTACTTAAAAGAGATGAGTAGCATGGGCTGCTGAAAGAAAAAGAGCTCATTACATAAATAAATAAATAAAATAAAACTTGATCCGGAAGGATGACGCAAGTTTGGGCACAAAGAAAAGCCAACTTTCGAAAATGGCATTCACGTACTTCATCTGGCCTATGCGTGAATAATAACAATACATCCAAAATAAACTATGTCTTTTTACTTTCGGTGCAAGTATTTTCTTCAAGATAAGTTAACAACGTCAACTTACAGTAATTATAACTTAACGA
Organism: Matsumurasca onukii; assembly: GCA_018831715.1. Lineage (NCBI taxonomy): Eukaryota > Metazoa > Arthropoda > Insecta > Hemiptera > Cicadellidae > Matsumurasca > Matsumurasca onukii. The sequence continues at coordinate 89,051,458 of CM032058.1, forward strand.
TTATATTGCCCAACAGCCAGTTTTCAAAATTTATCAGTTTGAGTTCTGAAGGCACCATGTTAGTTAGTTCAGCTGGAGACACCTAGCCAGTTTTCTCTAAATCACTATTTGAGATGCTCAATAAGTATTTTAAGGCAGTTATGAGGACTAATAGCCAGACCTTGAATAATTTAACGTGACTTCCGACCACGCATGATGGTCTGATGCTGGTGAAGTTGATGCTCATCAGATGATCACTGAGACCGCTTTAGATATTTCATCCTAAACCATGAAGCTCCTCCATGAAGCTGGTGCTCCCTCTGTAAAGTGAGAGTTAAAACGATAATAACTATAAAGTTTTGTGGAGGCAGCAGCTGTGCTTATTAGTTTAATTCTTTTCAGAAAAATATAGTTTAGCTGTGTTTTAAGTATTCAACTCTTCACCATACTTCGAAGACAACTTCTTTTCCGAGAAATTCTGTCATCAAAGACGTCATGAACATAAATAGTCTACTTCAACTTTTGTGTTGGGTAGTTCTGACAGTTGATCTTTCTTTCTACCTCGGCTCGTGTGTAAAGTTTTAGTTGTTTTAACAACCTCAGATTTGTTGCTGAATCCGAGGATTGTGTTTATATTTAGCTCTTGAACTTCTTTCTTAGATGTTACCAGGATCATCTCTATATACAGGGTAAGTTTTAAATGTCCCCTTACCACCTTAACTTTTGAAAAAGGAAATATTTTTAAAACCCTTTAGTAACCCCACGTACTGTGCGTGACCCAACTCACCAAAAACCGGGTACCCAATGAAACAAAAAATACAAACCTCCCTCTTGTGGCACCTCAATAGAAAGGGAGTTTTAATACAAATTCAACGACGCAAAGAAAGATTTTGTATCCCGACTAGTTTGTTTGTGTGTTTCCCTCAAAAGACTTTCGAGGCAAATTTGTCACCAATAAAATCTATGTGAAATGTGGCATTTTAAAGCTGATTTTGCAATCTTTAGATAGATATTTAAAAACGAGTCAAGATAACGAATGTTTCTTTGCGTCATCTTTCTTTTCGAGGTGTCACAAGGGGGAGGGTCTGTCTTTTGGGGGGCCCTCCCAGATTTTGGGTTGGAGGTGTTTGACACTAAGTACGTCAAAACAATTTTCAGAATTATATTTAAAAATCGCTAAAAGGTTTTTAAAAATATTTCCTTTTTCAAAGGTTATGGTGTGGGGAGGAGACATTTTAAACTTACCCTGTATAAGTGAAAGTAATAATTCAAATGTACTTCCACATTTCGTTAAAACTAAAAATATCACAAACAAAACTGGCCCAAAACATGCGTTTAGGGACTCCTGTTTAGACAACAAGTGGCGTTGATTTATCATTAATCGTTATACAACAATTATTGTCAAATCACATTGACTTCCAATAAAACTCTTCTTGTTTTTTACTCTACTCAAAGATAAGGAGATTGTTTGTCCATTGTTTTTTTACAAAAACAGTGGCTTTAAGTAGTATTCTTATGAGTATGAAACATAAAACGCCTTAAGACTATAGAACTTCGAAAAAATCCAAAAATTCGTACCACTGTAGAATATATTTCTAATTTTGGCTTCCGATTTATTATTTGTTTATTCTAAGACGGCAAAAATTCCGAAAGATAGATAGGTATGTCTCGGTGAATTGTATCTTCTTACAAACGTACTGCAATAGAGCACTAGGAATTGTTGTAGTGACTTAATTAAAAGTTTAAATTACTTCCATGCAGCAGAACTCGACGAGATTCTTAGCGAAATGCTTTAGCTTTCTTGTGTTGTTTTAAGAGTACTATTTAGTAATAAGTTATATTTACTTAGCTCTCCATAGCAAAAATAGACGATTCAATGTTGATAAACTAAACTAATGGGTCTGTGGAACTGTAAAATTTGGAAGCAAAATTAGAATTTAATTTGTAATTGAATTTAAGTAACTTGTACTGGATGGACAAATGGAAACGATACAGCTTTAAAATGCTATGAATAGATAATATTGTATATTAGACAGCTAAATATTGTACAGAACGTTAGGGTATTTTATGCCATATTACTTAAAACAATAGTTTGACACCAATATGTATTTTTCCTACCTGCTCGAAAAAAGTGTTGATGTCCCCACTAGGAGATCGATACAAACCAATTATTAAGTTACTACTAAGTATTTATTACCAATGCCAGAAAAGCACAATTTGTATCTGCTATTTCGAAATGTTTCTCCTCGCTGAGATCAAAGAGCAAATACTGCAACTCCCCCAAATGTGCATTTCGGTCTGCAATAAATAGGTCTATCAACTAATTTATAGTAATTAAATTTAAAATAATCAGCAAAAATATCGCTAAATCCATGTTTGCTTACAATAAATATATCAGGGTTTAATTCTAACGTTACAATGTCCAATTGTTCAAATTTATTAGTAGCACTTTGTTCATTTAGATGAAGAATTTCGATACTTTTAGGTGCATTTACCATGTAATAGCATGTAATACCCCACCTGTAATGTAATGAGGGAGCAAATAAGCACAAGCAGCAGCACGGGCGGGTGAAGTGTGATCGATTCACGATTCGTTAAACTTTCAACGCTTCATCGCCATCTCGCAATTCCGATTCGTCGACAGCGTTTTTAGTATTTTAAATAATCCAATATTCGGAAACGTTTCGCGTTACTGATGGATGAGGCCACTTTGGTGAAACCGATACCTGCAGATGCAATTGTACCTTTTAATAAACAAAGGGTTCCACTTTAAAATGTGACAGTTTTCATGGTGAACAAAAAACACATAGCCGACGCGTGGCCAAAGCTAACGTGAATCCTAGCGAATTTTCTGCACAAGTGCGCGTTTTTGGGGGTTTCACAATAGAAAATCTGTTTAGAGCATCGGAAAATCGTATCATCTCGGTCTGACTAATTATATTTTGTTAGTCTCAGTACACTTTTGATACTTTGATTTCATACACCGACCACTCCTACAGGGTATCTTAAGGTAAATATTGGATGAAGGGTGAGTGTTTTTGATGGATGATGAGGTGTAGTTTTGTAACAATCTAAGGCCGACTGTTCCCGAGATCGGGTCATTAATTAATAGCCCAACGACCAATGAAATGGACCAACGGCTTAACGTGAATTCCGAACTACGGAGGGTGCGAAGCACGTACTATACTACTGAGCTATGGCCACCCAATTGTTAGGCATGGTGTCATAAATATTTATACCCAGTTTTATCAAAATCGGATCATAAGTAGAGTTTCTGCCAACTCACAGTTGCAACTCTTATTTTGATAATGTATCAGGTGTTTTTTGTTAAATTTATTTATATTTATTTTAAGTCCGACATGTAACCAAAACTATAACATTGCAACAGCCTTTTTACAATGCTTTTTATGATATCTTCTGTATGATGAAGCTTTTATTACTAAAGCAATTTGAAGACAAGAATATTTGGACCGAACCAAGACTTGAACCCGGGTTGACATAGTATTTAAATTCTGTTTGTAATATTTCCAGCTTGTTGATTTAAAGTCACTATTTGAAACAGTCACATGTTTCGGATAAACATTCAGATTTAAATACTTCTCTAAATTTGAAGGCAGAAATGGGGGCCGGATGGTGTAGTGGTGAGCATAACCGCCCGGCAAGCGGGAGAAACGGGTTCAAATCCCGGTTCGGTCCAAATATTGTCTTCAAATTGTTTTAGTAATAAATTAGCTATTTTGCGTTTATACAAATTAAGATCTATTATAAAGTTTTGCTATTTGAGTCAAGAGTTTTAAGAAGCTGAAAACTGCAAAACCACTTGATCTACGATGTTTCGTTCTTTGAGGCAATTGAAATGAAGAGCTCGACTATTTCCTACGGCCAATAGACTTCAAATGATATTAACAAATTCCTACGTAACTTATACAAAAACAATGGTTTTAAGACTAAGTTAAAATTAGAAAGCCTTGCTTTTTGATAAGGTGTTATAAATGACGTAACGAATATTGGACTGACAAGTACATCATTAAAATTCTTTCTTCTTTTCTCGTTTCAAATTCAAGCCTCGCTTTCAGTTTGTTCATAACTTTGCTTTTTTTCGACTTGGCGTTAAAACCTCATGTGTTAAATTATTCGTTGCAATCAAAGTGAATTGTGAAAATTATTATTATGTGCTTACTATTGTATGCCACGATCGTGATTAGTACTTGAAATACCAATCTGGATACTATGTTTCAAAACTATAATAAAAAAATAAATGTTGCAATGATGGTGATTATTTACCAATAAGGAACATGTTTAGGTGTCCACATTGATGGCAATTTAAAGTGGACTACTCATATCGACGATGTCTGCCGTAAAATATCTTCAGGCATTTTTCTGCTGCGATCTTTGTCCTGGCATTGCAAGCCTAATGTCTTGAAGATGGCTTATTATATGGATTGATATATCCTCATTTGTCATACGGAGTTAGCATATGGGGGTCATGCGCTGAACAACACCTTCTCAGGGGTTTTATTTGACAAAAACTGCCATACTTATTTCTAAACTCAATTTTAGAGTGACGAAAACTCTGCCCATTTATGAAACAATGTTCTGCATTAGTAAATGTGTACTCATAGTTGACACGCGGTACAGACAAAATTTTAGGCTGACTTCCCACAGACTTTGCTTGTATGAAAGATTCCATCTTATGAGTAAAACCGTTCCATGCACTTCCAGAACAAATTAAAGAACAGCTATCAAATCTAAAACGTTTTAAATTAACATTGAGACAATATTTGGTTACCAATTCTTTCTACAGCGTGGGTGAGTTTATGGATCAAAATAATTAAGCAATTTCATATTAAATTTTTAGCGAATTTAAAATTATGTGTACCAAATAGTTGTTCCTTAGTTGTTATCAGTGACTTTATTTTTTTTGTCGTGTTTGTTTTAAGATCTTGTAAATATGTTCTTGTTTTTATGTTATATGTTTTTTTGTCAACACAAAAAATATTTGTACAATGACAAATAAATAAATAAATGTTACAAGGGATTTTGTATTCTTAACTCTTAAGCTTTCGTGGCCCGTGTCATCACTAAGATCTCAGGCTTTCGGTTTACACCGCGTCAAAGTTGAAATATAGTTACTGCTGAACGTTTCGACCTCACTGTGGAGAGTCTCAGCCAGTCAACCAGCTACTGAGGATGACTCTATACAGCGAGGTCGAAACGTTTAGCAGTAACCGTGAAGCGGTGTAAAACCGGAAGCCTTAGATCTTAGGATTTAGTAATGTTGCTTGGCATCGCCAACAAGGCTAAAAAAGGTTAGATCTTACTCTAAATCTACTCCACAGGACGGTATCCAATTTTAGTGGGAACATCCTTTTTCAACCCAAGAGGTGCGATCCACGAGGAGTCAGTGGGTTCTAAATAGTCAATGACATTTGATACGGGCTTTGTAAGTTGTATATGATTGTTTATAACACCTGGCTTAGTCACTTGGCAACCATTCCGCTCAACTTAGATTGTGACATTTTCTCTAAGTCACCAATCAAGTGCAGCTCGTACTTCACTTTGAACCCACAACTTTTGAAATCTTTATTTTGCAACTGGCTACAATGATGGTATCAGATTCAAGTCAGTGCATTCGGTTTGTAAATGTACGAGTTGAAAACCACTCGTACTTCACTTGGAACCCACAACTTGTTGAAAACCTGATGGTTTCAACACTCGAAGAGCCGAAGTTTCCCTCTTTCTGAGTGGTCACTTGGCAAGCAACCATTCCGCTCAACTTAGATTGTTCATTCAACCTTTAAAACTCTTTAAGAAATACAGTTGAAATTTGTAACAACACTAACTCGGAACCTAACTTAGTAGTTCCGCTGACCAAGTCCTGGCGTACTTTGGACTAACAAGTTAGTTGAAATCTCCTTATACAGCATTGCTAACGTACTGATGATATGTTGAGATTCAGGTTTGTAAGATTGTGTACAGTTGAGAAACACCTGGCTTAGTCACTTGGCAACCATTCCGCTCAACTTAGATTGTTCCCAAGTCACCAATAGTGCAGCTGTACTTCACCTGGAACCCACAAGTTAGTTGAAATCTCCTTATACAGCATTGCTATCGTACTGATGATATGTTGAGATTCAGGTTTGTAAGATTGTGTACAAGTTGAGAAACACCTGGCTTAGTCACTTGGCAACCATTCCGCTCAACTTAGATTGTTCCCAAGTCACCAATAGTGCAGCTCGTACTTCACTTGGAACCCACAAGTTAGTTGAAATCTCCTTATACAGCATTGCTAACGTAGGAATTCCTTTAAATAAAGTACATTTTCATGTGAATTTAAAAACAATGGAAGTTATACCAGTAATGAGGTTTTATTAACCTAAGATTGACTGGGACTCGTGGCGTGGTCCTGTAATCCAGCTTCATGGAGGTCAGGTTTTGAGGATGATATAGGTCTAAAGCGGCTCAGATAGTCTCAGTGATCATCTGATGATACCGGAATCAGATCCCAACATCGTTTAGACATATCAGACCATCACCTGCGTGGTTCGGAAGTCACGTTAAGCCGATGGTCCTTGTATTTCCATTGGTCATTGGGCTATTAATTAATGACCCATTCTAAGGAAGAGTCGGCCTTAGTTTGTAACAAGACTACACCTCATAACTCATTACTACCACTCATCACACTCATCCTTCACCATATATTTGCCTTAAAATACCCTCATGAGAGTGGTCGGCATCTCAAATAGTGATTTAGTGATTTAAGGCCCATCAAACGCAGCGTGTTTGTCTTCAAAAGCAGGTCAAACGATAGGAATATTAATACAACAGTAATACAACTAATTTAGTGAAAACAATGCCCACGCGGATTTCTGTTACGGATGGATAGTTTACTCCAAAAATAGCCTCTTGGTAGAATGTTTCCCCTTGAAAATTTATAATGAATTTTTGATCTGCTCGTTAAAGTTTAGAGTTGACGTTTACTTTACCGTACACAACACTTGTGTACGAAAAATCAACAAAGTCCAATCAGAAAGATGGCGGAAAAAGATGTTTTGGAAAAGGGTTCTGCCGCCATTTTGGGCTGGTACAATGCGCTTTGTTAAATCTTCTCACATTTTAAAACGGTTTTATAAATTAGATATAAAGAAAAGTACATAGTACCCTGGTAAAATTATATTTTATTATAAATGTTTCTGTGAGTTTCATCGAAATTGGATCATAAATGCCATTTTTATAGCAGGTTTTATCAATCCTCATTTTGTTGGAAACTCCGCTCAAAGGTCACTTCTTGTATAAATTATCCCCCACTACCATCATACAATAGACAGTATAGTTTATAAAATATTCTTGAAGTTGAACAAATAGCTTAAATTGCAATACTTGATTCTTGCAAGTTAATCCTTTTAATTACCTTCTTTGTAGCCTGGAGATCCTGATGAAACTAGGTGCTACGATTACTAAGCTAAACTAACAATCTAAAGTTGTAGTTTATTAATCCTTTACCCAAAAATATTTTTATCTTAACAATAAATCCTAACACAATTCATTTCCCCATTTGTTGGCGCTTTACACCAAATGTTGAGGAAATGCGACAAGTAAAGTTTGATTTGGTGCATACATAAGGTTTGCCCACTGAGATTTGTCCTCTCAGCGGGGGCCTGACTCCATGGGCGTCTGCTGGCAAGAGACGACGAGACCTCCCTAGGGGATCCTGCGTCGTGCTGTATACACTGGCTAGACTAGACAGCAAGACAATGCGATATAGTAACTATTCAAGAGGTTGGGTCTTCGAACATTAAATTGTGCATTGCTGTCGATTGTGGTTGTGGTTAATGTAAGGAGGTCTGCGATGGTTGGTTATATCCTGAGAATTTTCGTTTGATCTGGACTATTTAAGTTATATCTCATTGATTGCTTCATACGTTGATCTTTTTGTTCGTGATAAGTTAAAGCGTACTAATAATAATGATACGGTTCACAATTCAGGACCTGTGTGAGCAACAGGACAGAATCTTTCTACAGTCAGAAACACGCTTCAATTTGTTTAGAGTTTGTACAAAAAAATTAGAACAAATTCAAAATTAGAAAAAGCCAGCGAAATCAAAATACACCGAGACACCTCTTTTGACAGGAGTTGTTACAAAATACTGGGTTTTCACCATCTAATAATAGTAAATTTCATCAAAACTGAGTAAAGTCAGTATATATGTTAATGTTACCCATCAGTATAATAAAACCTATGACAATATTCGTTTAGTCGTAAAAAGGTCAAAAACCTATATTTCGCTAAACAGCGTAATGTTTTATTTGAATTTTTTGCTGACGATGGTGCAATGTCTGAGGTTAAAATAATAATGCGGACATTTTTCATCGTTTTTGTGTGAACAAAAAGTTCACGACGTTTCGGGATCTGGAATCTAACCCCGTCCTCATGTTGAAAGTAACACAAAACATACCAGCGGAATGAGTTGAACGATTTCCATGAAATTTGAAATGAGTTTTCCCTTCACGATACGTATTGAAATTAGCAGTAGAAGAGTATAGTTTGAAGCCGATTGACAAAGCGAGGCGTAGCGAACAGCCTTGTAGTAACATCTGTGATAATAGAGCACGAAAGAACGCCGAGCGCGGCTATGGCGTAGCGAAGAGTATTTAATTACGAAAGAAATTCGCTTCACTCACGCTATACTGTTAGCAATAAACAGTGCAACGTCAGAAATGTGTCACTCGACTGGAGACAGTGCAGAATGAGATTGTCGAGAACATGGAGCAGCTTGGTGATAAGTCTTCTGACCCGAAACCACGGCTTCCGGTTCCTGTATCAAATGACGCTTGTCTATCCCCTCCTTTCACACAGATGATGTGCACTTATCTCGCCCTGCGAAACGGTGTCCACTTTGTGTATCAATCTTTCTACCCCAATATGTCGCCTTTGGCCTCGGCGTATTGAGTGTTACCTTTTGATAGGTTTTCATGTCTGTTTTGACTTTGCTTTCGGCTTTTGAGTATGTAGTAAGACTTTCTGGTCGGCTTTAGTTTAGCCAACGAGGTCCAAGGCATCGACGTCTACAGTTTATTACTTTTTTATTATATCCAGTCTCAAGGCCTGTATCAATTAATAGATTAAATACCTGTTGGGTGCCTGTAGACCTTGCGAAGAGATTGAAAAGTCCCGATGTACAAACGTCGCGAAATGTACATAGGGACTTTTCAATCTCTTCACAAGGTCTATAGGCACCCAACGGGATTTATCTTTTAGTTTATTACTAATTTAGTAGGGTTTTATTTGTTCTTAAACCTATATCTTTAGTTTCTGGATTTCTTTATCACAGTTTTACGATTTTTAACTCTTTCTAGTTTGGTCTATAATTACAGTGTCCTAACTACTGTAATATTCTTTTGGTAGAATGTCTTTTGTTTTCTCATGTTTTAATGACGATGACTGTAGCGTCTAAGTAACTACATTGAATTTACGGATAGAAGAAGTTCACAGACTTGTTCACATCCAATAGTCGGTTTTCGCGTATAGTTTGGGATTATTGCACTGGTTTAACTAATTTTGACAGCCGATCATTATAATAGAAAACGTTCTCTATAGCTATCAAATCTTCCAAATTGACAAAGTGTGGGCTAATTTCAGTGAACAAGAGTCCCATTTAGGTTGAACTTCCAAGGGTTCAACCAAGCAGACAAGTTCTTCCGAATTTATTTTGCAAATGAGTTATAAAGATAAATAACACAGTTGCCTTTCTTTATAAGTTAATGATTTCGGTTAGGATATTGGAAACCTTTATATTCACTTCATTCCTGATCACCACACATCCTTCTCATCTTTCCTCCTGGTTTGTGTTGAACACACCTGGTCCTCGAACTATCACTTCCTTTATAAGTTACATTGATTTTGGTTAAAATCAAGTTTGGAAACCTTTATATTCACTTCAAAACCTATCATTCCCTGATCAAATCACCACACCATCTTTCTCTTCACTTCTTCTCCTGGTTCTGTAGTCAAGCGTTCCTTTTTGCTTACCTGGTAATTCCCGGAACTATCACTATCACCGTTGAAGTTCAAAGACTTGTTTTCAGTTTTTGCGTAGTCCGGTATGTATGCATGTAGATACACTACTTATGCAGTTTTGAAAGCAATAGACTAAGTTTTCTATCTACCAAATCTTCGAAAGTGACAGAACGCGGGCTAAATTCAGCGAAGTAGAGTTTCACTCTGGTTGACCTTCTCTATAAATTCAAGCTGACATTCATTTGTGCAGAAAATTTCCAAAAGATATATTCATTTACAGTACTCGTTGTCACAATTATTTTGAATTCAAGACCTGTATACTCTTTTCAAAACCTACCAGACCTAGATCAAATCAACAACCTCCTCTTCACTTCTTCTCCTGGTTCGTGTAGACAAGCGTTCCATCTTGCTTATCTAGTCACTCCCTGGAACTATCACCAGAGGGCGCCACAATGATCAGGGGCTAATTAGTCCTAAACATTCCTCCCGGGGGTTAATAACTTCATAGTTCCTCGCCTAGGCTCGGCTTCAGGTAAATTGAGCTAATGAATAGCCCTCGGTCAAGCGTTGGAGATAATGCAGCAGCTCTTGTTCAATTACTGGGTCCAGGAGTACGTCTGTGTTGCGGTGTTTAATTATCATGATGGATGATGTTATTAACTGGATCGAGATTTATTCTGGGTTCTGAGGTCGGTGGGGTGTTTTAGGAATGAGCGGTTTAAATTGTTGTCGGGGTGACAGTTGTTTGATGAGTGGAATGGTTCAAGTGTTGGAAATTATTTGGGGTAATCTTAGTACGGTAATTTGATCTGGAGGTTTTCGTAGAAAGTGTTAGGTTCCAGATACCTTAAGAGTGCACAGTACCTGTCGGCCATTTTGTTTTTTGTCTTATAAGTACACTGTAGGCATGAGGTGTCCCAAGAAAATTCATGTTTTAGATTGCTCTTACGGGACAAAATTCAAGGTCACGGTCACTACTGCGCACTCTTAATTTTGATAATTTGCTTTGCTTTGAGACACCGACCACTCCTACAGAGTATTTTAAGGTGAATATGGGATGATGATGAGTGTTTTGATGAATGATATTGGGCATGAATCAAATCAATTTGTCCTTACTACTCGACTCAAAAGAAAAATCCAAACGCTGTTAGGTCTTTTTGGCGAAAATCTTCAGTAATTTATGTTTTCTTTACTTTTGTCCGTGATTAATCCATTGAACTAGTATGAAATTCATGGTTTGTAAAGCGAGAGATAAAGCTTTTCTTATAAATATGAGTAATTTTTTATCCTAAATTTACGATTTCAAATAAAAAATGAAGGGTGACATTATAACTAATGTTGAAATAGGATATTTCAAATTTGAATTTTTTATGCTTTTAACTTATTTAGTTAAAAGTTTATTCTTGATTAGGTTTGCATTTTTATTTTCCAATTTGACCTTCCCTGAAAAAGGTTCATACTATGTACATTTTCTGTTTATCTATAAACAAACGTTAGTCTTGCGTTTTAAATTTAATATTTTAAAAGTATTTTGTTTCGTACTATCTTAACCGACGATATTTTCATCATAAACTTAAACCTAAACCTAAGGGCTTTGCAGAAAGCCGTCTAAACCCATGTGCCTGCGCCGGGGATCGAACCCGCGACCTCGCACAACGCAGCCGTGCCGCTACCCACTCAGCCACGAACCCAGTAGTACTACTATCCGAATGTGAATCGTGTTGTCTGTTATCTTTACTCTGAAAGCACTGCTCCATTGTGAATCATTCAGGCTGCGTCCCTTGAGGTTTTGCAAACAGAATTTCAAACTAACTCTTATTTTACATTATGCAGACGCACACCCCGCCAGACTTACAAGTTGGTGTTAGTTCGCGAATGCACTCTGTACAGTGTTCTGATATTTCCTTGTTTTTATTATTGTAGTTTATAGCTTAAAAGCAGTAGTATGTAATTTTAAATGATCTAAAATATTTATATACAAAATATTTTATTCAGAATACCTACAAAGTCTATGACTATTAAGCCTAAACAAGAATATTTGTCGATACACAGAAGTAGTCTTTCATATTGGTTAACATTATATATTGCATTTAATGATACAACAATCTTATCGGAAACACATTTTCTTCTTAAAATGATCAAAGTTTTAAAATTTTTAATTCTTGTAGTTTATTCACGCTAAATAAATACTTTGACTCTAAATTTGGTAAAAATTGTAGGTTTAATTTGGATAACAACATATACTGTAAGTACAGCACTGGAACAAATCAAAAAGCTACAACATAACAGGTGAATTAAATGGCATAATTTTACATAAAGCTTTAACCAAATATTTAACAAATGTTAAATAAGTTGGGGGAAAATAAGTTCTTCTACAAACGTTGACTGTTAAAGTCACTGTATGAGAAACACCAATGATGGCAAAATAAAAATTGATTAACCTGTATAGTAATTTATAAATGGAAGATTTTCATCCCAGTTAGTTTTGAATCTAATACTCATAAAATAAATCAATTTAGGCATCCAAATTCATTGTTTAATTACTTTTAAGTGGTCGAGTCCTTTTAATATTAACACTTATACCTTTCCGCCCACTTAAAGTTAATTAATCGCAGGATTCTGAATTTCAAAATCGGCTTATTTTCTCATGAAACCACCAGTGATTGCCTTAATATCGCTGTTAATGTAACGTGAATATTGAAAAATTAAGGCAATATTCTAAAAGTTTTAAAAATACATATACAGTAAAATAGCAGTTTCTACTTTTCATGCATATTGTTCTTTAACAAAACTTAGAAATGTTTGTTGCCTCGTTTCACTCCATATAACCCCTGTCCCCGAAGTACCAACAGATCATCTTGACTTTTAATTTCAATGAGCTACGTTTATTTTAAATTTATCCTGAAACATGCCAGCTATTCCCCCATTACATTACTAAATTCAAACTCAAAAATTCTTTATTGATTTGGACGCAAGGCATATTATCTTTACATGCATATATCACAAATAAAGTAGTAAAGTTAAAGTTCAATTAATAATTAAATAACTTATATATTAACTAACGATTGTCAATTTCTTTTTTTACAAATAACTTACAGATTGAAATAAGTAAATAATTGACAGATAGATACATATGCAATAATTACAGATAGGCCTAAATAACGTCGTAATGTAATTGAATTGGTAACCTTAATGTATGTATAAATCTGATAACAACAGTTACTGTCAAGCAACGTTTTATAAAAGAAAACAGTTAACAAATCTATTTAAGTAATTAACCTGTACAGATGCAATAAAAATAAAGAAAAATAATATAATATAAGTGCATTAGTATAATAAAAGAAGAATATGAAAATGAATACCTCATATAAGTACAACATAATACAAGCCCACGCCCAGAGGAATAAGTACGTTATCTGAGCTCACCCCCAGGACTAAGGCACTCATGCGTTCCTGGGCTGGACGCCTACACAGCCGCTGTCTTCAGTGATAAGACAGCCGGCTTTTCGCCAGCCCGTACTAACATGAATGAAGGACCAGAGAAGCGAGCACAAAGGAAGTTACATTACATTACTAAGAACATAAAGTATCTAATACAAAAACAATATTTCCGTTCGTGAGTGATTTCCAAGTTTCTGTGTACGACATATGAGAGCAACAACGTTTCTTGTGTTGGCGTAAGGGGAAATATCGAACGTTTGCCGCGCAAAGGGAATTGTTTCTTTGATGCGGCTCTGTAACCGCTTAACGGAACATTTACATGGTAAACACCGCACGTGTTTACCTCCATATACAGGGTGTTCCGTAAGCAAATAATTAACCTTGTGGTTGGGATCATGCTTCGGTCTGTGAGTTTAACATGGTTATTGGAAACTAAGAGCATTAGACATATAGAATGTTTCAAAACTCACTCCCAGTATTCTAATGCTTTGTTCTTAGAATTCTACGAGGTCTGGAAATTATACTTATTTATTTCAAATGTCCTTTGCTATTTCACAATCGCATTGTCTTAAAATGATTTGAGGTATTTTGCCTACAAATTTTCACGTACATACACACTAAATATAAAATAGCAAAAACCACTCTCAAAAGAGTGAAAATCGAGCCACTCTTTAATGAGAGTGGCTGGGTTTCAACACAGAAAAGAGCGAAATTTCACTCTTTCTGAGTGGCCTTCACTTTTTCTTTTTAGAGTGTTTAAAGTTCAGATTTGCGGTGTTGTACTTTACTAAAGTACAACTACTCTACTGAACATACTTAAAAACATGAAAAGTAAATAAAAACCTTCCAACAACAAACACTGCGAAATAGAGGAAACTTAAGAATTTCGAGTGTTATAAGTTAAGGAATGCCATATTTTACGGGAAATATTACCGCTTAAACCTTTTATCTTAAACAAATAACAATTGCATACACAGAATATAACACAATTTATTTTCAGTATTATTGCAAACCAGTTTATTTCATTTGACATATCAATTGATTAAACATTTCAATACCACTGGTAATAAATTGGATCTACTAGTAGACCCTACAAAAAAAAAACAAAACAAATTAACATTTCTTTACTGTTCATAAATTCTCTCAAAGTAAAAATGAATTTTCATTACGATATTTGTATACGCGTTTTGAATATTGTATTTAATGCGTAATGAATACTACGTGTATACAATATGTTTTATGACAATTGCCATACATTGTGAGATGTTTTGCAATAAAAAAATATTTATTTATGTCTATAAACAATTAAGATACGAAGGAAAATCTGGCGCGAAACATGTTTTAGAAGCATAGTTGATGTAGACATCACGCGTCAAGCAATACACGATTTTTAGTAGCAATACTAACGCAATACAAAAACCCTTACGTATTTAAATATCCCTTAACAAAACCCATCCATTCCATTAATCACCAAGTAACTCTTCATTTACTAAGTATATTTGCAGTGCAATCAACACTGAGCGTAAACAAACAGAGATATCTCACCAAAGCAGCTTTGTTTGTGCGGATTAACGAGTTTAATTATTATACACACATTCGCAGCATCGAGAGTTAATCTGGCAACAAATTAGTTTTTACGACTAATGGACTCCATTCGTCAAACCGTGTTTGATTTATTCAATTGTCGAACAGTAAATTGAATTAGCGCAATCGATTCGTCGGCTTTTCTTAATTGATATCACTTCATCATTTGGAGTGGTCTGTGTTTATTTGATGACTGGGACGAATGGGTGGCTTTACAGACGTCTTGGGAGAGCTGGTGGTCCGTTTTCCCGTCATGGAGGAATTTTGGGACGTCGGGAGAGGATTTTTAGGTTTGTAAAGGTGCAATGGAATGCCTGTTTTAAGTTGCCCTCTGGCGTTTTGAGGAAACTGTCCAAATATTTTCTAGCTCGGGGACTGATGACGGCGTATATAATGGAGTTATCTATTCACACTTTCCTACGGAATAACGCTCTGGCAAATTGCTTAAATAATAACTTCTCAAAAAAAAAAAACAAGAAACAAGAAGAAGAAAGAAAAATTAAAAAAGAACAGTCTGAAAATTTCAAAACTGCAAGGAAGAGAGTTGCGGAGGGCAGCATTTAAACACATAAAACTGACACTACTTTTCCCCTGTATTCAAGAAACTGGTTTTCGAATCAAAATGGGAACCATAACGGTCAATGAATGGCATACACTTTTAGGGGAATTAGAGACAGGGTCAACTATCAAACCGTGAGCCACAGGACGGTAGTTCACGAACGAGGGTTAAGAACATTTGCTCATGCATTTCGTCAACAAAATACCTGATTCGCACAAAAATGTCCGAGGGCAGTCTCGTTTAAACAAGCATTGATTGGAAGAGGCATTCTGAAACCAAGAGACGAGTTCATGACTCATAATAAAATTGGGAGATCGTTTTATTGGCTGACTAACCGGAATTCAGGGTGGAATATTTCGAATGAATGAGAGAGAACAGAATACAAAATAGTATCTTTGAAAGATATGTTGATGTTTTAGATAATTTGAGAACATTTTTAGCTAATATTCCTATGTATGTATTAGGCTACAAGGTCAAACTGGCTAGATCATTTACAGACTTACTGGCTGACATAAATCTTGGGAACTTATAGATCAGCTAGAAACTCGATTAGGTAATACCTCCGTCAAACACAAATTTTCACCAGTACGTTCTGTTAGCTACATGTTTCGTCAATTGGAAACGTATGGACAATTTGAACTTTGACAGAAGATTTTCAATGTTAACTACACAGTTCAGGGGCTATTTGAAATGAGTTTTAGAAACTCGAAACTTTGAATTTGAACTCTTATCGTGTAGCCATCTGGAAACTTTGACCCCAACCCAAGGAGCCGAAGGCCGAAGCGTAACAAAAACAAGGCGGACGATCTGAGGCCACAGGCCGAAGGGAGTCTGTGGGCGAACCTCCCAGCAGGCTGTATAATATTACTTGTATATAAACTATTATTAAGTTGTATATATACATAGATTTTCAATTAATAAAATAACTGGTAGTTGACAACAAGGTGCTACACGTTTGATACGTAGCCTAAATATCACAAAACCCAAAATGAAACATAAACCACTTGAGGATTCAGATGAAAACCGGACAACGAGTTCTGGTACAGACCGCGTTAATAAACTATTTTTACACTATTTACAGTGCCTCTCATTTGCAATCAAGCAGTTCCTGAAACTGGTTTAGCTCTTCTTTATGTATAGTTTCAGTAGCAGTGCAGTCCCCTGTTTCCGTACACTGTGACAGAAAGTAGTCTATTTAGAAAAGCGCTACAGTCACCTGAACCAGTTTCAGCAAGTCCACTGAGGATGCTCGATTGATAAATGAGTGAAACGTTTGGCACTGTAAATAGTGCAAATAATTTATTTCGGTCTGTATGGTGAGGATTCAGAGCTAATGATTTTAGAAACGCTCATGGAACTTTATCTTTTTATTTAGTAATTGCACTCCCTGGTTCACGAATGTTCGCGCCAACCACTACACTCACCTACCTGAACGAGTGTTAACACCCTGTATACAAGCGTGTCAGCGTGTGACCCAGTGTGGCGTTGCGCGCGGGGAGGGAGGGTACTAGTGGGGTGGCGGGTGGGTGGTGCCGGCGCGCAGGCCGCCTCACTGTGCGTCGTGCTCGCGTGTGCAACACACCTATACCGTCGTGTGTACTCTGTGTGCTGTGTGTGAGGTTATCTGTGCCGTATTGTGACTGTGGACAGCTGACTCTTGGACACGTGACATACCCGCGGACTTGACTATCAGGTGGGTGAGTCAAATTGCGCGGGAAAGTAATTTTTATGATATTGTGGAAATTTACAACTGTGAATACCGGCGTTGTAATTATTTGCATAGTTTTAATAATTACAAGCCGTACAATTAATGAATTATAAGAACGATTAAGAATTAAGAATAGTAGGAGTTCAAATGGCTAGAGGCTTTAATTGACAATGTAATATTTTATAATTTTTATTTACCAAAACAAAATAATTTGTAATGGTTAATAAATTGTTAGTGAATAGTTTATTATAAACATTTTTAACGATATTTCGATCTGAGTTAAAGTTTGACATGAAATATAATTATACATTTCAAAATGATTTTAATTAAAAAGAGAAGGTGTGTAGTCAAAATAATTGTTCTAAAATGTAAGAAATGTGTAGCAATCGCCAAAATAATAAAACTAAAATGTTTGATTGATTCCATTAACCGATACCTTTCAGCATCAATTATTTATATTATTATCAAAAGAATTATAAGAAGTTAACACAGTATTCTTCTATTTTCAATCGTTTTTAAAAGTTATCTAATAGAAATATTAGAAAAGTCCAAATCAAAATATGCTGTAGAAATAGAAATACTATTCTTTAAGTCAAACATGTGTTAAATTTTTAAAGACTATTTTAGAGGGTATTACTTACTCAAAGTATGTGAATCATTTTTTAAAACACATTCCCCATAATCGTACATATGTTTGTAGGTTGAAAATTGGATTTAATATTTGAATGTGTTGTTGTTGAAGTATTCAAACGGCTCTTAATTGAAATAGTTTAATTTATATATTCATAATGTAATTGTCTTCTTTTACGACTGGTGTTTATTATGCATATTTAAAATAATTACAAGTCGTACATTTAATGAGTAGTTTATTGCAGAAACATTATAATAAATCTATGGTAAAGGAAGCTCACTCTTATTGAAAACTAGGCTACATACATTTAAAACAAATCTGCAAATATTCCAATAATATAATATTTATTAACCTGAGGCTTTCGAATGCCTGCTGAGGCTGTTCATCTTCAGAGACACATCAAAATTTGCAGATTTGTTTGAAATTTACTATAATAAATGTATAGCAAACGTAAAGTTATATTATAAAACTAAAATTTTCCATTAATTTCTAACGAAATACCATTAAGACATACGCTACAATTTAGACCTTTCCTCGCTCCATTCATTCAAATTATCCTACTTACTCCCCGTCAGTTAGCTAATTTCTGTATTTCTTTCGTTAAATGCTTGATAAAACTTGAACGGATTTAAATATTTGCTCATTTTTTAAGTCGAGTTGTTATTTCCATACCGATTTTGCTGTCTTCTGTTTACAACTGATGATGCCTTAACCGGCGAAAGCGCTCTTGCTTTTTACATTATATTAAACTTTTAAAAAAAAAAGTGTTCATGTTGTTCCATTACTCGTCTTTGAGATCTTTCGCCGATTTGCGTAAAAAGATAAAGTTTGTCTTGTTTACTGAGTCCTTTAACGAGGTTAGGACTACAAAGTCCTCTCTACCACCCAACCTCGAATTTATCACCCTCTAAGAGTTTAACGTATTAGGGCAATTTTAATAAAATTTCGTAGTTCGTACACAAGTTGAGCTCCAACCTGTAATGGCAAACGTTCATGTACTGAAGTTTCAGGTGTTGCCAATCGAGCATCTTAGAAACGAACACTGGATTCAACATGGTGTCGGGTTTACAGCGAATTACTCGTCCCGATTCATACACTGAGTCACGTGGTTGCCTAACATTGTTATGAATTTAAACACTTTAGGAATGATAATAACTGGGACCTGCGGCGTGGTCCTCCCGTAATCCAGCCTATGGAGGTCAGGTTTTGTTGTAGGTCTGAAGCGGCTTAGATAGTCTCAGTGATCATCTCTACCGGCAATTTTCACCATCGTAGACATATCAGACCATCACCTTAGAAGTCACGTTAAACCGTTGGTCCTTGTATTCAACATACAATGGATTATCCATGTGACCCATTCTAAATCAGCCTTAGTTTGTAACAAGACTACACCTCATTCATTATACCACTCATCACACTCACCCCACCACATATGTTGCCTTAAAAAAATACCCCTGTACTATGATGAGTGGTCGGAATGTAAGTGAAGTGATAGTGATAATATTTGACAATCATGTTGTGTGGCTTACCGTCGGAAAGCTTGGACGATCTTAATGATCTACTTGTAAAAACGTTTCTTTACATCGTACGTTGAAAGTCAAAAGTATTTACATGAATGGCCCAAAGTTTACATCTTGGTATTTAAAACTCTTTTTCACCGATATTTTAAGAAAATTGAATTTACTAAAATAATGTACAACTTAAATAGTGAGTTTACATTCCAATAAGTCCACCCCAATGTTGTGGATTATGTGGCTTGATAGGTTTAATGCTTTTAATGGATTATTAGCAATTGTTTGCGTTATTTTTTTAATATTAGCTAAGCTTACTGTTAATACTTTAATAGTTTAATGATACTTACTTCGCATAACAATTTTTATATAAACAAAATGTTTAAATTTGGGTTAAAATTATTTCTGTTAAACACTTTGTTAAATTGAGCGTTATCTTTGCTGTAAAGTGATACCGCTCGTGAATGTCAAATTTATAATTGATAAACACGTTTATTCATCGTGCTGTTATATTTCCGTCAAATGAATCTATAATCTAGTCACAAATAATTAACATTTGAGCTATAACTTTACATCTTAAGAAAGTAAATACTGAAAAAAAACAGAACCTTTTAAGTCAATGTTTAATTTGTCAAAATTCGATTATGTCTTTATCAAAATGTGCTTTTCAAACGACTTTATCGTTTAGAAATAAGGGAAAGACCTTTGACAGGATGAAGTTTTTTTATTAATATAGGACCCTAATACTTGGAAGTTGAAATCTTAAAACAAAAATACTACAAATAGCTCTCGAAAATCCCACAAGCCTCAATTTTAGGACTGATGAGTTTTAATTGTATACAAATAGAATTTCCCCTAATTTACGAATTACTATGTACGTAGATGATGTACAAGTACTTTCATTTTCAGAAAATGTTAACTTTTCGGAATAAACCGCGTTTTACAAGTGAAAAATTGAATTAGTATTTGAGTTTGAGTAACTTACACGTAAACCCTACAATAACAAAAAGTATCTCTTTTTGATTTTACGACTACAGATACTGATCCGTTCATTTCTACGATTGTATTCTTATTGTGCTCGTTGGTTGTATGTTGCTGTTACTTTAGTTCGTATAATAAGTCTTCACTTCATAGGAACTATTGAAGGAATGTAATATTATGATTGTAATGAAGTAAGATAGGCTCAAAATCCTTCCTGACCAGCTGGGAAACAACTTGATATATCGCGCGCGACTATCAAAACCTCGTTAGAGGTAACATTCACTCTTACGAAACTAGAGGCAAAGAAAACTACTGAACTGGGAGACACAGCATGGCAGTTTAATAACGTTTATCTTCTCAGGTATGGGAGATTAACTTGTCAACAGGTTGCCAATTTCGATCAAAAGTGCCCCATAGATTAAGGCTTCAAAACTCGTCTAAAAAGGTATCGGCCGCAGAAGAATCAATAATAAATAAATTTATAAATCGTATAATACAGACGAATTTATTGCTCACGACTGGGAAGACACAGAGCACACTGATTGACAGCAGGAATGGTACAATTTAAATGAATAAGAAAGCGTGAATGTCAAAAATGTTTGTATGATTCAGACTTCCGACATTACAATCCACGGGTTTAAGCATTTTAAATTCATATGAAATAACGATTGTTTAACATGTGAATCGTTTACGCAATAACCTATTTCGTTATTTATTTAAAACCCATAGACAATACAGTGACTATGTTCGCGTTGTGAGCATGGTGTCGAACTCGAGGACGGGGATATGTTACGGTTCTGATTTATCTTGTGACATTGTGCCATCAGTCATTTCTACCCTCGCTACGAGTACAATATCAGTCTACATGCAAATCTCATCACGAACTCTGATGACGTAGGGGAACTATCGTATGAAACGTTGAAACCGAAATACTCTGTGTATTGTTGTATAGTATCGTTTGGTATATTTGGATATATTATTAGATTCTTAATTATTTTGATGTTTTATGCTCCAAGACTTAAAACAGGATTTTCTGCCGCCATATTAGTCTAACTGAACTGTTTTTGTTGATTTGTGGTTCACGTGCTAGGCACGATATACTAACTAAGATAAGTCGGATCATCACTGTACAGCTTTTACAGTTTTCATAAAAACTTTTTTTAAGGGAACGGCCCCCAAATAGTCATTTCCGGTACACTGATTTAGATAGTTAAGGAATTTAGCCTAAAGATTTACAAAAAAGAACGTTTGTACCAAATGTTGTAAAAAAACGCTAAAAGTTCGAATTTAAGATTGGTCACCGTAGGTTACATATACCGGAGGTCCAAAAAGTCCGACGCCTTCCCTTAACTTTTGAATCAATGAAAAAACTGCCAATTTTCAAAAGTGTGCAAAATGTGTAGCATATCATTGATAGAACTTTGTTTACCAAAGCTGAATCCGTAATTGTTTTCCAAAATCCACATTGAAACATGTTTTGAGCTGTTATTTTGAACAGAGAAATCATACAATTGTTTTATTGATATCAATGAATTTGTATTTTTTATTCACTTTCAAATGAGATGTCACATGATGGGGTAAGATAATTATTTCAAATTGTCATCCCCCACTACCCCGAGCATGTTCAACAATTTTCAAACCTTTTGGCCACTTGGTATGTGAAAAGGTTTTGGAAGTGTTTGATGGTAGTTTTAATTTCTACGTGGTTTTAGTTTTGACGGGTTTTTGATGTAGTTTAAATTACATTTTATGTTCTAAAAACTACTTATTTATATAAAAATTTTTGACATTTGATTTGTAAGGTGTTAGGAG
This sequence comes from Matsumurasca onukii, assembly GCA_018831715.1. Taxonomy (NCBI): domain Eukaryota; kingdom Metazoa; phylum Arthropoda; class Insecta; order Hemiptera; family Cicadellidae; genus Matsumurasca; species Matsumurasca onukii. Next base: position 89,073,682 of record CM032058.1, read on the forward strand.
ACTCAAAACTGCTTACTGTTTTGTTTAATAACGTTGCTTCCCATGTGGGAATAGTAATGAATAGCCCCTCCCCCCTTTTCTCTATGGAAATTCGCTAATAAAAGCTTGCTACAAACGAAGAATCGACCAGAAAGAATACAGATTTTGTTATAGCACGTCGTTTGGACTATTCTTGCTACTAAAAAGTAATCACAGTTAGTATAAAGCAACGTTACAGTGTAACAAGTTATATTAGGTTACTGATTTATCTGTTGACGTTCCATCAGTCATTTCTGTTACCTCCGCTACACGAGCTTACAGGCAAATATCATACCATCACACACCTTGACATCATGTCAGTGAACTGCCAGTGTAGTTATGTTGAGTTGGTTGTTTATATGATACACCTAAGCACTGGGAATACTAGTTTGAAGAGTCAGGTTAAGGGTGCGCCTCAGTGGTCACTTCAGACGAATTGGCTATAGGTTTTTCATAGCCCCTAACAGGAAAGTATGGTTTTTAGGACAGAAAGGGGATACCGTGCTCAATGGCATTTCAAAATTATCAAAATCGACTAATCATTCCAGTTTTTTTTGCCCTGTGCGAACTTGACGGGTTATTGAAATTTCAAAACAATGTGAAGAAATTGTTATTTTATTTTCCAGAGTATAGGAAAGATAGTATTTATTCTTGTTCAATTAATTAATCTTGTTCCTACACAAACGTCCAATCTCCCGTATACCAGTTATTTATTATGAACTATTTATTATTAATCTTCGTAATATTTTTTCTTTACTTATAAAATGAGAGCTAGGCAAAACATCAAAACATATGTTAAATACGTGTTCCGAAAATGATCCTTTTCCCACAGTTGTCCCTCCTTCTTCGATAAAAGTGCAAAATGTATCGAAATAATAATGATTTTCAGAAGAGTAAATACGCTTAGCGTAATCTGTGGTTTGGTTTAGATCGAACTTATCGATTGTTACCTGACTGAACAGCTGACTGTTCCTCAAGTTGCTACATGAATGTGAAAAATCAATAGCTTGCTTGTGCGTATTGAAGTATAGGTCGCGAGTACCTTGTGTGTTATTAACGCGTTTAACATAGTGTATTACATTTATTTTAAAGTTTAGTGTTATGTGAACACTGTACTTTTACAGTGTGTTAACTTCAGTGTTGTTGTCAGTAGTAGTTTCCCAGCCTAGCCTAAATGAAATTCTACAGAAAGGTAAAACATTATACTTGTATAGCTGATAGAAATTAGACATATTCTTGTTTAAAAATTTACGGTGTTCAACTTTAGTAGTTTTATAGGTACAAGACGTATATAAAGTATATTCGTATGATACAGATACGCCATCATAATTGTGTGTTTCTATTTCTGTCTTAAATTAAAGTAGTGACAAGTTAAAATCTTAAGATTCAAATAAATGCTCGGTTTAGTGCCAGAAAGTTATGACTGCAGGACAATTTCTATATCGGCTTTTATAAACTAGGCTCGGAAGTCACGTTAAGCCGTTGGTCCATTCCGTCTTTGACCCAATCTGGGAAACAGTCGGCCCCTAGTTTGTAACAAGACTACACCTCACCAAAAACACTCAACACCCTCATCCTTCATCACATATTCACCTTAAAATACCTCTAGGAGTGGTCGGTGTCTCAAATCAAAGTATCAGAGAAAGGCTGAATTCGTCCGCCCAAGGAACACACGACACCGCGCACGTAACAACTGGCTAAACAACGGGCCTTCTTTCAACTGATGCGGCCTAACTGTCAAACCAAACGCTTGCAAGGGTTTACGGCGGCCGGTTTTTCACCTTTCAAAATGATTTTTACAACAAACATGATTTATTTGGAAACTAGTAAAATCTTTGGACACATGTATAGAGCCCGACCTTTCATAAGTTGTTCAATAGTTTCACAAATAAATTTTGAAATTGTCCAAATTTCTGAGATTTTAACTATATTTTGTACACTTAAAATGTATTGTATCGAACAAAACTGTCTTTACACGTGTGGGGAAATTCCTCTAGTTTCCAAATATATCATATTTATTAATCTTAAACATTATTTTGAAAGGTGAAAATATGGCCGCTGTAAACATTTGCATTGTAGCGTTGCCGCGCAGCTGAGGCGCACCCTTAACATGAAACTTAAAATAGTAAATTCATACTGGGGATACTTTTTGAAGAGTCTGGTTACAAATAATACGATGGGAAGCAAATCTAAACTGTTGTTGACAAGCTTAAATATTTTTGCCGTAAGGGGTGTTCACAAGTTACAAACGCCAATCATTAAGAAGTTCTGATTATTTAGCGTTTCAAAACAACAAAATCGACAATTTCTAATAGATTTATTTTCACAGCTTGGTGAAAAAAATGGCTCATAATAATAAGTTTGTTTCGGTTATAATACAAAACTTTAGTTTTTTGCTGTACATTTGGCGGTGAACAGTCAAATGAGCTTGTTTTATAAAATTTGAGACAATATATATGCCGCTGATGTTCCGAGTGTTATTTGATTTGGATACAATCGAATTTTAAATACAAGTAAACAGTTATTTAAGAGGTCTGAACACGCCGTTTAAAAGTGAAATTCCAGACATATGATTCCAATGTACCCCGTATATAATTTGTTTGACATTATTTAAAATGATTCAGACATACGGAAAGTCATCAATTGAGAAAAGCGTTTTTGGGTTGCCAAAACCACTAAAAGACGCTTGTTCAAAATTGACCCGGTTTCGTATTTTCTAGCTGCTCGCAAACATATGTTTTTCGCCGTAGATTACAGTCGTTGGTCACACAACAACGTCATTTTTCGGCCTAAACGGGGCAGCAACTGAGTCCAATTCATTCTTTTGATCAATAAAACAACCAAAACACGCACAAAATTCATATTTCCAGTCGACTCGTTGTTTACCAACGACAAAGTAATCCGGTCCGAAAGAGGTTATCGGATTGAATCGCAATTTCCTGGGGAGCGCGCGGAGAATTCAGTTAAAAGGATCGCGGGCCAGGCCAGGAAACATTAAGAGGCAATTAAACGTGGCAGTTATTGCCTGACATCGGGGTAAACTTATCCACGGCTTTATCAAAGGTCTTTATCAAGTTTGAGTGTCGCAAAGTTTGCACATAACGCGGCCATGTTTGCCGGCGTGCGCACGCGCCTCAGTCAGCCAAGAGGCTGCACACCGCCTCCGCCTTGGCGTGCGTCGGAGGAAGAGTAGCGTAGACATGGAGGTTTGAGGAAATTCTGTTAAAATTTCTGAAAAATGTATTATTTTAACTGACTTGATAGCTAGAGTAATTTTAACTGATGGCTACCGAAGGAATGTACGAATGGTTTTGTAATACGGGTTCGAATCCCGTGTAGATTTTAAACACCTCTTTCCTATAAAATGCAGTTCATGGACAAATATTAAAAATTTTGTACATTTGACCAAAATATGTTACTCTGAACTCTTCAAAAATACAAAGAGTTGGTCATGTGACTTGTATTTCCATTGGTCATTGGGCTATCAATTAATGACCCAGTTCTAAGGAAGAGTCGGCCATTTTATAATCATAGTGTTTGTTTCATCGTTTGTATGACTATTTACCTCATAGCAACTGAAACACATTACTACCACTCATCACACTCATCCTTCACCACATGTTTGCCTTAAAATACCCTCATGAGAGTGGTCGGCATCTCAAATAGTGAATAGTGAATTACAAAAGGTTTTTTTAAAAAGACCATTAGTTCTTTGTGGTTTCCATGCCGAACACATTTTTTATCTTTTCTTTGGAAACCGAACATTTCTATCGCTTGCAAAGTACAAACTGTTTTGAAAGGGCCATCATCAAAAAATCTTTACTGTAAAATCTGATAAGGTTTTGGTTCATGGTTAAACGTCATTTTCATATGAAAAAATTGAAGTTAAAGAAACGAATAAAATTGTCCTTTGAAGGGTTGATTTTCCAACAATAAATAGGCAACAACTGAGAAATAACAAAGCAATCTTTTTAACAACGTTTACTTGTGGTATGTATTTGAAACCATAATAAAGTTCTGGTCAGTTTAAGCAACAATATCATCAATAATAATTTATAATTTAATGTAAACAACACATTATGCACACAGTTTTGTTACTTGAATATTTAAGTACTGAATTTGAAACACTCTCTTCCTAAAAAATGTCCTAACAGTTCTTAGAGTATGCCTTTTCAGCACGTCAAATTATAAGTAAATAACAATAACAATTTATTAAGTCAGTGTACTAAAATTTAAAAAATATTGTTTGTTGACTTTTTATGAAATGGATATGATACAGAATTGGTGAAATGGAAGGTGAATTACAATGTAAGAATGTATAATGGACTTAAGCCACTGGTAAAGACTATTCAGAGGTCTAAAGAATATTGTCTAGGTATTTTCTAAAAATAATCTTATCTTTCTTTCTTTTAGTGTTATAATTCTAAATAGCTAAATTTATTTTGCAATTACTACTTTTACTTTGTTGAGAAGACAAACATATTTTAGATTAAGGTAAGCTAGCTGGTTCTGCTACAGGTTAGTAAGGAGCCTTAATCAGCAAATACCCTAAAATTTCTTTTTGAACAAACCCAAGAAAGAACCTCTGGTATAAACATTTGATCTCGTTGGGGAGCTTGTTTAGAAATTTCACACCAGCCTGCATTGGTAATCTTTATATTTGTAACCTATGGCTATTTGACGAAATGTAGAATTTGAGCGAGTAGCATAAGAATGAACATCTTGGCCCTGCTCTAAATCACATTTTGAAACACAATTGCTATAGTCAGGAGGACAGTTGAACCCACATCAAAGATATACAATGACGCCAATGTAAAATCTATAGGTTCTTAAAATAATCTCTACGATGTTCTTGATAGATTACAAATAACTCAATTTTGAATTTTGCCCTAGGATAAATGCTCTTAACAGTTTTGTTTCAGCACAGCTACCCCAAAATATAACTCCGTAAGACAAATGGGATTGTATCACTCCATAGTAGACTACTTTAAGTGCATCTATGGAACATAAATCTTTCATTTGTCTCAATAGAAATGGTCAATTTGGCTATCACAACATAGTAAACAATATACAATAGTATAATTACAACAGATTCAATGCAACTATATCCCTAAAACCTTTACTTATCCCAAAACAAAACCCACCACTAAACCTCCCCACAACCACCAACAACTAAACTTTGAGAAACTCAAGTAACAAATTAGTTATTTACAAGTTTATAAATCAAAACACTGAAACGTTCTCGAACTCAGCCAATATTTCAAAGCCAGCCTCGGCGAGCAAGTGTAACTGACGTTGCCTTTAAATCATCAAACTTACTTTTACTTGTGAGAAGTTAGTCGGTATTATGTAAACACTGGCAAGCCCTCAGAAGTCGGGGATTGCTTTCTAGATTCCGCTTTGATAATTCCTCGCTTCCATAATTAGGGAATTGTGGAGTTCTGTTGCCTGCCGACCTTTGGGTCTGTTGTTTGTGGTGGGCTGAGTTGAGTTCTACGTTTGGAGGGAAGAGGGAGGAGTAACATGGTTTTAAAATGTACAGCTTCTTGATACTTAGAAATACGATTAGATTGGTGAGACAGGATGGGCCAATAGCAAAAGCTTGTGTGGAACTCGTGGCGTGGTCCTGTAATCCAGCTTCATGGAGGTCAGGTTTTGAGGATGATATAGGTCTAAAGCGGCTCAGATAGTCTCAGTGATCATCTGATGATATCCGCATCAACTCCCACCATCGTTTAGACATATCAGACCATCACCTGCGTGGTTCGAAAGTCACGTTAAGCCGTTGGTCCTTGTATTTCCATTGGTCATTGGGCTATTAATTAATGACCCATTCTAAGGAAGAGTCGGCCTAGTTTGTAACAAGACTACACCTCATAACTCATTACTACCACTCATCACACTCATCCTTCACCACATATTTGCCTTAAAATACCCTCACGAGAGTGGTCGGCATCTCAAATAGTGATTTAGTAAAAATAAAAGTACAATACTTCTTCAGTTCTCTACTTTTCAATGCATATTGTTCTTTTAAGTTTACAAACCACTTAGAAATGTTTGTTGCAATAGGTAACTCGAATTGTTTCCTCCATAGAACCCCTGTATATTTTTCCCCGAAGTACTACAGGACAGATCATCGTGACGTGAGAAGTTAACTTTCAATGAGCAAACTACGGTTATTCTAAATGTATCAGCTGGCGGGGAAAGATGCCAGCTATTCCCTGCAACAAAACGAAGTTACCTTTTTTTAAATGCTCAGCCAATTAAAGTGGAAGAAATTCCCTTTATTGATCCTGATCGCAATGAAATCACTTCCCATAATTCATGCATATATTACAAATCGGTCGGCATCTCAAATAGTGATAACCAGATAACAAACGGTGAACATACGGTTAATCAGTCACTGTGATTTATTTAATTAAAATCATAATTTACCACTAGAATAGTCTATTTCATTAAAGCTCCCGACACAAACACCAGCGAAGCGCACTAAGCCGGGGGTTAAGTGTTGGCCACGTGATCACGTGATCAATGCAGCGCTGAGCGCTGAGCGTGGAGCGTCAGCGAGCCTAAACCAACATTGTTAATTGAAAACACACGTGTTACCTGTTATCTCCAGAGTGTGCGGACCGGCACGCTTGATATTGTGATGGCGGTCAATGTATTCTGTAGATGAGGAGGGTTTTACTTTTAATTTATGTGGCTTTGGTGTTAATTTTGACGATTATGTTAAAGGTAATATGGACTTGCGTTTGCGTTTTTTAATGACATTATTTAAAAAAAAAGTGTAATCTTAAAATGCTGTCAAAGTTTGATTACAAACATGAGAAAAAGTATAAATTCAAATAATATTAAAACCTAGATAATATTTTTATCTTTAATTTACGAGTGGTTTCGTCAAAATAGTATTAATACTAAGTATCGTCAAAGTAGCATTAATACTAAAGTATCCATTTGGTTTCCCGCAAACCTCTACAACGACGCTCTCTCGAGCAGCTGAGGCGGACCCTTAAGAGCCAATGCCGCATGTGCAAGTTTTCGTTCTCGAAAATTGCACGATTTGGTCACATTTAAGTCATTGAAACAAGACAAACTCTAGCAGGTCGAGCCGAGGAGGAGAAAGACGGAAAGTGATGGCAGCGCTATCTGTGCTTGGGCTTCCTCAACTATGTTAACTTTACTGCCTCAGCCATGTGGCATCTATGCCCAATCTACCTACCATAACATGATATTTGCTGCAAAGTTAAAACTTTTAGACGAAAGATTGATACATTCTTCAGGGCAAATGAAAGCCAATTTTATTATTATATCGAGACAAATTCCCTTTTGCACAAGTAAAAATACGAATCGTTTAGAGCTCTGATAACCTTATTTAAAATTAAAATTTCAAGAAAGGAACTTCAATTGACCCTAGTTAATCAGTTTGACATAAAGTAAAAGTTACATACCTACAGAAATTCATCACATAAAATAAAGCCACCATTAGACGATTGTTCAAAGTTGACGTAAGGTATCGCGTATCGTAGTGTCTAGCTGCTCGAAAACATATACTTCTTCTACGCTTGTTCTTTTTATGTGCTTTAATGTTATAAAACATTGAGTTATAACCAGGCAACGACAGTGCCAAATAATGTGTCAAGGCATTATAAATCATTTATCAAGCGAATTTTAAACAAATTATAACGTTATTATTTCACTGATGAATACTTAAAATATCTCGCGCACAAATGAGTTTGAAGTTTGAAATGCAAATGAGTGTGACCGCATAGCAGTTCTATATTAACGCGGCGATGCAAGTTGACAATGATGTTTGTTAATATGGCCACACTGTGTTGTCGTTTGCCTCGTCGCATCATCCGCTTCTAACTAAAGCTTATGTGTTTTGGAATGGGAACCGCGTTAGTTGGACGTGGCCTACCCGTATCCATGCTGAACGAAAGTGGTTGATGTTTTGTCTATGTAGTATATGGTTAGCGGAATAATTTTGATAAGGTCATGGACTTGTAGTAAACAAGACAAACGTTTTACTAATTCTGACTGACCATTCCACCGAAGCCTTGCTTTATACGTAATATTTTAAAATGTAAACTTGTATCTTCGTTTATTAAGCTTCTCACACTTGTGTCACTCCTTTAAACAAACTAAGTTCTTTAAATTGCAGATGGTTTAAGTCTTCAGGGCGTTGATCGAGGTAAGAACTCGAAATTGAAATATTATTGTTGACGTTATCCATCGTTTGAACAAGAAGAACACGACGTTTCGGGATCTGCAATCTGATCCCGTCTTCAGGTGTAATCTTATTCAACGTTCGGTTTAAACGAAACTTGATCTACGAGCAACAAACGCTGATAGGTTGCTAAATTGTTTTAGGTTTAATGATAAATTTTCTACTCTTAACACATCACTTCCATAAATATTGAAAAATAATATCACTAATGACATCTTTGTTTGAAAACTGTTGTTGACGATGGCAAAATTTCCGAGTTTAAAATATTATTCCGGACGTTTTTTATCGTTAGTTAACAAGAAGATACGACGTTTTGGTGTAGTCTGAAATCCCATCTTCAGTGTTAAACCCCGTTGTTTGAAGATCAGAAACCTACATGCGCTCTCCTAAAGGGTGAACTCCGATATTTACTACTCCTCTTTGTCCACCTACATAGTGCCAACCCATTGCTCAATTCATCTAGGTAAATACCGTGAGGATGGTGCGGTTTACTCTTAGGTAAAATACTAAATGGGTGGCATTGAGACCGAAAAATTAGAGGCGAGAAGGATCGTAGTGACGGACTCGCTGATAATAAATAACAAACGTGCTCATATGTTATGACAGGCCGCAGGTCCAATTCTATATGTCCCAGAAGCACTGACATTAGGCAGGCCTACTGGTGTAGTGACTTAAACCTTGTGCAGTGGGCACCGCACTGATGCTAGCGCGGCATTTCTCAAAGGTGAAAAATTGATAGTTTTGTACGCACTGACACATTGTGACGGGTATACCGACTCGTGTGTAGTGTATTTAGTAGCGCGGCATTGTGAATTCGCTGAATAAATAACCCAAGTAACGTATTCTGACGTGCTCATACATATGTAGAGCTCCCAGAAGTGTCCAGCAGTGACAGCCGCTAACTGACACTCTACCGGCTGGGCCACCGTGTAGTGTATTTAGTAGCGCGGCATTGACGGACTCGCTGAATAACCCCAAGTAACGTATTCTGACGTGCTACTAGTGTCCAGCTGCGTACTGAGTATACCGTACAGTAGGCCTACTCGTGTAGTGTATTTAGTAGCGCGGCATTGTGACGGACTCGCTGATAATAAATAACCCCAAGTAACGTATTCTGACGTGCTCATACATATGTAGAGCTCCAGAAGTGTCCAGCAGTGACAGCCGCTACTGCATGACTGCGGTACACCGTAAGTTCGTGTACGTGTATGGTTTAGCGCGGCATTGTGACGGACTCGCTGATAATAATAACCTCCAAGTGAACGTATTACTGACGTGCTCATACGATATGTAGAGCTCCCAGAAGTGTCCAGCAGTGACAGCCGCTACTGCACTGACACATTCTACTGCGGTATACCGTACAGTAGGCCTACTCGTGTAGTGTATTTAGTAGAACGGCATTGTGACGGACTCGCTGATAATAAATAACAAATTTGCCCAAGTAACGTATTCTGACGTGCTCATACATATGTAGAGCTCCCAGAAGTGTCCAGCAGTGACAGCCGCTACCGCACTGACACATTCTACTGCGGTACACCGTACAGTAGGCCTACTCGTGTAGTGTATTTAGTAGCGCGGCATTGTGACGGACTCGCTGATAATAAATAACCCCAAGTAACGTATTCTGACGTGCTCATACATATGTAGTGCTCCCAGAAGTGTCCAGCAGTGACAGCCGCTACCGCACTGACACACTCTACTGCGGTATACCGTACAGTAGGCCTACTCGTGTAGTGTATTTAGTAGCGCGGCATTGTGACGGACTCGCTGATAATAAATAACCCCAAGTAACGTATTCTGACGTGCTCATACATATGTAGTGCTCCCAGAAGTGTCCAGCAGTGACAGCCGCTACTGCACTGACACATTCTACTGCGGTACACCGTACAGTAGGCCTACTCGTGTAGTGTATTTAGTAGCGCGGCATTGTGACGGACTCGCTGATAATAAATAACCCCAAGTAACGTATTCTGACGTGCTCATACATATGTAGAGCTCCCAGAAGTGTCCAGCAGTGACAGCCGCTACCGCACTGACACATTCTACTGCGGTACACCGTACAGTAGGCCTACTCGTGTAGTGTTTTGAAAAAAAACACAGGGTCCTAACACATGTTTCTGTGAGATGAGTTGCTCTTACTTTCAATAACTAATCATGAGGTGCAAATTGTATAAAAAAACATCATTTTTCATGAAGTCTTCAAGTTTTATATGTGAGCTGTGTTGAAAGTTATGAAAAAATATGACTCGCATACTCATGGATAAAATGTACATACTATTTTTGGTACACCTTGTATACAGAGAAACTGGAAAGTATTTTTTATCCATTCTAATGTGCCTTTTTAGATCTCTATTTGCAGGATAACCTTTTTATACTTTACCTCCTTATTTTGTATACAAGTGTACATTAATAAATATAAAGAAACCATAACAAAGTAATAGTTCCTTTTGGATCTTTTATTTTTTTTAAGTAGTCCTATGAGTTTTTTCTGTGATTGAACTGCGATCTGATAGCTATAAGTGGACTTGCGAGGATTTCACAAAATGCTACAACTTTTAGTTGAGACTGAGTTTTTTAGAAAATTCTGCGTCGTGGGTGGTTAGGATTTGATTTACTAATTTCATTTGATTTGATTAGTTTTTAGATTTGATTAGTTTACTAATTTCATTCGGAATGTTTGATCAAAAGTAAAGCGGTTGCTTAGGGCTGCGCAGTATGGAAGGAAAAGTTACATTTGTGGCGTTTAACCACTCGCAAATATACCTTTTGCGCTTTTAGAATTCATTCATCGATCAGACTACATTGTTATAAGTGACCCATCGTTAAGTAGCGTGTTTTCAAACGTAAAATTTAGTCTATTAATTAAAAATGCAAATTTGGTGAATTGGAAATGCATTTAGTGAATCAATTAAATCGCTATCAGAGGATACACTCTAGATATTTAGTATAAAGATATTGCCAACTACACCCTTGCAGAGTTTAATGCAACCTTACGTATAAGTGCTTAAACTTTCATACAGTTTCAGGCCTCCGTTATCGCCTCATCCATGTAATGTTGTCAGGAGATTATTAGACGCATCAGCACAGCCTAAACCAACATCGTTAATTGACGAACTCATGGTTGCAAATGTACACAGATACCGGCTATCTGACCTTTACACGTACTGCTCTGGTACCCGTGCTTCGCTACGGGAGAACCAGACGTTATTGCGTGGTAAATTGTGGTTAATACGTGGTCAATTTATCATGAAACCTAAAAGTTTAATAACTTAGCAACCTATCAGCGTTTGTTCATAGCTCAAGTTCCGTTTAAACCGAACGTTGAATAAGGTTATATCAAAATAAATCTCGACTTTCAGTAGCAGAATGTTATTTTGAATCACCATTCATTGTAAATAAAATTTCACTGACTTGTTGACAGTACGAAAGCCAAACACTCGAAGACAGAATGTTCTCCAGGTTGTGTGCTGAGTGAGGCAGGTCAGGTTAGTATTGACAGGAACTGATAAGGGACACATTTATCAGAGCCAGACTTCCGTCTGTGACAGTCGTGTGCTGGCTGCAGACACTGTTGACCTTATCATTCACTTATCTAACTCAAATACTTTCTGCTCAAAGTTCTAATGATTTTGTAGAAATAAATAGTACATTTTTATCGAACCTTCAACCTCTGAATTCATCTGACGACCCCGAAACATCGTTTTATTCTTGGTCACTAAAAACTATTGAAAGTCCATAATAATATTTCAACCTCAGACATTTTACATAAATCACTAAATCACTATTTGAGATGCCGACTACTCTCATGAGGGTATTTTTAAGGCAAATATGTGGTGAAGGATGGGTGTGATGAGTGGTAGTAATGAGTTATGAGGTGGTGTTGTAGTCTTGTAAGGCCGACTCTTCCTTAGAATGGGTCATTAACTAATAGCCCAATGACCAATGGAAATACAAGGACCAACGGCTTAACGTGACTTCCGAACCACGCAGGTGATGGTCTGATATATCTAAACGATGGTGGGAGTTAATGCGGGTATCATCAGATGATCCTTGAGACTATCTGAGCCGCTTTATACCCCTATATCATCCTCACAACCTGACCTCCATGAAGCTGGATTACAGGGCCACGCCACGAGTCCCAGTCGACTAATAATCGCAAGTCGTATAGTGACCCCTTACGATGACACTTTGGCATCAGAGGTTAGAGCTTAAGGGATAAAACTACACGGTTCGGACGTCACGCTAAGCCATTGGTCAATTCCATTGGTCGTAGGACTATTAATTGAAGACCCAATCTGGGGAACAGTCGGCCCTAGTTTGTCACAAGACTACACCTCATCATCCATCAACAACACTCAACACACTCACCCTTCATCCCGTATTCACCTTAAAATACCCTCTAGGAGTGGTCGGTGTCTCAAATCAAAGTATCAAAAAGGTCATTTGATCCAAACATCGTTAGCTCAGAGGAAATGGGACGTTCGCTTCACCATGATAAGCTCAAAGAACTAAGGTGTCTACGTCGCTCTTACAAGACATTTACTTCAATAGTGGCGAGCTGATACACAAATAAAATATTTATCAGGCTTGAGAACATGTATGTACAGTCACAAGTCTTATTTCCACGAACTTTCGCAATCCAACCCTAAGTCATCCCCCAAACCACAAACAAAATTGTGCCACAAAATCGTCCAAATTAAAGAAATGTTCCGCGTTAGAGCACTTTTGATTGCGTTTGGAAGTTTTTTTTCATGAACCGAGGCCCGGTTTTTAGTAAACTACCGTTCTGTGTCTCCCAGTTCTTCCTCTTTTATACGAGTGTTTCTATATATTTCTAACGATATCTTGTTTCTCGATGTAAAAAAGATACGTTTTAAGACGTAGGTACAGGATGTCTCAACTGAGGAGCTCATAGGACTTAGGACGTTCGCTTAACTCATTGCAAGCTCATAACATTTAAAACGTGCAAATCACCAAGTAAACAGCAATGTTGTCTATTTATTATCTATAAGTTTTATTTCATAGCTTATACGAAAGTGTTAACTCAGCGAATTAGTGAAACATCTGAAAGTAAACTTAACTCTAAGGATTTCGCGGCCGGTGTCACAATCTAATCTAATTCTTCCGGTACTGCTGTCAGTAGCTCAGTTTCAGCCAATCAGTGACTGAAGATGGTACTCCACAGCGAGGCCGAAATATCTCAACCTAATTATGAAGTTTGGACGCGGAAGAACTAGATTATATCTGAAAGTAAACCTATCCTGTCCAGACGTTGAATACACTCTCCAAGTTTGACACGGACTAGAGGAAGTATTACGCCGCATTATGGAAGTATTACGGACAGTAAGTTGTAGATTTGTTCGAGCATATTGGAAGTTGTGAGACAGTTTCTATTCAGGTTCGGCAGCTGTTTACGCTGGAGGGAGCAAACAGATTTATCTACTTAATGTCAGTTAGATCCCAGTAGCAGCGATCTTCCATTACGTGTGGGTCCGGACCTGCCTCAACTGTACTCTACGAGGGGTAGGACGCATATTGAGGTCGTTTTAAGAATAAAAGGCAAGTTGAAAGTATTTTTTATTATCTTGAATTAGAAATTTCTTTATATTAGTTAGAAACTTACTTGCCGGCGTCCGTGGCTCAGTGGGTAGAGTCACGGCTTGCAAAGCGCAGGGTCACGGGTTCGACTCCCGGCGCGGGCACATGGGGTTTTCCCAAAAAGCGTTTGGTGATGCACACAAAATTCTAGGGTAGTCTCTAAATCAAAATGACATCGGCGTATACGTTAAAAAACTACCTAACCTCGCGTCAACTTTGAACGAGCGTATTTTAGTGGCTTAACAAGGGTTTATAGCCCAAAAAGTTATTCTCATATGATGACTTCCTATTTGTATCATACTTAAACATGATGTAAAACATATTATCTTGAGCGGATTGGAACCAGATTTTTTATATTCAATTTTTAAATGGGGTTTAGAGCTTCAAATGTATTGTAATTTTCTGTTTTCAAAGTAGATTTTTTTAAACTAATTGGACATTTAGTTTTGAATATTGTCTGTTCGTGTTAGTAACGCTATTTATAACGATGACGATTTGTGAGCTACGGCATTGTTACTTCTTTTAATCTTACAGTATTGTGCAGGTTTAAGATTAATAATCCGTTATATCCTTGTTTAAACTTAAATAACCCAAAAATACAACCTTTAAACCCAGGGAAACTACGATTTATATACAGTAAATACAACATATTTACATAAATGCCAACGAAATGCCAAAGTTTAGTTTAATATTGATTAGGTTTCAAGTGTCTATAGTATACCCAAACAAACTCCTCGTGTATGTGAAGTTTATTAGTTTGCAATATTTGTTAGATACTTCTTGTACTGAGGACGGAAGAATTTCCGAGTTGGAAATATCTTTGCGGTTCAAAGCGTAAGTAAACAATAACAACACGACGTTTCAGGATCTGCAATCTGATCCCATCTTCAGGTGAAAAAGAAATTAGGTTACTTTTCACCTGAAGGCAGGACGAGATTGCAGATGTAGAAACGTTGTATTTTTCTTATACGACGGAAAACTCCTCAATATTATTTCAAACATTGATTAGACACATAAAGATTTTACTGACGAGCAGTCCCTGTAGTACACAAGTGACAATGGATTCACGAGTATGTATACTGTGTTCTGTATACAACGTATAACAGCGTTGCAATCTCAGAGGACACTACTGCAATAACTGCATATATGACGTCACGTGACTGAATATTATATGACGTTTCGTCCTGCTGTTGTCTTGTCTCTTTTGGCGTCGTAAACAGTAGGAGTGACGGCTAGGAGAGTCACCCAAGTGTTTAGTGCTATATTTAAGGGTTGATTTTTTTATCATAAACAGTTTTTGCGTAGATATTAGAGCTGACGTGAATGTTGTGATTTTTCTATAATCGGGTATACTTTATACTGAAGGTACCATTTCAGGAGCGTACGTTAGGGAAAATAAGGTTTTGCGGTATGCGAGCAGTATATATGATCGCAATTGGATTAGACTTAGTGTATAGATTTATGGCAACAATAAAACGATTATTGAAAAGGAAAAAACAGAAAATTTTCGAGATATATGCAATCTAATACCGTTATCAGGTGTATTTGAAATCATGACACAAAACATAAGAAAATGAGCCAGTCTACAGTAATCAGTGTAAGCTGACCAGTGTACAGTGTTTTATGTTTTTTTGTCAAAATCTAATTAAAAAAACATTATGCAACAAAACTGAAAGAAACAAAAACAAAAAAAAACACGTCTACGGCCGGTGACAGTAATCAACCAACTATTGTTGTTTTTCTTTTTAGGCTAGTTTTTTATATTTAATTTATTTTGTCAACAAAAACACATACTCATGTTGATTGGTTGTGTTTGACTGGTCAGCTTACGGTGATTACTTTAAGCTAGATCAATTTATCTGTAATGATTCTGGCTATTTTCACCTGAAGACGGGATCAGCGGATCACGAAATGTTGCTTTCCCCATGTTCACTAACGATGGAAGACGTCCACAATAATATGTCAAACTCAGAAATTCTCGCTACGTCAAAAAGAAAACTTCAAACATAAAAAAGGTAAGGTTTGTCTTGTTTAACGAGGTGAAGTTAGGACAACAAAGTCCTCTCTACCACTCAACCTCGACCTTTACCTAGCGTCACCGTATTAGTTGCATTACAAATTATAAGTGGTGACTGCAGGGATTGAACCCACGCCACCGGAGTGATGAGCTCCGGAATCGCGCGCGATACCAATCCGCCACGGACATATACTTTCATATACTTTCCTTATGATATTCGCTAGACACAAAACAAATAACGTGTACATATTTGTATTTGTTCTATCAAGTTTTAAACTGAAACTGATCCTGTGCAAGAAAAGTTGATCAGAAGAACGTGATTGGAGCTTAACGTAACTCCCCGCGCTCATCGGAAGCAGATTAATGTACCAGACCTTCCATCTTTTTACTTTTTCCACTAAACAGTTTAGATATATTGGGCATGGACTTAACCTAATGTGTATTTTTGCAAACATGTTTTAGGTATATTTTTGACTGGGACTCGTGGCGTGGTCCTGTAATCCAGCTTCATGGAGGTCAGGTTTTGAGGATGATATAGGTCTAAAGCGGCTCAGATAGTCTCAGTGATCATCTGATGATACCCGCATCAACTCCCACCATCGTTTAGACATATCAGACCATCACCTGTGTGGTTCGGAAGTCACGTTTAGCCGTTGGTCCTTGTATTTCCATTGGTCATTGGGCTATTAATTAATGACCCATTCTAAGGTAGAGTCGGCCTTAGTTTGTAACAAGACTACACCTCATAACTCATTACTACCACTCATCACACTCATCCTTCACCACATATTTGCCTTAAAATACCCTCATGAGAGTGGTCGGCATCTCAAATAGTGATTAGTGGTAAGATGTCTGGGTAAAGGTACAGTTTGTCTTGATTAAGAGTGCGCAGTAGTGGCGGTGACCTTGAATTTCCTCCCATAAGAGCAATGTATTTTCATGCATTTTCTTGAGACACCTCACGCCTGCAGTACTCATCAGATCTTTATGAAATAAACTTTGTTTTGAAGGTAATTAAATGATTTAGTGACTCCGCTGAGCCGAACTTCCATTTTCTCATTTGTTATCACTATTTGAGATGCCGACCACTCGCACGAGGGTATTTTAAGGCAAATATGTGGTGAAGGATGAGTGTGATGAGTGGTAGTAATGAGTTATGAGGTGTAGTCTTGTTACAAACTAAGGCCGACTCTTCCTTAGAGTGGGTCATTAATTAATAGCCCAATGACCAATGGAAATACAAGGACCAACGGCTAAACGTGACTTCCGAACCGCGCAGGTGATGGTCTGATATGTATAAACGATGGTGGGAGCTGAAGCAGGTATCATCAGATGATCACTGAGACTATCTGAGCCGCTTTAGACCTACTGTATATCATCCTCAAAACCTGACCTCCATGAAGCTGGATTACCGGACCACGCCACGAGTCCCAGTCAATTTATGAGTTAGAAAATATGTAAAAGAATTACTTAACTTATTATAGTAATGCTCCCGATTGAGCTTTTATACCCACATATAAAATTATTAGGCTCATCAGGGAATAGAGCGCTTGGTACAAAATGGATTAAAAGGATTCTTCATAAAGACCCACATAATTAAAAGAGGTGGGCTCAACAACTCAAAAAGGGTCTTTAGAACGCTGATAATCTTTTTAATAAGTCTCTTGAGTCTCGTTCCCGAGCTCTTTTGTCAGAGTGGAATATTTGTTTCGTGTTTTTGGACTGTGAATTCATTTTTCCTCGGTTTACCTCGGTGTTTCTTAGTATTAAAATACTTCATAAACTTGTAGACTAGAAAACGTAGGGTTTCTATGAAGAGTTGGTTACATCACTGTCTTTGTACAATTTAAAGTTTAAAGATTAATTTGATAAAAGTCTTGCGGACTTGCTTTTCTATTGCTTTTGTGATTTAGAAATAAACTTATACTATGTATATAAAACTCTAAACAAAATCACTAATTTATAGTGTAGTAAAGATAGTGATTGTCATCCGTTCTTTTATTGCTATCAAAAAATTTTAAACTCTGACCAGTTAATAAAATACAATGTTTTGTTTTACTTTACATTTTACCTAAAACGCTGGATAAAACTTGAATCGACAAAATACAAGTTTCAGGAAATATAACGTTTGATTTCCTTTTTTAAGGGATAAGGAATAGACTGATGAAATATGTTCCATAGTACAGAATACCTAGAATTTATGTTATCCGTGCTTAGCTTCCTAACACTATTTATTTACTTGATAACATAAAGTGTTTGTAGTAATCTTCGAATATTTTTAAGGCATTTTTATGAGGTTTCTCCGAACTCTTTGAGCTCTACGGTTTGTTGTACATATACGAATAGCTAGTAGTTGAATGTAACTTTTATATATTTTTAAATCGCTGTAAAAAAGATACATCGTTCCGTTTTATAGTTTACAAATCCTAAAGTCAATCAAGTCTATAGCGCGACTAAAACAAAGGTGAATTTGTTTGCCCTCTACACCCTGATTTTAATTACGTGCGGTTTTCAATCTGATAATAGTGATTACAACAACCTAAATAAATGGCTAGAAAACTTGTTGGTTCTTTCATAAAAGAACTCGTTTAGTTCTTCCGGTTCAAGCCATTCAGTCGACTGAAGTTGGTACTCCACATCGAGACCGAAATATTTCAAACATATTTTTATGATGTTTTGACGCGATGAGAGCTGAAATAACTAGATTTTATTTCAACTGTTTTGCAATACGCAAAAGGAAGTTCTCAAATGCAAAGACTTGAGGGTTCAAGTGTTACCGATGGTGGTCTAGATTTCGTGAGAATGGACGGTTAACGTAATGTATCCACTAATTCAATAGTTTATGTAGTGGTCGGCCGGCACGCGAGAAGTAACACCTGACTTAAGTGAATTAGAGACTTTCTTCGGCTGTCATTAGTGGTTTCTTTGATGGAAGACGCATTATTTGATGTGAAATGGACGTCGTTAGGTTTGGATGTTGTTTTGGGGGGATCGATTCTAAAATTGATGGGTCTTAAAAATATCCTTGTGAGCACTTTTAAATGGTTAATATTTGGTTCAGTAGTTTAATGCAGAAAAATATTATTAAAAATATATGTCGCTATTTTTCTATTATAATTTAAAGCTATTTTATTGACCGATTTTCATATAATTCGGTACAAATGTTCCTGTTGCAAATGTCGTAGTTAAGTTCTTAAGCTTTCGCGGCGAGTGTCATCATTAATACCTAAGGATTCCGTTTTACACCGCGTCACAGTTGAAATACAAATACTGCTAAACGTTTCGACCTCGCTGTGGAGAGTCATCCTCAGTAGCTGGTTGACTGGCTGTGACTCTCAGCTACTGAGGATGACTCTCCACAGCGAGGTCGAAACGTTTAGCAGTATTTGTATTTTAACTGTGACGCGGTGTAAACCGGAAGCCTTAGATATTAATTCGTAGTTAAGTTCTTTAGCCAGCTTAATCGGTCTACTGGATGTGCTCTTTGGCGTGTCTCTCAAAAAGAGGATTCATGCTCTAAAACCTTAATTTATGATCCAATTTTGATCAAGTTTAATTTGAGCATGAACGCCACTGTGACTTACATACAAGACAATTCTACAAAATCCGTTTAATCCGGCCAAATTGACGACAGAAATAGTTTATCGCCCCGTTAATAGCAATTCACTAGGATTACCGCCAGAGCATGTATGAATAATATTACACGTTGCATTCTCGTAGCGCGAGTATGTCTACGCTCTGTACTCACTCAATGCTGAGCATGCTTTATTGTGTCACGGCTAAGGAACTGTTTACATGTACAGTCACGTGTCAACGTACTAGCCCGACACGCAGCTACAGACACTCGCGCGCATATAAGCTAACCGTTACACGATTGACAACAGTTTTGGATTTAGTGACCGATCGATCGAGTCATTAACGCGTGAGAATTACGTTTTAAAGTTGTGCTGGTCATCGCTACTTAAAAATGACCAGAACTATTCGAGTTTGTACAATTTTGGTTATGTATTTTTATTAATGAATAAAATTTTTATTATTATTATAAGTAGGTTTGTACCTTTCAAAAGAAATATAAAGTCCCCTGGAGTTAACTCTTAGTGTCACAACTATAGTCTAGTTCTTCCGGTTCGCACCGCGTCAACACATCATAATGTATTGAGGTATTTCGGTATCACTAGTGAATACCGTCTTCAGCCACTGATTGGCTGAAACTGAGATACTTACTGTATGCTATCCTATTGGATTGATGGCGGGGCTGCCAACCGTCCATTGGAGCAGGGGTGCCAACTGTCAATTTTAGATGCTAAGCTGTGACACCATCAAAAAGACTTCTGCAGGACTGGTTATCAAATTCTGGTAAATTTAATGCTGTCGTTTTTGTTGAAGTTGTTACACTTTAAAACTGAAAGTGAAAGTGAAGACCACACAGAAAGAGTGAAATTTCGCTCTTTTGGGTGTTGAACCCCAGCCATTCTCATTAAAGAGTGGCTCAATTTTCACTCTTTTGGGAGTGGTCTCTCTTTCCTATTTAGAGTGTATTGTTATCAATGGTTTCTCGGATGACTCTCGAGTAATAACGTGAAAGAATTTGGCAAACATTTCAAATTTTTTGAAAGATAACAACAACTTTTCCACTGAATCGTTTCCTAGATTTAAACACTTCACATAACTTGCAACAGCATCTCTTCTGTTGCAAATGCCAACTCCACCGAGCGCACATTGTCCACCTGTACTCAGGTTTCTGTACGGTCTGGCGACTCTCGTCGTCACGGTCCGTGACTTTCATACGGCGAAACTCTCCCCTCGCCATGTCGAGGTGTGAGCGCTTTTATTCGGTTCAGGAGTTTCTGCCTTCGTGTTACACGTGCAAATCTAAAGACAGGATATTGTGTTGGTTGTGTGTTTTAAAAGTGTTGGCTTTTGTGTGGGTGCGTTATAGTATGTTGGAGTGAACTGTTTTTATATAGCTATTGGGTAATAAACGTCACCTTTGATGCGCCATTTTGGTCTTTTGATACGTCTTAAGTCGAAAATCTACAATTTTTGAGGGAATACGTATCTTATTACTTAAATATTCTTGTTACACACACAAACACAAAAAAAGAGGAAAGAGCAGGTCAAGATTTTCAAAATAAGTTTTATTTTATTTGGGACGTGGCGAATGCAGTCAATTAATTAACAGGTACCTAATTAATACGAGTAATCAATATTCATTACTGAAATAGTAATGTTGTATCTTGATTCCGAACAACATAGCCAAGAAGGGTGTAATTTAATGTTATTTTTTTATTTTGTTGTTTTTTTATACTTGTAATTTATACCTTTAAAAAAAAAAATTAACGTAACTCACTGTAAGGTTTCAATACGTACCATTTGGCTTCATGGACGAATTAAAAACATTTTAGTAGAAGAAGATTCTAAGGGAAATTAACTCAATATGTTATCAATTTGTATATACGATGTCTCAAAAGCATCACTCACGTCAAAAAACGTGTCAAAAACCGCATGGGCCATAATAAACAATAAAACCCAACAAACAGGCAAACAGATCAAACTCAACGCAGGCAGTGAACAACTCAGCGACCCTCAAAGAGTCGCTGAAGAATTCAACAAATTCTTTTCCTCGGTCGGTGCTGATCAAGGTCTTAGTCGGGCCAAGAACCAGCCCGTTCCCCCATTAATACCGAGTCCTGCAGCCTCAATGGCTCTGACTCCAGTCACAGAGGAGGAAATTGCTGCAGTGATAAGAGAACGATTCAAGTCATGTGTGTGGCTCATAAAACAGTGCTCAAAGCATTTGTTGAAGCCACTTGAACACTTATCAATCTCTCTTTCGCTGTGGAACAGTTCCCTCCTCTCTTAAAATCGCGAAAGTCATTCCAGTTTTGGGCGACCCACTTTCAACTCAAAATTACCGCCCGATTTCAATCTTGCCAACCTTCAGCAAAATCTTTGGGTGTTTAATCAGAATCGCGAATTGAAAAACACAAACTACTATTATCAAACCAATCTGGGTTTCAAAGTGGAAAATCTACAATAGACGCAGTCGTCCGTCTAGTTGAGATGATAGTCAAACTACAAGTGTATTCCTCGACTTGTCAAAAGCGTTTGACTGTGTTGATCATGTCACCTTGGTTCAAAACTCGAATATTACGGGATACGAGTGCCACTCAAGTGGCAGATCTTACCTCAGTAAATAGATCACAATTCGTAGGAATATCTGACGTTTCGGGGAGGAGTGGCTGAACTATGGGGTTCATACTCAGCCCGCTTCTCTTTCTGATTTATGTCAACGACGTTGGTTCATCGGTACAGAACGGCTGACAACTCCTGTTTCAAAGCGTCTTCAAACCAACAATTGGAAATTCTTTCATTTATTGAGCTCAACAGTTCAATTCAGCATTTCAACGAGCACTCTGCGACAGACTTAAGTAATCCAACAGTAATGTGGACGATACTGTCGAAGAGGTCTAAGACTTGACCGAACCTGGGAATGCCATGAGTGTCTGTTTTAGCCTCGCATTTATGTTTTGAGGCAACTGTTACTGAGCCGTGCGTTTGAAACTAGAGGCAGGAAAACTGAACTGGGAGACACAGAACGGCAGTTCATGAAATTTAGTTTCGAAAAATTCGATCAAAGTGCCCATTAGCTCAAGGCTTTAAAAAACTCGTTTGAAAAATTTTGGCCAGAAGCATTTTATAAACGAGTTTGGTAAATTCGAATGAATGACGAATGTCAAAAATGTATGTATGAAGATTTCGATGTCAGAATGTGTGGAAAATTTTAACTTCAAAATACTGACGATTGCATAACATGTCACATATTTTTCGCAATAAACCATTTATTTATTTATTTATTATAACAAATATAAGTATTTAGCAAATTCCCTGAACCTACTCACTTCTATCGCCATATAGAACGAAACGTCGTAGGCGTAACCTAAACGTATGTTGTTTAGGTACAATTACATATTTTAGGTACGGTCCATTAATTCGTATACTAAGTTACATTGAAATCCGACCGTTCACACAGGTTTTATAGCACAAAACTCCTCAGAAACTTCTTCTTTTAACCGACCTCGTTACGTGAAATCGCTAGCACTCACGGCAGCGCTTGCCAGCTGTTCACAACTTCACTTCCCACTCGTATGACTGTCTAGTGTGTATTCCAAGCGATGAGAGGTCTGTCTGACACACAACACTGCCGGGATGACAGCACTGACAGGGTTTGAGCCCGAATCTCACAATTAGCTGAGAGAAGGGAAGATATTGTTGTTCCTCGGTCACAAATTGAAGCCGACAAACAAAATCCCTTTCCTCTGCCGACACACGCACTCTCTTCTCTTCCCTCTTTCCTCCATCTATCTTTCCTCGGCTCTTCATCTTCCTCATCTCTTATTGAATTACCGTGAGCTGAAAAGCCACAGCAGTTATTGCGTTAACTTTCCTATCCTATCAACCGTGTTGTTTTTAACCTGCTGTGTCTGACTTTGCGAGTTGCTAGTTTGGCTTTTGCTCAATTCGTTAAATTTTTATACTGGGAAAGGGGTTGTTTTAGGTTTTGTTGAGAACATTGTAAAGGATAATTCTGAACTGTTGAAACGAAATGAGTTGCAAATCTCCATGTAATAGCTGTACGAATCCTGACCATCCAAATTTAAAGTCTGTACTACACTGAACATCAAAGTACCTTGGATAATAATTATTTCAAAAGCAAGTTTCAGGGAATCGTATCGAGACATATTAAAAGGAATACGATTTTGACCTAATAATAATAACAAATAATAAAACGTGTGTTAAATCCAGAATCACTCATGACTACAACACAAGAGGAAAGACCCACTTGCAAATATCTTTCAACATAGAACTTCAAAATTTGAAGAACCACCCATGACTGGGACTCGTGGCGTGGTCCTGTAGTCCAGCTTCATGGAGGTCAGGTTTTGAGGATGATATAGGTCTAAAGCGGCTCAGATAGTCTCAGTGATCATCTGATGATACCTGCATCAACCATAGTTTAGACATATCAGACCATCACCTGCGTGGTTCGGAAGTCACGTTAAGCCGTTGGTCCTTATATTTCCATTGGTCATTGGGCTATTAATTAATGACCCATTCTAAGGAAGAGTCGGCCTTAGTTTGTAACAAGACTACACCTCATAACTCATTACTATCCACTCATCACACATTCATCCTTCACTACATATTTGCCTTCAAAAATACCCTCATGAGAGTGGTCGGCATTTCAAAATTTTGGATAGTGATTTAGTACAAGACAATGCTGAAATGGGGTTATTTTTCTGTTATAAAATACACATAAAACTAGTTTCTTAAAGGAATTCACGTTAACAACCACATAAAGTAAATGTGTAAAACTCTAAAATAAATTACTAAATTAGTGTCGTATATGTTTTATTTGCAATAACAATCTAAACCAAGATTCCACTTAGCTAACTCCTGCGTGGCGACTGGTTGTGGTGAAACGTGCAAAGGTTTCCAACTTAGTGTGTCTAACTTCAACCACAATGTAACCAGTTTTCTCGACATCTAGCAGGTGCATTTAAATCATTGGATTTCCAAAATATAAAAGATAATTGAACGGTTTGTATAACCTTGAAAGGAAAATGGTATTTTTGTTCAATTTTGTTCACGAATATAATTTGTTAGGCGCCATATTACGAAGCTATACATAAGTGTAATGCGCGCGTTGAAGTTTTTTTTTAAATATTCGTATGCGTTAATAAAATTGGAACGGTTTAAATTATAAGGAGCTCAATAAACATACAAATAAAACATTGTTTAGTAGAAGCGTCCTTTATAGTTTGTCGGAGCTTTGACACCGGGTATCCCATGGCACCATAATAATAAGCCTATTTTAAACTGTCTAGTTTATCTATAAAATTTAAATATGGTTTGTATTTTATTGAGAAATATGCATGACTTGCATCGAAAAATGAACATAATACGTGATAAATAGTGAATTTATTTTATTATAAGTTTTTCAACAAATTTGGTCTGTTTCTGTATTTTATCTGTTGTTACTGTTCTTCTAAAAATTTGATCAAAGACGATTTAAAATTACTCTCTAAAGATTTTACAGTGAAGTCCTAAGACTCGTTTTATTATACCTAAATTTCAATTTGGCCTACACCAAAAAGATCGATTGTACATTGCAGTGGGTAGATCAAACTAAGTTGTGATCAGTAATTAAGTCAACCAATAATAATACGTGAAATATAAAATGTCCCATCACGATGTTAAACATAACAACCAAACCACGAATTCATATTATAAAACCGACAAAACATTGCAACAAAACGGACAGCTTTCGCCTGAAACGCAAGAAACAAATCATTCTTACTTTCACAAAGGGCTTAGAAATGAGACTCGGGAGTCTTATTAAAACGATTACCCAGACTGTAACTGTAACGTCCTTTACTTTGACATGCTGGGCGCATTTCTTTGTTGTAATGTAGATCCCTTAGTCGTTATCCATCCAGCGGATCCGTGGCGCATTGGTATCGCACGGGACTCTGGAGGTCATCACTCCGGTGGCGCGGGTTCGACCCCGCAGTCACCACTTACATTTGTAATGTGACTATACGGTGACGCTAGGTAAAGGTCGAGGTTGAGTGGTAGAGAGGACTTTGTAGTCCTAACTTCGCCTCGTTAAACAAGACAAACTTTACCTTTTTCTGCCACAAGAAGACAAGAGGACTCTGTCTTTAACGTCCACGTCAACGGAACGTAATGTGTAACCCATGCCATGTGGGCATCGAACATGTATTTTGAGAACGTGGTAAAACTCTCTATGCCTGAACCGGGAATCGAACCCATGACGTCGGAAACCGTGGCTAGGACTTCCCATCACTGAGCCGTGGACTCACCTTGCTCACTAAAGGGTTACGTTCTAAATCTCTTGTATAAACATAGCTACTAAACATGATGTAGGAAAAATATATACGAATATTTGTGCTATCATGAAACGGATAACTATAATCTAGTTCTTCCGGTTCACACCGCGTCAAAACATCGTTACAATTAGCTTGAAATATTTCGGTATCGCTGTGTAGCAGCTTCAGCCACTGATTGCTGTGACTGAATATGGTACTCCACAGCGAGACCGAAGTATTACAAGCTTATTATGGTGATGTTTTGTTGCGGAGTGAACCGCAAGAACTAGATAATAGTTGTAACACCGGCTGTGAAAGCCTAAAAGTTACAAAACAGGTAAGTTTATTTTTCGTTGGACACAAAACAATAAATTTTTAAAGTAAAATGAGTTTCGCCTCTGGTAAAAAATACTCGTTACTTTTAGTTAAATCAAACACTAATATGCACAACGTGAATCTCTTACGTAATGTAAGGTGACATACGATGTTTCTAAAGTGATGAATTTATAATTATATTATTTAGAATATGGTTATTTATTTATTTTGCCCACATAGAAAGTTATAGCTTAGAACCAAGGACAACACAAAAATGAATGGACACAAATGTACCACTGATCTGTACAGGTTTTTATGGCAACGACAAAATGAAACCCCTTTAAATTAATCAAATCATGACCATTAGGCTCTTTATGACATTGGATCTGGTTAGGGAATTTCGGGCGTCTTCGCCCAATAGTGTTACATAAAAAACACTTCGGGTACATTCGGGCAACACCTTACCGCTGTGAATTCAACAACAGATGATTCATTTTAGTAACTTTTGCTGAGAATCAGCAAGATCACGGTCGGTGTCGGTGTACTGAGCCAATCTTGCAGAGCTCTCTTATCATGCGATGTTGATCTGCAGTTAATACACATCAGGTCTGCCAACTGACTGGAGGGTTGCCAACTTCACGGATCAATTCTCAGGTAGGATAGACTTGTAGGTAGACCTACATGCACATTGGCTCTGTCTAGACGCGAGTCAGTTTTTACTAGACTGGGACTCGTGGCGTGGTACTGTAATCTAGCTTCATGGAGGTCAGGTTTTGAGGATGATATAGGTCTAAAGCGGCTCAGATAGTCTCAGTGATCATCTGATGATACCCGCATCAAATCACCATCGTTTAGACGTTTAGATATATCAGATCACCTGCGTGGTTCGGAAGTCACGTCAACCGTTGTCCTTGTATTTCCATTGGTCATTGGGCTGTTAAATAATGACCCATTCTAGGAAGACTTAGTTGTAACAAGATACACCTCACAACTCATTACTTTATCACACTCATCCTTCAACATATTGCCTTTAATACTCTTTTCGGCATCTCAAATAGTGATTTAGTGATTTCTTTCAGGGTTAGCAGTTTACTGATTGCTAGAACTTTAGTAGGGTTGCCAAACCTTTTTTCAAGAAATTATCCCTGACTTTTTGAGATATCCAGACCATTTTCCAAACTATCTAGTCGTTACTGCACAGTAATCTGGGCAAGGTTTACGTTGAACTAGATTTTTTATGACGCTTAAAAGATAACAGTTTTATTTGTTAGTACCATATCTTCTGAAGATGCGTTTTAGGTGAATCATGTCAAATTTTGTTTAAAAGATAAATTGATACGTCTCAACATAGAAAAATGTGATTTCTTTATGTTAACGACTACTTCAAAGTTACCTGGCACAAAAAATAATCTCTAACACTTCAGGCCGAAAAAATATTGGTCTTTGGAATATTCCAGAATTTGTACAGTCTTAAAAGAAAACTGGATAACTACAGGAAATTTTTGACTAAACCAAAGATAATGTTATGGAAAACCGTTTGCGCTTGGATACCACATAATTTAGGTAGTAAAATGATCATTTCGGCAGTCCAAGCACAGATAGCGCTGCCGTTTCTCGCCCTTGGCTCTACATGCTCGATTTAGTCTGATGTCGATGACTTTATTGTGACCAAATCTTGGGATTTTCGAAAACGAACAAACTTACGCGTGCGTCAGTTGCTCTACTTGAGACTCTTACAAGAATGCTCTCGCTGCGCTATCCGTGCTCGGACTACCGCAACTATGTTAATTTCCTGCCTCAATCGTTCGGCATCTATGCGCAATTTACTCACCATAACATTACCTTTGACTTAACTCAGAGTGTACAGTTTCCTTGTAAATGTGTTCCTAAAATTTCCTGCTGCTTAGACCTTTCCAGCCTCGTGAAAGTCCCTCACCTCTCACTGTCCAATTAAGTATTACATTTATCTTGAAGAGTGTTTAAAACTGTCCATATCATCATCGTGAATGTGTACATTAACAATACATTGCCATAACAAAAATACACACACAGAACTCGAGAACTGACTGTGTAACAGTTGCGGTTGTAATTGTCCCATAAACACAATTGAAGCTCAGTTTAAAAGGACACGTACAGAGTATATAACGTACCGCAGGGCTCTGCCGTGATTATGGCCGTTCCAGCTTCCATAAACAGGCTCATTGGCTTTAATTGTACCTTTTTATGTGTTTGTTGCTGGATGCACGCTGGGTTAAGTTGCACTTCCAACTCGTAAGAGCACTTAGCTGGTTAACATTGTTATTTCACCCCAATTTTGTTTTTGTGAGAGTATTAAAATTCACCTTTTATGGATGACCCTGTAGTTGTTTGTTGGGTGAAGGTGGAATAGATCAATAGTATAACTTACGGTCTTTCTGGTTTTGCAGTTAAATTACTTTTCATCATGGTCGACCCCCGTTATTCGGAAACCATGTTAGGTCGTTGGCTCATTTCTATTGGTCGTTGGGCTATTAATTAATAGCCCAATCTGGGGAACAGTGGACCCTAGTTTGTAACCAAAACCTCACCATCCATCAAAACCCTCAATAAGAGTGCACAGTACCTGTCGGCCATTTTGTTTTTTGTCCCATAGGAACAGTGTAAAAACAAACATTTTCTTAAGACACCTCACGCCTAAAGTTTTCATCTGTTCTTCTTGAAATAGGTTTTATTAGAGAGATGACGATGTACCGCCGTGTCTTCGCTGACCTTTCAAAATTTACTAGTTTTATAGTAAAAACAAGAAATTTAAACACAAAATGTGTTCAATTTTTTTATTTGTGTCACGGTTTTATGAGTAAGAAAATGCAAGTTCGGCTCAATGGAGCCACTAAAACATTAAATACAATTTAAAACAAATTTAATTTCATAAAAATCCGATAGAAGCTATAGGCGTTAAGTGCCCCAAGAAAATGCATTGCTCTTATGGGACGAAATTCAAGGTCACAGCCACTACTGCGCACTCAATTCACCCTCTAAGACTATTTTACTTTGATTTGAGACACCGACCACTCTTAGAGGGTGTTTTAAGGTGAATATGCGATGAATGGTGAGTGTGATGAGTGTTTTATTGATGATGAGGTGTAGTTTTGTTACAAACTAGGGCCGACTGTTCCCTACATAGAAGTCATTAATGGCCCAACGACCAATAGAATGGGCCAACGGCTTAACCTGACTTCCGAACCACGGAGAGTTGCCATCGTGAAAAGGTTCTTACTGCAACCGGGAATCGAACCCACTTCATACCTCTAAGACTAGTCGGTGTCCCAAGTCAAGTATTAAGTATATACACACTTGTATTTTCCGTTGTTCTAAGATGAAGAGACAGAGGATGTCCGCAGTTTAAAACTTGTGTTCGCTAGTCTGCCTGATTCTCTTAATTTCAGTTTGCCCTACCCTTAAAAAAAATGAAATTTCTGGATGACCCTGGCATATTGATCGGTTGCGCTATTGTTTTCCTTCTTAACTCTAAATGCCTAAGCCAGAGGCTCCAACACGTCAGTGTCTGTCTTGAACGGAAGTGTGAACTGATAAGTGTTATTTGTACAGGTCAACATTCAACCAAACCTAAAACTCACCTAATCTTTCACATTCTAGTCTAGACTTGTGACAATCCATCAACATCTGCTTGACAACTTTGTTTGGATGTCTGGTTTATTTTTTAGTGTAAAACCAAGTGATCCAAAGGAAAACAGTCATAGTAAATAATAATAATAAACTTTTAATTAAGTGTTTTGGTTGTTACTGGTTTTACCGTAAACAATACTTCGCTAACATCATTTAGTAAAATACGAAATATGTATGGGGATTTTGTTATTACATCCAGGGTGGACCGAATTAAGCTTCAACTCAAATTTCACGTAAATATTTGATACAGATAATTTCCACTAAATCATACTAAGATATTTTTTTGTATTAAAGAACTCAATGGGAATAGCTTTGTTTCATTTTCTACGTCAAATAATTTGCTCATAATTAAGTTTCTGCTCTCAATATGCTTGACTAGGAATAAGGGTACAATAATAAAAAAATACTTACCTAAAAACTTATAATGTACTAGTTTATATTTATGCATCAGATTATAATAATTCATTTTATTCTTTTACAGGTACGATTATCGAACAATTCCTTGCAGCAAGCTTGTAAGTACAACCTCAAACTTAATTGAAAATCATTTCAAATAGCCCCTGAACTGTGTATTTATGACTAAAACATCAGGTAAATACCACCGTCAAACAGTTCACATTTTGGTGGTTGCCTCCAGTTTATGGAGGTATATACCTAATTTTTAGTCATACATTTTAATAAAACAGCAGTGATAATTGGTTTATGTGTCTAGAAGTAATGCTTTAAAGACAAACCTACATTTATAATTGAAATTTATACTACATTTCTAAAATTTGTGGAGGCATCTGTAAACAGCATTGAGCACTAGTTTTGTTTTGTTGTACTCTTCGATTACCGATGCAGATTAATTTTTAGCGTTTGGCCTTTTTACCGCGCTCCATATATTTCGTTTTTTAAAGTAAATTTTTAGTAAATTTTTAGTAGAATAGTTCCGTGGCAGACAAGTCCACTTGAGTGACAGAGCGAATTAATCGCCACAAAACCCCTCGTGTGTGCGTGTGTGTTGTGTGTGTGTGTTTCGTCACCAGAAGTGCTGTGGTTTACGACTTAATAGCCCTCGGCCAAGTGCAGAAGCAGGGCCATGCGGTCCGATACCCGGCGCCCTCTCACTTACAGTGTGAACAGAGCTCGCTCACGTGATCAGAGTGGATTATACGTTACACAAGTATCGCATGGATCCGAACTGTTTAATTAAAATGAACATTTTGACAACGTTGATCAAAATAATTTTGATAGACACTCTTTTAGTGACATATTTCTGCTCTATAACTACGATCACACTGGTGTTTTAATGTTAAACACTTATTTCTATATTTTCTAGTAATTAAATTACAAATATTTATGTTTGTTTTTTAACGTTAAAATATAATTTCGGGCGTTGTCAATCGTTGACTGGGACTCGTGGCGTGGTCCTGTAATCCAGCTTCATGGAGGTCAGGGTTTGAGGATGATATAGGTCTAAAGCGGCTCAGGTAGTATCATCATAGAATAAGTATAACAGTATATATACTTATTCTACGGTATCAGTGATCATCTGATGATACCCGCATCAACTCCCACCATCGTTTAGACATATCAGACCATCACCTGCGTGGTTTGAAAGTCACGTTAAGCCGTTGGTCCTTGTATTTCCATTGGTCATTGGGTTATTAATTAATGACCCATTCTAAG
This sequence comes from Matsumurasca onukii, assembly GCA_018831715.1. Classification (NCBI taxonomy): domain Eukaryota; kingdom Metazoa; phylum Arthropoda; class Insecta; order Hemiptera; family Cicadellidae; genus Matsumurasca; species Matsumurasca onukii. Next base: position 89,105,087 of record CM032058.1, read on the forward strand.
GAAGAGTCGGCCTTAGTTTGTTAATTTCCTAAAATTTTACATTCCTCTCCATAACAAGACATACAATATTACATTCACCAATCCTCACTACACCTCATAACTCATTACTACCACTCATCACCACTCATCCTTCACCACATATTTGCCTTAATACCCTCATGTCTGAGAGTGGTCGGCATCTCAAATAGTGATCTAGTGATACGATTTTATCACTCAACTTCGTTCTTGGAATTACTCAAAGTGTATAGTTAAATAAAAATAAAATTTAGACACCCTTGATCAAAATATTTTTGATAAAATATTTTAGTGACATGTTTCTGCTCTATAACTACGATCACACTGGTGTTTTAATGTTAAACACTTAATTCTATATTTTCTAGTAATTAAACTACAAATAGGCTATTTATGTTTGTTTTTTAACGTTAAAGAATAATTTCGGGCGTTGTAAATTGGAAACCAAGAAAAACGCGACGTTTCGGGATCTGAAATTCGATTCAGACTTCAGGTGAAAATAAACCTGAAACAAAACACAAAATATTAGAAACTTAGCTAGCCTAAAGTAGTAAGCATAACCTAACCCACCACCGTAAGACATTCTTATTTTATTTGTTTTCCCCAAAAGGTAAATTATACTGAAAAAACAAGCCTTAAAAACAATACATCAAGAGAAACTGACACGTCCACGGCCGCATGACAGCTGCTCACCGACTGGCTGGCTGAAACGACCAATCACAGACCTGTATCAGACCGACCCATTGCAATAGAGAAGTCCCTATTTATGCACAGCCAATCTAGGGAAAGAAAATCTTCAGAGTGCTTATGGGTTTCCCTACCATTACCATTTTTCTTGTGTCTGTGACCAGTTTTTCTGGATTGACGGCGTAAAAATATTTAAGTTTAAAAACTACACTATTTACAAAGGGTGTGAAGCTTATATCGCCCCCACATCACCATTATAAAACTCATCAACAGAGTAGAGAGGGTTGCTGAGAAGCCACTTCTCCACTCGGTCATGGAACTGCGTCAATGACAGGTTTTTGTGTACTGGGAGGCAGTTGTACAGCTTGGGAGGCAGTTGTACAGCTTGGGAGGCAGTTGTACAGCTTGGGAGGCAGTTGTACAGCTTGGGAGGCAGTTGTACAGCTTGGGAGGCAGTTGTACAGCTTGGGAGGCAGTTGTACAGCTTGGGAGGCAGTTGTACACAGCAGTTATTGGGAGGCAGTTGTACAGCTTGGGAGGCAGTTGTACAGCTTGGGAGGCAGTTGGCTTGCGTTGGGAAAGCCACTTTAGTTTTGTAAGACGCACCTTTTCCAATCAAGGTTTCCTGAGCTCCTCAGCGACCGTCCATGGATATTTTCCCGAGTAGCAATCGTTTCCTTGTTCTTATGAACATATTTCACGCTGTCCAGAACATACTGGCCGAAGACTGTCAGAACGCCGAACCTGACAAATAGTGGTCGACAGTGGTCTCTGAATCCGGCGCTTGCCTGTAGTCGAAGAGCACTTGTCTGTAGGATGAGCACCATGCTACAAGACGAGGCATGCCCCCACAGAAGTATTCCATACCTAATACCTGAGGAAGCGTTCTTCTTGTTCGCTAAAAACCTGTTAAAATCATCCGCAATAATATTTTTACCTTAGAACTATTTGTTTCCTATTGGAATTTTAGTCCATCCCAGCTTGATCCCTAAGCAAAAGAAGAAATGAACTTAACTACGGTAGTAAAGTTGCATAAGTCTTGCTGTATTATAGTGCGATATCCGCTCCGCCGTATCTAGGATAGTGCAGTTAACATTATGGTGTAAACTTTCATGATTACGAAGCTCTCATATGAACTAGGTTTATGCACGTAATTACCAGTCCTGGTTTATCTCTGAACATGTGAGTAGTGTTTTACGGTCAAGAACTTATAAATAACACAGCAGTAACCATCTTAAAAGCTACGATGGTAAATGATGAACATTAGCAGGTGCAGAAATATTTAATGTTTTTGAAACCTTAACAATTTTTTAATGAATAAAAATTAAATCGATGGCTTTTTCGTACGATATGATCACGTAACTGCAATGTACGGAGATGTTATTTGAGTCACGTTTTGGGCGCTAATCAGCAGCCAATCAGATTGCAGGATTCGGCGGAACAGCCAATCAGAAGGCTGGATGTGGGACGTGCCTTTGTCCATCATCTCTAGCCTGACCTACATGTCGGGTAGTAAAGCAGTACGTGGTGTGTAAATTTAATTGGCTGATTAGTACTAGAAGAGTAATTTATTTTAAATTTATTTATTTTTTCATCTTTTCAGTTAACGGAGAGTTTTTGAATATCGTTGCTATTGTGTTATGACTGTTAACCTTGAAATAATTGTTTACGAAAATTCAACTTTTATTTAATACATCTATTTTCTGTGGATTTCTGTATAGTTTACGATAGCCTTACTGAAAGGTCCTTTCCGGAGTTACTGTAACGAACCTGAGTTAATGGTACAAGTTATTTGTAAGTTTTAACATTAAGAATATCAAGGTTTTATAAGATTTTCTACTTTTTAAATTTTCTGTCTTTTAATTGTGTGTATAGAATTTTCGAGTTACTCTAAGAAATACAAGCAATCAAATTTAGCTATAGCTGCCTTCCTTGTATATTTGGACTAGGAATTTCAGTCCCCTTTAGATCATAAATCTACAAAAATGATTGAGGGATACAAAAATAAATATCTAAATTCCGTCGTAGAGTTCAAAACATCAACCAAGGCTACTTAAACAAATTTAGTATAGAACGATTAACAGACCTTTAGAGATGGGATGCAAAAACGTTAGTATTGACTTTTAATAAACAGAAAAATCAAGGGATTAGTGTCTCAGTCGTCGAGTGGCTAAGTCACTGGCCTTCGGAGCTTGATGTTGCGGGTTCAACTCCCGCTCTAGGCGTTCGCACTTATCACCTCAAGTATACTCTCGCAATCCACTCAGCTGCGTGAGGCAAGTGTCCAGCTACGCCTAGTAGCGCATCCTGGTAACCAACATTGGAATCAAAACAGTGTTGGGTTCACAAGGTAACTAACGATCAAATTAAACACCGTCCAGTCTTGCACCGTGGATTATTATAATAAAAAATAAAAAATGTAACTTATTTCAATTGGTTTGAATCTCTTATGCCAACAGTAAACACATTATCTGAAATACCCTGTGTATTACTGAAACTTACCTCCAGCAAAGTTAAGGTCTTTTCATCCTGAAACGAAGATACAATAAAGAAGAGTGAACTCTTCTAAGATCATCAATTAGAGCTGAAACTTGAGTTTAGTTCCAGATTGGTTTGAGTTGGAACAGTTTATAAAAGGTAAATGAGCAAACTGACGGCGGAAGGACTTGGAAAAGGCCACTTAAAACTTTTACTCTTGGTTTATCAGTCATTTCTGGAAACACCGACAGATTTCAGTCGCTTTTTCGTAATTCGTTTTCAATGCGTTCAAAAGTCATTCAAAATACCACGCTTTTCGAAAGTTTTACTTTAATTTTGAATTAATTTATTGAAGTAATTCAGTCGAGCCATCATATCAGTTCAACGTATACCTTTCAACGTTTAGTACGCATAGTGTTTACTTGTTAAATCGCAACACGAGTTAGGATCAATACAATTGCATAGGAACAAAAAGTATTGTTTTTGACGAACATTTTCAGATGTTTTGTCCGATAGGTTTGGACGTTTCAATACAATACTGGATTAAATACCGGATTCAAATCAATAGTGGAGTAACCATACAACGGTAAAACGTTTTTCAGGAACTTTGGGCCTATGGAATTGTATATGTACTGTCTTTGGAACGATTGCACACTTTTCTTGTAACATCATCAGACTAACCACCTGGACGGTGTTTCAATCGGGACGAGTGGTTAGATCGCTGTGAACCCGACACCGCTTTAGTTCCAGTGTTGGTTACCAGGATGCGCTACTAGGCGTGGCTACTCACTTGCCTCACGCAGCTGAGTGGATTGCGAGGATATAATTGTGGTCCAAAGTCAAACAAGAAGTGGACCATTATCGTAAAATGTATATAAATTATTACTAAAACATTTAAACACTCCTGAAAAGCATTTCTATTTTGTGATACACGGAAATGTGTTGACTTGTTTCAGTTTCGATTTCAATACTTAAAAATATTAGGTTATTTGCTGGAAAAGTATCAGAAAAGTTCAGGAAGGTAGAAATATGATAAAGAGGTCATTAGATGATAAGCCCAGCATTTACAAACTTGCCCTAAGCCCCTCACTGTGCTCTTCTAAAGCCCTACTGAATAAACATAAGTCCGTGGTGCATTTAACTGTAGCATTTACATCAATTTGTCATTCACGTCTACAGCAGTGCCTTCCGCTTGAAACTGTGGTTATCGTAATTGAGATGTAACAGGAAAGGTCAGAGTAGTAGAAATATGATAACGATGTCATTAGATAATAAGCCCAGCATTTACAAATTCGACTAAGCCCCTCACTGTGCTCCACTCAAGCCCTACTGAATAAACATAAGACCGTCGTGAACCTAACTGCAACATTTACATCAATTTATCATTATTTTCTACTGCAGTGCCTCACTTTTCTAAGCAAAGCTGTCAACATTGTGGAGCAATAAGGAAGATCTGAGTGGTAGAATTACTATGATGAAGAGGTCATAAGATAATAAGCCCAGCATTTACAAGCGCCCTAAGCCCCTCAAGCCCTACTGAATAAACATAAGTCTGTGGTGCATTTACCTGCAGCATTTACATCAATTTATCATTCTCTTCTACTGCAGTGCCTCACTTTTCTAAGCAAAGCTAACAACATTGTGGAGCAATAAGGACGATCTGAGTGGTAGAATTACTATGATGAAGAGGTCATAAGATAATAAGCCTAGAATTTACAAACTCGTCTAAGCCCCTCACTGTGCTCCACTCAAGCCCTACTGAATAAACATAAGTCTGCGGTGCATTTAAGTGCTGCATTTACATCAATTTGTCATTCACCTCTAATGCAGTGGTTCCCCCATCTAAACAAAGCAGTTATTACTATTGAGGGGTAACAGGAAAGTTCTTAGTGGTAGAATTGTGACAACAAGGACATTAGATAATAAGCCCAGCATTTACAAACTCGTCTAAGCCCCTCACTGTGCTCCCTCAAGCCCTACTGAATAAACATAAGTCTGCCGGTGTATTTGACTGCAGCATTTACATCAATTAGCCATTCGCTACAACTGCAGTGCTTCAATATTCTAAACTTGCAAGATTTAGATAAAGATGATTTAATCATATTAAGGTTTGAACTAAAATTACGAGTAATTGCAATTCTCCCGTAAGACTGCCGGGCTTTTTTTATAGAAAATTGGAAATTAGCGATTATTTACTAGTTTTCTAAATCCATCCTTGTAGATCTCGTCGAAGTTTTTAAACTTTTATAAATGCAAATTTAGTTTATTGAATCTTTTCGTCGTATTGGTGAGAGTTTGTCAGTTTTCTTGTTTTTAGCGATTTGGTGGTTTTTCATGTGTTCTATTGACAAACCGAATATTTTAAATTGACTCCGAATGAATTACAGTACACAAAATTTTATTCAATATCATTGTCTTTTAGTTCTAGTAGTATCTAACCTTTGTAAAGGTTTTGTATCTAGCATCTACCTTAATTCAAGGACGACCGTTTATTGACAGTTAAATGTTACAAGAAAACCTATTTTTGACAATCACCTATATTTACTAAGTTTAATAACAAGATAGTCTTTCAACAATGAGGCATGTTGCAAAGTTGATGTAGTAGTTTTCTTTAAAGGATTTCGTTGCTGGGAGGTATTTTGAGAAAGCGAGGCTGAAGGACAAACTTCTCACTCTCCCTGGAGGGTTGCAGGCTTAGGTCGGACCGCTCACGTGATATTTCACCCCTCACGTGACCAATCGCTGAACAAGAAACTACACAACCATTTCGAATAAACGTGATTCATATCTTATGCTTTTCGTAAAATATAAATTGCCAGTAAGGAGACTGCTTTCAGACTGAACGTTTAGTTGCAAGAATAATAATCTAAAACTTGCGGTTCGTTTACTTGTTTATGAATAATCTTAACATTATTTCGCTCAAAGAATGTTTATTTATATTTAACCTAAGTCTAATTTTAACGTATTCACGAAATCGATGTTTTTAGCTAAAAGAAGGACATTTTGTCTTCAATCCAAAATGTCACATTTGGAGTTCCACAAGGGTCTATGCTGGGTCTAGTTTTCTTTACAGTAGTTATCAAGTAGTTACTTCCTGATGAATTTGAGTGTTAAGTCAGTTGTCTATGCTGATGACACATCTCTTTTCTTAAGTAATAAAAGTCTAAACAATATAAATCTCGCTTAGAAGGAAGCTTTAAATTAGTTTCATATTTTATTCACTTTAAGACCACGCCTATAAAAGATCAGCTCTTCCTTGTTTGTTATACTATCCTAGCTGAGGAAAACTAAAATTTTCTTGACGTATTTTTTCTGATTCTGAGTTTTTAACAACATTTTCTATAACTCTTAGGCTTTTGCGACTATAATCTAGTTCTTCCGGTTCACACCGCGTCCAAACTTCATAATAAGGTTGAGACATTTCGGCCTCGTTGTGGAGTACCGTCTCCAGTCACTGATTGGCTGAACAACCTATTTATGAAGTGTGAACCGGAAGAACTAGATTATAAAACGTTCTATTATCACACATGTTTAAGGTTCAATATCTCCACGTAGTGATGATCATTATCATTAACAAAACCTTCTACTTGTAACACGCTATCGTATTTTATATCTGCATCGGAAATCAATGAAGCGGAGAGGGTTTGCTGGAACTCTGTCGGTCTGAATGAAACTTGATAAAAGCTTGGGCTAGTTCCGTGTGAAACATGCATGTGCCAGAACTGGGTTACTGTATTGTTCAACTCGGATCTGATCTTTATAACAAAACCTCTCATTCGGTGGTGCTAATCTTGCTTCTTCTATAGAGGGTTTTTTTAACAAAATATTCGGGGTAAATTAATGGTATTTATAATAATTTTAGCCGATTCATAGCCATAAGCGTGACCTTGAATCACGTTGAGGTTAATGTAAGCGGTTCATGTATGAGGTTCATGTAAGCGGTTCATGTAAGAGGTTAATGGGTTCATGGGGATAATTACACAAAACGTGCACTTTTAAGGGTCTCAGCTGCGCAGACGCTTCAATGTCTGTTCACATTTCAAAATAATTTTCAAATCAATAAACATGATAAATTTAAAACCCAGAGAAGTTTTCTGACACGCCTATAGTGAGTTGTTTTCAAAACTATACCTTTTTAGCCTACAAAATGCAGTTGAAAACCCCTAAAACTATACGATTTCAAGCTTTATTTGTGACATCTGCTCTTGTTTCTAAATATATCAGGTTTATACATGTAAAAATTATGTAGAAAGGTGAAAAAATGAGCCGGTGTAAACCTATGCTAACGCTTGGTTTGACAGTAGGCCGCATCAGTTGAAAGAAGGTCCGTTGTTTCCACAGTTGTTACGTGCGCGGTGTCGTGTGTTCTTTGAGCGGACGAATTCAGTTTCTCTCAGGTGACCACTGAGACTGAAGTTTTCCTCTGAAAAGTGAAGTTTTAGGCTACAAAACCTGTATTATTTTTCAGTAAAACTCAATATAAATATTTAAAAACTGAACCTATCGTGTATATAAAATATCAACGAAATCCATTCAGACAGACCAATATGGTGGTGAAAACGATTTTTTGACCTCTTCTTAGTCTGAATCAACAGATTTGTTGATGTGTAGTACACACGTTGACTACGGGGAAAACCCATTTTTGGAAGGAACGCCCATCCAAAAGTGTTCTCCCAGAGATTTTCAAAGGACAACTTGTAGTCAATTTCAAGAAAAAAATGTTACTTATAGAGTGATTATACATAGCAAACCATCATTTAACTGAAATTATAACCATGTATAGATCACATAAAAACTAACTTTGTTATACATTAGTCCACACATTTACACTCACAAAACACAGTGCCTTAAAAATTACGCGCTTTATTGTTAGACTTTTTTTTGTTTCTGAAATTGTACATTTCGGCATACGATTTGTCTATCGTTTCCTGGAAGTGTTTGCCCAGAGCAGTCACGAAGTGTCGGGGACATTGCGGGTCGAGTAATTAGGGGCCAAGTCACGAACTTGTAAGGTCGGAACATTATGTGTTTTCTACTTTAGTCCGACTCTGCCGCGCTCGCCTTTCAAACCTACATTCCTTCGGTGACTTTACCCTACCTGCCGAGGTGGTTAGATTTTACAAAAAAAATTAACACAGGTTAAAGGTGCAGCTAAAATTAAAGAACGGTGTCATAGAAGTAGCTATTTAGTTATACATATACTATATACATGTATGTAGCTGTGTTGTGGTTGAAATGTAGGTTTAGTAGGGTATAAAGGTTTCATGTTCTCAGAGGTCTGGCTGAACAAATCGTGTATCGACCAATGTTATTTGCGGTGTGCGTGATATGTCTGACACAATGTTCTACACAGTCAGTGTCGAGTGCTATACACAATATTGGAATCGTGTACGATTTGTGAGGTGTTGTTGCGTTGGAAAAAGTGTATAAAAATGCATCTAATATATCGCTGAATGTCTAAACCAATCTAATTTTCAATTTACACAATTTCAAATGAATTAAAAATATATAAATACACAGATAGGTAAGTCAGTTTGTAGAGACAGTTCAGTAGAACGTAACAAAATTCACTATTTGACAATTTCTTTGCCGTTTGGGCGTTGAGCAGCAAATGGAGACAAGAACGGCTCAAGTGCTACAGATTTCTACGTGTTTTCCTGAAATTATGCGTTTAAAGTACAAATGCAGTTGAAAAGCACTCAAACTTTGACAATTTTAAAGTTTATTTGTTCTTATTTGTCCCCTCAGTCACCACTTACAATTTGTAAAGAATAAGAAAATAATGTATTCCATCAAAAATACATGAGAAATAACATATGTACATATGGAACAATATTGCCACCAAAAACTAGTTATAGGTGGAAAATACAAAATAAAATAACAGATAACTGAGTCTTCCAGATAACGTTGCGGCAACTGTAGCAATGAACGAGTTGACGTTATCTTACAAACCAAAGGTGCACGATTTACCAATGTACAATGGTTAGCATTAAATCAACCAACAAATTAAATTTACGTTACAATAGCTATTACAATTAACCCAAACTCAGTGGACCAAGGCAATGTGTTCCTGGGCTGGACGCCAACACAGACGCTGTCCTCATAATGAGGGACATCACCAGCCCGTACTTGCCATGGGTAACCAAGGACTTAAACGAGCACAAATATTAGGAAACCACCTGTGTTAGCATATCAGTATCCTCAATTTCTAAAAACGAATTTTTAATCTTTTTGCAAAACAAAAATATGTTGTTACAGTTTTAAGTGTGACTATACGGTGACGCAAGATAAATGTTGAGCAACTTACCATAAATCGGGTTCTATTAACAAGTCAGAAAACTCCTCTATTTTCAAATATATCATGTTTAATAAAGTAAAAATTATTTTGAAAGGTAAAATTGGCCGCCCTAAATCCTTGCAAGTGCTAGGTTTGACAGTTAGGCCTGCATCAGTTGAAAGAAGGCCTGTTCCAGTTGCTGCCAGGTTGAGCTGTGTTACTTGGGCGGACGAATTCAGCCTTTCTCTGAGATGACCTCTGAGGCGAATCCTTAAGAAAGCTTGGAAATAGTAGCGTGATCATTGAAATATTACATTCACACCCCATTTTTTTCCTAAGTCCATAAACACACTGAGTGCAGTGCAGTGAAGTACACAATCAGCTGTTGTTCTATAAGTGGAAGCTACAACTGAGTGACTGTGGATTAGTGGATCCAGGTGAGTTTCTAATCAATCAACCAAAGCCATCAATCAGCTGAGTTTGTCCGTTGGTTTATTCACTAAACCTTTGTCAATCAAGCCGCCATATGGACAGAGATGCAGCGGTGTGATTAAATGTGAATAAAACAAGACTTGTTGTAGTAGAGTGTGGGACTGCTGTATTACTTGGTTTGGGCTTAAAGTTGATTTGGAAAGATAGTAGACATCGTGGTGGGAACAAGATTGTTCGATATATTTATAAAAGTAGACCAGACACTTAGCAAATAAGATATTTCGTCGAATTTAATTAATACACTCATTTCCATATTACAGAGCGTCACAAAATAGTCGAATTTAATTAATGCAGTTAATATTGTTGCATTTTAAAATTTCAAAGAGGAAATCATGGCCGCAGCTATCTTGAAAAATGTTATTGTTTATACCAAGTAATATTTCCTTAGGTAACTTGGAACGATGATGTTATGAAGCTCGAATTATTCTGATAAAGCTGTACATACTTGTATTTAGCCACTTAACAATACTTTTTTCATTTTACATCGAAAATGTGTTGCAAAAGTAAGAAAATAAAAACTAACAAACATTTTATTTAAATACAATTCAGACTCATGCATCACATGCCATTTACTCACATAATAAACTAACATGAAATATGTAAAATGAAAACTAGACGGTTTAGATATTTTTTTCTAACGCAACAACACCTCACAAATCATACACGATTCCAGCACTCGACACTGACACATTGTGTCAGACATATCACGCACACCGCAAATAACATTGGTCGATACACGATTTGTTCAGCCAGACCTCTGAGAACATGAAACCATACCCTACTAAACCTACATTTTATACATGTTCTGACTGCTACAGCACTCGACACTGACGTAGAACATTGTGTCACATATCACGCACCGCCATTGGTTAACGATTTGTTCAGCCAGACCTCTGAGAACATGAAACCTTTATACCCTACTAAACCTACATTTCAACCACAACACAGCTACATACATGTAGTCTGACTGCTACATTGTGTATAGCACTCGACACTGACTGTGTAGAACATTGTGTCAGACATATCACGCACACCGCAAATAACATTGGTCGATACACGATTTGTTCAGCCAGACCTCTGAGAACATGAAACCTTTATACCCTACTAAACCTACATTTCAACCACAACAGCTACATACAGTCACTGCTACATACAAACTCAGACATATGACTCGATACACTCACAGACCTCTTGTATAGCACTCGACACTGACTGTGTAGAACATTGTGTCAGACATATCACGCACACCGCAAATAACATTGGTCGATACACGATTTGTTCAGCCAGACCTCTGAGAACATGAAACCTTTATACCCTACAAAACCTACTCAACACACAACACAGCTACATACATGTAGTCTGACTGCTACATTGTGTATAGCACTCGACACTGACTGTGTAGAACATTGTGTCAGACATATGAAACACGCACACCGCAAATAACATTGGTCGATACACGATTTGTTCAGCCAGACCTCTGAGAACATGAAACCTTTATACCCTACTAAACCTACATTTCAACCACAACACAGCTACATACATGTAGTCTGACTGCTACATTGTGATTATGCGCACTACTGACTGTGTAGAACATTGTGTGACATATCACGCACAGCAAATAACATTGGTCGATATTTTTGTTAAGAACTGATGTGTGATTATTTCAAGGACTGGGTTATAACAACTATAAGAAACGATGAACGTACGAGTTAATAATTTTTCAGCCCAAAACATAAAATTATTTATTTTGGTGAAGCTCTACGAGTTTACATTTTATTTGATTTTAATTACTTGTACGACAAGCTTTAACAAAATGAGTGACCTCGTAGACTGATATACAATTATAAAATATTATACATGTATAAAAGGTATGTTTACATATTTTTAATTCCAATGAATCATAAAGTAAACACAATTAATACAAATAGGTAATGTAATTTTTATTCATGAAAAGTATGTACATGCAATGTCAAACAGTTGAAAAGAGAGGGTGTTTAGAGGAGCTTTAAGTATGGTTTTGTTTTTGTGGTGCCATTTTAAAGTGGCGTCGCTAAAGGTTTACAAAAACTAACTTTAACGTGTCATGGACGGTCTTGTTCAACAAACAATAATAGTATCAACACAACACTAACTGAAACATTTTAAGTTGAGTACCATCTTAAGTTATTGAAGCCGGACTGCCAATCAGTGACTGAAGATGGTACTCCACAGCGAGGCCGAAAGATATCTATCTAGTTATGAAGTTTGGCCGCGGTGGAACCGGAAGAACTAAATTATAGTTGTGACACTGGCCGCGAATGCCGCGTAGAGTTAAATTCATAAGCTGTTATTTTAATAGGGATTTTTCTTAGCCTAACCGCCATAAATCAGTGGAAGCAAAAGTACATGAAACATGTGAAAAGTATTTTAAGTAATTATATTAAATTGTTTGTACCCGTCCAATACCGACATAACTTAAAATAATGATTACAAAACTATAAACATCGTTAGTTAATAATAAATTAAACATGTATCAAACATCTAAACCCCTCCTTTCTCGTTAACAGTTGTGGTTAAATGTTGATTGCAACATTGTACAGACGAGGTACAATACAAGGCTCGCTTTGTACAGACCAGATCCATTTGCTGCCTCGCTCACTTGCCCTAATGGATTAGGGTTGCATCTAAAATAAAATGCAACTTATGGAAGTAATATTGTGAATGGGCTTCAACCTGCACTATTTCCTTTGAATTTTGGTTCGGATTGTAAACATGGCCACGAGAGACTCATTTTACAATCCTCAGTGGACTTGCTAAGAATGTTTCCGGTGACTGTAGTTCTTCCTTATATACTGTCAGTCGCAGTGCTACCAACTGCTTCCTTCTTGAGGCAGGTGTACCAACCGTAGTAGATCGTCATACATAATGAGGTATGGCGAACTCGATTGGGCGAAGCTGCCGCTATCAACCAATAGACGTCGACGAACTTGATTGGACGATACTCAATGTCTAAGATGTCTCTGCATTCCCATAGGCTCAAACAGATTAAGTCTGTGCATAAGTAGAATGCAGTTGAGCCAATGGAAATGCAGATACATCTTAGACATTGGGATCGTCCAATGAAGTTCACCGGCATCTATAAGAGGCAGTAACAGTAACTAGTAAACAATTCAGAAAAGAGTGCCTATTAAATACCAAAAGAAATACCTCATTTGAATCGGTAACAACTTTACGCACTACTGCCCTTTACAAAACTCATGAAACCAAATTTTTGTATTCTTGGCAATTGATATTTTCTTTCCTTCATCACATAAAACAAATATAAATATATTTAGTTTTTTACCCTTAAGTTAAGAGACTTTAGGTTCAAGCTCAATAAATCAACGCCTTGTTGATCGCCCCATCAGGTGAATGAAACACAGATGATACAGCTGATTTGACAGTTGAGTCATGATCAAGTGTTCTTCGATAGAGATGATTAAGCGTTTTGATCTTGTCAAGAACTTTGATTGTCAATCATATGACAAGTTAGCCATGTCAGAGCTAATAGTCTTGGATTTGTTATCGTCAGACAATATAGTAAGGGTTTTACATGCGAGTCGTATTTTGGGTCTAAGATGTGAGAATAATATATTTCTTCTAGGATTTTTTATCCTTGTTTGCACTTTTTATACGTTCAATGTTCTACTGTAATGTTTTCATATAATTCTACTCTCAAAATCCTAACAAGAAAAACCTATAACGTCCATAGAGCTAAAAATAAAACCGCATTACTCATTAGCAGACGCGTAGCTGATGGGTATCGCGCGCAACTCTAGAACTCGTGACTCCGATGGCGTGGGTTCAATCATTGCAGTCTTTACGAACAATTTGTTAAGTCACTTTACAATAACGCTAAGTAAAGGTCGAGGTTGAGTGGTAGAAATGACTTTGTACTGTGTAGTCCTAACTTTCGTGTCTTTAAACATGACAAACTTTACCTTTTTAACAAATTTAAAATACTTCTATGAATGAACCAGTTTTTGCAAGGAGGGTAGTGTAACTCTCGTTACCCACATTTATTGATATTACATCGACAACAATAACTATTTCAAACGTTGACAATAACGAATAAAATTAAATACATAAGATAAAACAGCAAGAATTTCGCTTAAAGGTAGAGTTGAATACGGCGCCGAGACATTGAAAGAGTAAAACGACGGAAATGCAAGATTGTTGTCCCTAATTACGAGTCCCTGACGTCGAAGTGCCCCTGTCTGCGACTCTACTGATCGACCCTGGCGGACCAGCCTTTTAGTCGTGTCAATTTGTTTGAATGTGCTTAAATTATTTAAAAATCTAAATGGCAACTAGATAGGGAAATATGTATATGCCGACTGTAGGCCTAGGTGTGTAAAATTGTAATGTATTACCTCGTATAAGATTCAGGTAGACATTATTAATATAGTTTTTCATAGCCATTATGTTGTAAAGCACAACAGTCAATTTAACCATTATAAGATCTCTACACAAAACCTATTATCTATTTTAAAAATACTATGGTTCAACGACGGTCTCAGGAATTGATAGTAACACTGCAAAGGATGCCTTATAAATTTTTTCGTCCTATGTTTCATGATTTTACGACGAAAATTTAAAATATACAACAAAAGGATGTCCATTTTGAGCCAAAGTACATTTTTAACTTTGGTATACTGATGTATTATATTCAAATACACATATGTTTTCAAATTTCATGAAAATCAAACGAAATTTACTGTTTTTATATAATTAAACTTTTTTGTTGAAAAGTCCCCTCCTTAAAGGTGGGTTCCGGCAGTCCGACTTTTCTGGCTAATGAACTTGACCGAGATATTTACAAAAAAGATTTGTACTAAATTTGGTAAAAATCGGACAAAAGTGGCCTGTAGAGATGATACACATTTATACATATTATGCATATAAGTTTTTGAGAAAATGCTCAAAACGTGTTCTGCAGCAGGATTGGTGCTCATTGCATGGTCCTGGGCCTGGATCTTACCATGATGACGGCTTGAAAATATTTTTTTATCAAAGGAAGTTAGATAATAACACGACTTGTATTGCTAGTTAATGTTAATTTAAAATTGCCTAAAATTATAGAAATAATAAAACCCAGCCATGTTTTATCTTGTTAAAACCAAATCAAATGGCTTCCGAAACCTTTTAAAACTCCCCAAGTTCAGAAGTCAGCGTTGTTGTTTGACTGGGACTCGTGTCGTGGTCCTGTAATCCAGCTTCATGGAGGTCAGGTTTTGAGGATGATATAGGTCTAAAGCGGCTCAGATAGTCTCAGTGATCATCTGATGATACCCGCATCAACTCCCACCATCGTTTAGACATGTCAGACCATCACCTGAGTGGTTCGGAAGTCACGTTAAGCCGTTGGTCCTTGTATTTCCATTAGTCATTGGGCTATTAATTAACTACCCATTCTAAGGAAGAGTCGGCCTTAGTTTGTAACAAGACTACACCTCATAACTCATAACTACCACTCATCACACTCATCCTTCACCACATATTTGCCTTCGGCATCTCATAGTTATTTAGTGACCCACTGTGAAAGCGTTATACCCACGGAAGCTCACCACATAGGGTTATGCTCGCCCAGTATATCCTGGGAATCACGTGGGGTAAGCTGTGTTGGCTGTCAGTTTGAGGTCGATACTGGATTTGTGATATCATGTGAGGACACGGAGTCCTCAGTTCTGGTTAGATGTCACATTCAATGCTTGTGTCTTGTGTGTTTCGTTTTTCAACAAATTCGACATGCACGCTAGTATCTCGTTACTAGCTTTTGTACACATATGGTGTATTGAATAACTCACGATACATGTTTAATAAACGGTTGAGCCCGTCTACGTGTAGCATATTTAATTTCATACTTGGTGTAACATGTTTTAGAGAAGTATTTAGTGCGAGCTATGGACACACCCTGTTAAATTGTAAATAGATAAATATAGAAATAATAAAACTCAGGGCACCTTTACAGGAAATTAAAGTGAACCTTTTAGTCACAATTAACTTAGCCAATTTCACTAAAATGGAGATTTTATGGGGCAGTTTACATTTTTAATGAAATTTACAAGGCATTGCTTGAATACAAATATTAGTGGAAACTAGACATTCCTATCTCAGCCAGTACATAATGGCATCTTACTGAATTGTTAAGAGTTTGTAAGTTAAGTTTCGGTTTATTGGGGTTATTATTCACTACCTGAATCCACATGTTTTGCCTCCATTAGGGTTTACTTAACTTCAACGAGGTACCATTTTGTACTGGGTTCAGGTGGAAAGTTCTAGTTTCTACTGTTCTTCTTCTTTTATTAAGACCTCCAAAACGAGGTTACTTTGTGAGCCTGTACGTTTAAAAATAAAGAGCTTTCCCCGATAATCCAAGTGGAGAAATGGGCAAAGATGAAATAGTGACTAAAAAGTACAATTTTATTTCCTATGAAGATGTCCTGCGGTTAATTTTCTATCATTACCCATGAAAAATTGAACAGTGTGTATCCATACTTCCTCACTCTGTATACTCGTACATCTCCCACTGAATCTCGTAAACAGCAGTACAGGTTTTGTGGTCCGGGAACAGTTGTTGTCACATCGAGGCTACGCTGTACGACTAGGTGAGATACTGTAGTGGAAGGACCTGGGAGGGTTATCTGGCGTTTCTCCTAAAGACTAATGGTTTCCCTCCCTACACTTGCAGATTTACTACCCTGTATATTCTCCCTTGCACGTTGTTACTATACTAATCATGTATCCAATATTAACTAAACAAGGTGCAAACGTCGTATAGTCAATAATAATTGTTATTTTGAATTTATTACACATTTTTGCAACTTATACAGGATAATTTACCCGAATACAATTATGTGTAGTGTGGTCTGTTCATTAGCAACATAAAACTGCTTGAAACCACGAACAGTTCAGTGATATTGTTGTTGGTTTTGTAATCCGCTCGCTACAGTGTTTATAACTGAACAAGTTCATACATGTGTATATGTACAGTTTAATTTAGTCCAACATATCTCTCTACGTTAACTGAATAGACCTTTGTTCAAATACTCGATTTTCTAAATATTACAATTCAAAACACGTACTTACTAACTAGAGTTTGAGTTCCTTTAAAAATTGTAAACAGGTGTCGACGTATTTGACGGACCTTTGTAGGGCCTAGTATAAGATTAATTGCCGTATGTCTGTAATTGGTTGTCTATACCCCGAAAGCGGGTTACTTACAATCCTTAACACCAGCTTGTAATATTTTTCCTACTAAATTCTTTATTTGAAATTCACTGAAATCCGTAAAATAATATTAAGGACGTTTTCCATCGTTTTTGAGTGAACAAAAAGTACATGACATTTCGGGATTTGGAATCTATCCCCGTCTTCAGGTTGACAAGTAACCTAAAACATAGCACAACACATTAGGAAAAGTGCTGGCCTAAAAGTAATCAGCGCAAGCTGACTAGTCACCCCCACCACATAACCTAAATTTTTTTCTTAAACCTATTACACTTTATAACAAAAACTAGAAAACAATACAACATTGACAATAATTTACGAAATAAAAAAAGCAAATAGAGAAATCAAGCACGTGTACGGACAGTGACAGCTGCTCAGTGATTAGCCAGCCGCCAGCGTCCCTAATGGCTGGCTTTGAGTTGTGGACGACCAATCACAGCCGTGAACCAGACTGAGCAACAGTAATAGAGAACGAAAACAATTGTCAATGGCCATTTGGTTGCGGGTGACTTGTCAGCTTGCGCTGATTACTTTTAAGCTAGTTCATCTCCTAATGTTTTGTATTATGATCTAGGTTACTTTTCCCTGAAGAAGGGATCAGATTCCAGATCCCGAAACGTCGTATTTTGTTCACTCAACAATGATAAATGAAGTCCATAATCATATTTTTTATTCCTGAAATGTAAAAATGTAGACTTAAAAGCTTTATATAACGTCAAGTTAGTTAAAAGTCCTCTTAATGTGTGCTAAGTTGAGGAGGTACTCTCTACGAAGTTTGGTTTAGAAGAAGAAGTGGATTACTGATCTTATCCGTAGCTTTCAAGGCTTGAGAGTCCTTCACACCTTTAGAAGAGTCTTTGTAGTTTCACATTGCGACGTAGAACTTTCAACTCTCCTGTCTTCAAAACCTTCTAAAACATTTAAGGAACACTTTGGTCCGGGTTGAGTTGCTAAGATATTTTTTAAGCCAAAACTATATGAAACGTTTAGACTTAGGTATTTGTGACGTTCTGCATCGTAAATCTCATGAGCTACTCATTCAGGCACTGTTATGACGTGGGTATAATTTTTTTTTTTTTCTGTTTGCAAAACTTTGTTTTATTTAAAAACCTTAACTATTGCAAAGCAATTAATTATATTTGTGTTGACCTAAACCATTTGTTTAAATATACGTTTATAAACTGAAGATGAGCATTGAAAATGTTTGAATATACGGGTAGTTTGATAACATTGGAAAATTTACTTATTTTCTATTTGAAGATGAGTTGTAATAAAAAATTGTTTTTGTTTACAAATTTGCTCACAATGACCTAAGTAAACTAGTTAAAGTATTTCCAATAATCCACAACTTTTAAAACTTCCTACTGCTCCGTTGAGGTTATTAAAACTTTATTTTAAATTCACGTATGTAACTTTAACATTAAATATTCATTAGTATTACTCGAGACCGTTGTCTTTTTTATTTAGTTTTCTAATCGTGTTTAGATATTTTTAATTGTCTTCTTGGTAGTATTTCGGAAATATTCTGTAGTAATTTGCAATAGAAATATGTTTATAGCTTGCTTCTTGCTTTCAAATTTAGCTTATTTGTTTTATAGGAAGACATTCCGAACTGATTTACAACACAGTAATAACTGAAATTTCCTAGGAAGCGTAGACCGCTACTATATATAGTGTAATATGTTCGTGCGTTTAGACCTTAATCCTCAAACTGTTCCTGAAGTGATTTCAGGAAGCCACGACTTCAGTCGAATGTAATTGAAAGATTTTAAATTCGACAAACCCATCCCATATAATTGCATTTTGGTCAATTGTTTTCCTAGGAAATCATAGCGTAAGCAAACTTACAAACTGTCATCTCTTGAAGCATTCCTTTCAACAAAATCATACAGCAGAGTCGGCTTTAGACAGAGTTTTACTGACGAGGCAATTTGGTAATGGAAACAAACTCTAATTGAAACAACCTGAACAGAGCATTGGTCCTGAGTGCTCAAAGCGCTAGTGTATTAACCATTTATCGCAGCGATGTGCATTAAATGAAAACTATTCATTGCATACAATCTTGCACGTTATTCAACTAAGTGGATATTTAACTCACGTGTGGGGTTATGTTTGTATATTTAACATTTTTCTATAAAGATGATTCTTACCTTTTGGTTTTGCCTGTAGATCGCACTGTACAGTTGTTTGAATCAAATGCGCATTTCGTATCGGTTGTGCTACATCAATAGTAAATTTGATGTATTGGCCTTTTTTGTTTGAAGAAAAACGAAACGTTTCCTGAGTTCCAAATTTCTACCACATAAACCTTAAAACCACACTCCTTATATTATAAATTGAGAACATACAATTTTCTTAGGAATTTGAAAGTAAATCGTAATTAAGCCAAAAATATTATAAATATTTCTTTAAACAGATTTTGTTCAGGTCAAATTTCAAATCAATTCGAGTCAAATTTACCTTAATCAAAACATTAGTAGGGCCAAGTGATTTCGCTTTGTATGTTCTATGTTTAAAAGCTTGCATTGTCCATTGTGTATTTTGTTTCGTCTACCACGACTCTATGGACATTTTTCTTTCACCAAAATATTTTATAGTTTGCGTATAATATTTTCAACAATAAAAACACTTTGAAAATAAGTGTATAAACTAAACTAAAATTTTATAAAATAATCTTTTTTAAAATCATTTATTCTTTGTTTTAAAAAAGTATAAGACTTTCCACGTGAATTATATTGAGGAAGTGAAGAGTACTGAAGGGGAACGTTAGCTGGAGTAATTTAGGTGGTTTTTTAATCAATCAACAAACACTATCAATCAAGCGGCTGACATTCGCTGAATTATTCACAAACCCTTTGTCAATCAGTTGATAGCTAGATTTGCAGTGGTGACTGCTGGAATCAGCGTTAAAAATATATTTAAATGTTCACTTTTGTTCTCAAAATTATTAATGTGCACGTCTGTGAAGGTTTCCTAGATCTCTGTTGGACATGCTACGTTAAAAGTGTTTCAAAACAAATAATCTTTCTCACAAAAGAGTGTGATTCAAAACAAGTGAACAATTGTCAAATAGCCTTCCCCAGTGGTTTCCATCCTTCCGTGAAAATCCTTGTAAAAAACTTCTATTCTTAACTGTCCATCGACTGTGAAATATCCCACTTTTATTCTTGATAAAAGTAAATCGTACTTTTAACAGATTAGAAAATCCGCAAAAACCTTTTCCAAGTTTTAAGAGTGAGTTGAAAAATACAAAATTTTTATCAACACTATCAATAGTTGTTGCGTCAAATAAAATTGAACAGTTCGGATCTTTTTATTAGTTCAAACAACACTTGAATAAACATTTGAATCAAATTTGTCAGTTAAACGAGTGAACATATTTTGTTGCAGCTGATTTTTGAAAACTGGTGTTCTAGCAAGTAGTTTTACGTAGCTCTACCGCACTCTTGAGGGCTATTAACTGATTATTGTTGAGAGAGAAAGCATCGAGGGGAGAAGTGGACTTGAAGGGAACAGCCAATCACTTAGTCCATCCATCAATGTTGCTATGAACACAACCAGTCTTTGTTTATGGGGTTCAAACTACGCCGCTTAGTGTCTGTGAAAACTTAATTCTCATACACGCTTTAACTAACTGGTTACGATTTTTGATGGTCTTTTTGGGCGGTTTTAGACGCGATTTGAGGTTTATGGACTATGCGAGTAGAACGAAATCTCTTATAGTTTGTTTGAACAAAACTTCGAAATTCAGTAATAGAGACAATGTTGAAGAAATATGCTTCTTTTTGTTATATGCCTGACTCTATAAGGTTTTTTTTTAACGACATTTGAGTGGTGGTAACTTTGAAAATGTAAAACCTAACTTGACTTTTTTTGAATTGTGTACATGTGACGTTGTTGAAAGTTACAGAGTTTTCCAGTTATCATTACCAGTTTAATGGATTATGTCAGAGTTCGAGATTGTTCCGTAAATTCAAAAACTTTCTGCTAAACGCCATTTTAAACGATTATTACCATGTGATCTGTTCTCAGAAAATGCAGTAACAAATGGGCTTTCTTTCTTTTGATGAATATTTACATGATTTCCTTAAAATGCGAAAACATTAATAAACGAGCCCATGATTACAGTTTTAAGTAAACTAGCTTAAAAGATTCTTTCAGAAATTCTTATTCAAGTCTAGACTATTTCACAACGGATGTACTAAGCGCCGTCTTAAAAGACCCGGATTTCCGATAGACTTGTTTCATAATTTCGGAATAATAAATTCTTTTTCTGTCATCAGCCAAATTTAAAAATGATAAAGTATGTTATTTTTCTTAAAATTTTCAAACAAATTACTTGGAGGTCAATTCCGTTTCATTTTGTATGTCTACCGGTTCATTTATAATTTGTTTCACCGATTACATGAACACTTGTATGACTTCACCAAGCTTAAACTATTTTGCTTCCAACAAATTTGAAATTATTGATTGGTGGCTAAGGCATATGATTCCAGCCATTTACAAATTACTGAAGACAGAAAGAATGAACTTATTCAAAGTTTGAAACGATTACAGTATCAATTGTAATTTAAAAGTTCGTGCGCTTATATATTCGATGCTGACAATTACCCGAATCTAATGATCGAAACTTGAACTCACTTTCAGTGAAACTGCTTATGGAGGTTCCAACAGTAACCAGGCGAGCCTGACCTGTTTATAAGGTTTTCAAAATTTCGAAACGTTCTATGAATTCCCTGAAAAATGAAATATTCATGACGTTAGCAAGGTAAGGCCCATTAAAATTAAATGTTACCGATCATGACTTTACTTGTAAAAGTTCCTTAATCCACTCCATGAGGTCAAGTAAGTTTTCAGTGATTAGGTAAAGCGGTCAGATAGTCTTTGTGATCATCTGATGATACCCGCATCAAACTCACCATCGTTCAAAATATCAGACCATCACCTTAGTGTTGGAAGTTAATTAAGAGTTGTCTGTGATTCTATTGGTCATTGGCTATTAATTGATGACCCATTTAACAAAGAGTCGTTCTAGTTTGTAGCAACATTCACACCTCACTAAACATACGTTCATCCTTCACTGCATAACTGATTTAAAAATACCACCAATCAGTTAATAGGCATCTCAAGAGTTTACAGACAGGTAGAGCTAGTTTCAACCACCAGTAGACAAGATGCTACTCCAAAGTGACCAAGATAAATTATTCATGCTTTTAACTGACTAAAAAAAAGAACAATTTAGTAAGAGTTACGGTGTGACTGCAGAACTGATTAACATCAAACATTTATTAATTGATACGCATATGTTACTGTTTTAACTGAAGGAGCATTTTGTAGATTTACTGATTTGGTACAAATGTTTCTTTTGTAAATTTCTCAATGAGTCTTAACCAACAATAAAACCGAAACAGCTTTTGTGTTTTGCTAGATTTATTAGAAAAGAAGTTTCACTTATTATCTAAACAGTAAATTTCATGCACAAACAAATTATTTGGACAAAAATCATTATAACAGATTTCCTACGGGGAAAACTGCGTGAAGGCTTTTTAATTAGGTTGAGTTATATTTCAATTCACTTGCCACTTCAGCACTTTTGGCTGAAACAGTAAGTGTTGATTTGATTTTGTTTTTATCAACTTAAAAAGCTCCTACTATTTGAACTCTAGTCCAACTTTTC
Organism: Matsumurasca onukii; assembly: GCA_018831715.1. Classification (NCBI taxonomy): domain Eukaryota; kingdom Metazoa; phylum Arthropoda; class Insecta; order Hemiptera; family Cicadellidae; genus Matsumurasca; species Matsumurasca onukii. The sequence goes on from CM032058.1 coordinate 89,127,958, forward strand.
ATGATGAGGGAACCTTAGCAAGAAACCGAACTTTTTTTTCCAAAACGAAACAACAGGCACTGTCATTTTACGTTTTATACGCGAGTTTAGAAAATTAGGTGAGAGAGGGTATGAGGACTTGTGATATTCCTAGCACGTCAACCGAGGCTTATTGTGCACCTCTGGTCCGTTAGAATGGAAGACCTAGATCGCGTCCTTTAATGAGATCCAAAAGTTTCCTTCCAATCTCGACGTCTGTCTCATCGCCTGGCTGTGAATTGCCAACTAGAGCCCTTCTCCTGACCCCTAGCCTATCACAGTCTAGTATCATGTGTTTGGCCGTCTCCTCAGATTCGTTACATAGCCTGCACTCCAGATATAATCCAGAATAATCGAGATAGAAAATTCAAATCAACTTTTGAATCAAAATAAAATCCAACCAATCATCCAGTAATGGAACGTATTCTTTAGTTTGCCTCCGATTACGTTTCGTTCTATTTCCACTGCCTTCTGGCAGAAAAACATGTTCGGCTCCTCTGTTAAACTTAGGATTGCCTATCAGCTAGGTAAAAATTTACAAAGAAACAGATTTCAGTTGCCCATGCTACCCTAGAACAGGAGTGGCCGAAGAAAAAATCTTCGTTGCTCAACCAAGTGCGTTTGACAAAAGAGCAAAGAAACAAAATGTTTCAAAGTTCAAAAGACTTCTCATACTTTAAGCTACGTTGAACAGTGACGTAAGATTGTCAAAGTAGGGATTTCGTACGGCCGCTCCCTAAAACTAGGAGCTCAATAAATAATTGAAACAATCATAAATTTTAGTTTAAACAGCTTGAATTCATTCTCCCCTACGATCCATTGACGCAACTACAACGTTACAAAAGACACTTTCACCTGGCTATAAATTAAATACATCTAAATTTCAATGTTTATCAAGGGGATAGGATTTTATAATTTTAGATAACTATTTTATGGGTTTAGTACTACCTCAACTTCCGTCATTTCACTGACAACATAACCAATATACAACAATGTTAGTTGAAAGTCTAGTACACTAACAGGTTGCGGGAGAAGTCTACACTCCGGTATCGCTGTGTGGTGGACGGGGGTGTTAGCTCAAGTGGGAGGGGTGATTATTTGAGCACGTGCCTCCGAGAGTTGATAACCTGCTCACTGATAACAGTGATAAGAGACTGTAAACAATGTCACCTGTCTGCTTCACTGAGCAAGCAGTCACAATAGAGACCGACAATAGAAACTAGAGAAGTCTTGAACCTTGGTTTCAGTATAGAAAAACAAACTTAGAAATTTGTATTTAGCTAAAATGTCTCACTCACTCATACATCGAAACTCTTTTCAGACATAGGCTACAGTTTTTTTTTTTTTTCCAGTCCGTCAACCAACTTTGTGGCCTCCCAGCCGTGTGCCATATACTCGTCTGCAATGTAAAATGTTTATTACCTTCTTTGTAGCGTGACCATCCCCCCGCGTTGTCCCTCAATGAATACAAAGTTTGCCCCATGTAAAGTGTAAATAAACAGTGTATATAATCAGTTATAGTGTTAGTTTAGTTTAGTGATCGTGCTCTGAAGATGGTCTTCTGAGACCGAAACGATCGTCAGCACCGCATCTAGCTTCTAAGTTTCATCAGGATCTCCAGGCTACAAAGAAGGTAATTTACTTCAAATAGGTCCTGAAACCGGAAATCGTAGTTTATTGTAAAATGTTTCTGCGGTCAAACCTATTTTTCGGACAGTGATTCAAAGCATTGGAGTACCAACAGCATAAAAAATGCCGAAACAAAAATTAAACACGGCTATAAACAAGTATGCTACACTCACGACAACGAACAAATCACGGGATTATGCTTTGTCTACCGTCAAATTATGTTAATTTATTTCGGTATTTAGTAATGTTTATCGTGTTTTAATTTTCAACTTTAATGACGAAGCCAACAGGGGAATTTTTAAAATACCTTCACGTCTGTCAATTTTTTTACATCGAAACAACCCGCTGATGTAACAACCCTCAACACAATTTTTGGATATTGGCGGAGTTTTATTAAGAACGAGTTATTGATAGCCAAGGAGCAAACAATGAATTATTAGTTCCATTTCGGTTAGGATATAGCCAACATAGGCCTTGATTAGGGTTGATTAGACTTGATTTAGGACACCTTTCGAACTCGATGTCTTCTGTTCATCGAATTGCTGCTTAAGTTGAACAAAATTACTTTTAATTCTCAGAGTAAAGTATACATACCCGGACTGTCCACTGGAGCTAGACTGCCATCAATTCAGTTCAAGTGCTGTCCCTTCCCTTAATGCGCTCGCAGCTCCCCTCTATTCATTTCGTTTATTGATTGGACTTGAGTTCATTTTTCTTCTGTTCCAGAAGAGGACAAAATTTCACTTTTAAAAATTAATTTCTTTTACTTTTATAATTATATAGACCCAGTGTAGGACCATCTATTAAAAAGAATTACCTTTGTGTGGTGCCTTTTGATCCTACACTATGTTGGTTTCTTCTTTGTTCAAAAACTTTATGTTGAAAAAAGTCTTCAATCGTGAGTTTTAGTATTATTTGAAATAGTCTCTATATTGATGAGGAAAATGAAATCATATATCTGTGTATGTATTAACACATTAATCTAGGAATACTAGTACATGGATACAAACGCCAATAGATTTCGCTCGTACTGGACCGTACATACCACTAGCTGGCATTAAAGGGGACACAAAAACGAATATTTAGGAAAGCGTACTTTACATCCTGCTTCGGGAATCGAACCCGTGACCACATGCAGCGGCAACTCTCCCACTGAGCTACGAATCCATGCATAAGCGGAGATAAACTATGTGCTTTTTCATGTGCCTTTCATGGCGTAAGCTAAAGAAAACGTTCCATCACTGGATGGGAGATTAGATTTTGATCCAAAAGTAGATAGGGATTTTCGATCTTGGTTATAAAACGTATTCTGTGGCTTTTACCTGTGATTTTTTTCGTTTCGGAAAAGCATGCTCGGTTATTCTGTTAAGTTTTGTCTCATCAGCTGGTAAAAGTTGGAAATAGGGTTCAGTTTCAAATGCTGCTCTAGGATAGGAGTTAAAAAAACAATATTTGTTGCTCACGTGGAAATTTTGAATGTATATTTTTTGACATTGATGACGGGCAGACGTTGACGGTATAGGTCAGCCTGGGCTTGATGAAAAAACTAATATTTTTACTCTTGCAAACCCAAATATGACGTTGACTCGAAGCGTGGTCCTGTAATCCAGCTTCATGGAGGTCAGGTTTTGCGGATGATATAGGTCTAAAGCGGCTCAGATAGTCTCAGTGATCATCTGATGATACCCGCATCAACTCCCACCATCGTTTAGATATATCAGACCATCACCTGCGTGGTCCGGAAGTCACGTTAAGCCGTTGGTCCTTGCATATTTCCATTGGCTATTAACTAATGACCCATTCTAAGGAAGAGTCGGCCTTAGTTTGTAACAAGACTACACCTCATAACTCATTACTACCACTGTACGATCACTCATCCTCACCACATATTATTTGCCTTAAAATACCCTCATGAGAGTGGTCGGCATCTCAAATAGTGCCGATATATTTAAAAATTAATATCCTCGCTTTTGCCTTTCTCTCGAATCCGCTGTTCGCTTGTTTTATTTTTCCTAAAGTTTCACTTCCGGTACTCAGACAGGCTGTGAACTGTGGGGAGAGGGGGGAAGGCTGTGGTGAATAATAGACTTATCTACTCACATTCCATTAGCTTAATGTGCTTGACTCCTCACTCACCCTTCTTCACCCCTTTACGAGCTTCAGGGCTGTTAATTAATGATTGGCCAGTTCGGTTCAACTACTCTCTTAGTTGGCCTTGCAAGATCCGTTGAAAACGTGATTGACACTGGAAATGGTTTTGAAATAAGATTTGTCTTTTGTTGAGGCTAATTAGTACTACGAATTTTTTTTACATTCAACTTCGACCTTAACCTAGCGAAATCGTCGTCACGTAATAATTGTCAGTTATGATTGCGGGACTCGAAACCGCGATGAACTTTGAGGTCGCGCGCGATGCCAATCCGCCACGGGTCCACACGAAGGCATTTTAGTTTAATGTCAGATGCTGTTTTTGGAATCTTAATTTAATGACGTGCGGTTTTCATTATTTGAGACCAATTATTGCTGTAGGGTTTTCTGAATAATTTATCAACACGAATTTTCTTTACAGAGTCGAACGCATTTGACGTTCAAAGTGTTAAAATTTAACAATCAATATAATTATTTGTAAATTTTAGGTGCCAATTGAATTGAATTTTTAAAGCAATTATAAAATATTGTATGTAAAAAAACACAAATTAAATAAATTATAAAGAAGGTGGTCCTTTCGATGATGCATAATGATTTATGGTCATTTTGAGCTTGGGGTGTCCTGTTGAATACCATCGTGTAAATAGATAAGAACAGTTTTGAATTAAGCTATAATTCAGTGTACTCCTTAGTTTGAAAGCGTTATTTACTATCTCGTAACATGCTAACGAAAATGTTATGCGGTGATATACTTTCATAGGAGGTGGTCACGCTCTGAACACTATTACTCAATAACAGTAATTTGTTAACCGTTTTTAAATACTATCCTATAATTTACCCACGAAATCTGCTTACACGTTTTGGGTTGTATATTTTAATAGGTTTACCAACCATTATATTATCACACAAGTGGGTATTTGCAAACTACTTGTGGAATGTGTAGTTATCAATTTTTTTTGCAATCGGCTCAAGAAATATTTAAAGCCGTAATGTATTTCAATTTCAAACGTTTTCACAAATTCTTCGAGGGATGCTCATTCTTCAAAAACTGCAACGGAGAGAGAGACGTGCAGACCAGCGTTCAAAAATCTGAAATTGTTGAATCTACCCTGTCACGTTAAAAACGTACATTTTTTGAAGAAAAATGCGATCTTATAAAAGCTTTGGTTGTCACTTTCAAAAACAGAATGTATTCTTACACCATGTACGGAACTGGGCGACACAGGACGGTGGTTCATGAACGTTTTACCTCCCAGGCAGGAGGAGTTCGTCAACGGACGTCCAAACTTGATCACAAGTGACCCGATGCTGAAGGCGTTCAATGCTCGTCTAAATTTAGTTTTAGTAGAAGGAAATTATTACAGTTGAGACAAGTTAGTGGCACGCAACTGGAAGAATCGGGAACAGGCTGACTGACCAAGAAGATAGACTATGAAGATTTGAGTGAATGTGGACGTATGATTGTAAATTGTATATGTCTGATTAGGATCTAGATGTGAATGAGTGCAAAATTTTAAGAGTACTTACTAATTATTGACGATTGTGATTCACCTTCACATGTTCAAAAGTAATTTAAAGATGTTTTTTTACAAGAAACTATTTATTTTCAAAACGCATAGTTTACCGAAACACCAAACCGCGCCAGCCAGACAACAGGCGTCCAAAGTCACAAAACCCACCCAGAAGTGATCACGGCGGAGTAAAACTATGTAAAACTATTCAGAGAGAAAGTGTCATCATTCACGAGTTCAATTAACCGGAGTAAGGCCTTGTTACACGGGACCAGACTGCTCGCCCAGTGTAGACCGGCCGTGCTCGCCGCGCCCAGCCATAAACTACACGGTGCTCCATGGTGCGGTCAAGCTGCGGTTAATGAGGGGATAATGTAAGCAGTGCGGTCAGGTGTCGATGTCCGTGTCGTCGAGGTGCGGTTACGGTGTTGGAGCACATGTGGCGTTGGAATGTTGTTTGGTGGTGGTTTGATTTTTGTTGGTGAAATTTGGTGAAAAGATGTCGTTTGTTGTGAAGAAACTAGGTGAAGTTGGGACTAAATTGGCTACGACGTTTACCTGAAGTTACCGCAAGGTCACTGAAGAAAATTCAGTGGTGACTGCGGATATTTGAATTCACGTTGCCGCAAACGTAAAGGATGCATAGGTAAAGAGGGTATAGTAGTCAAGGGGGTATGGGAGAGTTCGTCTGAGCTTTTAGACTTAGTGATTGACGCGCATGCAAGGGCAAAGACCGAATAGGTAGGAATCACATATTTAAGGAATTCCTAGGGATTTTTTATGAAGCTCTTCCATTGAAAACCTTTTCTAGCAAAGTTTCAACTTTACATATCATTTTAAAGATTAATTACATAATTTTGGTATATTCAAATTCGGGCTCTGTGAAACTTAAAACTTTAACACGCACTAATCCAGTTATTAATCCTACTAAACGTATCATAATATTTAAGAGTGTTCAAACTCTTGGATTTTTCGATAATGGCCGAGAAGGGGAACGTTCAGGGGAAACTTAGACACACAATGGAAACTTGGACAGGACAAGTGTATGACCGTTAAAGGCAAGTGACATCCTTCACCACATACATATAAACTCTTAAACAGTATAGTTTAGGGGCTACTGCCTTAAAAACTACTGAACAGTATTCGACGTCCGTACCTTCTAGAAAACTGAACCCCGAGGAGCTATGCAAATAACCTTTAATTACAGCAAATCTTAACTATCAAGACAATCTGGCTATCACTGTTTTGATAAAAAGGTAGCTGTTTTTAGACAGTCAGCACATCCTTGAATCACTAGTCAATAAAATAATCATAACTAAAGGTGAAACCGAAACAAAATATCTAAACCCTGAAATTCCTACATGTCGTTACAGCGTAGCGGCCGGCACGTATTGTGGACCAGTGGGTCAGACTGTCTGGGAGAAGACTGCTTACGTATTCAAAGAATCTAATCACATCCACCTCGGTCTATTAGAAGTCAGGGGGCGTGGCTATTCACACCCGCAGAGAGGATTGGAAGATACTCTCATTTAGTTACGTGGCTAATGAGTTCTCTTCTGAGTGATTTGGTCGCTTGTGTAATGGGGGATATTTGAGCTAATGTTATTAGGCCAACTAGTCGGCTGAAGGGTTAGTTTTGAAGGTATGGGTGCGTAGTTATGAGGAAAGATGCGGGGTGATGTTTGACATCAAAGAGAAAAGTAATTAACGTCATGAAACTACCGCCCTGAAAATGGGAAGTAATTACAAATTACTCTTTTTTAAATGAGGTGATGCATTGCAACAAGGCAAATACATTTCTAATCATTCGTAATAAAGTGGAAAACAGTGCTAGTGTGCTAGTTTGCTCGATGAAGAGTCTGATCTGACGTGGCGTGGTCAAAACTGAAGGCTGTAGCAGGCAAGATTGACAAGGTACATTTGAGTTCTTTTCGAAATTTACAAAGGTCCGATTCCAACCTGAGATGAAGTGAAAGTTTGTTGAAAAGGTTTATTCCGTTGTAAATCGTGTGATTTTTAAAAACTGATGTCGAGTGTTTGGGAATTGATAGCTTGTTTAAATGGCGCAAAGAGAAAGGTGTTTTGTTGAAAAATTGAAACTTGAAAAGTTCTGCTTCACAAATGTCAAGGTTTCAAGGACGTAGATAGACGGAAGCGTTAGTTCTTTTATTGTTGTTTGTTGATGTAAATGTTCATTTATTCAAAGATGTACTGATATCAACGAAACAATATAGGAAACGTCTGTGATTCAACTCGACTTGTAACCACTATGTTTTGCCTGATTCAAAATAAGGTTAGGGCGAAATATCAACTGAACCAAAGACTTGCGCAGATGGTCACGTGACTCACACCTCGCACTAAATGTATTCAGTGTTTACGGTTGTTATATGAGTAGACTTCTGAGAAGCTGGATCCGTCACCTTCTGAGAACCAGTTCGTATCTGTCACCGGATTGTTTCGGATTTCACTATCACTATATCACTATTTGAGATGCCGACCACTCTCATGAGGGTATTTTACGGCAAATATGTGGTGAAGGATGAGTGTGATGAGTGGTAGTAAAGAGTTATGAGGTGTAGTCTTGTTACAAACTAAGGCCGACTCTTCCTTAGAATGGGTCATTAATTAATAGCCCAGTGACCAATGGAAATACAAGGACCAACGGCTTAACGTGACTTCCGAACCACGCAGGTGATGGTCTGATATGTCTAAACGATGGTGAGAGTCGATGCGGGTGATGCGAGTATCATCAGATGATCACTGAGACTATCTGGAGCCGCTTTAGACCTATATCATCCTCAAAACCTGACCTCCATGAAGCTGGATTACAGGAACGCCACGACCAGTCCCAGTCACATCTCGAGTGAGTAACTAGTTGAACTGTGTCGGACAATTCTAGAGGTGATGTGAGTCATGGGTAGGATTTTGGCAATGATCATCTAGATTAACATGATGAGAGCTTCCGGACACGTTGTTTAACTAAAATAAGGTTTAAATAGTTTTTGTGTCAGAAGTCGAAATTATTCTAGAGATTATTACGCCCGTTTTATTTGCCTTGAAACCGTCAGGGTGACGTCTTTAAAATATGTGCTCAAATTTTATTCACCTCTACAGGTCGTCATCAGTTGAAAACCCACAAACCCACGGGACAGTGGGTAAATATATTAAATAATTTATTTAATTTATATTGACTTAATAAGCACTTAGGATGATGGGCCAACTTAAAACCGGTTGTGCAGTAGTATAACAAAAGCCATTCAAGGATATTTTCGTGTATTTTCATTTACATTAACATCTTAGATATTTAAAATTAGACAAAATAAAAACAAGCCAATACTTTCAAGCATTTAACTTGCTAAATGTTTGGACCGAACCGGAACTTGAACCCGGGTCTCTCGCTTGCCGGGCGATTATGCTGACCACTATCTTTAGATATATTGGTCTCCGCTCTCAATGTCAGTGTTCTAGAAACAAAAACATGTCAACGTTATAGGCTACATTCAGAGAGAAATTTAAGTTTCGTAGGTCATCAATTTTCCATACCTTTTCTAAAACGTACAAATCGTAACCATTATCCTTTTAAATGGTTGATCTGCTTAATTCTTAAAAAGAAAGTAAATCCAAAGTATGGCGAGGGTAGTGTAAGAACGTTGTAATGTCTTTAATCTTTTTAAATTTAATCTTTTAAATTGAAATTCTGCCATGTAGGCTACTAACAATTGCATATAAATATGTTTAAAATGTTCCGTGATGTTAAAGCATGCCGGAAGCGTTTACCCCAAAAGGAGGATAATAAGCAGCAAAAGTTACCCGCATCGCTTTGTGAATGGGTGAAACACAGGAAATGAGATTACAAAATCCGTTCTCGTTGCAATATCTATTTCCAGACCAAATAACTCGTTTGTGTAACCTTTTATTTGAATCTCGTTTAAATACAAAGTTTCTTCTAATATTGTTCCAAATACATAATATCACTATGTAAAGCGTCAGTCTTTGTCAATTCCCCATCAAACGTTTGAAATAGTCAACATAATCGACTAACATTTATACAGCCTTGAAGAGTGCTTAGACTACAAATCAAAAATGTTTCTATTTAAATATATTTGACGATTGTGATAACACTGTATCTATACAATAAATGAGTTTTGATTCATTGAATTTGACTGGGACTCGTGGCGTGGTCCTGTAATCCAGCTTCATGGAGGTCAGGTTTTGAGGATGATATAGGTCTAAAAGGCTCAGATAGTCTCAGTGATCATCTGTTGATACCCGCATCAACTCCCACCATCGTTTAGACATATCAGACCATCACCTGCGTGGTTCGGAAGTCACGTTAAGCCGTTGGTCCTTGTATTTCCATTGGTCATTGGTCTATTAATTAATGACCCATTCTAAGGAAGAGTCGGCCTTAGTTTGTAACAAGACTACACCTCATAACTCATTACTACTACCACTCATCCTTCACCACATATTTGCCTTAAAATACCCTCATGAGAGTGGTCGGCATCTCAAATAGTGATTTAGTGAATTACAAAATTGCACTAAGACTAAGTTTGCTGTGACTCCACTGCACCATTCCGCCAAAGACTAACACCCATCATCGTCCAAATTCACCATCAACTCTTAGAATCGGTGGCGGGTTGGTATCGCGCGTGACTCTGAAGCTCGTCACACCGGTTGCGAGGGTTCGATTCCCCAGTGGAGACTGGGGAATAAAGTGTTTTTTCAACAAGTTTTTCAGCTGCTCAAATTGTGCCTTTCGTGGCGCCGACCATTATAATCACCATAAACCTTTAGCGGATTCGTGGCGGATTGGTATCACGCGCGACTCCAGTGCTTATCACTCCGGTGGCGCGGGTTCGATCCCCGCAGTCACCACTTACAATTTGTAATGTGACTAAGCGGTGACGCTAGGTAAAGGTCGAGGTTGAGTGGTAGAGAGGACTTGTAGTCTAAGCCTCGTTAAACAAGACAAAGTTTACCTTTACCTTTTTTCAACCTTTACTCTAAGATCGTCAAAAAGAAAGAGACAGCACATTCAAGGTGTGACATGTCAAACAGGCTGGTCAGGGTGTCACATATAATGCAGCCCAGGGGAGGGAGTCACTCTGGCTACCTATTCAGTGGTAATAGGGTTAGATAGCATCTCTCGCCTCTGGCTTGGATACTTGAGTTAATCACTACCACTAGGCGTAACTCACATGAGTACTCCAAGGCACTTCTCATTCATCTATTTTAGAATAGCTTAAGTTGCATTTAATTTTACATAATTTATTTTTACCAAAAAAATATATTGTTATGATTGTCAGTGTCGGCAGTATAAATCACTATTTGAGATGCCGACCACTCTCATGAGGGTATTTTAAGGCAAATATGTGGTGAAGGATGAGTGTGATGAGTGGTAGTAATGAGTTATGAGGTGTAGTCTTGTTACAAACTAAGGCCGACTTTTCCTTAGAATGGGTCATCAATTAATAGTCCAATGGCCAATGGAAATACAGGGACCAACGGCTTAACGTGACTTCCGAACCACGCAGGTGATGGTCTGATATGTCTAAACGATGGTGGGAGTTGATGCGGGTATCATCAGATGATCACTGAGACTATCTGAGCCGCTTTAGACCTATATCATCCTCAAAACCTGACCTCTATGAAGCTGGATTACAGGACCACGCCACGAGTCCCAGTTGTGTTTATAGCGTGTTTCTAGCGTAGGGCAATAGCCCAGCCGGTTAGTAGCTATCCCGGGATTCTAGAGACGATGATGACTGTTATCTTTTGAGTTAAAAATGTCCAACCAATCACCTAAACCTCACTACAACTTTTACGATAGTACTACGCTAACCCATACTTCATATAATATAATAAACCACCATCAGAATTCCTCCACCTGATTCCACACAAAGCCGACACTGAAGCAGTAAACGACGACGGCTGTGTGGTGTGTACAGAGTTCATCGTGTGTAGTGTTGTGGTTTTGGCGGCAAAACACGCCGGGTTATGAGGGCAATAGAGGCGCAGCTCGACCCTTGTTGTTTACAACCCCGCTGCTTTTACAGCATCACTTGCCCAGATTCCCGCAAGTCTTCATCATCTTGCTTGCGACAACAAATTGTTGTTGTTTTGCGCATGTAAGATTGGGTTTTCTGTCTGTGTTCTTTGGTGAGTTTGATTAGTTTGTGGGTGGGTCGTTGTGTTTTTGGGAAAGGGGTGTGAAACTAGTGCCCGCGCTGGGAATTGAACCTGTGACCTTGATTACAGCTGCCATCACGCTACCCACTGAGCCACGGTTCGGTCGGTTGATTCTTTGTTTTGATATTAAAAGTTGTTAAATTTGCGGGTTCCCTCAAAGAATGCATTATTTAGAGACTTTGTGGCTTGTGCCGATTTCCAATACCTTGTTGAGTCCGTACTTTCACACTCTAAGGGCCGTTTTTCAATTCAGCCTTAACCAGCGGTTAAAATTAGGACAAAGATCCAACCAATAGGAAAGCTGGATATTTTTTAGGTTAAGATTTACTGCATTTTGGTGTTACAGTTTGTATTTATCTATATTAGCATAATGCTACATGTTAAATTCAATAAAAATGGTAAAACTATACTTTATTGCATGAATGATCTTCAAATAATTCATTTAAGTACTTTGAACGTTGCGTGAAAATGTAAACATTGCAGACTGTAAACAACTTAGCCGTCGGTTAGGTAACCAGCTGGTTAGGAGGCAATTGAAAAAACGACCCTAATACGCAAACCTAAAATTAATTTCCTATTTTTAGTCCTTCTTTTTAAATACAAAACGTCAAGTCGTCCGAAACATGTTTTACATTTTATAATGTCATTGGAAGCGTCTTTTTTAACCGCCTAAATTATCTGTTTACTGCCAAAACAACACTATTTTGAAATCGTCTTCATACAAGACCACCAAAGCAGTATAAAATGTAAAATTAATATTTTAAAAGGGATTTGTGTTTCAAAATAAAATATTTGTCAAGAAAATCGTTTCAAAGATATTGTGTTCCGATTGAGTTTCTTTTAACAAAGCCTAAATGCTTTTCACGAGAGCCTTACTAATACTAAGCCTTACTCTCCTTTTAATCCATTTTAAACTTTTTTCGAACAGTACCAAATTTTATATTCAACACACCTAATACCCAAAATATCAGCTTAAGATAATTTCAAACATAAATCCAGTTACGGAATTGATTTCACCTGATCTGTTTGTTTGTTTGTTTTGCAAGCAGAGTGTGTTTGTTATCTACAAGAGGGTTAGTAGAAGGATTGTGTTGTCGGAACAGAGAGTATTTCATAAAGCTGACAAGGCAAGATGAGTCGCCTGAGGTGACAGTTTGGCCAAACTTTCTCTATAATACAAAACACAAGACTCGACCGTCCAAGCGACAACTTGTACATCACTTTTTTATTTACTTTCTTTATAAACTGTGTTAAAGGGTTTATAGGATTTAATGTTTTTCTAGTTTTGGCTTAATGAAGTAATTTTAATGAGGCTTACGAGAAGGGTTTTTAATTTTAAACGATTTTCGTTTTCTTCAAAACACACGACCAACCTCATCTACCATCTGGTGATGGGACCAAAGATAATGTTATGTTAGGTAGATTGTGCGTAGATGCTGCATGACTGAGGCAGGAATGTCAACATAGTATCCCAAGTTCGTTCATTTTAGAAAATCACACAATTTGGTCACATTTAAGTCATTTTCATCGGACTCGAGCATGTGGAGCCGAGGGGAATGACAGCGAGAGACGGCAGCGATACCTGTGCCTGGGCTGCCGAACTATGTTGACGTTGATGCCTCAACCATTTTGCATCTATGCGCAATCTACCTACCATAATATTATCTGCGATGGAACGTATTCTTTGGCGTGCGCTTGTGATTGTATTTCGTAACATTTCCACCGCTTTCTGATAAAAACATGTTTGGATTTAGCTTAAATTTGCCTCATCAGCAAGGAAAGGTTTGCAAACCGATATATTTTAGTTTCAAATATTATCCTAGGACAGGAGGGTTAAACAGGTATTCGTAGCTCAAACGAACGCGTTTGGGAAACGAACAAAAACAAAATAAAATTCATAATTCAACAGCTTTTATAATTTTTTGTATATTTAAAAAGTACCTTAAATGCCAGAGTTATCCGTTTTTGCAGCTATGCTTACGTTAGCTTTTTGACAAACACATTCATCAAGATTTTTAACACAGTGGAAACATGCTCACTGGCAGGTGTCTCTGCGTATTAGATTACTTTTATTGTACTACGGGAATAAGTCACATAAGGTTTTAATGACAGTAACCATTGAATTCAGTCATAAGCCAAAATAAATCCTTATCAATGCTCTCAGTTATGTGGGCCTACATCTGTTTTACATAGATCAAGATTAAAACCTGTATAATTTTGACCTAATTTTTTAATTTTAACATCTGATCCTTAAAAATACTATGTTGTATTTACAAAATCTTCAAATGCTTTTAGATTTGATGACGAAGGATACAACATTTGTAACGTGGGCTTAACTCAGAAAACAAGAGAAATATTTCAATTAAGCGTCTATGAGTAAATCCAATGCTTCTATTCAAAGACGAAACGTCGAAACTTTAATTTAATTTGACGCTTTCACAAATGTTTTGTTTTGTAACATTTTTTATTTAAAATATTTGGCTTAAGAGAATTGAAGAAAGTTGTGAATTTGTACAAACCAATTGCGAATATTATATTTTGTAGTCTAATCTGACCATTTTATGTTTCAGGTAAGGTTCTTCTATCACATGAAAATTTGTTGTAAGTACATTGCACTGTTTTAACACCAGCATAATGAGTTTTCAAAGAAATATTGTCGTGAGGTAAATTTTAAAGGTACATCAATATTAGATTGGGTCATAGGCTAAGTAAAATCAGAACGTTTGCCTTATTAGAGGGATTCTCTATGGAAGAAAGAAATAAACAAATGTAAATTCAGTCTTAAAATAACAGTTCTATTTTTAGTTCAGTGTCAATGCTCTGGAAGGTACTGGGAATCTTTCATTAAGTCAAACCGGCTCTGGCAATGATGGGCTCGTTTAATTGACATCACTGTTTAATTGTTTTAGCTAAATCAATTCTAAGTTTAGCAGCGCCTTAACCTAGTAGTAAGAAATTGTATTCTTGTTGTATTAGCTAGGTCTGCTTAGTTTTTAGTGAATTCTAACAATGATCTACTCAGAATCTTTAATGAAGGCAATAATTAAGAGGAGGTTTAAAGTATTTAGCCATGTAGCCTACAGTTTATGACTTCACAAGATTTGATCGGATGTTTAAAACCGTAGGCAAGAGGGTGGTCAGGATTCTCAAACACTCCAACATATTGATATTTTTTTAACTTTCATGAGAATCGAATGAAATTTACCGTTTTTAAAGCATTAAAACCTCCTTCTTGAGAAAACTACCCCCCAAAAGGGGGGTTCCGGTGGTCCGATCTTTTTGATTAACGAAATTTACCGAAATATTTACAAAAGGAACATCAGCAGCAAAATTCAGGGACATATCGGACAAAAATGCGACCTGTGGTAAATTAAAACATAAACACATTTATACACAAATCGTACATATGGATATACAGTTTTGAAAAAATTCTCAAAACGTGTTCTGGGGGTCAGGATCGGTGTCATTTCATAGTCCCGGGCCTGGATCTTATCAAGCTAACGGCATGAATAGCTCATTTTTGAAAGGAAATTCGATAATTTCCGAATGGGGAACCCATCATCTAGGCATTTGGTCACTTTAAAGAAATTAAGGTCCAGAAATGGAATATTTTCATCCGGGATATCTCAACGTACCAAAATGACGAATAAATATGTATAAGAAATATGTTTCGTTCATCAATTAACTTGAAATCAATGATGTAATGGACTATTACTCGTGTAAATGGATGCAACATCATTGTAATTTTAATTCGTGATGCAAGTCCGTATTGAAAATGCAATAAAATATGTAGTCAAAACAAGAGCTGGATTAACGATGACGAAGTGCCAAGTTGATGAAGAGTGCACGAAATATTCATACTCCCACGCGAAGCAGTGTATGAAGACTCTCAACCATAAGAGACCAAGGATAAGATCAGCAAACCCTCTCTCGGTAATCAAACCTTCTTGAAGATGCTTCTTCAACTGAGGTACTTGTTCTGAGATTCGAAACTAAAATTCTTCTTTGTGCTTGAGGACTACTGTCTTCACATGTGATTTTAAACTTTGAAATATTGTTAGGGACATTTTTCATTGTTACTAAGCAAGAAGTTCGTGACGTTTTGGGAACAGCAATGACCTCGAGTTTTACGTCGTTGGACTCAGAAATTCTTCCATCTTCAAAACGAACTCCAAACAAATACTTAAGCGTAATTCCATTTATTTTCGGAGAAGGCCTAGGTTTCGTTACACCAATCTATGCTATTTTTTTAATTTCAAACATCGAATAGTTTAAAATTACCTGGGCAAGAGTTTGCATCATGAACTAGCTTTAAACAGTTTCGGAAAGAATAGGATAAACTGAGCTCCAGCTACTGAGGATGACTCTCCACAGCGATGTCAAACCGTTTAGAAATATTTTGTATTTCAACTGTGACGCGGTGTAACCGGAAGCTTTAGATACTAATGATGACACCGGCCGCGAAATCTTAAGAATTAAGAATAGAATAAACGTTAGAAGCATTGCAAAAATAAATTATTTACATCTTAAAATAATCCTTGAGGTTTAAATTTTATTTTAAAACCTTTAGTTGTAGCATAATTTAAGTAACATTCATGCTATTCGCCCCTCTAGGGTTTAAATCTAAAAAAGAACCATCCGATCCGCTTAGCCTTTGAATCAATCTAGCTTTCTTGATAATTTCTCTTCTTGATACACCGACCCCTCTTAGAAGGCATTTTAAGGTGAATATGAGATGAAGGGTGAGTGTTGAGATGGATGGTGAGGCGTGTCTTGATACAAACTAAGGCCGACTGTTCTTCAGATTAGGTCAATGACCAATAGAAATGGGCCAATTGCGTAACATGACACCGATCCACGTAGAGTGGCCATCGTGAAAAGTTGTTCAAATTGAATAAGCAAAGTAATAGACATTTTGTAACAAATTAAAGTTAATTTGTTTCTTTAATTGTGTGTAATGTCTCTAGTTAACCTAATGTACGCATTCAGTAACAACGTGCAAGGGGAGAATATACAGGGTAGTAAATCTGCAAGTGTAGGGAGGGAAACCATTAGTCTTTAGGAGAAACGCCAGATAACCCTCCCAGGTCCTTCCACTACAGTATCTCACCTAGTCGTACAGCGTAGCCTCGATGTGACAACAACTGTTCCCGGACCACAAAACTTGTACCATGGTTTATGAAACTCATTGGTTCGATTCGTAAAAAAGATAAAATAAATAAACTGTATGAAAAACTAGTTGTTTTTAAAACAAATACAGGGCAGAAGAAAAGTTACATTATTTCTTCGTTTGTGAAAGTAAAGTTTGACAACAGGTTTTGTGTACTTATTATTGAAATATGCACAATTTAATTTTCTTTTATATTACAATTTTCCATATTTAGTCACTGATTGGTTGAAACTGAGCTTCTTGCTGTCTGCTGTCCTGTTTGGTTGCAAGACTGCCAACTGTCGATGCTCTCTTACATCTTACATATGTCCTCTTCTCCGTAGTCGTGAAGACCAGGGAATCGTCAGTTTTTCCTCTTCTACATACAGTGGTAGTTGTTTTCCTCGTAGTATTCCGATATTTTGTAGTAAGGTCTTTCTTGCAGAAATTGTTTAAGTTTCTTGATAAAAGTTGTGTTGTCTTGAATGTTTTTAAGTTATTGACAGGATATTGAAAGTTTTGTGCCCATGTTTGCTTGTTTTTAGTAGTCTATGTGGATTTAGATTTGAATTTGTTCCTCCTCGGAGGTTGTAGTTGTGGTATTCTTCTCTGGTTACTTGTGGGTTGTTTTTAATTAGAGTTGTTGTTTCTAGTATGTATAGTGCTGTGAGGGTTAATATTTTGTTTTCCTTAAAGAGAGGTTTGCAGTGCTCAAATATATTTTTTTCAAGGACTTTTAAAGCTTTTTCTGTAGGATGAAAACTTTTCAAATAAGGTTTCATTGGCTGCACCCCATGCTACAAGTCCGAATTAGATGCGATTCAAATAGCGCGTGGTATGCTATTTTAGTTGTTTCCATATCAGTTATGTTTCTTATTCTTCTGAGAGCATATATAGTTGAAGATAGTTTTAGTAGGTTTTCTATATTGTTTGCCAGTTTAAATGTTTATCCATTGTTATTCCTAGGTTCTCTATTGTTCTCATTGGCTGTGACACTAATGAGAGACTGTCAGCCAATAAGAACATCGACAGTTGGTACTCCTGCTCCAACGGACGGTTGGTAGCCCTGCCACCAATAGGATAGCAGACAGCAAGTATCTCAGTTTCAGCGAATCAGTGACTAAAATGGTACTCCAAAGCAAGACCGAAGTATATCAAACTTACTATTATGATGTATTGACGTGATGTGAACCGGAAGAACAAATTTTAGTTGAGACCCTGGCTGTGAAAGCCACCAAGAGTTAACCGACTAGATATCCGTAACAATATTTCGGTTTAGAGATCTTAATTTGTATAAACACTAAAGATTTAATAATATTTTGGTTCAGTTAGAGAGTTTCTCAACACAACAATAGTATAAAGTCATAGTTTCTACGGTCCAAGGTTTAGAAACCCTATGTGTTTAAAGAAATAAATAAAACAAATAATAACCATTACAAATACATAAAATTTGCCAAATGGAAAATATATTTTTGACTACTGATGTTACAGCATTATCTTACCTACACATTGCCAGTGTGTAAAGGTTTTGTTCTATCTCCTACACGTTTTCTGACATCTCGGCAGGTTAACGGTGTAACGTTCACCTTCATCAATAATCTACCGCCAAGTTGATGACCGGTCCTGGCATTTCACCGTTAATAGATTTACCACACTCGTTCTGACACAGGTTGTCAACAATGGAAGAGTGACTCTTTATATAGTTAATAAATACGTTTTAAATTCTCTAGAATAGTAGTCTTGTAAGAACGCAAAACAGTTTGTTTAAGTTTTTGGGTTACGACGGAGGAATTTCGGAATTTGAATATCATTGCAGACTTTTTATCGTTAGGAAACATAACCCGACGTTTCGGGATCTGCGATCTGATCCCATCTTCAGGTGAGAGGTAAACCTAACAGAAAATCTAAGATAATGAGCTAACCTCAACTAAACAGATTGAGCTGGTCAGAAAAATACAACCAAACAACAGGTAGCTGCTCAATCACACAATTCGCAATGCAGTTCAATTTACACTTAATGGTTTCGTTAAAACTTGTTTGAAAAAGTTGAAATTCTGATTTTTACTTCGAGCGATTGAATCAAAAGCTTTCTATCCAATTCTTTCAGTACAAATTTGAAACAGATGGGTAATGTGGCAGCTAATTTGACCTCGCCACAGTTTTGGCGCAATTTGATATTATATTAGGCTACGTTGGGCGGAACGAAGGGTGCGTGCCAAGTATGATCCTTTCGTTTAAAGTAGGCATCTCCGTAACCAAGAGAGAAATTGAGTTCTTAATTCTTAAGCTTTCCGGTCAACTAGCTGACTGAGGATGACTCTCCACAGCGAGGTCGAAACGTTTAGCAGTATTTGTATTTCAACTGTGACGCGGTGTAAACCGGAAGCCTTAGATATTAATGAGAAATTGAGTTGTTTGAAAATGAATCCAATCAACTTTATATAATAAATAAGAGGACAGTTAGATTATGTAATTTATATAAGAATTATAATCAATAAGAGGACATTTTGAAATTAGGTCAACTCTCTTGCATTTTACTGATCATATTACAGCGTATGACTCTGTGACGTCTTCGTGAGAGGTTATTAACTATTACTTAAAGCCTCGCATTATAAAAAGGACTTGAGCTCTAAAGAAATTGAGCCCCTGACACATATCTCCAGGAGACTAAGAGTGCTCCCGGGGGGTTGGGACATTAAGGGGTTGTTCGGACCCCCGCCGACCCCCGCCCCCTCCGAGAAGGTAAAGTGACCCGGGGTTAATTGGCTTTTGATTGCCTTCCTTCTTGGTAAATGTCCGGCTGTATACCAGCAGAGCCAAATACTTAATTCAGTGTTTGATGTTTGTTGTTACCGATGGAGGAATTTCTGAGTCTGAAATATTATTTCGTTTTCATTGTTAGTAAACAAAGAACAGTTTTGGGGTTTGCAATCTTATCCTGTCTTCAGGTGAAAGGTAACCTTAAATGTAATACAAAATTGAAGAAAATGAGCTAGCGTCAAGTAATCAGCGTAAGCTGACCAATGAAACACAACCAAACTACATTATGTGTCTTTTACCTTCTTTTTAAGTAAACAAAAAAAGCTAATAGTTTTGTTTTGTGTTATGTTTTAAGTTAGTTTTTCAAGAAGACGGAATCAGATTGCAGATCCAGAAACATCCTTTTCTTCTTTCTCACCAACGTTGAAAAATATCCTTAATAATATTTCAAAAATGAAGACATTAAACAAACACATTAACATTTTAGTTGATACGGATCTTGTTATGACTACGCTGTATTTTTAACTCCTAAAAATAACTGTTAACATAACCTTTTATTCTTAGCAACTCTAAATTTTAGACCTCATCTGTTTGTTATTTACCGGTTTGTCTCATTAAGTATCCAAAGTTTTGAAAAGTTTAAGTTGCCTTGTTTAAGTTCTTTCAGGATATTTCTTTAATCGTCGAACTACTATTAAAGACGCAACGGTAAAGTCTTCCACCCTTACCGTTTGCTTTTCTAAAATTATTCAACCTTGCTAATGTTGCGTGAATGTAATCGTTATAGGCTTAAATCAATGAGCCTGAAATTAGTGTCGTCACTCTAAAAATGAAGTGGAGGCCACTCAGAAAGAGTGAAGTTTCGCTCCTTTGGGTATTGAAACTCTTGCACTCTCAATAAAGACTGGCTCGCTTTTCACTATTTCGGAAGTGGTTTTCACTCTTTCATTTTAGAGCAAAACCAAGAGCTAAACACGTCCAAATTTGACATATTCAAACAAGGGACCCGAATGATGATAAGGTATTTTAACAATCCGTGATTCGGTTGACAGTTTCTTCCTCAGATTTTCAATATAATTAAACATTAAACGTGTATACAGATAGAAATATAACACAGTAGTTCCTCCTTCAATACGGTCTTTTCGTCGTAAAGTTCCGGCAAATGTATCGCGAAACTTTCTGTTGACATGTTTTATAAGGTTAGTCAACTAAGGAACATATTAAAGTTCACACGGCATCAAAGTTTAGAAGTGTTATAACCGAGCGAAATGTTATTTGACAGTTGTTCTCAAGTATATATGGTGCATTTCAAACTTCACATAAAGTTTGAAACTTTCTTGATAGTCTATCTGCGATAGTTTTCCTCGTGTCTCGCTACACATTTGTTCATAACATCTAGCTTTAAGAGACTTCATACTTACTTTACCAATAAAGTCTTAAAAGTTACGAATATCATGTCTTGACAGATAGTTATGACCATAAAGCAATGAATGGATAAATAGTACATTTTAAAATTGGTTAGTTGATGATATTGTTGTTCATATCCGTTCTAAGCTTAAAGAGTAATAAGAGGTTAAAGAAAATTTTGTATTTATTATAATTGATTGTACTGGTTCTAATACATAATTGTTAAGAATACAGATGAATTCAAAACTGAGAGTGAAGTGAACATCCCAAAGTTTTTTGTAATCGTGGAGAAACCAACAAGATACGAGTATAATGACCTTGGATAATAGTTTTAAGTTTGAGTTTTAGATTACTGTTAGAGTCCGTGCGTTTCTTCGTGGCGCTTGGTGAGGCGAAGTGAGGGGACAGAGTGGGGAACAACTCGATGTTTTCAAAAAGAACAGTAATAGCCTTTCCTCACAGTACGAGTGCCATGGAAAGACTGAACAGTTGGTTACCCCACCCTCGAAACCCCAGTTATAATTGGTTTTAGTCTTCAAGATCAAGCGCCACGAAGAAACGCACGGACTCTAGGCCTATTTGAAATTAAATGAAACGTAACGAAACTATATGAAATGAAATGAAAAAGTTTATTTGTGGCGAAATAAGGACTCTCTTCCACTTTAGCACAAACCCGAGACTGATGTGTTCAACGTGACAGTGGGTATTAGCAAATATGACGAAAATGTAAGTTTACCGTTGGGAATTGAACCCAGACAGTCTGCGTATCAGACCACTTCGCTACCGACGCAATCACGAGTAGTCTACATCATGTAGAAAAGGACAGAGCGCGTAAATATCTCTACGAAAACGAAGCGAACAATTCTTGCATTTTACTTTAAGATGAGGGTAAAAAAAACTTATATTACATTGTACATAAATGAGAGTAAACGGTTCTCTTTTATTTATTAATAATTAGAATGTTCACCTGAAACCACTGAAGGCACAGTAAAGTACGCTAAGAAATACAACAAAGCCTAAACTTATGCTTGTTTATAAACGGAGTCAGTTGGTGGAAGAGAAGACAAGCCGGAAGTGCACATGCATATTCATAACTGACACAGTTAACATAGGCTCGTGTGTAATCCGTGATGTAAAACATGTTCTCAGTCTCGTCTAGAAACAAGCGGTCTGTACACCGTGCAACTGAGAACGGTTAGTCTCTATGAATCATCTTCAGCGTGTATTGACTAAACGTATTTCATGTCTAACAGAAAGGGGATTTTCTTTTGAACTTCACGAGATCGTTAGAGTGGCTTTGGTTGATGTCAACTTATAAAATACGATATGATTGGGGTCAGTTGTGAGTCTTTGACTTTGACTTAGGGCTGGTGTCGAAATCTCCTAGAAAAGGAAAGAAGCCAACAAGCACTTTAAATAATTTCATTGCATAAAATTTTGGACGGAATATAATTTTAGACCAATAACTATCACCAGTAGAGTCATCGTTGAATTTGAAGTCGTCGCTTCACACTTGTCCAAAACAATTTTTTTAAGACAGTGCTGACTTAAAATTGATAGACCATTCTCAGAAGTGTTTAAATCAACCATGTCTAGACTAGTGGTAATTATTGAGTTTAAAATTTTAACCCGTCTAATACTTCACCCATCTAAATGAAACATTGAAGACGTAGTAAGCTATCTTGAATTTGAAATTCTGCATTTCGCTGCACATTTTCCACGACAATTTTTAAGCTAATACTGACTTAAAATTGACAGGTCATTTTCTCAGAAGTGATCAAGTCAACCATGTCTAGAGCAGTAGTAATTATTGTGTTTAGAACCTTAAACCCGTCTAACATTTCACCCATCGAAATGATACCTTGAAGACTATGTTGAAAACATCTAAATTGCTTGATTTAGGCCAAATATTATTGGTAAAGACCCATTGATGCACTATGAACTAGATATTTGATGTTCTATTTGCAATTGAAGTTTGGTTACACATAGTAGGTATGTGACTTCTTATGTAGTAGGTACTCTATCAAAGTTGTTGTTCCCTATTGTACCTGCTAAGCTTGTCATCTAAACTAGTATAATCTAGTTCTTCCGGCTCAAACCGCGTCCAAACACCGTTTCAGCCAATCAGTGACTGAAGACGGTACTCCACAGCGAGGCTGAAATATCTCAACCTAATTATGAAGTTTGGACGCGGTGTGAACCGGAAGAACTAGATTATACCTTTGTGAAAAGTTCTCCACGGACAGCTTACGACATTTGGACGTTGTCTGATTTCATGTCCATTGATTGATCTTATGCAAGGGATCCATTTACTTGTAGCACGATGTAGGGACATGGAACGAGGTCGGTGCACTGCAACAGTATCAATTGTAGGCTATCGGAAGCCTTACAACTGAAACTTCGGATCAGTGATACCAACCGATAGATCCGGTTAGGTTACAAACTGCATCGTCGTGGAAGCCTTCAGTGTAATTGTAAATCTTGGCGTGGATAAACACATGAGTGTTGTTAGGCTTCTTCGTGTTTGTGTATAAGTGAATATACAAAAGTATAACGGGTGAACGAGAGAAATGTTTAGGCACTTCCCGTAGAGCTACCCCTCAACCATATATTCGTTTTAAAGGTCTTGGTGTGAAACCACCAGGAAAAATCTGAAAACTCGACTTTTAACCCCGGCGTAGTAGCGGCTGTTAATGGCGTCGGCCGAAAATGCGGTTGTGCAGTGGTTTACTATTTTGACTGTAGCGGCTGAACTAGTGATCGGATCTTTGATTTGACGAACAATCGGTAGTGTGGAATGAAGTTTTCTACAACTTTTGTATTTGAAATTCTATCCCATCTCCAATAGGTAATTTGTTTTTCCGCTTTAAAGATAAACTGGTCAAAATTTACTTTTTTCGTGTGTTTGGACTAATTTAACGGGTACTAGTATACTTCTTAGGACCATAAAACCAACTTAAGTTAGAACAACTAAAAACACTATGCGGAAAAAATTTTAAAAATTAAATTTTTGCCATAAAGTATCTTATATACGTACCCAAAGTGCGTACCTTCGTTAGATTTTGATGTTTTTACAACGGCTATACCACCCGCGGTATAGGTCTTACGTCGGCCAAAGTCATACTAAAAGATTCGTAAATTTATGTTCTCAAATAATATAATGCATAAAAGTCGAGGCTGTAGGCCGAGCAATGTCATGAGCACAGCGAATGGCCTGTCTTTATCAAGCGAGGCCACAGGCCGAAGCGATGGTCGGGGGGGGCTTATCCCTCTAGCGAGCCCGAAGGGCGGGTAGCTATTCTACAAGTGGAAGTAAGGACAATGATGATGGTCTTAATAGAACGGTCCTTATAATTGTGGCGATGTTTTAAGGTTTTATTCCGTTTAAGTGGCAGGAGTGGAGTCTGATTAAGGTATTGAGGAACTTTCATGACACTATAATATGGATTATCATAGAAATAACCGTACCCTTCTATCGGTTATTGTGTTTCTACTGGTTATTTTGTGTAGCTTTGAACACAATAACCGGTGGAAAAGTCAATCAATATTTATTTGATTGTAATAACACTGGCATAATGAATATCAATAATTAATATTATTATAGATTTATGTGTAAATACTCTTACTGTTCGGTGAGGTTAAAGTGTCTTCATGCAACCGAGTACAGTTTCTCTGGTTTGCTCTAGTACGAATGGTATTCTGACGTATACAAATTAAATGTAACCCTGATCGACGTACAGCCTGATGGCTTCGATGTTGACTGGGACTCGTGGCGTGGTCCTGTAATCCAGCTTCATGGAGGTCAGGTTTTGAGGATGATATAGGTCAAAAGCGGCTCAGATAGTCTCAGTGATCATCTGATGATACCCGCATCAACTCCCACCATCGTTTAGACATATCAGACCATCACCTGCGTGGTTCGGAAGTCACGTTAAGCCGTTGGTCCTTGTATTTCCATTGGTCATTGGGCTATTAATTAATGACCCATTCTAAGGAAGAGTCGGCCTTAGTTTGTGACAAGACTACACCTCATAACTCATTACTACCACTCATCACACTCATCCTTCACCACATATTTGCCTTAAAATGAGAGTAGTTGGCATCTCAAATACTGATTTAGTGACAACAGGCGGATAAATGTGCCGTGCAGAAGGTTAGAGCCACCGTTATAAATATTGTTACAGTGATAAATCTGAAATAAAAGATCAATTTATGCTTACAGCAAATTGGAAGCCTTTTTTAAATTTTATTTTGATATCGAGAAAATCCAATTTGAAACACGCAAAAATACAGTACTTTTACTGGCTCCAGTCTGCCCTACATAACCTGTTTGACATAATGTAAAAAATATGTGTTATACAGAAAGTCATGAAATCATATTCATTACAAATTTGTTACGAGTATAACAAATTGACACTCGCAAATACATTAAAACTCCTCATTCAAGTAGATTGTAAATATAAATCAGTATATGGCTTAGACTCAGGACTCTCCGTTGCCTGCCTTATCGTTACGGCAGGTGTAAACTACCCCCTCCCCGCCTACACCCCTTAACAACAACCCTTACCAACCCGGTGTAGAGATTTAGTACTTCATCCCTCTCGTGGGCCAACTAAAGTGTCCAAGCCCAACCTGAAACTACGCAGTTACTGTACGTATTTAGATTCTCGTTGTTGCCTCTGTCTTAGAATCGGTTGTTTCAGCCTTATTACTGATTATTTTTTATTCTTGTTTTTTAAGGTTTTAGGAACGTATTTTCAAAAAGTTGTTACTAGGTTGAGGAGTTGTTGGTATACTTAGAGAAAACATAACGCAGGCAAATAGCAATTTACATGCCAACCTAACAGATATACAGGGTGTTACATAAAATGTAGAACCGGATGCAGAACCGGATTATACATACAAAAGTAAGTCGAAAACTTCGAGTAGATTTTTTATTTCGGCTCAGTTTAGCAGTAATCCGCCATTTTGTTTTTTTTTAAATAACTAATAACTCAATAACTCTTTTTGATAGTTTTGTAAAATTTGGTATACACCTTAAAAATTGTTTTCCTACGTTTCCAAAATTATTTTGTATCCAACTCATCAAATTTTAAAATGGCGTTCTTTTAAAAATTTCAAAGTCAAATAGAATAGAACTGTATTTTGACTTTAAAAATTTTAAATGATCGACCGTCATTTTACAATTTAATAAGTTACATAAAAATATTTTTGAAAATCCCATTAGTAAAACAACTATGGTTAAACTAAGTTTTACAAAAGTATCTCAAAAGGATTTTGAACTATTAATTATTTTCAAAAATTTACAAAATGGTGGCTAAACTAAGCTGAAATAAAAAAAATGGCACAAGACATTTTCGCCTTACCTTTGTATGTAGAATCCGGTTCTGCGTAGTGCGCTGCACATTTTGTGATACCCTGTATATTTTCCGTTATGGTGCGTAATACAATCATTAGTACGACAATGAGGTCAAAGCGATGGCAGTTGTCTACGAGCTTAAAAACACATACGTTTGCGATTGGCTAGACACTATAAGGAAACCTCGCGTAAACTTCTAACTAGCGTCTTTGCAAGGGGTTGTTACAAAACAAACGTTTTTCTGTTTGTATCGACGATTTCAAACAGATTTGATCAGAGCCACAATTTTGTAATTCAATTTTCAAATAAGAAATTTTTTAAATGAATTTAGTTTTTGTTGGTAACGGAATATATCGAGAACGGCTTCACAAGTTTAAAACATACATTTTTAAAATTTTCTTATTTTCTGCAGAACGTCTTTACGGGAAGAAAAATGAAGGAAATCATAGGGGAAATTAGAAAATAACAGACAGATGGTTTAATTTACGACATTTTGACATAGTGACAAAGTTCATGGCATGTTCTTAGCACTTAATAAGCTATTTTAAACGGTCTTAGTTTTACCTATAGAATTTATAAATGATTTGTATTTTATTGAGATATTATGCCTGACTTGCATCGAAATGTAATTGTACATATTATGATGTTAATAAAGAATTTGAATTTATCGAGTCATAAGTTTTGGGGGTGGTCATAGCTCAGTGGTACAGTGCGTGCTTCGCACGAAATCAGCCCGGGTTCGATTCCCGGGCGCATTGATTACTTTTCACGATGGCCGCTCCCCGTGGCTCCGAAGTCACGTTAAGCCTTTGGTCCATTCCATTGGTCGTTAGGCTTTTAATTAACTGCCCAATCTGGGGAACAGTTGGCCCTAGTTTGAAGACAAAACACTCTACACACTCACCTTAAAATGCCCTCTAGGAGTGGTCGGTGTCTCTAATCAAAGTATCAAAAATTATCAAAAGTCAGGTAGTAAATTAACAATTTGATTTTTTACGTAGTTATTTGCCACAAAACCCCAGCGGGAGGCTTTCCTCGATGTTGTAATTCGCTAGGATTCACGTTAGCACATGTGACTATGTTTTGAAGTAGGTAAAAGTTAGGCAACACAATAGTTGTAAACAATAAACTGTAAAAGCCGGTTGAATTCTTTACGAGTTTCCATGTTTTCTCACATTAGAGTTGCAACTGCGGCCATTACGTCGTCTGT
Organism: Matsumurasca onukii; assembly: GCA_018831715.1. Lineage (NCBI taxonomy): Eukaryota > Metazoa > Arthropoda > Insecta > Hemiptera > Cicadellidae > Matsumurasca > Matsumurasca onukii. The sequence continues at coordinate 89,155,341 of CM032058.1, forward strand.
TATTGTTTCACTCTAACGTTTATGACTTGCCTCTAGTCAGGGGAAATGTTATTGGATTTGGCTTCTGCATTCAAAACACATTAATAACTTAGAATTATTTTAAGTTTAGTGAAAAATGTTCGAATAGAGTTGCGAAATAGATAAATTATAATATTCAAAAACATAAAAATACATATTCGCCCATTTTTCGTTCATTTCTACGGAGTTGACAGTTACAAACATTTTCTCTGAGTATCGGGCACTGCGTTTTGCGGTAGCGAAAGGATAGTTTAGAGAAAGGAAAATCAAAACAACGTGACCATGGAACTTTGAATCAATAAATGTTAAAAGTTTTCCAAATTTTCAGGTTTCATTAATTTGTTATATTTTAGGGATATGGTTAAAACGCTTTCAGTGCGACCGTCATGTAAAAACAGGAGCATTTCATTTGTTTCTATGTAAATTTCAAATTGCTCACAGGCACCCGCCGCAGTGGTTGTGTTAACGAGTCTTATTCTCACTTGCGTGGGTACATGTTAATTTTTTTTTCTTTATGGTTAATATATATCATCGTTTTACAAGTGAAAGATAGTTAACGGATAAATAATTATTAATACAATTATTACGTCTTATTTTTGTTAAACGAAATATCCAAGCAATAATTGTTAAAGCAGCTTCAATCAACCTGAAAGTTTGCCTATGACTGCAAAGTATGTACCTAATTTACCATATACTTTGAACATTCTTTGAAAGCATCTGAAAATTTAAAACAATACCGTATCAATATTAGGAAAAAGCTTCTTGCTGGAATTTCAAAAATAATTAAGTTGTAGAACAAACAATCTCATAAAAGTTTTATTTTTAGAAAGAAATGTGTTTCTCTATTCGGACCAAATGAAGAAAGTACAAATATTATGTCTTATTTTCTCATGTATGTAATTATTTCTTCAAATTAAAGTGAAAATATCATGTTCAAATACCTCTGCAACTTTTGAATTGGTTCTACAATAAAACAGTTTTTATCATTTCATCTTTTTATTGCCGGAAAACTAAATTATCGCGGAGTGAAATTAGTCTTTTTTGACCTTCACGCCCTGGAACAAAAAACCAGCAGAATATTACGACAAAATTTCGCTTACCTTTATTTCCGGAAACACAAGCGTGCCAATTTTGTCAGCAAAAAGCAACCCCTCAACAAACAATTTCCAAACATGAATTCGTGATAAACGAATCTATTCAAGTATGTATCAATGGACAACATCGGTTTCACAAAGTGGTCTCTGTTATTGGATGAACTTACACAGGATCCATTAGCGATAATAAGGTTACTAACCATGAACCCGGCTGTGCATGATTGATCGGTTTCACATCTGCAGTCGGTCCGACAGCTGGACCAATCACATCACGGCACAGGTCGAGGATGGGAATTTGGCTGGAATGATGTAGACGAATTGGGGACTAATGTTTCGTGGTTTTAACTCTTAGGGTTTCGCGGCCGGTGTCACAATTATAATCTAGTTATTTTGGTTCAAACTGCGTCAAAATATTGCAATAGTTAGCTTGAGATATTTCGGTCTCGCTGTGGAGTACCAAATTAAGTTACTGATTGGCTGAAATTGAGCTACTTGCTGTCTACTTTCCTATTGGTGGCAGTGCTGCCGCGTCAAAATATTTGCAAATAGTTAGCCAACTGAGATATTTACTGATTGCTAGCTACTATTGGTGGCAGTCAAAATATTTCAATAGTTAGTGTGAGATGAAATGCGGTTTATGTCACTGGTTGGCTGAAACTGAGCTACTTGCTGTTTGCTTTCCTATTGGTGGCAGTGGTCCATTGGAGAAGGGATGCCAACTGTCGGGGGACCATTGGATGTGACTTTTGAAAAGACTTCTTCAAGACTGTTCGCCAGCTTTGTTTTTAATTATTTCAATGGTTCCTCGGTAGGCTCTTAAGTAATTAAGTGACATTGTTGCAACTCAAATTTTAATGCATTTCCCATTAGGTTTTTTCTTGACTGATGAAGATTCCATAATTTTTGGAATCGAAATATATTTGAGTTTTAAATTTAAAATGTTATTATTATTAACAGACGTAAACTATAAAATGCCTACAAATAATTTACATACGATTTTCACGTTATTTGCTAATATTTAATAATTATATACTCGTATATTTTAACAAATTAAAATCCAACATTAACTTCGAAATAATTTACAGAAAAATACTTTGATTTTGATTGGCACAATTGTATTGGTTGATGCAATTGACTTTAAATACCTGGAAAGTTTAAAAGTCATGCGTTTAATTATTTTATTTTAATTATCTTAATAAGTACCCTTAATTTTCCTATTACTAGTTTTATGGTATTGTCTTTGTCATGTTGTACTGTGATGGTGATTTTGCCATACTTACTTCCAATCATTAATCTTCTTTTTCGTCACACAATTCTTATTGTAAACGAAAAAGTGGAATATTTTATGTTATGTACTCACGTTTAAAATTTAAATTACAAAGCTCAATGGATAGTTTGGAAAATGTCCTGAAAATCCTGGAGAAGTCGGTGAGTTTTGTCTCCGAAAAATTGGGCAACCCGCATGAGTATTTTGTTTAAAGCTCGTGTAAAATTACCGGGATCTCCTAAAAAGGCTCAGATATACTTCGTGGTAGCTTAAGTTGAATTTTACTATATACGGTATTTTCTTGCTCTCGCAAAAGAGTGAAGAAAAGCGAGTGTGAGAAGAAAAGCTAAGGTGAAAAGCGAGGTGGAGTGGCCGAGGTTAATTGACTGTGACCGGCGCTTACTTAGCCCTGGACCTGATTGTGAGCAACAACACTGCGAGAAGTGCACTCATATATACATTGTAACACTTCTAAACGTTGATATACGAGTGGATCTGTGGCGGGTTGGAATCGTGCGCGATTTCGGAGCTGATCATTATGCTGGCGCGGGTTCGATCCCCGCAGTTACCACTTACACAAACAGTCACAAATTTATATCAAATAAACAAAGTAAATTGATTGAAACCCAAAGTCACTAAACCACATGTATACATACTTCGTAACAATACGCAAACGTGTGTTAGGAATAAACTAACACACATTCAGATATTAAACACAAAATTGAAATTATTGAACCATATTGAACGAAAATAACCTTCTAGAATCTGGAGTAACAAAGCAAATTTTAATATTGTTTAAAACTTTAAGTAAGACAAAAGTAGAAACAATTAAGTAGATAGAGGCAATTAAGAATGTATAAATGCTGCAGGAACACGCAAACAGACATTTATGTGAAAGAAACACGTTTATACAAAACGTGTTTGATTGGAAAATTGGTCAGAGGTAAAGTACTGAAAGGAGATGAGTAGCTTGGACTGACGGAAGAAAAGAAGCTCGTTCCGAAAGCATGAGGCAAGTTTGAAAAGCAAACTTTTCTAGACTGTGTCAAGGGTCCGCCTCAGCTGCTCGGGAGAGCGTCGTTGCAGAGGTTTGCGGGAAATAAAATGAAGACTTTAGTAATAGTGCTATTTTATTTAAAACCCTTAAATGTAAAATAAACATATTTTCTAGGTTTACCTGTAGATAATTTTTCAAACTATCTTTTAGTTTTTATGCTATAATTGGTTAAAGTTAGACAATATAGAGTGTTTTAAGACCTTATTTAAGACGCTAAAAACAGGTTTATCAGAAATCTAATCACATGCAAACACATATATAATTCTTTTTCCTTCCATAAAAATTAATATATCCGAATTTAACCTTTATATAAGAGCGCTATCTTCTTTCCACAAAACCCTAGCAATCAGAGGGTTTCACAGTTAGGCCGCATAATTTGAAAGGAAGCCCGTTGTTACGTGTGAAGTGTCATGTGTTCCTTGGGTGGACGAATTCAGCCTTTCTCTGCGGTGACCACGGAGGCGGACCCTTAAAGTACTTCGCGTGGTCCAACTGGGCTTATGATACATAATAATTCATATATATAATAAAACACAGCTAACACAAATCTTACAATAATTAAATAAAACCTTCCTCTACCCTGCCTCTACATTTTAGAAAAATGTCTTTTTTCTACAGTAAATGCGATCTTGTAAGAGGTATAGATATACACTCTCAGAGGCAGGGAGAACTACCGAACTGGGAGACATAGAACGGTAGTTCATGAACGTTTACCTTCTCAGGCAGGAGTTCAACTCGTCAACAAGTTGCCAAATTCGATTAAAAGTGCACTACAGCCTAAGGCATTTAAAGCTCGTCTCAAAAACGTTTTGATCGCAAAAGAATCTTATAGCACCGACGAGTTTGTAGCACACGACTGGGAGAACACATTAGAAAACGGCTAATTCAACCACGGGGCTAAAGTAGGGAAAATTCGAATGAATGATGAATCGTGTGATTGGAAATTCTGTATGTCTGAAAGAGATCTAGATTTGTGTGAGTGGAAAATTTTAGCTACTAATAACTGACGATTGCGATGCATGTAAAATGTAATTATGCAATAAATTATTTATTTATTTACCTCGTGTTTAATCGTCTCGCGCTTGTGTCAGAGACGGGTCCACACCTCCACGTGTTCCACTCTAGTGGAGCGCTCTAGCGGATTGGCCCGGCACTTCTGCCTGGGTTCGATTGTGTAAATTACATTTAGCCAAGTTGTAACCTTGTTTGCTGCTCACTGACGTCGGACTCCGGAGCGCAAAGTGCCCACTTTCCTGCACTGACTTTTTAATGGATTCTAGTCTCTCGAGTCTTCGATAATTCCTTCCGAACGAGAAAATAATTCGATCGAATGAAATATTATGAGGGGTGATGAACAAGAGTGATCTAAATGTTGTGAAAGGTAACTGGGTAGTTGGGTGACTAACTGTAATGTAACTATTAATCCAGTACTTCATTTTCACAATTTCACAAACAAAATCGTATTGATATTTCTTGATAAATCACTATTTGAGATGCCGACCACTCTCATGAGGGTATTTTAAGGCAAATATGTGGTGAAGGATGAGTGTGATGAGTGGTAGTAATGAGTTATGAGGTGTAGTCTTGTTACAAACTAAGGCCGACTCGTCCTTAGAATGGGTCATTAATTAATAGCCCAATGACCAATGGAAATACAAGGACCAACGGCTTCCGAATCACGCAGGTGATGGTCTGGTATGCCTAACGATGGTGGGAGTTGATGCAGGTATCATCAGATGATCACTGAGACTATCTGAGCCGCTTTTAGACTTATATCATCCTCAAAGCCTGACTTCCATGAAGCTGGATTACAGGACCACGCCACGAGTCTCAGATAATTAAAATGGAAATCTGTATTTGCTAAGAGATATATTTTGATCATAATCATTCCGTTTTATTGTTGCAAAGACTAAGTTTAATATCGAACGTGAACCAGACTACGTCGTCTGAGTAACTGTCGAGACGATTCTAAGCCAACATTAATGTTTAAAACTCTTTTTTCGCTTATATTCGTAGTCTAAAAACTAAACAAGAAAAACTCATTCAAAACTGAAAAATAGTTTTTAATGATATTTTGTGTTTTATAGTCATAATAAACATTAAAAAGTCCTAGCTATTTTCTCTTTGAATTAAATTGAACCTATTCGTCCTAAATTGTTCTTTAAAAACTATTATACCAGAATTACTTTCATGGAATATTTCATACATTGTAATCGATTAATAATAACGTCTTTTATTACATCGAAAAATAAAATGAAATTGAATTTTTCAGGTTTATAACGAACTTAAGTAGTAGTTTTAAGATGTATTTTGCCTCTAAACATTTTATTTCAATTAATAGATGAAATACGTGTTTGGTGCCTGTGTTAAGTGTTCATCTCCCCACCCATCAAAGAAGATGTGACAAACTTCGCGAAATGTACATCGGGACTTCACAGTTGTCTCCACAAGGACTAGGTATTTCATCTCTTAATAATTGATATAGGCCTTGAGACGGGATAAATTAAAATTTTACTTCAGCATACAAACACGCGAGATAGCCTTATTATATACCGTCAAATTTGAGAAATCACCTTTGTCAAGCTTTAGAACTATTCCTATGTGTTTTCTACTATACGCCTTTCTTAATGTTTGTTGTTTTGTAAATATATTCCTCCTTCTTCAAATGTTAAACGAAATATAGAGTTTTTGTTTTATATCCTAATTTTCTATAATACCTGTTGGAATTTCTTTCAAATAATAAGCCTAAAATAGTTGCTTTCCTACGAAATATTTTCATATTATAAAAATTCTACGAAATAATGATTAGAGTCAACGTGAAAGTGGGGGTTTGATTAAGACGTGAACAAGGCGTAATAAAGCAGCAGTTCAAATGTCTAGCCACAGCCCGCAGCAATCAAGCCGAAGACATTTACGCTTAACGGCGCCCGGTTACGACTTGTTTTAAAACACCACTAATGGAACTCGACTGTTGTAAGCCTTTCTTGAGACTTGAGGCAAGAAACACTTCCTCGAAAATAGAGAACTAATCGGAAATCCTACGTGAGGTATTTTAAAATCATGATGAGGATTTTTGGGACGAGTTTCATACTGGTTTGCAAGGGGCCTGTTATGATTAATATAAAAAATGTAATTTTCTTAGACTGGAATATGACAGTCACATGTTTTGGGTAACATTCAGATTTAAGCACTTCCCTAAATTTAAAGGCATACGTAGTTGGGCTGGATAGTGCAGTGGTCAGCATAATCGCCCAGCAAGCGAGAGACCCAGGTTTAAGTCCCGGTTCGGTCCAAAGATTTTGTCTTAGAATTTCTTTAGTAATAGGCTGGAATAATTATATAGGTCAGCTAACGTTTCACTAGTGCAGGAATTACATCCCTCCGAACTGGGCAGCGTGATCCTCGAGCTTTGTAAGCAAACGGGGTGTGGTCGCCCACATAGGAGAACAGGGAGCCAGCACTATAAACCGAAGGGTTGACGTGCACTTGTTTACGAATAATAATACCGATGAATCTAATTTAATCGCGTCACTAGCCATAGGGATTGCCATGTAAAATTCCTTTTTAAACAACATTAAAGGAATTGGTTAGGACATATATTTGGTATACGATTCGACCTTTACACTGTGATACGAAGTAAATTTTTTTGTGATGGACATTCCAAAAGCATGTCCGTGCGTTTCTTTGTGGCGCTTGACCTTGACGACTAAAACCAGTTATAACTGGGTTTTCGAGGGTGGGGGTAGCCAACTGTTCAGTCTTTCCATGGCACTCTTACTGTGAGGAAAGGGTATTACTGTACTTTTTGAAAACATCGATTTGTTCCCCCACTCTGTCCCCTCAGTAAGCGCCACGAAGAAACGCACGGACTCTATCAAGTAGTTATTTTGCTCATTGTGCCGAAAGTGGTATATTTTAAAAATATATATTTGTTTTATATTTAACGTTGTATTTAGAGATTGAGTGGTTTGGCTTTAAGTCTGATGAAAACTTGTCAGAGTGGAATTAGATGTTCTACACCTCTTTTACTCAACATTTATTACTAATAACTATGTCCAATAACTCAAGTGGAAATTCAATTTACAGTTGTACGAGTAATTGGAATAAGATTTCTTTATTTGATGGTTTTTATTATCCGCTGAGTGAAGGCTTATTTTAAACTGTTATTGTAAATTGTACGTACGATGTGGTTTATATCGAAGTTCACGTTAAACGACTCACGTCGAAAGACCATTATTTAAAAGGATTTACGAGTTAGCTTTATAAATGAAAAACCGAAATTCACCAGCACATATAACGGGTAAAACGGACCCAAATTATTAATTAAACCCTACTCATTGTTTAACAAAACTTACAGTTTTAAATTTCACACATCCAAACGTGAACTAAAGTGAGAATCTATTTCTTGTTAAATGTTTCCACGCGAATTTAAAGCTTTCCGCGGGTTTCAGGCGGAAAAGCTAAAAGAGCATTTTGAGTATATTTATGGGCCCTCTCGTTTCAAGTGACCCGCGCCCCTATAAACCAGGTGCCTAAACCCTCCCCCACTTTACATGCTGCCGCTCCCGGATTTCTTACTCTGTGTTCTATTTTACCTAGTTATTTGTTGAATCTCTCATTCGTTCTGAGGTTTTATTTGTTTGTATAGTTTTGTAAAATGTGTTATTAAAACAAAACGGTCCGGTTTTTCAATCGATTATTATTAATACGGCTAATACTAAAGATCCGTTTTAGTTTAGGTGTTTTTTGTTGTTGTTGTTTGTATACGTTCAAAAATCAAGTGTGTTGAGCCTTTGAACAAGACATTGATAATTATGTAAATAAAAACGTTCATATATATTTTTTTCTACTTGCAGTCAAAAATAAACGGCCCACCAAGCGGCAAAAAGATCACATTATGCAATAAAGGAACAAAACCAACAGTTAGATACAATATTTCTTGGTACTGTGACAGTTAGGATTTACTAATATGTCATATTAATTTATCAAAATATTTAATTTATCAGTATTTTACAAAATTTACATCATCGCTAACTGTAGGTTGTCTTTTCATACGCTACAACATTTAGACGAACAAAAATGATACCTTCTAAATAAACATAGCCGACTAGCGCTAACGTGAATCCTAGTGAATTTCCCGTCACTCTGTATAATTGACACCGAATTTGCCTTTGGAGGGCTTTTCTCTTTCTAATTGAGATTTTTTGATTTGCAAACTGTATATCATCCGACTTTGATTAAACCTAGTGTGGACATTAATAATACCGTACCAAAAAAAACTAAACCAATAAAGCAGGCCTACAAACAACCATCTTGTCCTTTCGGTTTACACCGCGTCAAAGCATCGTAATAATTACAGTCGCTTAAGATATTTCGGTCTCGCTTAGGAGTAGCATCTACAGTTTCAGCCAATCAGCGACTGAAGATGGTACTCTACAGCGAGACCGAAATATCTCAAGACACTGTAATTATTATGATTTTTTGTCGTATTGTGAACCGGAAGGACCAAATTATAGTTGAAAAACCGAAACTAGTTGCCACGAACTATAGTTGCCGCGAAAGCCTCAGAGTTGTATTTCTCTAGCCAAAAGAAAAAATCCAAGCAACCATACATGTCCCAAGACCACCCGGACAGAATTTCAAACTACTAATTCAGTTCACAATCGGACCCCTCAATCCTCCCGTAACTAATTGCTAATCAGAAAACTAACGCAGCCTATCTAATGGGAAGAAGTCCATTTCACCTTCTCCGCAGTTTCAATATTTTGAGCGTATTTAAATAACTCACATTTACTGGTCCCATTCCACTTATTTATCGCATATTCCTTACACATTAACATGTAAATTGGCTACGTGAGCGGTTAACGTCAGGTTTATCTCTTTCTCGAGAGATATACTCCAGTGTGAATTGTATCTCAATTCTAACTGCTGGAAAACGTAATGTGTACGTTTTGTTTAACTAGTATTTTATTGTTAATGTGTTTTTTGCACAATTTGGGTTTAGATTTGTTGGCGAATTCTTTTTTTACTAGTTTTGTCATGTTTTTCGAGAGTTCATAAGTAACCAATTTAGTTAGTTACTATGAAGTAACTAATACATAGTCAAGTTAGTTTTTAACCGACTTCAGAGAAACAAGGATGTCACACAAGTTTACCTGCGGCGATTTTTATTTTCTTTTAGCAAAACATCATATACTAGAAATCCTCTTGATAAAGAAAAGCTGGTTTAATAATCTAAAACAATTTCAGTAAATTTAACGTGGATGGAATTCGAAATAAACAAGTATTTGAATGTTATCCCTGGGTATATTGCGGGTTGGAATCGTGCGTGACTCCGGAGCTTATTCCTCTGCTGACGTGGGTTCGATCCCCGCAGAAACTACTTAAATTTGCAAGTGACTATGCGGTAAGGCTCGGTAAATGTCGAGGTTGAGTGGTAGAGAGGACTTTGTTGTCCTAACTTCGCCTCGTCAAGCAAGGCAAACTTTACCTTTACCTTTAAATCCGAGGCTGAAGGCCAAAGCGTGGCAGTGAGCGATCCATATTTTTGAATTACTAACCCAAATATACAATTTTGTGTGATTTACAAAAATAAAAGACAAATGACTTCTAGCATTTTTTTTAATGTTGTTGCAAATGTTCAAGTTTTAAATACTATATTCTAGGTTCCACTAAGGGCCGTTTTTTCAATTCAGCCTTGAGCGGCGATAAAAATTTAATCAAGAACCAGCCAATAGGAAAACTAGTTATTTCATTAGATAAAGCTTTATTTTCTTAGTTTTTATTTTGCATTAGTGTCTTTTTAGCTATTTCAGCATTATGCAAACAAGTTAAATTTAATACAGAATGAAATTATTTCACCTTTTTCGGATGACTCATTTTCAATTATTCTTTTAAGTTGTTGAACGTTGTTGGTAAAATATAAACTTTGCCGACTAAACAGTAGACTAACCGCTGGTTAAAGTCGGAATCAAAAAACGGCCCTAAGTGTTTCGATTCCCCATTAGTTTGTAACCTATCACTACTATTTTAGATGCCGACCACTCTCATGAGGATATTTTAAGGCAAATATGTGGTGAAGGATGAGTGTGATGAGTGGTAGTAATGAGTTATGAGGTGTAGTCTTGTTACAAACTAAGGCCGACTCTTCCTCAGAATGGGTCATTAATTAATGATGCTATGGACGCTATTACGTTACTGATACTATTAATAATTCAAGAAACAATCAATTAATTAATTTTTGTATTAATTCAACTGTATATAAAAGAAATACACTAATCAGAAAATAAACCATCAAGTATAACGTTGTGTCAGAACAGAAGCCTGACTACTAGAAGGCTACTAGAGTCCATCAAACCGGTTGTCCGGTCCATTACATTAATTTATTACTTATGCTTCCAGCATTAACATGCAAACGACGCGCTAGGAATGCAACTATGCTTTCACTTGTCTTGTATAATAAATTCTACCGACAAGAAATATATCTTAATCCTGTCAATGAAACATCTGTTGACTCAATCATTCGTTTGTCGTGGTTAGAATAGGAATTCACAGTCGCAGTTGAGGAAACTCGTGAGATGACAAAATGTTGATGGGAATTTAAATTGAAATAACGGTGTGAAATATCGAATTGTTTTGGGTATCATAGGGCTGCATACTAAAATAATAAGGGGTAAAATTTTTGTTAGTAATATTTTATTGCTTACAGACATTTACAATAAATGTATCGCAATCGTCAATCTTGGTGTATCTAAAATTTTCCTTTCATTCTTACATCTAAATCCCATTCAAACATACAGTTTTTTACACTCACTCTCTCCCATACATTCGAATGTAATTACTCTAGCCCCTAATGAGTTAGCTAATCATACGGTCTCCCAATTGAATGCCATAAACTCGTCTGTATCATAAAATGCTTGAGAAATAAGAATTGTTTTAAGACGAGCTTTGAACGCCTTAGGCTCAGGGGCATGTTTGAGATAATCTAGGTAACCTGAGGTAACTTATCTGAGGTAACTTAGACATAAACTAGGGCATGCCTATCGAATATGGTATGATAGTTTTGATCCAAATACAAAGGTAAAAAAAGACTTATCATGGGGAACACGCGCTATAGTTTAGTAATTTAACGTATTAAGTATATTATTGACGTTAAACATTCTGACAGTAAATAGCGGACCCGTGGCGGGTTGGTATCGTGCTCGACTCCGGAGCTCATCACTTCAGTGGCGCGGGTTCGATCCCCAAAGTCACTGATAACTATTTTTAAGTGACTTTTCGGTAACGCTAGGTAAAAGTCGAGGTTGAGTATTAGAAGACATTGTAGTCCTAACTTCGCCTCGTTAAACAAGACAAACTTGACCTTTTTACAGTAAATGACGTAAATTATTCCGAATCCAATAATTTTCAGGTATTTTCTTCTGGTTGACAGCCGACACGTAGCAAAGTGGTACCGTAGGTCCAAGCAAAATTTCCTGTAACGAAGGGGGAGGAATTTACCTATACACTATGGCTTATATGTTCTTAATATAAATTTTTAATCCATTTCATATAGTTTAAACATTAATGTCCTTGTTACCAACACTTCAACCAAAAATCAACAAAAATCGATTCAATGACCCAAGCTCAACCATAACGGTCTTGTAAATCGAGGTTAACTGGTAGGTAGGATTTTGTAGTCCTAACTTCACCTCGTTAAAAAAGACAAACTTTTTACGCCATGTAGTAATTCGCTTAAAAGTTTAGCACTCGTATATTAAATTTTAGTTTGGAAAAATGCTCACTTTAAAGTGACAATGCGCACGGAATGAAAGGAAAATAGCAACATTGATGGAGTACACTACTGGAGCTCTTTGTTTGTTTTTAATTTCAGAAGCGAGATGTGTGACGGAATTTCCGTGTCTCTATCTCAACTCTATTTCGTTTAATTAAAGCCTTATATTTATTCACTTCAAAATATATATTGGTAAATTAGTTGAAATAGATATATAATCATTTTGTAGCCTATCACTACAACAAAAAGACAAAGTTTTGGCAAGACGGTTTAACTTTCAAAATGTATCGATGAGTGGTTTTATTTTCCAAATATTTAAATGTACTCATAGCTTTGAATACAAATGTAGAGCAAACGGACTTTTAACGCCCGAGGTAATAGAGGCCTAAGGCTGAGGCGAGGCTGTGAGCTTAACGAACCAGAGTTACAATTAGAAAATTAGAGTAAAACTGCGAAGGAAATTCACTTCACTCATGCTAGCAGTGCTTTTTAATGGGTTTTCTCTTTACTTTTTTAGAACGCTTTTCTTGGGTTTTGAGCTCAATTTCTTTTAAGCGTTACTTTTTAAAGCTACTTTCTCTAATATTTGACTGGGACTCGTGGCGTGGTCCTGTAATCCAGCTTCATGGAGGTCAGGATTTGAGGATGATATAGGTCTAAAGCGGCTCAGATAGTCTCAGTGATCATCTAATGATACCCGCATCAACTCTTAGCATCGTTTAGACATATCAGACCATCACCTGCGTGGTTCGGAAGTCACGTTAAGCCGTTGGTCTTTGTATTTCCATTGGTCATTGGGCTATTAATTAATGACATATTCTAAGGAAGAGTCGGCTTTAGTTTGTAACAGGAGGACACCTCATAACTCATTACTACCACTCATCACACTCATCCTTCACCACATATTTGCCTTAAAATACCCTCATGAGAGTGGTCGGCATCTCAAATAGTGATTAAGTGATTTATATCTAATTTTTTGTACACTTAATGAATTTAAATAGTGACATTAAATCTCGCAAATTATATTAATCAACTAGTACAATGATTCACCGGGGACATTTCTTCAACCTTGATAATTAAACATTCACAGACTTTTCGCGAGTGGATTTTTCGTGACGAAACTTAAAGTTTCCACACAGAAGCTTAAGAGGAAGGATCAGCGCGAGGGCGGTGCAAGCAAACTTGAACCCTATAAATCCGATGATCGACGAACTTTAGGGCCAAAGTCGCTGAGCCGAGCAGCCCACGAGAATCCTAATGGCCCAACAATAATACAAGTCGAGGTAATATAAAGTAGTTTACATTCTGAGTAAAAAGTTGGCGGGATTCTCTCGTCCTTCAAGTTTCAAGTGGCTCGGGGAATACACAAATAGGAAGTGGAGTATGTGTTTGTGTGAAGACTGATGATGCTATTGAAATGCTATTGCTATATGAAACTGTGCTATTGCTTGCGTTCGGTAGCCTATATCACTAAATCACTATTTGAGATGCCGACCACTCTCATGTGTTTTAAGGCAAACAGTGTGATGAGTGGTAGTAATGAGTTATGAGGTGTAGTCTTGTTACAAACTAAGGCCGTTCAATTCGTCATTAATTAATACTGTAGCCCAATGACGAATGGAAATACAAGGACCAACGGCTTGTGACTTCCGAACCACGCAGGTGATGGTCTGATATGTCTAAACGATGGTGGGAGTTGATGCATCATCAGATGATCACTGAGACTATCTGAGCCGCTTTAGCCTATATCATCCTCAAAAACCTCCATGAAGCTGGGTTACAGAACCACGCCACGAGTCCCAGTCACCACGAGTAGCAAATTAACTTCAAATTTATTTTTTTTCATTTAAAACTTTATTATTATTGGACTCGTTTTGATGTTCTGGCAAAAAACCTGTTTTGACCACCATTTTGAAACAGCTGAAGGGACGTTTATTGTATTTAGATATATTTATGGGCACGTTAAAACACATATTTATATCAAACTTCCATCAAAATTGAATTACTGTTTTTAGATCTTTAAACCTGCTTTTTATCTTCCCTCAAAAGAGCACTTGTGGGAATTTGATTTTGTCACTAACAAACTTAAGCCAGGTATACTTACAGAAAGGGTATTTGCATATATGTATATACACAACGTTTTCAAAATGTATTCTGGGGGTTAGGATTGGTGCTCATTTCACGGTCTCGGGTCGGGGTCAATCATACTGATGGCATGAATACATCATTTTTACAAAGAAACTTGCTTAATACCTAACACTATGATTTAGAAGCAGTTTCAGGATAATTTGGCTTTTTATTTAAAAGCTAATAGATTTTTCTTAACTCTTAAGCTTTCGCGGCCGGTGTCATCACTAAGGTCTAAGGCTTCCGGTTTACACCGCGTCACAGTTGAAATATAAATACTGCAAAACATTTCGACCTCGCTGTGGAAGTCATCCTCAGTAGCTGGTTGACTGCTGCTGAGCTACTGAATAGACTTTTACCTAACTTTCAAAAGATGAAAATAACGATTTAGCCATTTTGATCGGCTTAGTCTTAAAAACTAGCTTGGAAAAAATATAACATTCACAAAACATTTTAGAAACCGGTAACAGCTACCAACCGACTGACCAGTTACTCTACTGGACGTCAGCTAGCCATCTTTAGCTCTCGCACACATTTTAATCTCAAGCCACCCTTACTGTTGTTAGACTCGATACAATTCCAACTGTAACTCGTCTCCAAGTTCGTAATTGAAGTGAGTGTGGAGTCTGAGTGCGGGGCCTTCATTAAATCTACAATCATGTACATCTACAATTCTACATTGTGCAGTAATGATTGTCATTGTTCAACAACTTGGCTTCAGACAATTCAGCGGTGAGAGCGCGTCTTCAACTCGTGAGGGTTGTCATTAGGTGTGAGCTTTCGGTGGAGTTGTTTCTGGGAAGTTGAGTTTTGAGGGTGGCTCGGTGATAGATGCGAGAAGAAGTCAGGAGTTGAATCTGTTTGAATCTTTAGATGTGTTTTTTACGTATCTTAATAATTTTTAACACTTCTTTGGTGGTTTCTTGTATAGTGCAGTAGCAAGTGCAGAGTTATTAAATATATTTGGATGTATGAAATGTTATTTATTCTCTTTTTTTGGCTGTTCTTGGTTTTTATGAAAGGCTTTGCGCGGGAAGTGACGATGCAGAGGGTTGGAGTCCAAAATCGTTGCTGTAAAGGACGGTATAAATAGCGTTCATATGGTTTAAAACTTTTAAACGAAAAGTTAATTTACTGTTTAGGGGGACTGGAAGCTGATTTGCTATTATATATTTTATTTCAAGAAACCCCTTTTTGAAATACGGAAAAATTCCTTACTTTAAGAGCTCTTACAATCTTAATCAAAAATGAAATTTCCAAAATAAACTTCAATCTGCCCTAGATAGTCCGCTTGACAATAATTTAAAAATAATTATAGACAATCATCGCATACAAGCAGCGTGTGTTGGACTCTGAATCCTTGCAGTTACTAGATGGCGCTTTTGATAAGTTGACGCGAGGTTTTGTAGTTTTAGCTGATAAGAAAAATTTTACGCCCCTAGAAAACCAGTACTAAAAGTCTACAGTCAGCCGAAATCAGTGCAGCCTACTTTTTACATTAATTAACATAATAAATTTGCAAACTATAGGAGTTTGCTCCTATAACTGCAACTAATGTGGGGTAGTTGCTCCAATACTAATTTCTCAAGAGTCTTCATTCTTCAAAAAGAAGCCTTTCGAACAATCGCGAGACTTCAGTGTCGAGAGTCGTGCAGACCAGCATTCAAAAATCTCAAATTGTTGACATTACCTTCCTTTACATTCTAGAAACCTGCCTTTTTTTCAAATCAAAATGCGATCCCATAAGAGGAAGTGATATTCACTCTAATGGGACCAGAGGCAGGAGAACTACCGAACTGTGAGACACAGAACGGTAGCTCACGAACGTTTGCCTTCTCAGGCAGGAGTTCAACTTGTCAACCGGTTGCCAGATTCCTTCAAAAGTGCTCCAACGCTCAAGGCGTTCAAGTCTCGTCTCAAAAGGTTTTGATCGCAGAAACCTTTTACAGTACTGACGAGTTCTTAGCACATGCCTGGGAGAACTTAGAACAAACAGACTGATTAACAGGCTAGAGTGGGAACAATTCAAATGAATGGGAGAGAGCGAATGGACACAATGTATGTTTGAATGGGACCTCGATGTCAGAATGCTTGCCAAAATTTCAAATTTCATTCTCTTTAATTGACGATTATATAACATGTAATATGTTTGCACAATAAATTATATATTTATTTATTAGTTACCGACAAGCGTATTGAACGTTTGTTCGAAATTATGAGTTTTAAGTGTACAAAATTGAGTTGAAAAGCACCAAAACTTTGACAGTTCCAAAGTGACTTTGTGAAAATACTTATGAAGAATTGGGCTTTATTTACATGTCGAAAAACTCCCCTAGTTTCCAAACGTATCGTTACTTACTGTAGTTATCAGATTTCAAACGATACATTTTAATTCCAGATCCACCATTACCCGGGTAGATACAGCACTCGCGTTCGCAGCGAAGCTATGTGCATTAACTTCTACCCCTCCCCAACAACCCCTCACATGCGTATTAATTACTGAAACCAAATCCTGAATGCAGATCAGGCTTTTAGCGCTGGTTATGCGTGACAGCATAATAAATGCAGACTCTGACTAAATACACATACATGCCACTTTTCATAATCTATATCGTTTTTGTAAAAAGCTCTACACAAGGGGGAAAAGCGTAAATTATGATTTATGGTTAACTTATCCGAGCCACTGATTTTGAGATGGGTTAAAAAACTGCACTTATGTTACATGTCATTTCTTTAGGTTTGTTAATTCTGTTCTGTAAATATTATAAGGTTAAGAGTATAAACATGCAATGAGGCAACTTCGCATTGTATGTAAAAGTTATCTCCAAACTCTCCAAATAAATATATTTTCTTTTCCATTTATTATATTCAGTTTTAAACTTCAGAGTAGCGATAAAATTATAGTTTCGCATAATAATTTTTTGTTAAATAGCAAAATCAATTTTAAGTTCTACCCTGTAAATGGAGTTTTGTGAAAGGTCTAAAGCCCAATTTTGATTAGCAACGGGTTTGTGCGCCATATTTTTTTCCAATAGAAAGGGTGAATAATCAAGTTTAAACTTTATCTAGTTAACCGAGTTAAAAACCGAAACTATGACTCAGTAGAAGTTTTAGCGGTTTTAAACTATAACTTGTATATCGCAGGGTTTATATCTGACCCATAGTTGAAATGCTAGTTAAAAACTTGGCTTGGGTACTGTGGTTTACAATCATTATCATTTTAAAATATAACATATGTTTTTTCAAGTTCAGATATTCATTAGACATTTAAAACAACTTTAATTGTATAATGGTAAGTAGATAGCGCATAAATGGCGTATGGCTGAGGCTAGAAAATCAACATAGTTGCGGCAGCCCAATCATAGATAGCGCTGCCACCTTTCGCCGTCTTTCTTTTCCGATTGTCCGATGTCGATGATTAAATGTTATTTCCGAGAACGAATGAACTTTCGCTTGCGTCAGTGGCTCAACTGAAGACTCTTAAAAGAATTTCCTCGCAGCCCCATCTGTGTTTTGAATGGACAAACCAAAATTAGCATATAGGCCTTGGCCGCAAACTTGGTTGATGTTACTTCCTCAGCCATTCTACCTACCATAACATAATCTACATGAATAACATAACTACGAACAGCTAATACACAAATGGTAACCTATAAACCACAGATTATTCACAGGTAGACAAATGTGACATTAAACGTCAGTATACTATGTGAGATCCCTGAACACAACAGCTGACTGAGTCTGGAGAGAATCTGTCACCTTGAAGTCGAGACAGAAGAGCTGTCAGTGTCAGGGGCTTCGGGGACTCGCATGAGCTCGACACGGCGGCCGACGCGCATAATCAATTCTGAAATGTTTTACATACAGTATTAGGTAATCTGTAGACGAGGTAATATCTTTGGGAAACAAATTAATTATTGTAACCTACGAGTAATTTTTCTAAGCGAAATGCCTCTCAGATGAAACTTTTGAACATCCCCAAAATCATTAATTCATATGACAGATGAGGGAAGATTTGTCCAAAAATAAGGGAAGGTGACTTTTGCCCATGCTTATATGGCGTGCATTGCTACACCTATATTTTCCTTTTTTTTTTATAAAAAGTTTGTAACAAGACTACATCTTATCATCCCTCAAAATCCTTATCACACTCATCATCATCCCATATTCACCTTAAAATACCCTCTAAGAGTGGTCGGTGTCTCAAAAGAAAGTATCCGAATTTATTGGGGTTTATTTTATATTAAAGCTTATGAAACCAATAATGTTATTTGCGGATGAAAATATAAAAAAATGTTTTCTTTTTACTAAACGAGTCAACACGTCAGTAAACATCGTCACTTTTTAAATATATACAACATTTATATAGAACAGTAATATTCTGTGTAACTGTTCCACGGAATACATTCTAAATTGTATTATCTTCGAATAGCACCAATTTTAACATTTTCTGTTAACTAGTAAACGTAATTTTACATTGAGAATACAACATGGCGCGGGTACAGCTGGCTTGTACACCTATAGTTGTACGTATAACAATCTATGGCCCTTTTCATGTTCACCATTTGACTGGGACTCGTTGGTTGTAATCCTTCATGGAGGTCAGGTTTCGATGATGATATAGGTCTAAAGCGGCTCAGATAGTCTAGTGATTCTGATGATCCGAACGTTTAGACATATCAGACCATCACCTGCGTGGTTGTCACGTTGTTCCTTGAATTTCCATTGGTCATTGGGCTGTTAATGACCCATTCTAAGGAAGAGTCGGCCTTAGTTTGTAACAAGACTACACCTCATAACTCATTACTACCACTCATCACACTCATCCTTCACCACATATTTGCCTTAAAATGAATGGCCTCTCAAATAGTGATTTAGTTATCTCAAATAGTGATTTAGTGATTGGTAATGTACGCTAAATATCTTTTCATTGTTGAAAAAGTGTACTATCAAATAATTTTGAATGATTCGGCGTTTGCCTATGCTCGCGAGACAGAAGACGAAGCATCAGCGTTAGCGGCTACGAACCGCCTCCGTCTTATGATTTGAACTTTGTTCAGCAAAGAAAATAATTAAAGAAAAAAGAAAGAAAGATTAACGTCATACAAGAACATAGGAATACAAACAGAACTATTTAAAAGAACAAATTAACAAAAACAACCAACAGACCCAGGAAAACAACGTTAATCTTCACATATTTCTTCTATCAAGTCGGCCTATTTCAAGAGATACTTTTGAATTTTGATCCGGAAAATGGACGACACTACTTGCTTCAAGTTATCTGGAAGTTTATTGGACAATTTAGACGACTCATAAATTGTATTTTTAGTATTAATTGAACAAATTCTTTGCTGTCGAAATAAAGTTAAGACTGTTCAGTTCTCTCTGAATTTCACCTCTATACTTTATTACTTTGAGACACCGACCACTCGATGGTCTTAACCATCGAGGCCAAGCAAACGGACGAAACTCACGTAGAATTTTGAAGTCTATCATTCTGTGATTTTTTTATGGGTTGGGGAGGACGGGAAGATGAGCTCAATATTCAAAAATACCTGGTCCAATTTATCAATTATTTTAACCAACTTTAGTTTGCCCATAGCTTTTGAGAAAGTTAGAGCTGCACAAAATCGCAGTAAACACTCTTTGTTATCCCACCGAGAAAGAAACATTCGGAGTAATACAAAGCTGAAGCTGATGAGCCTGACCTCGATGAGCGTTTCATACAACTCTTCTCACCCATTCCATATTTTAAAACATTTCTCTTACCATAAAGTGCAGCAATTTACGAGCCTAATACAAAAGTAGCGATCGTTTACCGAACTCCATACAAGGAGACTAAGGAGAGTTAAGGAACCGGCGCCGGGCTCGGTCGATGAATGCGAGTATGATTCGAGGTGATCAGAACACCCATAAACCGATCTTTTTACGTACCCATCTTCCTACAATCACGACCCGTGGTTTATGCTGCTCGGGGGAGTTGCCGACTTCAATACTCGGCAGTTCTGCTTTCAGCCTTGCTGAGAAATCAAACTAACAAAACCGTGCTGTTAACGTGTTCGTTTGAATTTTGCTCAATACCTTTTACGTAATAAATTTTAAGAGTACGCAGTAGTGGCTGTGACTTGAATTTCGTCCCATAAGAGCAATGTAAAAACATTAATTTTCTTGGGACATCTCACGCCAACAGTTCTTATCGGATCTTAATAATTTTTGTTTTAAAGTGTATTAAATGCTTTAGTGACTCCGCTGAGCCAAATTTCCATTTTCTTATTTGTGAATCGTGACATAATTCCAAAAATGAAGGAATAATGTTTTTCCTGGACTTTTGGTTTTACTAGTAAACTAATTTTCAATCAAGTGGTCAGCGGAGTCACTTTAGTACATTGTCATCTTTCAAATAAAACCTATTTCGAAAAGATCTGATGAAATTTGTAGGCATGAGGTGTCTCAATAAAATGCTTTTTTACATTGCTCTTATAGGACAAAAAACAAAATGGCCGACAGGTACTGTGCACTCTAAAGTTGGGATTTTGTATGCCCCATTTTAATATTGAAACTCTTAACTTGTAAAGTTAAAACCTATTGGGAAAACTGCTTCTCATCTATATTTGCGGGAAGTTTTATTTAACTTTAACAAACAGGAAAACCCTTAAAGTGATTTTAACATGACGTTTCTGTTGAAAATTGAAATTTTTGGTCGAAGAAAAGAAATCTGGGTTGTCTACTTTGACCAATTAGATTTCCTCCTTTGTTGAGTAGCCTGATCTTCTGACTTCTTGGTGGACTTGGACGTGGTAAATTTAGTAGTGCGATTGTTATCTTTACCATACGAGAATTTAGACGTGAAGTCAGGTTAAGAAAACGTGCGCCAAGTGAATCCCATTGTTGAAAGTGATGTCTAGGAAAGGGTCATGTAAGTAAAGATGTCAATGAAAGGTTCAACAGATGTTATATCCTGTTAAAACAGTTCATTTTTGTACCAAAGTGGGAAAAATAGAATAACCACCAAACCGTAAAACTTCACTACCGTTTTCATTTTCCTGTTAGCGGACTCGTGGCGGATTGGTATCGCGCTAAGGCTACTTAGAGCTCATCACTCCAGCGGCGCGAGTTCGATCCCAGCAGTCACCACTAACAATTTGTTAACTAACTCTGCGGTAACGCTAGGTAAAGGTTGAGGTTGAGTTGAAGAGAGGACTTTGCTTTGGACTGTCTGGAACGCGTCTCCAGTGACGTCACAGCCAGACCACCTGTTCACAAGGTTAAGTGAGCGATATACAAGCCTAACCACGAGGTAAGAAGGTGTCAAACAATGGCCAATATTTCAACAGATCCTAAGTGGAGTGAATGGTCGCCATTAATAAACATGCGCCCGTTGTTTATGGCGTCTAGTGAAATAGAATTGTCCGTACGTCCCGGGTTCGAGCCCCCCGCTGACCGCGGCGTGAAGGCCAATCACTCAGGAGCTTTCTTCTCACTTGATATGTGATTCACTGGTCTGGTTTAAGAATTATTTCTGTTGAAGATTTGAAAAGATTGTTCAGTTTTGTATTGGTTAAAGTTTTTATAGTTTGTAGAAACGATGTGTCGGTGATTGGTAATTTCCTATCCAATTGTATTTGTTCTTTTTAGCGAATTTTTATAGGAAATAGAGTTAATTATTTATATTGTTGAAGAGAACAAAACGTCATTACAACAACCCGGTTTGCATTTTGAGCTTCCCAACGTATCCGGAGTCGAATATTAACATTTTACATACATCGCATGTTTGTCCAATTTTCTCGAAATTTGGTACTGAAAAGTACCTTTTGTAAATATATAGGATGAGTGTCTTAACGATCAAACTATCACAAATAGCTTTAATGGAAGTCACCTTTTAGAGGATCCTCAAAAATGGGTTTACGCCATGAAACCGTTTCAGAAATGTATTCATAACCAAAATCTGTGTACTAAAGACCGTTCAGCTGATTGGATTTGTTGATATTTGGTACTCATGCTGACTACGGTAGCATAAATATTTATACCGAGTTTTGTCGGATAATTAATGCAGTTTGTAAAGAATCCCTTTAGCGGAAAACGCCCTACGAGCAGGACATTTTCGGTGGTCCTGTGTTACATAAATTCGGTAGGATTCTCGGTAGCACTTGTGGCCACGTGTAAGTCAAAATTTTAAATTATTTTACAAAAGAATCTGCACAAGCTTCTCCCAAACTACTTTTCCTCTCGTGTATGAACATGGTCTTGTCCAACAGTAAATGTAGAAGTTTCCTATTCACCGTATGTGTCGAGCATAATTTATGAGGTTTTAAGGAAACATGTGAAGTAGTTTCGCTCTAGAAAAGAGGACTTCTTGTTGAAAAGGGTTGCTCTATAGGCTGAAAGATCAAAGTGGTCTAAAAATGTTCCATGTTCTTGAAAATGAGGGTAAAAAAAACAAATATAAACAACCTTTTTGAACAAACGTAATAAACGCCATTTCATAAGTAAATTAAAATCCATATGCATTTGGAAAACTGTTGTTTTATTTAAATTTGTTTGTACCTACTAATAGATTGAACTTTCATTACTATTTTGAATTGTATAAAGTTTCGCGATGTTAAAAAACTATCGAATTTAGGCATAACTTTGGCACTTGTTGTTTACGTTGCTCGAAATAAACAAAGGTCGAGATCGTGAAATATCAGACCGTTTCAAATATCACATTAAAATCAAAAAAACTAATATTTATTTTGAAGCCATCATATGCAATTGATCAAAATGTCCAATCGATTCTCAGAAGACTTAAAACTTATATTTCTTAATATAAATATAGGCTTATATTCATCGAGAAGCGACAACGTCTGGACGAGTTCGTCTTCCAAACACAACAAGCGAAGAACCGAGACCGAGGCAGTATATTAGAGGACCACTCAGTGAAATGGACCGAAGACAACATATATTGTCACTCTGCCCTTTCCTTTAGTCTTGTTACCAGGCCGACTCTTCCTTAAATTGGCAATGCCCAATAAATACTCGACTCTACAAAGCAACGTAGATATCTGAAAATCACACCTCCATGAAGCTGGATTCCCAGTAAATACTCGACTTGACAAAGAAACGTGGATAAGCAATACAATTGTACAAAGCTTCTGAAGACGCGATTAGAGTTCGAAAGGTTCACTAAAGATATTTCTAAGGTGGTCCAATTTGAAATGTAAGTGAAGAGCAATTAAACAAAGGAAAGAACACTCTGAATAGAGTCATTGAAATATTAGGCAAACTCTTTTAGGAGCGTGGTTCCGTATTGTGAGTACAAGAAGAGCAGCTTAACGTGAACTTCGTGATGGAATCTGATCCATCTTCAGAAAATTGAGAAAAGCAACGTAAACACACACAAAACATTAGTCATGAGCATACTCATCATAGTAAGCTGCAAAACTAATTAACTACTACCAAACACCTAACATGCGTGTTTGATGTGTTTTGTTTGTTTGCTTTGTTAAACTCATTTGACTAGCTTATAAAAAACAACAACATGCACAAACACGTTAAACAAACAATTATCAGAGAGCAAATAAACACGTCCTTCCCTGTGATTTGACTCGGACTAATTTTTATTGAATTTGGGAGTTTATTCGAAGGTTTTGGCTGAGAACAGCGCACAACCAATCGCAGACGTGTATCAGACTGACCGATTGTAATAGAAAATAAAAAGTAAGTACAGCCAATGGAGAGGAAGACAGTCATTAAGTATTCTGATAAATAAGTCAGTTTTTTAATGTAAAAGTTGAAACGTACAACAAGTTTAAAAAAAGTTTCCTACAAGGTGAATTATGATAACTGAATACAGGCCTAAGCACTTTGGCGGATTCGCGGCGGATTGGTATCGCACGCGACTCCGAAGCTTATCACTCCGGTGGCGCGGGTTCGATCCCCGCAGTCACCACTTACATTTGTAATGTGACTAATACGGTGACGCTAGGTAAAGGTCGAGGTTGAGTGGTAGAGAATTTGTAGTCCTAACTTCGCCTCGTTAAACAAGACAAACTTTACCTTTAAGCAGAACGTTAGGTTTGTCCATTTTGGGCAGCTTATACATATGTGTGAAGTTTTGGAATGATGTGTCTTTCAGTAGTTCAGTTTTCTGTGGTCTTTGGAGCTCCATGCTCTACGGGCTTTTGCTATTTCATGTAGAAAAAAACACACAGTTCAAAATGTCTTGTCTTGAATTAAATTATAAACTATGTATACGTATTTATTCATAATAATTATATAATACTGATTTCTTTTATTGAATTTTCGACTATAATTCACGTTTCACAAGATATGCGTATGAAATAAGTGGATTAGTGGTTAATGTTGGTGGTTTATTAAGGTTGTTGTATCTCGGAGAAGATGATTTACAGACTGGTACAACCGTGTGAAATAAATCCTGCATAAACATGACACATGATACTCGAGAGTGTCGTTGTGTTGTAGGATGCTTAACACTTTGTAGTTAGTACTGTGGTGAGAAAAAAATCCAAATCTGATTTCAAATATAGTTTCTTTTTGCTGCGGAACTCGCAAACTCAGTAAAAAATTTGAATAATACTATCAATGAAAAACATGGTTTAAATAAGTAATTATATAAGTTTATAATTAATAACGCTTAGCTTTTTGGTTTTCGCGACCGGTGAAAAACTGTAAACTAATTCTTCTGTTTCACTCTGCGTCAAAACACCATACCAATTCATTTGAAATATTTCGGTCTCGCTGTTGCTATGCAGCTCTGTCACCATGGTTAGCAACAAGAAAGTAGCTCAGTTTCAGCCAAACAGAGACTAAAGATGGTATTCCACAGCAAGACCGAAATATTTCAAACTAATTGTTATGATGTTTTCACGGGTTGTGAATCAGAACTAGATTATATTTTAAATTCACCTGTTACGTCTTTGAGTAGTAAATAAATATTATGGGTAATTGGTCACATGTAAACTGTCTACTAAGTTGTATTAACTTATGGAAACTAGAGGCAGGGAAAATACAGATAATAATTACCTTCTCAGGTAGGAGTTGAAGACATATAATAATTTCTGAGGGTTAGGTTAGGTTGGTTATTAATTGTATCTTTAGGCATAAAAACTTTGATCGAATACAATCAACATTAAAATGTTTTATAAGAAAAAAAACTTCTGCAGAATTTAACTTGAACAGAACAGAGAAAGAATGCACGTACATGGAAGCAGGAATCACGTAGAGAACGTGCAAAAGTTGGCTTGAGCCTTGCTGAGATCAAGTGAGACTGTGATAACATCAACTGACAAGATGGCGGATTATGGCGCCAAATCTGCTGTAGAAACTGCATGGCAAACATGTCTGCTTCACCTTCTTGTCGTAGAGGATACTCGTCTTCTCTACAACTATTCATGAATTTAACTTGAACAGAACAGAGAAAGAATGCACGTACATGGAAGCAGGAATCACGTAGAGAACGTGCAAAAGTTGGCTTGAGCCTTG
This sequence comes from Matsumurasca onukii, assembly GCA_018831715.1. Lineage (NCBI taxonomy): Eukaryota > Metazoa > Arthropoda > Insecta > Hemiptera > Cicadellidae > Matsumurasca > Matsumurasca onukii. The sequence goes on from CM032058.1 coordinate 89,181,158, forward strand.
CTGAGATCAAGTGAGACTGTGATAACATCAACTGACAAGATGGCGGATTATGGCGCCAAATCTGCTGTAGAAACTGCATGGCAAACATGTCTGCTTCACCTTCTTGTCGTAGAGGATACTCGTCTTCTCTACAACTATTCATGTTGAACAGAACAGAGAAAGAATTACATATCACGTAGAGAACGTGCAAAGTTGGCTTGAGCCTTGCTGAGATCAGATAACATCAACTGACAAGATGGCGGATTATGCCAAACTGTAGAAACATGGCAAACAACCTTCTTGTCGTAGAGGATATCACGAATTTACTTAGAACAGAAACGTGAACAAAGTTGGCTTGAGCCTTGCTGAGATCAAGTGAGCACTGTGATAACATCAACTGACAAGATGGCGGATTATGGCGCCAAATCTGCTGTAGAAACTGCATGGCAAACATGTCTGTGCTTCACCTTCTTGTCGTAGAGGATACTCGTCTTCTCTACAACTATTCATGAATTTAACTTGAACAGAACAGAGAAAGAATGCACGTACATGGAAGCAGGAATCACGTAGAGAACGTGCAAAAGTTGGCTTGAGCCTTGCTGAGATCAAGTGAGACTGTGATAACATCAACTGACAAGATGGCGGATTATGGCGCCAAATCTGCTGTAGAAACTGCATGGCAAACATGTCTGTGCTTCACCTTCTTGTCGTAGAGGATACGTATATTCTCTACACTTCCGAAAGGACTCTCCGTTCTCCGAATGGGAGCCCCACGCAACTCTGACAATCTTGTCGAAGATGACTTGAAGGTGTTTACCACTGGCATAATGTAGTTCACTGTTCACGGATTAGGGATGTGACCCTTTTTGTTCACATTGAACTATTCGTTTAAAAGACAGTTTTGATCTCGTCTGGGTAACATTGCATAATAGTCATGTCTATTTTCCCTCTAATTCTCTTGAGGGAAACCTGCGGACCTACCTGCACATAAAGGGTCGGCTTTTCAAACTCTGGGGAGGGAGTGAAGCAAATTACTTAATTCTTCAACATAACGTGTGTTATACATCTAGAAGAGTATTTGCTTATTGGGCTCAGAATTTATTGTTGCATATTCAACTGTCTCTAATTCTTTTTAAATTTTGTTTTAAAAGTAACACAGGTTATTTTTGAAGTTGATGAAAAACAATGATCCAATAAAAACGTGTACAGTTGGTGACGTGTACAATATACACTACCAACGTTTTTATTGGATCATTTGTGTTTTCATCCACTTCAGAAATAACCTGTGTTACGTTTAAAACAAAATTTTAAAACACATTAGAGACAGTTGAATATGCAAAAATAAATTGACTAAATCAAGACGACTTCTTACATTAACCCTTACACAATTATAGCAGATCATTGATGACGAGGTTGGATTTCCCTTGTTTGAAGGTTGTGGTTGACAATAATTCAATTTCTGAGTTTGAAATATACAAAACGTCGTGTTCTTTTTGTTTACTCAAAAACTATGGAGAACGTCCGTAATAATATTTCATCCTCAGAGGTTGGATTTGTTGAGAGCTTTTGAAATTTCAGGTCAAGTGTACACATTTGAAGTTGATGTCGTTAAATTTAAAAATTCAATCGGTTACGTTGAGCTATGAAATTCCGATATCGATCTTTACTGACTGGGACTCGTGGCGTGGTCCTGTAATCCAGCTTCATGGAGGTCAGGGTTTGAAGATGATATAGGCCTAAAGCGGCTCAGATAGTCTCAGTGATCATCTGATGATACCCGCATCAACTCTCACCATCGTTTAGATATATCAGACCATTACCTGCGTGGTTCGGAAGTCACGTTAAGCCGTAGGTCCTTGTATTTTCATTGGTCATTGGGCTATTAATTAATGACCCATTCTAAGGAAGAGTCGGCCTTAGTTTGTAACAAGACTAAACCTCATACTCATTACTACCACTCATCCTTCACCACATATTTGCTTAAAATATCCTCATGAGTGTGGTCGGCATCTCAAATAGTGATTTAATGTTGTACTGAAAACTAGAGTCACAGTTTTAGATGTAGATGTAGATCTAGATGTAGATGTAGGCCAGATTTGTAGATGTAGATCTGTAGATGTAGATGTAGGCCAGATTTGTAGATGTAGATTGAGGATCAAGTAACGAACTGAGTCTCTGAACTGAGATAAACGCCCAGTTTTACGATGTCTGGGTCCGTACAAGGACCGGTATTCAAACCGACAACCAATACTATATGTTCAATCACAGCTTTACACTGTTAGCTTTCCACGAATAAAATATTCTTTTCCGATATCATCTGGCGTGATAGAATGTTTGAAATTGAACATTATTGTAAATGATTAAAAACGTTTTGGGAAAATCTATTTAAAAAACACGACGTCACGAGAATGTAGATAGTTTAAAATAAATCTTTGGATATTTTCTATCTTTTATAAACAGCTGTCATGGGCCTAACTGATTTTGCTTTCGGTTTTTACCGAACTGTTTATCATTACTTGCTACGGAGTTATTTTACAGGAAGTAACTTTACCTTTTAAAAGCTTTTTTCTTTGACCTTGTGGTCGTACATTTATTCGTGGATTAACAATTTCTACATTTCTAAATATTCTTGTTATTTTTCTAATAAAAAAGTTGTTATATTTAAAATTTGTAACAGTTTTCTTTCTTTTGTTTCAGGTATGTTTCAATCACTTTGGGTCTGTGGTGGTGGTAAGTGGGCATACGATAAAAATTATATTGCAATTACCTTAACACAATATTTTTGAAATCCATAGTCACTTTTGATACGATTTCCTAACAAAAACAGTGAATTCGTCCTACCAACGCACAATTACGATAAACATATATACTGTATACTTCTCAAAACCATCTAAATTAATTGCCAGATTTAGGGTTTCGACAGTCGGTTTTAAGGATAATTGATTTGTTTGTCTTTGTAAAATATGTCAGACCTATACTGAGTGCAATTCTTTAGATTCAAACCAGGGAGACACGCAGCTAAGCGCTTAAGATTACATGAAATCAGTTTTAAAATGTTACATTTCACGTACAATGTATTTTAATGTCAAATATTTCTTCAAAATACTCCATGGCTCTATGTTGTAAGGTTTTGATGTTTCCCTAAGAAGATTTGCAAGACAAATTTATCATTAAAAAATAAAATTGAATGGACAATGTGGTATTTTAAACCTTTTCTCTTGTAATTTTAAATTGGTATTAAAAAAAAGTAGTAGAGTTAAAACACTTTTCTTTTCGTCGTTGAATTTGTATTAAAATTCACTTTTTTGGAGGTGCCACAATAATCTATGTATACTATCTATTCAATTTGTATTAAAACTATTTAGGGGGCTCTCTCCCCTCCGGGTTTATACGCAAAGTACGTCAAAACAAACTTTAGAATTTGATAAAAGCATTCCCTAAAAGAATTTATAAAATATTCCATTTTCAAAAGTTAAAGGTAGGGACATCTAAAACTCTTCTGTATACATAATTATGTATATAAAGTCTTGTAAAAATATGATAAAAAAGAAAGCAATAATTGAAAATAATTTATTAAAAGAGACAACTTTGAGTTAGTTTAATTCCACTTTCTATATCCTATAGATGAATAATTGTAAATGTTGGGTCAGGATTGAGAGCGCATATAATGACATACAATCCTGCGTATGAGTGACACTTGTAATGGCTTGGCTTAAGCTAATCCTAGGTGATACGCATATAACGTTGTCAGTCTCCTCTCTTACTCAACTCAATAGGTGAGCTTTGAATATGTAGAGTATTTTGTGATCATAATATACTTGAAAATTGTGAAAGTAAAAGTTACCTGAGAATCTGACTTCAAATATTAAATTTTTATAGGATATTCAGCTATTTATTTGTATCATCAAGTAGAACAAAACTGTTAACACTTTTGAGCGATCCAATACTGTCTGAGTCCAAATGGCTATACTTTATGCATGTATATTTTGTCGTTGATACTTTTATAATTATTATATTTGTGTATGAGTGACACTCTACATTACGAAACATTTTCCGGTTTTCAAAAGTTCGGTAGAAATGTTCTTTTTGTACGCGAAAATCTCTAAGTCAAGTTAATGGATTTTCAGTCATCGAACTTAACTCAACGACGCCTGGACCCAAATCTTTTTAAATGTTCGTTGGAGTTAATCGGAGAAAAATTCGAATAATTGCCGGAACCCCTTAAACATTTTACAAAGTTCTAACTAAAACGTAAAAATTAGCTTTATTGCTATTCGTTGCCAGCTGAGTACAGTAGCCACATTAACACAACATTTTAAATAATATACAGTTAATTTAAACAATTTAGTTCCGTCAAAAAGAGTTAAATATTGGTGGTCAGAAATTACCTTTTGGGTAGGAGGCCTTTCCTTCTAAAAAAGGAGGTTTATGTTATACAAACTATATTTAATATTCCTTCGATAAAACTTAGCATCCACACTTGGCACCGTACCTAAAAGTCACGTTTCCTACAACGAGGTAAGAATGAAAAATGTACTTATAGACCGATTTCATTTAAACTTAGTACAAACCCTCATGATACCCAACATGTGTATCAAAAATCAATAAGTCCGTTCAGCCAGACCAAGATGGCGGCTGTAAATAGTTTTATTTATAAAAAAGGCTTTGTCATTTCACTCAGAGGTTTTGAGAAACTCAAAACTGCTAACCGTTTCGTTCTACGACGTTTCGTTATATTTCTATAGTTATTTATTTTTATTTTTATTTATTTATTATTATTATTCTCGTAGTATTTCTATACAAGGGTTAGTCCGTTTTGCCTGTGCTCGCTTCTGCGGTCCTTGGTTATTCATGTCAAGTACGGGCTGGCGAAAAGCCGGCTGCCTTATTTGAAGGCAGCGACTGTGTTGGCTCCAGCCCAGGAACGCTTGAATGCCTTGGTCCGGAGAGGTGAGCTCAGATAACATACGCGTACACTCTATTTACGTAAAATCTTGGCTAAATCTGTGTGTAAACTTTGGAGTAACTATTACAGTTTTTGTATTTGTTATTAATAATTATTTTTATGTGACTATAGTGTAATTGTTTTCGTTATTTATATTATATATTGTACGAGTATGTACTGTTGTTAGTGCGGTGAAACTATGTTAAATCTGTTGTGCATGGACTCAGAGACGGTGACCCTCCCCCAAGCAAAAGATTTATTTTTTGGGGGAGTAATTCTATAATTTATTGTAACTTGTATTGATTTGGCTTGAAACAATGAATTGCTCTATTTTCAGCGGAAATTCGTTAATAAATCCATCTTGAATTGAAAGAAATCATTAGGTGAAGCCTCGCTGTGATATTGCAAAGACTCTATATAAGTTTTGGGGTGAGAGTTATTTCCTCCGGCTACATGGTTTGCGGTTATCTATCCCAGGAGTGAGCTAAGGCATAACTGCGAGCTCCTACTCTGGGCTGAGCTGCGATTCAGTTTTTACTGCTCTTATTGTCGTATAACCTTGTTTACACTCAGATTTCAACGTCGTATAACTGTTGACAGTGCAATTGCCGAGTGATTCTTACATTGTGTGGGATTTCTTTATTTTGTGTAGATATTCTAGCCATCAGCTTGGTAAGACTGCAAAATGAGCACTGATCTTGACCTCTAGAACAAGTTCTGAGCACAGTTTTAAAACTTTATATTAATTTATTTTTGATGTGAGAGCAGTATACAGATCATAATTTTTGTAACATGTTCTTAAAATTTAGAGCAAACGCTCCTTTTGTAAATCTTTTGGTCAAGCTTGTTAGCCAGAGGAGTCTGAATACCGGAAGGTTCCCTTTTGAAAGAGAGTGTTCACCAAAAAAGCTGTTTCCACGGCCTTAAATCAGTAATTAAACTTGATCAGATTTGAATGACCATTGAAATATGAACGTATTTTAATGTTAAGAACATGTTAATCTAAGGCAGAAGGCTGTAGCTAGACTGTGAGTGCAGCTAAAAAGCTCATAACGCCCGTGATAATATAATATGTAATCCTTATGGAAATTACCTTTTGGAGAAGGGTTTTCACAGAAAAAAGTGTTTTAGTTTACCTTACACCAGTGGTTTTCATCAAATTTTATTTTTAATAATATTTTAAATTGTTGTATTTTAAAGTGTATTTTAAAAACGTGTAAATCTGAGGCCCTAGTTTTGCGTCCTTTATATCATGCTAAAACTTTTAATATTTAGTTGAACATTCATACAATCTATATCTTTATTGAAACCTATTTTGAAAATACGGTTCTTAAAGTAATTTTTCTACAAAACGTAATATATTGAGAGTAAACAATTCAAGATTTTGTGATAAAAAGTACAAGATGCTTTCATAATGTATATTAATATATTGGTCGCACATTCCTATTACATTTGGTATCTGAAATGTTACCAAATAAAAGTAGAAAAAGCACTCAAGGAAATGGACTGGTCTCGTGCAAAAGCGACGCTTTTGACTTATTTACTTGCATAAGTGTATTCGACTTCGTCCTTGTCGCTTTGTTAACCATTTTCAAATTCAACTTCATAGTTGGTTTTAACATTTAGCTTGTAGGAAACCCTCTCTTTAAAACGAGTTGATTTCTTTGGTTAGTCGTTGGTTCTGGATGAAGAAAGTCAGATCTATTACTAACCGAATGCCTTGACTTGGTTGGTTTCTTTTGAAGTGTTAAAGTTAAAACTCCAATATTATGTTTGATCAGAATAGTTAATAACAAAGATTAACGGATTTGAATAGTAAAAGCATAATTTTAACTTTAACCAGTTAATTTTATTTTAAAATATACAGACATGCGTCGTCTCAGTATCGTTAATGTATGAAATAAAGTTAAAAAAACCGCTTGGAAATACAAAACTAACATCTTTAAAAAGTATAACAGTATTGGAAAAAACATAGTTCCCTTTTTTAATATTTGTTTTATTGTGCGACCGGTTTCGGATCTTGTCAATAATGATCTTTTATTGATGATTCTCTTTAGCATAGTAACGAAATGGTTAGCGACCTTTAAAGGTTATGATTTGGGAAAACAATATAGCCGAGCTATAAAATGTTATTATCATAAATAAAACCAATTTGAACCCCAAATGGAAAAATCAACTTTTATTCTTAAAATTATTACAGCAACAAAAATTGCAAATAGATTATTAGTTAAAATTACAATTCACTTTAAAATTAAATCCATACTAGTATGCAGTGCTAAGAAACATTTAACAACGGTTTCACAAAAAACGTTCTTGCGATTTCAGTTAAAATTTTCTGCACGTATTTCATTATGAAACGCTGTGTTTATGAAACTTCGGCGCAACTTGCTTATTAGCTTGTCAGGTTGGTCAAGTAAACGATTAAAATGCATTCAGGTGCATTAGTTCCTATCGAGGAAACACTTGTTCGCAAATGTATACGCTTTTTTAAGTTTTAATATAACTTGGCCATAAATACATTTCTTTGGGGACAAATATTAAGTAATTGTTGCTTCTATTTGCCTATTTGCGGGTTTTTTATTCATAATTTGTTTGTGGTTTAGGTCGAGGTTGAATGGTAGAGTAACTTCGCCTCGTTAAACAAGACAAACTTTACCTTTTAATATGCAATCTGGGTAACAGTCACCCTTGTCTGTTACGAGACTCAAACTCTTTATTGTCGATTAACAAACAAGCATGACAAAGTCAAATTTTACAAAGCATGGATTTAATTAAGTTCTTACTTACTAATGTTACATCTAAAACTTACAACTAAAAAATTCCTCTAGACTATAAATTCCTTTTCAATAAGAATCATTTTAAGATGCTTTTTAAAATATTTAATTCATTTTTCAAAGTCATTGGAAGGTTGTTGAACATTTTAATGGAGTTATACAGTGTCTGGTGCTGATAAAAAGTGGTTCTGTGTTGAGGTAGTGCCAACACATTGGAACGCCGAAGACTGTACTCTGAAGGAGAACAAGTTGGGAACAAATCAGAATTACTTTTTTAGAAAATTCAAGCAACTAAAATATAAAGCAGGGAAAAGTCAACATTTTGTTTTCACGGAATTTACCACGACAGGAAGAGGCTGTCCCAAGGCCAAAACAATTCTAACAGCTTTTTTTTTTAGCTCTGAACACTGTCCTAACCCTTGAGCTATCGAATCCCCAAATGGAAACACCATAATTCAAAATAGGGAAAAAACATCCATAATATGCCAACAGAAGTAGTTTTTGATTCGAGAAAAAAGACAATCTTCTCAGAAGGAAGATAATGCGATTGAGCTTTTTAAGAACAGAGTCAATGTGCTCATGAAAATTGAGATTCGAGTCAATTATCACCCCTAAAAAAATTGGACTTGAGAATGATGTAACTTCAAAGTCCCCTAGAAAGATCTGACTAATTTTCTTATTCTGACAATTTCTTAAAGTGAAATTTACTGCCCTAGTTTTTAAAAATTAATACACTAACGATTATCTGATAACCATTGCAGAGAATTGACAACACCTCATCATCCATCAAAACACTCATCACACTCACAATCATCCCTTATTCACGCTAAAGTACCCTCTTAGAGCGGTTAGTGTCTCAAAGCAATAAAATTAAATCTATATAAATAAAATAATACTATTATCTGTACATTGCAATGAATCCATCGGTTTAGGTTATTTGGTGTTCATATACTTTGCAAAAACCGAAACTGGCGTCAAACAAATTTCTGTCCGCCTGACTGTAACGTTTTTAGGGCATCTTTGACCGCTTTATCCACCGATTTTATCTATGGCAAAGCACGGGTATACAGCTAGTATCTTATAAAACATTCACTAAGTTATATTTCGCTTACAGACAAGTTAAAACAAACCCGTATCGACGTGACCTAACTCACAAAGCGGTCTAAGACATATTGATAGTTTGAACTGTAAGTCGTTTCCCTTGGTTAGTCTTGTATTGAAACATTCACGGTCGGTTTGACAATGTAAAGCTGTATTCAGCCCTTTACAGGTCAACAAACATCTGAGCTTGTACGTCAGGGACTTTATGTATTTATTTACTTCGACAGTTTTACATACACTTTAATCTAGTTCTTCCAGTTCACACCGCGTCCAAACTTCATAATTAGGTTGAAATATTTCGGTCTCGCTGTAGAGTACCATCTTGAGTCACTGATTGGCTGAAACTGAGCTACTTGCTGTCTGCTATCCTATTGGTGGCAGGGCTGCCAACCGTCCAGTGGCGCAGGAATGCCAACTGTCGATGTTCTCATTGGCTGTGACACTATCGAAAATACTTCTTCAGGACTGGTTGCCAGATTCTTGAAAGTTTAATGCTCTCTTCTTTGTTGAAGTTATTACCATTTTTAATTATTTCAATCGTTTCTCGGATGACTCTCGGGTAATATTGTGAAATTTTCACCAATACCTACTTTGGTTTTGTCAAATTCTACTGCATGTTTCGTGTTGTAACTATGTTCTGCTATGGCTGACTTTTCAACATCTTCGTATTTTGTGTGTCTGATGTCTTCCTGGACTCTTGTTGAAAATTAATCTTTGAAATTAATCGTTAATTCCTTGCAGTTGCGGTTCAATATATATTGGAGAGACTATAATTAAACTAAATTGAACATTGGGTAGAAGACATGGTCCAAACCGATTTCACTGACGGAAAATATATATAAGGCTATACACTTTCAATCAGTGCCTTTTAAAAATCATACCTAATCTAGTCAAACAAGAACCCTACTTCTTAACTCTTAAGCTTTCGCAGTCTCAGCCAGTCAACCAGCTACTGAGGATGACTCTCCACAGCGAGGTCGAAACGTTTAGCAGTATTTGTATTTCAAATGTGACGCGGTGTAAACCGGAAGCCTTAGATATTAATGAAGAACCCTACTTTTGATCTTTTCCAAATTTTTTCCGCACCCCTAATATTTTTCAATAAAAACAAAACCACTTTTGACGATATAAAAGTGAGACTTGTTGCCGGCTCGGACTCGTCAGTGAAGTCTAAACAATCAGCCGCGGAGATTAGTCCCTAATTTGTTTCTGACGTCGACTGATGAATGGCTTCAGGCGCGTCAGATTATCTACACAACGAGTAATCACTAATCACTAATCACTTTACACGCCACGATTGAAAACTAAACATCGCAGTCACATGAAGTCTGGATTTGTTTCAATCTTCTTCATGCGCTTTCATGACTATGGTCTGCCCGGGACGGGAATGCGTGCGATGCTTGGTAGCCTTGTTGGTTCGGATGGTGCATAATCATCACGAGGCGATTGATTGGTTGTGTTGTTACGATGTATGTATTATATTTTTGATGGTTAGAAGTTTGTCGCTGACGTTGGAAGAGCTTTTAATGGAAATATCATAGCGGACGTTATCACCATAATAGTGAGTGGAAAGAACAGAACGTTTCAGCAATCACTTCCCGTCTTCAGGTGAAATGTAACGTAAACATTGGACAATGAGCTAGCCCAAAATTATCACCGTAATCTGTCCAGTAAAACGATAATAAATTTAGGCTAGATCATGATCTAACTTTTGTTTTATGCTTGCTAGGTTAAATTTCACTAGTAAACGGGATCAGAAGCCAGAACCCCAAACTTTGTGTTATTTATTAAATGACTATTTGAGATGCCAACCACTCTCATGAGGGTATTTTTAATGACCCATATCTGAAGGATGAGTGTGATGAGTGGTAGTAATGAGTTATGAGGTGTAGTCTTGTTACAAACTAAGATGGACTCTTCCTTAGAATGGGTCATTAACTAATAGCCCAATGACCAATGGAAATACTCGGACCAACGGCCTAACATGACTTTTGAACCACGCAGGTGATGGTCTGATATGTCGGAACGATGGTGGGAGTTGATGCGGGTATCATCAGATGATTCCTGAGACTATCTGAGCCGCTTTAGACCTATATCATCCTCAAAAAGATTCCTAATATTCCTATATTCTTGATCCCTAATGACAATATATAAATTTTGAAAACTCAACAATCAACAACTTAAAACTTGAAAACTTAGAAGATAGACTTTGTAATTATAAACTAGTGTATAGAAACTTTGTCAAGATATGAATAAATCAATAGAACACTTCCTATCAGATTTCATCCGTTTTTTTTTCACTGAGATTAATTTTGTGGACTAAATTTTTTCTACCCTTTTCCTGCGTATTTTTTTAAAGTAAACGCAGAAACCTAAGCTACAACTTTAAAAATGTTGTATGTTTTTCGCTCCGCAGAAACGGACCAAGTCGCCTCGAGTAGAAAATATTTAACGACCTTCAGCAAGTTTTAATTTCTCTAAAATTTTGTTAAAGTCATCCAATTGCCTCGTTATTAAATGATTTCTTGATTGTCAACAGAATGAGATCTGAATCTCTCAGGACACGGTTTATAATGTGTACTGTATAAGGAAGCAATGCAAGGAGCACTCCCCAGTTCCCTGAAGTGTCTGTTCCTTAACCCATTATCTGTCAAGACAGCGTCTCCGCTCACCATCTGTCTGTCTTAGTTTGAGTTTTCAATTTAAATATTACTAATATCACTGGCAGTGACTGTTGAAGCGAAATTTTAATTTTAACTGGATGGCGAGTGTATGTTTCGGCCGTAGAAAAGTCCGTATTACGTTTAGAAGAAAAACTTCTCTTTTTCACCACTGTGGACTTACTAAAATGTCCAAAATGGTGCCGTCTTCTTCATGCGCTTTCATAACTTTGTGGTCTTTACGGTATAGGAATGCGTGTGATGATTGGTAGCCTTGTTGGTTCAGATGGGGCTCGTGGCGTGGTCCTGTAATCCAGCTTGACTGAAGATGGTACCTCACATTTCAGTGTTTTGATTCTTTGATGACTTTTATAGTTTTTGTCTAAATAAAGCTCAGATATTTGTCTCAGTGATCATAAACTGATGATACCCGCAATCAACTGGCCCAGCCAAAGGTTCGTTTAGACATATCAGACCATCACTTGCGTGGATTATAATTCGGAAGTCACGTTAAGCCGTTGGTCTGACTTGTATTTCCATTGGTCATTGGGCTATTAATTAATGCCGACCACCTCATTTCTAAGCAAAAGGAAGAGTCGATGCCTTAGTGGTAGTAACAAGATACACCTCATGAGTAGTCATTACAACCACTAAGGCTCTCTTCACCATGGGTCATATTTGCCTTACGGAAATACCCTCATGAGAGTGGTAACGGCATCTCAAATAGTGATCTAGTGATTAGATTATAAGGGATTATAATTCGAGACCGAGTGCACATCAACCCTTTGGTTTATTATGCTGACTTCCTGTTCTCTTTTTGAAGGCGACCCCACTCTTGCTTGCTTACAAAGCTCGAGGATCACTCTTCTCAGTTCGGAGGGGTGTAACTCCTGCCACTCGAGAGCCCCCAGCAGACCTCTTCCGTGGCCTCAAGGGACTCACATTCGATTAGGACACGTTTTGCGGACTCAGGAGTACGCTCACATAACTTACAGCCGGTATCTCCTAAAGCCAAGGGGTGTAGCTATTAGGTAAATATGCGATCATATTGGCAATAGATCAGCAACGATTGCAATCTTTGCTCTCTGAACGACTCTGTACAAAACACTGTCTTGTAGAGAGTTCGCCTAACCTGTGAAGTGTACGTTGGGAACGAGACACGCGGAGGGATACATATCAAGTCACAGGTGCAGAAGAGAGATGGCAGTTGTGTTGCGTTGTTTCACCGATAACTCCGGCTCTAACTCACCTTTAGTCGAGTTCTTCTTCTTCTCTCTTGTCGATGGTGAAGGGTTAGAGGCTCTCTTCTAGGTGTTCTTTGTGTGTAAGAAATGTCGACGACATTTGGACGTTTTAAGGACTCCCATACTGTTTCTTTTGAATTTTTATTTCTGAAGATGACGTATTTAGTTAACTGTTTGGTTTAAAAAATACTCAGGACGTTGTTGTAATCAGCAAACACGGAAAGATTATTCGGTTATTACCGAATATCCTTTGGAAAAATTAAATGCCGTCAGCGTGGTAAGACCAAGGCCCGGGACCGTCAAATGAGCACCGATCCTGACCCTCAGAATACGTTTTGAGCGTGTTAACAAATTTTATATACATATGTGTACTCTCAGGTACATTTTTGTCCGATTTTCACGGAATTTGATATAAACATTCCTTTGTAAATCTCTAGATTAACTAGCAAAATCTGTCTACCGGAATTGATCTTTTAGGATGACGTATCCCCAAAAATTGGGGTTTTATTATACACAACCGAATTTATAATCTGATTTCGATTAAACTTAAATAACTGTATAAATATTAATGTTACCGTACCTGTCTTGTGTACCTTAGATCAACAAAAACCGTTCAGATATCGCCTGACTGATTTTTTACACATTTTGGGTAAGGCAAAATAATTCTAAACTAAGTTTCATTGAAATTGGGTCTTCCGTTACGTGCAGTTTTTATAGCATAACATCCATTTTTACGGGAGAACACTCTACCAAAAGGCACTTCCGGTGTAAATAATCCCCCCGTTGCATGATATTCGTTAGGCTTCACGGTAGCGCTTGAAGCTACGTGTCGGCCATGTTTTTGATTACTAAATCACTAAACTACTATTTGAGATGCCGACCACTCTCATGAGGGTATTTTAAGGCAAATATGTGGTGAAGGATGAGTGGTAGTAATGAGTTATGAGGTGTAGTCTTGTTAAGGCTCTTCCTTAGAATGAGTCATTAATTAATAGCCCAATGACCAATGGAAATACAAGTACCAACGGCTTAACCTGACTTCCGAACCACGCAGGTGATGGTCTGATATGTCTAAACGATGGTGGGAAGTTCACTGCGGGTATCATCAGCCTCAAATGACCTCCACTGAAGACTATCTACAGGAACGCGAGTCCCGTCACCATTTTAGACCTATGCCAAAAGGCATCGGTGTAAATATCGTTGATATGTTCGTTAGATTCACGGTAGCGCTTGCTAAGTGTCGGCCATCGATTTTGCAAACCGCACATATACACAGCAATTTTAATTAATTTTCTTGATGACTTTGCACTTAAATAACTTATTAAACCTCGTTAAACAAGACAAACTTTACTTTTTTGTAACAACTCGCAGTCTGTTCAGTTGAAAAGCACCTCAAGAATAAACGTAAAATTGTAGTCAGCGTCGTAAAAAGCTAAGGTAAATACGTTACTACTGTAAGTAGAGGTAACGAAGCATCGCCCCTCCCCCCCTTATCAACCCCCTCCACCCTCCCCACCCCTCTACACAACCCTCTCCATTTAACTAAGGTTCATTGTTACTCAGAAGACAATAAGCCACTCACTTCACCACTTAATGTGGTAAAACTCCTAAAACTGTCGCGGAGAGCCGTTTCCAGGGCTCGTGGGGACAATTTGTGAGAATAAATGGAAGGTTTTATGTTAAATTGTGTGTAAAATAATTAAATTAATTATTGTGTTAGTTGTTCATCCAATTCGTCAACAATATTTAATTGAAGGAAAACTACATCCCGCCCCAAAGTGTCACCGATTTTGATGATAACAAACTTAACTTGAATTTCTGTTCACATTTATAAAATTTGTACTAGGTTATGTAAAGTTCTGGACAAATAAGTGCAAAGGTTTCCTGGAAGTAATCACAGATATATACGGGGTGAGTTTTAAATGGCACTTCCACCATCTTAACTTTTGAAAAAGGAAATATTTTGAACACCTTTTAGTCATAATTTTATAGGATCCTCAAGTTTGTTTTCCGTAATTTGCGTCACCCCCCCCAAACCGGAAGGAGGGTTTTAAATACAAACCCCTCTTGTGGAAAATCAAATCAAATGTTTGTATCTAAATTAATATTCATACCCATTTAAAAATGACGATAAAAGTCCGGTTTATAAACTACCTATTTCACATACAATTTATTTTGAATGACAATTTTCTCTTGGAAATCATCTGAGGCAAACCGTACATTACAGAAAAGTATTTTTAAAAAATTGTTGAAATATAGCACTTTAAGCCTTTTTGTGATCATCTTTAAATGTGTATATAACAAAACATACAAAGTGCATCGTCGTTGCAAAGGTGTCTAAGAGGGGAGGGGTTTTGCTATTTGACTAGGAAGTTTTGGGCATCTCAAAACTACAAACCGTTTTGTTCAACCACGGTTCGTTCTATGTTGCAATTTATTTAGTGGACCCGTGGCGGATTAGTCAAATTCTCACTCTCTTAATTTATTTCTTCGTCTTAAAACCGCAACCTGTTCCTTCGGGGACTCACCACTCTGGCATAAGGCAAACACATCTGGCTCGTTTTCAATCCCCGCTGTATCACCACTCAAACAATTTGTTAAAGCAGAATGTGATTTGCGGTATGTGACGCTAGTAAAGGTAATACAAAGGGAACGGAGGAGATCATTTGAGTGGTATTTTCATATCTAGAGGACATTGCAGTCCCAACTTCATTCACTTGTCAAATATACAATATTTACCCTAAGTTCGCTAATAATGTGTTAAATGGCGAAACATTTATGGGATAAGTTAAGTTCAACACATTAGACGGTGGCATTTCAACAACCAGAAATTATAGCCATCTTTAAAAATCGATTTGAGAAAATGTTCCAAACACGTTGAGAAATGTAATGTATCAGAGGACGCAGTTTGTTTTGAAGAGAGGGTTGGAGTTTGATGTGACCCGTTTATCAACCCCTGAGTTACAGCACCTCTCTCATTTACTCCTTATCTCTTATTCATCATCTGCCGAGACATGTCACAGAGCACAAAACACCCCACAATGTCAGCTGACTCGCTCAAACCCTACCAAAGTATGTGGCAGGATATACAGGGTGTGTTATCTGGAAGTTCAGGAATAACACATCTGAGAAACCTGGGTCTTGTCGTCGGGCGTGTGTAAGTTTTCTGGATTAAAAGTCTTTTTATTGAATTTCCTTTGTAAAAATGAGATATTAATGCCGTCAGCGTGGTAAGACCCAGACCCGGGATCGTGGAATGAGCTCCAATCCTCCTGACGTTTGAGCATTTGTTTAATGTACATGGTTTTGTTTCATACTTTATACTCAAGATTGCAAGAGGGTTTAGTGGTTTAAAACAGTAGATGTCATCCGATGTTGATTAAATTTGAAATAAATATGTATTATAACATTATCTACCAATAAACTAAAATTATAAAAATCCATTGAGTCGTTTAAAAATGGCGTCCAAAATGATTTTTGCTATAACAGCGGAATAAATAGTCCAATTTCAATGAAATTTTAAATTTTTATCGCTTCCAAGTATAGAATCAAACTTGCAGTAAAGGAACACGTAGTTTAAGGCCGAAAGCCGAAGCGAGGTTGTGAGCGGAGCGAATTAGAGGAACAAATCGCAAAGTAAATACGATTCACTCATACCAGCAGCGTTTTATCGCTTAGCTGCGTGTCGGACTGGTTTATGATTTAAGTGATAATCGTGTAGCCAATTATAAGAGGTACTGTCATATAATCAGCTGATAATGTTTTTTAGTTAATAATAGATCAACAGAGTTGTACACATACAATTGTTTTAATAATGAGCTGATTATATGACAAATACAAATAAAATTATCTTTAGAGGATCCGTGGCGTATCGGTATCGCGCGCTACATCAGAGCTCAGCACTAGGGTTCGATCAAGTGACTATACGGTGGACGCTAGGTAAAGGTCGAGGTTGAATGGTTGAGAGCATTTTGTTGTCCTAACGTCACTGCGTTAAACAAGACAAATGTTACCTGTATAGTTATTTAGAACACATTATTTCTTCAATAAAAGTACTAAAACATGTTTAAAGTTAAACTTTTTTATTGAACAAGTCCAGATAAGCAAACATTCCTAGGTAAACGTTCATTTGTATAAAGATTTTGTATTACGTTTTTATTTATTAAGCATTATTTTTAAACATTCTTAAATTTTTGGGTATTTTGGTTCGGATAAAACGTTTAACCTTCGATTCTAAAGATCTTGCCGATTATTTAAAAATATTTACCAACAAACCTCTAACATTTTCTTTAGCACCTTACATTAACATCAATTCGAACAGTATAAAAAATAACGCACAATTACTTTGTTTTGTTCCCAACGTTCCAATCTATTGGAAACCACGAGAAATAAAATAATTACCCAAAGTACAAAACTAAAACTTCAAATTGTGTTGAAGTTGAACTGAATAAGAGTTTAGTGGAATCTAAAACTAGAGCGAGCCCCAGTTTTGCGAATGTAGTTGTTTCATTTAACTTTAGTGTACAAATCATTGCAGCAAATGCAATTGCAGAGTTTCTGTTTCCTATCTGGGAGGGTCACATTCAATATAGAATGTTCTAAATAAATGAACTCTACTCCTAAAAGTATTAAAAAGAAACTTTGGACATTATATTATGTTCGTGTGGTCAATAGATATTGTCTAGGGAGCAAAGTATTGCGCATTTTAAGTTAATGTATGATAATAAAATAGTGCGTTAACAAAGAGATAGATTAAATAAAAACGGAAATGTTTGTTTGATCAACAATTAATTATGTCCCCCCTAAATTTGTTAAATGCAAATCCGGCCTTTGGATTCCAAAAGAAGGAATTTTACACAAATTCAACTACGCAAAGAAACACGTTTTCTCTCATATCTTTTTTATTGTTATTAAAAGATAACAATAAATCAGGTTTAAAATGCTGAATTTCACATACAATTTATATTGACTGAATAATTTATCATTAAAATGGTCTATGGGATTTGGTTATATAGGGTTGTGATGTTTCCCTCAACGGATTTTTAAGAAAAATCGTCATTAAAAATAAATTGTTTGTGAAATGTAGCATTTTAAACTGGGTTTATTGTAATCTTTAAATGCGTATAAAAAAGTTGAGATCAAAAGTTTTTCTTTTCGTAGTTGAATTTGTGTTAAAATTCCTTTCTTTGAGGTGCAACAAGAGGGGTATTGTAAAATATTCGGGGGCCCTCCCCCCCTGGATTTTAGGTTTGAGGTGGGTGACGCAAAGTACGTCAACACAAACTTTAGGATCCTATAACAACATTCCCCAAAGGCTTTTCCAATTTTTTTATTTTCAAAAGTTAAGGTGGAGATGTTTAATCTCACCCTATATATGAACATAGAAATTGATGGCCTTTTCCACCAGTTATGGTTTTTAAACAATACAAAACGTTTTAAAGGCACGGAAACTCCTCTCGTTTCTAAACTTAATCATAATCCTAACCTAATTTAATATTATATTTGTATTATAATAACACCGGAATTATGAGTTTCCAATAATGGTGATTCATATTTTACTTCTTCATGCCAATGAACAAGCCGGGTTCTGTGGAATTGTAAGGGTTGAACGCAAGGTTTACGAGGCAGGATCACTTTAACAAGGTCCTTATCCCTTTCTGTCTACAGTCAGGGGTTCTTCCTGCCTTTAGCTGTAATTGACCCCCACTGTCCATCTCACTGCGATCCAACACACATTCTAGGCTACCTCTTAAGAGTGCACAGTACCTGTCCGGCCATTTTGTATTTTGTCACATAAGAACAATGTAAACAAGCATTTTCTTAAGACACCTCACTCCTACATCTTCATCGGATCTTTTTAAAACTTGTATTTTAAAGATTACAATGTAGTGCAATGATTCCGCTGACCACGTTTTGGCAAAAATGTATTATTTAACCAGTAAAGTCAAGAAAAATACATACAAACATTCTTTAACTTTTTAATTTATGTCACGATTTTCTTAATAAGACATTTTTAAATTCAGCTTAACGGAGCCACTAAAACATTCAATGCACAAACTTTATTTAATACAAATCGATGAAAACTGTAGGTGTGAGGTGTCCAAGAAAATTCATATTTTTACGTTGCTCTTATGGGACGAAATTCAAGGTCACTGAGGCGCACTCTTAAGCAAAGTTAGTACGAACGGTAGCAAAAATAGTAACTACTAAAAATGAAACTTTAGAGATTGCTTGAAACAGGTCAAAGAAAATGAAAGTTGGAAGTTGAATGCTTGCTTACAGGTTGTTTTTTAAACGAATCCGAATTTTTTTAAGTATAATTAGTCATTCTTTACGAGCAATATATGGTAATAAGTTTGCATAATTAGTTTGTTCGCTTCAATATCTTTCGATTGGTCTGTATTGTTGCAGTAATGTTGTGATTTTGATTTCTAACTTGATGTTATTGTGAAACAAACCCAATCATGGTTTTTACCAAAGATCAAAGAATGTTTGTTGTTAAAGAGTACAAAATTTTTTTTCAAGAGGCGTTCGAGACCAAGTTTACAAGTGTGATTATTTAAAACAAATCTAGCGCTAACAGGCTTGTTAAACATTTTAAAGAAACACGGAACAGAAAACATAACAGAAGGTGGACCGTACTGAATTAAGATGTAAGGGTTAGTTTTGACCATTCTCCTAAAAGATCCTTAAGCATTTTTAAACAACAAAAGAAAAAAACTAAAGCGTTTGTTTAGTAACAGCTCGTTACGCATAATTTATTAGATTCAGGTTGTTGGTATTGTTGGTAAAATTAACTGTATCAGTTGGTATATTAGTTATGTCGTTGGATTAATCAGCTATAAATTTTGTCGTATGTGCAAGGAAACCTACTATATTTTGTTTGTTCGACTGAGTGTTTATATATTTATGGAAGTTAGATACGATAGTTTTTAAATTAATTTTAATTGGGCCTTTATAGTTAGTTTAGTTTTACCGTCTCAACCGCTACTTCCGGAATGACCAATAACTAAATTAAAAATCATGTCGAAAATAGTTGGATTTTAGTTAGAAAGTTTGAAAGCAACATACAGCTTCTGCAACGACGCTTTTCTTAACTTCTAGAACACACCATTATAGAAAATCAACTATCAAAATATTCCAGCCTTTTTACAGCAAAACCATACGAGTACATAATATGTTTGACTGAATGTGTAACATAAGATAATTAATAAAATGGTTTTCTATGTACATTAAAATAGCTGTATGTCGTATGAACGTTGAAATCTTCAGTTCAATGCAGGTCAAACGGCGTGTAGATACACTACCCCTTCTGTAAGACCGGGTCCATTTGCTGAGTGCTTTTTCTAATTCTCTTCCCTAGAGTTCTCTACGGATGTATACTGACACAATAAAAGAGAACAACGTGTTAAGGGTCCGCCTCAGCTGCGCGGCGAGGCTATAATGCAAGGGTTTACAGTGGCCCATTTTTCACCTTTATAATAATGTTTATATTGATAAAAATGATATATTTGGAAACTAGAAGAGTTTTCCAACACGCTTATAAAGCGGTTTTATTTTCAAAATGATGCGTTAAGTATGCAAAATGAGGTTGAAAAGAACTAAATTTGGAAAATATCAAAATTTATTTGTAAAACTATTGAACAACTTATGAAAAATCGGCTTTATACACGTGTTGTAAAAATCCTTTAGTTTCCCAATATATCATGTTTATTGATGTGCAAGTTATTTTGGGAGGTGAAAAAGGCCAACATGAACTCTTGCAAGCGGTTGGTTTGTCAGTTAGGCGGCATCAGTTGAAAGAAGGCCCGTTGTTTAGCCAGTTGTTATGCGCGCGGTGTCGTGTGTTCCTTGTGCGGACGAATTCAGCCTCATCTCTGAGCGGACCTTTAAGCTGTAAACCGTTGTGCTTTACGACGTTTCGTTCTATGTGACGATAGAATAGAGTTGACAACCGTCCATTGGAAACATCGTAATGGGCATCCCTGCTCCAATGGACGGTTGGCAGCCCTCAGCGAATCAGACTGAAGATGGTACTCCAAAGCGAGATCGACAATCTCAAGCTATTTATTATTTCTTATACAAATTATAAAATATAAAACAAGTCTACGAATAAAGGTTTATTCGTATCAGCCTTATCAGCCTTGGATATGATATTTTTGGTGCTATGATTTGATTTTTTATTAATTTATCAGGGTAGCCTCTGCCGGTAAGGGCATTGGATAATTTACTAATGTATTTGTGGAAATCCGCTTGATCACTGCATAGATTATTTGCTCTCAAGGAAAGGCTTTTAGGAATCGAACGCTTGATATGCATAGGATGACAGCTTGAATAATGCAGGTACTGCATTTTATTTGTTTCTTTTACATGAATTTTGGTGCGGAGAAGATTATCTCTTAAGAAAACATCAACGTCTAAGAAGGTGATAGACTGTTGAGATGTTTTCCAGGTGAAATTTAAACAAGAAAAAGAGTTCAAACTGTCAAGAAAGTTAGAAAGAGATTCTTTGCCGTGTTGCCATAGTACAAAAACGTCATCGATGAACCTTAACTATTTGAATGGTTTAAGAGTCTGAGATGTTAAGAAGGACTCCTCTAATAAACCCATAAATAGATTTGCAAAAGACGGTGCCATTCTCGTCCCCATTGCGGTTCCTTTAATTTGGAGATATTTTTTCCTTTAATTCATCTCAGTTACTAAGGCAAGACAGTGTGAAGCTGTACACAAGCAACAAGTATTATTACACAATACTACACACTCTTCTTCAGAAAATGAATCTTTAGATAGGGTTTTCACTCGTAAATTAACCAAAACCAACACTGAAAAATTCTGCTTTCGCAGCTATTTATATGATGTTTTGACGTGGTGTTTATCGTGGAAGAACTAGATTATAATATACATTGATGACACACAATTTCTATAATCCTTACAACGATTGAAAACTATTATTCTTAACTATTTAGTATAGATGTTAGCGAAAACACATAAGAAGAGTGAGTAAAAGTCCAAGTTATTTCTTGTAAGGAACACAAACACAACAAAACAGCAATCTCTCTTCCGCACCTGTGCTTGGATATTTATCCCCGCTTATTGTAACGGCTGTGTTGCCTTCTGGAGACTTTAACATTGTCATCCATGCCACAGTTGAACCTCGAAACATCTTTTTTTTGTCTCGAATAGCCATGAAACTTTTCTACCTGTTAGTGAGGATTTTATTTTATTTAGATTGTGTTTGACGTACTTAGCTGGTAATTATTTTTTAATTCGATAGTTTGGTTAAGAATCTTGTCTAAGACAATACAAATGAAACCTTCCTGATAAAACACTTGCGTGTAAAACTGTTGTGTTGTTTCCCTATACAGTTTGTTTGTAATATCAACAGACCCTAGGTTTAGTAACAAATTAAAACGTCATTTCGTTAGAAAAAACGAACCTAGAGACCACGAAATACTGCCTCTATAAGTCCAGAACGACTCTGGGCGTGGATCTCCACGGTTATGAGACCATGGCGAGGGGTATCTTCAAAGAGGTTCAACACAACACTACCGTAGTTGCTCGTGCCTTCCTACGCAGGAAGTAAAGTCTTAAATCGAATTCTCGGGTGAATTTAAAAACACATTGGCATCGAATTCATTAAATTTCAAGTCCCGATTAGTTTTATTAGTTACATGAATTTATGGACTCATTTTTGGATAGACTATATTTCTCATGGATTCTTTAACCGGAATAAATGATTTTGGAGATCAAATTTTCAAATCGGAAGTTTAAGCATGGACGTGAACTAGTGTGAATGGAAGTAAATTAGCAAACAACATCAAAAAGTTACGTTTGTGTCCAATTTGGCATTGTTATTTCACATTAAAGACAGTTTGTTCTTTATTTACCAAATCTTCAATAGTTTCTGAGGTTGATGCCGACAGAGTTCAGGTTAAACTTAGCGAACAAGAGTTCCATTTGCGTTGAGCTTTTACAGGGTGGCCCAAAAAAAGGTACTCATCTAAACGGTTTACACAAATACACTTGTAATAGAGTTTTTTCCTCAGAAACTACTGTCTCGTTCAACTGACTTCTCATGCAAGAAGTCACAAGAAGTCTTGATCTTTCACTGTGTGATGCGTTTTCGTGGGGAACACTAAATCAAAAGTATTTCAGGCCACCAACTCAAAGTATTCGAAATCTGAAGCAAAACATAACATCAGTCATAATGGATATGCCTCCCGGAGAATATTCAGTAATGATTGCAAACATGTTAAGACCTATGGATATGTCATACTCAATGATGAAAAACATGTCGAGCATTTAGTTTTAGATGGAGTAAATAGCTAATCAAAAAATACCATAAAATTACGAGTTCCTCTTTATTGCACCACCCTGTATAATAACATACAATAAATTTAATGGCAGTTGTTGAAACTGAAACTGGTTTATCCTGAGATAAAAGTACTAGTTTTAATGGCAATTGTTGTTTTGCTCTAGGAAGAAATATCAAAGACGTGATTAAAATCAATATTGCTTACTTCCTTTCAAACCGCAGTAATATTCTACTTATTATGGAATTTCCTTTTGGAAAAATGAGATATTCATGCCGTCCTCATGGTAAGACCCAGACCCGGGACCGTGAAATGAGCACCGATCCTGACCCCAGAACATATTTTAAGCATTTTTATAAGACTTTATGTATAATATATATGTATGTATGTATTTTGAAAATTTAGTTTACAGAAAGGGTTATTTATTGTATTAATAAAAGAGAAAAGTAAACTTGAGTTAAAAATATTCAGTACTTCTATATATGTGTACTCTGTCGCATGTGTAAACTTTGTAAATATATCAGTCAAGTTCGTTACCAACAAAATTACTGGAACAGCTTTGGGAAAAATGATGTAAATACATTAAATTTCATTCCGATTTTGATGAACTTGTATTTTAAGAAAATTATGACAATTTATTCATTAAGTCGTTTCAAAATGGCGGCCAAAAATTGATTTTTCGCTATAACAACGTTATTAGTAGTCCGTTTTCAATAAAATTTAAACAAAGTATTATCTTCACGATATGTAATAAAACTTGCAGTAAAAGAAAGCGTAAGCTTTCGGGATGATGGACCATTAGGTCTGAGGCCTAACGCCGAAGCGAAGCTGTGAGCAGAGTGAATAAGAGTAACAAATTGCAAAGGAAATTCGATTCATTCATGCAAGCGGCGCTTTAGCGCTTAGCTGTGTGTCGGCCTGGTTTACTTTTAAGTATAATTGAATTTATCGTCCACGTGTTTTAATACAACCAGAGTTATATACCTTGTCCTGTGTTTCTTTGAAATGTTTTAAACTAAAAATCAAAGCAGGTAGAACGCCAAACCTTTCACGACCCCATAAACCACACAAATTTAATTTACTAAATAAGGTAACCCAATAGAGAGGAAACAATAACACAATTTCGCTTGTACAAACACAACTCAAAGTCGGTAACGAAGTTAGGGCTTCAAAAAGCGATACAGTTTTAAACAGCTGACATATGAAGTTATGAGGCAATAAAGCAGCCAGCATTGTGTTGCGAGTTGCGATCTAATAATCCGCCAGAGTTATAGAGTGAATTCGGTTATCCGTGGAACAAAGGGGGTTGAAACTAAATTCTACTTTGATTGTGGAAATATTTTGGAGAACATTTTGTTAAATTGATTTAGAAAATTATAAAGAAAATAAAACCTGGCCGACACGCAGCTAAGCGCTAAAACACTAGCTGAGTGAATCGAATGTCGTTTGCAATTTGTTATTCGCTCACAGCCTCGTTTCGGCCTCAGTCCTCAGATTTACGGGGTTTTTCTTTGGAGTTATACATACATTTTAGATTCTGTAAATTAAAAAAACTATCTTTGATGACAATGTTTTTGTTGCCCATCTGATATCTTATGATACTCAAAGCAAACAATAACGAACAGTAAAGTTGAATGTATAAAAATATAGGATGTTTTTCTTGACAAGCTTCATGGGATTTTCCTTGGGTCAAAACGAACACATCTTATCTCAAAAACATAAGCTGATCATGTTTTGTAAGCACGCTAGCCACCATTTTTTTTAAATTTAACTAATTATATTTCATATCCGAAAACTTGTATTTGATTTCCTTTAAACTCGTTGTATTTTTATGTCTAACAAATACAAATTTGAGAAATCATTTTAGTTTGGTACGACCTTTTGTTTCTACGTTAAGACAGTTTGTAACGAATGGCTTAAAAACGGAGAGATTAGTAACAAATTATCATTAATAATCTTTTGGTACAAGTCTAACGTGACCCTAAGTTTGAAAAAATCACACAGTTTTAGCGAAAGGTTTGTATGAAATCAGGGGTAAACTGCAACAAAATTGACGTATAAGTGTTGTTTTCTGCCTAATTGGTGCATTTTGCCCTAGTTTTCATTACATTCCTTCGCTCTAACTCAGTTTGATATTAAATAGGGCTTCAAAATCGTGGTGGCATTCGATTGGTAGTTAAGTTTGCAAAAAATGCCATCCCTATCATATGGTTGTAACGTTGTTTTGAAGCAGTTCATTATTAATAATCGTTCACTTTGTACTGAGTTTTTACTCTCGAACTAGTATTGGTTGTAGACAAGAAGTTGATAAATATTTCATTTAAAATAATATACCTAGTAATCAATTCGGTATTTGACAATTTTGTTCTTAGAACCTGACGACAAGTAAACGAGTTTTACCATTTGATTTACGTCCTTACTCATTTGTTTTGTTTCGATTTTCCCTACTTTTACTCTTCTAACTACAATAACGTCCATTACATACCTAAGCATTTTAAATTTTAAAACTATCTAATTTAAACTAACATGGAATTTAATTGTTAACTTCTAACTCAAAGCGCTGTTAAAGCCACTTCACAATCAACTTAATTACAGTGTTTAAGTTGAATATGTTGAGCACACTCTAGTGATGATGATTACAACAATACACTGCCAGAGGCAACTCAATGTAATATAGCTTTGATGTACTGTATACGCCTGATGTAATCATTGATAATGCAGCTTAGCTTCGTGTATTGTTAATTGTTTATAGAGTTACACTTAACACTTTAGTGTATGTATCTCTGGTACTTTTGGAAAAATTACTTGAAAAAAAAGTTTTATTGTTTATCATTATTTGTCTGTCTGTATTTGTTAGACTTTATTTGTCAAATGTTGTGTAAGTATATTACAAGGTCATCGGTGTGTAATTTTGAAATCTATTAACGAAAATCTAAAATAAGTTTATTTTTTGTAGTTTCATCTTTTATAAATACTCGCATTTGTTTGACATCTAAGAAATATTAATTACTATAATTTATCCAAACCATTTAGGAAATACTTTGTTTTTTCCTCGACAACTCTTTGTGAGCATCATTTACAATGCTTTAATTCGTTAAACCTCAGCTTAGCATATGCAACACCCTTATTTTATTTACAAAATAAAGGTCAAAACATATATTGATAACAAAGTTCCATGAAATGACTAGACGAAACATTGTTAACATAATTTTGGGGTTTTCGTATCGAACATTTACAAAAACGTATTGTCGAAATTCGTTTTCTTTTTAGACTCAAACTTTGTTGTGAAATAAGTTATGTGTTTTAAAACTATGCTGTCTTTCTCTCATATAACTTGAAACGCGAATTTCAACATCCAGATTTAGTCGGTACACAAAACATATACATACATGCAAGATAGTACTTAATATAAATTACTTATCACGCAATTTAGTATGACTAGAATAAGAAACAATCTCTCTAAAATAGGCATAAACCTAAACAGGCACTGAAAACATTGGTTTTATTCCGATAACTTGAATGATTCTCAAAACTGAACTGACGGCAGGAAAAGTGTTTTATTGTTTCTCGTAGCTTAAATCTCGAGGGCCCTCTTTATAAAATTCGAGAGGCGTCGATATCTTACAGGAAACAATATGTCTTCGTGATTTCTGGAGTTTTGTCTTTCAAACTGTTTTCTGTGGTATAATCTTTGCTTTTTATTAAATTTACTTTATTTTATTTAAATTAACTTCTTCATGGTTTAAAAGTGTATTTCTCAAAGAGTTTGCCGATATCAAAATTGCCAGGCTATTTTTATGATAGCCAAAATAGAAAATTTTACTCAAAAACTTAAAATGCCGATTATTTTGGCTAGTGGCGTTTTTTAAATAGTTTTACAAAAGTACGGCTCATTTTGTTTACTGTGATTTTTAAACTTTAATTTATTAACATGCAAACATACAACATGCACAAAAATTTAAGAAACAAAGAATAATAAATGCAACTAAACATGTCCACGACCGGTGATAGCTGTCCACCGACTGACTGGCTGGTTCAGCGCAACCAATCACAAGACCAGTGGCCGACCAATCACAAGAAAGCGTCAGACTGACCCGTAACCAACTGTGACAGTGAAACACGAAAATCCCTATTTATGCAGAGCCAATAGAGAGAGGGGAAGGTTCTTACACTAGTTAGGTTTACTTTGGCCTGCTTTGGGTCTTGAATACCACGCTAAGATTTGTTGTGCTATATTTTACTTAAATTCTGGTTATGACAAGGCCTACGCTTAAGATAATTTTTGTGATGGAAATTGGCCTGAGGGGTTCAAACTTATTTGAACAGAAGTTTGACTAATAAGACGGTCTGCTAGTTTTTATGTAGTTTTTCCTTCCCCTCCATTGGCTGTACATAAATAGGGAGTTTTCGTCCCTCGATTGGTCAGTCTGATACACTCCTGTGATTGATCGCCCGCTGCTTCTACCAGCAGTCAGTCAGTGGGCAGCTGTGACTAGCCATGGACGTGTCTAGTTTTACTAATTGACTTTTTACTCAACGTGTTTGTTCGTGTTGTACAGTTTTCTGGGCTAGCGATTTAGATTTAATTTGTTTAAAGATTTAAAAGAAACATTTGTACCAAATTGCGATCTGTAGAGTGGTCCCACATATACGAGGGTTATCCAGAAAGTATGTTACGTTTTCGGTTACCTCCGCTAGGGGCGAAGCTAGCGGCCATCTTGATACGTGGTTGTTCCGCAGTTCAGTCTGCATCTAGCCGATCAACACGCAGGTCTGTCGTACTTTTTTACGTTACAGTGTCGCTTGGAAATGACTTTGTCAATTGAAAATCCCGCGAGCTGTAAAGTGCGTGCAGTAATAAGGTTTTTGGCTGCAAAAAACTGTAAACCGATTGAAATCTATCGGCAGCTTTGTGAAGTGTACGGGGACAATACCAACACTGTAGGTGGAGTGCGTCAATGGAGCATTCGCCTTAAAAATTGCCAAAATGGGGAACTAATTAAGTAGAAGAAATGTCGTAGTGATGCGATGATTACGATACAATTGAGTGAAAACGACCATTTGGCAAGAGAAATGAAAAGCTCTTTTTTCCAAGAAAATTCGCTAAGAACTACAACTGTATTAAAACGTATTGCAACACAAAGTGCATTGTTTTCTCTCAGCAACGTGCTTTATTGTGTTGTGGTTAAGTGTGCTTTCAGAAAGGATTTCATCGTAAATTGTGACTGGAACATTAAGCTGTCAGCGTTTGTGTGATATTTATTTGGTTTTTATCATCCACTCAAAGACAAACAAACTTGCGACTCTGTGCTCATAATGTATCGTGTTTGATTCGGTTAGGCACGAAAATAATGGGAAATGTGCAAAAACCTGGCAATCTCTTGACATTTTTTCGTTAATCGTTGGTTTTAAATTCAACTAAAGTTACTTTTGTCAGTAAAACAACTATGGCAATTATTTTAGTTGCACCCTTACGAAGTTTACATGTTCTTGTGTGTTCAAAACCGTATGTTTTCATTGACATTTTTAATAATACTTACTTAAATCGTATGAATCCGTGTGTTAGTATTTATATTTTTGTCTTCAAATTTATTTAGTAATAATGTGTTAGTATTTACACCCTTTGGAAATAATGATGTAGCATTCTTAATGTAATCCCGTACTGAGATACGATGTGTTCATACAAATTATATTAATTTATTCTCAACTCATCACACCTTTTTTACAGAAATACCTCATCATATCGTTGAAAAATTAAATACAAAATTAATAAATACATAACATGTCATTCGTTTACAGCGTATTCCAGAACAGTTATTGTTTTACAGAGCAACTTTAGTCATAACTTAGCCATATTATAATTAACTAATAACACATTACCCCCCCCTCCACAGTATTATTGTCCTCTAGGTGTTTGATATAAAACAATATATTGTCATTAAGATGATACAAAATTGGGGTAGAAACGTATCTCATCCTGTGGTTGTGACTGTTCGTTTTCGCTCGCTGTTTGTGAGTTCTGACTGGTGAATCCAAAAATTACTTAAAAGTGATGTGTAATTGAGTGATTGATTTCTTCAATCACTACTAATATTTTCTTATCTTTTGTTTTTTTTTAGTTTGATTGTCTTGTTAACATATATAATTTTACAGGCAAACGGAGAAAAATATAATGGTAAATATGTTGATTACACCTTATATGGTTGTCTTATTTTATGATCTAACGACTGCAAGATAATAAATTAGCTATGAAAGTATAAAAAACGTAATGTTAACGTTGTGGAAAATAATTGGGAGACATTATCCACGAATAACGTAAACACCATTTTACAAAGTTAATGCACAAATATGACAAGTTGCTAGGGCACGGGTTGTCGAACCACGTGGCGTTAACTGTGGTGAATGATGAAAAAATTGTAATGTTATTGGGAGTCACGCACCTTACCAATCCACCACGAATACTATATTTCTGTTTAGGGTTAATTTGAGGTTTATTTCTCGTGAAACGCGCAGATTAACAGAGTAGCGGGTAAATGTGAAGTTAACATTGGGAGGTAACTGGCGACCACGGCAGCTTCACGAGACTCTACCAAACCTCTTCTCTCGCTCTGTTTAGAGAACTCTTACCCGAGCCTTTGTTCTTCTCTGGTGACAAACTCTTTAATGTTTTCCTACCGGCAAGGGCTGGGAGTTTGATGAAAATGTGTGAAGTTAACATTGGGAGAGTAACTGGCGACCACGGCTCGCTTCACGAGACTCTCAAACCTCTTCTCGCTCGAGAACTCTTACCCGAGCCTTTGTTCTTCTCTGGCGACAAACTCTTTAATGTTTTCCTACCTGTGCAAAGGGCTGGGAGTTTGATGAAAATGTGTGAAGTTAACATTGGGAGAGTAACTGGCGACCACGGCTCGCTTCACGAGACTCTCCAAACCTCTTCTCTCGCTCGAGAACTCTTACCCGAGCCTTTGTTCTTCTCTGGCGACAAACTCTTTAATGTTTTCCTACCTGTGCAAGGGCTGGGAGTTTGATGAAAATGTGTGAAGTTAACATTGGGAGAGTAACTGGCGACCACGGCTCGCTTCACGAGACTCTCCAAACCTCTTCTCTCGCTCGAGAACTCTTACCCGAGCCTTTGTTCTTCTCTGGCGACAAACTCTTTAATGTTTTCCTACCTGTGCAAAGGGCTGGGAGTTTGATGAAAATGTGTGAAGTTAACATTGGGAGAGTAACTGGCGACCACGGCTCGCTTCACGAGACTCTCCAAACCTCTTCTCTCGCTCGAGAACTCTTACCCGAGCCTTTGTTCTTCTCTGGCGACAAACTCTTTAATGTTTTCCTACCAGTGCAAAGGGCCGGAGTTATGGTTAAAAACGATAAGTTTTTGGACAATGTTCTAGTTCTTCCAGTTAACATCGCGTCAAAATAAATAAATAATAATGGCTTTAGGTCGGAAGTCGAAGCCGGCGTGGTTCGGAAGTCATGTTAAGCCGTTGGTCCTTGTATTTCCATTGGTAATTGGGCTATTAATTAATGACTCATTCTAAGGAAGTCAGCCTTAGTTTGTAACAAGACTACAACTCATAACTCATTACTACCACTCAACCTTCACCACATATTTGCCTTAAATACCCTCATGAGAGTGGTCGGAATTTCAAATAGTGATATAGTTATTAAATATGTTTTATATGAACTGTAACGTAATTTTATATTTAAAACTAATCAAGAAGCCACACGGAACAGAACACAGCCGTGGCTGAAGACAATGCTGAGGAAACTGCGTAGGCGTTGAATGAACCAGATCGCTTGCATGATAATTGATCTTAACGAACAAACAATGAGGCTTTGTCAGGAGCTTCATCAGGGTAAATATTCAACAGACGCTGTGCGCCGTGTGTACCGACATTATCTTGCGTGCAATGGTGACTTAAATGTGTAGAGACAATATGTAGAGTGGTGAAAAGTATCGTCTTTCCCACCAAAAGAACGGAAAAATAGTAATTTTGTTACTCAAAGTAAGAGGTTTGTTGAAGGTATTGAATTTACTACCCTTAAAGGTTGAGAACTTTGGGGTAAGTCCAAAATGTTTTGTGAAAACTACGGTGTTACGACCACAATTTTTACAAAACGTAAAAACCTCATCAGTAAATAAATGGAATATTTTTCAATAAAAGAATAACCATTGTTGGTGTTCGTTTAAATAAACTTTTCATTTTGACATTTATCTCCCACTCAAACATACAGTTTTACTATAATCTAGTTCTTCAGATTCACACCGCAACAAAACATCATAATCACTAAATCACTATTTGAGATGCCGACCACTCTCATGAGGGTATTTTAAGGCAAATATGTGGTGAGTGGTAGTAATGAGTTATGAGGTGTAGTCTTGTTACAAACTAAGGCCGACTCTTCCTTAGAATGAGTCATTAATTAATAGCCCAATGACCAATGGAAGGACCAACGGCTTAACGTGACTTCCGAACCACGCAGGTGATGGTCCGATATGTCTAAACGATGGTGGGAGTTGATGCGGGTATCATCAGATGATCACTGAGACTATCTGAGCCGCTTTAGACATATATCATCCTCATAACCTGACCTCCATGAAGCTGGATTACAGGACCACGCTACGAGTCCCATCTGTGCTATAAAACGCTTGATAGATCAAGATTGATTTGATACGAGTTTTGAATGTCTTTTTCATAGCCTACAACCGACATTTAGGGGCAAACATACTACCAAAATGACACCTCCAGTGTA
This sequence comes from Matsumurasca onukii, assembly GCA_018831715.1. Lineage (NCBI taxonomy): Eukaryota > Metazoa > Arthropoda > Insecta > Hemiptera > Cicadellidae > Matsumurasca > Matsumurasca onukii. The sequence goes on from CM032058.1 coordinate 89,212,934, forward strand.
AAATATCCCCCGTTTTAAGAAATTCGCTAGGATTCACGTTAGCGCTAGTGGCTACGCGTCACTTGTTATTTTTTTAGAAGAACGTAAGGTACTTGTTCTTAATTTATTTCGAAGACGTGGCATTGAATTTAAATTGTTCACCTACTTGTAAAGTAAATTGTCTTGGTGATTTAAATGTTTGACAAGATTAACACTCTTTGTGTCTCAACACAAAGTGTGTGTTGACACTACCTTGCCTCTATATCCTTGAAACATGTCTCTTTTTTAGATCCAAGTGCGACCCCGTATGAGGTAGAGGCATACACTCTTACGTAACGAGAGGCAGGGACGATTACCGAACTGGGAGACACAGGACGGTAACTCATGAACGTTTGCCTTCACAGGCAGGAGTTCTTTTGGTCAACACACTTCCAAATTCGATTAAAGGTGCCACTATGCCAAAAGCATTTAAATCTCGTCTCAAAAAAATACTAGCTCAGGAAGCATTTTACAGCACAGACGAGTACATGGCACATAACTGGGAGACCTCTTAAAACTGACAGACAATTGGGCTGGAGTGGGAATAATTCTAATGAATGAATGAATACCTTGTATGTCTGAAAGATACTTCAATGTGAATGAATTGAAAATTTTAGATAACCTAAATTACAGACGATTGCGATACAAGGTACGTACATTGTTTATGCAATAAAGATTTATTTGAATTTCTCAAGAAAATTACTCACGCAAAAGAAGCAAATACGAACGTTACATTAAAATCGACTACAACCACTACTATCCCAGATATTTCAATAAAATTGACGAAATGGCTTTAGCTCTGACGGCGACATAAGGGACTCAGCAGCTAACGAACCTTGGCTGTGATATATATTCAGCTCACATGTAGAGACTCTGCCTTCACAATCACGTCTACATGTGACACATGAAACTGCGACACTTGCATAAATATGGAACTCAGGTAGACGTAACTCAGTTAGAGTGTGCATTGCTTCGGTCAGACGTTCTTGTTAGGATCACGTTACAGGCTTTGGAGAGTAAATTACATAAAGTTGGTTCCGAATCGATAAAATGTCAATTAGCCATCTATTGAGTTTTTTTGGTCCATTTTATTTGCTTTCGCATTATGGTCGGTTCGGTCACCATTTTTAATTTTGAACAAAACTTCGTCTCGTTAAGCCGTTGGGAAATTAGTTATCGACCAATCTGGGGAACAGTCGGCCCTAGTTTGTAACAAGACTAAATACTCGTATCATCCATCAAACATTTATCATCATACCATATTCGCCTTAAAATCTCTTTTAAGAGTGGATGGTGTCTCAAAAGCAAAGTATCGAAAGAAATGTTTGAAACTTGAATGACAGGGGCTAGAGTATACCCATAAACCTGTTTCTAAATAAATTTATAATATTACGAATAATGATCATACAGTCAGTTTTTTGTAAATAAAGGTTTAAGTACGTATTATTTTGCTCAGCTGATTAAAATTATATTGCCCACTGGTGACTGGATATTCGTCGTCTGTGCCAGCCAATCAGCTGTTTTACAGAGTACGGTATTTTTTCTCTGTGGGCAGCGCAGTACGCGCATGCGCCAACTACAGCTGTCTCTGACTCACTGTCAACATGGCGGAGGTTATGTTTTGCGCATCGGCGTTGTGTACCTTGGTAAACATTTTGGAGTTTTCCGTCAACACCAGTGCGTGTCCAACCGTTGTGGATGTATTTTAATTAGTGGACAACATAATACAGATTGTGAGTATTGTTGTTTATTACATTAGTAGTAGTACAAAGTGTCTGGGCAAGGCATACACGTGAGACCTAGACTGTGTAATTTCGTGATTCAAGGGCTAGCCTAGGCTATTTCTGCAGGTAAATGAATGGTTATCGTTATTTAAAATATCTTTCAACGTGTTTTAAACTATCTAGCCCTTGTACTGATTTTTATTTCTAGGCTAGCCTTACTTTTAGGTTAGGTCTAGATAATGAACAAGCTAGGGTTGGGCGTTTGAACTTTGATCAAACTTATTTTAACCCCTGCAAAATTGACTCGTCACAATAACGTCCTGAAATTTTGATTTAATGTTCGCCAATAAAAGTATGAATGGTTTTCATTAGTTTTTCTTCAGGTTTGAGGTGGTCTCTTTATACTGGTTTCAATACTATTTGATATTTCAATTATCTTCCTCAAAGTCTTCCTCAACCATGTTAGATTTAATTATTTACTGGAGTAACATGCCATAATTTCAAAATTTTTAAGTTAAAACACTGAGTGGAACAAGGAATATCTCCCTTAGGGCCAACGTACAACAAAACTTTGCATGAAAAATGTTCATCTGTCCATGAAAAATTATTTATGATGATTAAAACATTTTCTTAACGGAAATTTTTACTTTTTTTAAAGTTATTCCCTTTTTCCACTCATCCAGGGTTTGAGTTCATCAAAACTAACTAAAAAATTTCAAATACAAATTTATTGATACAAATATATATTGTGTCAATCTTACAAAATCTTTTAGTGGTTTGTATTCAACCGACTCCCTTTTGTCTTCTGGGATGTAAGTTTTCATATTTATATTAACATGTTGATAGGAAGGGCCAAACTGGTTTATTTCAACCTCCTCCTACTATATTTCATCCTTGTTCTGTAGATTTTTTTGTCTGTACACTAACTTTGGTTTTCTTAAAATATTGGGGCCACCAATCAATTATCTTCCTCAACTGTCTTTTTTTTTCTAAGCTATCATCTCGTTGTATTGAGAAGGTAGGTAAACACGGTCATATACGACGCCATAAAAAAGTTGTGGCAAATATTATTAGGTTGATCTCTAGTATTTTGTCCCCACAAGCATCACTAAAAACAAAATAGCAGGAAGTTGGTTATGTAGTGACTCCTGCATCAACCATGTAAGCACCGAAATAGATTTAATCCACAGACTATACAGGTCACTCATGTTAAGGTCACTGTCTGCAGCTTGACACTAGCGCTTTGTGTTGAGTGGAAGAACTAAATTCCTTGTTCCATCACCGCCAGACAAACATATTTTATAGGTTAAAACTAACTAAAATATTAACATGCCATTAAAGGAAAAAATTTCACAAACGAAGTTATTCCCTTTTTTCCACTAGTTTGACCTAAACACATTACTCTCATGCTAGATACTGGACAGCCAACTGGCGATCTGTAATGTCGAGTTAAAACAGAGACCTGCCTCTGCTCGGCACGATACTATACAACTTACATCTGATTACAAATTGACAGAGCACGCAAGCCATGACTAGATACAGCACCGGGGGATGATATTACGTTAGCGTGTATACTGTATACAGCGTGTTAGCCTTGTTAACACAATGTAACCCACCACCACCGCAGTGTCATTTACATTGTAGATTAGACACAACTTAGTCTGTAAACTTGCCATTCACACACAACCTGGCTTGATACAGCTGAGTGGTAGATGCAAGGTTGTTTAACTGTGCTAATGGAGATAACGTGTGATCACGTCTCGTAGCAATGAGAAATGTTAATATTTAAAAGTTTAGTGTGATCTTTGGTCCAGTCTGGTAGTGTTTTATTTCTGGATAAATTCTTCAATCGATTACAAGAAGAAGGATCTTAAAACAAAGTAAACCTATGTTTGTGTACAAACATATCATATAAATACTTTAAGAATTAAAGAGCTGCTACCATAAGGACCAGATACCATTGTGCACGCCGGGAAACTCCGAAATTCTTTGCAGTTGCAGTTCGGGGTACATTGACGAGACAAATGACTATTTCAACAAGAGTTCAGGAACACGTCAGACGTCGACACAAAACACGTAGACGTTCAAAGGTTGACCATACCAGAACATAGCTACATAACATTTCACATAATCACTCGACAGTCTTCAATGACCTATGCCATAATTTAAAATGATAATAACTTCAATAAATAAGACATCATTAGAGTTTACAGACGCTGGCAACCAGTCCTTAAGACGTCTTTTCTGTAGTTCCAGAGCCAATAAGAACATCAACAGTTGGCGTCTCTGCTCAAACGGACGGTTGGCAGCCCTGCCACCAATAGGATAGCAGACAGCAAGAAGCTCAGTTTCAGCCAAACAGTGACTGAAGATGTTATTCCACAGCTAAAGGAGACAAAATTCATGTTTATTTAAAATATCTCAAGCTAATTATAATGATTGCCATTTATACGCGGTGAACAAACCTTAGTCCCGAACAGTTATGCATTTTATTTTTTAGTTGGTAAGACACACCGGAACTAAACTGGAAGCCACAACTATGCTAAGTTTACCATCATTGTAAATAAGTGTTAGTACGGGTGAAAGTATTTCCACTGATTTTCAATACACATGACCACTTAACTTTGGTCCTAACCGCCGCCTTCCCAACCTAGATGTTGCTAAAGAGACCTTCACAAAATTCATGTTTATTTAAAATGTCATCAGTAATTTTCATTTAATTGATAGAAACTTCCCTTGCTAACGGCATGAATATCTCATTTTTCCAAAGCAAATTCCCCATAAGCTTAAAACCCTCAGGCTTTTATTTCGTTTAAGAACGCCCAATACAAGTGAATACATGTGTAACACAGAAGGGTAGGAGGTGTAACACATGTTAGATGTGGTGTAAGTAGGGAGGCAGACCGGCTAAGTGCTTTAGCCTGAAGACAACCCCACCTACATGGATCCCTCATCCCACATACTTTATTGACAGAGTCGTGTCGTTACGTGAGATGTCAATATATCTTTATAAAGTCTATTATATAAATACTGACTAACGGCAACATTGAAATGTAATTTTTTAAAGGGCAAAACATAATTGGCCTTACGTTGACCCTTGGGGTACGCTGATATCGGTATTGAAGGAATTTAGAATATGTTGTTTGCGGCGGGGAATTTTTCAATCTAAAAATATTTTAAAATGAATAGTTCTTCTTAAAATTGTTTTTTCAAATGTGTATTTTCAAATTAAAACTCTAATAGTGTTTTTTGTTTGTATGGTCCTGTGCCAAAACGTTAGGACATACAACTGATTACAATTACAGTGTTTTGACAAAAAACAATTTTGATAATTCAGTTCATCCAATAAAAGGTGCTGTACTTTATTATTTATATGATTGACAATAAATTTATCATGTAGTTTAATGATGATTCGAAGATATTTCCAAAACGTCAAAGATTATCAATCAGTTTACAGGACTTGAAGCTGTACATTTTCAAATACATGAAGTTTTCTGCTGCTTTATGAGCCAGTCAAATGATTAATTTGCGTTACCACAAAATATTTAGAAGTCCATACTTGCTCTAGCAGGGAAATGGTCATTTCAAAGTCTGTTGGATCGGAAAAATGGATATCATGAAGTAGTTTATCCTTCCTACCAAAAAATGAAGCAGATAAAGTTAGGCATTAGGCTATATTTGTTGAAAATTCTAGAATTTTGTTCGAATATACATTTGGTTTGAAAGTGGGTTCAAACTGTACGGTTGTCTACTTAATATTGTACAAAGAAGCAAGAACTTGATGCATGAATAGAATGTCGAGTTGCTCTCTTCTACGCATACACAACATTCCTCAGCATTTATTTGTTCTCTTTGACTTTATTTCTATCACTCTGTAGCGTCTTGTTTCTGTGTACTTTTGAATATATGATGTATTTACTGTTTGTTAATAGACTGAAATAAGGCATTTTTTTGGAACGGCAAACAACAAATATAAATTATGAATGGGTATTGGTTAGAGTTAGAGACCATTTTTGCTTGCATATACTCGTAAAATATATGCCAACTAAATTTCTTTGATTAAAAATTATGTTGGTCTTTGTACTCGTCTTTATACCTAGCTTAAATGTGGTTTCCCTCAGAAACTGTGATGACAATCACTTTTATAATACAATACTGCACATTCTAGGATATGTATTTAAAAAAATGTTGATATGGTGAACTTTTGAAGTATGATCTTAATTCTAAGGCGTTCGCGGCCGGTGCTGTCATCACTAAGATCTAAGGCTTCCGGTTTACACGTCACAGTTGAATTACAAATACTGATAGACGTTTCGAACTCGCCGTGGAGAGTCATCCTCAGTAGCTGGTTGACTGGATTTGACTGGACTGGATTATTAAGAAGACGTCACGGCCGGCCAATCCAGTCTCAGCCAGTCAACCAGCTACTGAGGATGACTCTCCCAGCGAGGTCGAAACGTCTAGCAGTATTTGTATTCAACTGTGACGCGGTGTAAACCGGAAGCCTTAGATCTTAGTTTTGAAGTATGGTTTGCAGTTTTCTTTTTCTTTAGATTAAAAATTTCTCTAATGGCCTTTTTTTTAAAAAAAAAAGATAATTCCTCCTGAAATTTGTGTGTGAATGTTAATACATAGATTAGATGTTAATACATAAGTGCATAGTAAATATTGAAGTTTATTTGTAGGGAAGGGAGTTGTATGATGATAAACTATGTAGTATAAATATGCCAGTTGATACCTTATTTATAATATTTTCAATGTTAAAACCCTAAGAATACCACTTCTTCCCCCATTTAATTCACACCTTTTATCAATCCAGCTCTTTAAACCTCCCGCCAAACAAAACAAAATCTCGTCAACCAACACGACGACAAAGGACTTGAGTTACGAGCATCTAAGTGCATTTACAAGTACGCAATCACAGTAGACAGCAACCTAAAGACACACAGTTATATATACACGCTATATATATCCTGATATTGGCTGTAAGTTGCCAAATGCGCCTCTGACTGCAGAGCCTACCCTCATCCCTCACCGGAACTGCTATGAAATAGACAACTTGTACGCCAGTAAATAACGGAGTCTATGAGACTAGCTGTTGGCGTTTTTCCGCATTGCGTTGCAATTGCTTCCATATTGCTTCAGTGAGACACATGACGTCTGTGTTGTTGAACTCGTTTTTGATTGGTTGTTGTTGTTTGGGGGGTTTTGTTGGGGGGATTTTTTTTTGTTTATTTGTGTAAGGAGGGTTTGACCAAAAGTTTAATTATTCTTATTTATTAAAGCTTCGTTTAGCGGATCCGTGGCGGATTGGTAACGCGACTCAAAGCTCATCACTGGTGGCGGGTTCGAACCCCGCAGTCACCACTTACAATTTTAATGTGCCGCCTAATACGGTGACGCTAGGATAAAGGTCGAGGTTTTGGAGAGAACTTTGTAGTCCTTACTTCGCCTCGTTAAACAAGACAAAGGTTTTACCTTTTCACCAAAAGCATTTCAAAGGTAGGTTTGTCTTGTTTAATCTGGCGATGTTAGGACTACAAAGATTACGCCTCAATACCAATACTCGATTACTAGACGTTCAAGTCACATTACAAATTTTATGTAGAATCCGACTTCTGAGGATCAGCGCCAGCATTTCTTGAGTTACACATTTCCACACCGCCTGACTTAGGGCGTACAGTGGTACAATTCGAATGAATTAAAGATAGTGAATGTCAAAATGTTGTATTATTGGGATTTCAATGTTAAAATTTTAGCTTTAAAATTTAGAGACGACTGCTTAACATGTCAAACTTTTATGAAATGAACAATTTATTAATGTGTACTATTAACAAAAGGTCTCCCCCAACCTTGGCTTCCAAACTACTGAGAATTCGTCACCCCTTTTACTTTCACCCCAAGGTACTTTCTGGCATTTTAGAAGTCGTGTTATTTTCGGAATTCCGTTATCGAAAAACGACCCGAAACTATTAAAAATGTTTACGTAAAAGCTCGCAAAGTAAAAAATAATGTATATTAGGTTTTACGACCTTTACTTGGTAAGTTTTGAACGTGTGAAGGTTCCGGGGTTGAACGTTGAACGTTGCGAAGAACGGGGAAAAGCCCTGTTCAAGGTTACTACCAAAACCTGTTAACGATCGGACTTTTATGTTTTTAAATTCATCAAATAAGTTAGAGTTTAAAAACTCAAACTTTTGTAAAGATTTACAATCGTTTTATAGGTACCTACAGCATGTATTTACACTTCCACTTTCTTTTTTCCGCAGAAATAATAAAAATAAACAAATGTTTCATAACCAGAATAAACATGAGCTACTCGTATTAGCATATGGCAGTTTTAAAATCTACACATTAAAACACGCTTATTTAAGGTGTATAGGAACAAAAACCAACCAAATTATTGACTATTGGAATAACTAACAGCTCGGTAAAGACTTTGGCAAGAAAATAAGTTGGAAGATGGGAAATCGTGAGTCAGCATTAAGAGTTTCCGCTTTAGCTCGGCTTAATCACAATAATTGATTGCTAACTTTTGTACAGTTTATTTTTCACATCAAGAACTTCAAGATAAACTCTCTTCACTAAATTATTTTGCGTTTAAGTCATTGAGTTTTAGAACTAAGACATTCACATGCTGGGTCCTCGTATACGTTTAAAGTGCTAAATTTAATTTTAGAAAAATATTTCATAGTAAATTTAAATAATTAGGGTTTATAATCGGATGGACAGCAAAAATCCATTGGTGTACGCCTATTGCTTTTTCCAAAAGCATCAAAATTTGAATGGCCGTACAGTTAAAGCTTGAATAGGCAAATTTAAAGGTTGAACTCGAATTTCATAATATTAATTTGACCTGCTAAACTGCAGCTAAATTTAGAAGAATTTGCTTGTCGTTACTTAAATCTGCAGTTAGTCTTGGACGAGTTTGTTCTCTTTTCACATAGCGCTTTGGGTTTTGGGTTGATAAATAATGACAGTTATGCCTTTGTTGAACCCTACAAAAAATTTGGTGCACTCTAAAGAATATTGCAGCATTTAGTTTTTGTTTATTTTCTGTCTTAGTAGTGTTGTTCTCGTGTGTTGCACTTAGAGCGATGACCCGGTGCTGGTGACGATTTCTCAGTTATGACGAGTTGGTGAACCGCGGCTCACGAGAACATATCAGTCTCGCACTAGTTGTGCAACTCACTGTATCGTTGCTCTCGTGTGTTGCAGACTGTAGAGCGATGACGCACCCGGTGCTGGTGACGACTCAGTGTATGACGAGTTGGTGAACCGCGGCTCACGAGAACATGCAGCGGATCAGTCTCCTCACAATAGTTCTTGTGCAACTCACTGTATCGTTGTTCTCGTGTGTTGCAGACTGTAGAGCGATGACGCACCCGGTGCTGGTGACGACTCAGTGTATGACGAGTTGGTGAACCGCGGCTCACGAGAACATGCAGCGGATCAGTCTCCTCGCACTAGTTCTTGTGCAACTCACTGTATCGTTGTTCTCGTGTGTTGCAGACTGTAGAGCGATGACGCACCCGGTGCTGGTGACGACTCAGTGTATGACGAGTTGGTGAACCGCGGCTCACGAGAACATGCAGCGGATCAGTCTCCTCGACTAGTTCTTGTGCAACTCACTGTATCGTTGTTCTCGTGTGTTGCAGACTGTAGAGCGATGACGCACCCGGTGCTGGTGACGACTCAGTGTATGACGAGTTGGTGAACCGCGGCTCACGAGAACATGCAGCGGATCAGTCTCCTCGCACTAGTTCTTGTGCAACTCACTGTATCGTTGTTCTCGTGTGTTGCAGACTGTAGAGCGATGACGCACCCGGTGCTGGTGACGACTCAGTGTATGACGAGTTGGTGAACCGCGGCTCACGAGAACATGCAGCGGATCAGTCTCCTCGCACTAGTTCTTTTGGTGAGTACAAGTACACAATCGATTATAGCTTTTTCCTTATAAAATCAAATTTAATCTTAAAAAATCTAAAAGTAAAAAATTCTGACCAGCTTACCCAAGATTTTGGAGAAACCCCGTTAGTATCTTCGTTTGACTTGTCGAATCTTTTCGATTTTAGGTACACAAGTTAGTTACAAGGACATATATATTTATACCGAGTTTTTCCAAAAGCTGGGCATGAATGCAGGATTCAGGGCGTACAGACTCTTTTGGAAAGGAAAGAGTCACTACCCCAAAATCCCACTTCTATAGAACCGGGTTCTCCGATAGCAAACTTGACCTCTAATGCGACAGAATGAACTAGAATTTCCTAAGGAAATTCTCTAATATGTTTTACAATTTCAATCATTTTGTAATTTTTGTCACGTTTACGTTAGTATTTTCCCCTTTTATATTGTTGAGTTTTAAAAGCTCCTAAACTGTAACGATTTCACGGTCAATATAAACATAGCTATTTTTTCACGTACTTCTCATACTTATTCGGTTGTATGACAGACCCGGCACTCGGACCGTGATGAGTTTCATTTAGCCCGTGGTCGGCGGGAGGGCTAAGCGCAGCTTAAACGTGCCCAGAGTGAGCTCTAACCGCTTAGCTTACCTTAAGTCCTCGGCTTAACTCCAGCCAAGCTCACTCCACTGACTCGTCTTGTAACGCGCTTTCAACACTTAGCCTCTCACCCCTCTTCCTCTCCCCTCTCTCTACACGAGAGATATTAACACTTGATATAAGTCGCGTTGGTGATTATTTGCGAATTACCATAGGAAATGGAATTGTTTTTTCTACTATGTAAAACCGAACGTTGTAGAAAAAATAATGGCCAGTTTTAAGCTTCCCGACACCTCTTGAGGCGAATAGAAAACTTTATCTACAAGGTGTTCAAAAGTCCCCCTCGCCCTTAACTTTAGAAAATGGAAAAAGTTTGGAATACCTCCTTGAGGTATTTTTTTATGAGGTTTGAAGTTTGTTTTAACATATTTTGCGTTACTTATCACCACAAAAAAAACGGGCAAGGTAACCCCTAAATTTTAAAATAGAAACCTCCCCTTATGACACCTAAAAGGAAAGATAAATATTTTATACAAACTCCACGAAGCAAAGAAAACGTTTGTATCTCAACTCATTTCTAGATTGCTTTCTTTTTAAGCCTCTAAGTTGTTAGGTAATATATTATTATATTTTATGAAACAAAAGTGTAAACATTAAAACACTTAGTACCCTGGACATTTTATTGTCTCACGACCGGTTTCGAGCTGAGCTCATCTTCGGGTGATGCAAATGACCTGATTAGCAATTGTTCTTAATAGAAGAAAAATGGTAATAATCAAGTCAGAAGGTGCTCAATATAGAATGTATATACAAGAAAATATTTGAAATGTCCAAAATCAATATTAAATAAACTGGACGAAGCCTCTCACAGGAATCTTCAGATCCGCGGACCTTTATATAGGCCTTTAAAATGCCTCGAACAGCTAAATTCTTTAATATTGGGTTTTGATCTTCCAAATTATTTTTCTTTCAGAACTTTTCACTTTAAACCCTATTTTAGGTTAACATGTGGTAATTTTCCCCCCTAACAAGGCCGACCCCACTAATGCACCCCTGAATTACTCGACGGATGGTAATTTTTCACACCACAAAGAGGTTTTGTACGAGTGTTGAGTCCCGGCTTTCAGTAGAGCTAAGATGGCTGAAAGAGCGCCATTGAAAGCCTGACGAAAGCTCTGAAAGCGTTGATGTTTACATTCTTGATATTTCATTCATAAACAAGATCTTGGGCCTGATCAAATTTATCAAACATTGACGATATATTAAGGAATGTATGTGCATCGTGTTATCTTTCACTGAGGATATGTCGTTGACTGTTGTACTTTTTTCATTTTTTTTCGTTACTATTTTACAAATTTAATTGCTGTATAAAATTGAATGCAGCTGTCAAAAGGTTGTTCACACTTTTGAAATAAAATAAATTTAAAAGGCTTTTGGACCACTAACTAACATGTATTTTATTTCGGCTTAGTTATCCGTAATCCGCCATTTTATAAATTTTTGAAAAATTAATAATTTAAAAATGCTTAGAGATAATATGTTTGTGAAACTTGGTGTAATCCTTAATTGTTTTTAATAACACTTTCCAAAACTATTGTTTATCTAACTTAACAAAACTCAAAATGGCGGCAATTTAAAATTTCAAAGTCAAATAGATTCGAGTTGGAATTTGACCTTGAAGTTTTTAAATGGCCACCATTTTGAAATTTGATAAGTTACATACAAAATATTTTTGAAAATGTTATAAAGGAAAACAGTTAATGTTTATACCAAGTTTCACAAATATATCCAAACAATTTATTTATGTTATTTATTTTCAAAATTTACAAAATGGCGGTTTTCGGCTAAATTGAGTGAAATCGAAAAATATTATAAGACATTTTCGACTTACTTTTATATGTAGAATCCGGTTCTGCATAGCGCGCTACACATTTTTGTGACACCCTGTATAACTACTGTATTATAAAGGCTCGCCAATAAACGTAGGTAAAGGTAAAGCGTTTCCTTGTCGCTGAGCCGCCCAGAGCACTATAAGAGCCACTAAAGAGGAAACACGAATTGTGGGTTTGATTTAATGTCGGCTCCGACTATTTTATTCCACCCCAAGGCGCAAGAGACGAGGTTCAAGTTGACTTTGTATTTATGACTGCCGCCAGTTCTTCTTTCTTTGCTTTGCCTTGGGTTTCGCGTTACACTTTGCGCGTTACCGGACGTGCCTAGCGTCAAAGATAATGTAATGGTAGGTAGATAGCGCATAGATGGTACATGGGTGAGGCAGGGCAATCAACGTATTTAGGCAGCCCACATACAGAACGCGCTGTGAACGCTGCCGTCTCTCGCCGTCTACCTCCCCTCTGCTTCACATGATCGAGTTTATCCGATGTCGATGACTTAAATATGACCAAATTGTGCGATTTTCAAGGGCCAACGCACTCGCGCGTGCGTCAGTGGCTCTTTTTGAGACTCTTTAAAGAATCTCTTCGCAGCCCTATCTGTGCTTGGGCTGCCGAACTACGTTGATTTTCTTGCCAATTTTCTATTTTCCATTTTGCATATATGCGCTTTCAGCCTACCATTACATAATATTTGCTAGCGTCGCGCCAATAACTAACAGTTTTCCCTTAAGAACTTGTAGACCCGAGCTCAAGCAAACTGCAAAAAGACGATGTAATACAATTATAGTTGAATCGGTGGTAGAAACCAATTTTGTTTTATCCTTTGTTGTATGACAAATCATTCATTTCCTGATTTTTTGGTCTTTTTCGGTCTATACTTTTTACCACCTCATGGGTTTTGTAGGTATTCATTATTTAGATTAATTTTATTTACAAATATTGAAAACTACATTTTATGCACTCAATACCATGATGTAACATTATTTGAAACTAGTTGGACAAGTACAAAGCATTTAAAATGATACAAATATTATAAATTGACAATTCAGTTTCAAAATTGTATTAAAATTCCCGCCCCCATCACCAATCACTAAATCACTATTTGACCTGCTGACCACTGTCATGAGGGTATTTTAAGGCAAATATGTGGTGAAGTTGAGTGTGATGAATGGTAGTAATGAGTTATGAGGTGTAGTCTTGGTACAAACTAAGGCAGACTCTTCCTTAGAATGGGTCATTAATTAGTAGCTTGATGACCAATGGAAATACAAGGACCAACGGCTTAACATGACTTCCGAACCACGCAGGTGATGGTTTGATATGTCTAAACGATGGTGGGAGTTGATGCTGGTATCATCAGATGATCACTGAGACTATCTGAGCCGCTATAGACCTATATCATCCTCAATACCATGAGGGAACATTATTTGAAACTAGTTGGACAAGGACAATGCATTTAAAATTATACAAATATTCTAAATTGACAATTCAGTTTCAAAGTTGTATTAAAACTCCCCCCCCCCATCACCAATAGTCATTTGTGGTCCATAAACGATTGTCCTGCTTCCAGGGAACTCGCTAGTACTCATGGTAGGGCTTGTGGCAACTCTATGATAGCGGCTCAGATAGTCTCAGTGATCATCTGATGATACCCGCATCAACTCCCACCATCGTTTAGACATATCAGACCATCACCTGCGTGGTTCGGAAGTCACGTTAAGCCGTTGGTCCTTGTATTTCCATTGGGCATTGGGCTATTAATTAATGACCCATTCTAAGGAAGAGTCGGCCTTAGTTTGTAACAAGACTACACCTCATAACTCATTACTACCACTCATCACACTCATCCTTCACCACATATTTGCCTTGAAATACCCTCATGAGAGTGGTCGGCATCTCAAATAGTGATTTATGAGTAAGCCATATAGTGTTCACCGTGTACCCAGGTTAGGGACTCGCGGGAGTCCCAGTTCTCAGAGCTGCTGCTGTTGTTGGACCGCGCGATGAATCAGTGAGATCTAATGATTTACATGACAATGTGAGATAATCCGTCTTGTCACGTGACGCTTCAGATCATTTGTCACAGGCGAATCTCTCTCAAGTAGATTCAATAAGCGGCCCCCACGGGCCAGTAGTATTTGTCTTCGTTGCTGGCGCTGTCGTGACTTTGGGGAATTCAAGTTGGGAGTTAAGGTTTGTAGTTTGGCCATTTATGTCCCAGTCGGCGAGGAAAGGCTGTATTGCTAGCTTAAAACGTAACTTTCTCACTGATTATGACACTCTTGTAAATTTTGTCCCAACACTTAACAACTAAATGTCTAAAAAACAAGTTTCATTGTTAAATTTTTTTATAGTTCTAGCTGAAACAAGTACCCTTGAATTAGGTAGAACTCCAGCTAATTTTTCACTGTATATGAGGGTTTTGCCATTTTCACTGGGGATATCAGTATGAAATCCATTTTTCATCCTTAGTAGACTAGAATAACATGGCTTTTCGGAATCTGCAATCTGACCTCGTCTGCAGGTGAAAAGTAGTCTGAAATATACACCAATCTTGTTTTAGGTTACTTTTCACCTGAAAACGGAGAAGCAGATCCCGTTTTTCTTTATTACTAATGATGGAAACTGTCCGTGATCTTATTTAAAGCTCAGGAACAACTTTTGCGTTCGACTTTGAGTTCTTACAGCTGTTTATGTTTTCAAATATGATGCCCGTTATAAAGGCTCTTTTGTAAGAGCCAAACAAATTAAAACAACTTCTTGGAATATTTGAATTTTTTCAATAATTAAAAGATTTAAGTTTTATTAATCAGGCTTAAACCAGGTCTTAATTAAATCAAATATTTTTGACACTTAATCCCATCAAAATTTGTCAATTCAATTTAAAACACAAATTGTACAAATAAATCCAAGCAAGTGTCCGACGAAAGATAGAAAAACTGAAAGCAAACTCGGGAAAAACTTGGCAGATAAATTGACCAAGGTTGTTGGTGGGCTTTAAAAGTAATTTGCCGTTCATGGATCACTTAAGCCCCTGAAAATGATTTGTAGAAGGAAGGCAAAAGAACATTAAAACATTGAGCTTTATTACTTTCATATCTTTCGTCATTGGTGAAGAGAATGTTCTCGTTGCTCGGTACTCTTTTTTAATTACTTGTCATTTTAAATTTAAAATCGTAATTAAAAGCATTCTTATTTACTAGAAAGGTTAAATCTATATAGAATTTTAAAATAATGCATGACAGTGCATTCAATCTAAACCAATGAATACCGGTTGATCAAAACAACATATTTATTTATGTCTACCCGAAATAGTGTACCGGGTGTCCACAAAGTCCTTGACGGATTATAAAATGTTATAAAATGAAAACTAATGATGTCAGATATTTGCACTTTTATTTATATGATAAAGTGATGAATAAATTTTTATTTACATATAAAACATCATCAGCAGACCTCAACGTGCGCCTCGTTGGTGGCCCGAAGAAGATCAAGGTGATATTCTATGTCTCTCCAAGTGTTCGATAACATGTCTCTTGTTACTGTCGACATTGCTTCAGTGATTATTGTCCTTCAAGTGAGCATGACGGAATAGGAGAAGCATGCACAATATCTTTTATGCAGCCCCGAAAGAAAAAGTCCATGGGTGTGATGTCAGATGAGCGAGGAGGCCAGGATGTTGGTCCACTACGGCCAATCCAGCGGTTGGGAAAGGTTTCGTCTAGATAGTCTCTAACTTGTGTCGACCAATGCGGTGGCGCCCTGTCTTGTTGAAAAACTACCCAAAACTACTTTTGATGGTATAAATGGCTGGTGGATCTCTTCTAAATCGTCTTCTGAAAAGTCTTTGAACTGTTATTGGAGAGTTGGATTCATGAAACCAAAGAACACGTTGAACTTTTTCTTGTTTTGTTGTAGTTTCGAAGATTTGACAAAGAATCAGTAATTGTTGTTTAGTTAACAAATGAATTAGAATACAAATGCTACCAATACTATGTAAGTAAAACTTTAAGAAATCAGCTTTTAATTATGTATAAAACATCTACTATTACCAGCGGAAACCCGTAGTAATTTACCTTTTTATCCGTCAAGGACTTTGTGGACACCCGGTATATGTTCACATTACATTTTCTCTTTCAATGAACAATTTCTCATAGATTCATGTCTCATTGTGTTCTTAAGTTTCTTAGTTTTTTTATTACCATCAGTTACATTTTGCTTGGTTTCTTTTTCGACCTAATTATTTTATGAACGAAGAAAAACTCAATCTAATCAATTTTACATATTTCCTATACTGGGGTTTCGCAAGACTCAAAGGTGGAATTCATATCTATATCAATTCTGATATGTTTTAACTGAAAACTTCACCTTCCATTGAATAAATCTTTGCTTAGATTAGTGAGATTCCTACTTCAACGATGGGATCTTATTTGGCGCGCAGATAATTCCCGCTAACCTAACCGCGATTCCCGTTTTAACTTCCGTGTAGCTAAGTCAAATCTCGACCGTAAAGGTGAAGGTTGGCTCTAAAATTTAGAGATCCAATGGTTTATATACATTTTTAAACAAATAGGATTTTTACTTTGCAAGGGAAGTTTTCAACTAAAAAACGCTTGCAACTGAAAGCCTAAAATATAACGTATTTTGATAGAAGTAGTTTCGTTTTCCCGGTTAGAGGTCTAACGCCAGATCTTAGGTTCAGATTCATACAAAACAAGAATTAAGGCGACTAATAACACTAATAACTTGACATACAGCAAAGTGAAAACAAATCACTAAATCACTATTTGAGATGCCGACCACTCTCATGAGGGTATTTTAAGACAAATATGTGGTGAAGGATGAGTGTGATGAGTGGTAGTAATGAATTTTGAGGTGTAGTTTTTTTACAAACTAAGGCCGACTCTTCCTTAGAATGGGTCATTAATTAATAGACCAATGACCAATGGAAATACAAGGACCAACGGCTTAACGAAGTCTTAAAACGGCTTAACAAAACTACTAAACCACCCCTATCATCCTCAGTCGCACGACTGGTCAGACAGCATGATCCCCCTCGTTCTCTGCAGACGACAGCCACACAGCCGTGTAATGTTTTGATGTCTGACTCCCCTGTGATTCTCCCTTGTGGATAATTACACAAATCTTCAGTGTCCGCATGACTCTGCGGCGTAGTCGACCGTGAAACTCTTTGCGTGTTATCAGCACTTTGTAGTGCTCTTATCAGCACTAACTGGAGCTTTGTAGTGCTCAAACTGTGCGGATTGTCTACTTTGTAACCACCTGGCTTTGAGATGCGCTCTGCTGAGCTTCGAGCGGTGATGGATCAGTCAGGGAGTCCGTGATGTGAAATAGGTGAAATAGAACATGTGTTTAAATAAATAAATAAAATGCCTTTTTTCTCATGTCTGGTTTTCAGAACAGTTCGTGTCACTTATAACCTTGATTTAATTACATTGAATTTAACTACGTTAAAAACTGATTACTCTTGAAATCGAAAGCATTCCAGCTCAATTTTTAATGTTTTGTGGAGTCTTTACCCTTTTCTCTGGGCATATTAGTTTAAAACCAATCCTTGATAGTTAGTAGACAAGAAGAACACAACGTTAAATTCGGGATTTGTGATCTGATCTCGTTTTCAGGTGAAAGGTAAAAACAACATGTACTTTTCACCTGAAGACGGGATCAGATTGCACATTCTGAAACGTCGTGCTCTTCTTGATTATCAATGATGGAAACTGTTGTAAATTAGTATTTCAAACTCAGGAACAGCTGATATTTTTCGATCATCTTTTAGTTCCCAGAACCATTAACTTTTAGCCCAAATAGACATCGTTCTTATGAAGTATTTTCAAATTAGTTGTCTTCTTCCTATCAGATAGGGCATTCTCGTATATCAGAAAGAGATTTAAAATGAAATACCCTATGAATTAATAACCTTTTATTGAAGTATTTGATTTATGTTTTAAAGGTAAAGGTAAAAAGGTAAAGTTTGTCTTGTTTAACGAGGCGAAGTTAGGACTACAAAGTCCTCTCTACCACTCAACCTCGACCTTTACCTAGCGTCACCGTATTAGTCACATTACAAATGTAAGTGGTGACTGCGGGGATCGAACCCGCGCCACCAGAGTGATGAGCTCCGGAATCGCGTGCGATACCAATCCGCCACGGATCCGCTTTCACTCAGGAGGTTTCGGAAATCTCGAATTGTGTGTGCTTTTTTGCGACGTTTTGCCATAGAAATGATTAGTTTTATTCCTACTCGTGGTTGTACACAATTCTTAAATTTTGACTCAAAATAATTTTATTGTTAAAAGAACACTTATATATCGTAGACCCTCTCAGGTAGTGATTCTTGTAAATCCACTGTTATCCACTGACCATTTTTATCAATTTTTCCATTTTCGTTCAGTTTAAATTCTTGGTTTTCAATATTTTTATTTTATTTTAAATCTACTCTAAACCGTTAGTTTTAGTTCAGAAATAAATTACTCACAGTCCGCTAGTTTTTCACATCCATGTTGGAATTAGAGATGGAGGCAGTCTGGTGGACTGGGTCACAAAAAGCCGGGATCAAAGCTTTGTATTATCGCAAAGTTTTTAACCCCTCACTGGGGAACGTGGATTCACGAACTCTCTGCGAACAAAAACTTGCAAAAAACACTGTTTGATTCTAACATGTTATCTTTAAAGATTTACTGACGCCTTTTCGCACTTTGATACTTTTCATACAATTTTAGCGAATTTTATTTGACAACATGAGATACTCATGCCGTCAGCATGGTATGTATGACCATGAAATTAACTCCAACCCTGACCCTCAGAACTCGTTTTATAAATTTTCTTTTCAACACTTTATATACGTATACGTGTGTGTTTCATCGCTATACTTCGCACTTTTATTTCAATTTCCACAAAATTTGGTTCACAAGTTTTTTTTAAATAATTTGATCAAGTTCGTTAGTCAGCAAAACTGCACTAGCAAAACTCCTTTTTGGAATTTTTCACAAAAAATAATTTTACAATAAAAAACAATAAATTTTATCCGAATTAGATGAAACTTAAATAAGCATGTAAAAATGGCATACATAAATAAACATAACATTATAATAATCAAGCCAACTTATGATGACAGTTGAAAAAGTTATTAGCCTACATAACAGCGAAATAAGTAGTCCGATTGTAATACATTTTGAAATACGTTTTTCTTTGATGAAAATATATAATAACTTGCAGTAAAATAACCCGCAAATCCGAGGTCGAAGGCCGAAGTAAGGTTTTTTATTTATTTTTTCCAACGGTGAACACCATTTTACATTCATAATTTACATAGAGCCGTGCAACAAGTTACAATATTTAGAAGGTTTACAATAATTAAATAGCTTGATAGTTTGATTCTTGTAAACTACAATACATAAATTTTCTTTCTTACAACCTTTTACAATCACTTACTTAAAAGCAGATAATATAAATATATTTGTAAACGCCGTGGCCTTTACAAATAAGGTAACTAGTAACAAGTAACTAACAACCTTAGAGCTGTTTCAATGAAGTAACTAAGCAGAATTAGACTAATTAGCAAACAGCTTTTAAAGCTTTCGAATAGATCACTAATGATTCTCTTCTTTCATTTCTTAAAATGCACTGAATTCCAGCTTCACTTGGTTTTAAATACCGAACAATATTCAATCAATAAAACTTTATTTCGTAATCATAACTGAAACTTATGTATATTGTTAAATGATGCACTTTGTGGTTTACAATTATAATCCAGTTATTCCGGTTTACACTGTGTCAAACCATAATAACAATTATACCTTGAGATATTTCGGTATCGCTGTGGAGTGCCATCTTCAGTCACTGATTGGCTGACATTGAGATATTGCTGTCTGCTAACCTATTGGTGGCAGGGATTTCAATCGTCCAACGGAGCAAGGCTGCCAACTGTCGATGTTCTTATTGGCTGTACAGTGACGAAAAGACTTCTTCAGGACTTGTTAGCTACTGGAAAGTTTATTGCTTCTTTGTTGAAGTTATTATTATTATTATTGACTGGGACTCGTGGCGTGGTCCTGTAATCCAACTTCAAGGAGGTCAGGTTTTGAGGATGATATAGGATATCTGATGATACCCGCATCAACTCCCACCATCGTTTAGACATATCAGACCATTACCTGCGTGGTTCGGAAGTCACGTTAAGCCGTTGGTCCTTGTATTTCCATTGGTCATTGGGCTATTAATTAATGACCCATTCTAAGTAAGAGTCGGCCTTAGTTTGTAACAAGACTACACCTCATAACTCATTACTACCACTCATCACACTCATCCCTCACCACATATTTGCCTTAAAATACCCTCATGAGAGTGGTCGGCATCTCAAATAGTGATTTAGATATTTAATCTAGTTCTTCCGGTTCACACCGCGTCAAAACATCATAATAATTATGGCTTGAGATATTTTGATCTCGCTGTGGAGTACCATCTTTCACTGTCACTGATTTGCTGCTACCCTGGCGCTGTCAACCGTCCATTGGAGCATGGATGGTCCGTCGATGTTCTCATTGGCTGTACACTATCGAAAAGACTTCTTCAGGACTGGTTGCTCGCTTATTTAAAGTTTAATGCTGTCTTCATTGTGAAGTTATCATTATTTTTAATTATTTCAATGGTTTCTCGGATGGCTCGAGTATTAATGTGGAGTTTTGCCAATACTTTGGCGTTATCAAATTCCACTGCATGTTTTATGTTGTAACCATGTTCTGCCGCTGCTGTTGAACGTCTTCGTTTTTTGTGTTCCTGATATGTTCCTGGTTTCTCGTTGAAAGTAATCTTTTAGTATCGCCAATATATACTGAACCGCAACTTCAAGCATTGTATTTTATGTTTAACATATCTTCGCACATGGACATATTAGTTCTTCTCTGCATGGCATATCACAGGAAATCACAAATCTGTAAAGCCACCTGTGAGAATTATTTTGTTTCGTTATATATTGGTAGAACTTGCGTCTGTAACAGTCTATACTAAAAACAGTTAAATACCAAAACGCTCAATACGCAAAAAAACTACCCTTAAAAACTAATTTTGGGCCGGAAACAATTTTTACAAATTTCCAAAACTATAATTATATTATTTTACTTTTTCGTGAATGCGTGTTTTCAAAGTATTGGTTTTCTGATATTAGAAACAGGTTGAAGAAAGCTGGTAAACAAGACGCCTGGTTTCCTGAAAACAAGTATGGGTGGAGAATTAACAAAGTTGTTGTTACAACATCTTGTTCGCAGTCTCGGCGGAAAGCCTCTTTACATTGTTTAATTTCATGCTCTGGAGTTTTGACTTTTGATATTCTTACAAAACATTGTTACTGCGGATGTTTTAGGTATGCATTGGTTTGTAGTAAAATCCAGGCCGACACGCAGCCGCTGGCGTGAATGAAGCGGAATTGCTCGTGACAGTCTTACTTTGGCCTCAGATTTTTATGCTCTCATGCTATAGGCGTTTCGAGGCTGTTCCTTAAGCTCACAGCCTCGCTTCGGCCTTCAGATTCAAATTTTTCTGCGCTATCACGGGCGTAGGAAGCTACTTTCACTGATTTACTTAAGTTAAAAAGGTAAAGTTTGTTTAGTTTAACGAGGCGAAGTTAGGACTACAAAGTCCTCTCTACCACTTAATCTCGACCTTTACCTAGCGTCACCGTATTATCACATTACAAATTGTAAGTGGTGACTGTGGGGATCGAACCCGCGCCACCGGCGTGATGAGCTCCGGAGTCGTGCGCGATACCAATCCGCCACGGATCCGCTCAGTTCTCAGATTGACATGGTCTTTTATTGAAATTTTCATTTACATATCTTAAAAGGAAAAACGCATTTCAAATGTGCAAATTTCTTTAAAATGTGTCTATTTATTCCACTGATAAAGCGAAAAACTAGGGTTTTCACCGCCATTTTAAAACGACTAAACGGATATGCATGAACGTCTGTATATTGACGAGGTTATATTAAAATTCATATTTATTTTAAGTTTCATAATTAACCTAACTTTTGGTGAAACCCCCCAGTTTCCCTCGTCAAAACTTAACTTGGAAAGATATTTACAAAAAAAGTGTAACAGGTTTTATGAAAATCGGACATTGGTGACCTGATCTCGCACACATATAACATGCACATACATGACCATTTGAACCCATGACCGTTGGTTTTGGACACGCCCTGTATACTAGAAAGTAGAAAATAATTTTCCAGAATTCTTTGAACCGGTTAAAACTTGGAATTTTTCGTTTCACTCAATTCGGCCAACCCGTTCTCGAGATTTACATATGATACGGGTGGTCTATCAGACACCCTGTATATCTGAATTAGCATTTGCATCAATTTGGTTGGGGAAAATGCTTATAACGTGTTCTAGGGGTCGGTCCTTGTTTCATGGTTTCGGGTCTTGGTTTCACCATGCTGTCGGTACAAATACTTTTCCTATTGTAGATAGTTTCCCTAACCCCAAAAATATATAAATATATTTAGTAATATAACGGATAGTTTAAATTTGTGAAAGACAATTTGTAACCGTACAGCTCTCGCGATTGTAAAACGCCAAACTGTTTAAAACTAGGTTCATTAAGCCCGATCCAATAAGGATCGTTCCAATAACTCTCAAGCTTTAACAATCGAGGAAGAAACTTTGTAAATAATCTTCCAATGGAAACTTTAAATACTTTCCTTGGTCGTTTGAAAAATACGCGTCCAGTTATAGACATGTAAAATGCTCTTGTAAGCGCATTGTGTCGTGATATGATATTAATTTTAATTATTCATTGAACATTTTTTTAAATGTTGCAAATTAGAGTCATTAGTTGTTTTGAAACCCACGTATTGAAGATGACTCCAACTATATGAAGAAAATAAACATATTTACTTTATCAATAAACCGATTTCTAGTCAAGTTTGAGTGAAAACACATTTCTTGAAGAAGAAAAGCTCTGCCAATAAGTTGATAAATGATATCATTAGTCATCAAGAACCGAATCAACTTAGGCTTTACACGTCCCTCTTCTGACTTATATCAAATAATTGATAATATACGGAGTGTTTCAAATTCATTTATTGAAGCAAAATGCTTTATTTCAGAACAATACATAAAACATGTTTGCCTAGAATTGTTTATTCAAGTAGATGAAAGGTATTTTAGTTTTAATATGATAGGAAAACTTACTACTTTAACAACCATGAAGTAACAATGGGTTAAGCAAAATAACAAATAGTTAATGGTATGAGTGTTGATAATATTCTTTCGTCTATAGGTATGCCATAACATATTAAAGAAACTCCCGTAAGTCATAAATAAAGAACTACATATAAAATTATAACACCACACAACGTTCTTTAATTGAAATCTTACAGTCGTCTGAGGCGAAACCAAATCATAATGTTAGTAGATTTAACTGCCAGTTATAAAATATACTGATTGTTAAATTTGTATATAGTATTGAAAAATATCCTTCGAAAAATAACTGGTTTCTCAATTAAAAAATCCTAATGTCTTCAGTTTAGTTTTTTCCGATTGTTTGCCCTGTTTAATGTCAAAGTTCACTAGTGCTGTATTTGTTGCAAATGGTTTTTTAGATTTAATATGATAGGCAAATTTACTACTTTAACAACCATGAAGTTACAATGGGTTAAGCAAAACAACAAATAGCTAATGGTATGAGGGTTTATGATATTGTTTCGTCTATAAGTAAGTCACAATTAATTAAAGAGACATCCCATAAGTTTTCAAAACTGAGTTTAATCAATAAACAATATTACGGATGATTTATAACAACACACAACGTTTGAAACCTTGAATTAAAATCTTTATACTCTAGTCGTCTGAGGTGAAACTAAATCGTAATGATAATATAGTCGTAATGATAACTCATGAATACTGGCAGTTTTAAATTCTGTTTGTTACAACACAAATAACGTCAGAAGTATTTAGTCAATAAAAATAAACTCGTTTCTCAATTATGAAATGCAAAAGTGTTCAGTTTTGCTGTATTTATTTTTTAGCACTATTGTGAAAAGCTTCCCCTAATACGGTATACTGTATTTTGTGCAAATAGTTACCAGTTTTACTCTGTATTTATTCCAGTGCAACAGTTTTGTGAAACTTAAATATTTACAAGAGAAAGTGAGTCACTAAATCGCCACATATATGTTCGGGAACGGAATGATAAAGAGAATGATACATTTGGCAGGGAGAAAGGATCTGTACACTTTTCACCATAACGGGTCGCATTCATTTAGGCCACACAGTGCCGGGGGGATGAAAGCTAGGGCTCTCAAAAGGCTGGTGTTAATAATTTAATTCCCAGCCCCTCTACTTTCCGCTCGCATTTCATTCTGTTCCTAACGCTGTTGCGTCAGATAAAGGCTTTGATTCTTTTGCGTCATGCGTTGTTGCGCTGCTGACATTGTGAGTTCGGTGATGCTATAGTTGAATTAACGATGGAAAGGTATTGTACGAGAGACCTATGTTGATGGCTTGACACGGGATAAACTAGTTCGGACGTTTTCGGGTGAATGTTTTGTACGGGTAAATGACTTCGGGCATCCTCGGCAGATTGCTTTGTACGGTGTAAACTCATTCGGGCGTTTCCGGGTGAATGTGTTGTACGGGAAACGACTTCGGGCATCCTCGGCAGATTGCTTTGTACGGTGTAAACTCATTCGGGCGTTTCCGGGTGAATGTGTTGTATTGGAAACGACTTCGGGCGTCCTCGGCAGATTGCTTTGTACGGTGTAAACTCATTCGGGCGTTTCCGGGTGAATGTGTTGTACGGGAAACGACTTCGGGCATCCTCGGCAGATTGCTTTGTACGGTGTAAACTCATTCGGGCGTTTCCGGGTGAATGTGTTGTACGGGAAACGACTTCGGGCATCCTCGGCAGATTGCTTTGTACGGTGTAAACTCATTCGGGCGTTTCCGGGTGAATGTGTTGTACGGGAAACGACTTCGGGTGTCCTCGGCCGATTCTTTTCTGCGAAGTAATCGACTTTAGGTGTCCTCGCCCAATAATCTTTCGTCGTTAACTAAATTTAGCTGCATGTATTGACAAGCAGAAACAAAAAATGGATGTTAGTTTGAAAGTTCATAATAGGGGCGGAGAAAATTTAGTAAAAAGAAGAAATGGACTTTTCCTGCCACTTTTGGAGAAAACTACTCCTAATGTTTCGGGCAGTTAAAAACGGACAGTCCTTTGAAGACGGGTGGAGTTTTTAACTGCCCGAAACGTTAGGAGTAGTTTTCTCCAGAAGTGGCAGGAAAAGTCCGTTTCTTCTTTTTACTAAAAAATGGATGTTGGAATAACGTTTTTTACTGAAAGGCTTGCAGAAAAAACATCTATGAGTTACGGAAAAATAAAATACAAGACAAGTACAAGAGTTTCCATCGGGATGGCTACAGCAGCCAGTATCTGCGTTCGAGGAACAAGAGGAAGGTTTTTGTCCCGAGAAAATTTGCTGTGCTTCCAAAAGTCTTTTAATGGTCTTCGGTTTAAAGTTTGTCCTTTACTTCCTTATTACTATTTATTACCTTCAATATTTTATATTTATTTCTATAATCCGAAGGTTGCTAGACTTTTCATGGAGAATCAAATTAAAAGACTTTCTTTGGTCAAATGTTTGAAGTTTGTTGTTAACGATAGTTGAATTTCAGAGTTTAAATAATTGTTGCGAAAAATATTTTTTTATTTTCACACCAGCTGACGAACAGACAAAAAGATGTGGCACAAATGAACAAAGTCACAGCGGAGAGGAATGCATTTCGCCGGACTTGCCGGATCTTTTACCCTCTTTAATTTCACGCTTGGAAAACCCAGCCTAATTCCAGCTTGTCTTTCCCCCTATGCCAGGGTTTATCTCTTACTTAGGTAAATATTGTAATCGTGGTTATATTACGCCAAAGCTAACTTCGCTAAGATTAAGATGAGAATTGCAAACAAACTAAAAATTGAAGTGTTACCTACCTCAAGATTTGGTCGTAAAAATGTTACCGTTTCTTAAATGGGATTTAATTGTGTGTAAAGTTATTATGTGTTTTTATCATGAATACAGTTCAACAAATATTAACTTACTCATGGAAATAAGTAATCTAACTTAATATTTGGACAACATTTTTATGTTCGTCGAAAATTTTTGAATGTTACATGTTAACACCTGTTTTGCTTGTGTGCTTAAAATTCAAGTGAGTTTTAGATTTTTTACCTAACCAATATTTTCATTTGTAGCATCATCAAAATGTTTTTCTGTGGGAGCTCTGATTTAAAAGGAGTTAGTGTTAACAAACCAATATCCTTGTATAGCTGAATAGAGCTTCTATCAAATCCTAAAGACAAAACCTAGCTAAACATATTTTTTGTGACTGAAACTTGGCTATGGATCTTTTACTCTATTTAGAATATTACTTGTTTATCATGTGTATCGTATCGTAACAATTTTTCTAGTTGTTGCATTTTTTTATTTTGTTACGTGTGACCATAAACTGAACATGTTAGAAATATGTTAAAAACTGATGTTTGTGGATACTACAAATATTGTATGATAAAATCAAACTACTGAGATAGTTAAACTCATATCAATTAATTTAATAAAGCTGAAAATTGAATTATTATATTACAAGTCATATAATATGTATTCTAGTTGTTGGCCAAGTTATCGATTTTGTTCAAAGCCATTTAGTCTTGATTATGTTAAAGTGTACTTATCACAAAATATTATCATTCTTTAATTTGGAATTTAAAATAACAAAAAAAACATGATGGAACTCTACCATTCTCAATTTTGCACTCAGCAAATAAATGACAGACAAACATTGAAGTCCTGACAAATCAACAGATCAAACACAATAGGAAATCTGCTCAACGAAAGGTCGCGTGAGAAGGAAAAATAAATAACGTCCGAAGAAAGAAAATTGACTGAGGCTTTACAATAAACTTCAATTTAGCAAGACTTGAGAGAAATATGGGCCAGGCTTGTATACCTGCCAATATCAAAGAGTATAATCCATTGACCAAACAATATCTCTTGTAATCTACGATCAGGTCTGCTGGATTGAATGTGATGGGGAAAATCCATTAAAGGCATTTTGAAACAAGGGTTATTTTTATTTGGCTTGTTATAATATAAAGTAAAATCTTTTACCTATCATTAAGTAAAACTTAAGACACTTATACCTAAGACCAAAAATTAAAAGAAATGTATGTAGCACTAATATTTCTAGTATGGACGCTAGACTGGTCGGTATTAGTTGGTAAACCCTTACGAAATGAGGTAAACCCCACTTAATCAAATTACACAGAACATGTAGCGTCTACGATGATAAAATGTACATATTGATTATTACATACAGTTTAAAAAAATCTTTCGCTTTGATAAGGAACATGAAAAGAATGTTTTTCTTTATATAATAATAAAAATAAATCCGAATTTTCGACGATTAGAAAAGTTATAAATAAATGAATAAATATTTTATTTCGTTAACAAAATACATAGCATGAAATTCGTCAGGTTTTAAATATTTTAAAAGCTAAAATTTTGTCACTCATCTTTACATCGAGAACTCATTCATACATACAATTTTTACAGTCATATCGGCTCATTCAGTTAATGGTTGTTTTGTTCGGGTTTGTTCTACGAGTAAGTAGTAAAAATAGCAGATCAAGATAGCAGACCTGTTTGCCATTTAAGTTGGTCAAACGTGTGACTAATGTACTGTTTTTCACGGGTTACGAATAATAAGGCGTCAGTCTTTATTAACTCACTATTTATTACCAGTCTAATTATTATACTAATTACACAATTAATTATTCACTCAATGACTACAAACTATTACTCTATGTACAGTTCCTTATTTCACTAGCTACACTTTACAATCCATTCACACCGGCGCGAAGTCCGTTCACTCACGTGTTCTCGTAGAGCACTCACTCTTCAGTCGGGAATCCAACGGTGGGGTGACGATGCCTCGACGATTACACTGTTCCCGCACTAGGATGTGACACAAGGTACGCGGACCTTCTTAAACAGTCTTACTCTGGACTATTCGTTCACAAGGGGAACGCGGCCCCGATTCGTTCACATTCATTCACTGTCCGGAACTGACTACTGGGGGCCCCTAAGCGCGGGTTTATGTATATCCCCGTAGATAATTCTTGGAGCTCCTCGAAACGACTAGAACATCACGTGACTAGGCTCTCAGCCAATAGGATTGAAGTTCTGGATCCTTCGATGTTTATGGCGCGTGCATTCAACCGTAACAAACACCGAAGGCAATATACCTGCCAGTCAATTGGCGCGCGTGAGTTCGATCCTCGCAGTCACCGCTAACAATTTGTAAAGTTACTTTGTAGTAGCGCTAGGTAAAGGTCGAGTTGGTAAAGAGGGCTTTGTAGTCCTAACTTCACCTCGTTTAATAAAACAACCCTACATTTTTCTTTAACTACAATGACAAAATTCTACAGTGACAGTTTAAACTTTCACCAAATCAATACGAAGAGCTTATCACATAACCGTGATAACTTCTGAGTGTATGGAAATTACGTTTGTTCAAGTCTTGACTGTTTTGTTTGAGCCAAACTCCGCCGAACTCCACGCATGGAAATAAATGGAAATGCACTCAACGTCGCCAACTTTAAGTAAGAAACTGTGTTAGACTTCCAGCCCTCGCTTTCTGAACCATTTATTTCCGTGTGTCTTCCCCCGGCTCAGCTGTTTGTGGTGCAGTGGCGAAGTCACCACTGGGAGTTACTTAAAAGTTTCAAAGTTTCAAGATTTAAAAATAGCGTTGATTTGGTGAAAATTCACGTACAAATTCACGTATTTTAGTTTTGACAATATTTTTAGTTTTCATTTCATCAAAGATAACGTCATACTAAGTAGATTACGCATGGATGCCGAACGGCTTAGGCATGAAAATCAACATGGTTGTGGCAGCGCAAGCATAGATAGCGCTGTGAGAGAATTCTTTTAAGAGTATCAAGTAGAGCCACTGACGCACGCGCAAGCTTGTTCGTTCTTGAAAATCGCATGCTTTGCTCACATTTAAGTCATCGACATCGGTCAAACTCGAGCATGTGGATCCTAGGGGGAGAAAGACGGCGAGAGATGGAAGCGCTATCTGTGCTTGGGCTGCCGAACTATGTTGATTTTGCCGCCTCAACCCTGAAGACTCTATGCCCAATCTACCCACCATAATAAAATCTTTGGTTTCAGTAACGTTCAGTTGTTTCTCTCATTCAAAAACATATTGTACTAAAATTTAGAGAAATTCATCAAAATCATTTTTTTGCGCTGTGGTTTCATTACTTGTATTTTGTTCCAGGTCTCAAAGGTATGCTGTTTATCACTTGTAAGTTCATTTTTGAGTATCTAGTAAGTGCTATTTCTTTAAATGGATTCACTGGCGGAAATTCGGAAATAACTTTGAACTTGTGGGTGGTTGGGGGGGTCGTATGAGTAACTGGGGTCCATTCTATTGGTCGTTGGGCTATTAATTAATTACTTAATCTGCGTAACAGTCAGCCCTGGTGCATTCGAGAAGCTTGACTATTTATAGCTACTATTAAAGGAATCACTATTAGTTTGCGACGTCCCAGTGTGCAAGTCGTGACAAAAACGCCTTAGTAGGTTTTATGTTTTTAAACTTTTGCACCCGCTTGTAAGAAATGTATACAAACTATTTTCAACCGTGTTTAAAATCATGACTCTAGATGAACCCTAAGAAAACAAAGTTGTGCTGTTGTAACTAACATTTTAAATCTCATATTAACCTTATGACTTTCACATACACGATGGCTTGAATCACTAAATCGAAATATGACGTCTACTGTCGCAAACACAGTAAAACCTTCACCTTATCTCTCGCGACTAAACCAATCCAAAGTAGAAGACAAACTTCGGGCGGAGCTTTTGTTTGAAGTTTAATTTCAATTATTCCTCGGTGTTAAGCTCGATGATTCTTGACGCTTGAAGGAGTTTGAGAGTTTTTCCATTGTAGGTGTTGTCTGGTCCTGTCTGTGACGTGCGGAGACTTGTGTATAGCAAACACTTGTGCCAACTCAAACTCAAGAAGAACCGAGAAACTTTTCCAATTAACCTCAAAGCTCTTCAGACTCATCGTTGTTCGACCGGCTGGCCGATCCGCGTTGCTTATTGATGTCTCAGTCGGAGGAAATGAGCTTAAATATAGTTGATAGAAGCGTTAAAATATAAAAAAGGTGGAGTTTGTTTTGTTTAACTCTTCTAAAGCTTCTTCTTGACTGGGACTCGTGGCGTGGTCCTGTAATCCAGCTTCGTGGAGGTTAGGTTTTGAGGATGATATATGTCTAAAGCGGCTCAGATAGTCTCAGTGATCATTTGATGATACCCTCATCAACTCCCACCATCGTTTAGACATATCAGACCATCACCTGCGTGGTTCGGAAGTCACGTTAAGCCGTTGGTCATTGTATTTCCATTGGTCATTGGGCTAATTAATGACCCATTCTAAGGAAGAGTCGGCCTTAGTTTGTCACAAGACTACACCTCATAACTCATTACTACCATTCATCACACTCATCCTTCACCACATATTTGCCTTAAAATACCCTCATGAGAGTGGTCGGCATCTCAAATCGTGATATAGTGATATAGTCCTGCGCAACGTAGAGGAAATTGAGGAGCTTACCCGGATCAGCGAAAACTGTCGAAAAATAGGATGTCATTACTGGCTGCACCGTAGGCGAAGTTAGGACCACAAAGTTCTCTTTACCACTCAACCTCGACCTAGCATTACCGTAAAGTCACTTTCTTTAAATTGTTGGCGGTGACTGCGGGGATTGAATCCGAGCTACCGGAGTGATGAGCTCCGGAGTCGCACGCGATACCAATCCGCCACGGGTCCGCTTAATAGTTCCATTAAAGAAATCTTCGATAAGAATTTCTAAAAGTTTTGTTAGGAGTAGATTAATTTAACTAGTGGTGAAACCTTCAATGCAGGATTTTAAGGCGTTCCCTAAACAAATTCGGGTTTTAGTTTTAAAAGTACTGTATTTTTACATTTTTAACTGCATAATTCTCAAAAATCATAAATTTGAAAAGCCTAGGTTTATAGAATATATTCACCTATATTCAATAATTTTAATCTTTTAATATAATGTTTGACAACTCTGCTGTTCCTTGAACTTAGAACCACTGTATTTTTATTTGCCTTTATTTGCTGCCTCGCATAGTAAATTGTGCTATACTTAGTAAATTTGGTAGCCATTAAAAATGTTGTAGCGTTAATCGTTTTTAGTATTAGAGCGTTGAAGCACAGTGTAGCTTTTAACTTTCCAACACGTAACGTACTCATTCCTCAACTTTATCAGAAGATGCGGTTTTATAAGAAAAGCTAACTTAAATAATAACTGGCGAATTCCTCAAATTTCACATAGAAATTAAGACAAGGGTGGTAAATTTTTCTTTGAGAGGTTTTCAGAATCCAGAAATTGGTCAAATCGCGTTGGGTGATTTTGATATTTCGGCATCCTCTAGTACCAAATTTCTAGGCATCACGCTAGACTCAAATCTTAATTTTCATGAGCATTATTGACCTTGTCCAGAAGAAACTCAATTGCGTTGTCTTTCTTAAGAAGATTGTCTTTTTCTCGAATAGACAGATACTTTTTCTGACATATTATGGATGCTTTTTCCCCCTTTGAACTATGGTGTTTCTATCCGAGGATTTGATAGTTTTCGAGTGAGGGCAATCTTTAAAATTCAAAAGAGAGCAGTTAGGATTGTTCTAGGACTTAAAACAGGCGCTTCCTGCCGAGGTAAATTTCGGGAAAATAAAATGTTAACATTTCCATCTATTTACATTTTTAGTTGTTTGAGCTTTTTGAAAAGCAATCTTAGCTCATTTCCAAATTGTGCCCCTTCAGGGTACAATCTTCGGCGGTCCAATGTCTTGGCCCTTCCTCGTCACAGAACTACTTTTTATGAGCACCAGACATTCTATTGTTCAATAAAAATGTACAATAAACTGCGTTTAAACTTAAAAAACGAATTAATGATCTTAAAATTTAAAAGACAACTAAAATTGTTTCTTATTGAACAGGAATTTTATCGTGTTGATGACTTTTTTAATTTTAAATTTGATTTTTGATTTTTACATCAAATAATTTATTTGTGCTTTAATTTTAAAACATGTTTGTAATATTTGACGTTGTCATGCATTATTTGTTATTTGACGATTAAGATCTTGAGTTTGAGTTATTAGAAATAAAAAGTGCAGTTTAGTGATCGCAGTCGAAAGCCACACGAAGTCTGTACAACATACAGTGCTGCAATTTCAATAATTAACGAACTTCCCAACTGCAGCACTATTTGTTTTAATCACCAGAGCCAATACTGGACACATTTTAGCTAATCAAAATGTTAATTAAGGTCAATGTTAAGTTTGACTGAGCAACTGTTTGGTCATGTAGATTTTCTAACTATGCGTTATTGATTAGTATAAAAGATAGGTCAGTGTATTAACTACATTGTTATCCGTGTGGGAGTACCTTGAAAACTTTAAATAGTCGGGCCATAATAACTCGTCTGCTAGTCACTGGGACTCGTGGCGTGGTCCTGTAATCCAGCTTCATGGAGGTCAGGTTTTGAGGATGATATAGGTCTAAAGCGGCTCAGATAGTCTCAGTGATCATCTGATGATACCCGCATCAACTCCCACCATAGTTTAGACATATCAGACCATCACCTGCGTGGTTCGGAAGTCACGTTAAGCCGTTGGTTCTTGTATTTCCATTGGTCATTGGGCTATTAATTAATGACCCATTCTAAGGAAGAGTCGACCTTAGTTTGTAACAAGACTAGACCTCATAACTCATTACTACCACTCATCACACTCATCCTTCACCACATATTTGCCTTAAAATACCCTCATGAGAGTGGTCGGCATCTCAAATAGTGATTTAGTTTTGTTAAAGAAGTACAAAGTAAATTACATATCTACAGGGAAACATTTGAAACAGTTTGCGGCAGTTTGTAGAGACATTGTGTTCTTTTTTAAAGAGCTCCCAAAAAGAGAACCATTATGTCCTAAACATAAACTTTCTTCATTAATCCCTGACAGTCTAAAAATAAACAACGGAAAAGGTTATGTTTTCTAATGCTTGCTGTTTGAAAACGAAACCATTTTGATTGGTAACTTGATCATTCCCCACGTCCAAAATCAAACCTCTTGACCATGCCAGGTGCAAGATCGAAAAGACCATGTGCACAAAGTACACATTGCGAATCAAATATATCTATTGTCTAATTTGAAACATACCTTCAATATGTACAGGTCTTCAACTTTTTTAAGTTACTTTAAAGGTTTCACTTGGTTTACTCTTTTAGAACTAGACCAAAACGGTTGACGCAACGTTACTGTGGAGTTGAATCAAAGACCTATGCTTTGCTCTGCTAAATGCTACCCTAAAAGTTATGAACTGTTGGAGTGGGATGGGAGGTCAGGGGTCAAGGTGACAGTACGGATCAATAGGATGTGATGAGCTCCACTCCTGGCGTCTCGCCATGTCGTACTGCGGACCAAACAAACATACACACCCCCTCCTGCGCCCTCCACCCGGCACCCTCCACCAGCAACATGAATCTGAGCTGCTCTCCTCTCCTTGCCTTGCCTTCTTGCTTCATCCCCTCCCCTTCTTCATCTAGAAGAGAACATGGGGTTTAGTGTGGAGGCTGGAGAGCGATAGGCAGTGGTCGAGGCGAATAGTGAGCGACAAACAATGAAGGGTCAAGAAATTGACTTGTGGTCGGTGGCAAACGGTGAACGACCATGAGAAGGGGTTAAAAATCACTAAATAACTATTTGAGATGCACTCTCATGAGGGTATTTTAAGGCAAATATGTGGTGAAGGATGAGTGTGATGAGTGGTAGTAATGAGTTATGAGGTGTAGACTTGTTACAAACTAAGGCCGACTTTTCCTTAGAATGGGTCATTAATTAATATCCCAATGACCAATGGAAATACAAGGACCAACGGCTTAACGTGACTTCCGAACCACGCAGGTGATAGTCTGATATGTCTAAACGATGGTGGGAGTTGATGCGGGTAACATCAGATGATCACTGAGACTATCTGAGCCGCTTTAGACCTATATCATCCTCAAAATCTGACCTCCATGAAGCTGGATAACAGGACCACGCCACGAGTCCCAGTCAAAGGGTCGGTGGAAACGGTGAAGGACCGCTACATTGGTCAGTGGAACATTGAACGACAACTGTTGCGCATTGGTTGGGAAGTTTTTATTGGACCTATCACGTTAAAACGTAATATCGATATTTGGCTAACGACAACAGAGAGAAAACTGAGAGACTATTAGTATTATATTCTAAACGCAAATAGTGGAAGGTATATTTGGTAACCGATGACCAATGGTTGAAGTTACTGAGACGACGGTCATTGAACCAGTGAGCATTTTAGAAACAATCAGATAGCCCAATTTAGTAAACATTTCAACGAACTAAGTACCGTATATATCTAAAACAAACGTACGGCTCGAAATTTTCACGTGCCAAATTACCCCACAACGACAAATAGTACAAAATTCTTAACTCGTAAGCTTTCGCGGCCGGTGTCATCACTAAGATCTAAGGCTTCCGGTTTACACCGCGTCACAGTTGGCTAGACGTTTTGACCTCGCTGTGGAGAGTCATCCTCATAAGCTGGTTGACTAATTTAGACTGAACCAGTCAACCAGCTACTGAGGATGACTCTTCCCACAGCGAGGTCGAAACGTCCAGCAGTATAAATCACTAAATCACTATTTGAGATGTTGACCACTCACATGAGGGTATTTTAAGGCAAATATATGGTGAAGGATGAATGTGATGAGTGGTAGTAATGAGTTATGAGGTGTAGTCTTGTTACAAACAAAGGCCGACTCTTCCTTAGAATGGGTCATTAATTAATAGCCCAATGACCAATGGAAATACAAGGACCAACGGCTTAACGTGACTTCCGAACCACGCAGGTAATGGTCTGATATGTCTAAACGATGGTGGGAGTTGATGCGGGTATCATCAGATGATCACTGAGACTATCTGAGCCGCTTTAGACCTATATCATCCTCAAAACCTGACCTCCACGAAGCTGGATTACAGGACCACGCCACGAGTCCCAGTCAATAACTACATTTACTATACAAAATTACCATAAAACACGTATCCACACATAATTCCGTCGCCAAAACCCATCAGTAGTCACCAAGAAGTACTCACAACTTAAAACTATTCATTCCAACCACCACAACGTTCTCTAACGTCACACTCAGTATTCAAATACAAAGTCCGCATTGCTATTTAACACCGGCATCAATGTGTATTTTGACGGATGTTGTCTTCTAATTGCAGTGGATCACGCTGCAGTAGAGTTAAATGCAGGTCTGCACGAACTGTCATAGTTTGTACAAGCGAGATATGCAGACTGCAAACACTGGAGATGCACGCTATACGCGAGTACTGTACATCAACTTTGCTACATTCATGTCAAAGTTTGGTGTTGGTATCGGGGTGAAGAGGTTGGAATTGTTACGGTTCAAAATGGGAGTGGAGGTGTTAAGTTGTGGGTCTAGGGGTTTCCGTGAGTTGTGTCTTTGTTTGGTGTTTTGTACAACACTAACATTTAATACAATATTTGTTTCGCTTACACCCTGAATATAAAATAACGAACGACTTAATTTTCCATATTAAGTCTTCTAAAAATATTTAAGGCGGAATTCACATCGTAAAAATTCTTAATTGATTTCCACGAAGTTAATTGTCACTTTTGATTGCCTCACGCTTTGCCTAAATAACTGAGATTTTTATTATTTTTTTACTGTCTACGTCAATGGCATTTTTAATGTGTTACTTAACCTAGGGTTTGTGGGCATCTCAAAACGCTTTTAGGGAAAGCGGTCCAAACCCTTGTGCCATGCGCCGGGAATTGAACCCGCGACTTCGCGCTTTGCAAGCCGTTACTTTCGCGGCCGGTGTCACAACTATAATTTAGTTCTTCCGGTTCACACAACGTCCAAACTCAATAATTAGGTTGATATATTTCGGCATCGCTGTGGAGTACCATCTACAGTCACTGATTGGCTGAAACTGAGCTACTTGCTGTCCGCTGTCCTTTATTGATGGTAGAGCTGCCAACCGTCCAATGGGAAGCGGTTTTCAGCTAATCAGTGACTAAAGATGGTTCTCCACAGCGATGCAGAAATATCTCAACTTAGTTATGAAGTTTAGACGCGGTGTGAACAGGAAGAACTAGATTATGGTTTATTTTCAACTTTAGGATCTTACTTGGCGCGCATCCACGTGTTTCCGCAAAACATAAACTCATTACCTCAATTATCGTCTAAATGGCCTCGGGTTCCTTCCAACAATGCGTTACTCTTTTAATTCAAATCTTAATCAGGAAAATGAAAGTTAAATCTGGTAGGAGGACTTTCAAAAACTGAAAGTAAAAAAACTTATATAAATTTATTTTTAGAAAGATCTTAACAACAGCTTATATTTTTAAGTCTTGTCTCTTTTAAGTAAACCTTTATTAGTTGTTTTTCGCCAAAGTCGTAACTTCAATAATTGGAGATACAGTAAAGTTCAGCTGTAAAAGTTAAGTTTCGGTATTCAAGAAAATGATATTAAATTCAAATTTTAAATCATCATAAAATACCGTTTTTACATTTAGATTGTACATAATTTTATAATAAGTGGCAAACATAACAATCGATTATCCAACATAAAGCTCAAAAGAAGCCATTAATCAAAAACTACGAAAATAACTTTTTGATCAAATCTAGGCTCAAGTTAGAAGGGGGAATTTCCCGCCGGTTAGTGCTAAATGATTTAAGTTTGAAACAAGTTAAACAGAAACTAATTATGAATTTCCTTTTGACCTAATTACTACAAAAGTTTGACGACGCGCCTGAATAATAATTTATAACAACAGTGAAACTGTGTCGATTTGAGGGGAGAGATAATTAAAATTAATCTCACGCTGAAGCAATAAAAACTTTATATCTATGCCAACAGAGTTTCTTGTTTAAGAGTGTGCAGTAGGCTACGACCTTGAATTTCGTCTTTCAAGAACAATGTAAAAATTCAATTTCTCGGAACACCTCACGCCTACAGTTTTCATCGTATTTTTAAAAGGTGATATTTGTCTTGTTAACGAGGACGAGTTAGGACTGCAAAGTCCTCTCTACTACTCGGACCTGTATCTAGCGTTATCAAGTGGTGACTGCGGGGATCGAAGCCTGCTCCACCTGAGTTACGAGCGCGCGATACCAATCCGCCTACGGATCCATTAATGTTATAGAATAAACTTTAGTTTATATGTATTAAACAAAATAAAAACCAGTAAAGTTGCCTGTTTTCGGCTAGGGTTTCCGTTAACACTCTTGTTTCTCAATATAGTTGCATGATGGATTGCTATCAAATGATAATTAGATAGCAAATAAACTTGACAAAGAAAAATAATGTTTGATATTTTGTTATACACCTTATTGTTTATTCACTATAAAAACACTCATCGCACTCCCCATCATTCCATATTCACCTTAAAATACCCTCTAAGAGTGGTTGGTGTCTCAAAGTAAAGTATAAATTATCTAGGGCATAATGACAGAAACTCTTAAAATACAACAATCAAATGGAAAGTTAGAACGTGCTAGTAACCTTTTCGATAGAAATTCTTACTTATATACTAAATTATATTAAGACACATAAACCATAAATACCATAAATAGGTGATACGGATGGTGTAATGGTTAGCATAATCACTCGGCAAGTGAGAGATCCGGGTTCGAGTCCCGGTTCGGTTCACACATTTTGTCTTCTAATTTCTTTAGTAATAAATTAGCTTTTTAGCGTTTATACAAATTAATATCTAAGAAACACATACCAACACACTTCAAAAATTATTACTAAATAATACTACACTTCTAAACAATATTATATATATATAAAACGCATGTATAAAAACAATAATAAAATCATGTCAGTAAAAATGTAAACACTGTACATTTGTTGTTTATATGTGATATCCTGTCGTGATGAAAATCAAACTATTATTAGAGCGAGATAATTATTATATTATATTGATATTATCATATGGTCAGGTGTAATCTGTGGTTTGTTTTAACCTCTCTCTACCAAATGTCGAACAGCTGACTGCTTGCTGCTAGTCAAGTTGTTACATGAATGTTATTGATCGGTTTCAGTGAGTTTATGCGTATTTTCAATATTGATCGCAAGTGCCTAATTTGTCCGGTTTCGGGTTCGGATTACTTTTATTTAAAAGTGTAGTGTACGTCTGTGAAATAATATGACAATAGTGTTGTTGAATGATGTTTCCAGACTGACTTAAATGGAATTGAAAGGTAAAACGTAATATTCTTACTTAACATATTTAGGCTATTAACTATGTATTTCCTTAGGTTCAGTAGTTGTTTATACAGTCTACTAATGATACACCATGCATCAATGAAAGATATTTGTATGGATGAATTGTGGAAATGAGTGGTATGATACAAGTACAAACGAATTAAATAACTTTACAGTATAATATCATAATTTGATAAAATAGCTAATGGCAGTTTTTATCATTCTAAAAAACAATTGAAGTTCACTCAAATGTTTAATTAAATATTTAAGGTCCTGTTTCATATAAATTATTGTGCCACTCTTACTTATTTTTTCTTATTGCATCATTCAGTAAACCTGGCTCTCCATTTGCGTTTTTTGTATATGTTGGCAGATTTGATGATAGCATTCTTAGCTAATTTGCTTGAAAAACAAAGATTTCATGAATATCTATTATCGTGGTCAATTTTATTTCGTTTTTGAGTTATATGTGTTTCAATGTGCGTTGGTCCTTCCATTCAAAATTGGTGACAGGTACTGGTTCCTCTCAAGTAAAATAAAATGTCTCCCAACAAAATATGTCAGTCTAAATGTTTGTTTTTAAAGCGG
This sequence comes from Matsumurasca onukii, assembly GCA_018831715.1. Taxonomy (NCBI): domain Eukaryota; kingdom Metazoa; phylum Arthropoda; class Insecta; order Hemiptera; family Cicadellidae; genus Matsumurasca; species Matsumurasca onukii. Next base: position 89,252,099 of record CM032058.1, read on the forward strand.
GAGTCAACTTGTTCGATAAAGCTATCTGAATCATCCCTGTACATTAGAATGACTTATACGGCTTTGTTAATGTCGGCCTTATTATTGAATTTTCTTAGGACGAATGAGATATTCATGCCGTCAGCATGGTAAGACCCAGAACCGGGATCATGAAATGTGCACCGATCCTGACCCCCAGAACACGTTTTGACTATACAATGTAGGCTAAAGAAAAAAGGTAAAAGGTAAAGTTTGTCTTGTTTAACGAGGTGAAGTTAGGACTACAAAGTCCTCTCTACCACTCAACCTCGACCTTTACCTAGTCCCCGTATTAGTCACATTACAAATGTAAGTGGTGACTGGGATACTAAAGTGATGAGTCCGGAGCGATACCAATATCCGCTAAATATGTATACATGTGTGTACTCTCTACAAGTCGCATGTTAAGCCCGATTTTCTTGAAATTTGGTATAAAAGTTCCTTTTGTAAATATCTCAGTCGATTTCGTTAAATAGCAAAGTCGGACCATTAAAACTCTCCTTTTGGGGGGGGAGACTTTCCGCCAAAAAAGAGGTTTTAACCATCTAATAACTGTAAATTTCGTCCGAAATTAATGAAGTTTAAAGTAAATATGTATTTTGTTACTATACATCAATATACCAATATATAAAAATGGCGCCCATATAAGTGGGTTTTCATAACAGCGGAATGAGAACTCCGTTTTTATTGATATTTGAAATGTGTTTTCATTTCATGACTTGTATTGTAAATTCTAGTAAAACAACCGCGAACCTAAGGCCGAAGGCCAAAGCTAGGCGGTGTCTAGCGTATCTCACAGCCTCGTAACACCGAATATAAAGCAGAGGCCGAAGGCCGAAGCGAGGCTGTGAGTGGGTTGAATTGGAATAAAAAATTGCAAAGGAAATTAGATTAACTCATGCCAGTGGCGCTTTAGCGCTTAGCTGCGTGTCGGCCTGGTTTTTATTCCTACTCAGACAGAAAAATCATTCAGTTTCGAACGACATTCTAAAGGTCACGTGGACGCTTTCACTGACTCGGTCCTCTGTAAATAACGAATGCGCTGTCTTTCAGTCGATCGTCAATTATTCCACCCTAGCAGCAAACTCCGCTATTGGCCCTCCCATTCGCTGCCAATCATAAATCCATCCTTTATCCATTCAACTTAGGACCTGTTGAGTGATTCTGCGAGCAACGCTAGGTTTCGTATTATGTCGAGACGTTTTAAAAACTTTGGGTAGTGCAAAATGGTTTTAATATCTTCTCCTAAATAATCGTCCTAAATATTATCTTCACTTTTAAAAATAACCATTCACCTACAACATAACTGGCATCATGTTTGATTATCACTTTTGTCTTTCTTCCCAAGATTCTTAAAACATAAACGTATAATTATTTATAATATAACCGTTTCTAAGATGTTCGTAACGGTCATAAGTTCAAACAATTTTACACACTTTAGATCAGATCATGAAATATCGAAAGGTTTTGGTGTTTCCGTTATGTATTCACTGCTACATTATTTCACAGCAGAAATCTCCGTTGTTGCTGCATAATGTATATCAGCTTAGGTTCCTACATTATATTAGGAGTGAAATAAGGGCATTCGCTCGTGTTTACTTGAAAATATTGTCAGGTTAAATAAACAAAAGCTTTACAACAATTCCTACGCTATAGTTCTACGAAAATGATGATTACGGGTAAGAATGTACGTGATGTTCTAATTTATGTCTGTGCTTGTTATCCTTATATGGTAATAACTTACGTGATACGAACATGGTTGATAAGAATATACTGGATAAGAATAATTGTCATATGTCATATGATGTGATTTATCTGAGTTAAGAACGAACGTGATGAGACCATATGTGATAAGAGTTCATCTGATAAGTATAAGTAGTGATAAGTATGTAATAAGAACGAACGTGCTAAAAACCATGTGATACAAATTCATCTGATAAGAAAATATGGCATAAGTACTTACGTGATAAGAACATATGTGTTAAGAACGAACGTGATGAGACCATATGTGATAAGAGTTCATCTGATAAGAAAATATGGCATAAGCACTTACGTGATAAGAACATATGAGTTAAGAACGAACGTGATGAGACCATATGTGATAAGAGTTCATCTGATAAGAAAATATGGCATAAGCACTTACGTGATAAGAACATATGTGTTAAGAACGAACGTGATGAGACCATATGTGATAAGAGTTCATCTGATAAGAAAATATGGCATAAGCACTTACGTGATAAGAACATATGAGTTAAGAACGAACGTGATGAGACCATATGTGATAAGAGTTCATCTGATAAGAAAATATGGGATAAGTACTTACGAGATATGAACTTGTGTGATAAGTACATACGTCATGAGAACCTGTGTCATAAGAACAAATGTGATAATAATTCATCTGATAGGACACGTGGGAAACAAACGTGCATGATAAATAAATAAATGTTTTATTGAATAAACATGTGTAAACATGTATCTCAGTCGTCAATAAATATTGGCTGGAATTTTGGATTCACACACATCTAGACCACATTTAAACGTACATAAGTTACACTCATACAGTCTCGTTCACTCGAATTTCACCCGACTGGCCCCGTCTGTCTGTCTCTTCACTAGGTCTCCCAATCATGTGTCATAAACTCTTCTAAACTATAAAATGTTTCTGCGATCAAAAATTGCTTATGACGAACTTTAAATGCCTTTGGCATTGGGGCACACTTAATCGAATTTGAAAGTCTGTTGACGAAATGAACTCCTGTCTGTCAAGGCAAACGTTCATGAGCTACCGTTCTGTGTCTTCCAGTTCGGTAGCTCTCGCTGCCTCTAGTTTCGTGAGAGTGTACATCTATACCTCTTAAGAGATCGCATTTTCCTACAAAACAGACAGGTTTCCAAAATATAGAGACATGGTAGTGTCAACAGTTTTAACCTGTTGAACGCTGGTCTGCACCATATGATACGTTTTATGGTCCTACCGAAAACCGAGGATTTCTCGCATATTACTTTGAATATTTCTATTATTATTAGTGTTTGAACCACATTAGTACTGATAAACGTAAAAAATCATGGATACTTGCCCAAGTTGATTCCACGCGTACACGATTTAACCGAACACAATGAGCAACAGGTCAGTTCGGCAACATACCTCCGCTATTCAGGCTTTGTACAGAAGGTTTGTTACAGGCCTTTCAACTCAGCCGATATTTGCAGGCTTTGGCTTTGGAGAGTTATTGCAGGCCAAACACAAACACGGCGGATATTTCCTCATGTCATACTTTGTGTTGAAAACCACCTGGAACGTTGCTGGTTGTTTCTGTATGAACCTGTTTGTGACTTTGTACGTTTTGAATAGGAAATTTAGTTTAAGAAATTGTTATTGTTTAGTATCGTTATGTAGTTGGAACAGGTTAGGAAACCGTTGGAATTTGTTATTCGTTTTACCTAAAGGACGTAGCGGTATCTACCCACTAGCGGTATGTTTTGAACCTAACCATCATTAAACCGTTTAACCAAAAAGGTACTCATCCAAAAAGTTGAATGACTTTTGAAAGATGTTACTTTTCCAGGTGAATTTATCCTCCATACTAACCTTGAGTATGTTTTGAACCTAACCATCATTAAACCGTTTAACCAAAAAGGTACTCATCCAAAAAGTTGAATGACTTTTGAAAGGTTGTTACTTTTCCAGGTGAATTTATCCTCCATACTAACCTTGAGTATGTTTTGAACCTAACCATCATTAAACCGTTTAACCAAAAAGGTACTCATCCAAAAAGTTGAATGACTTTTGAAAGGTTGTTACTTTTCCAGGTGAATTTATCCTCCATACTAACCGTTACTTTTCCAGGTGAATTTATCCTCCATACTAACCTTGAGTATGTTTTGAACCTGACCATCATTAAACCGTTTAACCAAAAAATCCAAAAGTTGAATGACTTTGGAAAGATGTTTAACCAAAAGGTACTCATAACCAAAAGTTGAATGACCATCATTAAACTTTTAACCAAAAGGTACTCATCCAAAAGTTGAATGTTACTTTTCCAGAATTTATCCTCCATACTAACCTTGAGTATGTTTTGAACCTGACCATCATTAAACCGTTTAACCAAAAGGTACTCATCCGAATGACTTTTGAAAAGATGTTACTTTTCCAGGTGTACTAACCTTGAGTATGTTTTGACCATCATTAAACCGTTTAACCAAAAGGTACTCATCCAAAAGTTGAATGACTTTCCTCCGAACCTTGAGTAGACCATCATTAAACCGTTTAACCAAAAGGTTCCAGGTGAATTTATCCTCCATACTAACCTTGAGTATGTTTTGAACCTGACCATCATTAAACCGTTTAACCAAAAGGTACTCATCCAAAAGTTGAATGACTTTTGAAAAGATGTTACTTTTCCAGGTGAATTTATCCTCCATACTAACCTTGAGTATGTTTTGAACCTGACCATCATTAAACCGTTTAACCAAAAAGGTACTCATCCAAAAAGTTGAATGACTTTTTGAAAAGATGTTACTTTTCCAGGTGAATTTATCCTCCATACTAACCTTGAGTATGTTTTGAACCTGACCATCATTAAACCGTTTAACCAAAAAGGTACTCATCCAAAAAGTTGAATGACTTTTGAAAAGATGTTACTTTTCCAGGTGAATTTATCCTCCATACTAACCTTGAGTATGTTTTGAACCTGACCATCATTAAACCGTTTAACCAAAAAGGTACTCATCCAAAAAGTTGAATGACTTTTGAAAGGTTGTTACTTTTCCAGGTGGATTTATCCTCCGTACTAACCTTGAGTGAGTGGTGAATTGTTACTTTTGAAGGGCAACGCGAGGCTGTGAACGGAGCGAATATAAGAATAACAAATTGCAAAGGAAATTCGATTCACTCATGCAAGCGGCGCTTTAGCGCTTAGCTGCGTGTCGGCTTGGTTTTCAAAACGATACACTTATAGTTTTCATAACCAGAACACCTATACTGGTCTAAAACTTTACAGAACAGCGTTACTTCATACAATAATGCATTTGCTTTTACAATCGATGCAAATAACCATCGAAAGTTGACCTTGAAATGTAATAATAACATTAGAAAATTTAATATGCATTAAAAATTTTAAACGTATAGTTAGACCCCAGTACCAGCAGTCAAAATTATACGATCGATGAAAACTAATTATAACAAAACTAATTAACTTATCCTAACTGGACTGGACCCTTGCAGCAGTCTAAAAGACTGACCATTTTCTGAATAATTGATAAAATAACAACAAAATAATAAGTTTACAGCAGAATGTTTCCAATTTCCACAGAAAAACTGTATAAACTAGAGGAAAACCGGATATTTATTTGAAGAAAACAAGGCCTCCAGAATGGTTGGCCGGAGGCCAGCTGAATAATATACAAAAGACAGAGATAAAAACAACCCCCTTCCCCTCTGGCTATCGTAGGGCTGACCTCTGAGTTGTCGTCAAACGCGCTGGACTACACGCTGTAGAAGTCTGATTAAAACGTGTATCGGTATAGTGTCCTGGACAAAATTCGATGAAGAATTCGGAATTAAATTTAGGATTTTTTTCATTTTCAGGTTTTGGATTATTTAAGAGGTTGGAGATTTATTTTTGATTTAGAAACTGTATGTTCTTTTTGTTTTTATTATTCATTTGACTTTTTTAAATTTAGTGGTGAATTTTATCGCCACACTACAACATTAAACACAACCGTGCGATGAACAGGTACATCAGCTACCCGAGCAACAGCGTGCTTTTGTACAAAAAGAACTTTGTTTTAAAGTGCAATAAATATTTTAGTAACTCCTTTGAACCGATTTTCCATTTTCTCATTTATTAAACTGTGACATTAATCCAAAAATGTAAGAAACGTTGTATTTAATTTTAATGTTTTGCTACGTTACTAAAATTTTTTTAAATGTTCAGCGGAGACATTGCTGTACATTGTCATCTTTCATATAAATTGTATTTAAAAATCCGATGATAATTGTAGGCGTAAAGTGTCTCAAGAAAATGCTTGTTTTTACATTGTTCTTATGGGACAAAAAACAAAATGGCTGCCAGCTACTGTGCACTCTTAAACACTCTCTGCTGTTATTGTCTAGCGTTTGGAGTTTGAAAAATTATTAAAGTACAAGAAATCCTATCTTGAATCAAGTTTTACATCAACCCTGACCGGGAAAGTGAAAGGGCAGTTTCGGCCGCAATATGAAGATATGACTGTTACTGTCGACCACTCTTGACAACAACTCATCTATCTACCCTCTGTTTGCTCTCGCCTCTGTTTTCCCTGGCCATCTTCTTGATTAACAGTTCATCATCCTTGAGAGAACCAACAGCCGAGCGTTTTAGTCAATATATTATACAGTGAAAGTTATACAGTATACAGGGTTATTACAAATGATGTTCCTGATTCTGATTATAATTATTACTGGGTAAATTTGCTTTTAGACTATTTTAATTGGTACCATTGGAAAGAAAAACTCATCAAGTTTTATTTATAATGGTTTGGGTGCGTATCTGCTGTTTCTTAAGTCAATTATCGTACGTATTGTGTAATGGTTGAATTTGAAGACAATAAAGCTTGCTAAGTGCTGGATTATCACATTAACCGATATTTTATTAGTGTCCAACCACTTTTTAGTGCCAGGTTTAATGAAAAACCTCTTAGTAACTACTCTATTCACTAGTAGTAATTGAATTTTAAAACAAATGGCCGCATTAGTAAAAATATGTCACCAATGGCTGCCTGGGACTGAATTCGGACCATTATTCGGACCTCCGCGTCCAATCCAGTCCCAGGCAGCCATTAGTAACATCTTTTACTAATGCGGCCATTTGTTTTAAAATTCATTACTACTAGTGAATAGAGTGGTTACTAAGAGATTTTCATTAAACCTAAAGTGGTTTAATAAACTATTGGTTAATGTGATAATCCAACACCAAGCTTTATTGCGTACCTTTACGCACCCAAACCATTATAAATAAAACTTGATGAGTTTTTCTTTCCAATGGTACCAATTAAAATGGTCTAAAAGCAATTTTACCCAGTAAAATTTATAATCAAAATGAGGAACATCATTTGTAATAACCCTGTATATAGTTTTCAAATAAATTTTTCCTTTTCAATGATATTCATAGAAACTGTTTGTGGTTCACTTCCTTTAGTTGGATCGAATGTCAGAAATAGAGTTACAACACAAAGTTATTGTTGTGTGGTTTTAGACTTGGTTGCATTAATTTTATTTAGCTGTGTTCTTTCGAGTTTGTACCGTATGTGATGCAGTAAAAAAGGAAGAAAATAGGGATGTTGTCGTAGTCAATAACATATTCGGAACAAGTATAGTTGATTGATTTAGTTGTAACTCTTTCCTCTTTGGAAGAGGTTAATACATCGTAATTCCTTCATTTTATTGTTTGGTATGTTTTAAATTCTCTTGAGATTCTCAGAGAACTATGCTGATCCTGCTGTTTTGCATTTTGCAAAGTAAGAAACGTTGCCTTGTTGTTTTCTTTTCACCATGAAAGAGTAATCGCACTCCAAAATTGTGAATTTTACTTTTCAGAAATTTTGTTTGTGAAATTACTACTTGTAGGGATAACTCTCAAATTAAAATATATATTTTTCCACCTTTGCGTACATTGGCGGACCCGTGGCGAGTTGGTATTGCACGTGGCGCCAAACGCCTAAAGCGCATTTGGGAAAGCGGTCAGACCCCATGCCCGCGACGGGAATCGAACCCGCGACCCACACTGGACTCTTCCACTGAGCCAGCTAGTTTACAGCTATAACAAACTATGTAAGCAGTCGAGATACAGTTGACGGATGGTGACACTGCAAAAGTAAGGCTACGGAAGTGTCAAGCACTTGGGCAGTATTAATGATGCAAAGACAGTAGAAACCACTCCACCCTTCAACCCTGTCCGCATTCAGATTGTGACCCGCAGTCTGTTTTGCCTCCCCTACATAGAACATACATCAACATTGCGGCAAGAACTCTGTGAGTGGTTGCAGTGATAATGTTATGATATGTAGATAGCGCATATATGCCACGCGGCTGAGGCGGCAGAATCAACGTAGTTAGGCAGCTCAGGCACAGAATGCGCTGCCGTCTCTCACCCCCCCCTCCCCTCACTTCCACATGCTCAGAATTTGACCGATGTCGATGACTTAAATGTGACCAAATTGTGCGGTTTTCGAGAAAAATAAACTCGCGCGTACATTAATGGCTTTACTTGAGACTCTAAAAATAATAACCTCGCAGCAGCGCTTTCTATGCGTGGGCTTCCTCATTTATATTGATATTCTTGCCTCAGCCACGTGACGGCTATGCACTATCAACCTACCATCACATTATCTGAGGAGGTGGCATTGAGGGTCTAATAATGGGGTGTCATAGATACTGATTTCGTTTAATGGATGAGCGAATGTAATGACTTATTTGTTTGCTTGAACGATACTACATTTGAAACAAACACACTGATCGACCGTAATAGCCTTTTGTGAACACCTTTATCGATCACGGTTGAGCAAATACTTTTTCCTATAGTTTATTTGAAATCCGTTGTAGTAAAGTACACCATCGTAGCGTTTTTGTATATGAATCAACTCTTTCATTAACGGAAAGAAAGCGGTTACGTCATATTTAACAAAACCTTAGATCCTCTTTAATAATAGTAAATAACAATCAGATTCGTGGAAATAAACAGATTCTGTTGGAATATATTCAAATGTTTGAAATTATTGACGCTGCCATGCCCTTTATTTCGGGAACAAGCCTTTTTTCAATTAAAAATGCGGTCTTGTAAGAGGGTGTGACAACTTGAATAGAATAAAGAATGTCCAATTCTACAAGGCAAGAGGCAGGAGAACTACTGAACTGGGAGTCAGGACGGTAGTTCATGAACGTTTGTCTTCCCAGACAGGAGTTGAATTCATCAACAGATTTAAAATTCATTTAAAATGCTACAACGACAAAGCTATTTAAAAAAAACGTCTCAAACAATTTTGTTCGTGGAAGAATTTTACAGTACAGTCGAGTTTATGGCACTTGACTGGGAGAACGCTAAACGGACTTCGTAGGGCCAAAAAGGGACAATTCAAGTAATTTTTGTACGAACGGAAACACGTGTATATCTGAAAGCGTTTTAGATGTTAAAATGAATACCAATCTTCAACTGAATCTACTAGTGACGATTGCAATGCATTTAAAAATGTTTAAAACACTTATTATATATTCCGTAATCTCGGTTAAAATGCATTTTAGCTGTGACACACCTCATATTTAACAGAACTAAGTCCGACAATAACATAGTTGTACTTAAGTAAACCCCTTGTTCAATACTTGGAAACAACATTGTTGTTACAAACTGTTAAACATTGACGTATCTGTAACAACAAGTAAACATTGAGACCAGTTGAGGTTTACGAGGTTCTCTGGAGGATTAGACTTTCAAATCCCCCTCCCACCGCTCCCCCACCACCCTTCTCACAACATACAGGGGTGTAAAACTGTCAAGGGCCGGGAGGGGGGTTGTGTTTTGTTGACAATCTGAAGCGTTGTAATCTCTTGACCCTCAACATAACCTTGGAAACAAAACAATTGTATTAAAAACTGTGATAACAACTTAGAAACTTGAACGTGTGTTGTCATACGCCTATAGTGGAAAAGATGGAAGTTGTTCACCTAACTTGTATACAGATCTTACTGTAAAAGTTTAACCGTCAATTTAAGTGAGTTAACCGTTAAGATTGCGCAGTAGTGGCCGTGACCTTGGATTTCACCCCGTAAGAACAATGTAAAAACATGCTTTTTCTTGGGACACTTCACATCTATACAGTTTTCAACGGATTTTTCTAAAATAAACTTTGTTTTAAAGCGAATTCAATGTTTTAGTGACTCCGCTGAGCCGAATTTTAATATTCTAATTTACAGGACCGTGACCGTGACATAAATCCAAAATGTAAAGAATCTTTTTATTTTAATTTCTTTTTTAAGCTGTAGAAAACTAATAAAATTGATACAAAAATGGTCAGTGGAGCCAGTGTAGTACATTGTCATCTTTGAAATAAAACTTGAAATCTTCTCAGGAAATGCTTGTTTTTACATTGTTCTTATGGAACAAAAAAACAAAATTGCCGACATTTACTGTGCAGTCTTAAGGTACTTCTTCAAAGGTGTTAACAATAAATTAGTCATATAGAGTATGTGCTTGGTTTGATTAAAAACAACAAAAACGATACAATGTAAACTAACCAACTGCGCAAATCTCTCTTAGGTCCAATATATTAGAATATTTATTTAATTATTTGACCGTCTTAATAATGAGAGTTTGTATGGTATATGTATTGAAAAATAAACCTCCTTTTTTATTGAAAGGATCTCTTTGAAGAATCAGCCTATAGAACTTGTTTTTTGGCTTAGGTTTTCGAAAGCTTTAGAAATAACATAAATTAAGTCAAGCTACCAATCTATACTAACTTGTTTAGTCTACCATCATTACACCAGCGACTTTATTAAAAACTACAAACGTACAGTTTGTCAATAGACCCGTGGTGGATTGGTATCCCGCGCAACTTAGAGTTCATCTCTCCGGTGGCGCGGGTTCGATCCCCGCAGTCACCACGAACAATTTGTTAAGTGATTTTACTGTCACGCTAAGTAAAGGTCAAGTTCGAGTAGAAGAGAAGACTTTGTAATCCTAACTTGGCTTCGTTAAAAATACAAATGTTACCCTTTTTAAACTTCGGAATAAATACAAACGGAAAACTAAATCACTAAATCACTATTTGAGATGCCGACCACTCTCATGAGGGTATTTTAAGGCAAATATGTGGTGAATTATGAGTGTGATGAGTGGCAGTAATGAGTTATGAGATGTAGTCTTGTTACAAACTAAGGCCGACTCTTCCTTAGAATGGGTCGATAATTAATAGCCCAATGACCAATGGAAATACAAGGACCAACGGCTTAACGTGACTTCCGAACCACGCAGGTGATGGTCTGATATGTCTAAACGATGGTGGGAGTTGGTGCGGGTATCATCAGATGATCACAGAGACTATCTGAGCCGCTTTAGACCTATATCATCCTCAAAACCTGACCTCCATGAAGCTGGATTACAGGACCACGCCACGAGTCCCAGTCAAAAGACAAAAAAGACGCTCTAGGGTTAAGTTAAGAGCCCGTAATACTAAATAGCCCATTGCAGTATTGCAAAATGTTGAACAGCAAAAGTAATATTCCGTTTTAGTACACTTACAGTGCTAAATCTTCTTCTTCTTCTATATCTCTATACTTCTTCTTCTTCTATACTATAAAGCTAGAACGGCTTGTTCACTGATTCACTCATTGACATAAATGTTTGGGTACTTCAGATGTGATAGAAACTTGAAATTTGGCATGTAGGCTCAACTATTTAAGGTCAAATTATAATGCAAAGAAACGTGAGGTAAAATCCAATACGTCATTACTAAGATCTAAGACTTCCGGTTTACTCCACAGTTGAAGTATAAATACTGCTAAACGTTTGGGCCTCGCTGTGGAGAGTCATCCTCAGTAGCTGGTTGACTGGCTGGAACCGGAAGCCTTAGATCTTAGTGATGACACCGGCCGCGAAAGCTTAAGAGTTAAGACAATACGGCGTTTTCTAACAGATTTTTTCACTTTTTATATAACATTTTACGCAATTTATGTATGATAAATTTCATATTTTAAACCCCCTACAGTTAACTTATACCTGACACGGTTAAAGCCCTGCTCAAGCATAGATAAAGATGTCGGGCGTTCATCATCCAGCTCCTCCATTATTCAGTGTTTATTTGATTTCCTCCGCCGCAACTAAGCGGGGATTTCATAAGACGACGAAAACATTCTTCTCGTCAATGTTGACACTCTCCTGGATTTGCTAGTCGGCTCATAAATATATTTCCGTTGAAGTGAAAAAGTAACGTCAAGTCTCTATTTTCCGATAAAATTATTTATATTACAGACATTTTTAGTAGAATTTTATATATTCACTGAGTACATAGTAAAACTTCGGAAGTGTCTAACAATGAAATAACACGTAGAACATCAACTAAGTCTGCGTCCACGGCTTGCAAAGCGCAAGGTCGCGGGTTCGATTCCCGGCGCAGGCACAAGGGTTTGGACCGCTTTCCCTAAATGCGTTTTGTGATGCCCACAAACCCTAAAACTAAGAATCGCAGTAACTGTAAATGTTCGCGGACGTTTTCCACATTTGGGGACTAAGAAGAGCATGACGTTTTAGGATCTGCAATCTCACCTCGTTTTCAGATGGAAAGTAAAACCTATTAAAACCGTCCCCAATAATATTTCAATTCAGAAATTCTCCCATAGTTAACAACAAAACTTCCAGCGAAGAATTATCATTTTTAAGTAGTTCGCACTACTTGTTTACTTAAACAGCTGGGGTACTACATGCACGTTGGCCTTCTCAGATAAGAGTTCATCTTTTTAAAAAATTACTTCAGAATTGTTTCTATGTTAGCGGACCCGTGGCGGGTTGGAATCGTGCGCGACTCCGGAGCTGATCTCTCCGCTTGCGCGGGTTCGATCCCCGCAGTCACCACTTACATTTGTAATGTTACTATTTGATAACGCTAGGAAAAGGTCGAGGTTGAGTGGTAGAGTGAACTTTGTAGTCCTAAGTTCACCTCGTTAAACAAGACAAACCTTTTTCTATACCAACGGTATTTAAACCCGTCAAACCAAAAGCATTACATTTGGCGATGAAAATGAACTCGTATTCCCTGTTGATCTATTTATTGATCCAGATGAAGTCGTAAATAAAACAAAAAAGTAAACACCTATAAAATATTTGGACAATTTTACTTTGGCTAATTTATTAGTAAAATAATAAAAACATCCAAATTTGGTTTGCACTTTGTTATTTACGATTTTCAATGATTTTTAAGTTGCAATGCCTTTTGAAACACTTAATGTTTCTCTATAATCATTAGAACTACGAAATATATAAAAAACATGTTTATATAAGGAAAACAATAACTTTTCACCCTATTTAACACTCCTATAACCCACGTCTACATAGCAAAACACCTCTCAGACTTGAATTGCGAGAAATTCCCTCGTCTTGAGAAAATCTCTGAACATGTTGGAACCAGTACATCAGCTAATGTATGAAGTAATCACCAGATGAAGCGAAGTGAAGTGAAGTGAGTCTACAAACTGACATTTGAGGGTTTAGCAAATACAGACGCAGTCAGCCCTTAGCTTCTTCACCCTGTGTGTGTACAAAACTTTGCTCAATCGTCTGCAAGTCTTGCAAACATTTGTCACAGAATTGGTAATTATATTGAGCAAGTTAAAAATAAATTTAGCGCTGTAAAAGGTGTGCTAAAGCGGAATATTCTTACAGCCGACCCGGAATTCGCGCTATTATTATACCCTCAAAATCGGATTTTGGGCATTTTCCGTTGGTTTTAAGCCATGTCCTTGCTTCGCCACCAATAAAAACGTTTTAATATTAACTGACTTCAAAATCTCAGCATGTATTTTAAATATACAGGAATTTCTAATAAATAATCAAGCATTTAAATAAATACAGGAAGTCCTTCTCTTCATTACAAATTGTAAGTGGTGACTGTATCGAACCCGCGCCACCGGAGTGTGAATAATATCCGCTAAATAATAATGGGATTAAGAGGTAACTGAAAAGCTATAACTACTATTACAATGGATAGTTCACCTGATATTTGTAATACTTTTTACTCTTTTGGACATATTTTACTTGCATAAATTAATAAAACATGTGTCGACTGACGTTTAGTACCACAAACCAGACATTTAGAAGATACAGTAATATACTTAACTCTTAGGCTTTCTCGGCCGGTGGCACAACTATAATCTAGTTCTTCCGGTTCACACCGCGTCAAAACATCATCATAATTAGCTTTGAAATATTTCGGTCTCGCTGTGAGTACAATCTTCAGTCACTGATTGGCTGAAACTGAGCTACTTGCTGTCTGCTACCCGATTAGGTGGCAGGGCTGACAATCGTTTATTAGATCAGGGATGCCAACTTCAGATGTTTTCATCGGCTGTGACACTATAAAAAGCCATGCAGTAGAATGCAGTTTTCAACCCAAACAAATAATCTGAACTGAAACTTAGCTAAATCTTGAGGTTAGAATGTGAATACCTCTCTTGAGGAAAGCACTCATGTGATTAGAGTTATTCACTTGTTGAAATACTTCCCTTTGATCCGAAATCAAGTTGGATTGATAACATAAAGTGTATAAGAATTAAGAATATAAGATAATTAAAGGTTATAAAGTATTGAACGTGGTGTTACTATAGTTAAGAATAATAATGTCCTATAACTGAATAGGACTAAAGAAATGTATACATTTAAGAAAAATAATATAAGTAGGTGGTAATTTTGAGTAGAAGGAGCTGTTATCTTAAATTACCATAACATGAGTTACATACACAATAACATTAAAATGTATCTCATAACATTATTTATTTACGCAAATGCCCGGTTGGACTACATAGTACGTTAAGTCCGTCTTAAGAGTTGGGTTTTCTTTGTGCCGAAACCGGCTTCATCGTTTGAATTAGCTCTTTTATTTCATTAGTCTAGGCTAATCCGACTGCTATTTTTTTTGCCTTACTTTAAGTTCTATTACAGTATAAAACTTGCTTAGTTATTTTGAAGGCTGCATTATTGTTATATTGTTGTAAATTTCTGAATCTATGTCAGTGTAATCCTGTATTTCTCGATTACTACAAAGTCAAGTATGTTTATCGTTCATTGTTGACTGAGCCTAATTCTTCTTCTTCTAATTCTCCTTTCTATGTACTTTTATTTTATCCAAAGATAAAATAGAGAGTATAAAAGGGAAGTATAAAGAGAGATTCTCATAACATTTATTCAAATTACTGTAAACATTTTTAGCTTCTTCGAGAGCCAAAATGTGAACCGAACTCTTTCACTCCCACATACAAGAAAATACTTATCCAAAATTCAAACTCACTTTGAAGACTCTCGCAGAATGTTGTTGGTTGAATGAAAAGATCGACGTTGAAGTACCGGGTAGAAAGGCCGAACACACAGTAAGGATGGAATAATTGATGCACAAGTGAAAGACAGGACATTGGTTATTTACCTGCGCAGTCGGGCTGGACGATCTGTTCTGTTAGAGAGTGCAATTATTTCAGCTTTTTTTAAGTCTCAGCCAGTCAACAAGCTACTGAGGATGACTCTCCACAGCGAGGTCAAAACGTTTAGCTGTAATTATATTTCAACTGTGACGCGGTGTAAACCGGAAGCCTTAGATCTTAGTATTTACAGCAGCTTAGATCTAACATTTTCCAACAGCTTTATTGGAAAATGTTGTTTATGTGCTTTTGGTCTGAAGTAGGTGCAATTTTCTCAACTGTATAATCTACTACTTCCAGAACACACCGCGTCAAACATCATAATAATCAGGTTGAAATATTTCAGCCTCGCCGTGGAGTACCATGTCCAGTGACCAGTCACTGATTGGCTGAAAAAATAACTGCTTTTTTTTAAGTTTATTTCCAGTCAATCAGTGATTGAACATGGTACTCGACAGCCCGCCCGAAATATTTTAAGCTAATGATTATGATTTGTTGCGTGATGTGAACCAGAAGAACTAGATTATAGTTGTGACACTGGCCGCGAAAGATTAAGAGTTATGCATACAGTTATGCATCGTCTAAATTGTATAATAAACTTCCAGATAACTTAAAGCAAGATGTGTCGTCCATTTTCTACATGATGGAAGAAATATGTGAAGATAAGCGTTGATTTCCTATGTCTTTTGGTGGTTTATTTGTTATTTGTTCTTTTATATGTTTTGTTTGTATTCCTATGCATCTTGTATGCCATGGATTACATTTTTCTTTCTTTCATATGATGTAATAGTCTCTTTAAGTCGAAGCTTCATTTACCTTTTCAAGATGTATGAAAGAAAATGTTTTAACTCTTAATCATCTACATCTAGTAGAACTCTGTATTGATTTATAAATTTAAACTTGAAAGAAACACAAATGATCCAATAAAACTTGTATAGTTGGTAAGGCTTTTTGAGAACCATGATTCCCATCTACAGACCCATCAACTTGATGCATCATTTGTGTTTCTTTCTAGTTTAAATTCCTTATCATCTGTTCTGATTTCAGAATATTTAAGTACTTTTCAAATATGGATACATAATTTGTCACTTTCACGACAAGGAAATAGCTCAGCTACTTCCTCAATACTTACTCTTATGGGCTTCTTGTTACGTTTTAGTTAGAACGTATCATGAATGTCGTTTTCTATTTCTTCATTAGCACTAACTTTGATATTTAATATGGCGTTTCCTATATTTACTACTGCAGTAACCTTTCATAACCAAGCTGGTATATACCGTTGTTCATTGTGTTCTTATCTGGTTAAAATCGTTCTCCTTGATCTAGTCTCATCGTAGGTTTCCAGGCGTCAACCCCGTATATTTCTTACTTAAGCTACTTATGGATTTACTTGTTTTAGATCATTAACACTCCTTTATTGCTAAAAATTCCCCCTCCCAAAAGGTTACTTCTGGTAGCTCGATTCTGTTGGCTAACGAACTTGGCCCAGATATTTACAAAAGGAACGTGGTCCTGTAATCCAGCTTCATGGAGATCAGGTTTTGAGGATGATATAGGTATAAAGCGGCTCAGATAGTCTCAGTGATCATCTGATGATACCCGCATCAACTCCTACCATCGTTTAGACATATCAGACCATCACCTGCGTGTTTCGGAAGGCACGTTAAGCCGTTGGTCCTTGTATTTCCATTGGTCATTGGGCTCTTAATAAATGACCCATTCTAAGGAAGAGTCGGCCTTAGTTTGTAACAAGACTACACCTCATAACGCATTACTACCACTCAACACACTTATCTTTCACCGCATATTTGCCTTAAAATACTCTCATGAGAGTGGTCGGCATCTCAAATAGTGATAGTGTACCATCGTTAAGACATATCAGACGATCATGCGTTTGAAGGCACGTTAAGCCGTTGGTCCTTGTATTTCCATTGGTCACATAAATGACCCGATTCTAAGGAAGAGTCGGCTTAGTTTGTAACAAGACTACACCTCATAACTCATTACTAACTCATCACACTCATCCTTCACCTCATATTTGCCTTAAATACCTCAGTGGTCGGCATCTCAAATAGTGATAGTGTACAAGTTTCATGGAAGTCGGACACAAAATGCGATCTGGAGAGAGTACACACTTAAATACATATGTTGGTAAAAATGTTCAAAACGTGTTTAAGAACCAAGATCGGTGCAAAATTTCAATATCTAACCTAATCATCCTTAAAACCATTAATTTGGTCTAATTAATCCAGTCAGTAGGTACAACAAAAGTAGAAGATATTCTATATTATAATGAAAGACATACAGTGAAAGGTTAAATGTTACAGGGCAGCTAGGAGGTTGTAGTGGTCGGATTTCCCAGCCACAAGGCTCAATGGGCTTTTGATTATCCCATTGTGCAGGGCTAATTCATCCCTTCCAGGCTGATCCATTAGTTGTCTATGTTGTGGATGTGTTCTTGATTATGTTTATGCTTTATTATGCTTTATGTGAATAATATGGTTAAACATTTATTTGCTGCTACATTCATAAGCAAGCGTCATATTAGTTACAAACTGACTGATTATTTGGAAGAATATAAAACTTGTATCTAACCGTAATAAGAAAAATCTTAAATCCTCTTTTGACTTTTTAAATGCTATCCTTTTTAAGGCTTCCCAATTCCCTTCTTAGAACCAAAAATTATATGTAAAAGTATTTTATCTCGTTAAAAGTATATTTTCATCCACATTTTTTAGTGTCAACCTTTTGGATAAACATAACCACAACAAAATTCTTTTTAAAATATATTTACAACAAAGGACTTGCTATTTTGATTTAACAAATAGGCTTATATAGAATACAATTTTCTTAGTAAACCCGATCAACTGTACTGTTTTGTTTACATTTCAGTTTCCAGTGAATTATTGCTGATTCGTGGCATTCATACGGGTTTTATTGTCATCCCAACCTGTTACAACAGATTTGTAACAGTTTTTCCCCGTGTGGGAAAATTTGCACAATTTCGAAAATCTAATGACCTTTCGAGTTAACGAACTGTAAAAAGGTAAAGTTTGTCTTGTTTAACGAGGTGAAGTTAGGACTACAAAGTCAACCTCGACCTTTAAGCGTCACAGTGTAGTCACATTACAAATTGTAAGTGGCGAGTCGCGCGCGATACCAATCCGCCCTGCTAAACACACCTTCGAAGTAAGGTTTCCCCTGGCCGTAAGGAGAGGAGAGGATATATCGTGAGGAGATGTAAAGGGCTGTGGCAGGTTCCCTAGCTCAAAGTCAAAGTCGTTTATTTGGGAAAATTAACAAACACACATTTGCATGAACCGAGTTAAAAACGAACGCTCGGTTACGAATGTAATTTTAAGTACAGAATTATTTCGATCAGCTTATTTAAATTGCCCACCCACCACTAGTTATTCGTCGTCGTTGAATTCATCTGGCTATGCCAGCTGTTTTACAGAGTAGGGTATCTTTTCTCTGTGGAGCAG
This sequence comes from Matsumurasca onukii, assembly GCA_018831715.1. NCBI lineage: Eukaryota > Metazoa > Arthropoda > Insecta > Hemiptera > Cicadellidae > Matsumurasca > Matsumurasca onukii. The sequence continues at coordinate 89,270,756 of CM032058.1, forward strand.
CGCCGTATGCGCATGCGCCAACTACAGCTGTCTCTGACTCACTGTCAACATGGCGGAGGTTATGTTTTGCCGATTGGGTACTTTGATGAATATTCTGGTGTTTTCCGTCAGAACCAGTGCGTGTCCAACCGTTGTGGATGTGTTTTAATTAGTGGACAATGTAATTGAGATTGTGAATATTGTTGTTTATTACATTAGCAACAGGCTACAAAGTGTCTGGGCTAGGTATACACGTATAACCTAGCCTGTGCAATTTCGTGGTTTATGGACTAGCCTAGGATATTACTGCAGGTAAATGAATGTTTATCGTTATTTAAACTATCTTTTAACGTTTTATAAGTATCTAGCCTTTAGACTGTTTCTTTATACTAGGCTAGCCTTGCTTTCCTGTTAGGCCTAGACAGTAGGCAGGCTATGGCTGGGTGGTTTGAACTTTGGTAAAACGTACTTTTACACCGCTGTAAAATTGACACGTCACAGATTGTAAAAAAATATGCTGAAGAAATGTTTCCCTCTAGCTCATCTTTTAGGTTTTGTAGTATATTAGAACAATAACACACAAAAAATGACAGTTTTGCATTTTCCGTCAAAACAAAATTACCAGTAAGGGAGGGGGATATTTTTTAAATAGCACCCACATTATGAGTGAAAACAACTCGGGTCAAAGGTTATTTTGACCAAAGATAATGCTATGATGAGCAGGTTGCGCATAGATGCCACATGGTTTGGGCAGCAAAATCAACATAGTTACGGCAGCCCAACCACAGATAGCGCTGCAATATCTGTCGCCGTCTTTCTCCCCCCTCCATCTGCTCGAGTTGCCCGATATCGATATCGATGACTTAAATGTGACCAAATCGTGTGATTTTCAATTAAGTAGTACAACTTTAAAATAAATATCCACCATTTTCTTCTCGGTTCTTCAACCAAGAAGATCCCTTCCTTCGGCATTGTCTTTAAGGTTAGGTGGTTATTCTATATTATTCAGGCAAAACCAAGAAAATAAGAAGCGAACATGAGATTTCCTTGAAGACATTTCATCTCACTTTGACTTATGTACATCGTTTCTCTAAAATGCTATTTGCCAAACCGTATATCAAGTACTTAACCAGTTATGTTTAAGATTCTTTAACACTTACAAACATATAAAAAGACTCGACTTGTAACGTATCACGTCAAAGCTGTTTTGCAAGGGGGATTTTGTTACAAAGAACAGAGGAAAATGTTGTTTTGCTGACTCTGTGTTGAAGGCAACAGATATTGCACCTGTATTTGTGTTTGGACCGCAATGTAACTTTGGTAGATCAACTCAAACAACAGTTCGACCTCTGTATCAAAACTTCTACACCCTGTATACATCTTGATCTTTTGAACTGAAACTTTTTAACCTCAGCTAGTTTTCCTATAGTATGTTTATTGTAATATTCACTAAGATCTGAGGCTTTCGGTTTATACCGCGTCACAGTTGAAATATAAATACTGCTATATGTTTCGACCTGCCTGTGGAGAGTCATCCTCAGTAGCTGGTCGAAAGACTGGATTGGCCGTCCGACTGGACTGGATGTTGTTCCCATGGTTTAGAAAATTATTAAAGGGTAGCGGTTTTAAAAAATGTTAACCAAAAGTAATTTTAATATTTTCAAGCTTTTTTTTAATTGAGACGTATAAATGTTTTAAGTTGCAACGAAGTTATGTGTAAATACAGGTATTTCCTAGAATGTGTGTTTTGTTGTATAAATTATAGTTCTTATTATGGTTTTAGGAGTAAAATTATTATCCAACGGTATACATTTTCTGGACGTTGATTCTTAATAAAAGTGAAAAGACTTATATCGTAATCTATTGAATAGTATTTTGAATAGACTCGTGGCGTGGTCCTGTAATCCAGCTTCATGGAGGTCAGGTTTTGAGGATGATATAGGTCTAAAGCGGCTCAGATAGTCTCAGTGATTATCTGATGATACCCGCATCAACTCCAACCATTGTTTAGACATATTTCATCTGACCATCACCTGCGTGTTAAGTTCGAATAGAAGTCACGTTAAGCCGTTGGTCCTTATATTTCCATTGGTCATTGGGCTATTAATTAATGGCCCATTCTAAGGAAGAGTCGGCCTCAGTTTGTAACAAGACTACACCTCATAACTCACCACATATTTGCCTTAAAATAGCCTCATGAGAGTGGTCGGCATCTCAAATAGTGATTTAGTGATTATCAACGATACAAACAAACGCCGTCTAAAAATGTTCACCATATTTAACGAGAACCTTAAATTCCAGAATTTACAACTTTTGCACATTCTGGAAAATTTCTCTGACAAGTTACTCGCACATAGGAAATGCACATCTGGCCAGCGCATTGCATTAGCCCACTTGGACTGCGACAAGCGCACATAATGGCAACACTCGCAAAATCTCGACCCTTCACTAAATTATTCAACTCCACGGAGTGTCTCCTACCTCTCTCCTGTAGTATTTATCGTTCGCTCTCTTTCAATCTCGTTCTAATTCCCATCTAAAATGAGTGAAATAAAGGTATGACATAATTTTAGAGCTTATTAGTACGATAATTAATCAGGAGTGTGGGCCATAACTCTGTAATGTAGGAGTGCCTCGCACCAAATCAGCTCGCTGCAGTAACATTTTTTCACGATAGTCGTTCGCTGTAGTTCGGAAGTCACGTTAAGCTGTTGGTCCATTCCGTTGGTCGTCGGTCTTATGATTATGATCCTACCTGAGGAACAGTCGGTCTTAGTTTGTACAAATCAAAGTATCCTGAGCCCACGACATTTCAGTGCAATTGAAAGTGTTCGAAGTTTTCGTTTAAATGAACAGAACAATGTTTCTTTCTTCTTCAATGAGGATGGTTAGAGTTTTAAGGTGCATGAAGGCAACTGTGTTTTAACTATAATCTAGTTCTTCCGGTTCATACCGCGTTAAAACATCAATATGATTAGCTTAAAATATTTCTGTCTCGTTGTAGAATACCATCTTCAGTCACTGATTGGCTGACACTGAGATACTTGCTGTCTAATATCCTATTGGTGGCAGGGCTGCCAACCGTCCATTGGAGCAGGGATGCCAACTGTCGACGTTCTCATTGGCTGGTAAAACTATCGAAAACATAAAAAAACTGTGAACTTTTTTAAAATGTTTTTGCACTCAAATTTTTAATGTTCTTTTAGTGAATTCTTGGTGTAAAAACTTCTCAATTTTAAAACTTTTAAATGTTTTACTTAAAAAAAATAGAAATAATTAACAAAATTAAATTTTTAAGTAAACAATTTTGTAACCTTCAATTTAAAATCTAAAAAAACCTAAAATGTATTTTACCAAACTTTTGGATAAAAAAAACTTGTCTGATTTAATACTTCACTCACATCAACTTCTTGACCTCCTTCAACACACGTAAGACGTAGAGAGCGAGCAACATTACTTCAGGTGTAGGTTGTAGACTAAAGATAAAGGAGTCTGGGTAGAGAAAGACATTAGCATACGTGTAGTCAAGCTGTCTGGGGATTAAGGTATTAGAATGACAATGCTACATGACAGAAGGGCTGGACCCTCGTCACGTGACGAGGCATCCGAGACACGCTCTAGATGGAGTTAGTTCTGAACACGTCGTGTCCAGTTAAGCCAGGCCGACACGCAGCCACAACCTGCCGTGAAAATAGTGAATTTATTATAAAAAATATAATAAACTAATTTAACCCAAAAATTTTTATTTTGCAAAAAATAATAATACAAAGCTTTACACTATAATTGACAGTACTTCATCTCAGAATTTGGGTACACGTAAGTGTCCCTAAGGGTGGAGCTTTTCTCCCAAAAATGGTTTTTTTTTGTAATAAATATTTCATTTAGGGGTCAAATTTCGATGACACTTTTTGGAAACAATTATGACACCGTTCCTAACATGAGCACTTAAAGTAGATTCTATATTATTCAAAATCACCGCTGAGGATTTTTAATCACCAAATCACTATTTGAGATGCCGACCACTCTCATGAGGGTATAGGCAAATAGACCTATGTGGTGAAGGATGAGTGTGATGAGTGGAGGTAATGAGTTATGAGGTGTAGTCTTGTTACAAACTAAGGCCGACTCTTCCTTAGAATGGGTAATTAATTAATATCCCAATGACCAATGGAAATTCAAGGACCAACGGCTTGACGTGACTTCCGAACCACGCAGGTGATGGTCTGATATGTCTAAACGATGGTGGGAGTTGATGCGGGTATCATCAGATGATCAATGAGACTATCTGAGCCTCTTTAGACCTATATCATCCTCAAAACCTGACCTCCATGAAGCTGGATTACAGGACCACGCCACGAGTCCCAGTAATGAGCGAGGATGAAAAGAAAAACGCGTTTAGGCCAAGTGGTGAACGATACGTTTTGTCATGGTGCAGATATATTATTAATTTATATTTAAATACCCATATCCATATATTTGCATGTAAATAAAATGTATCCACTGATTTGCGTTTCAAATTAAAGCAATTCAAATTCAACTGCTCATTTACACGAAATAATCTTTGTTTAAAGTTTCTTGTTGCCGCTGGGAGAATTCAAAGTTTAAACTATTATTGCGAACATTTTCCATCGCTAGTGAGCAAGACGTTTCGGGATCTGCAATCTGATCCCGTCTTCAAGTTAAAAGTAACCTAAAACAGAACACAGAACATTAGAAAACGAGCTAGCCTAAAGAAATCAGCATAAGCTGACCAGTCAAAAGCACATCCAAACATCATGTAGCTGTTAAGTCAAAACCACGTGCATAAGACACACTTTGCCGCCACCGAGTGGGGACGTGTTTCTTTTAGTTGTTTCTTGTAGCTTAGTTCTTAGTGTGTCTTATGCCTGTGGTTTTGTTAGGCTAGTTTTTTAAGTTTAGTATTTTGACTTTAACAGCTACATGTTGTTTGGTTGTGCTTTTGACTGGTCAGCTAATTCAATTAATGACCCATTCTAAGGAAGAGTCGGCCTTAGTTTGTAACAAGACTACACCTCATACCTCATTACTACCACTCATCACACTCATCCTTCACCACATTTTCGCCTTAAAATACTCTCATGAGATTGGTCGGCATCTCAAATAGTCATTTAGTTATTTCTGTAATAAAAATGTGTACCAAAATTAAAAAATTCGTTCAAACAGAACATAAAAAGAGCACCGGAAAATCTAATCGGATTTTAAATACAAGAACATTTCTTTCTAGATTATTTAAGGTAACTTAAACAAATTAGCTTCACACTTAGGTGAAGGGATGGGAAGCATAGTCTGAGAAAATTAAATAAACTCAATCCAAAATTTAACAAATCTACATTGTCACTTAACAAAGGTTACTTTGATTCTATTCCGATCAACATGTACATGGTATCCGAATCGACAATCATAGTGAACACTAGATCTGTTGATCCTGTAGGAACAAATGTTTGCACTCAGATATGAAACCAGCAGATGAGTGTGCTTAGAATATGGAGAGGTACTGTTGTTGACAGCTGTACAGTTGGATCAACGGTACACGTGACCTTGATATGACGTCATGTCGGTAGTGACGTCACGAACTGTCAAACACAACAGTGGGGTAGTCTTGAGATTGGTGGATTGATTTCTGGAAGATGGATTTCTCAGATAGATGTTTGTTGTTGTTTTTGGAAAGTTGGACTTTTAGTTATAGGACGGTAACTAGAAGTGATGCCTTTTGTTTTGTTTGTATATTCAAAAATCCCAATAGTTTTTTGGGATTTTGAAGTCTTTTTTGTTGAATATGTTAGAATTTCTAAGGCGTAAATAAAAGTTATCTAATCAATACTCTAAGAATTTCTTTCCCTCCATTATTTATGCATAACAGGTATTTGTACGTTTTTATAGTTGGTCAGTCTGATTCATGTCTGTGATTGGTCGTCTGCTGCTCCCAGCTAGTTATTTCAACCTCAGAAATCCCGTTGGTACTTCTATTATCATCTGTTATTTGAATAAGAGTTTTTAATCAAAGCTTGGACAAATAGTTACTAAAACACATAGAATTCCGAGTCAAATCCAGTCCAGGATGTATTAAATAATTAAAATCACTACTTTTTAGTCAATTCTTAGCTCATAAATAACTTATGGGGCGCTGTGGTGCAAAGTCAGAATTCAGTAGTACCTGTAAGATTGTACTCTTGATGGGAATTTTTGTTAAGACAACATAATGTATGGCAGTTCGGTGCGTTATAGAGAATAACATGGATGCGGGTAGTAAAATTTGTTGACGAATGATAAAGTAGTCCTGAGAAGTCCAAAAATATTCGTTGAGGAATGGCGAAAAAAAAAAGTTGAAAGATTTGATCAACCAAACAAGTATCAAAATTAACCAGTATCAACCAGTATCAAAATTAACTGATTGGTCTTTGCAGATGACTTGTCGATTCTAGCTAAAACACAGAAACTGGCCTAAAAAAATCGAACTCCCTAAGAAAATTGCAAGAATAGTAGGTTTCAGGATTTTGTTCAAGAAAACAGAAAAATTATTAATATTCTCAAATCTACTTACAAATATCTGAGCAATAAATACGGTAAAACTAAAAGAGTTCATAAATTCTCGGAGAAGTTATCCAAGAGGCAGACCTCGATAAGTTTGCACAAAAAATAACAACAACCTTTACATTATTTAGAATAGTGTAGTAAAGAGAAATAATATCTAAGTACGCAAAAGTCAGACACTACTACACAATAAATTCATGCAGCAGAAACCTTGATCTTAACAGGAAGCCAACAAAGGTTGGTCAGATTTCAAACTTAACATATACATAACAAGTTTTTTCAACATAATTAACCGTTTTGGAATTGCGCCTCTGCAACTGCTCGGCACTTCCGATGTTCGTTATGTACCTGCATCTCTTGGTCAGCCCTATCCATTTTGCTGATGCGTAGCTTGCCTGTGACCGTTTAAAATGCCTCCGTCAATCTCCAGCGACTGCGAAGTTCGATTTGTGATTAAAATTTTCTCAGTGCCAAAGGCCTGAAAGCAGTCGATATTTATCGTGAGATCAGGCAGTGTACGGAGAAAACATTATGAAGAAGGAATAGTAAGAAAATGTGTTGGGGTGTTTTAAAGATAGCCCGCTCAATGTTCGCGACAGGAAAGGGTCAAGTTCCAAACAAACGATGTCTGCCTTAAAAAAATCATGTGCACAGTGTTTTGGGACAGAGGAAGGGGTGTTTTGATGGGTTGTTACTCGATGAGGGACATACAATCAATTCAAGACCTACTGTGACATGACGAGGTCACTGCCGTCCTATCCAGAACAAAGGGCGAACATGATAACTAAAGGTGTCATTTTGATTCACGACAATGCCGCCCATATGTCGCAAGAGAACCCAAAGATTTTATGCGAAAATTTGGTTGAACAATTTGAACACCTCTGGTCCAGATCTTGCGCCGATCGGCTTCCACATGTTCCTTCACTTGAAAGTGCGCCACATTGACGACGACGAAGTCAAAACGGCTGTGTTGAATCTTTTTTGTCAAGTCAGGCAGCAAAGTTCTGAAACATCGGAATTCAAAAGCTATCGACTGGAGATATGATAAATTACCAATATTAATGGCAATTGTCTTAGAAAAATAGTTTAAAATTACAGACTTTCATGTGAAATGAAAATTATTATAAAATCTCTACTCGTTGTTATTGTTTTATTTAAAACGGTATTACTTAAAAAAAACATCCTCGTACATAACACATCAGTATTAAAAATTTCCGCACAACATAATTAACTATCGTTTTCACAGTGCTCTCTCACTACTGTATACATAGTTTACAGAATTGAGTCTAAGGCTGTTAGGATTTGTTAGACAAGCGATCGTTTATTCTGCCAAGCCTCACAGCGAAGTCTCATCGGAGCAAAGATGGGCTGGTTTTGTGGAAAACATTACATTATTCATGTTAAGCCAGCGTTTTGTTGGTTCGATCAGTTATGTTTGTTTTTCCCGCGCAAAAACGTCGCCACTTAATGAACTTCTCACTTAGTTTAATTAGATTAAAGCTGTCAGAAAATTATGATTGTATTTACGGGAATATTTGTTTTTAAGATGGAACGATTTGCAACTGTATTAGATTTAACCCCTTGACTTTCACTATTACTATTTGAGATGCCGACCACTCTCATGAGGGTATTTTAAGGCAAATATGTGGTGAAGGATGAGTGTGATGAGTGGTAGTAATGAGTTATGAGGTGTAGTCTTGTTACAAACTAAGGCCGACTCTTCCTTAGAATGGGTCATTAATTAACAGCCCAATGACCAATGGAAATACAACGTGATGGCTTAACGTGACTTCCGAACCACGCAGGTGATGGTCTGATATGTCTAAACGATGGTGGGATTGATGGGTATCATCAGATGATCACTGAGACTATCTGAGCCGCTTTAGACCTATATCATCCTCAAACCATGACCTCCATGAAGCTGGATTAAAGGACCACGCCACGAGTTACTATATCAAACAATGCTTTATCTTGTCAGTAAAATTTTTCATTTAATATGTTGGGTTTTTATAAGATTTGACAATCTTCAGATTTGAATATTTGAATTTCTGAAAATAGTCAGAAGTTTTAGTATATGATATGATTAATTTACTGTCAAATAAATGCTGTTGTGTGTGTAACTGTGTATTCTTTGTTTAAAGTATCTTGTTGACGATGGCAGAATTATGAATTATTGTTGCAAGGGTCGTGCAGCAAATGATCAGAAACGGTAGGAAACGGTGATAAAATCTAAAACCTATACAATTACCAGGTTTAAAACATTTTATTTTGTACAAACATTTTGAAAAGTTTTCAACAGTTGAACTAGAAAACTCATTACACTACCAAGTGAAGCCCAAATCAGCTAATAACATCGATAAATATCACCTTTGCCCGGTAATGCAAAAGTTATGTGCGCGAAGTTGGGTCGGTAATTGTTTTTGGGGTTCGCAGTTAATCTCACTAAGTCCCAACAATCGCTTGAATATAGTGTGAATCCCGCTCCAGCATTTCCCCATTACAGCATAAATCCAAGCGTTTAACAAGCTTGCAGGAGGCTTAGGTGAGAACTTTGCCCCTTTGCATACCTCCTTTCCCCTTTCGTATAGGCGCTCATTGCTTGAATTGGGTTTGTTTTATACATTTGATTGTGTTTTGTTAGAGTTTTATGTGGTTAGTGGTTGCTAGATGTTCTATGTGGTTCTGGGGTTATATTGGTTTCGTCTGAACAATATCCCCATAAAGGATATTCATATCATCAGCACGGTATAACCTAGGCCCGGGACCATGAAGTGAACACCGATCCTGACCCCAAGAAGATATTTTGAGACCTTTTTTAAAACTTTATGTGAAGTCCATATGTATGTAAGGATATCATCTCTACAGGTTGCATTTGTTGTCCAATTTCCATAAAATGATGTACAACGTTCCAATGAAAGTAATTTGTAAATATCTCCGGAAGAGCAATTGTTACTTATATCATGTATATAAGATTTGTTTTAGAGCCACCGAAAACCTTTTGTAAATATCTCGAGGCAAGTTTGTTTGGTAAGAAAGAATGGTCCAACATATTTCCACCGTACACTTCAGGCTGAAAACAAATTACAGCTCAGGCGAGCGAACCTGTGAGCGTATTGAATTTGCTGCTTGTTATGCTGATGATTTAATGCACACGACGTGGTGATGATACCTGCAAAACACGTGAGTAGGCGGACCAACATCTCATCGCCACTCTAAGGTACCATGAGATGGGTTTCCAGCAAGTGCCCATCACTCATCACCGTCACCTTGTCACCGACGTGGTGTGATACGGCTGCAAACACGTGAGTAGTCTCTGCGGTGACCCATCTCGCCAGCTAAGGTTGCAGTGAGATGGGTTTCAGCCCATCACTCATCCGTCACCTACCGGTGATCGATACCTGAACACGTGGTACCACGTGTGACCCATCATCATCGCCACCACTAAGGTAAGATGGGTTTCCAACCCATCACTCATCGTCACCGTCACCGACGTGGTGATGATACCTGCAAACACGTGAGTAGTCTCTGCGGTGACCCATCATCATCGCCAGCTAAGGTACCAGTGAGATGGGTTTCCACCCATCACTCACCGTCACCGTCACCGACGTGGTGATGATACCTGCAAAACACGTGAGTAGTCTCTGCGGTGACCCATCATCATCGCCAGCTAGGTACCAGTGAGATGGGTTTCCAACCCATCACTCATCACCGTCACCGACGTGGTGATGATACCTAAAAACGTGAGTAGTCTCTGCGGTGACCCATCATCATAAGGTACCAGTGAGATGGGTTTCCAGCCCATCACTCATCACCGTCACCGACGTGGTGATGATACCCATTGAGTAGTCTCTGCGGTGACCCATCATCATCGCCAGCTAAGGTACCAGTGAGATGGTTTCCAGCCCATCACTCACATCACCGTCACCGACGTGGTGATGATACCTGCAAAACACGGTGAGTAGTCTCTGCGGTGACATCATCATCGCCAAAAGTACCGTCACCGTCACCGACGTGGTGATGATACCTGCAAAACACGTGAGTAGTCTCTGCGGTGACCCATCATCATCGCCAGCTAAGGTACCAGTGAGATGGGTTTCCAACCCATCACTCATCACCGTCACCGACGTGGTGATGATACCTGCAAAACACGTGAGTAGTCTGCGGTGACCCATCATCATCGCCAGCTAAGGTACCAGTGAGATGGTTTCACCCATCACTCATCACCGTCACCGACGTGGTGATGATACCTGCAAAACACGTGAGTAGTCTCTGCGGTGACCCATCATCATCGCCAGCTAAGGTACCAGTGAGATGGGTTTCCAACCCATCACTCATCACCGTCACCGACGTGGTGATGATACCTGCAAAACACGTGAGTAGTCTCTGCGGTGACCCATCATCATCGCCAGCTAAGGTACCAGTGAGATGGGTTTCCAACCCATCACTCATCACCGTCACCGTCACCGACGTGGTGATGATACCTGCAAAACACGTGAGTAGTCTCTGCGGTGACCCATCATCATCGCCAGCTAAGGTACCAGTGAGATGGGTTTCCAGCCCATCACTCATCACCGTCACCGACGTGGTGATGATACCTGCAAAACACGTGAGTAGTCTCTGCGGTGACCCATCATCATCGCCAGCTAAGGTACCAGTGAGATGGGTTTCCAGCCCATCACTCATCACCGTCACCGTCACCGACGTGGTGATGATACCTGCAAAACACGTGAGTAGTCTCTGCGGTGACCCATCATCATCGCCAGCTAAGGTACCAGTGAGATGGGTTTCCAACCCATCACTCATCACCGTCACCGACGTGGTGATGATACCTGCAAAACACGTGAGTAGTCTCTGCGGTGACCCATCATCATTGCCAGCTAGGGTACCAGTGACACACTGGGGAGGTTGAGGCTCTTCTGCCTGTCACTCATCACCATCACCAGCCGAGGCAGTGATACTAGCGAGGCGCGGATGAGGTGCTATCAATATCATGAAGGGTCCGCCTCAAATACGCGGCGACCCATCAATGCTAAGATGTACGGCGGTCCGTTTCTCATCTTTCAAAATAATTTTTACATTTAATAATTTAACGAGGAAGCAATCAGCAACCAAAGAAACTTGCCACGTCCACGGCCAGTGAAAACTATAGCCTACGAGCACACTACCACTGCTCTTAGTGCTTCTATCGTCCTCACGTACCACCTACAGATACTCGTAAACTGCGTATGAACATGCTTTGTTCACACGGCTGTAGTGGTGAGTTCACAGACAGTGTGCGCGGTGTTGAGACATGTGACGCACTGTGTGTGTGGGAGCACAGCCTGCCTGGCGCCAGTAGAGGCCACTGTCTCGTGTCTGACACATGCTTATCTTCACGCTCACACCTGTGCGCGTGTCGCACTCATCGTGCAATCAGAGCCAGTTGTGCTGTGCACTGTGCGTTTGGTGGGTGTTTTCTTGCGGGAAATCACTAGGGTGAATTTAAATATGCTGTTGGATGATTACGTTTGGATGCATCGCATTCGTTAGTTATTGGTAGGTGAAAATGTTCATACACAGAACTAAATTCACACAACTAATTTTCCCCAAATTAGCACCACGGTCAGTCTGCCATCTTCCAGCGTGTTCTTCCGGCTGTATGTCAAAACTCGCCAGTGACATAACATTATTATATGACTGGGACTCGTGGCGTGGTCCTGTAATCCAGCTTCATGGAGGTCAGGTTTTGAGGATGATATAGGTCTAAAGCGGCTCAGGTCATCACCTGATGATACTCGCATCAACTCCCACCATTGTTAGGACATATCAGACCATCACCTGCGTGGTTTGGAAGTCACGTTAAGCCGTTGGTCCTTGTATTTCCATTGGTCATTGGGCTTTTAATTAATGACCCATTCTAAGGAAGAGTCGGCCTTAGTTTGTAACAAGACTACACCTCATAACTCATTACTACCACTCATCATACTCATCCTTCAACCCTCATGAGAGTGGTCGGCATCTCAAATAGTGTTAGTGATTTGCGGTCAAAGGCTTTCTTAGGTGTGCATTAAATGTCTTGGGCTTTAAGAAACTTGTAATAGATTATGCAACCTGTCGACGATTTGAAATGCTGCAAACCTTCATGAACTACAATTTTGTACTTCATCTACGCAGTTCGATAGTTTTCCCAGCGTCTTGGTTTGAGTGAGTGTAGGGCCTATATCAATACCTCTGACGAGATCGCATTTAATTTTGAAAAAGATATGTGACCAAAATGTAGTGACATGGTGATTCTCGTGGTGAGGCATCCAGTAGTACGCGTGTTCATTTAGTGGGTCTCCTGGGATGAAGAGTTTTCCATCCAACAAATTATTCAGCTTACCTACACCCCAAGCATACAGTACGTAACCCCAAATAACCTTGAAATGTACCCTTCAAAGTATCTGTAAAGCAGATTTTCCCTCCTCTAGTAAAAACAAAAATACTATTTGAGTATACGGGATTTTTTACGCTCGTCGTCGGGTGGTCACCTGACGCAAAATTGATACTTTCAACTCAGTGGACCCGTGGGGGGTTGGTATCGCGCGCGACTCTGGAGCTCATCACCACTCCGGTGGCGTGGGTTTGATCCCCGCAGTCACCACTAACTGTTTGAGATTGATTTTGCGGTAAGGTTAGGTTAGGTATAGGTCAAGGTTGAGTGGCAACAAGAACTCCGTAATCCTAGCTCAAAGCAAACTTGTATATCTACTATATTAACGGGGTTCATTAAATTGATAAAGTCTCAGATTTCCTCTTCCACGGAAAATTAACAATAAAACTAAATTGATGTAAACAATAAACCAAATAAAAACAGCGTGTTTCTATATTGTGAGACCAAACGCAACATACAAATCAATAACCTAAACAGCAAACCTAGACAAATAAAATAAAACCAAATAAACAAAACCTTTGTTGTCCTTGGCAGAAAACTGTGTGTTACCCTCCAACGCAGTGACGTCACAGCAAGTTGCAAGTCACTGGGAAACTTCAACAAACGCTGTCACGTTCTTACGTACATCAGTTGAATAATACAGTATACAGGGTGTGTCTGCTGCTTGCAACCGTAAACTTTGTCTCTGAACTTGTCTAGACGTTTCGTAGAGATGAGTTTTGTTCTACGTGTAATTATGTCTGACGTGTTTTGTATACGAATGTGTGCATTTTATGTGATTCAGTATGATTTAACTTAGATTAGTAAATTTACGTGACGTGTCAAAAGTAAAAACTCCTACTGAGTAAGATTTTATAATAATTAAAAAAAATATAACTTAAAACCAGTTTGTTCCTTAGGAAAGCTGATTCCATTTTTTCAAAAGATCAGGGCGTTTTGGGATCTGCTATCAGACCCTGTCTTTAGGTGAAAGGTAACCTAAAAACAGCCCGGAACATTAGAAAATGAACCAATCAAAAGTAATCAGCGTAAGCTGACCAGTCAAACAATCAAACAACAATAGTAGTTAAGGTAAAAAAACACGAAAACTTAAGAACCTAGTCTAGAAAACAAAACAACATATACGGAGAAAAACAAAGAAGCAATCCGTAACCACTAACCAGAGAAGCTCAACACGTCTAAGCGTGAAAGCTACCAACTGGCTGACTGGCTGGCTAGTAGAAGCCGACAGCCAATCACAGGTGCGAAGCCACCAGACCAACGAAAGCTGTAACATTTTATTTGTTATGTGTTGTCATTTTTAAGTTACCTTTCACTTAAAGACAGGGTTCTAACGCGTACGATTGACTGGAACTCGTGGCGTGGTCCTGTAATCCAGCTTCATGGAGGTCAGGTTTTGAGGATGATATAGGTCTAAAAGCGTCTCAGAGATCATCAAATGTACCGCATCAATCTATGTTTGTCATATAAATTACACCATTTGGTTCGGAAGTCACGTTTAAGCCATAGGTGGTTTTTGTATTTGATTTGGTCATTGGGCTAATAATCCAATGGTTCATTCTAAGGAAACAATGGTTGCCTTAGTTTGTAACAAGACTACACCTCATAAATCATTACTACCATAGTTCACCATATGTTTGCCTTAAAATACCCTCATAAGAGTTGGCATCTCAAATAGTGATTTAGTGATTATCCCGAAACGTAGTGTTCTTCTTGTTACTAAAGATCAAACAATGATCCTCGATTACATTCCAAACTCTGAAATGATCCATCGTTCAACAACAAAAAAAATTTCAATGATATTCAAATATAAAAAGAACACGTTGAAAACTCGTCAAAGAAATAATAAGATTTATTTTTCCATTTAATCATGCTACGAAATATTCACATATAGTTTCCTCGTGGGGCGGTCCAAACATTTCAGTAGGATGCGAATTAACATATTTCAAATTCAACAATGGATTTCGATGGAGGTCGGGATATTGTTCGGCGACAATCAATTGGATGCAAATCATCTTTATAATAGTTCAATTTGTTTGATACGCTGTTGGTATAATTCTTTTTAGTATATATTGCCCATACTTATCTACTAACAACCATCAACAATCTTGTTTGTGTTGAACTGTGTTGAAGATCAAATATAATTGTGAGCGTTATTCGCGAACAAAATAGTTGTCAACTATTTCTTTCTAAATAAGTTGCAAACAAATCCATCAAAAACATCTTTTATTCAATTTCGCCTACGGCAATTACATTCAAGCGACAATTCAACAGTCATGTTAGATAAACTGAAATCCAAGAGTTTCATTCAAAAGAATGTCTCGGGGTACACCTGGATAAAGCTACACATCTGGTTAAAACATTCACTCGATGAACACGATTCTTCTAAAATTTCTTCAGGCATTTACTTTAAACCTTACAAATACAAACAACTCAGGAAAATCAACAATCGCCAAATTTTGATGGGGAGGTTCGTGGAAGCCAGCATTCAAAGCAACTGTTGACACTACTTTGCCTCTATATCCTTGAAAATGGTTCTTCCTCAAATCTAAGGGCGTACACATAGGAGGTAGAAACATACACTTTTATGTAACAAGAAGCAGGGGTGATTAGCGAACCGGGAGTCAACAGACTTTAAAATTCGATCAAAGGTGCCAATATGCCAAAGGCATTCAAATCTCGTCTCAAAACAATACTGGCCAAGGAAGCATTTTACAGCATAGACGAATTCACGGCACACAACTGGGAGACCTCGACAAACTGTTTGGGTTGGAGTAGGATCAGTTCGAATAATTATTTATGAAATAAGCAAATGAATGCTGCCGTTTGTCTGAAAGATACTTCGATATGAATAATTGGACAATGTTTACACATTTTTTTTTTAATTTTTTTTCCAATCATGAATTTTATTTACCTCGTGCAGGGTGTGCCACAAACGCATCTGGCGCTGAGAATGTTTGAAGATCTCGAGGGTGAAAAGTTTGATTGAAGAGCGAAGAAGGATTTATTCAGAGGCTCGAGGGAGGCATACCAAGCAGCTGCCTCCTCTTCTGGACGCGGATTGTTCTTTGGCAACAGATTTGTCGATTCTGGCGAAAATGTTCTGAACTTATCGATCTAATTTGATGTTTATTTTCCGGAATTGGAGATTTATGAGTTAGGCCTACTTAGCGTTTTGATGCCATTTTACTCTCGTGTGTAATAAGAAACCTCAACAGGCTTGATCTTTGGGGGTTTTGATTGTCTGCTCTGAAAAATTTGGTAGTTATGTATAAGATCTTATTCGCCATCGAAACACTCACCACACTAAAAGCCATGTACATTTAAAATGCCCTTATTAGATGACTAAGGTGATAAACTAATTTTTAAATATCATAATAAACGTTAATCGTTTCCTATCAATCATCTAATTAATAATTATTCTTGAATTACTCTAAATTCCGTACGTTTCTTCGTGGCCTTGACGACTAAAACTCGTTTAACTCTCCAACTGTTCTCCATGGTCCCACTTTTCACTTTCCCCACCAAGCGCCACGAAGAAACGCATGGACTCTATTTTATACATGATATATATTTACAATTCTACAGCATTATTTCATATTTTAAATTGTTATTATCAACATAATTAATAATGTTGTTTTATTTTCAGGTATGTACTCCTTATTAATGACCATTACGCTGTCCTGTTGAGTGGTGAGTAGTGTTTGTCTCTGTATTGAATTCGTAGATAGTAAGTAATCTAATAAACCCCGTAAACTCTTGAATCTTTTTGAATAGTTAAATTTTATAGTCGATAGTCTTGTTGTACATTAATATGCAACCAACGTTAAATCACACAAGCGTTATGCAGCTTTATAAATAACTCCTAGGTTGATCTTCTTACATTGGTACTATAGTCAGTTCGTAATCGGATGATCCGTGTATCACCTGTTGTGCTAAATTGACGTCAGTTCCAACTACTCTTGAAAGCTTAAGACAAAGTTGCAAACACGTACTTTAGTTACAATTTATTGTTGACCGTATGATGCCTTCTATAACCGAATACTTATAAGAGTTTGGGATCAACACAGAGTAAAATGGGGTGTAGTCAATCGCGCACCTAATCACCGGAGCACTTCTAGCAAGTCCAGGTTCTCCGGCGATGAGGTACCCGAGTGATGTGTTTCGGAGTAGAATTTATGTTTTTTGGACATGTAATATAAATACATAAAATTACATATATAACCAAGACCCATGTTTTGCTGAGTTCGTCACCTCCCGGTTGAGTTCTCAGGTGCTGACTACTGAGTGTGCAAGGGTCAGCGTGCTGAGTCAGGCATGAATGTGCTGACTCAGCAAGGACGTGCTGCTGAATACATCCCCACCTTCTTGCTCAAGATTAGCCTCCCTTTGCTGATTCGTGTTTAACAAAATAAGCTTTGTAACTGACCAGTTATGTTTAAAGCGTGGATGTTGTTGAATGATATAAGAATTGAGATTCATTCTTTTTACATTAAAAGTGAATAAGCTCATAATTTTTACTAAAGTACAAAAACTCACCGAACTTCTTAGTTCGGTATAACTTTTCCCAGACACGTTTTAATAAAATAATTTGTAACTAAATGAACAACAGAGATATCTTAATAAATCCAGCATAATTTTAAAGATAATTAAATGTCGGATGGATTGAACCATTCTACTGTAAAACCACCAAAGATACCTCAGGTTGTTTTTCCAACTAACTCTTCAATTTTTGGAAATTTCGCAGTGCGTTTGCTTCTTTACAATATTTGTTAAAAGCAGACTCGCGGAATTGGTATCGTGCGCGACTCTGGGGCTCATCACTCCGGTGGAGCGGGTTCGATCCCCGCATCCACCACTAACTTCACGGTAACGTTAGGTAAAGGCCGAGGTTGAGACTCGTTAAACAAGGCAAACTTTACCTCCACACGTCCTGGCCAATTACCAGTTGAGATTTCAACAGTTCAGTCTCGGCGTGTAGGTTCTGTCGACAGTAAAGAACCACTGACAGTGTCTTGCCCGGGGCAGGACATCAGTCAGACAACTGGTACTTTATATAGTAGAGAGTGTTTATTGGAAACAGTGGCTCCCAACCTGTCCTTACATCATCCAGCCTGCATACATTAGGCGTGAGACCTTCACTAGATAGATTATCTATGTTTAGATTTAGACCAAAATATTGACAACGGCTAAGAGTTGATTTTTGAACGGTTTAATTTCTTCTCTTTGACTTTTTTTACCTTTTATATGGGGTTTACAGTTTTTGAATATTTGTGTCACCCCTTATTTTGACTGTTAGGCTGCGAATTACAGTGCTTGTACCGAACTGTACAATCTTGACGTGATTTATACGTTTAAAACATTCTGAGCAAAACCTTAAATTCTTTTTAAAAGAATATACGAGTAGAATCTTCGCGTTATTCTCATGAACAAAAAAAAAACATATCGCATCTTTAAAACACAAATACGTGTTTTAAATAGTTTTGCTCTATGGCGTTTATAATTTAGTTCTATAAAAATTAGCTAATAATATGCAGACAGTTTTAACGTTACTTAAAAAAACAACTTTGTCGGTTATTTTAATACGAGTGACCTCAGGTATAACTCGAGTTATTCCGTAGAACATAATCAATCCAAAAACATCATGTCACTAAATCCCGGAATTCCGACGATGAAACTTTCACAAGGGAAAGTGGGTGTAAAAACCGATCCCAAAAGTTTGGATGTCGCTTCTCTCAGAGCGGATAAAGTAGCGGTGATTTTTCGCTTGGAAGCCAAAGCAATCGGAAACCCAATGAGTTTTAAATTAAATCTTGGCAATATATTTCCGATTGTTCGTATTCAAGGGTGGACTCGAATACTAATCCTCGATCGATGTGAATAATTCAGTTCATTCAGGACCGAACAGTTTTGAATACATTAATTATCTTCAGTTAACATGCTCTCCTCACGTTGTGTGCTCTTGTGTTTGATGTTTTTTGTTATTATTTTTAATAAGTGTTGATTTAATAGTCTTTCTAAACCTTCAATTTGGGTCAACATTGCAATGCTTTCTCGTGTATTATTTTGTTTTTACCAGAGAGCAAATCTTTTTTCTTAAATCCCGTAATAACCGAGATTGCAAAATATTTTCAAGAATATAGTTAGCGGTTGAACAATTTCTACATGCAAGCAAAAATCTGTATTATTTTGTCCAAAATTTGCAACGATCTCCCAGCTGCAGTTATCTGCAATACACTGTGTGCGTTTTGCATATTTAAATTGTAAGGTAACGAACAATCGTGAATAAAAATAATCGCCCTGCCGTGACCAGGATTCGAACCTGGGTTATTGCGGCCACAACGCAATGTCCTAACCACTAGACGATCACGGCTGTCTGGACATGGGAGCAAGCAAAGTTTGAACGTACAAATACAATTACAATTAAATAAATGTATTGCAATAGATTTTTTTATACTTGGTAACTTATATGTTCATAGAAAAATGTAAAAAACGACAAATTATGGTAGCAATTACAGGGTGCAACTTAAATTAATATGTAGCTCGGTCATACGGCCTAAGCTTTGGTGACTGAAAAAGTATTTAATCTGCATGAAATGGATATTGAATCACTTAGACTTGCTTCGGTAAAGAATTTCTTCTGTGTACTCCACTTTTACTATTCGACCAGTTTTGACAACCTCTACTCCATCTTTCTTCAGCCTAAACATCAATAGCTCATATGCTTAATTTAAGCTTATCATACTTTCCGTGTTGGCTTTTTTTACTGGGACTCGTGGCGTGGTCCTGATCCAGCTTCACGGAGGTCAGGTTTTGAGGATGATACAGGTTTAAAGCGGCTCAGATAGTCTCAGTGATCATCTGATGATACCCGCATCAACTCCCACCATCGTTTAGACATATCAGACCATCACCTGCGTGGTTCGGAAGTCACGTTAAGCCGTTGGTCCTTGTATTTTCATTGGTAATTGGGCTATTAATTAATGACCCATTCTAAGGAAGAGTCGGCCTTAGTTTGTAACAAGACTACAGCTCATAACTCATTACTACCACTCATTACACTCATCCTTTACCACATATTTGCCTTAAAATACCCCCATGAGAGTGGTCGGCATCTCAAATAGTGATTTAGTGATTTCTATATTTGATTGTGTTGTTCTAAAGACCGAAATCATAGCTGATTTGTCATGCCTTTATGTAATTTTGAAGCCAGTAGAAGGTAAATTCTCGAAGCCTATTTTTGTTGAGTAAGCCAATCAAAATAACGAATGACGAAAACAGGTAACTCATGAGATCAAAAGGAATCAGACTAAAGAGGGTGTGTGTGCTGAACAGATCTCGGAATTTCTGAGGAAGATCAGATCTTGATTATTTACTTTATCTAGTTAATGTACCCAGCGCCTCCAGAGAAACACAAAATGTACTTACTAAAAAATTAAAACCATACATAATTTTCTACTAGTTAACGTAAATATTACGTGTGTTAGTTAAAACAAAACATAGCCCTGCCGTGACCAGGATTCGAACCTGGGTTATTGCGGCCACAACGCAATGTCCTAACCACTAGACGATCACGGCTGTCTGGACATGGAAGTGAGCAAGGTGTGAGGTGCAAGTACCATGGTGTCCAGTAGAGGGGAACGTACTTACACCCGGGCAACGCTCAGCTGTAGTTAAATCACTAAATCACTATTTGAGATGCCGACCACTCTCATGAGGGTATTTTAAGGCAATATGTGGTGAGTATGATGAGTGGTAGTAATGAGTTGTGAGGTGTAGCCTTGTTACAAACTAAGGCCGACTCTTCCTTAGAATGGGTCATTAACTAATAGCCCAATGACCAATGGAAATACAAGGACCAACGACTTAACATGACTTCTGAACCACGCAGGTGATGGTCTGAAACGTCTAAACGATGGTGGGAGTTGATGTGGGTATCATCAGATGATCACTGAGACTATCTGAATCGTTTTAGACCTATATCATCCTCAAAACCTGACCTCCATGAAGCTGGATTACAGGACCACGCCACGAGTCCCAGTTAGATACATGTGCAGCGCCAGAGGGTCAACGGATGAGCTCTCACTGCTTTGTTTTGAATGATTGAGAGCCTTTCGACTTTAGGTGAATTCGATTGGTTTTTCAATTCCGTGTGTAGTAGATCATTACAAACGGTCTCGGCAAAGGGTAAGCTGACAGTTTGTAGGCAAAGTCCGTTTGGTACGTTTCTCCGGAGACCTTGAATAAATTCAGACTCAGGTTCAATCAAACTTCCTCCCCCTCGAGATCTGTTCATCCCCCCGCACCCCTGCCCAAGACTGATGATTCTGATCCCTTCTGATATTCTCACGGTTGTTAACCTTCTTGGTTACCTATTTAAGCTAAATTTGGTTGGATTCAACTCAATCTTTCGTTAGTTAATTCATATTAGCGGGATCTTTCTACGCGGGTCTTTTCTGAGGTATGTTTTCCATAATAATTTTGACCATATAATTTTAAATGTTATATCCATAACAACATATTGAGTTTCACTCTCTCGGTGATCTAAATGCTCTGACAGCGATCTGCACACCTGACCAACTACAGACACCTGAATCAGACGAGACGTTCCCCTCTACTGGACACCATGGTACTTGCACTCCTCACACCTTGCTCACTTCCATGTCCAGACAGCCGTGATCGTCTAGTGGTTAGGACATTGCGTTGTGGCCGCAATAACCCAGGTTCGAATCCTGGTCACGGCAGGACAATATTTTGTTTTACTAGCACAAGTGAGATTCAGGATTTAAAAAGCTTTTAAGATCCAATAATTCTCTCAACTGACGAGCCGGGTCCCTTTTAACCTCTAGATACTCCTATGTTCACAATGTAGTCTTTGTGGTTTTACTAAATTCTCAACATTTTGAAAGTTTTTAAAACACGAAACTTTATACATGAAGTGGTTTTCCAACCTCATTTGACACTGTCAACTTTTTCGCTGTCTTTATCAGCAGTAAAAGTCGGTGTTGTGGTATTAAAAGGCGTCATACTATCGATCACGTTAAGAATGTAGGTGTTTCGATGAAGATGAGGAACCCCTTCTTACCACTGCTGTGTCCTTTGCAGTGGGTTTGTGTGTTTTAACGTAGTGCGATCTCCAGTCGCGCCAAACTCTTCCGCCAGTGCCGCGCCACCTGTCCTGTGACTCCCTAGTACAGGACGCTGCGCTCCCTCTCCTTGGAAATTCGCTAGGATTCACGGTAGCGCTTTTTCCTACGCTTTGGCTATGTTTTTACTCATGCTAAGTCAATTACTTAACAACATTATTAATAACATTTACATTTATTCACCTATTTTTCTTTCTCGGCCAAGGTTAAGTCGCATTACATGCCGACAGAATTTAAAATTGTAAAACCACTAAAATCGACATCGTCTTCGAAATCAATACAAAGTTTGCTTGCTAATATCAAATAAGTAAATAATAACAAAATACGTTGTGAAACTCAATATAGCATAGGGATGTTACACACTAAATGTTTGCAGCGAAAACCCAATATCTGATATAATAAGCAAACATTTGAACGGGGAACAAACATTTGATGGATTCACTCGAACAGACAAGCATGAATAATGCAGTGTTTGCTTTAAATTTGATAAGTCTATCAGCGCATTTGGACTACTTTACCTTTACACTTTTTATACAGGGTTTATGATTTTTGTGTTTAGTAGTAGTATCTTTTGTGAACGAGATAAGCGCTATTCTTTAGTAATCAAAGAAGTTTAAATTAAATGTGTTATAATTAAACTCCTGTTTTACGTATTACTCAATCACCAAAATTTATACTTATTATTACCGTAATATAGAACAAACCGTTGTTGAGTAAAATAGTCCCCAAACACGATATTTTAAAACATAAGGATACAAATTCAAACTAATCAAACACGTCTGAAAGACAAAGTACTGTACAGCATCTTTTCTATCAAACTTTGAACAACAATTTTCAGAAATGACAAAAATGTTTGTGATGTGGGGGTACAGACTCCAAAGACGATATTTTTAAAAACACAAGGATCAAAATTGAAACAAGTCATGGAACTGTACATATCACTAAATCACTATTTTAGATGCCGACCACTCTCATGGGGGTATTTTAAGGCAAATATGTGGTGAAGGATGAGTGGTAGTAATGAGTTATGAGGTGTAGTCTTGTTACAAACTAAGGCCGACTCTTAGAATGGGTCATTAATTAATATCCCAATGGCCAATGGAAATAAAAGGACCAACGGCTTAACGTGACTTCCGAACCACGCAGGTGATGGTCTGATATGTCTAAACGATGGTGGGAGTTGATGCGGGTATCACAAGATGATCACTGAGACTATCTGAGCAGACCTCCTCCATGAAGCTGGATTACAGGACCACGCCACGAGTCCCAGTCAATCACGAACATCTTTTCATTCAAACTATAAGGAACTATTTTCAGAAGTGATTAAAAAAGGTCACAATTTTACGATTCGGGTGAGGAGGGCAGGGTTATTTTAACGTCGACACTTTTTTATGGTGAGGGTTATATAAGTGTAGACAAAATTTGATTATAAAGCCAGTTTTATAACATAAAAGCCAAACTTCGGGGGAAAATGGAAAATGATAACTCCCCGATGGACCGATTTTGCTTGTTTGCGAACCTAACCTAGAGATCACCAACATGAATATGTATACCAAATTTTGTAAAACATGGGCAAACACGTAAAATAGGCTATAACTTACCTCTAAACAGTATTAAGAGATACCTACTCCCAAAAGTGAAAATCGAGCACTATTTATGGGGTGGCTGGGTTTCAACAAAAAAAAACACAGGCTCTATTATATACACTTCTCTAAACATAAAAAGTTAAAACCACTCCCAATAAGGGTGAAAAACAGCGAAATTTCTCTCTTTCTGAGTGGCTTTCACTTATTTTTTTAGAGAGTAGGTACATAATGTATAATGGTTTGTAATTTGACTCAAGAGATTTTGGGAAGCTTAAAACTTCCAACCGTCTTGTTTACAACTTTTCGTACGTTATGACGTTAAAATTAATAAATTCATTTTACATTAAAATTCTCCAATAAGCTGCATACCACATCATATGTTTACAACAAGGATATTCTACTACCGAAGAGCCTGGCAGTAGACTACTGTAGTAGCTAGATCCCCGACCCGCTCCGCCTCAGGCTCGCCGTGTCTTCTCCATATTTAAACCGCATGTTTTCAATTTTGTCCTCTTGTAATCACCCGTTGCCCAACTACTTATCTCAGATTACAGGTGTTTAGCTCCACTAACATGTTTCACCACGGGCTGCTCCGCTTTTAATAACAAATATTTGGGCATTGATTTTTACATTAGTTACGGAAAAGTCCTAAACATTTCTAATAGTACTGTAGTTAAGTTATTGACGTGCAGAAGGCGTTTTGTGTTATCCTAAATCAGAAAACTTGTTCGAAGGTTCAAAAGACTCGACGAGAGAGAAAATTGGCTCAAGAATTCAGCAAATATTTGGAGACGCTTGACCCGACTCTGACACTTTGTTACTTGTATAAATTACAAGGACAATCTGCTTTCAGTCTTGTCAATCTTGAATGAATTTCAACACTTAACAAAACTATTGTTATTAAACTCAATATTAAGAGGAAAAAAATACAAAGTACAATCTTAGTTGATCCTATCTTCATAATTCGATCTCGTGAATATCTTCGTGTTAAAATTTCCGTTGGATTGTCAACAGATAAATAAATTTTATATTCTAAAATAGATGCCACGTATAGTTTTATTCCGTTAAAATGCTATTTTCGTTAATGAAATTAAATGTTTACGCTTTGGTATACAGAAGTTTCAAAAATGTTCGAATAAAATTGCCCCAGAGCTTAAAATTTTAAAACTCGTCTGGAAAAGCTACGTTTTGGCCAAAGCATTTTACAATACAGACTAGCTGATAGCACATGACTGGGACAGAACACTTCACTCGGGCACCTCATAGCCGGAGCACCTGGGAAGTAGGGAAATCTGCCATTTTATTCAGTAGTTGTCATGGTTGCCAGCCGCAAAGAACACTAGCTAGAAGGCTGTGATATATCGAGGTGCTCCTACTGGAAAACGCAAAACACACTTACTGATGATAGGACTAGAATGGTACAATATTTTGACTCTGATAACTACTGTAGTTTCTTATCAGCACGCTATATTATCAACTAGCATGGGATTATTCAACTAGCTTTGGATTATTGCATATGGTACTTGTTCCGTGGCATTCCGTAAACGATACAGGCGCCAAGAAACTAAACATAGAAAATTCTGATTGATAATGCAATAATTTAACCAAAAAAAACAATGAATTTAGTGAAGAATAAACTAAAAGAACACATAAATGATATTTCGCAACTTGTTTTTCAATTACAACATACTCGTAATAAGAAACCACTCAAGAATCATAGCCTAACAAATTAATACAACATAGACAATTCCTGGCATCACGTCAAGTCTGCAAGAACCTCATAAATCACAATAGGTTATTAATATACCTTTATCAGTAGAACAATGAGTGTCAGTAGGCGGGAATGAAATGCCGTTACATCAGGTTAAATAAGTGCCAATTACATGCAAATAGGGTTCGTGGTTTCGTGCCGTATTTATTGTACGCCGGCGAGTAAGTGTTATTTCTTCATTGTTTTCTGCTTAGCGAGTGTATGTTTATTAGCTTAAGTAGTGATTGTGGATAGTAATACAGGCAGAAGTATTGTGATTGAGAAGGTAGGTTGAGGAAAAAGTCAGTGTAATAGGTGGACTGCACGTAAAAGTTGGGGCGGCTGGTTTTAGTTCATCTGCCGACAGCCTAGGCACCGCTACTGTTCCCTCATCAGCCAAGCGTGGTCGTAGTACCAAATGTCACCGTATGATAGCGCCACTGTCAACTAAACTCACACTGCACAAACCAGCTCATACCCACTAAAACAATCAAACTATATCGAATTTCAACCGATAAATATTCTCAGTCAATAAGATATCAGGTAGCGAGACAAGCGAAGAAAGTTATTACACCAGACACAAGTCCGGGATGCGATAAACAAGGCGGTTATGAGGATAAAGATAGCAGCGCGGCGCGGTGTCGGCGTTGACCAATGCGGTAGCTTCCCGCCAACCCACGCGCGGCGTGATTTGTGATTGGCCGGTGTGATTCCCGCCATTACCCGCCGCCGAGCAAACACCAGCTGATCAACGCCTCGAGCCTCGTTGTAAATCAGCTGTTTAGTAATCTGTGGTTTTGTTGAAAATGCTATGGTAAAATGCGTTATGTTTTGGACCTTTATTGGTTAAAATGTTAATTTTGGCTTAACACCACCACGGATCCGCTAATGTCGACTGAAATGTTAAACTAAACCAGTTCTGCTTGAGTGGTTCGGTTTCCTCCTGTTTTTCCAGTTTAAAACGACACGCTATTTTCTATTCCGAGTCTGGTACGGCTGGTTCACTATGAATCTTTGATAAGAAAGTTTACAATGGAAACTTTGAAAGGTTCTCAGCGAATGCTTAAAAGAAACCATCTCGGATTGTATTTGAGACACAATTTAAATACTGTTATTTAATGGGATATTAAATTAATATTGTTTATATTATTAAATTGGTAAATCACTGATCATTAAACTGTTATAATTGATATGAAAATTAAAAGTCACACAAAAAACAATTTTATAACAAACCTCTCACGGGCAAGGTTTTTTCCGATGTTCATGCTGCAAAATGCTCTTGATAAATCTTTAAATGCTTAGTTGCAGTTTTCCACTCATGTAATGACGTGCTTCCGAAAGAAATAAAGGTTTGTTCTGATGATCTTTTATTATCTTTATGTTGCAGAAAAAGGCCTGTTTCAATGGTACCCCAGTGTAACAACTATTCAAAAAACGTTTTGGAATTATTTTTAACAAGTAGAACATTTGAGAAGGTTCCATAGCCAAGAACTAATTCACTTTCACTCCAACTGTCCACCTGACGGTCATCCTCGACCGCGTGTAAAAGCGCCACCTCATTATACTCTAGATAAGCATCATTAGTCACGTGATTACAAGTGTACAAAATTGAAAACATGCCCATCCTTCTCCCGACACAGGGGCTGCCGAGCGACGCGCCTCTGGGCACCCGTTATTCAAAACTGTTCCTGTATACCTGCGGGCTGCACACGGTGTACTCGTAGCGCAGAGTCCTGCATAGATTAGGCGCATTAGACCTGGTGTGTTACAAGGGTGACTAAGGGGTAGAGAAGGTAAGGTTGGTCTTGTTCAACGAGGCGAGGTTAGGAGTAAAAGGTCCTCTCTACTACTTAATTTCGACCTTTACCCAACGTCACCGTGTAGTCACTTTGCAAATTGTAAGTGGTGACTGCGGGATCGAATCCACATAAAGTGTATTTTTTCAAATAAAAAAGTAGTACCATAAGAGGTGCAGACGTACACTCTTATTAAACTAGAGGCAGGGGCAACTACCAAACTGGGAGACACAGAACGGTAGTTCATGAACGTTTGCCTTCCCAGGCAGGAGTTCATTTCGTCGACAGACCACCAAATTCGTTCAAAAATGCTGAG
This sequence comes from Matsumurasca onukii, assembly GCA_018831715.1. Taxonomy (NCBI): domain Eukaryota; kingdom Metazoa; phylum Arthropoda; class Insecta; order Hemiptera; family Cicadellidae; genus Matsumurasca; species Matsumurasca onukii. The sequence continues at coordinate 89,298,293 of CM032058.1, forward strand.
CCTAAGGCATGCAAAACTCGTCTTGAAACAATTCTGATTTCTCAAGCATTTTATGATACAGACGAGTTTATGGCATTCAATTGGGAGACCCTATGATTGGCTGACTGACTAGAGACTAGAGTGGTTACATTTGAATGTATGGGAGAGAGCGAGTGTAAAATCTGTATGTTTGAATGGGATTTAGATGTAAGAATGAAAGGAAAATTTTAGGCCACAAACAATTGCGATACATTTACTGTAAATGTCTGTATCCAATAAAATATTTATTTATAAGTCACGGGCAATAATAAATCGCCTAGTCGTGCTTTGGAGCTGCGCTTTTGTTCGGGTAGTTTGTTTTTTCTCGTCTTACATAACTATGGCATTTGATGTTATTGTTCCGCAGTAAAGGTTCTATTGGCATATTTCCGTTAGAAAGTTTGTACTTTATGCCATCAGCATAATAAGACTGAAACCCAGGACCACGCATTAAGCACCGATTCTGACCCCAGAACACGTTTAAAGAATTTTTCTATAACTTTATATACATGTATATTTGAGTTTATGTGTGAGATCTATACAGGTCGCATTTGTTGTACGACTTTCATACATTTGGTACAAGTGTTCTTTTTGTAAATATTTCGGTCAAGTTAGGTGGTATTATTGGAAAATGGAAAGATTCATTTTGGGGAGATTTTTCTCAAAAACTGTTTCCATTATTTAATTTGGAAATGTCCTCTTACTTTTCAAAGTTAGAGGAAATAAAACAAAAACCAATACTTATAATCCATAAGTTTATTGGTTTTTGTTTTATTTTCTAACTTTGACATTAGTCCAATACTATGGTTCAATTTTTCTACTCCTCTTAATTAGTTGACTTTTAAAAGAAATATGCGTTTAAGTGTTACCCATCTATACACCAAAAACTACCCAAAAAGATAAACAGCTGTGAAGGGTTGGACTAAATTTAATGACATTTGAAAAATGATCTACATGATGGTTTCCGGATTACAAGATCTTTCTCATAAGTAGTCTATGAAAATATTATAGTTTACATTGTTCCGAACATTGGCAACATTATCAATAGTAACCTTACAATATTTACTGGCTTGGTAGAGTCTAAAGGAGCAAGGAACTCGTCAAGTGACTTGGAAGTCAACAAACGACGGCTTGAGCGTGTTTTAGAGACCATTGAACGGTTATTTTCCACGTGTTGGAAAACCTAACAGCTGCTTCTCAGTCTACTCTTTGTTGTTGCTCCTTTACGTTCCTTCGATTTTAACAGTTGCTTTCTTGTTTGTGTTCGTAAAAAGGTTTTGAGGTACTTTGTGATTATCATAATTATGAGGCGTTTGTGTAGTTTATTTTTTGTAAATATGTTTGTTTTGATTGTTAGTACTAGTTTATCCGTTTACCTAGAGGAATGTATTAAATTTGTAAGTTATTGTTATAATTTCAAAGTCAAATAGAATCAAATTGGAGTTTGTCTTTGACATTTTTGAACGACCGCCATTTTGAAATGTTGTAAGTTAGATATAAATAAATTTTTATTGCAAAATAAATAAATTATTTTTTGTTGCAAAACATCTTACAATGTATGGCAATCGTCAGAAAGGTTCATTTAACTAAAATTTTCCATTCACTCTCACATCTAAGTCCCTTTTGTACATACAATTTTTTCAATCTCTCTCTCTCTCTCATTCATTCGAATTATCCCACTCTAGTCCCTAATCGGTCAGCCAATTACCAAGTCTTCCAGTTAAACGCCATAAACTCGTCTATGTTATAAAATATATTGGGAAAATGTTATAAGGAAAACAATTAAAGTGTAAACCAAGTTTCTCAAAAATATCTCAAATGGTTTTTGAATTATTAATTATTTTGAAAAATTACAAAATGGCGGATTACGGCTAAATTATAAGCCGAAATAAAAAGATGTTGCTAGACATTTTCGACTTACTTTTGTTTATAGGCCCCCTAGAATCCGGTTCTGCATAGCGCTCTACACAGTTTTGTGAATATTAGTAGAACTGGATCAACCACTTTGTAAACACATTTTAAACATTTGAATGTACCGAGAAACTTTGAAAGCTATTACAACTATGTAGAGAGTCCTTCAACTGGTTTGAAATTTATCTGAAATATACTTTTTTGCCATCATTTTGTTGGTCTTTAATTCGCATGAATAAACCTATGGTTTTCTAGAAAGCGTTAACCTCTCTTTTAGAGCCGTATATTATTGCGAGGATTTTTTTTAAATGCAATCGTATGGGAGCGGCTACCGTTCTCTAGTAGAACAATCCCATATGATTACTTTCAAAACAAAAGTTCACCGTCATTTATTACGACCGCAATAGAGCGGTCACCGCTTTCTAGGAAACCATAGCTATATAGTGTTTATACCTAATTTCTTTTAAGGAAATCACCCTTAAAGGACATTTTGAGTGAAAATTATTTCCCCGTTACCGGAAATTCGCAAGGTTTTTTACCTCGTTATCTTCCAAGGTTTTGCAACGCAAATTCTTCTTCTCGAAGTAGAAACCCGCATCTGATAGCATTGAAAGCAGGGACGGTCAAACATTTTTATAATTATAAACAATGCAATTCTTCACAAATTGAAAATTAAAAAAAGGCAATACGTCAAACTTTTTAGTTGTTTTTTAAATTTTTAAGATTTTCATCTTACCCATGTACTGCTGTTTTGCTCCCTTTCATATTGAAATTTGTGATCAGAAACCAAACATCAATTTAAAGAATTTCTTTTCAAAAAGCTCTATAAATTATTAAGATCTGGAGGAAGTTTTGGAACAATTAATTAGTTTAAGTTCCGAAAACTTTAATATTTAGAACATAATTGTCCAGAAAAGTTTGTCGAAAAACAATGGACAAATATCTTAGGTCACTAACTTAATTTTTGCGGGTTTTAAATTTCAAAAATATGCCATCGTTAACTTACAGAGTTAACTCTTAGGCTTTCGCGGCCGGTTTCATTGAATACTATTTAAGGGACGGTAACTTGAAGATACAATTCTTCACGGCTAGGAAATCAATTTTGTTTTGTTTCTAGATTTTCAATACCCTTTTATTGATGTAATTAAAATAATTTGATTTAAAGTTTTTTCTCTAGTCATTTCAATGTTCCCAACGCTTCCGACTCTATAGGACACGTTTCAAGCTTTTTCTAACAATAAGCCACTATAAAGTTTGGTTAATTTTTACACCTTGTACGTGCTGATTTTCTATACATTATTTAATAAATAATGCCAGATTCTTTTTATTAAAGTTGTAAATATCTTAAGAGAAATTTTAGTTTCGTCAAAAGAAGCATTACGGTTTTCAAACAAAAAAACAGTTCTAACAATTCCTTTCTGAGAAAAACCAGTTCTTGACTCAATAAAATTATTTCGCCTAATGAAAGAGCCCCAAACCAAGAAAAATAATAATAACTTCAACAAAGAAGACATAATCAAATTTTCCAGACAACCAGTCCTGAAGAAGTCTTTTCGATAGCTTCACAGCCAATGAGAACATCGACAGTTGGCATCCCTGCTCCAATGGATGGTTAGGTTAGGCCCTGTGAACAATAGGATAGAAGACGCCTAGTGGCTCAGTTTCTGCCAATCAATAACTGAAGATGGTACTCCACAGCGAGACCGAAACAATTCAAGCAAATTATTATGATGTTTTGACGCGGTGCGAACCAAAAAAAGTACATTATAGTTGTAACCCAAAAAGTGTCCATCATGTTACAATACACATACGTTCTAGTTAAAATAATGAAATATAGTTCAGATACATTTCGGTATTTAAAACCAACTGAAGCTGGAATCCAGTGCATTTTTAAGAAACGAAGAAGAGAATCATTAGTGAAATGTTCGAAGGTTTAAAAGCTGTTTGCTAATTAGTCTAGTTCTGCTTAGTTACTTCATTGAAACAGCTCTAAGAGCTTTAGTTTCTTGTTTGTCAAATGGCCGCGGTGTTTACAGGTACATTTATACGAGTTTCTGTCAGTGATTTTAAAGGTTGTAATGCAAAAAATTGATTATTTCATAAGTCATTTACCAGAATCTGACCTAAATCTTAGGCTATTATCACTATATCACTATGAGATGTCTCTGAGGGTATTTGACATCACACAAGGCAAATGAAGGATGCCTCTTCTAGTGTGATGACTCTTCGTAATGAGCTATGAGTATCTTGTTAAAAAAACTAAGGATTTTCCTTAGAATGGGTCATTAATAAATAGCCCAATGACGAATGTACAAGTACCAACGGCTTAACGTGACCTTTCGAACCACACAGGTGATAAAAGGTCTGATAATGTCAAGCGATGGTGGAGTTGATTATCATCAATGATCATTTACTGAGACTATCTGAGCAAGACCTAGTCTTATCATCCTCAAACCTCAACCCTCCATGAAGCTGGATTACAGTACCACGTAATCCAAAGAGTCCCGTCAAATGACTCATTATAATAGTTATTTTGAAATATTTCGGTCTCGCTGTGGAGTACCATTTTCAGGTATAAATCCAATTTTGGGAGAAATCGCCACCCGAACGGGCACTTCCATGTAGACCGATTTTGCTGGTTAACGTTCTTAACCTAGAGATAAAAAAAGATTAAAAAAACAAGAAAACAAAACAAAAAATACGATTCCGGAGTAAATTGTGTTCCTCATCCACCTCCATTTTGGGAATTCGCTAGGGTTTGCACGGTAGCGCTTGGAGCTAGGCTCGGCTATTTTTAACCGACTTCAGAGAAATAAGGCGGTTATACAAGTTGACCTGGGCCGATTTTTTTTATATCTGTTCACGAATAACCTTTGAACGCGCCATCGTTTTACACCAGCTTGCGTTGATTGATAGATCTTAAGAGGGGCCGGACGAGCGTTCAAATGGGATAGAATTCAACATGGGAAAATTTGCAAACTGTGTTTTACGTAAGTTTATGAACTCAAACGTGGAAGGTTTTTCTGGGGAAGCATAGAGTCATTAGTGCTGCTGCATATAAAAAAGAAAAACATAAGTTTGGTTATAAAATAGAATTGTAATTACTGAATTGCGAGTGCTAGCTATGTTCTTATGGAAAAATCCAGTTTATAGTTCAATTAATTTGATGACGAAAGTAAAAAGTTTGTGTTTATATGCTAGATCTATGGTTGCGATTTTATCCCATGTACTCTAAGTAATAAAATCCAGAATTTTAATTACTGAATTTCAGTGCTAGCTATTATGGCGTTTTAATTCTAATTTGATGACGAAAGTAAAGTTTTAGTGTTTGTATGAAGCAGCATCAATAGATCTATGCTTCCTGAGAGAACATTTTCACATTTAAGTAAATTAACTTGCTTAAAACGTAGTTTGCAGTTTTAACCCATGTTATAAGCGTACTCTGAGTTGGACCTGCGGCCACTCTATCCGGCCCCCTCTTAACTCCATAATGGTCCCATTTAAACATAATTTTGATCGGACTAATATTTCTACATAAAAAATTTACAAACCCTTAAACAAATCTAAAGAAACCATGTACTTGCGCAACAACTACCACGCATATTTAACGTGGTAAATACACTATTTCCAAACACCATAACCAAAAAGGACCAATAGAGCTATTTTGATGTAAAATTAAATTTCCAACAATATGGTGTAACTTACATAATATTAATTTTGAATCTGCGCAATTTAGTATCAGGTTAAAAATTATAAAAATCATTTATTAATATTCCAGTTTAACTATTTACATGTTAAGTAGGACATTAAATGATATCATGGCGTAAAACTTGAACCCTGAAACAGATTGAAAAGTCCTACTTCAGTTAATTAAAACTATACATAATACATACAACAATTTATCAATTGGCATACTCTGTAAAACATCTGCCTTACATTTTGGAAAGCTATATGATATTAAACAAATTAAAGAAGTACTCGTTAAAATATCTAAAATCAATTTTTATGAACATTTTGGCTTTGAACATTTGAAATACATTTGAAATAAATAGATTTTACTTACTAACCATACATTTTACTTAAATTAATGTAGGTACACAGGCTTATTTTCCATAATCTCTTCCATATCTTCTTTCTTCTTAAAACTTAATAACTTTGATTTAAAAACAGTGACATTGCACTCTGTACTATATATGTTTGCAGGAGCCACGCCTAGTTCTAGAAAATTGCGACCAATTTGGTTTGACAATTTGCTTTGCTTTCTGTCTTGAATTAACTGTACACATTTCTACATTTTATTAAACTTTGTACTAACTAAAATACTACCTTCTTATAAATAATAAAATGTATTTTGAATTTCAAAATTTGTATGAATTAATTAATTCTTATTATCACTACGTTACAATGGTAGGTAACCTTACGTCTTTCGAATATTTTAGGTTGCCAAGATAAACAGATATTTTCGTTTAAAAATGCTTTTTGTTTGTATTTATTATACTCTCTTGGCTTTGTACTGTACATATACTCCGAGTGTCCCTCGTAAATTATACGACAATTTTACCTTCCATTATTTTTATTCAATTGTTTGTACAAATTCAGTGTTTGTTTGTCGCCGAGAGACAAGCGGAACGTGTGTCTAAATCGGCTCAGTGGGATCCGACAAGGGAAGAGCAGAGCTGGAATCAATAGTTGACGGTGTTAGGGTTGATTTACGCACAGGCCGTGATTTAACACAACTCTCGGCCCCTTCAGTACATCTTCTCCTTCACACATTGTGGTCCGACACTCTTGCTCTAGCTTTGTGGGGTGTCTTGTATTATACTATACAGGGTGTTTTTTTAATGCAACCCAACTTTCAAACTATAAGGTAGTAATTTTTTATAGGGTAAGTAATTTTTTACGAGCGCTATCTGGTCATACATTGTATCATTGACAAAAAGGAAAAAAGAAAACTTTGAAGTACCCTGAATATTTTAATTTGGACACTACTAGTTTCAGGGCTTAGCCCATTTTCAAGTGTATAAAGCTTGTAGAGTAACGTCTCTACATATTCAGTAGAGTAACGTCTCTACGTCTCTACATGGGCTAAGCCCTGAAACTAATAGTGTCCAAATTAAAATACTCAGGGTACTTCAAAGTTTTCTTTTTCCTGTTTGTTTATCCAATAAGTAGCCCTTTCTGTGAACTAAATTATCAAAATATTGTATCATTGGTTTGTTCACTTCAATATCTATCAGATGGTATGTATTGTTGCAGTAATATAGTGGTTTTTATTTCCTAATTTGATGGTATTGTGAAATAAACGCAATCGTGACTTTTAGCAAAGATCAAAGCGTGTTTATTGTTGAAGAATACTTAAGAGAAAGATACCCCCTAAACTATTCCCATAACTGATTTTCACTTAACTTGTATTCACAATTCCTCCTTGGCGTACTCGTGGCGGATTGGTATCGCGCGCTACTCCGGAGTTTATCGCCCCGGTGACGCGGGTTTGATCCCCACAGGCTCCAACACTTTGGTAACGCCAGGTAAAAGTCGAGGTTCATTGTTAAAGAGGACTTTACATCTTTAACTTCGCCTCGTTAAACAATACAAACTTTACCTTTTTCCACCTCCACGAAGTTTGCCCATATGTTTAGCCGCGGGTGAAAGGTGTCTGGTGATCAGCTGTTGTTTGACCTTGCTAACAGCTGACTGAGGAATGCCGGGCACGAGGCGCGGGGGCGCGGGCAACAGCTGTTTCACACCGGTCTAGTTTGTTATTCAAATCGTAAAACAAGTAGTGTGCATAAATCACTCACTTACCACCGGTGTCGAGTCGTCTTCGTCCTCGTCTTCGTCTTCGCCGCTCTGTTACTTGACTTTGTAAGGAAAAACTCTGGTCGGTTCCTGGAATCTGATATCTTCCGATAACGACTCTTACGATACCATCTGTCAGACTGTGAGTGTTTATCGACTGCTGATATTTTCAGTGACGGTTCCTGGAGTCCTGATATCTTCTCATATCGACTCCTACGACACTGGCCCTATCTGTTAAACCTTTTCTGATATTTTCCGTGACGATTTCTGGAAGTCTGATATTTTTTTATATCGACTCCTACGATAACATCTGTGACTGTTTATCGACTCCTGATATTTTCAGTGACGGTTCCTTGATCCTGATATCTTCTAATATCGACTCCTACGATACCATCTGTGACTGCTTATCGACTCCTGATATTTTCAGTGACGGTTCCTTGTCCCTTGATCCTGATATCGACTCCTACGATACCATCTGTGACTGCTTATCAACTCCTGATATTTTCAGTGACGGTTCCTTGATCCTGGTATCTTCTGATATCGACTCCTACGATGCCATCTGTGCTGAGACTGAAGTGGAGTGTTTATCGACTGCTGATATTTTCAGTTACGGTTCCTGGAGTCCTGATATCTTCTCATACCGACTCCTACGATACTGGCTGTGACTGTTTAAAGTTTTCTGATACCATCAATGACGATTTCTAAAAATATTATATTTTATATCGACTCTTACGATACTATCTGTGGCTGTTTATGGAATCCTGATATTTTATGCAACTGTTTTTGGATTCCTGATATCTTTTAATAATGGCTTCTATGATACCATCTGTGAATCTTCATCAACACCTGATATTTTCTGTAACGAATCCTGGAATCCTGATATCGTCTTATGTAGACTCCTAAGACCCATCTGTGACTGTTCATCGTATCATGATATTTTCATTGGCGGTTTCTGGAGGTCTGAAATATTCTGATGTCGAATCGTACGATACCATCTGTGACTGCTTATCGACTCCTGATATTTTCAGTGACAGTTCCGGGAGTCCTGATATCTTTTGTTATCGCCTAATACAACACCATCGTGAGACTTGTGACTGTTTATCGTCTCTTGACATTTTCTGCTACGGTCCCTGGAATCTTGATATCTTCTAATATCGACTCTTACAATACCATATGTGAATATTTTCTGCGACGGTTCAAATTTTATCTTGATATCTATTTTGACGGTACCTCTAAACCTGGTCTCTTCTGCGATTGTTTATCAACCTGATATCTTCCACGACTATTCCTCGAGATTTCCTGTGACGTTTTATTGGCTTTTGATTTTGTCTTGATATATTTTGCAACGCTTTCTTTCCTCCAGGTACCTTCTACAATGAGAAGTGAAAAAACACAGAAGCTTTGAACGATCTCTCTGTCATAACCTTAGGGATTGTTTTCTATTTCAAATCTGGTTCGTTATAAGAATGATCTCATTAGCAGATGAGTAAGTACCTGAAATATAACTAAACTTTCATAACTTCTGCAATAGTTTATCAACTATAAATATTTTTTGCGATAGTTCAACGACTATTGGCGTGTCCCCGACTTTTGATGTCTTCTGTGACAGTTCCTGGTCTCCTGATACTTTCTGTGACGGATCCTCAACTTCTAATTTTCTTCTGAACTCCTTTGCTGTACGTCTATTCCTATCCGATATTTTATCGATAGCCTCCTGCTATCTTCCGTGACAATTCTGTGGCTCCCGATGTCTTATTAGGCGTTACTCTTATGTCATACGTAGCATTCTTGCTTCTCGCCTCATAGGCTTTTTTCATTAGCATCCAAGATAATCTCTTTTCTCTCAATATACAAAGAGCTACGGATGCTACAGGTTGTCAGCTGATTGCGAAACACTCAGCCACAATAAACTCCCACGTTGTTTACGTCTGTATAGATCAGCTGTGTATTGTAAACAGCTGACAGCTGTATGCCCAGTGAGGGACTTAACAGCTGTTTCACACCAGACTAGTTTGTTATTCAAATCTCTACAAGTAGTGCGCATGAATCAAACACTTACTAGCAATGTCAACCGTCCTTGGTCACCAGTGGAGAAGTTTATATTGTGGTTTATTAGGAGAAAACACTCTCAGTTGTTAGTGTGAAAACCCATGAACCATGTAATTAAATTGGAAGTTTAAATTCTACTATCAATATGGAAGTGTTGGCTCGCTTCCAATAATTTTCATAGTACTGTTTCAAAACTGTTCTTAACTCTTTCAATCGTTGGAGTAGTAAAATAGTTGCAAATAGCATTTCAAATCGTATTTCTACAAAATCCAAATTTTGAGATGTTGGCGGCAAAATAGTAAAAAAAGAAGATTGCCGGGAGAAACCAGAGATACAATAAGTTCGCCACCTGGTTTAATTTTAAATAAAAACTAATTGCTTAGTTCTGTATAGTGTTTTAAATAAAAAGTGAAACGTGACAGTTTTAGGTTGAATATTAGAAAAAGGATTCAGTAGTAAACCAATTTTGCCAAGATTGCAGTCGGGCCATTGAATACTAATTTTCCAAATGACTTTGTAAATGAGTTGGATTGTTATATACAAATATTGTAGTGTAAAATTCTTACGTAATTTGTTACAAAAAAAAAAACAAAACTTGTTTGGTAGTGTTTGAGTGTTCAACGTAAGCTGAAAAATTTAACCTAACTCAATTTTATGTTTTGTGTTTTGTCTTATGTTGCTTTCTACGTAAAGACGGGTTTGACCTGAAGACGGCATCTGATTTCACATCCCGGAACGTCCGTGTTCTTCTTTTTCACTTACGATGAAAAACGTCCATTAGGCTCCCATCGTCAACATCAAAACTAAAAAGTCATATCTGAAAATGTTTATTTTTTGAAAATTGTTTGTGTTTTAAATATAAAACATTTAGGTTTTTAAGCTTATTTGCTCTAAGTTAGTAAAACTTATAAGTATTGTCCCAGAGTGTAACCATCCCTAGCGGTATATCAGTGTAGGGGTTGTGGCGAGAGGGTAATCTAGAAGATCTAAGCTTAACCAGGCTCGCCGGATTATCCTTGTTATCAAAAACAATTATCTGTTCAGGCAAACACGAAATCACGCGCGTACTTTCTAACACTGTTGGAACTTTTCACTGATTTATAACTAAGGTTTTCACGTAGTTTTAAAGGTTGTAAGCCAATACCTTAAATAAGTGTGTTATGGAATTTTTTTCAAATTTGAGTTTATATAGTTTTGTTTGACGTTTTTTTTTTGTCACCGACTGAAATTATTACATCCCTAAACTAAGTGCAAATATCATTACATAACTGTAATGTTATTCCGGTTTACACCGCGTTAAAACATCATAATAATTAGCTTGAAATATTTTTCAATTGAAACCTTTTCAGCCAGATCAGCCAACTCAGTAATTATGATGTTTTGGCGTGCTGTGAACAGGTAGTACTAGATTACAGTTGTGACACTGAGCGCGAAAGCCTAAGAGTTACGTTTATCATGGCATATACACCGAGAACATAATACTATGTCACTTGTTCAATAAGATTGTGTATAAATGAAATTCCTAACTAGTTAGATCTTTTTGATGACATACTCAATAAGTTTAAGAATCAAAACATAAAATCATAGCCGACACGTAGCCACAAGGTGAATCTTAGCGAATTTATAATAAAACAGATCACGTTTTCATTTGTTTATTTTAAATTAGACGAAATTCCTGTACACACTCTCCCCGCAGTCGCCACATTAATTTTGTAATGCGACTATACGGTAACGCTAGGTAAACGTCGAGGTTGAGTGATAGAGAGGACTATGTAGTCCTAAATTCGTCTTGTTAAACAAAACAAACATTACCTTTTTACTGTCTGTATCCAAGGAAACATGGCTAGTAAATTATATAACAGCTTAATTTATGTCCAGTGCTCTGAATGTCAAAGTGCAGAAATTGTGATTAAATAACTAAACAGAAAAATAATTACATAAAAGCTTTTACTGTATTTTCATCAATATAATAAGTTACAATGTTTTAGTTTCTTCTTCAATAACTAAACTCATCATATACAGGCTTTGATAGTTATTCTTTCTACATAGAGCTGAAATATATTATATTTTCCCACCATTAAGCCTAGCTGTTTGTCCTACATTCTACCCCAAAGTCCACGAGGCTTAAACCCTTTTCCATCCTTTTTCCTAAGCAGATTATTGCAACAACAAAGTGAAAGCCGCGGAGCAAATCCGCTCGGAAAAGAATTAAATTTTCAATCGCTGAGAACCCCATCAGATATTGATTCGTTGTAGTGAACTGGATCCATAACACTTGCCCGCGCATGTAGAACGGAATGTCCGAGGCGAAGTTAGGACTACAAAGTCCTCTCTACCGATCAGCCTCGACCTTTACCTAGCGTTACCGTATAGTCACTTTACAAATGTAATGGTGACTGCGGGGATCGAACCTGCGCCAGCGGAGGGATAAACTCCGGAGTCGCGCACGATTCCAAACCGCCACGGGTCCGCTATGTTTAAGTGTAATAATGTTCGATATATCATTAAGCAAAAGGTAAAAAAGGCAAAATGTGTCTTGTTTAACGAGGAAAAATTAGGACTAAAATGTCCTCTATACCACTCAACTTCGACCTTTACCTAGCGTTACCGTAAATAGCTTCACAAATGGAAGTGTTAACTGCGGGGATCGAACCCGCGCCAGCTCCTGAGTCGCACACAATTTCGACCTACTTATGGACCTATGTTCAAGACTTATCATGTTACAGGTGTTGTTGGTTTAAGGTATCATTTATTTTTTGTACCTTACGTTCGAGGTGCCGTTTGTTTGAGATGTCTTAAGTTTGAGGTACCTTATACTGTATTACAAGAGCCTTTTTACCGTCTCGGCTAGTATTAATAGAGTTTCCACAAAACTACGAGGTAGGGCTGGTAGGCAGAAATGCTAGTAGCGATGTGTCTACTTTGCTCCACTCACTCAAAAAGTGGCAAAACATGGTTTCGAAGTCCCCTGTTTCCGACGCCGTTTATGAACCGAAAAGTAGAAATGCGGGTTTATATGATAGGGTAAGAGTAGTTCTATGTTCCTTGTACACAAACAAATCAAAAACTGCTTGTGAAAAAATTATAAAGAAAAAAGCCTATTTTTAACTAAACAAAAACATTTTGAAAAAAAAAAACAAAACAGGTTATACAAACCTAGAGACCACCTTTGAGAACATAGAAAACAAGTGTTCTATTCTCTACACCAAGAAATAGCGCCCAAAATGGGGGACTACAGAGCATGTTTTGAGCAACTTTTTCAGGGGTGATGAATCCTCTTAAACCTACAGTAATTTGTTTTACAATTTTGGTACAATTTCCTCATGAGTATATTATCTAATTCAACTGCACTTTAGTTCTGAACATAAATACTAGTGTAACATATTTCAAAACGAGATATTATTTAATATATTTGATGGTTGAGCGTTAATTCAGGACCTATTATCAACGATACAGTCTTGTATATTATTTCGGTATGGTGACGCTTTTGATGAGTTGATACAACTTAACTCCGTATGCACAAAAAGAAATTCGTTTGATAACAATAGAATAAAGAATAAAAATGTGCTATGGAACTTATACAGGGTCATCGAAAAAGGTGTACGGGATTTGAAAGTGAAGTAAAATGTTAATATAATTGGTAGAGTTTGATTTTACATCAAAAGACACAAAAGTCTTAAATTTTTTAATGTATTTTAAAACTTTTTTAATGTGAGCTCCCCATTGCGACAGACATCTAGCCGATAGTTTTGCCAGGGTTTTGGGCATTTCAGGAGTCACCGTTGAAATGGCTACGTTGATTCTTCTTCTCAGGTTCTGAAGATAACGTATTTTCTCAGAATAAACTAAGTTTTAAATGTAACCCCAACAGAAGAAATCTAAAGGCGTCAAATCAAGACTCCTAGGTGGCCACAAAACAGGACCATTCCTCCCAATCCAACGATCAGGGAATCTGTTGTTGAAAGCTTTTTGGACGATTAGACTGTAGTGACATGGAGCTCCATTCTGCTGGAAAATGACATTAATGCCTTTTCCCCTTTCAATTTCTTCAACTTGAGGGAAGAGATAAGAGAAGAAGAAGAATCAACGTAGCCATTTCAACGGTGACTCTGAAACTCCAAAACACCTGGCAAAGGTTGACTATCGGCTATGTGTCGTGCAACGGCCCCCATTACAAAGCGTTCAAAGCTCACATTGAAACTTTTTTTAAATACATAAAAAATTTAAGATTTGCTGTGTCTTTTGATGTAAAAATAAAAATTCTACCAATTATATTAACATTTTATTTCACTTGGAAATCCCGTACACCTTTTTCGATGACCCTGTATATAACTAGTACGACAAAAATGAAAACGTAACCACAAGCGCTACCGTGAATCCTGGCGAATTTCCTGTACAAGTACTAAATCAATCGCTTGCGTTCGCTGCTCAGTGAGTCACGCTTTAGTTACGCAGAGTTTCGGGTTCGATTCCCACGCAAGCAGCATATGTTATAGGACCGAAACTTCAGATACCTACGAACCTAAGTTAATTGCCTAACTAAAATCTAGCGGACCCGTGGTGGGTCGGAATCGTGCGCGACTCCGGAGCTCATCACTCCGCTGGCGCGGGTTCGATCCCCGCAGTCACCACTTACATTTGTAATGTGACTTTACGCTAGGTAAAGGTCGAGGTAGAGAGGACTTTGTAGTCCTAACTTCGCCTCGTCAAACTTTACCTGTTACCTTTACCTTCAAAATTTTAATTGCGTAGAACAAACAAAAATGAGCAACTATAAATTAAAGTCACTCTGGCTGGCTACTCAACGTGTACAATGGACGACAAGTCACGTGACGACAATAGAGCGACAAATGCCTGCTCTGCTGAATGAATGGCGTCATCATTGTCTCTGTGGAAAATAAAGCATCTCTGGTTCTGTCTCAATCAAACCTGAGCGTTTCCACTCGTTCCTCTCTGGGATTCACTGTTTTTTCGCTATTTTCTTATGAGAAAAATGCTTTGGACAAATACCAAAGATAATGTTATGGTAGGTAAATTGGGCATAGATCAATCAACATAGTTGCGGCAGCCCAATAACAGATAGCGCTTCGAGCGCTGCTATCTCTTGCCGTCTTTCTCCCCCTCGGCGAGTTTTTTCCGACATGCTCTAGTTTGTCCGTTGTCAGTGACTTAAATTTTAGCAAATCGTGAAATTTTTTAGAACGAACAAACGTGCGTCAGTGATTCTACTTAAGACTCTTAAAAGAATTCCTGCAGCGCTATCTGTGCTTGGGCTGCCGGATGATGTTGATTTTCCTGCCTCAGCCCTGTGGCAGTTATGCGCAATCTACTTACCATAAGATAATCTTTAATACAACTATTTCATACCGTAGGAACATGATGAGCTTGTTGTTGAAAGATAAGTTAAAGATATCAAACAGAATCCGTTAAAATTATTAACCTGTTCAGCAGGTAGTTATAAAAAATAAAGTATATAACTCATTTCGTGATAAAATATTCGTATACGAATGAATTACGAAACAATTTAATTATTACTACATATATATTTGATTAAATAATAAATAGCCCCAAAAGTCCTGAAATTTAAGGTTATAAGATAATTGATTATCTAAAGCTCTACTATCGATTTGTACTGTAGTCAGTTGAATTCAAAACGCCGCTCGAGTGGCAGTTAACGAATAAAAATCACTCAAACCCACGTCGTTGTCTTCTTTGTTTAACTGTACGTTGCATAGTACTTAGGTTTTTGAATCAGCAAATGTGTATTTGTTAGAGAAGCATTAAGCTAAAAAGGACCCGTTTTCGTACAGTATTTCAGAACCCTAAATTTACAACTACTGCGGAAACTTAAAGCAAACAAATACGGTCATCGTACAATTTCTAGAGTTCAGTGCCGCACCGAACTCTAAAAACACTCTCACATGATTACTCCAAAAATATAAATTAAATATTAATGTCATATTACAGCGGTGAAATCAATTCTAGCTTTGGTACAAGTCAGACGCATTTGATTTATTTTATATTGTCTCTATAAAAAACATCTCTACATTCTAGAGACATGTCTTTTTTTCAAAACAAAATGTAATACCATAAGAGGTTGCGACACACACTAAGAGGCAGGAACAACTACCGAACTGGGAGACACAGGATTGTAGTTCGTGAGCGCTTACCTTCTCAGGCAGGTGTTCATCTCATCAACAGATTACCAAATTTGTTTAAAAACGCACAAGTTCCCAAGGCATTCAAAGCTCGTCTAAAAAATGTGTTGTCCACTCAACTATGTTTTTATAACATAGACGAGTTCATGGCGTTTAACTGGGAGACCTGGTAATTGGCTGACCGACTAGGGACTAGAGTGGGATAATTCGAATGAATGAGAGAGAGGGATTGGAAAAATTGTATGTATAAAAGGGACTCAGATGTGAGAGTGAATGGACAATTTTAGTTCAATCAACTTTTCTGACGATCGCCATACATTGTGAGATGTTTTGCAATAAAAAATGTATTTATTTATTTATTGTAAGATATTTAACAAAACCTTCCCTTCATCGGTAATTGCTCCCTAGGAAACAAGCTTTACTCTTATTAGCCCTAAGTTCAGCTGAATAAAAAATATTTTAATTTCATTTCATTATATTCTGGTCCGCTATTTCTATTTTGTTTCATTGCATTGCATTTTGATTGTCACATCAGCGTCACAAACAGCCTTTCCTCCTTTATCACCATTAAACGCATCAAAAGGTCGAGGCGTAAGTTTTGAAAGTTAAGTTAGAATATATAGGCTCGTGATTTTCAGTTTAAGTGGGTGATTGTTTTTGGTAACGAGGTTAATCCTCTTAACCCTAGATACGCTTAAGCCTGCCTGCATTACCCTCTAACCGCAGTGTACTGTAGGCTACACCGATACGCAACAAGCTGTTATCACCTTTCGCTAAATTTTGATAATATTATTAAAAAACCCTTTTTTTCTTTTATTGCTTACTCATACATATTTTCTAGAGCTGTCTTAAAAAAATTCATGATCGTCGCAAAACTATTTAGAAGAGAGTCGAGTGGTTCGAACCAATAATCCCAAATTTTAGATTTTTGACTTTACCTTAACTCGAATTGTGGAGCATTTTGTGTGTCTTTTTCAAATCAGGTTGCGTTATCATGAGAAGAAGTGACATTCACTGTTTTGAGAATAGAGGCAAGGAAGACTACCGAACTGGGAGATACAGAACGGTGGTTCGTAAACGTGTGCCTTCACAGGCAGGAATTAATTTTGTCAACAGGTTACCAATGTCTGATTGCTCTGCGTTGAAAACTCGCCTCAAAAACATTTTATAGTTCAGAAGATTTCATGGCACATGACTATGACGCGTATTAACATACTGAATACTGTATTGACCTAATAGTTCAATGATTCAAATATTTTGACCAGAAAGTGGAAATATTTGTTGAAAGAATCTCGATGTTAAAATGAAAGACTATTTTTTGCTTAATAGTATGACGATTGCGATAAATGTAATAATAAGTTTATTTAATGAAATGCCAATAGGCTTTAGTACTATACTTAAAGGGAAAAAGGAAAATGAGTAGGTAGAACAGGAACTCCATTATTTCGCTTAAACAAAACTTGTTCAAAAAAAAAAGACATTTATTTACTGTTACGATACAACTTTTATCCATCGTAATACATAATATTTTCTCCGTTCAAATCTACGAGATAAATATTTGCCTGATTCCCTGAGATTGAACACTGAAGCACACGATAAGTGTGTGTGCCATTGTTTAATAATCACCTATACAGGGTGTCCCATAAGTAAAGTGTTAGACTCTGGGAAAAGGTTATATGGGTCAAAATAAAGAGAAAATCAAGAATAAAAATCTTTCCGAAACGCTTAGTTAACCAGATATTCGCCATTTTATATTTGTCAGTAATTATTTATAATGTCACTAATTATTTATTATCTCCCACACCACTTATCGGATTTGCATCAAACTTAGCATTAAATTGTATCTAAGTAAGACCATTCATGGAAAAATTACCAGCATTATCTAAATTATCATTTTAAAACGGTGGCTATTCTATGGTATTTTAGGGAATTTTTGGCGTTACACCTTTAATAGCGAATAACGGTGAGTTTAACGATAAAATGTACAGTGGAAACCGTGGCAAACATAATAACGTACAAAGTTGTCTGTTTTCAGCCAGAGTTTCCTCTAAAACGGTATTCTTTACATTTTATCGTTAAACTCACTGTTTATTCGCTATTTAAGGAGTAACGCCAAAAATTTCTTAAATTACCATAAAATAGCCACCGTTTTAAAATGATACAATAGTTAGATAATCTTGGTAATTTTTCCATAAATGGTTTTACCTAGATACAAATTTATGTTAGGTTAAGTCAAATCCGATAAATGGTGTGGGAGATAATAAATAATTAGTGAAAATATAAAATAACAAATATCTGGTTAACTAGGCGTTTTGAAAAAAATTGTATTCTTAATTTTCTCTTTATTTTGACCCATATAACCTTTTCCTAGAGCCTGGCACTTTACTTATGGGACACCCTGTATATGAAATTTAGGAATATTATCTTGGACTACACAAGTTTTTAACAAACACCCCAATTATAATATTAAACGCGTACATCAGGTTCTTTTTACCAAACTTTAACAAGCTTGCGATATGACAATAATGATCAGTCTTTAATCTGAGAGTCATAATTACAAGATATCTCAAATATCTAAATTAATGAGGAACTGTCCCGGTTCTTTCCGTGCATTTCGTCGATAATTTAGTTAAAGTATAATATTTAGAAAGGAAGTACAAAAATGGGTTTTTCATATTTTAATATGTAGTGTTTTAAAAGTGAACGATATCAGGTTTTGCTTGTTCATACAAAATGGCTGGAAATTATCTTACGTTCTTTAACTTTTTGTTTGTTGATTTATTTGCGTTCAATTTGCTGGTTTTTATGCTTGCAGGTTAAAGGTCCTATTTTATACATAGTGATTCGGAAATACCCTCAATTGTTTTCATAAGCTGTATTTAAGGCTGAATTTATTTTTAAAGGTCTAATGTAAACAAACTGTTTGAGATTATTTTTTTTAAATAGTATTCTAGCCTAAAACGTGAAAAAAATAACTGCAGACGTTTATAACTACTGGAGGAAATATCCCCAAAGGGCAGTGTAAATAATTATAGCCCTGCTTATAGAAAATTCGCTAGGATTCACAGTAGCACATGTGGCTCTGTGACTAATTAGCGGACTTGTGGCAGGTTGGAATCGTGCGCGACTCCGGAGCTTATACCTCCGCTGGTGCGGGTTCGATCCCCGCAGTCACCACTTACATTTGTAAAGTGACTATAAGGTCAAACGCAGGTAAAATTCGAGGTTGAGTGGTAGAGAGGACTTTGTAGTCATAACTTTGCCTCGTTAAACAAGACAAACATTATCTTTACCTTTATATCTCCGTTTTTCATCAAAGTAAAACCGTTTAGCCGATCTATTTACCTATTTATGAACACGTTTTACATTTATAAATTTTGTTAGAAGAATTTAAAGTTAACATTACTTGACGAATAATAATCTAAAAAACACTTTTGAAAACCATCCGGCGCATACGTTTTCCAGTTTTATCCAGTTCAGAAGCATTGATTAACAACAACTCTTAATCAAGGGTTTACTCGTCTTGGTTGGAGATTCGATGTCATTTAAATAATTTTCCAATAAGACTTACAGAAGTTTGTAATTGTAAAAGCGACAGTCTCGGGAGGAATTCCAATCAAAATGTTAATCCAAGTCAGATTTCAATTATACTTGAAGCCATGATAACCCGCTCGACTTAACCCCTTTGCAGCTGAAACTTTGCTTTATCATTTCTCAAATTAATTCATTGGGTTAAAAATATTTTGAATACATGAAAACTGAAGGTAAAAATATTGTTTATGTGGCTAGTAATTTTCTTTTAATAATATGTTAATATTATTATATGTTTTTTGTTCTAAATTTGTATTTCATCAAATTAGATTATTAATTTGATTTACTGTTTAGAGCGGACCCGTGGCGGGTGGGTATCGCGAGCGACTCCAGAGTTCTTCACTTGGTAGCAAGGGTTCAATCCCCGCAGTCACCACTTGTTACTGACAATTTGTTATGTCACTTTGAAGTAACGCTGGGTAAGGGTCGAGGCGATCTTTTGTAAATTTTAGTTTCATGAGGTATTTATTCAAAACTTACCCTCCAAATTCGCAATTAATAACTTGAACCAATAGAACTGAGAGACCTTCCCTTTGATAAACCGTTAGTTTATACATAACTTTCAGTTTTAAGTAGGAAAACGTATAATTTGCAATAAGGCCAATACTAGAGTAATATTTCCTAATTCATTATTTCACCCATGTTAGCCTTAATACTTTATATTATAAATCTTCCTGCAATATCTCTTGTTTAATATTATTCAGTTTTATATCTAAAATAATTAGCATCTAATGAAAACTATAACTATTCCAATATTTTTTTGAGGAAGGGTCATTACTATTATTATTAAGTTAGCTCAGAACATCTTTAGATAGAACCAAAATACCAATTAAGAAATTCTGTTGTAAATATTTTTAATATGAAGACTAGCCAACATGTTTGTATTGAAAACGCCTTCATCGCTTCGAAATCAACCGAAAGTACATTATATGAAAGATCGAACGTACGTTCGAGGTTGAGTGGTAGAGAGGACTTTGTTGTCCTCACTTCATCTCGGTAAAAAAGACAATCACCGTTTTACCTCCATTCATGCCGAATTTTTCAACTAACGTAAACACAACCGGAGTGAGTCGGCTATATAAAGACGTGTTCCCGTAAACTGAACTCGCACTTGACGTTGATAACGTTTCAATTTAAATGTAAATGGTTGAATAATTGGATCATCCAGCGAACTCGCAGCTCTGTTATTAGCTATTACTGCTGCACTCTGTTGGTAACTCACTCAACTAAGTCTCACTAGTTGCCAACTAGTTACAGTTGTGTCTGACAGTTGCGTACTTAAGTCATTATAATGCAGGGAAATCAGTTAGGAGATGTAAATAATTGAAAAGTGATACTACTCGTACTTGTTATCATAATTGAATGTTTTCTTCCTTGTTATTATCTAGTTCTTACGGTTTACAGCGCGTCAAAAATCATAATAATTATCCTGAGATGGTTTCGGTCTCGCTGTGGAGTAGCCTACCTTCTTCAGTTATTGATCGGCTGAAACTGAGCTACTTGCAGTCTGCTATCCTATTGGTAGCAGCCCATTGGAGCAGGGGTGCCAACTGTCAATGTTCAGCCAATCAGAGACTGAAGATGGCACATCGAGACCGAAATATTTCAAGCTAATTATTATGATGTTTTGACGCTGTGTGAATCGTAAGAACTAGATTATATTTATAGTTGTGACACCAGCCGCGAAAGTCTAAGAATACTTATAACTTAATTAGGTTATTTTTTGTGTTTTGTATGCAAGTTGTTTGCTGAGATTGAAATATTATTGCGGGCGTTTTCATCGTTTTTAGTAAACAAAATGAACACAGCGTGATCTGGAATCTAATCCGAATACTTTATATAGAATCCAAATAGAAAAGACATTAAAAATTTCATAGTCTTCATGTGAAAAACAACTTAAAACATTACACGAAGTAGACATTGAAAACATTAGAAAACAAAGGATCCGACTAAGATTCTTACAGTTGAGTCTTACTTAAAAAATATATTTAAGTAATATAAAATGTGATTAAACCTTCTAGAGTACGTTTTTATTCGATCCAGAAAACATTGAAAATGCTTATAATTAATTAATCCACGGAGTAATTTCGGTAAGCACTGTGTACATCTTATTAAATGTATAATCGTACTGTTAAATAAACTTGTCGAAGATAATGTTAAAGACAAGTAAAAATGGTAATAAAATGAACTGATTTTTAACAGAATAGGCTCGTTTATTAAAAGTTTGATTTTGGGTGAAACGGGTTAAAACGGTTAAAATATCTAAAGCAAAAACTCAAATAACACCAAAATGTTAATCGTTACCCCGTCTAGTTAAAACGTAATCCGCACTCATAAAACAAGGTGTTCTACCTTGTCATATTTTCTCCCAGCTCAAGAAAGTTACCAAAAAATGTTCCTTACACAATACTTTAAACAACATTTAGCAGAAAGTCGCCCTTAATTGCAGCACTCGGGTTGTGAAAGCACCGGACGATTGTTCTGGACCCCGAGTGCAAACAACAGTCTCACACAAACACTGAGTTGTCCTCCATTAATGGATTCTTTGTTTCTTAATAGAGGCGACCACTCACTGGGACCATTGTCCGGCCTGCTAATCAAAACTTGACTGTCTGTCTCAGGCCTGGCTTCACGTGGTGGTGGGGGGATACGTTTGCTCGATGTACATCACTAGGGCACCTCATCGCCGGAGCACCTGGGAAAGTAGGGGCAATTCGCCATTTCAT
Organism: Matsumurasca onukii; assembly: GCA_018831715.1. Lineage (NCBI taxonomy): Eukaryota > Metazoa > Arthropoda > Insecta > Hemiptera > Cicadellidae > Matsumurasca > Matsumurasca onukii. Next base: position 89,320,545 of record CM032058.1, read on the forward strand.
TCGGTAGTTGTCATGGTTTCCAGCCGCAACGAACGTAACGTAAAAATATGGTCGGTGAGAAGGTCTTTTAGATGTGTAGCAGTAGCCGTGACCTTGAATTTCGTCCCGTAAAAACAATGGAAAAACATGAATTTTTTGGGACACCTCACCTACAGTTTTATCGGGTTTTTATGAAAAACAAATTATTTGTAAAGTGAATTAAATGTTTTAGTGGCTCCGCTGAGCCGAATGAACATTTTCTTATTTATAAGATCGTGACACAAATCAAAAAATTAAAGAATCTGTATTTGAATTTCTTGATTTTACTAGTTAAGTAGTAAAATTTTCAAATAAAAGTGGGCAACAAAGTCACTGCAGTACATTTTTACATATATATTATATATACATACATAATATATTAATACCATTTAACCTATAAAACCCTCACTTTCTACCCCAATATACATTTGCCATAAAATTCATTTAATACGCAGTGGGTGCCTCCAAACAAACCACAATATTGCAGTATTGTAATAGGTTATCATTGAAGTTTTGGCCTACATTCTAATATCTGAACTTGTGTTGGGTATTTGAAAAGTATTTTTGATTAAATACAGCTATACGATTGTATAAAATTAAAGTATATAGACATATTCATAATCCTCAAAGAATGATTTGGTATCCGCAATACTAGAAGCCAGAAGGTTTTGAGTGATAAAAGCCATGGTCCAAAGTCCTCTCTCAACTCAGGCTCATTCAAAACGCTACCAAAATATCATCAACAAATCACAGACGAAAGAAACAACTCTAAAACACAAAATGATTCTATTTAATTCCACCAATTGACTCTGAAGACTACAATAAAACACTTGTTGATTTGTAGGAGTATCTAAACTACAGTCTAGAGCTCTTGACACTTCACTGTCGATTGGCTGCCAATCCTCTATTTCAGTCACTTCATCCCCGCTGTTCACACTGATAGTCTTCTGTTTACGTAGATAATGTTGAGTTTTACACGGTCGTTTTAAATGAATAAATTAAATAATTTTTGACGGCATTCCGATTTTAAGGTTTTTTATATATGCATCGCACTATCGTCAGTTATTATAGGCTAAAAGTTTCTACTCACACACTCCTAGATGGGTCACTGAGGATTCAAACATAAACAGAATCTCAGTTATCTGATTCATACCAATCACACCATTGGATTCGAATTATTCCCCACTTTACCCGTGGTTTAAATTAGTATGTCTTACTAATGTTGGTCCTTGTATTTCCATTGGTCATTGGCCTATTAATTAATGACCCATTCTACGGAAGAGTCGGCCTTAGTTTTTAACAAGACTCACCTCATAACTCATTACTACCACTCATCACACTCATCCTTCACCACATATTTGCCTTAAAATACCCTCATGAGAGTGGTCGGCATCTCAAATAGTGATATGACTATAAAAACCTCAATACATAAGACATAAAATTTTAAATTTCAAACTAAAACCCATATATTTTGATATTTTAAACGCCTAAAACTGAATTCAGCCAGAAACGTCGGTAGAGGTGGACATATTGGAATCTGCCGCGTGTGGTTGCATTATTAATCCAATCATGTATTCGATACGTAAAACCCGCAGCAATGTGAAAACCAAACCCTGGCCACTCGACTGTAGCTGTAGAACGCTAATGTAGGCTTTAATATTCTTGATAATTCAATAATTACACATAATATAGCGGATCCGTGGTGGATTGGTATCGCGCGCGACTCCGGAGCTCATCACTCCGGTGGCGCGGGTTCGATCCCAGCAGTCACCATTTACAATTTGTAAGGTGACTATACGGTGACGCTAGGTAAAGGTCGAGGTTTAGAGAGAGGACTTTGTTGTCCTAACTTCGCCTCGTTAAACAAGACAAACTTTTTCTTTACCTTTAATACTGAAATTTCGTGTTTTAAATGCTGTTTTCTGAAATGCTAAACTTCAAGAAGGTATGAGTGTAGTTGTCCTGCTTTAGTGGTTCAAATGAAGTTATGATGTTGGAAACAGCAATTTTTACGAATAACAGTTGTAGGTGCATGATCATGACTAGTGAATTTTAAAAGTGGATCCGTGGCGGATTGGTAGCGCGGGTTCGATCCCCACAGTTACCAGTTACAATACTATACGGCACGCTAGGTTAAGATCGAGGTTGAGTGGAGAAGACTTTATAGTCAGTCCTAACTTCACCTCGTTAAACAGGACATATTTTACATTTTTAGTGAAGGAACGTTTCTTAATTATCTCCCTTCTCTTCTTAACTTTGTGAAGCGGCTTAGAATTCTCTAACGATAAACTAAAGTAAGTAATTTACATATTCAACCCGAAAATAAAAGTTTGTTTTGATAATCTTTATTTTCCTATGAAAGAAAATATCATTTGACGATCGGTTTATTGCTGGGACATCAGATGTTTCAATGAGTGTGTTTAAATCTTAACCCTGAATAACCTGAAAGCAATGTCACCTTCTAAACAATATAAACCTAATCAAAACCTTTGGGATTCATTATTTATAATATTAAACACTTAAATTCAAATTGATTTGTCAATACTGTTGTCGAAAAGCTATCGTCTGTCTTTCGTCCCAACAGTGACTATTGACCCTCGTTCGTTTAAAAGTAGTTCTTCTTAAACAGACTTAAATTTTGTCCCAAACGAATCTTCACGTATTATTTAGCCTGAAGTATATTTTTTGTCTTTTCAGGGTAATGTTCTAAATCTTCAGGTAACTGAGAACAGTTCTCTCTATCATTAAGGGTAAAGGTTGGGTGTTTTGGCGGGAACACGTATTGTCGGCAATAGGCTCACCGCACTGCGGTTGCTTTGTATGCTAGGCCGCATCTACGTCTTAAGCACATCACCTTGTCAAAACTCACACTCGCTACGTGCTCTGCTGTCTTGTCTCTTTAACGTGTCTTCTTCCGAATCATACACAATTCAACAAGAAAATAATGTTTTTTATCAGCTGGGACCTGATTGAAATAGGGTTATTAAATCAGTTAGTAAACAAGATTTTTTTATTCAAAATTTGATTCGCCTACGGTGACGTTTTGGTTGACGACCTCGCGATGGTGGTACGGGCGGAAAAAAGTGATTATTCAGAGGGTTGAAGTATGACAAACGCCACCGTTATAAATAGTGTTACTTTGATTTTCAAATGTGAAATGAAGGTCGTTACATTGTTTAAGCGTATTGATAGTGTCGAGAGTGACGCCTGTTTGACGCCAGTAAAGTTGAATAAAACAATGGAAGTGAGAGTTCATAGAATGTTTATTTTACAAATGGTATGCAATCGTACAGGGAAAGTTATGATATAAAATAAAAGTGGACTGTATATTGTAATTAGTTAAAGTTTTGTAAAAGCCGACTAAAGCTGGCGGTTGTTTTTACACAACCGACTAAAGCGAACAGACAAGACTGACTAGCCCTTCGTCTTGGGGAGACGAGGGCCCAGGCCCAAGGGGGTGCCAACAAGATGGTGGAGTCTTAACATACTCCCCCCCTTTAAATGTGCTTCAAAAACATTTAACAAATGAAAAATCCATATAAAATAGTATGTAACAATTAATTGCAATTGTAAACACAGACCATATAAAAAGACAACCAACGTAAACAACAATTGTTTTCCACTCAATGCCTAGGAAGCATTCTACCTGAAAGACTTTATAATTCTCTAAATTGTGTGTTCCCAGCAGACTGAAGCAAATATTGAACTCGAGTATATTTACTGAGTACACTGAGGTAAGGTAAGGAGGGCACAGTTGCCAATCGATGTTTGAGTCGGTAAACTGTAACATTGATCGCAATCAACTAAATGTTTCTTCACTAAACTTTTCTTTGCAGGTAGTTATTTTATTTGTTTCATTCTTTCGGGATAACTAGTGACCTTGTAACTTATAATTACACAGGATAGTACTGTACGTTTTCTGATATTTTTGGTCTACGTCAACGATTTTGGTTAATCGGTAAATTTTGGACGGTTTTGTCCTGTACGCAGATGACACAACTCTTTTTCAATGCGTAGACAATTACAGATTCATCAAAAGTAACATCCACTAAGCTCAAAAGTTCAATTGAATATGTTAATGCAATCGACATAAAAATAAACCTACAAAAACAATCGAACTTAACGAATTTTGAGATTTTGAGATTGAGAAGAACGATGTGTACCAAATTTGTAAAGATTGGAGAAGAAATGCGACCTGTAGACTGTATAGAGTAGCGACACACATAATTATTAGACTCGTATTTTATATTCAAGGTGTTCAAAAGTTCCCACCCGCAACATTAACTTTTGACATTAACTTTTCCCAAAGGGGGAAAGAAAGAAAGATTTAATCCATGGCATAAAAGATGCATAGGAATACGAACAAAAAATTGGTTTCCCCAAATTTTAAACCCCCTTTGGAATGTGTTTGTAGAGTCCTGAAATTAGTTTTGACGTAATCCCTTATTAGTCTAAATGTTTAATTCCATTTCCCTCCCCCTGTGGTACCCCCAAAAAAGGGTAATTTTGACCAAGTTCAATAACGTAAAGGAAATCTTAGTATTTCAACTGTTCTTTTTAGGTTACACCCATTGAACGCTTATTAGTTGTCAAATGTCAAACTTCTTTTGACAGACAAATTCGTCTCCAAATCCTTTAAGGGATTTTGTTATAGGGTTATGACATTTCCTTTTAAGGACTTGGCTGAAAAAACTTCAGAATTCTATAAAAACATTCCCTGAAGGGCTTTCCTCCTCCCTGCCTGCGCCGGATTTTAAATGCCTTGGGGCCGGATTTTTAAATGCCTTGTATATGTTAGATTTTGCCATTTGACTCAGTAGGCGTTCGGAATTTCAAAACCTTTTCCCGTTTTGTCCTTCGACGTTCGTGCTTTTGATAGAAATGATCTCCCATGGAAATTTGCCAGTAACTGACATAAGGTGGCTGATATTCTGCAAAATATATTAATACTAATGTTACTACATTATTAACACCAAGGTGTGATAAAAGAATTAAAATGATGGTCTCAGAAGTAATTATGACAATGTTTAGAAAGTTTCACTTGAAATAACGAAGACAAATTACAAGCTTCTCGATAAGTTTCGATCAGGGAGGATCGAATGTCGTGTTGTTAACGAGAAATTGATAATCTCTGAGATAATTAGTTTCCGGTGTTGTCGCCTCAGAGTACGGCGGGAATGTTTAACAAGGTGATTATGTTAAGTAAGGAAAAGTTGCTAAACATTGTTATAGTGAAGATGTTGAGTTATCTAAAGTGGGGAACGCTGAAAAAATATGGAGACTTTCCAAGAAATTGAGTTTGAAAACTTGAAATCATGTCATTTGAGGTTGGGTTTGGGATAGAGTAATCTACTATGCGACTTAGCTTTACAAAAATGGGATTCTTCTATGCTGACACTCTGTCTGGGGCATCAATACAGAAGCTTTCGAAGTTTTGGTAAACAGAGAACGTAGTCTAATAGAATGATCAGATGTTAAAAATAAACAATTGGCGTATCTGCAGGAATCTGGAACATGTCGTAGGGCTCAATTGGACTTCTATAAGCTATTTTATTTATTTATTCTGCAGAAAGCAGCAATTAGAGCGATTTTTAATCCAAAAGCTAGAGATTCTTGTGAAGAAATATTTAAACAAAATAAATTAGTAACCGTTCCAGACATATATATTTTTGAAAAAATAAAATTTGCCAAAGAAAATCCACAATATTTTACACTTGAAACTTCAAAATTAAAAACCTATAATATCGGACCCAAAAATCTATTAGAAAATATATTTCATAACAAAACCTTTTACGAAAAACATTCAAAATTCAACGCATCAAACTAATTAACAAGTTACCTCAAGAAATTAAATTTGAAGACAACCTTAAGAAATTCCAAAATAAATTAAAGCATTATCTAATTAGTGAGACACATTACTCCACCAATGATTATTTGGAAGATAATGAAGACTACATTAGTTTCTAGTTTTAAATTATATTGTAATTGCCATACAATTTTATTGACTACGGCAATAAATATTTATTTATTTACTTTAAAAACCCTACTAAACAAAATCCTAAATTTTAATTAAAGCCAATGTTTGAATGTTTTTCAAAGCTCCCATGGGGTTTAAAGTAATCATTTTCAAGGACAGTAGTTTGACTAAACCTCAACTGGCAAGATAGCTTTCCTTAAATAAATAATACAAGCCTTCGGCCAGCAGAAGGATCTAACCAATAAAACCTCAATATTGTAGTGGATGTTTCTATACAAAATTAATATTGCAACCTGTACGATCAAAACGTGAAATTTGTATACGAAAAATTCAATATTTTTACAACGAAAACACTCCAATAAAGAAAATAATTCTCATTTAAACTCTATAGGAGCTATAGCTACTTTTCAACCACCCTGTATATTTCTCTATGATACTGGTTTCTCTTGGCTAAACACAATAAAGAAAACAGCCAGTAGTGCCCAGGTAGAGGAGTTCCTCACGTTTTCACTTACGTCTCGCTGTCTTCACTCATTTACTTCTCACTCTATTTATCAATGTATCTTGCTCCTGGTATCGCTATCACTCCATCATCCTTGATTCTATTATTTCATCTCTCTCTTCTCACATTTCCTGAAATAAAAAACCAAGCGGTGAGAGTTACTTTGAGGTTTATTGTAGTAAACTTGCTATTAATGGTTCTGTTAATTTGTTACGTTTGTTTTTATCATGTTGTTATACTTACGTGTTTAAGTATTAAAGCACTATCGTTTAGTATTTAGGTCTTTTTTTGTGGGAGTACACTCTAAAAATTAAGGAGTGAAGGCCACTCAGAAAGAGTGAAATTTCGCTCTTTTGGGTGTTGAAACCCAGCCACTCTCATTAAAGAGATGTTCTCTTCTGAGTGGTTTTCACTATTTCAATATTTTGTACTATTAATGTCTAGAACGAACGCATTTCATTTCGCTGCGGATACGTGGCGGGTCGATATCGTGTCCGACTCTGGAGCTTATCACTTCGGTGGCGCGAGTTCGATCCCCGAAATAACCACAAATAGTTTTAGGCAAGGTCGAGGAATTATCATTTAAAGCTTCTCTGCAACATGCTTTGACTTTAGCTTAATTTATTCTTAAAATACTGTCTAACTTTTTATTTTATAAAACTGAAAATTATAAGTTTTTCTAACTGTCCAATCGAAATCTATATTGTAGCGTGCTACCCGAACAACATTACATCTTACGAAATTTCTACAGTACATTGGTTTTAGTGTTGGTCGTAACTGATTATCTCACAATATAGTTTGGTTCGATCAGATCAGCTTATTTCTTAACTATTACTTACATTACTGTTATCAGCTGATTCAAAGTATAACTTCTGCTTACAGTTCTTCGTCGTCACACTAAAGCTTATCTAGTTTATCGAATTAGTTTTGGGTTTGCCTTTTAATTTGCCTCAACACTTTAACAGCTTTAGCTTCTGTAAATTTTTATTTTACAGTTTTTGTGTTTTCCGAATAATGAAATGTTGGAAATTTTCTCGATCATAAGCCAATAAAGTAAATTTCATCGCTTGGTCCTTAACTGATCAATGATACGTTAGAGCAATCAATCCAAACAAAACCATTGGAACAACTGATGTTCTTGTCATATAAAGATCATTAAAATTGTCTTTTTCTCCACAGGGAAAAACAAACCTTTATTTCCTGTGAATAAAATTGAAAATCTAGCTCGTCAATACATGCATAAAAAGCAGCAATTATTAGAGAAAAAAACAAAAAAGTCTTTTTATAATTCCGACCCAGCTGTCGGCAGTGACAATTATTTAGAAACTCCCAACGAGCAAGGGCCGAAATTGAGATGTAGGTGTACAGCGTGGGTCTATCCTGTGGCTTAGGGGTTGTTTTGGGGTTGTAAAGGGGGGGTTAACCTCAACCCTATCAACAATCCGTCAACAACAACTGTTACAGATGTTTTACATCGACCCTTTCCTTCTCTTTGATCCAGGTCTAGAGGCCTACTTACCAAACCTACCTTCTACTTGGGTTTATGAAGACCCAAATTTTCTGGAAGGATTGTTAATACAATTATTGAATAATTTAGACATTTATAGCTTTGTAATATTTCCAGCTCGTTGATTTAAAGTTGCTACTAACAGGCATTGTTTCGATAAACATTTAGATTTAAGTACTTATAAATTTGAAGGCATTTATACCTAAAGAAATTTGAAGACAAAATGTTTAAACCGAACCGGGATTCGAACCCGGGTCTCTCACTTGCCGGGTGATTATGCTGACCATTAGGCCTACATCATCCGGCGTAACTATTTATGCCTTCAAATTTGGAGAAGTAAAATCTGAATGTTTATCCGAAACATGTAACTGTCAATAGGGGCTTAAAATTTGAAGGTATAAATAGTTGGAGCGGATGGTGTAATGGTTAGCATAATCACCCGGTAAGTGAGAGACCCGGGTTCGAATCCATACATTTTTCTTCAAGTATTTTTAGTAAAAATACAATTATACAATACACGAAAGTTGCTTGTCAATGAAAATCCAAAAGGGTTTTGTGTAACGTTTAATAACGTTGACTTTATAAACCGTTCTCCTCTTCATAAATAAAACAAAACGTTTAATGGATTTAGTTTTTGATTTTATGACGCCGATATTTATAGTTTTCTCGACAAAACGTACTTAAACTACATGGTTGTTCATAAAAACTGTAATTATTAGTAGTAATTTGAATAGTAGTAGTACGAGTATTAATAATTAAATATTTCTAGAGAATATTTCTCATTTACTTTAGTTTGTGTCCATGCAAATTCTTTTTTGTAACTGACAATTAAATGATAAAATGTATGTTGTATACAAAGAACTTATTTTATACTTAATAGTCAAAAACAGTGGATTCAGCATTATGAAATAAAATTGGTATTAAAAAACAAACGTCGCGTTAACGTTAAAACTTATTTTTTTCTAATTTTGCTTTTAATGTTGATGAAATATTGTGACTTTATAAACTCGACGATAAAACATCAGAAATGTGACAGCAATGTGAAGTTCAGAGTTGAATGTGAATTAATTAATGCAAAAGTTTACTCGCTAATTTCAAATAATGAACACATCACTGCGCTTCAGAACTTTAATAAACGTATCAAACACTTTTAGAAAACATATTTAATGACAGAAACTGCATAACATATTTGAACAGTTTGGCAAAGACATAATTCAAACTAAATTGAGCGAATAAACATAGTAAATTGAATTTATCTACGATACTCGTCATCAAGGAGATTCACTAAATCACTATTTGAGATGCCGACCACTCTCATGAGGGTATTTTAAGGCAAATATGTGGTGAGGGATGAGTGTGATGAGTGGTAGTAATGAGTTATGAGGTGTAGTCTTGTTACAAACTAAGGCCGACTCTTCCTTAGAATGGGTCATTAATTAATAGCCCAATGACCAATGGAAATACAAGGACCAACGGCTTAACGTGACTTCCGAAGCACACAGGTGATGGTCTGATAAGTTTAAACGATGGTGGGAGTTGATGCGGGTATCATCAGATAATCACTGAGACTATCTGAGACGCTTTAGAGCTATATCATCCTCAAAACCTGACCTCCATGAAGCTGGATTACAGGACCACGCCACGAGTCCCAGATTTGCTTGTATTTGCTTGTGCCTCAGATTTACAGAATTCCACTGAAAACGTGTTAGAATAGCAAAGAGGGAAGCAGTGGTCAAAAGACAGCCGCTTAAATTACAGTGTTTTACTCAAGACCATTTTAGCCGAACCACCACAGGATGATTGGTCCCAGTATTATACTATGACAAGAATAACTTTATCAATAAAGAAATTTGAATGTAAAATATATGGACCAAACCCGGACTTGAACCCGGGTCTCTCACATACCGGTTGATATTGCTAACCACCCATTAGGATTACCTATTGATGCCTTAAAATTTAGAAGAGCATATCCGAATGTTTATCGGAAACATGTGACTATCAATAGCGACATTAAATTAACAAGCTGGAAATACAAGTATTGCAAAGAGAATTTAAATAAATTTCATGGTTTGCAGTGTAAATAATATTAGTTCATCTTAATTCTTAAATCATAATATTCAGTGATGAGTTGGCGCTGAAGATACATCCTCAGTAGCTGTTCAGCCAGTCAACCAGCTACTGAGGATGACTCTCAGCGAGGTCGAAACGTTTAGCAGTATTTGTATTTTGTTCGGAAGCCTTAGATATTAATATTCGTTCACCTTTTGCAAAAATAGCTCCGTTAGCTTTCTGCAAAGAGAGTCAACGTGGTATTTGCAAGCAAGGCGGTCAACTAATATGATTCCAAAATCCAGAGTAGATACGTCAGTTTGGGATTTTACAGATTGTTACTTTTATTTTTGGATTTAAGACAGATGTTTTAAATCATCACCTACTTTCAAGCGAAATCTCCAGTTATGAGTACTTCCACTTCACGTATTTTCAAGTCAAGCTGTGTAGGTGATTTTACTTCGGAGAAGTTAGGTTTTATACGATGAAGTAGCACAGCAACATTAATAAAATAACTAAAAAATCGATAAAACCATTCAAATCGCAGACAAAAAATATAAACTCTTATTTTCTGGTACTGGATATTTAAAGTAATGTATTTTATTTCCGTTAAAGAAAATCCTAAACATATTACTGAAAGAGTTTTAAATCCGTAAGTCAATTTCCAACAAGAAAAATATAACTTGGAAATATTTAGCGTTATTTGAGCATCTCTAAAACATAAATCAAAGCAAAGATTGATTTGGGACAGCCAATAAATCCAGTGCAATAAAAGCTGATATAATTCCAGTGAATTTTACGACCAGTTAGCGGCTGCTACAATACGGAGGGAATTCTACAATATTGCCTTTTTATTGCTATTGGTGTCTAATATTAGGTGTCGAATCAATCTAGAAACCCTTCCTTTCTTAAAATCATTTATAACATATTTGTAGTTTATTAATATCAAATTAATGCACACGGTACGAAAGAAAATCCTGTTAATAATAAACAAGGCAATACACGGTCAGGCAAAGGTGTGGAAACGCCTTTATAACTTTTTAACCAGTCTTTTCAGCGCAACCGAAATCTGTACATTTGATTAGAGGAAACAAAAGTACCTTTTAATGCATACTGACACTTTGCCCCAGTTTTCAAAATGGGGAATAGGTGTAATAGCCCCATAGTTTTCATAGAGAATTCCCATCGAGTGACACCTCATTTTTAAGGTCTTAGAAAATGTTGATGAATGCTGAAAACTAGACGTCTCTATCTTAATCTAGAAAGAAGTGGCGTCTATTTTAAGTTACACAGATTTTTACTACGCGAAAGTGTGGAAACGCCTTTATAATTTTTAAGCCAGTTTTTTCAGCTTAACCAAACTTGGTACATATTATTATAGTTATGAAATATATTTTTAATGCATACTGACACTTTGCCCCAGTTTTCAAAATGGGTGATTGGGGAAGGGGTAGACTTAAATCTCTGTGTAACTTAAAATCGACGCCATTTCTTTCTGGGCTAAGCTAGAGACTTCTATTTATCAACACTCATCAATTTTTTTAAGACCTTCAAAATGAGGTGTCACTCGATGGGGCTTGCCTATGACAATTACCTACCCCCAATCACCCATTTCGAAAACTGGGGCAAAGTGTCAGTACGCATTAAAAGGTACTTTTGGTTCCTCTAATCAAATGTACCGAGTTCGGTTGCGTTGAAAAAACTGGTTAAAAAGTTATAAAGGCGTTTCCACACTTTTGTCTGACCCTATATTTTGAACAAAAGATTTTTGTACCTGTTACAGAGAGAGTAAAACTAAGTGGATCTTAAACTTTTGTAAATAAATAACTTTTGTATTTTCTATCAAGATTAAAATCATTCACTAAAACCAATCCCTTAATCTGGAGCCGCATAGTGGTTTAACAAAGGTTTAGAGTCCATGAAACGGTTCTTTGATGTGGTGAATTTCTATATTTCCTACTCACTAGTACTGGAAAATAATTTGCTTTGAATGAGGTTTTTGTTATGTTTAACCAATGGCATGTTTTCTGTAGGTAAGAACAAAGACTGGACTCACGACTATCATCTTAAGCTTCTGGTACAGACCGCGTCAATAAACTATTCACAGTGTCCAACGTTTCGCTCATTAGTTGCTTGTTATATTTTTTGGAGTAAATTTAACTTTTTTCCCTCCACATTTTTAGGGTTGTATGGTTTTCCAATCGAGCATACTCAGTTTTTGAGTCGTGATTAGCTTTTTTTTAATACTTTTAGTCGCAGTGCTACCAACTTAATTCTTCTTGCGTCAGGTGTACCAACCGTATTTGTCAGGTCGGCATATTTAATGAGGTACAGCGAACACGATTGGGCGAGACTGCCGCTATCAACCAATAGACGCCGACGTACTTCATTGGACGATCTTCAAGATGTCTCTGAATTCTCATTGGCTCAACTGCGCTCTAATTATGCACAGATTTTATCTGGTTCATAACTGGCTGCCAGTCTTTGAGGAGTTTGTAGCTATCTTCACGGTTGGTGTGATAGTCGTTACTGTAGGTAGATAGCGCGTAGAGGCAGGCAGCTCAACCTAGTTAGGGCAGTCCTCGCTCAGAATGCGCTGAGAGGACTGACATCTCCCCTTCGGCTCCACACGCTCGACTTGCCCGATGTTGACGACCCGAATGTGACCGAACCGACTGGGACTCGTGGCGTGGACCAGTAATCCAGCTTCATGGAGGTCAGGTTTTGAGGATGATATAGGTCTAAAGCGGCTCAGATAGTCTCAGTGATACCCGCATCAACTCCCACCATCGTTTAGACATATCAGACCATCACCTGCGTGGTTCGGAAGTCACGTTAAGCCGTTGGTCCTTGTATTTCCATTGGTCATTGGGCTATTAATTAATGACCCATTCTAAGGAAGAGTCGGCCTTAGTTTGTAACAAGACTACACCTCATAACTCATTACTACCACTCATCACTCATCCTTCACCACATATTTGCCTTAAAATACCCTCATGAGAGTGGTCGGCATCTCAAATAATGATTTAGTGAACCGTGCGATTACCGAAAAAAGCTGAACTTGAGACTAAAAGGAATAACCTCGCAGCGCATTCTGTGCATAGGCTGCCGCAACTATGTCGAGTTAGCTGCCTCAGCCATGCGCCATCTATGCTCTATCTACCTACTTTCGTATTGTTTTTCGTATAACATATCTGTAAAACTACTACACTTTAATTATTTGTAATGTGTATAAAAAAGTTAAGGGTGTTGAAACATTGTTTTAAAAATAACATAGGAAATTTAAAACTCGCATTTAAAAGATAAAACCTTAAAATTTAACAACGATTTTGGAAGTTTTTTACGTTTTACGCTTGTAAAACGCACCCTATTGATATTCTCTATACATTTAGTGCAGTGGGCTATATTCTACAGTAAAGGCTCGGGAACAATGCTCGCGTCTATTTCTCAACGTCAACAGCTCAGTTTCTCTCTTCATTTATCAATGTTACACTTCGTTGTTTCAATTTGTTCTTCACACTTCAACTCCTTCTTAGCTTGAATCCGCTGTGTCAAACTTTGCCCTGTGAGTTGTCTTGTATAGGATGGCCCACATCTACAGTATCTCAGTGACGTTTTTTATTTCATCAAAGCCACGGTATTTATGGTTGAGCCTTTTTAATTTTTCGTAAGATGGCCGGTCTTAAAACCATAGAAAGACTTGCTTATTTTATTTCATAGCTTGAATAAAAGGATTTTTGTTTCAGATCGTAAAATCATTTCGATCAAGTAGACAACGTGCTTATTTAGGGTTTGGTGATATCCTTCGAAATAAGAGTGCGTAACAGTGTTTCTGAAGTTTTAAATATTATTACGGACGTGTTTCATTTTTTTATTAATGAGAATGATACGACGTTTCGGGATTTTAAATCTGGTGACGTCTTCAGGTGAAAAGTAATTTAAACCTTTGAGTACTTTGCAAAATAGGAAATGGGCTAGTTTAAAACTTATTTGCGTAGCGGACGTGTTAAGGCTAGCCAATTTCATAATTTTATGGCACATTTCATTTTTTAGGTCACATTTCACCTGAAGACGGGATCAGATCCAGAATCCCGAAACGTCGTGTTCTTCTTGTTAACTAAAACCCAATGGAAAAGGTCTGTAACCAAAGTCTACGTCAAACTCAAATACACACTACCATCGTCAATAACAAACTACAAACAAAAGATTTCTTCCGTTGCTCTGTCGTAGCGAATAAGAACCTCATATAGGGTCCTTCAATCAGGTTTGACTATTATTTAGTGCCAATTCGCGTAGTTGAAGCATTTCAGAAGCATAAGAGTAGGCATTTTGTTTTTGTTTTTCCACACTCTTAAGGAGTGAGGGAAGAACTAAACAACCTTGGATCATCCTTGTAAGGACTGTTAGCTCCACAACACTGTTTGCAGGACTGTTTGTTACCTCTTAGGGGTTGTTCCAGGGGTTGTTGACTGGGACTCGTGGCGTGGTCCTGTAAGCCAGCATCATGGAGGTCGGGTTTTGAGAATTATATAGGTCTAAAGCGGCTCAGATAGTCTCAGTGATGATCTGATGATACCCGCATCAACTCCCACCATCGTTTAGACATATCAGACCATCACCTGTGTGGTTCGGAAGTCACGTTAAGCCGTTGGTACTTGTATTTCCATTGGTCATTGGGCTATTAATTAATGACCCATTCTAAGGAAGAGTCGGCCTTAGTTTGTAACAAGACTACACCTCATAACTCATTACTACCACTCATCACACTCATCCTTCACCACATATTTGCCTTAAAATACCCTCATGAGAGTGGTCGGCATCTCAAATAGTAATTTAGTGATGTTGCCACTGTCATGCTTAGGACTTTCTGCCATAAGAATTTTATACATACAAAATTCCAGCAGAAATCGAGTAATTATATTGTTTACAAAGTCTACGCTTCAAAGAGGGAACGAATTACTGAAGACAGAGCGGAAAATCCCTCTCACAACACAACAAGGCGAGTAATCAATCACAAGGTGTGCTTTATCAGATTACGGCGGATGAAAAAGTCGCGCACACCAAATTAAATTACTTCAAAACAAGACTCTTCTTTGACAGACCTCCGCCGACTTTGCAAGCAGAAATGTATCAGCGTCGCTTTTGTGTGATACGTTTGTTGAGTTTGGACTGAGCTTTAACTTAAAGTTTTGGTTGTGATTTTCTCTGGTTGATTTTAAAAATAAAACGTTCACTTTTCTCTTTTGAAAATAGACTTTGTGTTTAATACATTCATATATGGACGTTTCGTTGGTTTGGCTATTCAAGCGGTGTTTTGAGCTGAATGTATCTTAAATGTTGGTTAACATTCAACATATGTTTATAGATGGGCTATTTCTATCGTTTATGTCTTGTATTGGACTCCTAAATTAAGTGTAAGTACTATTTTCTTTTTTGACTACTTGTATTTCTATATAGTATCTTCCCTATTTCTTTGCTGCTTGTCATATGTCTGTTGTTTTTCAATCTAATTTATTGTGTTTGGCTTTCAAATAACTTGAGTAGTTGGTTTGTGTTTCAAATGTTTTATTGCGACGTTAAAGCATTTTATATGTTTTTGAATCTTGTGATGTGTATAATGTTTGTACTTTTCCTTTTTCGGTTTCACTGGTAATTTCATTTAGCTCTTTTTTTATTAATTTTCCCCCTTTTCTAATGTCTCTCAGTCTCGCTCTGGCTCTCTCAAAAGTTTGGTTTTAAATCTTAATATCTGGAGTATCCTGTTCATAGCTATGTATGCAATTGATGTTTGTTGGCTCATAAGTGTTTTGTTCAAATTACTTTTCAACTAACAAATTCAGCAAATTTTCCAGCAGTTCAAGAATGTTATGTATTTTTACTTAAATTCAACCTAGTTTTTAAAACAATTTATCTTTTAACACCGAAATATCTTGAGCTTGTGATCAAATTTTGAACTTTACGTTTCGTATTATAAAACCTCTAGTCTTTTACGGCATTGACTACAAAATATGCTTCTTTCCATCAACAATCCTTTTTAGCTTTTTTTTCAAAGCCACTTATCAAAAACCGTGGTGTCCCTCAAGGTAGCTGTCTAGGCCCTACCCTCTTTACTTTGTACACTGCTGATTTTCCTAGCTGCATAAAGAACTGTAAAGCTCATATTTATGCAGATGATTGCCAGTTGCACTTGTCCTACGAGCCTGCAAACATTGCTGCTTCGGTTGAAGACATTAACTTTGATTTACAGTCCGTTTCAGATTGGTCTGAATCAAATGGTCTAAAGCTGAACATAGGCAAGTGCACAGTGCTCCATATGGCTTCACAAGATCTCGTACAGGCCCTAAGTAACAATGGTGTGCAAGTGCGTCTTGGTGGACAGAGTCTCACTATTTCAGACAGTGTCAAGACTCTTGGAGTCATACTTGACAGTGAACTCACTTTCACAGACCATGTTACGCAGACTATCCAGCGTGCCCTTGGCCGACTGAGGGGTCTGTACAGATTCCGAGATCTTCTGCCTCAGGCTGCTAAGCTTAAATTGGTCCAAGCAATTGTCATATCTGTTGTTCAATACTGCTATCCTGCATACGGGAACAGTCTTTCAAGAGAGAACAAAGGGAGAATACAACGGTTGCAAAATGCAGCCATCCGCTACGCTTTCAATTTGAGGCTTAGTGAGCATGTTTCTCCCTCTAGAGACGCAGCAAACATGCTTCTCATGGAAGATGTATGCAGGATAATGACATGTTGCTTGGTCCACAAATCACTCCTTCTTAATGAGCCACAGTACCTCAGTCTACCGGGGAGAGATCATTAATAGAAATACCCGTCATGACAGAAGGCTTCACTTTCGAGTTAGACTTGAACTGGGTAGGAGAGGGTTCTCCTACTTTGGCCCGACAATGTACAATGAGCTCCCCGAGAACCTCAAAACAATGTCATTGTCTAGTTTTAAGAATGGCCTTGTTAAATTATTGTCGTAGTCTAGTAATTATTGTTTAATGTACCTTGTATTGTAAAACTATTTATTTTGTTATATCTGTGTACATATTAGTTTTATGACTGGAGTTATTTTGTAAAAAGTTTATACTTAAAACCGCTCGACAATAAAGGCATTTTATTTATTTATTTATAGCTAAAGGTAAAAAAGACTTTGTTGCATCAACACTTTACAACGCAACAAAACGTTACGAACTCCAATAAACCTAACCTAGTGGCCGTATTATGGTACGTAAACAACACCTTAGCTTGAAACACCTGTTGTGCCCTCTTCCCCGGTTAGTTTAAAGGTCACATAAAGTCTGAAAATAGGTTAAGCATCCATTATAGCGTTGAAACCGCAGTGCAGCAGACATTTCCTGCTGCTGGCTAATTTATCTGCCAAACTATTCTTCTTGCTCTTTACTCCTTGGTTCATAATTAACCCCTAGCGTCGCCTTTACTCTAGAGCGATAAAACTTGACCGCCGTTGAAGCTTGGGTGTAAATGACCGTTTGTAATGTACTTGGACTCGTAGCGTGGTCCTGTAATCCAGCTTCATGGAGGTCAGGTGTTGAGGATGATATAGGTCTAAAGCGGTTCAGATAGTCTCAGTGATCATCTGATGGTACCCGCATCAACTCCCACCATCGTTTAGACATATCAGACCATCACCTGCGTGGTTCGGAAGTCACGTTAAGCCGTTGGTCCTTGTATCTCCATTGGTCATTGGACAATTAATTAATGACCCATTCTAAGGAAGAGTCGGCCTTAGTTTGTAACAAGACTACACCTCATTACTCATTACTACCACTCATCACACTCATCCTTCACCACACATTTGCCTTAAAATACCCTCATGAGAGTGGTCGGCATCTCAAATAGTGATTTAGGGATTTGTGACAAAGTTTGTACTTTTAAGTTAATATACTATAAAGCGAGTTGCTCAAATGGCTCAACGAGTAAATGTTTATGAACTTCCCGGCATGCTACCCCCTCAACCACATACTCTTTTTGAAGCTCTTGGTGTGAAACTTTCGGGGAAAATCTGAAAAAAACTTTTTAAGGCTCCTGGCGAGTTGGCGGGTGAAAATCTGCCCTTGTACTTAGCCGATATCTTTCATCATAGCGGCAAAACAGTTGCAAACGGGCCCAAAATACGAGGCCGTAGGCCGAGTGGGCTACTGAGGGCTCGCTACGACCTACAGTAGATTTTATTCGTCGTTGGCTAACTGTCTATAATGGGTATTTGGCTTAGAGCCCTTCAGGCTGGGTTTTGATCTAATACATCAAGGCTGCATTAAAAATATTGGTAAAAGGGGTTGTCTTGCTTAACGAGACTATAAAGTCCTCTCCACCACTCAATCTCGACCTTTATTTAGCGTCAACAGTTAGTCACCTTACAAATTGTAAGTAGTGGCTGAGGGTATCGAACCCGCGCCCCCGGATTAATGAACTCCAGAGTTGAGCGTGATACAATTCCGCCACGGACCCGCTCGACTTCTCATTAAAACCTCATTGGTACCTCACTTTAAAATAATACATTTAAATTAAATGGCTTTCAAAGATCTGTCTCACTGTGACCTTGAAAATGTGCTGTTGGGTAGGGGTAAGCCTTTAGTATACTCGTATTTCTTCACTAAGACCTAAATTGGAGCTTTTTTCTACAAGTTTTAAAGTAAGGATCAAAAAGACACTTTCAGGCCGTGTGATGATAAGATTTCTTCTGTCATTGTGCAGGGATAATATCAATAAAATGTCTTTTTAGTTGTACTTTAATTTAAAATAGTTCAAATCTCGAATACTCATTTCTTGAAACACAATAGTCCGAGTTGTAATGTTTACTTGAAGAAACAGCAGTGTTGTTACTCTAGTTCATCCTGGCCGATCATCAGTTGACGCTTAGAATCGTTTTGGAATCAATTATTGTTCAGTTAGTAAACTAAACCACAGTAAGATCGATGGTTATTTAGATCGATATTAGGGAGTTTTCCTAGTTAACAAAGTATTCGTTGGTCGAACAAATTCTGCATGATGCTTGCATATTTTTTGCCTAATGAACAAAATCTTCACTCGGATCTTTCCTTCGACCAATGAACGAAATCTTCATTGGGCTTGCAATACCGTCTCCTCTAACGAACAAAATATGTATCAGGGAAGTTATTCTCGTCTAACAAATAAAACAAATTCTTCATCTTGCTTGAAATTTCCGTTCGCTTAGTGAACAAAATAATTTTTTATAAGACTAGGAAGATTTACTTACTTCAAAAAGACCCTCTATAACGTCTTCGTTTCGCGTTACTGATAACTATGAATTGAACATGTTCGTAAATTATGTTTTATTAGTAAATCCAGTGGAATATTAAATTAATAAGCTATTTTGACATGAATAAATGTGTAATACTTATGTTTTGTTACAGGCTGGAGCCCTGGGGGCGGCGGAGAACGACACCAGTTCACCCGACGATGAGAAGGCATTGCGTCAACTCGAGTGGGAGGACGAGACCCAGGTCAGTCAACACAACAACAATAAAACAAATAAAATAAACAAATATATGTAAACATGTTGCGTTTGTTGAAAACTAGATAAATTGATATGTATATGAATGAATACACGATCGAGTGAACGTTAAAGGCGGTATTATCAAGAAGTTATTGACGTGCATCATAGAGTTGAAACAGAATAACTGCAGAAAATGAAGTAAATCAGTGGAAATTTTAATCACTAAGACAATTTACATAATATAAATATTAAACAACCGCAAAGCCTTGGTCAAAACTTTAACGTTTAAAACTATTTAAACCTATACAATGTATTAAAGTAGCTGTACTATGCTACTGCATAACCACAAGGTGATCCATTTAACCACAAGGTGTACGTTGTTGTAGTATTTTCTTGAACGGTTCTTCGATTTCAAAATTTATTACAGATTTTAATTTGTATAAACGCTAAATATAATTTATTACTAAAGAAATTTGAAGACAAAACGTTGGACCGAACCAGGGCTTGAACCCGGGTCTCTTGATTGCCGGGCGATTACGCTGACCACTATACACCACCCGGACCAATCTATTATTCCTTCGAATTTAGAGAAGTAAATTTATTACAGTTAATACAGGAATAGGTTTCTTAAATATACATGAATTATCTACCATAATACACGTAAAACGATATAATTGAAAATCATTTGAAGTTTCACTTTTATTACTTTGACATTCCAAATATAAACGTTTATTTTGCTGAACCGTTTTCTTTTCAAATTTGTGACGATTACGCTATAACTTTGCAAAACTGTGCCTTGACGGTCACGTGACTCCCTCCGACCAATGAGAAAGCAGCTAACAACACCACGAACTCTCATTTGCCTTCCAGAACGTTTAAACGAAAGAAATAATTGAACCGATAAAAGTCTTATCGAGAGCTCGGAGATGGGAACGATAAAAGTGAAGGGGTGGTGGGGGACTGAGTTTGACCAATCAGGAGGGAGGATGTTACCTCTAATTGAGAGTCTGCTAAGGTAAACTTCTCGGACAATATTTGTGCGTTCAATCTGAACTCAGCAGTTAGATCTTTTGCTGCGGCAGCAGAAATCATGAAAACATTCATCAGTCGGTGGTAAAAATCGAGTCTTTCGATATTTGAAGCGACCAGACACAATCTATTTATATGTACATAATTTAGGAGAGTATCCTGAATCACTCATTCATAATCAGACCACAGCCCAAACTACTAGACCTACTGACTTGAAACTTTCCACCCCTATTTCTGGTAGCCTAAGAACACCCACTAAGAAACAGTTAGTGGCTAGTGGCTTATATAATAAGATTTTCTTATTACTGTAATGTACCTATGCAATTTTATATTGTTCGGTAATAAATATTATTTATTTATAATCTTTCCTTACAATATCTTATTCGAGGAACGTTAAAACCGTATTTTTATAAATAAAGAAACATACAAATATTCACAAACGCAAATTTTAGATTTTGCACAATTTGAAAGTATTTTACAGTACCGTCGATTAAGTTTCTTTGTAGAGTTCGTTATTCTGGAGTATTGGGAAACGGGAAATATCTTTTTGGGGGAGAAAAGGTTTTTTAACAAAATTTTTTTAAAACATTCAAATTTAATATATATTTTAATTTTACTCATCAACGTACAAAAAACTATAGAAATCCGTTCAGCCGTTTCAAAATGGTGGCCAATTTTTTGTTATTTCAGCGGAATGAGTAGTCCGGTTTTATTTAAATTTGATATAGTTTGTTCCTTGCTTTGAGACGCCGACCATCTCAGAGAGTATTTTAAGGTGAATTTGGGATGATGGTGAGTTTGATGAGTGCTTTGATGGATGATGAGATGTAGTCTTGTTAAAAATCTACTGTTCCCAGATTGGGTCGTTCATTAATAGCCACCCGTTAACTAATAGTCGTTAAGGTGTGTAGTGAACTTGTAGTTAATATCAATAAATTTGAGGCCAACGGCCAAAACGAAAGTGTAGAATAACAAATTGTCAGGAAATTCGCTTCATTCACGCCAGCGTTACGTTTAATTTACCTCTTGACGTATCTTGACGATGGCAAATGAACAAAGACTTGCTAGCTGCTTTTTCCAATCTTCGTTACATTAAATTAAGTTTAGTTCCAAAATGTGCCATGATTTAATTTTCAGCACAGAGTATATTACAACACGAAGCTACGCTTACGATGGTTTAATCAATTACGCTAAACAGCAACACGGTTTAGTCACAGTTAAACAAAGGGTTAAAGCCAGTTTATGCCATTTATAATTCACAACCAAGATCAAACTAATATGGTTTCCCGATGATGAACAATTATATCCATTAGCCTTTTGAATTGTGGCCTGTTAGTTATTCAGTGTGGATATTGGATTAACTCTGTAATATCTCATAACTTCGTTCAATCCACTCGAACATCGAGCTAAATGTACGGGATGTATTTTATATATGAAAATATGTATGTTACTTTAAGAGTGCGCCTCACCTGGGCGGCGACGCTTCAATGCATGGCGGTCCGTTTTTTAACTTTCTAAGTAATTTTCAGAGTTTTTTGACACTCGTATGGAGCGTTTTTCGAAATAATGTGCTTTAAGTGAACAAAACTTAGTTGAAAAACATTAAAACTTGGCTAGTTTCAAAGTTTTATTGGTCTGACTATTGAACAACTTATGATACATCGGGCTCTTTACACGTGTAAGAAAACTCCTCTAGTTTCCAGATATATATAAAAAGGTAAAGTTTGTCTTGTTTAACGAGGCGAAGTTAGAACTACAAAGTTCTCTCTTCCACTCAAGCCTCGTCCTTTACCTAGCGTTACCGTATAGTCACATTACAAATGTAAGTTGTGACTGCGGGGATCGAACCCGCGCCAGCAAAGTGATCAGCTCCGGAGTCGAGCACGATTCCAACCCGCCACGGGTCCGCTCATGATATATATCATGAAATATAATATGTATTGATGTACAAATATTTTAATATTTTGAAAAGTGGAAAATGAGCCGTCGTAAACCCTTGCAGGTTCTTGGTTTGACGTTTAGGCCGCATCCGTTGAAAGAAGGCCTGCCCGTTGTTATCCGCGTGCGGTGACGTGTGTTCTGGGCAGACAAATCCAGCCTTTCTCTGAGATGACCACTGAGGTGGACCCTTATTCAGTTGAAACTAATCCAGGCCGACACGCAGCTAAGCGCTAAAGCGGCCGCGGCGCTAGAAAGAGTGAAGCGAATTTATTTCTATGTGTTACTCTTACCAAAACTGAAATTCTAACTAGTATGCAAAACTAGTTGTCTTATTTTCCCCCCAGCTTTTAATATTTTAAATATTGATTACAACCTTTTTCCAAACTTTAAATCTAGATTTCACTACCAAAAATCATTTCAGATAGGCAACCTCAATTCAAAATCACTCCCACAATTTCTTTTTGTATTTCACATCGAAACTGTTCACACAAAAGTAGTGCCTTGAGGCACAAAGTGTTACAGAGGGTTCAATCTAGCATTGTGCCAACTCTCTTAGTTCCCTTTGTATTGCCAACTTCAAGGCAACTTGTGATCAAGAGAAAAGAACCGAATTTAGATTTAATCTTTGCTTTTGGTTACAAGAAAAGAAACAATGGTAAGCTGAAATTGTTCACGTTTTCGTTCTCTCAAGATAACATTAGAAGTTTGGTCTTGTATTTAATGATTATATAAACTACTTTTAATGACTTTGGTTAGTGTTTATAGCAGGGGTCTTCAAAGTGTTGTTACTAAATTGCCAGGAATTTGGTTTACTTTGGGTTTTTGTATGGCCTATTGATTCAAACTGTGTTCACAAATTAAAAGTTTGGCAAGAAATTTGCAACTTAATATTGGGTGGTCTTAGCTCAGTGGTATAGTGCATGTTTCGCACTAAATCGGCCCAGAATCAGAATCCACTTTATTTCCATATAAGCAAGAAGTACATATATATACACATAGAAAAATAACAATAATGGATGCCTAACTAACAATGTTTACATATTTAAATTAAACAAAAAGTAATAAAGGTTGATGATTGCTTAACTAGTACATATTAAACTAAACCAAATTTAAACTAAATTATAGAAATGGGTCAAATAGTAGTAAATATTAGCTTCCATGTAATAGAAAGAAATATAATTTTTGAAATGAGCTTACATAGGCTAGAAGCCTGTGCGTAAGCTCGCGTTGCTAATAAACAGCGAATAAGGTTCAACTCCTGGCAATTCAGTAACAACCTTTGCAATATGGCTACTCGCCGTGGTTCGGATGTCACGTTAAGCCGTAGGTCTATTCCATTGGTCGTTGGGCTATTATTAATTACTAATATGGGGAACAGTCAGCCATAACAAGACTAAACCTTATCGGCTATCAAAAACCAAACCAAAATGAACACTCGCCATTCATCCCATATTCACCTTACACCTAATAAAAGTGGTTGGTGTCTCAAATCAAAAGTAATACCCGTTCATTAGTTTCAGGGTTTCCTATCCAAATATATTAGTGACCTTGAATCAAAAGAAACAAAACCGAAGATAATAAGCACAATGTTGTGTGGAAAATATTGTCAAAAACCGTGCAGTTTAAAAGCATAGCGAACACTTAAGATATTTGATCTAGCCCCTGAAGTATTATTTTAAATCAGATTTTAACTACTCATTGTAAAACGCCTAAGCTTTTTAAGTCGTTGCCATTATTTACTCTTTGTTTAACTCAATAGAATTCCAGAAAAGGCTAAATGAAAGATAAATGATATCTCGGAAGAACCAATTAGCTTTGTCAGTGAAGTTTGATGCACAAAGAGTAAACAGTTCTTTAAAGTTCATTTCTGTAGAAATCACTTCAAGTTAATATCTTGTAATTAACTAATCAACGAACTTTCGTTCTCAGATTTGTATTCAAAAACTACTTCAAACTGTTTATTTCTAAACAAATCATTTGCCCTTAACCTTCTGAAAATATTTTATTCTTTTCGTAATACTCGTACATACTAAATATTGTTTTTGGGTTTGAGGAGGTACTATCTTGAGGGACTTTTTTATACAAAACTAGTTTAACAATAAATGAAAAAACGTAGATAGGAACTAAAAATGCAGTAAAATACTTGTGACAGTTTGGCTTTATATTAAGAATTGAGAAGTAAATGTGCTCCTATGTTACTTAAAAGTTCTTTCTTGGGTTGTTTAATGCATTTTTATCAAACTTCCAAATGCTGTTTCAGTCGAATTTAGAGGAGGTCCATTGAAACTGAAAGTGTTTATAAACCTTCCGAAACCAGAAGAAATCATCTTTAATAATTTAATATTTTCCTTAAATAA
Source organism: Matsumurasca onukii (assembly GCA_018831715.1). Classification (NCBI taxonomy): domain Eukaryota; kingdom Metazoa; phylum Arthropoda; class Insecta; order Hemiptera; family Cicadellidae; genus Matsumurasca; species Matsumurasca onukii. The sequence goes on from CM032058.1 coordinate 89,345,406, forward strand.
CTTTTTATAAAAGGGCTCGTCTCCTTAAACCTTTGTCTACTAATTTATAAGTTGAGTAGCTGAGTTTCAAATTGTATGTTGAAAAATTCTAATTAAATATTTTCCCGATATATTTTCTATATAAGGGAAAACATATCGGAATGAAAGCACACTACCTTAAACAAAAGTATCAATTAAACTCTATCTGTGTAATTAACTCAATAATTGGATCCAAAAGAACAGTTCCAAATTTTATTTCTAAATGTCTTAAAACAATTCAACTTGTCTTCCAAAATAAAAAGCTACTTACCCTTTTGAGTTTAAAAAGTATCCTACGAAATATTTCAACACCGCTTCTTTTCAAACCAAATTTTCATGATTATCTTATGTTGTAAATCTTACAGTACGCTTAATGTTTTAATGTGTCGTGTAGCAAAGTATATTGAATTAAACTTAGTTTCTAATGTGAATAACAACAAATCACGTGAAACATAATAACATTTTGTGACACAAATGTAAATGAACTCACTAAAGAAGCATAATTTCCTCTAGTTTCAGTAGAAGCGTCAGACTTTAGAGACGTCTTTAAGAGATAACCGAGAGAAACTAATTATACGAGAGCTTTTTAACATTTCACCCTGTTGATTCACTCTAATATTTTAAAAGGACCTTCCTAATTTCTCTGACTTTTTGTACAGTCCGCATTATCGGGCTTGAATTATTCATAACCTCTTTACTTTATATTTCCTCTCACTAACCAAAATTAAATAGCTAAGCTATTAAGCGTAGCCACAGGGGCTGCCGTGAATCTAGCGAATTTCCTCTTTAGCGGGAGGATAATTTACTTCGCAAGTGTCCGTAAAAAATGAGTTTTTAGGCTACAAACCCTGTTTGATTTGATTCAATGAAACTCAGTATAACCATCTACGAGACATTGCAAAGGAAATTCGTCCTATTCATGCCAGCGGCGCTTTAGCGCTAAGCTGCGTGTCGGCCTGGTTATGTACTAACACTATAAAATGGTGAACTGACAAGGAAACAGTATAACTTACCGAACAACACAGACATTGACTATTTTAGAAACATTTAGGTAAATACAATCACAATTTCAATATTTAAATCCCGATGATCCAAGATGGCGGCGGGAAATATTTTGGCCGTCATTTTGGTCTAGTTTAACGTATTTTGGTGATTTTAAACACACATGTTTACTAAAATAACCCAAATGTGCATCATATATACTGCTTTATAGCTTAAAACACCATTTTTGGGGATAAACTTCTCCCTTTTGCCCCAAAGTAAACTTTCGTACACAGATTCTGCTGGTTAGTGAGATTTACTTAAATATTTTCAAAAGGAAAATTGTTACCAAATGTTCGTAAAACCGTATAAAAACGACTTATAGAGTGGTTACACACACACACACACACATGAAGTTTTGCAATCACTGCAACATTTTTTTGTTGTATGACTTTTCGTCCTTACTTTGATACTTTGATTTGAGACACCGACCACTCCTAGAGGGTATTTTAAGGTGAATATGAGGTGAAGGACGAGTGTGTTATTTGTTTTTTAATGGATGATGAGGTGTAGTCTTGTTACAAACTAGGGCTGACTGTTCCCTAGATTGGGTCATTAATTAATAGCCCAACTACCAATGAAATGGACCAACGGCTTAACGTGACTTCCGATCCTATACGGCAGTAAAAATGAATACCTCTACATCTTATGCAAATTTTCTAAAAATATTTAAAGTAAATAGATTATTAATTTGTCAGTATTTTAACATCGTTGGTAAAAATCAGACCAACACTACAAAATGTCGGTACACTCATACACGTGAGGCACCGCAGCTGTTTCATTCGTACATTTTAATCATTCTTTTGTACTCACGGGCGAAATGTCGGAGCCAGCAGTTTTAATAAAAAGCCAGCCAGTTCGGCTCATGTTCGGTGACGATTATGAGGGACAAAACATTGAAACCAGCTCGTCACAATAAAGTGAGGGGGACAATTGTAAGGGTTTGGGGGGTCTAATCAAAAGTGTACCCTTTTCTCCCCAAGAGCCCTTTGATGTCCCGCAAACATTGCCGTTCCAGGGCTTTGCATTCCAATTGACTTATGTATTTATTCGTTTTTCCTCGAACTGCGCGCGGGAATAAATTGTTAGCCGTTTTGTTGTTCAAAGTTCTTTTTGGAGATTTAGGGTGGGATTGTTTTGGTGTTTTATAGCATTCGCTACTATTGTGTGTAGCTGTTCACCTTTGAAAAGGTCCTTAGAATCGATATGTATGTATATAACATCTCCTTAGAGTATTTGTTATAATTTTTTGTTGTATTAAATGTTGTGTGAAATTCAAAGTTACAAACTATATAAAATCTTTGAAGTATTGCTCAGTAATTTTATTTTGAAGCCTAACCAAAATTAATGTTGAAGTGTTAAGCGGATCCGTGGCGGTTTGGTATCGCGCGACTCGTGGCGAACACTGGGTTCGATCCTCGCAGTCAGGTTTTGTAGTCCACTTCGCCTCGTAAAGACAGATCAAACTTTTACCTTACCTTTTAAGCGTAATTGTGAGCGTAAGCGAATCAGAATGACGATTAGTAACAAATTACAAAGGAAATTCTCTTCACTTCATAAAAGGCCATAATAGTGACGCTTTGCTGTGTATCGGCCTTTATTGGTTAAATACTCAGTTAGAAGCCTTTTGATGGTTCCAGTTATAATATTCACAATTGTTATTCAAGCCCAACAAATAACAATTAGATATTTATAAGTCATTATTGACCCGGAGCATTTTCCATTTAGTAACTCAAGATGATCACGACGTTTCTGGATCTGCCATCTGATCCTCGTCTTCAGGTGAAAATGTAACCTCAAAAGCATAAGACAGAACATTGGAAAACGAGCTAGTAAAAGTTTGAAATCATCTTGGATGTTGACCAGTATACACAACCAAACAACATGTTATAAGCTTGTTAGCGATCACAATCTAAAGCTTAAAAACTGGGTTATGTTTTAGGTTACTATGAAGACGGGATCAGATCGCAGATAAAATTAACGTCGTGATCAACTTGCTTATTAACAGATGGAATTAAGTGTTAGTAGAGGTTTAAATGAAATTTTCCCTTATCGTCAAGCCCAAACTTTAAACAAATAATCAATTACAACAGTTTAAAATTACACACCTCCCCCTCTTGAGATTTCGGAAAGGACTGATTCGGACGAGCAGGAAGGAGCTGTTTGTTTGAAAGATTTGCAGAGAGAGGTCCAAGACTGTTAAGTATGCTAATGCAGGCCACAACCCGCCACAGTTCTTGAATAGCAATTCACGTCTTTCATTTCAGCTGCTCTCAGATGTTTCTTGAAACACTAAATTCACAAGTTATTCAAAGAAACCGAACTTTTAATTCAAATTTAAATTTATTTATCTTCTCAAATGCAGTTTTACAAATAATGCAAAGTGTATTGAAAACAATGAAGCTTCTCACAAGGTGACTTGCCAAGTACATTTAAAACTAATATTTAAAGTTTCTCACAAATTATATTTAACATAACTATATATAATACATTACTGCTAAACTAATAAACATAAACAGAGAAAGTTTAATCCTCTGAGGCAAATTCCTTATTAGAGGTTCCGTTAAATTCAACGTAAATTTACTCTTCAACGGTCAAATGATTAAAAAAAATATAATTAAAAAAGTATAATGGTTATTTAAAAGTAGTGTTGTATGATTTTATTAATTAATAGTGCACTTTAATTCTCACAACTAAAAACCTAATCAAAGAAAACATGAAAAATCCTGGATGATTTCACATTCCTTCCGTGCTCACCCCCCTTGGAACCAAGGCACCCTTTTTAAGGACCAAGGCCTTTGTATAAAACTAAGACAGCCGGCTTTTCGCCAGCCCGTACTAGACAAGAATAACGAAGGAACAGGGAAGCGAGCACAAAACAACGCAAAATAACGCAAACAGAAGCAATACACAATTATTTTTAAAAATCTATTTAAACAACAGTTTGTTTAAAATAAACATTCCAGGTCTGGACCAACTGTTCTTATTTTTTAATAAAAAACTATGTGGTAGCATCTATCTTTAATTGAGATGAGGTAGCTTATTCGTCGAAATTTAGCTCGAAGGCCAGCAGTATGGAACTAGATGTAGAACGGGAATGTTTGAGGTAGTAAATTTGTTTTTTTTAAAGGTGATTGTTTTCAAAAGCTCCACAGCAGTTGAGAACACATAAAAATCAATATTCATGAGAAAATAGTATCGAAATTAATAATATTAAACTATTTTATTTTAGTTAAACAATCACTGTCTTAAAATCATCAAACTACCGTTTTTCGCCCAGCTGCCTCTAGTTCCATGAGAGTGTTTCGGTATATTTTACAGAATTATTGTATTGTTATAATTTTGATTAGCTTTTGTATTTTATCACTGCCAAAAGTCTGTCAGGCGCTTAACTCAGATTAAGATATGGCAAAATGGACTCTTCCGTGCTCTATTACACTTGCAACTCGGGAACGCACCGTGTGCACAGGGTTTAGGCAGGATAATGAGCGGTGAATTATTCAAGCCGGGTCTACACGGGGCGGTCTCAGTCAGGCTGCTCAGCCATGTGGCATCTATGCACGATCTACCTACCATAACGTTATCTTTGCTACAACACTTGCAACTCGGGAACGCACCGTGTGCACAGGGTTTAGGCAGGATAATGAGCGGTGAATTATTCAAGCCGGGTCTACACGGGGCGGTCTCAGTCAGGCTGCTCAGCCATGTGGCATCTATGCACGATCTACCTACCATAACGTTATCTTTGCTACTACACTTGCAACTCGGGAACGCACCGTGTGCACAGGGTTTAGGCAGGATAATGAGCGGTGAATTATTCAAGCCGGGTCTACACGGGGCGGTCTCAGTCAGGCTGCTCAGCCATGTGGCATCTATGCACGATCTACCTACCATAACACGATCTACCGGTGAATTATTCACCAGCCGGGTCTAACGTTATCTTTGCTACTACACTTGCAACTCGGGAACGCACCGTGTGCACAGGGTTTAGGCAGGATAATGAGCGGTGAATTATTCAAGCCGGGTCTACACGGGGCGGTCTCAGTCAACTGCTTCTGTATTCCGTCTGTCAGCCTTCACAGTCAGATTCCCACTTGTTTAGGCTCGTCCTTTCATTTGGCCAATCTATTCAAACCCTTTAATGCGCGCTCGTTTTGTCTGTGTTTTGGAGCAGGCGTGCATTGGTTAGTTGTGAGCTTGTACAGATGGAGTACAATTATTAATAAATTCAAAAGTATGTTCAATTTTTCTCAAATCAGTTTATAGGCACGTTTTGATAAATAAAAATGATGTTAAATTAGAAACAAGCGATCCAGCACCACAATACGATGTTGAAAAAAACACGATTTGTACTGCTAGCTAACTTGAAACAATTATTGGGGAAGCAAGGAGGTGAGCTCTAATATATGTCAACATTGTCAAAAAATTCATGCCTTATTTCATATTTATGAATCTATGCACCAGTTACGACGGTTTAAGATTTAAACGTCTAAATAACGTGTATTATAATTGTGTAGATCACACTAAGAAAATGAAATGACCGCCGGAACTAGTCGTGCGATTAAAATGCTTAAAGGGTACTACGTTTTATCTTTTATTATTATACATAATTGGTAAAGTATAAATCGAAAGAAATCTTAATATTTGAAACGTTTTGAAGTAATTTCTACAAAATTCCCTCCCATTAAATTTTAAAATTCGACCAGCGGTTTTTTGTAAAATAAACACTTCCACAACCAATTTGTTAGTTGTCAATAACCCAAAGTTTCTAAGATTTTAAGTGATTTATTTGTTAGAATATTCGCAACATCATCGCCATACATTCGAGTTAATACACTTATTTGTTAATCACCTAATGTTTTTACAATACTGTTTGTATAAAGAATATACAGGATGGGTCCTAAAATCGAACCCTGAGGAACTCCAAATTTCAATACCACATTTTCAGACCTCAACTCTCTGTGAGTAAGTATAACTTTGCGTTCAGGCAGCCACATTTTGGTGGGATAATTTCCTGAATCACTGTCAAAACGAGCCCTCAGTCAACTTCCTGAGTGTAAATAAATAACAGTTTGTTTTGACAGGTGAATTTCACCATTTTCACCGTTAAAATACTAACAGTTACACCAACCTATTCACGCTAAACATAAACGGTCTGTTATATATTTGGGTTTTCTTTACTACCAATATTTCTTGGCCTTTTTATATGATTTAAAATGCAGTGTATTTATTGAATTTTAAAACAGCCTCTTATTTATATGGCATACGACTATTGTTTGCATAAGGTCTCATTTAGTGGTAGAAAGGAACGATAATGTCACACGGAACGGGTCTAGGTTCCATAACAGAAATTTATTTTTATTTGTTCAAAATTTAATATTTAAACAATAGAAACTCAATAAATACAAACCATAGATAGTAACAGAAAAATGTATACTATGCTGTTTACTACGCTCATAGCCTCGCTTCGGCCTTCAGCCTTAGACCTTAGGGGTTCTTTTACTGGCAGTTATATTACATATAAAGGAAAATTTCATTTTAAATTTCATTAAAATCGGACACTCATTCCGCTGTTATAGCAAAAGTCACTTTTTTGGCCACTATTTTGAAATGGCTTGATAGATTTTTGTTATTTCCGGAATATTGATGTACATACAAAATATACGATCATTTCAAATTTCATAAAAATCAGATGAAATAGTACAGTTAGTATATCATCAAAACGACCTTTTGGCGAAAAGTCCCCCAAGATTCACCAAAACCTTCCAAAAGGGGTGTTGGTAGTCCGATTTTGCTGGTTTACGAACTTGACCGAGATATTTACAAAAGGAATATTTGTACCAAATTTGGTGAAAATCGGACAAAAGGTTCGACCTGTAGAGATTATACACAATAATATATGAAACGTGACAAAACGCTCAACACGTGTTCTGGGGTCAGGGTGCTCATTTCATGGTCCCGGGCCTGGTCTTACCATGCTGACGGCATGAATATCTCGTTTTTCCAAAGGAAATTCGATAATAACCGGCAGAAAAGTATATTGATTACTTTGTTATGAAATATCGCCGATATAATGATTTCAATCTTAAGGAAGTTCTAATCAGGTCTGACATAATTGAGAACACATTTTAGACAGTAGTCGTAACGTTTGTGGTTGACTGGGACTCGTGGCGTGGTCCTGTAATCCAGCTTCATGGAGGTCAGGTTTTGAGGATGATATAGTAGGTCTAAAGCGGCTCAGATAGTCTCAGTGATCATCTGATGATACCCGCATCTCCACCATCGTTTAGACATATCAGACCATCACCTGCGTGGTTCGGAAGTCACGATAAGCCGTTGGTCCTTGTATTTCCATTGGTCATTGGGCTATTAATTAATAACCCGTTCTAAGGAAGAGTCGGCCTTAGTTTGTACAAGACTACACCTCATAACTCATTACTACCACTCACCACACTCATCCTTCACCACACATTTGCCTTAAAATACCCTCATGAGAGTGGTCGGCATCTCAAATAGTGATTTAGTGATTTAATAGATGATGCAAAGCCGAGGGCTAAGGCAGGAGCGGGGCTGTGAGCGTAGAATTAAAGTTACAGTTACCGAATTAGAAACACAAATTGTGAAAAAATTCGCTTCGCTCACACCAGCGGTGCTTTAAACTCAGCTGCGTGCTGGCCTTTTTCTGTTACGACGTATCTACTGGTAACTGTTCCCGGCAACAACTTTTATATTTTGTACAGCGTAAGTTAAGTTGGAGCTTAAAATAGTTCCAAAAGAAGCGCAAAACGTGACCGAAGCGTAACTTTGCACCCCTGAGACACTATTTAAATATTTAAACCTGACAGACCTCAGTTTCTGGGGACACTCTGTGTCATTAGAATGAGACGCAGTCAGAAGTTTTTCAAAACCTTAATCCAACACGAATTTAAGTTAAAGAAAGACTGAAAATTATTGTGGCCGAACGCTAACATAATTTTGTGAGGAACCTTGTCAGCCTTGGATTATTTGTGTTCGATTTGATGTTGCAGAACTTAAAAAATGGAATAAATACATAGTTGTAAACATGTCAGGTTAATTCTAGTTTTTACTCTGTCAAACTATGACGTAGTTGTTTTCTCTTTTGTATTCTCGTTGTTAGTTTGAACTAAACATATTGTATCAAAAACAAATTAATTTTAGACTACCTAAACGTATAACAAATTTTGCAAATTATTGAAAGATAAACAGGATACCTTTCTTTGTCTAACCGAAGACTGAATCCAGATTGTGATTGTTAGAGAACTCATTAAGCCTCCAGGATTTCTCCCTCTGAAGAGGATATTTAATTAGCTAATCTTCTTCGTGTTTACTTTTAATGGCGTAAGATAAGAGTTTGATCCTCTTTTTGTCGGAATTGCAGTCAATACCATCGAGGAGTTTGTGGATTTCAAGTAAATCGTGGTTTATTGATATTTATATCTTAGTAAAAGTATATTTTAGCCGTTTCACTTGAAACTCTATAAGTTTAATAATTTTATTTTAATTAATCAGAGAATTCATTTTAGAAAAATGATATATTCATGCCGTCATCATGGCGAGACCCAGACCCGGGACCATTGAATGAGCACGGATCCTGTTCCCTAGAGTCATATTTTACTCTAAGTTGAAAGGAGTTTAGTAAAATAGAGATTAGATGTATAGATTGTCTTGTTCTACTCTAAAGTAAAACATCTATTTAAGTTTAGGTAAAAGACCCTCACCAAGCAAATAAAATTAGACAGATATCTTAATTTTGTCGTCTACAATGGTGTTTTGGTTTACATAATTCCTTAAAATATAATTTCAAAACTGTTGTAAATTATTTATTCCATGATTTAAAATCTGCCCACTCTCAAACTCCTGCGTAGGACGCAGCCAAAAAACATCAATGCAGCCTCCAATATTACAGCAACATGAGGCCACTATTACAGTATTACAGCAGGCTTACATGTAATGAATGAGTGGCAACTGTGTCAGTCTACTGGTTGAATCCATTACATGATTACTGTCCGTCCATCTCTCTATCAACCGATATCACTCACATAATATAAACCAGCTTTTATACATACGTTCAATGTTTCACTTGTGTTAACAATTGTGTTAATGATAACCCAACTTAAGTACTTTTGAATTGGTTCAAATACGTTCAAGAGTCTTATACTCGTATCAATTAGAGGATAGTTGACTTAGTATTGTAAACATTAATGCAATATAATTATTCGTCTTTTGACTTTTACGGGAAACCATAACATCTCTAGACGTTTTTACCCTTGTAAACTCCAAAGAATAAGACATGTCACGTGACTGTGTGCTGACGTCTGAACAGCCGACGAATCAGAAGCCTGTGTTATAGCGTCGTAACATACAAACTACACGGTGATTCGAGTAAAAGTTCCGGTGTTCAAGCGCCTCAGAACTGTAACTGACAGTTGGTACAAAACCTTTTGATTCGAGTAGAAACATGGTTTAAAACAAAATATAAGCAAATTAAAAGTGTTGACTGTAATTATTGAATCTTCTAATTTTACAATTTGTTTAAAGTTCTACATTTAATGGTAAGTAGAGCAGGCATAATAAAGGTTGGTTTTGTCTAGTTTTCAGCTGTATTACAGACTGACGGTACAAAACCTTTTTCTGTGATCTAGAAACTTACAAACTACAAGTCTAGATTTGCTAGATTTGCAAACGAAAACAGAAAAAATCGAATATTCTATGACAGTTCAGCTGTCTAAACATTATAACCAACTTTTCGAGACAGTAAAAACTACAACGAGTAATTGTAACAGTTTTCGAAAAATTATTACAACTAATATAATACCAAAGTTAAACAATTCTATCTACTATTGATATTAACTAGATCCCAAATATTTTGACTACGGAGGTATGTACAGTCACTAAATATATCTAATCAAATTCAAATTTATTCTTTTTCTCAAATGCAGTTTGAAAATAATACAAAGTTCGTTGAAAACAATAAAGCCTCTCAGAAGGTGACTTGCTAAGTAAATTTAAAGCTGATTATCACTAAATCACTATTTGAGATGCCGACCTCTCATGAGGGTAATATTTAGGCAAATATGTGTGAAGGGAGGATGGTGGTAGTAATGAATGAGGTGTAGTCTTGTAACAAACTAAGGCCGACTCTTCCTTAGAATGGGTCATTAATAGCCCAATGACCAATGGAAATACAAAACCAACGGCTTAACGTGACTTCCGAACCACGCAGGTGATGGTCTGATATGTCTAAACGATGGTGGGAGTTGATGCGGGTATCATCAGATGATCACTGAGACTATCTGAGCCGATTTAGACCTATATCATCCTCAAAATCTGACCTCCATGAAGCTGGATTGTCGAGTTGTGGGGATTTCTACTGTACTTCACTGAAGCCTAGCACCACCTATTCTAACATAACCTACCTTAAAATAATATTTCAATGAAGGGTTCACAACAAAATCGACTAGTCTACAGGAAACCTGTCCTACGAAAGGAACAACACACACTTTTGGGCGGATGAACAGAAAATGGCAATGTTTTGAAAGCCGGTAAAGCGTGAAGGAAAGTAGGCAACGCTTGCGATTAGGCTCCAGGCCCCCAGGGTACCTCTCCCCACCCACAATTGTTGGCGTATTGTTACCCCCCACCCCACCCACACAACAAATATGACGACGTACACAAACACTGGTTTGTTGTTGCGGTTTGTTTTCAATGTTTTGTGCTTTTATAATCGCCCGCGAACTGTCGCTTCACGCTACTTGGATTTACACTGTTTGAACGAGTGCTCAGTCTGATTTTGATTCGTGGAAAAAGTTATTTTGTTGAATTTTTCACTGACTTACCAAAAAAACTTGTTACTGTGTTGTACACAAATAGTAAGCGTGATACAGTTTTAAATATAAGTTTGAAACTGTGTTTTACAATAAGTTTGTTAAAATAGTATGATACAATAGACTATAGCTCATAATGGGTTTTTTCATAATACAGTAATACTGGGAACTAAAGTTTATTGTAAGTTTTTAATTTTACAAACAATTTCGACGTACATAATACTTTAAATTTAGTAGTCCGGTATAAAAGAAACAGCTGCTAGAGTCCGTGCGTTTCTTCGTGGCGCTTGGTGAGGGGAAGTGAGGGACAGAGGTGGGGAACAAATCATGTTTTCAAAAGTACAGTAATAATAGCCTTTCTCACCGTACGAGTGCCATGGAAAGACTGAACAGTTGGTTACCCCACCCTTGAAAACCCAGTTATAACTAGTTTTAGTCGTCAAGGTCAAGCGCCACGAAGAAACGCACGGACTCTACACTAGTTTGATATTTGGAAACTCTACTCAAAACCATTTACCTGAATACTTTTGCTAGTACTCAAATGGAATTCAGAAGAATATGCCCCTTATTTCCAAATCATAGTGCGATCTCGTAAGAGACAGTAAAGTTCATTCTTAAAAGAATTGAGGCAGGGAAACTACCGAACTGGGGGACACAAAAATAAATAGACGTATAAATTAGAAAATTAAAACATTGTCGAGTTGTGGGGTCTAACATACATCTCTGTTTTAACTGTGATAACTTCATAAGCCAGTAAATAATATACAGCGTGCGCACTAAATCATGACAGTAAATCACAGGATGATTAAGCATAATCACAGCTGTCACTGGTGACGGGCTGTGAATAATTTGTCTGTTCGAGTGGCGAAATCACCAATCATTTGATAATTTAGTAATTCGGAGTGTAATTGTGTTTTGAGTTAGTTTGATAAAAATAACAGCTAAAACGTTATATTTATTTCATGGCCAACTTTACGTTACATAATGTTTAGTTCCTTTTTTCGCTCACGAATAATGTACTTCTTAAGTTTTAACTATCGACAATACCATATTAATATTTGGTAACCTCTTATTTTATACATAATTCCAATCATGACGGGTCGTTGCAGTGGGATTTTATTTTGACTACAAAAGGTTTCAAACCTCTTTCCAAGTACCAAATCTTTTATTGTTTTAATGAAAATTTTTAAGTTTAAGACAATTTGGTTGCATAAGAACGATGTATATCACACCGCCCGTAGAACTTGACAACCAATAATGTAAAAACCAGTGAACGTAATATATTTTTATAACGAGTGTCTTTGGGGGACCATTTTGCATCAGACTTTTTGAGCTCTTAAATAGTTATCAAATTCAAAACTGATTTTGAGTTAAGATACCAACTACTAGTTCTGTATTATATATTTGGAGTTTCTTCGCCTACTCCTTACGACGTTCAAATGTATTGACAACTAAAATAGGAATTGCCAGTTTACTAAATAGTCACCCTGTAAAGACTACCGCATTGGAAAACTTCCCCCACAAAATTTTCTTATTCTTCATCCCCGAAGATTCAGCGATTGTCAGAGTGTTGAACAAGTTGAGCTGGGATGTTGGTACAAGTGTTACAAATCAAATGAGAACTAGAAGCGCGTTAATCTCTCAGTGTGATGATTTATATGACAAGTTTGGTTCGTGGTGTGTTTCTGATCACATAGAGCCCAGCAGTTTTCAACTCAGAGTAACTTTGCACATTTAGACTTCTCATCTCAGGCAGTTCTACCGTTGTGGGAAGTGGTTGGTGTGTGTTTAATGACCAGGCCGACACGCAGCTAGGCGCTAAAGCGCCGCTGGCATGAGTTAAGCGAATTTCCTTATTACCATAGGAGCTACGAGCTGTTCGCTAAGCTCACAGGCTCAACTTTGCTTGCTACATAATCAAAGCGTTATAAGGCTGTTCGTCTACTCACAGCCTGGCTTCAGCCTTCGGCCTCAGGCTTAAGTAGCCTTTTACTTTACGTTTGACTACATATCATGAAGGAAAAACAAATTTCAAATTTCATTAAAATTGAATTACTCATAACGCTGTTGTAGCGAAAGTCACTTCTTTTGCCACAATTTTGAAACGACTTAATTGATTTTAATAATTGTTGGTATAACCTATAAAATACATACTTTTTTCAAATGTCATCAAAATCGGATGAAATGTGCCGTTTTTAGATCTTTAGATCCACTTTGTTGATAACAACTACCCCCCCCCAAAGGGTACTTTCGGTAGCCCGATTTTGCTGGCTAACAAACATGACCGAGATACTTACAAAAAACATTTGTACCAACATTCATGATAATTGGACAAACAATGCGACGTATAAAGAGTACTCACATATATACATGCAGTAATTAAGTATGTAAAGTTTTCAAAAATCTCAAAACGTGTTTTGGGGTTCAGGATCAATGCTCATTTCATGGTTCAGGACCTGAGGACGGCATGAGTAGCACGGGTGGTGTTATATCTCTTTTATTGATTGATTGGTTTGTGGTGGTAAAATTCTGCCAAGGTAAGCTTCCACTGCCATAACGAGTTACCACTGGCAAGTCAAACCGTAACCCCACCACCACCACGACCCACCATCTCCTCGACGAGTTTCCGAAGAGCCCCTCTTATCATGTGAACGTCTTAGATAATCAATCAACGTGCGAGAATCCAAAATTCAAAATTTAAAAATGTACCCGGGGCGGGTTAGAATTGTGCGCTAATCACTCCGCTGCCACGGGTTCGATCCCCTCGGTCACCACTTACATTTGTAAAGTGACTCTACGTTAACGTTAGGTAAAGGTCGAGGTTAAGTGGTAGAGAGGACTGTGTAGTAGTAATTTCGCGTCGATAATCGAGACAAACTTAAAAATGTCAGTATAAAGTGTAAAAATCCTCTTACATGTAATTGTTTAGATTAGTTTTACCTCACAAAAATGTGTAACTTACACCTGCGTGCTACGATATAACAAATCTCGTCTCCTTTTTTTTAATTATTATAAAGTTAAAAACACTCTACTTGGACATTTAAAAGATTAAATAAAAGAGTAACTTGCGAAAGATCAGGAAAGAGATGAACAGAGTTGAAATGTTAAAAAGCTTTCGCCTAATTAGTTCGTGTCAGTTATCTCTTTAAAGTCTCAACAGTCGGTTCTCCCGGCGCGTTGTCTCGTCCTGACTGAGTCAATTGAATTAAGCTTAAGTTTAGCAGAGGATTTCAAACAAACTTTAATGTGCTTTGACTTTAAACCCACTGCTTGAGGGTAAAGTTACACTAACCTGCAGTTGCTGGTGTGATTCGAGGATTTTCAAAACATAAGCTTTGTTGATGCAAATGATAAACTTGGAGGAAGGCGAAGTATGTGTTGATGTAAACACGTAATTTGTTGTAGTTTTTTGTCAATCGAAATATGTATATTTGTGTGTATGTATTTGTATGTTTAAAAAGTAAAACATAAGCCAATAGACTGACACATTAAACACTAAAAGGGAAAAGAGGAAAATTAACTTTACAACTATAAAACATATATTTCGGTTTCAAACCGTCTTCAGTGAAATATAAAGCATAAATGAACAAACAATAATTGATGTATACAAAAGTTTAAAGCCATGTATAAATCATATGTGGTTAAAACCATTGGTTGTCTTATGTCCAGTGTAGCTGTCCTTGTATATAAGTTTTCATGTATAAAATGTATTTGATGTATTGATTTTAGTTCTTGCTATCTTAAATTTAGCATAGGCGCTTTGGACTTGGTGATCATTTGATGGCTTGTTCCAGTGGCAAAATAATGCAATTGGACCGTATTTCATATTTATTTGTATGTTTATAAATTTTAGGCATCCATATAATTAAATATAGGGTTATTCAAAAGGAATGTCCTACTTTCAAAACTCTCCTTCGTTAATTATTACTTAGATATACATAAATTACATACTAATAAAAGAGCTTTTCAAAGTTTATTTCCGCACACTTCAATGCTCACCATGTCCTCCTGACTTCTCGGCAAAGTTCTAGCCGATAATCAAACTCTTTCCCGTAGTCAATCACGGACTTTATATTGATTTTTGGAATTGACTGCAGCTCTGATACGGTTCCGCAGGTCATTTAGGCTTTTTGAGAGAGTGGGTACGTAAACCTTCGCTCTTACATGGCCTTACAAAAGAAGTTCGCCAGGAAATCACAAATATACGACGAAAATCTCGCTGAACTGAACTGACTGGCTTTTTGGAAATTCAAGAATGCAAAATGTCTTGTGTTGGATGGGCGCCATCTTGTTGGTAGTTAAAACCGAAATTACTTCTCAGTATATGTAAACTAAACTTTGAAACCTCTTCTTTTCAAACATTTTTAAATTATGCATGTAGCACTTATACTATAAAAGTTACAGAAGACTAAAAATTGGACATTCTTTTTTGAATAACCCTGTACTATAGGTGACTGACTGTTGATTGAAAGAGTAATGTTTAGGCCCTTCCCGGAATGCTACCTCCCTCAACCATGTACTCTGTTTGAAGCTCTTGGTGTGAAACCTTTGGGAAAAAACTAAAACATAGTTTTTTAAGGCTCTCACAAGTTTGCGGCCAAAATAAATGGCATCTGAAAATCTGTTTTTGTACTTAGCTGATGTTTTGCATCAAAGCGGCAGAACAGTTGCGAATGCCCCAAAATACGAGGCCGCAGGCCGAGTGGGGATTTGGGGTCGTGTATAGAATCAGAAGATTAATTGTGTTTAATTGAAATTCGAAAGAAAAACTTGTAGTATAGGTTAGATCTACACATTTTGCTTTCGAATTTCTTTTATACATTGTTTCCTTTTAGTCGCCATCTTGGTTTGGCTGATTAAATGTTATTGATTTTTTATGAACGACGGTTACGGCGACATTAATATTAATAGTAAGTTTCACCGAATCTAATAATAAACGCAGACTTTATGGCACGAACCCCAGTTTTTTGTTGAATCATTCATTATTCATAAGGACAATTCAGTTCGTTTTCTATAAATTCGCTGGTATTCACGTTAGCGATTGTAGTTATGCGTCGACTATGTTTTCAAATTATTTAAATTTGACTAATTCAATCGTTTCTAAGATGATAAAACAACCCTTCCCTAACCCGAGAACGCACTAACACTTGAGTTGGTTTCTTCACGTAAGTTTCTGTGACAAAAGAAACAATGCGAGGTCGGAGAAGTTTGCACAATAGGGAATTGAACCCTGGACACGCTACAAGCGCGCTTTATACAGGAGAATGTTCATTGCTTCAGCGTTCAACAGTTTTGTAACGACGGGAAATTAATCAAAATTCCATAAGCCTTGTCGTCACTTAACGGGTTGAAATAACCGTTGTTTGACATAATTCAAACGTGAAACTACTATTGAAAACTTAGTAGTAGTTTGATTTTATAAATAAATGTTTTATTGCGTAAACAAAGTGCATTTGTCATGAAATTGTCAACAATATTCTAAATTCTATTAAAAAATAAAACCTTAAACAAATTAACATGTTTTGGTTTAATGACTGGCCAAAGAGGATGGTTCGGAAGTCACGTTAAGCCGTCGGTCCATTCCATTGGTCGTTGGACTATTAATTAGTGACTCAATCTTGGGAACAGTCGGCCCTAGTTTGTAACAAGACTACACCTCACCATCCATTAAAACACCTCGACACACACATCATCCTATATTAACCTTAAAATACTTTCTAAGAGTGGTCGGCGTCTCAAAGCATAACAGAAACAATACCGAAATTTACGAATACAAATTATTTTGCCAAATTGAAAATTACAAAGTTTATAACAAAAGAAATTGTTCTAGAACAGCTTTAAAATATTCACTGTACATAAAATCTAAATTTTAGTTACTCAGGTATTTATATTGTTATTGTTTTCCATATTTTGCTTAAAGCGGGTTTTTGGATGTCATTGGCATAAGGGCACATTTAATTGCATTTGGAAGTTTGTTGACGAGATAAACTCTTGCCGAAGAAGCAAACGTTTACATTGTAGTATCGCCCTGTGGCCCAATGTTGGGTAGTTGCCCCTGCCTCTAATTTCTTAAGCGTACATCACTACATCTCTGTCGCCGCTCTTTGACTTCAAAAATACATGTTTCCAAAATGAGAAGGCAATTTGTGAATGGCGAATACGACTCTTCTCCGTTGCAAATTTGCGATTATTCGAATTGCTCGTTTTTGAAGAACGGACATCCTGAAAATCTCTTGCCCTAGAGCACCTCTTCAAAGATACTCCGTATGGGACAAGTTAGGAAAACAACCACATAATATGCCACCATTATAAATTGTTACATTAACACAATTGTTAACACAAGTTAAACATTGAACGTATGTATAAAAGCTGGTTTATATTATGTGAGTGATATCGGTTGATAGAGAGATGGACGGACAGTAATCATGTAATGGATTCAACCAGTAGACTGACACAGTTGCCACTCATTCATTACATGTAAGCCTGCTGTAATACTGTAATAGTGGCCTCATGTTGCAGTGTAATAGTAACCTACTGTAATTACTCGACTGTAGGTTGTATAGAGTTATTGTACTAGTTGTTGTTGGTCAAGATTATTTTGTTTCTGAAATATTTTGTTTGACTGGGACTCGTGGCGTGGTCCTGTAATCCAGCTTCATGGAGGTCAGGTTTTGAGGATGATATAGGTCTAAAGCGGCTCAGATAGTCTCAGTGATCATCTGAATGATACCCGCATCAACTCCCACCATCGTTTAGACATATCAGACCATCACCTGCGTGGTTCGGAAGTCACGTTAAGCCGTTGGTCCTTGTATTTCCATTGGTCATTGGGCTATTAATTAATGACCCGTTGTAAGGAAGAGTCGGCCTTAGTTTGTAACAAGACTACACCTCATAACTCATTACTACCACTCATCACACTCATCCCTCACCACATATTTGCCTTAAAATACCCTCATGAGAGTGGTCGGCATTTCAAAAAGTGATATAGTGATATCAAACCTTCTCAACTGCTAAATAGTATTTTATTACTAAGTCCTACAGTTAAGTTTTTTGGTACAAGCTTAAAGTAACTCGTGCGAGGCCGCAACTGGAGACGTAAAATGAGTGATGATCAAAAAACACTTTAGGACTGAATAAAGAACGATACTATTTGTCGTAGTGTAATACGTTGAAAGAAAATACCTTTTAATATTAAACTGGTTTCACGTGTTACAAATAATAAGCCGTCAGCTTTTGTTGTTTCACTATTTACTTACAAAGCTGATTGTATCGTTATACTGTTGTTTAAGAAGGGGCCGGATAGAGCGGCCGCAGTTCCAACTCAGAGTACCGCTTATAACAGGGATCAAAAGTAACAAACGATTGCATCAGCCGTTTTAAGCTCACTAATGTGTGTAAGTGAATTTTCTCTCTGAACTTACGCTGTTGCTGTTGATTAGTCTCGTGTGTGAATAATGCTTCGACATTGAAAACCCCGCTAGGTAAATTTTAAATTTAAACACTAAATGTAATGGCAACTGGTTTTTCGAAAGGACTTAATGCATGTCGAATTCATGACTAGAAAAGAAATTCTCGTAAGCCTATCTGAAACCCTCCAACAACTTTTATGCACCATCCAAAACAAGAGACGAAAATGCTGTCAGAATGTGTTTAAATGCTTGACTATATTTTCTGCAAGAACGTGTCACGAACCTCAACGTCTCGTTGGGACATTTTTTTCATCCACCTTAAACTCCTGCCTTGGTGCCAGGATTAGCTTATTCCCAAAGCTTAAGCATTTTTTTTGATAAAAAACAGTTTGCTAACGATAAGGAACTCCAAAGAAACTAAAATGGGTCAATGATTAAGTGGCGGCAAATGAGTAGTGAACCATGGGTATGGAAAAATTGGTCCCACGTTAAAACCAATGTCTTGAAATCCATGGCGACTCACCTAGAAAAAGTAGAGGAAGGTTTATTGTATTGCTGGTTATGCACTTGTAAATAAAGTTTTGTGTTGATATCTTTATTTTTTATTTGCGCCAAAACGTTCACTTCTGATGACCCTCGTAACACGGGATAAAAACGTGTTAGGCAATTTAATTTATCAAAATGTGATTTTTTTACTCTGAAAGCATAGATCTATTGATATTGCTTCAAATAAACACTAAAACTTTTACTTTCGTCATCAATAAATTCAAAATTAAAACTGGAGTTTTCACAAGAACATAGTACACGAAATTCAGTAACCGTCAGTATTTCCTTTAAAATTATATTTTATAACCAAATTCAATTTTTCTTTTATGGCAGCAGCACTAATAACCCTATGCTTCCAGAGAAAAGCTTACCACGTTTTAATTCGTTAACCTACCTAAAACCTACCTACAGCGGATCCGTGGCGGACTGGTATCACGCGCGACTCCGGAGCTCATCACTCCGGTGGCGCGGGTTCGATCCCCGCAGTCACCACTTACAATTTGTAATGTGACTGTACGGTGACGCTAGGTAAAGGTCGAGGTTGAATGGTAGAAAGGACTTTGTAGTCCTAACTTCGCCTCGTTAAACAAGACAAACTTTACCTTTTTTAACCTACCTAAAACATCGTTTGCCAATTTTCCCATGCTAAATTCCCTATTCCATTTGAAAGCCGTTCGGCCTCTATCCAGCCCCTCTTAACATAATCAATTAGCTACCCAACTGCTACAAACTGAAGTTCTGTATAGTTCCTTATGGCAGTATTTACACTTTACTGTCCATTCGCAAACCGATGCCAAGTCCCTTCCACTCACTGGAACTATTTTCTAATAATTTATTGCACTCTATGTAAAACACTAAAATAACCGCAAACTATTCCTCAAACCCGATCTTAAATAGCTGCAGCCATATTTTTCGTAAAGTGGAAATCCGCCAAGGAACGAAGCTTCTGATACAGTGAAGTAAAACACGTCGAAATCTTCACTTATGAATAAGTATGATGGAAGGTGATGGATGGCGAGACGAGGAAGCAGAGAATCTTTCTTGTGAAACAGTTTAAATATTGATGTTCTCCTTCGGCTTCTCGCGCCTCTTAGTTACACAAAACATAAAACATATTATTTTGTTAAAAAAAATATGCTCTGTTCAAAATGATCTGGGGAGAAAAAGGACGACGTGGTCTAACCGATGAATGTAGTCTACCGACGTTACAATAATAATAATATCTAAGGCTTCCGGTTTACACCGCGTCACAGTTGAAATACAAATATGTACTGCTAAACGTTTCGACCTCGCTCTGGAGAGTCATCCTCAGTAGCTGGTTGTCTCAGCCAGTACTTTGCAAGTCGTGCAGCATTTGTATTTCAAAGCTGTTAAATGCTAGTTGAAATACAAATGCTAAACGTTTCAACCTCGCTGTGGAGAGTCATCCTCAGTAGCTGGTTGACTGGCTGAGACAACCAGCTACTGAGGATGACTCTCCAGAGCGAGGTCGAAACGTTTAGCAGTACATATTTGTATTTCAACTGTGACGCGTTGTAAACCGGAAGCCTTAGATATTAATAATGACACCGGCCGCGAAAGCTTAAGAATTAAGGTTACAATCATATGTTTGAAACTACGAACCATCGCGTCAACTTTGAACAAGCAAATTTTAGTGGCTTTGCAATCTGACAAACGCTGTTCTCGTGTGATGACTTTTCGCATATATTTATACTTGATGACGAACATATTATCTAGAAAGGATTGGAGCCACCATTTTAAAACTCACTTGTTCAGAAATGGGGGTTTCAAAGCTCTAAAAGTACTGTATTTCTACGTGTTTCAAAATTGAATTTTACTAAATAAAGTAAAGTTAGAAAAATCTGCTTCCAATCCACCAAAAATATTAAAAAATTTTAAACTTACAATAACACCTTATAACGGCAGTTTGTTAAACGCGACCCTCTCAATCGTCACCTGGACAGCGCATCCTTTCAAAACGTACACGAATATTGGAAAATACTTTCTCATAGCTGTGGCTTATGCCTTATGAATAAAAAGGAAAATATACAAAATAAAATATTTTCAGTGAAAGTTGATTTGATGTCGAGGGAAACCATTGACTCAAGGGAATCGATGGACAACGTCATCACGGTCAACATTGACTGAATAGAATCTATTGACCGTTGTGGAAATAAACATTGACGCGTTCTTTATTTGGTGTGTTCACATAGTATAAACGCAACTTTTGGTTGAATCTGTGGACTTTTGATGTATGCCGACTGGATGAGTGAAATCAATGAGTTTGCTACGTTTTCGGCAGCTTTTGTCGATCTTTGTTGGACTTATTACAACTGAACGGTATAAGTTTCGAGGTTGAATGGTAGAGAGGACTTTGTAGGCCTAGCTTCATCTCGATAAACAAGAGGTTTTATGTCTTTATTTTAACTAGACGACGCGGTCTACGCGTCGAAGAAAAATAAGAAATGAAGCATGCTGATTGGTTGAAATATTTCAAGAACCAATCACAGCGGGTTATTTGTCCGTGAATTCGTTCTAAGCGTTTTATTATTTGTATTGATTATTTTAATTTAACAACGGGGTATTAAACTTGTTCATAGTTGTTTTTTACTAAAATTAAACTAAGATGAAATGGGTTTCCCAAAGGGATAAAATATTCTTTTATTTATTTATTATAATTTTTTAAATCTATTTTTAAAATAAAAATTATTTTTTAACGGTTTACACCTTTTTTTACAGAAAGATTGATTAATTGATTTTGTATTTTACATCATATTAGAGTGTTCTCAACGTGGTTTATTAAACCAAGGTACGAAATATTTTGATGAATTTCAAGGTTAGAGCAAATGACGCGTTCTCAACCCGACCAATCAGGAGAGGTTCTCAGGATGACGTCACAGCTGATCGACTACGAGAATATGTGATTTAATGCTCAACTATGGAGTGGTTTGTGGACATTTCTTGGCGCCTTCAACTTTTAGCGGCAGTATGCAACACAAGATGGCGTAAAGTGTTGAGGTTTCCTTTATGCAGGTGCACTCTGCATTAAGAATTACCATGGTTTAGGGTTTCCATCAATAAGTTGACTTTTTTATAAATGGGCAACGATTTTATAGTTTTACAAAAAATAAGATTATGTGGTCGAATAATGTTGTTCTAAATATGACAAGGCTAAAACAGGAATCACCACGTTTAAATTAGCTGTAAAGGTAAAAGGTAAAGGTAAAGTTTGTCTTGTTTAACAAGGCGAAGTTAGGACTACAAAGACTTCTCTAACACTCAACCTCGACCTTTTCCTAGCGTCACCGTATAGTCACATTACAAATTGTAAGTGGTGACTGCGGGGATCGAACCCGCGCCACCGGAGTGATGAGCTCCGGGGTCGCGCGCGATCCGCCACGGATCCGCTTGAAAAAATTATAAAATTTATGAGTGTATTTTGATGCGCACAGGTTTTAGCTACAATCAAAGACACTGATTATGCACGTTATTTACCTCCTAACACCGCAGGTAAAGATAAAACCTAAAATTGCCAAAAATTAGGCGTTGAGAGTAATTATAAATTTAAAACCACCAGCAAAGTATTGAAACCGAATCAAATCCTAATGTAACTATTGTAAACTAAAACGTCTACTAAGCGATAAAACACGCACACTGGGCGGTAATACGTAATTAATTACGCACGATTTAATTACTTAAACATACGCGCGCGTCAAAAGGAAAGCGTAATGTGTAGTTTCTGCGGGTTTGCGGGGGTGCAAGGGGCGCAGGGGGGTGTCGGCTCATTATGTCAATAGAGGAATGAATGTTATCATTGCACGAGCCGACGCGTTCTGCTCAATGTGAGGCTCCTCATATTGTTAGTCAGACAAAGCAGTTGTGATATCATTATACACACGCTACATGGCGGTGGCGGGGGTGGGGTTTAGTGGGGGTGGCAGTGGGGGGATGTGTCTGCTAAACTTGACTCTAAGGACGACAACTGGGGTTGAGTTGGATATTTTTTCTATATGTACGAAACGAAAGGTCCATACGGGCTTTTCAAATCGACGGGATGATCGTGGAATGACTTTTTGGACATTTTTAATTGGCTAGACTGTATTATTAAAAATAATCGGTGAAATGGTCGAATAGATAACCAATTTTACCAATTTGTAGGTTGATCAAAACCCATGACAAATAGGTAATCTGACCATATCGTTTTTTTATTACGATCGAGGTAAACCTATTTTGCATTTGACAAAAGAAACATTGGTAAAGAATTTCGTGAAAATCGGACAAATTATGCAACCTGTAGAGTGGTCACAGAGCCCAAAAATGGGTCAAAAAGGAACTTTCCAGTGTAATATTCACCCCGTTACAGGAAATTCGCTATTTGAGATCACTATTTGAGATGCCGACCACTCTCATGAGGGTATTTTAAGGCAAATATGTGGTGAAGGATGAGTGTGATGAGTGGTAGTAATGAGTTATGAGGTGTAGTCTTGTTACAAACTAAGGCCGACTCTTCCTTAGAATGGGTCATTAATTAATAGCCCAATGACCAATGGAAATACAAGGACCAACGGCTTAACGTGACTTCCGAACCACGCAGGTGATGGTCTGATATGTCTAAACGATGGTGGGAGTTGATGCGGGTATCATCAGATGATCACTGAGACTATCTGAGCCGCTTTAGACCTATATCATCCTCAAAACCTGACCTCCATGAAGCTGGATTACAGGACCACGCCACGAGTCCCAGTCTATGTATGTTGTTGATTCATGGAAGCGCTTGTGGCTCGCGGCTGTGTTGTTGAATTCAATACTGTTGTCGCAACAAGTTGCAAGGTCGACTGTTCACAAAACTGCTAGCCTGTGCAGAAGGTGTATAAACCTGTGTACAATGCCGGTGATCAGACTCAGATTGTGAGCTCAAGCCATTCATTAAACCTCTTGTTTCCTTTATTCGATTTCTCCGCAGAGCATTTAATTACCGAACCCTCGTCTGCTGCATTTAGCCGAGAGAAAACCACTTTAGACTCTTACATAGAGGATTTTATCCGTTGCTGAGAGTTCTTCCTAAGTATGTTGTTGAATTAGCTTTTGGTTTGAAATGCTTTCAGTGGAAAACTTATAAATAACTCCAAACATATTATTAAGAAAGTAAACGCAGTTATAAAACGCCCCTTATTATCATCGCTTTTTATTGGTTATATATTTTTGATTTTCTTGTTTGCTATTGGTCAGTCTTTCTGGATGACAACCAATGTACTACGTCTGCTACGTACAGCCATTTCGACCAGACGTACCATGCAGGGTTTGATTTTATGGGATGTTGAGGGTAAATGTTCAAAAAACATTTATATTTAAAACTTCATGGCCTCTTTGAAGGATATATTTTACAAGAATGTTATTCAATCTCGGTGATGAGTTTCGAAACACAACTGAATTAAGGATCGATGAATCATTCGGTTAAATAAACTCGAAAGTTGTCAGTGGATCAAAGAGGGAAAAGCTAGCGTTTATTGGCAAGTCGAGTGATTTGTTTGTTGCAACCGCCGAGTTTCGACAACTATTTACATTCAGATTTGCAACTCGCTCTCAAGTGTCTGTCACTTCTTGCTGTACAATTTGCAAACTTTACTTATAACAAAGTTCCATGACGACATTCAGTGCCTCTGCTGGATTATACGCGTACTTGTAACCAGTTTTGTAACTTACATTTTGTGACTTATTTCATTTGACATTCACCTCTCTTTAATATAGATTAACTGTAGAGGATTGATATCTTTGGTTTTAAACATACAATTTATACGCGTACTTGTAACCACTCTTGGAAGTTTGAGCCGCTGTATTTGTTTACTTAGGCTGACAGATTTGAATTTTTTGTGACTTATTTCATTCTTTTGAGAAATGCGTGAAGAGATGCAATGTATAAAGGAACATATGTTGAAGTAAAGAAGAGGTTTTGGTCAAGTGGATGGAGAGGAGTGTAAGTTTCACCCTAAACTTCACCTAAATTTTCCAACCGACCTATGTTACAAAATAAAGTAAATGAGTACACTTTCCTTGTACAGTGAGTTTGAAATTCATAATAACAATTAATTTCAGAGACAGTGGAAGAAACGGTTACAGGAATCGGAATCTGTTTTCAAAACCTAAATATATTCTTCCTTTAGAAGCTGTACGTTCTTGTAATCTTAAGAGCATTTGACAAACCCCCTCCTCCCTCAACCAGCATCATAAATTTTTGACGGCCAACAATGTTTAAACTCTAAAAAGGCTCACGTTGCTAAGTATCTCAAAGAGTATTTTTGTATATGGTCGGGGATTTTGACTGTCACTCCAAGACAAGAGTTTAGTACTGAGTCCAAAGTTTCCTATAAAAACCTTTTCATGTGTGGTCCGTAACTTTTCAGCATCCAAAAACACAAAAAACCAACGGCCCCTAAGAAAATGGTTGAGCTCGGTTTCAATAACATTGTAAAGCCTGCAAAATAACTATTTTTAACAATATTTTGGTACAATCTTCGTGTAACATTTGTAACTAGGAATTTCGCTATATGAGTTGCATAAGAAATTTCTGACTTGCATAACCTTAAATCTTTCATTTTATTGTGGAGCACCTGCAATACGCCGAAGTACTGAGTAAGAACATTTGATTCTCAGCCGTTCAAAATTTGAAAAGCTTTCGGTAATCTTGAAACACTTTATATAGGCCCTACATATTATTAAGTTTGTCGAAAAACTCAAATAAAATCATACATCAACTTATCAAACAGAGAACAGCTGAAGATGATTCATGACGTCACGTTGACTAAAGTGAAGACTGCGTTGTGTATGATAATCTCATCACGAGAGATAGAGTTTGTGTAAACCGCTCCATTGTGTTGAAAATTGAAACACTTCCCTTCATCCACCCAGCCAACACTGCTGGAGCAATATTAACCATCTTCTCCTTTGTACGTACTTGGATAATGGATGGGTATCTTGTGCAACACTAGGTGATGAGTTTAAATCAGAAATCATTTTATTGGGCAAAAGTTAACAAAGTACAATTGCATTAGCCAAGTCGCATTTGAATTATCGCAAAATAATATATTAACAGCTGTTAGATATTTTAAACGTAGCTGAAGAGCGGCCACAAGAGTTTTTGTGGGTCCTAGCGAATTCCTTGTGATAACGTAGTGTCTTTTTGGGGAGCTTTCCCTTAATAATTGGTGTTTTAGGCCACAACAAGTGTACTTCTAATCTGATGACACTCGGTAAAAACGTTTATGGTATCCGATAAACAACTTTTGTATTAAAAACAAAATTCATTCAGTCAGACCAATTTTATTTTAACTATAATCTAGTTCTTCACTTAATAGCTTGAGCTATTTCGGCCTCGCTGTGGATTACCATCTTCAGTCACTGATTGGCTGAATCTGGTACGTCACCGGTTACGTCAGAGTACGTCAGTGACTGAAGATGGTACTCCACAGCGAGGCCGAAATATCTCAAGCTAATTATGATGTTTGGACGCTGTGAGAACCTGAAGAAATAGATTAGGCCCTATAGTTGTGACACCGCCCGCGAGAGCCTAAAAGTTAAATTTTATTTTATACATATTCAAAGTCGGATGACATTTATTGATTTATAGACAATTAAAACCATTATTCCGGTGAACACTCACCCCAAAACTGACGTGTCTTGACAAAATACTAATAAAGGAAATTTTGTCAAGTTTTTGAAAAGGGGAGAAAATTTTACCTGTAGACAGCTCGCAATATATTTATATTTATGTGTAATTATGAGTTCTGGGGTCAGGATTGGTGCCATTTTATGCTCCTGGGTCTGGGTACCGCGCTTATCCCATTTTCCCGTCGCTAAAACAGTTACGGACACAAGTCTAGCCTACTTGCGTGCTGGTAGAAGTATTTGCACTCAGCTGTCTCCAGCAAGTGCCATGTTCTCGGATGTAAAGACACCTTCATATCCTTCATGCAAAGAGCTGTCAGCACACAATAGCTGCTATCTAGCGGATATTGATTCAATCACTCCGTGCCAGCCTTGCCTTCTTTGTACCTCCACCTCTACCTCGTCTATTCATGCGGTTTCGACCTACACCAATATCTTTATTCGGTAAAACATTTGGTTTAGAAAGGGAAAAACCTATGTGCGACAAGATTTAATGTGTGAAAAAATCTTGGATTTTAATGGTTACCTCAAAGGAAACCTCAATTCGTCCGCCCAAGAAACACACGACACCGCGCACGTAACTACGGGTACTTCTTTCAACGGATGCGGCCTAACTGTCAAACCAAGCGCTTGCCGGGGTATACGGCGGCCCGTGGTTCACCTTTAAAATAATTTGTACATTAATAAACATGATATATTTCGAAACTAGAGGAGTTTTTTGGTACGTGTATGGAACTCAATTTCTCATAAGTTGTTCAATAGTTTCAAGAATAAACCTTGAAATTGTCTAAGTTCTAGTGCTTTTCGACTCCTTTTTGTACACTTAAAACGCGTTATTTTGAAAATAACGTTCTGTACGCGTGTCGGAAAACTTCTCTAGTTTCCAAAAATATCGTGTTTATTAATGTAAAAGTTTTTGAAAGTTGAAAACCGGGCCGCCGTAAACTGTTGCATTGTAGCGTCGGACTGACCCTTAAATTGATTTAGTATGTAACAGAGTGTCCACAGGACTATTTCTGTTAAGAAGCTTGTCATCATACTGCAGCCAAGATGTTTTGAAAATGGCATATTATGGCATTATACATCCCCATCTTTCCTACGGATTGTGTTTATGGGGAAACTGTTCTGAAACAAAAATCCACAGGATTGTTTGTACTTCAAAAGAAGGCAAAAGAATAATAGCCAGGCTAAATTATCGAGATTTCTGCAAAGAATCATTCAAATCCTTATCAATATTGCCATTATCATCCCTCTATATATTAGAAACGGTATTGTTTTTTACATCAAAATATTCGTTCGTTGAACAGAATAATGTATACAACACCAGGAACCAATCGATTCGACCAACCTACCACAGACTTCAGATTTGTGACAAACTTCCTATGGAAGCTGGTAGGCAACTGTATAACAAACTACCCACCAACATTAAAGATACAAATTTAAAACAATTTAAAACAAAATTAAAACTACTTGCTTCAAAATTTATTTTATAAATTACGAGTTTCTGAACAGTTAAATTATTTTTTGGATTCATACCAATTTGTACAGTTTTAGTCAATGTAAAGCCTTATTTCTATTTTAGTCTTACCAGTGGTATTAGGGGTTTTGAACGTTATGATAATTTTAATGTCAAAAAAACCATTTTTATTGTATAATTTTGACAATAAACGGTTATTATTATTATTAAATAAGGAACTGTACGCAAGTTAATCATTTATAGCCATTAAATAATTAATGAGTTTTGTTAAGTACTAGTTAAACTCTATTTAGATTGTAAATAATTAACGAATTAACAAAGATTTACGCTAAACAGTACGCTAAAATCAGCACTTCCAGCGTATTGAAAACAGCTAGAAACTGTGTAACAAATAGCAGCCTGTATTGTTACAATAGCCACTGCAGTATACAGTACAGACATGTATACAGTATGGATCGACTAATCAAATGAAGTGTTGCATTGCAACATTGATGTTCTGCCCTTTGCTAGATTGTATTTACTTTGAAACATTAACTTTTAAAGCTGCACTTCACTCCACTGACAGGCATGCATTTCATTGAATGCATGTCGGATTTAACTGTATACTATATACAGTGTGGCCGGACTAGAGACATGTAAATTCAGGCGGTTAAGCTCAGGAAGAAATTATATGAGGATTCCAATGAATCGTTGAATAGAAAATCCCTTTGAAAAATTACATTTTCATGTTATCAGCATTGTAAGGACTAGGCTCGGGACCTTGAACAGGGCACCGATCCTGGCACCCTATAATACGTTTTGAGCTATTTTTCAAAGTGTTATATGCACATTGAAAAGGATTTTCACCGAAAATAGAGGTTTCAATGATCTAAAGCCCGTAAATTTCACCCGATATTGAAAAAATTCGAAGTAAATAATTATGTATTTTAATGTTATCAATCAATATATGAAAGACTATACAAGTCCGTTCAATTGTTTCAAAATGGTGGCTAAACAAGTGATTTTTGCTATAACAACAATTGATCAATTTTAATCATGTTTGAAACGAGTTTACTACGTAAATAGCGTCCGCTACGTAGTTGAGCGGATCCGTGGCGGATTGGTATCGCGCGCGACTACCAAATTAACTGGATGTAACTGAGTGGGGCTGTAACTCATCACTCTGGTGGCGCGGGTTCGATCCCCGCGGTC
Organism: Matsumurasca onukii; assembly: GCA_018831715.1. NCBI lineage: Eukaryota > Metazoa > Arthropoda > Insecta > Hemiptera > Cicadellidae > Matsumurasca > Matsumurasca onukii. The sequence goes on from CM032058.1 coordinate 89,374,598, forward strand.
ACCACTTACAATTTGTAATGTGACTATACGGTGACGCTAGGTAAAGATCGAGTTTGAGTGGTAGCGAGGACTTTGTAGTCCTAACTTCGCCTCGTTGAACAAGACAAACTTTACCTTTTTTTAATCTGAGACCCAAAGGGTGAAACGCGAGACTGTGAGCGTAGCGAACTGCCTCGTAGCGCCAGTGGTAGAACAGCCTATAGAATGGTTATATAAATGCAGACCGAACATCTGAGACAGTAGGCCGAAGAGAGGCTGTGAGCTTAACGGATTAAAGTGACAATTAGTGAATTAGTAGAATATCAAATTTCAAAGAAAACTAGCTTCACTCACACTAGCGCTATACGCCGTATTGCTCGGTATGTGTGTGTGTGTAAGTGTTTGAAGGTTAGGAAAAGTTGTGTCATCTGCCATACCTAAAATACTGCTTCTAAAGACGTTTAAAGATATTAACCAACATTTCATGAATTCTTTTCTTTCGGTGATATTCTTCAAAGCACTTTTTAGGTGGTTATAACTAAAACACCTGGTACAAAAAAAATCAAATCTAAAAAAAACCACCTTGTACACCCAAACTAACAATTGCGCTTATAAACAACGTTATCCCGGCAAAACTGCCACTTACTCCTACTTTCCTCCGGAAAACTCACGTTGCAAGAAAAGCTCCCGGATTTATTTCGGCGACGCAAGCTTGTATTTGAAAGGTCTAAGGCCTAAACCTGTAAAGCCCGCGTCCTTACCATAACAAGAGAGGAATCAATAAACGCGGGAATAAAGGCGCGGACGTGACTTCGACAAAGGAACGAGAGAATCGACAACACAACATTTAACCGCACTTCGCGACTGTGGCTCTACTTTCCTCTGAACATATCAACTCAAAGGTTGAACAATCATGCGCGACAGTTTTTGTTTTTTGCCGGGAAGTTTGCTTTGTGCTGTACACAACAATCTGTGTGTCAGAGGTTGCGAGGTTGTGACGTACTTTTGGTTTTGTCGTGACGGTTCATTGTGATTCTGAATCAGTAATAGAAGCCGTCAATGGGACTCGTGGCGTGGTCCTGTAATCCAGCTTCATGGAGGTCAGGTTTTGAGGATGATATAGGTCTAAAGCGGCTCAGATAGTCTCAGTGATACCCGCATCAACTCCCACCATAGACTAGACATATCAGACCATCACCTGCGTGGTTCGGAAGTCACGTTAAGCCGTTGGTCATTGTATTTCCATTGGTCATCGGGCTATTAATTAATGACCCATTCTAAGGAGGAGTCGGCCTTAGTTTGTAACAAGACTACACCGCATAACTCATTACTACCACTCATCACACTCATCTTTCACCACATATTTGCCTTAAAATACCCTCATGAGAGTGGTCGGCATCTCAAATAGTGATTTAGTGATATAAAGCACGGTCTAGAGTGGTAGAGGTCATGTTGAACTTCTATAGTATTTTTGTACTTTTCTGAAGCTCATTTCGGCCTCGAGTGCTACAAGTACTTTAAAAAGTATTTGCGGTGGTAGGAACCTCAAGAAATATATACTTCGATCAAGTTCTATATTTATTGTTTTCTACAGACGTAAATGTTTTTCTTCTTAAAAATGAAACGTGTGTAAGCAAAGATTACGTCATGGTAGGCAGGTAGCACATAGATGTGACTTGACTGAGGCTTGAAAACCAACATAGTTGCAGCAGCTCACGCAGAGATAGTGCTGCGAGCGCTGCCATCTCTAGCCGTTTTTCTCCCCCCTCCCCCTCAACCCGACTCTGCATGCTCGAGTATGTCCGATTTCGATTACAGTACTTAAATTTGACCAAATCTTGCTCTTTTCGATAGTGAACTTGCGCGTGCGTAAGTGGCTTTATTTCAGACTCTTTAAAGAATCCCCTGGCAGCGCTATAATTGCCTGCTGTTCCATCAAGCATTGCCTGCTGTTCCATCTGGAATCATATCAACTCTTGTGTCATATTTTGTAAAATGGTGTATCCGTTAATAAATAAATAAATCAGTGCTTGGGCTGCCGCAGCTATGTTGGTTTTCCTGCCTCAGCCATTCGGCATCCATGCGCTATCTACCAACCTTAAAATAATCATTGGTGTAAGTCATAAAATCACAGCCTAAGTTACAAAACTGGTTACAAGTACGCGTATAATCCAGCAGAGGCACTGAATGTCGTCATGGAACTTTGTTATAAGTAAAGTTTGCAAATTGTACAGCAAGAAGTGACAGACACTTGAGAGCGAGTTGCAAATCTGAATGTAAATAGTTGTCGAAACTCGGCGGTTGCAACAAACAAATCACTCGACTTGCCAATAAACGCTAGCTTTTCCCTCTTTGATCCCACTGACAACTTTCGAGTTTATTTAACCGAATGATTCATCGATCCTTAGTTGTATTTCGAAACTCATCACCGAGATTGAATAACATTCTTGAAAAATATATCCTTCAAAGAGGTCATGAAGTTTTAAATATAAATGTTTTTTGAACATTTACCCTCAACATCCCATAAAATCAAACCGTGGTACGTCTGGTCGGAAATGGCTGTACGTAGCAGACGTAGTACATTGGTTGTCATCCAGAAAGACTGACCAATAGCAAACAAGAAAATCAAAATATATAACCAATAAAAAGCGATGATAATAAGGGCGTTTATAACTGTTTACTTTCTTAATAATATGTTTGGAGTTATTTATTAGTTATCCACTGAACGCTTTCAACTAATTCAACAACATACTTAGGAAGAACTCTCAGCAACGGATAAAATCCTCTATGTAAGAGTCTAAAGTGGTTTTCTCTCGGCTAAATGCAGCAGACGAGGGTTCGGTAATTAAATGCTCTGCGGAGAAATCGAATAAAGGAAACAAGAGGTTTAATGAATGGCTTGAGCTCACAATCTGAGTCTGATCACCGGCATTGTACACAGGTTTATACACCTTCTGTATCGTTCTTCGCAATGCTCATACAGATTTTTAAAGACTTAGAATTAACTTTATTGTGAGAAAAATAATAAGTTCTTCACCTTTTCACCGTTATTAAAAAAAACTTGAAGTTAACGACTTTTAATTTTAAAAGTTTAAACTACAACCAAAGATAATGTTATGGTAGGCAGATTGCGCATAGATGCTACATGGTTGAGGCAGAAAGATCAACATAGGGCAGCCCGAGTACAGATAGCGCTGTGAGTGCTGCCATTCTCGCCGTCCTTCTCCCTCCTCGGCTCCACATATTCGAGTTTTTCCGATCTCGATGACTTGTGAACGAATCGTGCGATTTTCGAGGGGAAACGAACTTGCGCGTGCGTCAGTGGCTCTACTTGAGGCTCTCGCAGTGATATCTGTGATTGGGCTGCCGCTACTATGTTGATTTTCCTGCCTTAGCCGTGTAACATCTATACGCAATCTACTTACCGTAGGTTTTGAGGATGATATAGGTCTAAAGCGGCTCAGATAGTCTCAGTGATCATCTGATGATACCCGCATCAACTCCCACCATCGTTTAGACCTATCAGACCATCACCTGCGTGGTTCGGAAGTCACGTTAAACCGTTGGTCCTTGTATTTCCATTGGTCATTGGGCTATTATTAATGACCCATTCTAAGGAAGAGTCGGCCTTAGTTTGTAACAAGACTATAACTCATAACTCATTACTACCACTCATCACACTCATCCTTCACCACATATTTGCCTTGAAATAACCTCATGAGAGTGGTCGGCATCTCAAATAGTGATATAGTGACATAACAAGAATCAAGAACTTACTGACACAAAATACAACTGTTTACATTGCTGGTGACAAGGTCAAAAACGTAACCTAAGACCTATTACAATATTATCTAGGAAACAATTTATTGTTTGAAAGCCTGTGAGGAACAATCTTTTGATCTGAATGTTAGCGTTATTTTTAACCTCTACTTGCAGAAAATCGAGTAAATTATTCATTATTTAGACTCATCATACAACAATTACGGGTATCCATTATCCAAGTACGTACAAAGGAGAAGATGGTTAATATTGCTCCAGCAGTGTTGGCTGGGTGGATGAAGGGAAGTGTTTCAATTTTCAACACAATGGAGCGGTTTACACAAACTCTATCTCTCGTGATGAGATTATCATACACAACGCAGTCTTCACTTTAGTCAACGTGACGTCATGAATCATCTTCAGCTGTTCTCTGTTTGATAAGTTGATAGTTCATATCGAGGTGCAAAAAGGAGGAAAGAGAATTAGGAATCAGTTTTTTTTTACATAGCCACGGTTGTGAGCTAACCAAAGTGTTTGTTTGAAGTTGCCGGATTCACATATTGTCATCGCTTTGGTGGTTTTCCACTGGGCAGACCGCTGCATCTTTGATACTTGTTGCCGTGGAAAATTCAGGAAAATGGAAGCAAACATAGTTGGAGCATTAGGGACCATTCGAATTTCACTCGGAAGTTCTTCGCACTTAGAAGTGTCTTTGGGAGAGGACTTTTTTCGACACTCGTTTTGTCTAAGACCCCAATAGCCCGGTTTCATTTGTGCCAAAGGGAACGTCAATCTGGCGCTCTTCCTAGGATAGGTCTAGCTTGTGGCGTCATAACATCGTAACAGGATTTCTATGATTCATGTCACCTGACTTTTAAGTGTCGACCATCTACTACTTTCAATTTCTCAACGACCTGTTGTATTATCATAACTATCAATCGCGAAGTCGCTAAGATTTCTTACTGAGGTTCTAACGAAGATCTCTCATATTGTTCACAGGAAGAGGATGACCCTACTCTCTGGTCCCCGTGGTCTGCCTGGAGTCAGTGCTCCAGGACGTGCGACGGTGGCGCGATCTTCCAACTGCGCAGCTGTAACTCTGTCTCCAGATGTAAGGGTTCTCCGGTCCGATACAAGATTTGCAACATGCAGGTACGAATCAACGGCAAGAGTACCTATGACTCTCACAAGGTAGCCAACACTTATCTATATAAATAAAATAAGACTTTTCTCTGTACATTGCAATGAATCCATCGGTTTTTGGTTATTTGGTGTTCATATACTTTACTGGCGTAAGAAAAGTCCTGTCTGTCTAACGTGTTTAAGGCTTATTGGACCGCTTATAACTCAAAATCGGCTGAAGCTGTGGCGGTGAAACTTTGTTTAGGGGCCGAAACGGCGGAAGTAATTGTGACTCTCACAAGGTAGCCAACACTTATAAGGAGAATATGGTGAAGAAACAGGCAAACTAAATGGATTTTCTAAGGATATAATATAAGAAACTATTTTTTGTTTACTTTAAGTTTGCATTTTCTTACAATAAACACACAGCAATGTTCACAAAGCCCCGAGGTGAAGCGCGGGTACTCACGCTAGTTTACTCTATACTAGTCCACACACAGAAAAAACGTTAAGGTTTTTCCAGGCTCATCGAATCTTTCATGAGGTGTTCCTGAATCCTGTCTAATCCATTAAGGCTGAGCCACATTTCTCAGTGATTTTAACTCAATAGTCAACATTCCCTTACTCACTTTCTCCTACCACTTACACCATGCTACTGTATCTTGCCAGATCATTCAAGAGTATTGTTAACTTATCTACTTTTTCGCCTAACATATAAGTGCACTCTCTCCCATGCACTTTAACTCGATCGACGTGATCACATCACTCGGGCACCTCATAGCCGAAGCACCTGGGAAAGTAGGAAAAACGTCATTTTATTCAGTAGTTTTCATGGTTGCCGGCCGCAACGAGCACCTAGAAAGCAGTGATATATCGAGGTGCTCCTGTGATTAGGTGCGCGATTAACTACAACCCTGTCACGTCGTAAGGTAACTGTGTTGTTTGAACGCGAGAGTGACTAGGACTACTAGCGACATCTGTTGTCGTGGCAGACGTTGTTGTGGATGAAGGCAAGAAGGATAGCCCGCAGATATTGTGTTTCATGACGGCAAATTGCCTGTCAGTTGCGACAAGCTCTTGCCCTCCATTTGTCAAACCAAAACTTCCGCGCACGTAAACAAATTCTATTTCACGAATTGTCTACTTTCAGGAGATCTAGCGTGTTTTACAGGTTGATTTTTTCTCCTGCACATTTTCTATCCACTTATATCTGAATTTTTCTTGGAAATACAGGGTGTCCAGTAAATAGGGGATCAAACTTCACCAGGTGGTTTATTAGCTCATAATAAACAAAATGTTTCCTGTAACTCATAGACCTATCTCGCTTTGTTTTCCGCCTGTCTGTGTTTTCCACTAAATAATTTTTATCTCTGAGGTCAATTTAGTTACAAACTTCAAACTTTGCAAACTTGTTAGTATAACTAATATTAATATTAAAAAAATAAATTCGACTAATTTTCATTTTCGGTATAAAAATGGTGGCCATATTAAATTTTCTAAGCTTAATAACTCAAAATCCTTAAACTTTATGGCAATACACAAAACTAACAATACGTGGCAAATGTTTTATACACATTTTAAAGCCAAGTTTGTTGTGCTGCGATAAGTAACAACGGAGTAATTAAAGTTTTCCTAAGCACAAATCTTTAACTACATATGTTTCTCAAATGTAAATAGAGGAATGTATTCAGAAAACTTTAATTACTCTAATCAGTCTGTTGTTACTTATTGCAGCACAACAAACTTAATCTTAAAATGTTTGTAAATACATTTGCCACGTATTGTTTTCTTGTATTTACCAAAAGATTAAGGGTTTTGAGTTAGTAAGCTTAAAAAATTTAATATGGCCACCATTTTTAAACCGGAAAGGAAAACTAGTCAAATTTATTTGCCTAAACAGACAGACGGAAAACTAGGCGAGACAGGACTATGCGGTATTGGACATTTTTTGTTTATTTTGACTTGATAAATCACCTGGTGAAGTTTTTCTCGTAACTACCGGACACCCTGTATATTCCTGTTATGTCCACAACAACAATCTACGGTTGTGTCTAATATTTCAGCCTTGTCCAGACAACGTGGAGTTCAGAGAGCTCCAGTGCTCTTCGTTCAACTCTGTGCCGTACATGGGGCAACTGCTGAGCTGGACTCCTCACTATGACGACGATAGGCCGTGCGCACTCATATGTCGCTCACACACGGGTACAGTGGCCCAGCTCGCCTCCTAGTGTCCGGGACGGTACCCGCTGTCGTCCCGGCAGTCTGGACATGTGCATCGACGCCAAGTGTCAGGTGAGTAAAGATATCCCCAAAAGGCTGACTTCCAGTAGCCCAATTTTGCTGGCTAACGAACTCGACCTAAGTAAATGAAAAAACACCTGGCTTTTTTGCAATATGTTGGTAAAGTTATGCGGAAGAGAGGGCGCTTCCCCTATGGTAGGAGTCTCACTTTACTCTATGCACATTCTGGGATTTACTTCATTTTGAAAGAGGTACTAAGGAAGTATAGGAATCACTAAGATCTACTAAGGCTTCCAGTTCAAACCGCGTCACAGTTGAAATATAATGTACTGCTAAACGTTCGACGTTGTGGAGAGTCATCCTCAGTAGCTTGTTGACTGGCTGAGACTTGGTCTTCAACATGGCAACAAGTCTCAGCCAGTCAACAAGCTACTGAGGATGACTCTCCACAACGAGGTCGAAACGTTTAGCAGTAATTATATTTCAACTATGACGCGGTTTGAACCGGAAGCCTTAGATCTTAGTGATGACACCGGCCGCGAAAGCCTAAGAGTTAAGAAAAAGTATAGGAATATCTCAAATGCCAGCAGGGTGTACAGTTTTAGCCTACTTCGTTCGGCTCTCAATACATCACTGATAAACACAAAGTGCATTATCATTTAATTTGATAGATTGGTTGCATTATCGTCATTAGCAGCTAATGGCAAGTAACAGCTTTTAGTTGAATCATTAGAACAAATTATCCTCCATTGTCGTATTAAAAAGCGTAATCATTAAAAATGGGTTCTTGGTCCTCAACATGGCCGACGCCGAACCAGTGGAAATCGCAGAGTTCTTGGACCACGTCGGAGGGGGCTCTCTGTGATTCCAATTGGCCATTTTAGACAAATTATCGTACAGGTTCTCACAAGCTCTTCTAATAATAAATAGCTAGTAATAAACTAGTTTCGCTACAGTAATTTGTACTATGATTTAAAATAAAAAGAAGTACCTAACTTGAACGTCTTACTTTAGCAATAATATCCTGTTTATCTCAGAAACAGTGTCAAAGAAAAAGTAATTACTGTTAAATTTATCCTTCTGAAATCGCCCTAGCTTTTAGTTATTGCATGATATAATATTCGTACGTTTCAAAGCCTTTAATGAATTAACATCAGTTACTCTGTTTCCAACTCGACATGTGTATACAGAGGAATAGACGTAGCTACAGTGGCTGACATTTACTCGTAGAACATTTCACATTCACAGTAAACTGGAGTTGTCTGCTGACGCTAACTCTGGTCCCTGCGGTTGGCAGAATGTCTAGAGTTTGGTTTAGTGTGGCAGTTGTTTTGCCGTTGTGGGATTTGCGCGGTAACATCAATACCGACTGATTGCTTTACTTTGGACGAACCTTCATCAGACTCTTCATCTCATTCTCAGCTATAGCTGTCTCATTCTCGTTCTTTACTGATTTAACACCGTCGTATTTTCACTCGTGTAGGCCTACGCATGATAATAAATGCATCCTGGCAAAGAAGTTTGTTGTTATAGTGTACATTTTGATCGGTATATAAAAAATGTAAGGTCAACCGTACTGTAAGAATCGCAAATTACACACATGGTTCTGGTTGACGTGTACTATGCGTGTTTCTTATATTAATTCACTTCAAGACTGTAGCATGAGGGCTACCCCCCACCTTCTTGACCGGCAAAGTTAAATTATTATGAAGCACGTCGTATTCGTATCATAATTATTTTACAAAGACAATTTTGGAGAGTATATTGCTAATTTGTAAAGCATGCTTATGCGTTAGAAAATGTCGGGGCTTAGAACATTTATTCATTAAGTCCTGGGTTTTCATCAAGAGGGGGGAGGGGTCAAAACCCCCACGTCTCTTGTTTCCCAAAGAAAACTTTGTGACCTTTCTTACATTCTATAGCTTTGCATGTAATCTACATCTTTGAATAGATTTCTAAGAGATTAGCGATTCACTAGTAGTAAATTTTTACCGATTTAAATTATCCAATTGAACTGGACTAAAAGGTCATTTTACCCGAAAGAAAAAAGTTATGTATAAATATACGTATAACCCATTACTACTTTCGTGGAGGTGACGGTTGGCTGTACCGAAACTTTGACAGCTGGCCCAACGTAATAACAGCAGAAAAAGAAAGAACGCCTGTTTTGTTTTGAGTCAGTCGATTTGAAGGATTGAACTGACTTGTCTCGACTCTTGAGATTGTTTTTACTTTACTATTAATCTTGTGTTAATATTTGTAATTATTATTAAGTGATTATTGAACTTGTGTTGCAGAGGGTTGGTTGTGATCTAGAGATAGGCTCTGGGAAGAAAGTAGACGAATGTGGGGTATGTGGAGGAGACGGATCATCATGTGCCAGGCCTTTGTTCCACTGGGCAGAAGCTCCTGTTTCACTATGCTCTGTTTCCTGCGGAGGAGGTAAGTCATGTTCAATTCTTATAATTAACAAAGTATTCATTAAACATTTCGTATATTTAACCTACAAGCCATAACATGAGTTAAATGCTAGTAATATAGGCTAGGCTGTTGCTTTTATTCTTGGTCCAAGACGAGGCTGTTGCTTTTGTTCTTGGTCTAAGCCTAGGCCTAGATGATTAGGCTACTTACTTAGTCAAATCACCTTTTACAGTACCAGTCTCAGAAGGTTGTTGTCATTTACCTTTATGTTGATTGTAGGTTACAAGATGTCACAAGCAGTATGCCGCAACAGGGTGTCCGGGGCGGATGTGGACTCACAACTGTGCAATGCCTCGCAACAACCTGACCCCCAAGTAGTGGAGTGCAACACACATCGCTGTCCTGCCAAGTGAGTTCTCCATATCTTAGTTTGCCTTTCAATTTTAATCTTGAGTGTGAAATAGACTTGTTTGTAGTTTAATCGTGAAATAACTTATAGGCCTATAAATTCCTTTCTTTAATTAATAAAAATACTTGACAAGTTTTAAGTTATTCAACTGTTTTCAGGAATAACAATAGAATCAATCCAGTGGAAATCGCACAAAATTGTGTCTAATAAGGTCTTTAAGTTAATGGACACCAGAACAATATTATTGCGAGCGAGATTAAAATATAAGTGTGTTTGAAACTTGAACGCTCCATATGCAACAGTAAGTTGTTTACATGCGTGCGTAGTGGTGACTCACCCGCAACAGTCCACAGGTGTGCGATGTACGCAGCGGGTGAGTATTGTGGCAGGGACCTCCAAGAGCTATTTTTAGCTCGCCCCCCTACCCCTTACATCCGTCTTCCCCTTCCACTAGCAACACACTAGTCTGTGCCCTGCCATAACAAACCTTGACGAGTCGTTCTTACGCTAGGTACGGTACAGTTTAGTGCGTTTTTATTGTTTAGGCTTGTTATCACGTGTGGTGTGAGAGTTTCTCCCAATGGCAACGTCAATGAAATTGAAAAGGAAACATAATTGCCTTGTAATTCAAAATAAATTTAAGATGTTCTATCGCTCATGTATTTGCAGTAACCTAACCTATCTTATTTAAATAGAATAAAATAACAAATTTAAAGGACACACGCTTTTTTTGCCTTTTGTTTGAAAATCCAAACCACCCTTGGTCCCAATTAGTTCGGATTATTGACGTCCTACTGTAACTACAGTAGACTCTCGACTATCCGGCTCGCGACCATCCGGCCTCCGTACTATCCGGCCTACCATTTTGTCAAAAATTTAAAAAAAATTCATGGCCACAAAGAACGTTCAAAGTTGACACATGGATTTTGAACGCCTTCAGTTGTGAAACTGCTAAGTTTGCAATGCATCACAGTAAAGTTGCTTGCGACAACATCAGCTGACATCATATGCCTAAAAAAATGGTGAGACACTGCGGCGAGGAAAATGTCAAATACTGAACAAAAACTTTCTATTAAAGACTTTTTCAAAAAGTAATTTTAGTTTTTCCTTTTGTTTTGTTTTATATTGTAAGCTACTGTTTTTATTTTACTCAATGATTATGATTATGACATTACAGTATGTATAACTTAAATGTTGTACTGTACAGTTTTTGATAAATACAGTTAGTGCTTTAATTAAACTTGTAACAAACAATTTTACGTGCACTATTAATTTTCCATACAAACCATTCCATCACTGTTCCAAGTTTGTAAAAGTTATATTAGATCAAAACGTGATAACCTAATTTAATACAATACTGTATAACCAGTTAAAACGTTTGATTCAGTTCAATGAACTCCGGCCTATCCGCTTTTTCGTTATCCGGCCAACCCTTCCGCCACAAAAGGCCGGAGAGTCTACTGTATAAGTAATATAGATGACGATTATGAATCGCTAATTTCGAAACCACTCATTTCTATATTTGTTGAAATCCAGTTGTATTAATTGTTTTACTGATTAATTTATATTTACATAATTTTTTTGTAGATGGTTAACGGAAGACTGGAGCCGATGTTCCGTCAGTTGTGGGGGAGGAACTAGACAACGTAGCGTCATCTGTACGGAAGAAGCTAACGGAACCAGAACCAAGGTAACTTATAATTAATCCAAAACTGTGGACCTCAATTTGATGTAAATTCTCACTTAAAGTTAAAAACATTTTAATTTCAAAAGGCTATGAATTTCATCAATGAACTACAAAACTTTATTGCACTCTTTAAATATTTCTTTGAGTCCCCTGTTTTTTTCTTTTCATTAAAGGAATAATTCCAATAGGTTAAGACCAGGTTGGGGAAAATATAGAAATTTTCTAATATAATGTATTATTTAATTGTATAGTGCATACGTTCGCGAACCTGACTCAAAAAATTGCAACTTAGTGATCGCAGATTGTGTGCTTAAACTTAATAGCTTGAACTATTGCCTCTTTGTGTTCATTTAGGTTATATAAATCAATTACTTATAATTTTGGTTTTTGTGGCAAACATAAAAAATAATATTATTCAATTGGGGTAATATTGCGTATACTAAACTTTCTATCATCTTGCTCACTAACGATGGAAAATGTCTGCAATAATTGTTTAAACTCTGAAATTCTCCCATCATTAACAACAAACTTTAAACAAAGAATAAACTATCTAATTATACTTAGTCCCATATACCAGGCAACTATTTTTGTCCATTTTAATCTAGGTATTATTTTTTTGACTACACTAGAGTCCCGCTAATCCGAACTAATTGGGACCAGAACCTGTTCGAATAAGTGAAAATTCAGATTAAGCGGAATTTCGGCATATATTCATTATATTGATGCATTTATTATATATTGACCTTATGAGGTCATATATTGACTTTGAGCAACTAATATTTTATATTTAAATGTAAGAAATTGTTTATTTTAATCCTGTAGTACTCTGCAATGATAAACAGCGTGGAAGTAATGTACGCAGATATGACGGGCAGTACACAGATGGATGTGGCAGTAGTGCCTGATACAGTGTTTGTGTGCATATCTGCGTGTATAGTGAGTGCTAGTCCGTTACTGAACACATACAGTATGATATAACTTGGAAAACTAGTTTTATTCATTTTACCAACCCAAACATTTTGTAAATTTGTTCCGCTAACAGTGTTCGGATTAGGCAGATTTTCGGATTAGCGGGACTCTAGTGTAGATCTAAATTTTTATAAACGCTGAATAGCTAATTTATTACGAAAGAAATTTGAAGACAAAATGTAAAGGACCGAATCGGGACTTGAACCAGGGGACTCTCACTTGCCGAATGATTATGCTAACTACTACACCATCCAGCCTACCTATTTATGCCTTCAAATTAAGAAGTAGTTAAATCTAAAATAAGTTAATATAATTTTTAGACATTACAATAACTATTTGGTTGTACTAACAAATTGTTTGTAACTACATTCAATTATTTTGGCCATGGGAAACAGAGTTTAAGTAACTTTTAAAAATGAGTTAACCTATTATAATACCCAAATCAATATAAAGTTTATTTTGTAAATATTAATTGGAAATAAATGAACTATTATTATTACTACCTAATCTTTGAAAACAGATACTAAATTTTTCAGAGCCTTACAAGTCTCTAAACAGAGCAAATTTCAACACCTCTATCATCAAACCGAAACTACCCTCTTACAGCGTAAAATCACCCGCTAATCCCCACCTTCTCGCATCAAAACAAACGGCGAGGGGAGCTAAAGACGTAAGACATCAGCTCAACAGCGGGCCGGCTCTTAATGAAGTGCTAATGAGATCTTGGCCAGGCTTGATACTTTTATTGGCGCCTGTCTCGTCATTAGTTCTCGCCGGAGAATTGACTTGGCGTTGCTCTCGCTACATCAGCCCCCCCCCCCGCCACGCAGCATCGCGCAGGGGCTAGCTGCTGATTACCGCCGGTCCGCCTCGCTGATAAATCACCTCCCCGATGTTAGCCGAGTACACTAAATGTGAATAATGATCGCTTCCGAGTATCAAAGGCTGAGTGATTTATTGGAGGGTGCGTGGTGGTGATTATTTTCAGCCTGTTAATTTTGACTGTCACATATTACTTTAAAAAATATTTGCAACATTTTAATTATGATTGTTGATTAAATTTTTTTAAATTGTTTAATGAGCTCATGTGTTTGAACTAAAAAAGTTCAAAGTCTTAGCAAACACATGTTTTTAAATATTTTTAATTATTATATTAAACAGGAAATCGTTCACTCAGGGCTACTAATGTTATTAACAAAGACAAGTAAAACAGAGTAGTACCCTTTTTTTATATTTTAATTGAAGCACAACCGGTTTCGGGAGCTAAGCCCATCGTCTCGGTGTTGTACCAAAGTATATCTTACTAAATATAAGATGATTTTAATTATTAATTTGCAACCTTATACAAAGGAGGGATTTTTCACATTAAGTCAATTGATTTTTGTAAACAAATGTTTAAAAGAACATTACCCTTTGTGGTACCAGGTACAGAAATATAAGGTTCTAAAACTGAGAAACCTTGTAAATTGTGTAATGTGTTCACCATGGTAAATTTAAGTTTAATAATTTATTCTTGGTTAATTTTAAAATACAGTATTTTTCTTTCTGTTTTTAAGGATTTTAAAATAGTACAATGTAATTTCTATTGGAGAGAACATCTAATAAACTGTCATAAGGAAACATACTAATCTATTTTATTTTAAATAAACTACATTATGCACAAAACCAAATTTTAAAGCAAAATCCCAACTATAAATCTCACCAAGAAAATTGAAACTGTAATTAATAATAAAGAGCGGTTTTTGAAATGTTTTGTAGGTTCCCCTACTTTTGATTTACAAAAATATGAACACTCAAGCTTCAGTGTATTCCACTATAAAAAATTCAAGAAATACTAAAGGTGCTTTGCAGGTTAGGTAAGGGAAACTTTCCCCCAAACAACTGAAACAAGACATCCCTAGGGGGCTGAACTTGTAGCAAGTATAGTTGTGAAAGTTAGACCAAGATATTCATTCTTGTGCAACGTACTTTTAAGTACCGTTGAGGGCATTTTGTAAGCAGAAGACGTTGCCTTTTCTCTGTGGGGTTTAGAATGTTGTATTTTATTTTTAGTCTGGTACTATTTAACTTTATACAGGGTGCCACATAAGTAAAGTGCCAAACTCTGGGAAAAAGTTACGGTATATGAGTCAAAATAAAGAGAAAATCAAGAATACAAACTTTTCCAAAAACGCTTAGTTAACCAAATAATTGCCATTTTATATTTTTCACTAATTATTTATTATCTCCCACACCTTTTATCGGATTTGACTGAAACTTAACATACATTTGTACCTAAGTAAGACCATTTATGGAAAAAATTACCAATATGATCCAACTTATCATTTTAAAACGGTGGCTATTTTATGGAAATTTAAGGGAACTTTTGGTGTTACACCTTAAATAGTGAATAAACGGTGAGTTTTGCGATGAAATGTAGAGAATACCGTTTTGTAGTGAATTTTATTACCTATCTATTGACTTCAAGGTCATAAAAATTATTGGGAAACAACGAAGCTTTAGGGGAAACTTTGGCTGAAAACAGACAACTTTCCACCTTATTATCTTGATGTTTGCCACGGTTTCCACTGTAACTTTGTTGATTCTCAATCGTTTTTTTTTATCTTGGTGTGAATAGATAGGTAATAAAATTGGCTACAAAACGGTATTCTCTATACTTTATCGTAAAACTCACCGTTTATTCGCTATTTAAGGTGTAACGCCAAAAATGCCCTAAAAATACAATAAAATAGTAACCGTTTTTAAATGATAAGTTAGATCATGCTGGTAATTTTTCCATAAATGGTCTTACTTAGATACAAATGTATGCTAAGTTTGAGTCAAATCCGATAAGTGTCGTGGGAGATACTAAAAAATTAGTGACAAATATAAAATGGCAAATATCTGGTTAACTAAGCGTTTTGGGAAAAACTTTTATTCATAATTTTCTCTTTATTTTGACCCATATAGCCTTTTTCTAGAGTCTGGCACTTTACTTATTGAACACCCTGTATACAAACTACACTTTTAAGGATAGAAGGTTAAAAAACTAGTCCCACAAAATATGTCATTGATATTAGTCATTTAACATGTTCACTACGATTGAAATGATGTAATATGAAAACTGCATTGTCCATAGGTTTCCAAAGTGTAACAGTTTTGTGCTAATTTAGATGTCAGGCAAAACTTGCGATAGAGTGTTCTCTTATTGGCTAGACAGTTTTGTCATATTCAGAGTCGAGATAGTGAAGCAGACTTATCTGTCAAATTAGTTCACAACTTCATAGAAACACAAATAAAGCACACAAAATATTTGTTAATTGAAGGTTTGTGCTATCACTTTTACTAAGTTTCTACTAACAATTGGACATTTTAAAATGTAAGCCTGTTGCCCTATCTCAATTCCGTAGTATCTGGTAACTCCCCATCACCACGAAGAAAAGAATCATGACATTAAATTAAAGGAATTTTCAAAAGTATTTACTTCATTATGCTTTGTACTATTCACTTCGTTCATAGCGGTTTTTTATGTTCTGGAATATTGAAAATTACAGATGCAGCAAAAACACTTTTTTGAATTGAAACGTCAAAGCTTTTCAATTTCCACACAAATAAATCATCATCTAAGTGTTTCTTTCTGTGTCTTCTTTTTCTTTCTTTTCTTTACTGTTTATTCCAACAGCATTTTTAATTAGTGACTTAACCTAGGGTCTTGTTGACAGGTACCAGACCACTTCTGCAGAGGACACAGGCCGAGGTCGGTGGAACCTTGCAACCCCTCCCCCTGCCCTCCCACCTGGGTCACTGGAGACTGGACGGGGGTAAGCACAAGTTTAATGTGTAACGGTTAGCTTGTGCTTAAGGCGTCAGGGATTTAGTGTTTTTGAGGGGGAAAAATTTTACAAAACCTTCAAAACTAAACTAATTGAGTATCAACCTGAAAGTGTTTGGGAAGGGAAATGAAGATTTTCTCTTAAGCAATGAAAAAAATTGTAAATTACTTGCTAAATACTTGGAAAAATCTTCCCATAACCCAATACTAAGTTTCCAACAATCCACACTGATATAATAAACCGTTGATGACCAACACTGATTTTCATGGGAAAAGATTTTTAATTTAATTTTGATTGTCAGGTTACTAAACTCTTAACAACAATTGTTTGAGGAATTCCATATTTTGCAAAGATAGGAAGAATTTATTGTTTCTAATTTGCTAGAGTAATAGTCACTCCACAGTATTCAGCTGATAAGTGAACATTTGGGAAGAAGGGAAATTATTTTTTGCAGTTTCGATCATATTTGGTACAAGTGGAAAAGTATGAACTCAATATTAGAAAATACAAGACCATTGATCGAGATGACAAACAAATTAAAACACAAGATCCAAGCCATAGACCACCATCAGTTCAGTATATGTGGAGGTATGGTACATCGAGATGATACCAGACAATACACCAGACCCAGACAGACCTAGGAGAGTTATAAGAAAATCTGAAAGGTTGAACTTATAAAAGCTTTAGAGGAAGATATTTGGATACTAATATCATTCATATTTTAATTACCATATGTTCAATAGTTGTGTTTGTTGTTGTTTCAACATTTTTTGTTCAGCTTTTACGGTGAATTTACCAATTACTTCTTTTATATATATTCGTTTATTGTTAGCTACTGTTTTTTGTTGTTGTTTTTTGTATGTCACACAGTAATTATTGTATGGACAATAAAGATTATGTTGTGTAATGTTATGTTTACATTTTAGTTATTAAATAAGTTGTTCCATGTTGTCATATTACTTAACAATCAGTTTTCTTTTTCATAGGTAATTTTTGGTAACATAAAAAAAAACTAGTCAGTACATCTATTGATTTTACAAAAGATATTTTGTTTTAAGAGTAAGTCCAAGGATTATTTATAAGTACAATAAAGACAATTACTGCCCATGTGCAAACTTGTAAACAGTTAATATGTCCGGTTGCAGTGTTCTGTGTCGTGTGGGGAAGGAGTACAGAGTCGAACGTGACGTGTCGCATATCTCGCTACGAAGCCGGGCTCGGTGACGTGCAACGAGGAGACCAGGCCAGCCAACACGCAGCCTTGTAACACCGGCATCACTTGTCCAGGTAGATATAATAAATAATTGAGTCACCATCCCAATTATAACAATGAACTTACACCTCTATTTATAATAGATGAAGAAATCATTGAAGAAGTGCCTACAGTTAAGTTTCTAGGAATCCATATTGATAAAAATGCATCATGGGATTCACAAATAGAAAGTGTTAGTACAAAATCTGCATCAAGTATCTTTCTACTGCGAAATTTGGCCGAATACTGTAGTTGTGACTTTAAGAACTGCCTATTTTGGTCTGATTCACCCCTACATAAATTATGGAATTTCTTTATGGGGAGTATGTTCAGACCAAAGGTTTATGCGGATGTTTATTTTACAAAAAAAAGCCATCCAAATTGTTTCTAAGGCATGATTTTGTGAACCTTGTAGGGAAATTTTCAAAACCCTTAAAATTTTGACTTTACCTTGTATGTACGTTTTGGAAACAATTATTTTTTGTTTAACAAAATGTGATTTAGAGACAGGAGCGAATCTCCATACCCACAATACTAGGCACGTCAATCAACTAAGAAATAGCTATCATAGGCTTTACATATATGATCAACTTCCCTGTGTAGCTGGAGTTAGACTGTACAATAAATTACCTCTAAATATTAGATCAGAAACTGACTTAAAATGTTTTAAAGAAAGCTAAAAAAATTCTTACTGAACAAAGCATTTTATAGTGTGGGTGAGTTCATTGGTAGTTCAAATTGAATATTCATTATAAAGATAAGGCTTCACTACTTTACTTTATAGACAACCTTTACTAGATAAATATAATTTTACAACTATAATTTGGCCAAACCCAGTACCGGTTATTTTATCATTTTAAATTTTAGTATGTGTCAAAATTAGCTATAATTATTATGAAGTGTCAACACAATCCTTTGTACAATGACCTCAATAAAATGTTTAATGTTTAAATGTTATCATACAGCCGGTAAAACAAAAAAGTGCTTCTAAATTCTTAAAAAAGTAAAGTTTGGGATCCACCAAAATCATTACACCAAATTAGGTCTTCAGGTTAGGAGTTTCAATTAGGAGTTCAGGTCTCTCTCTCCTGCTGAGGTATCGTAACTGTTTTGGGAACTGTGACTTGTCAGGAAATTGCTAGGTGACTTGCCAGCTTGGTGGTTGAGTCGGTAGCGCACAAGGCAATGATAATTACCTCCTTCATTTTTTACCAGCTCTGCTGGATTGATTGCGTCAAAAGTTAGTTACTAGTTAATGGCATAGTTGGTGGCTATCTTGGTTGAAACATTGGAAGAACTCTTCTATAGAATAAGGTGGCCTGGAGAGGAGCCAATATTTTACCGTAGAGTTAAAGCGTTTGGACTCAAAAGTCTTCCAATCATCGGGCAAGGCATTATACATTTGTATTGCCAGTACAGGGAAGCTGTTCTTCTTCATACTTAGCCTTCAATACGGAACGTTAAGCAGGCCCTTGCCTCGAACATTGTAACTGTGGAGATTCTCTCGTTTCTCAAACGTGGGCAAGTTATTCCTGACGAACTGGAGACTTTGGTAAATATACTGCCCATAAACAGTTAGTATCCTCAGCTTTTTGAAGAGAGGCTTACTATGTTCTAGAAAGCCTTCCGAATTGTAGATCATCGATGATATGATTCTTATAACATTTATTTGAAGAATAAGAATTTTCCTACATCCAGCAGCAAACCCCCAGAGTAGTATACCGTAACATAGATGACTATGGAATAATCCAAAATAGACTGTAACCAGAAAGTTTTCTGTCAAGAGAGGTTTCAGCCTTCTGATAAGATGGGTCACTCGAGCCAATTTAGCGCAGATGGTCTTGATATGTTTCGACCAGGCTAGCTTAGGATCTATCACGATTCCTAGCAACTTTACCTCCTCCAGGCTGGGTCTACTATTGCGAGCTAGGCTACATATCATTTCCTGGGGTTTTCCTTCATTCAGGCTCAGTCTATTGCCAGCAACCCAATCTTTAGCAATGGATCCGAAGCTCGCAGGTTCAAGCCCCACCTCAGCCAACTGTCAGTAGTAACTAGCTATTCGTTTCAAGGTCACAACACAGGCTTAATAAATGTCCATGGTAACTGGCGGATCAACTTAAAAAATTGCCTAAGAACAATTGGGAAATCGGATGCTCCTCAAGGTTATAAAACGAAATAAAAACAAGTTTAGTACAAATAACATTGTTTTCAATGTAAGTAATAAAATTCTTTACCATAATTAAGGACCATGATAGCATTCAAATTTGTTTTACGTTGTCTAGGCATGTATTTTCAAATACTTTTAAGGAGGAATCACCGAAACCTCCTGCATACCAAGGGGCTCCCCCTGCCCTCCACATCCAACCACCCATCAATCAAGTGCTAGCCAAAGCCTCTGATTGAACCAGACCACCCTGTCGCTGGTTTAATCTGTGCTTGGCTGTATTGAAAATAGTTAAGAGGATTAGTCAACCAAGCAAGAACCCATGTTTACCACTAAAATATCCGAGTATTGATTATTCTCTCTGGTGGACAAAGGGTAGTTGGAAATCCAAGTTTATCTTCCGTTTCAAAAACATCGGCTCTAGTAGGGTTGTCACTTGTCTTGTCCGGCTCAGTTATTTGAAGAGTCGCGCGTGCCGCCAACCTTGCCAGTTAAGAGAAATGACAGTAGCGATATTCCAAATTTGCTTTGCTCACTCAAAAAAGTGGCAAAACATGGTTTGGTAGTCCCCTGTTTCCGATGCCATAGATGAAACGAAATGCGGGTTTACATGGTAGGGTAGGAGTGGTTCTATGTTCCATATACACGAAAAAGGCAAAAACTGCTTATAAAAAATATAATACACTTTGAATATACAGTATAGGCTATTTTGGCCAACTTTAAAATTTGTTTGCTAACTTTGGCGCAAGATTTGAAAAAAACCAGGTTATACAAACCTAGAGACAACCTTTGACATAGAATACCACTTTTCTATTCTCTACACACAAAAATATCGTCCTAAACGGGGTACTACGAGTTCATGTTTTGAGCAACTTTTTCTGGGTGATCAATCCTCTCAACCTACAAGGAATTTAGCTTACACAAGAGAGGAAAATAGAAACAAAAAGAATTTGGAGAAGCCTGGCTAACTCCCTACAAGCATACTCTTAAAACAATTTCTGAAGATTTGCTGCACAGTTTCAGCAGTGGCCTCTATCAAATAAGTCAGGGACTTTCAATATTAGTCCATCTAAAATTCTAATCAATAATGTATTCATAATGAGCGAGTCGAAAAATATATTGTCTCTTTGCAAACACACTCCAAATGTCAGCCCACATATCACAATAATAGCAACACTGTATGCAATAAATTGAGACAATCACACGTTGATTGACAATAAGCGACGTTGATGTGAAATATTCATGAAAACCGTGCTCTTAAATTGCTTCCTGCATGCGATGCATGTTCGTGCTATTATTGATTTGGGTCAACTCTAAAATTGATTCTTCTGTGGTGTCTGTCTCATTTATTCAACAGAAAATAAAAATATAAATATATAAACATTTTTTACATGAAATGCATAACAATGGTCTTTTTTACTAGCTAAAATTTTCCTTCAATACTTCCATCAAAATCCCTTTCAGACATATAGAATGTACATTCACTCTCTCCCTTTTATTCGAATAGTACACCTCTAGACCAATTTATACAGTCTCCCAATTATACGCCATGAACTCGTCTGTGTTATAGAACGCTTGAACGATGAGAACTGTTTTCAGACGAGTTTTAAATGCCTTGGGCACCACAGCGTTTTTATCGAATATGGCAATCTGTTGACAAAATGAACTCCTGCTTGAGAAGGCAAACGTTCATGAACTACCGTTCTGTGTATTCCAGTTTGGCAGTTTTCCCTGCCTCTCGTATTATAAGAGTCACTACCTCTTATGGTATTGTTTTTTGAATTGAAAAATATACATGTTTCCAAAATGTAGAGGCAGGGTAGGTCAACAGTTTCAGGTCTTTGAATGCTTGCCTACACGAATCTCTTTTATGTAACTTCGCAATTATTCGAACTGTATGTTTTTGAAGAACGAAAATTTTGGAAAGATTTGCATTTGTGCAACCGCTCCAAAGCATCAATCCGTAAGATAAGTGTGGGTAGATTACTCCTTAATACGCCGTCATCAGTACCTGAGTCGGGCAGTACTCGGACAGTTTCCTCAAAACATAAATTCTTGAGGATAGTTTTGAGCAAACGTAGTCAACGTGGACATTCCAAGTCAACCCTCGGTCAAGGTGTATTCCAAGGAATTTTGTTGAGTAGATCTCTTCAATCTCAGTTTCGTCCAACATTACTGTGGGACCTACTGAGTCTTTTTTCCCATAGGCAAAATTAAGTGAAGTTTTATTTTGTTGAATTTGTTTTGAGATTGAGCTTATCTAAATGTTGAATTGTTTTGTTGAGCACAATGAAAGTAACTTTGCATTGAAGCAGAGAGTCGTGTCATCTTGTACCGATGAATTGGCATCGTTGACATAGATCTAAAAGAGCAATGGACTGAGTATGGATCCTTGTGGGGCTCCATTACTCAAACATTTCTCCTCCGATCTGACAACTGAGATTCCTATGAATTGTTTTCGATTACTTAGATACGATTCAAGCCACCTGAGGGGCACTCCACGGATCCCGTAACACTCCATTTTTCGGATGAGTATTCGGTGATCAACACAGTCAAACGCTTTTGAGAGGTCGAGAAATACACTTAGTGTACCTCTTTGACCTTCGACTCCCTCTACTATCATCTCAACCCGACGCACAATTGAGTCTATTGTCGACTTGCCACTTCGGAACTATGTGCATATGTTTAAATGCTTAATATTTTGGATCCATTTGCTCTACTTTTATTTGTAGGTCTACTGTGAATGTATTCAGGGTTTTTGAAAGTCTCCCCCTCTTGCAGTAACTTTTGAATAGACATATACTAAAAAGAGGAGCATTAGTGGGAGAAGTCTAAATCAAGAAACAAGGTTACTTAAGGTGCTTAAGTGGGAGAATTCGAATGAATGAGCCGATATGACTGTAAAAATTGTATGTATGAATGAGTTCTCAATGTAAGGATGAGTGACAAAATTTTAGCTTTTAAATTATTTAAAACCTGACAAATTTCATACAACGTACTTTGTTAACAAAATAAAATATTTATTTATTTAAGGTTGAAGAAAAAACTAACACATTGTAGCATATACTGAGCAACGTACAGCAAGGTGTTTTCAGGCTTAAAGCTGAAACGAGACTTTAGCCACTTTGGCGTTACAAAGCTTTAAAACTTAAAAACCCCTTTATAAGTGCCAAAGCACATTTGAAAATTTGTTGGGGGGCTATTGAAACACTCAGTATGTAACTAAACATATGTCAAAGTACCTTTATTTCTTTATCATTAAGATAAGAATAGCGGCACACAATATAGCTTAAGAACCGATAAGGTTATGGTGATGTCATCTATGCTTTTGACTAACTGACTCACAGTGGTTTCAGATGACTCGGAGCCGCTGCCTGACATCGACGAGGCGATGCCCCTCCTCCACCCCTACCCTCCGTTCCGACCCACTGCCGAGAAGCTGGTCGGCGAACAGATGTCCCCCTCCTCCGAACCCAAGTAAGAG
This sequence comes from Matsumurasca onukii, assembly GCA_018831715.1. Classification (NCBI taxonomy): domain Eukaryota; kingdom Metazoa; phylum Arthropoda; class Insecta; order Hemiptera; family Cicadellidae; genus Matsumurasca; species Matsumurasca onukii. The sequence goes on from CM032058.1 coordinate 89,397,900, forward strand.
TCTCTTCCTACGAGCTTCTAGGGTGCACAGATTTGGCAGTAATATGTTTCGATGAAAAAGAAACTTAGGGTCGGTACTAGCTGTGTGCAAGTAAGATCAATTGATTGCATACTGTTTTTCTTATCAGCTGCGCTTAACTGGTTATAACTGGTGTGCGTCACTAGAAGTCTCTCAGAGTTTCTTATTTTATATGTTATTCTGATTTATTGCCGGTTTATGCGGTGAGTTGATCAACTAGTTGCTCACGGCTAGTAGTGGTTTGAATTCCAAACACTTTCAAACCATCTGTAATAAAAAATACTTGCAAAAACTCTGTTTTTTCAATTAATTAAATTGAATTAATTATGTTCTAAAACCAACTATTCAAATTGACACGTCCCACAGACAGTTAACAAAAATAGTTGCTGAAGTGATAAGTTTAGTTACTGTATTCAATGGAGTGACAAAATATGCAGAATTTCTGGAGTGTCCCGTCTTTCAAAATGTGCAACAGCCCAAATTTTTTATAGCTGTAATGTTAAGGTAAAGATTTACATACTAAAAGGCAACTTATTGCAGAGTTTTCAGTACTTAACAACAGTGAGTAGGGTTTTTAATAAACATATTTAATTTAACTGCACAAAGTTGTGTGAAAAAACTTTCTCAGACTTTGAAAAGTTGCAAGAAATTAAGTTCCAAACGTTTGGCTTCAAATTAGCAAAAGTTCTGATCAAATGGTGTTTATATTTAGTTTTAATTTTTAAACTACACAAGAAACATGCTAGAGCCAACAACTACATAAATTATCCTCTAGTTTGATGAGTTTTATTTGTTTATCTATTCTTAAAATTGGTTTTACTTAAATCAACACTGGTATTTCCTACATGTTTAATGCAGTCCACTTCTCTAGTTTTAAATTTAAACACTGTTGATCTCCTTAGTATGAATTGATATTTAATTACACCAAACAGTTTCAAAAAAATTCTATAAAATATTTACCGAAATATAAAATTTAATTTGAATTTGTGTTTTCTACCAAAGGTAAGTGGTGTTAAGTACGAGTTTGATGCTGTACATTTTGGTGTTGTTTTCTTCTGTAATACTGTTAACTGTTTCTTTGTCTGAGCTGTAAAAGAGACCCTAGTTCTTCCTAGCGGCGGATCCAGAGCTTATCTTATGAAATACAAATTGTACGGTCTAGTCCTGCGAGTCGATCCAGTTCTAGAAATCAAAATTGTACTCAAACTCTTAGAGCTAAATAATTAATCTTTTCTGTGTGAACAGTAAAAAGACCTTAAAAATCACTCCCTTCAATGCCACATGACCTTAGGGTGACAATCATGTAAGACCTAAAACTCAAGAGCACAGTTAATAAAAAATTTTCTTGTCCCAGGTCCTTTGGCTCCAAAAAACTTCTGCATAGTTTACCAACAATTAGGTCTCTGATAAATAGTTATTTGTAGAGTAACACATTTTTGAATAAGTATGCACAGAATTTGGTATTTTTTCATTGGGAGATCATGTCTTTTCATGCTTGACTTTCGGGACATTTTTGGAAGAAAAAATATTTTTTCTGTAACTGATTAAAAATCAAGTTTGTTGTTTAAATATTACTTCCACTTTATTATTATTGACTAATTTTCTCAGATTTATGAAATAAAGTAGTCAATGTTTACCCTTTTCATACTCCAGTTGTTATCAACTATTACTTTCA